>CM042849.1:37207016-38500516 GCA_023653725.1 Bungarus multicinctus
TGTTTTACTATGATCGTTATGTTACTCGTTTTATACTGCTCTATGACCAAATTATACTAAAAGAAATCCCTACAAATCAAAGTACTATACTAGTATAATAAATATGACTAAATTATATTTATTGCATACTTAAATACTTTATTGAGCAATAAGAGATTATATTCAGTAAAATTTAAAAAACACTAAGAAAAGAATGTTATAGATTCAAAGGTTGACCTTATGAAAGCCTCTGTCCTATTTTTTTTTTAATAGTCTGAGACAGTTCTCATAGGTATAAATACTGCATGAATTATACTTTTTTCAACAATGTTTCCAAATGAGTCTCATATATGTTATAGAAAATTTATATGTTTTTTTTTTCAGTCACCTACGTACAGGCTATCTTTCTGCCCTACCTTTTATCCTGAAAATTGTAATAGTATATCTAGCACTCCCTCTAATTATCATCAATAAGAACAAAACTTAAGAATTGGTTGAAAGGTAATGGTTGACACAAAAGCAGTTCTTTCAAGGGCTGAGAATAGAGTTCAACCTCAGTTTATTCTGGCCTAATCCAATACTTTACAGGAGTGTCTCCTGTACCTCAAGATGATATATACAAATTAACTAAGTTATAGAATTAATTTGGATAACATTAGCATTTTTTAAATTTATTAAATTTATATGCCACCCATCTGATCATCAAGTAACTCTGAGCAGCATATAAAAGTATAACTGAAAAGTAATGTTCCCCAAAAGGCAAATGCAAAACTTCTTATAGTATGTTGACCATTTTTAAAGTTTGTACTATATGAAAAAAATTGTCATTGTTACGTATCTTTTATGTTAGATCAAATTTTCTTAACCTCATTCCTTAACTTCCTTGCAACTAAGAATAAAAGTTTGTTTTATTTATGTATTAAAGTTTTATACCATCTCTATAAGACAACTCTGAATGGTTTATAGATTATAAAAAATAAAAAGAAAACTAATTAAAATATTAAAACTATGCAGATTAAAATGTGAAGACTGTACCAAAAATCAGAGCTAACAGACAGCACAGGGTTGAGGTCTTCTTACTCCATCAATCACCTCCAATAGTGAGTGACCCTCTGGGGACTTCAAGTCAACTGGCAGAACGAAGTTTTAATACCCTCCCAGATGGCCAAAGGAGTGAGAGCATTCCACCTCAAGGATTCCGCCACAGGGATTAAGCCACAGTGGGAAAGGCTGTTGATCCTTGCCTGCTGGAATTCCATACAAATGGGATCCTCTTCCATTAGTACAAGTGGAGAAGGCTAGTACCATAGGATAGGATAGAATAGGATAGGATATTCTATCCTAACCTAGCTAGAATAATACAGTAGAGTAATACAAATATTATACCACAGTCTTTTTATGCAAGCTTTGTTTATTAGTCTTCATTTCTAGTATATTTGCAAATATGTCAATGTACAAATACTTTGCATAAAGTATTGCATTACAAGATATTCTATTGAGCTTGGGATTTTATCAAGAATTCATATTATCAATCTGGGGTACTACCTCCAGTTTGAAGTCCACTTCAGTAAATTTCTCAGACAAAAAAAAATATTCTTTCAGTATGACGAAGTGTCCAGTTCGTTTTCTTTGGTTATCAACTGTAATTGTCTCAAAATGACCAGTTATTTACAAACAACCTTAATGCATTTTTAAATCATTATTTTAAATTTACTGATGTAGCTATTCAGTTTATATAGTCATAGTATATTATTAGGAGGAAGTAGTTGCTTGGTACTTTCTAGAAGTTATTTTTTTTTTTATGTTTCTAGCTATTGCTATTGCCTTGTTTTCTATTTTATACAGTATCAATCATTCCCAGAAAAACTAATATAGCAATGGAAGAATAAAAAAGACATTCTGAAGAAAATACTTCCTGGCTTTTTCTGAAATGAGAAAAACTAGATTAACAGAACTGAGTTCTAGAGTTCTGAGACAGTAATAGATATGTCTGAGTTCTGATTTTTATTTGGGCTAAATTCTTTACTAGATACAATTTAAATAAAAACTACAAATCATGTTTTGTTGCTGAAATATCTTTTGTTTTTTGTTTGCTTTAACTATTTTGTTTTAATCTGTTTTTTTTTCCATTAAGAGTAGGAAAGAAATACATAAATCAAGGTGTACTTTGTTAATATATCTCAGGATGAGCTACAGAGCATCACACAAAGCTCTAGGTGTAATTTTTTGCAGCCTTTGGTCAAAAGCTCTTTGTCAATTGTAGACTGCTGGTAAAAGCAATCTGCTTTTTCCTTTCCAGCATGCTTTATGAAAAGGAAGAGGGAGAGAAAAATTGAATGCTAGAAAAGGGTGAGAAAATCAAACATGCTATCAGAGAGTAAATGAGAAAGATAATCCATAATCCATTGGAAAACAATATAGCATCCAACTGATTAGTCTTGTTGGAATCCTGCTTGTAATAGGAAGACAAAGGATCTTCATTTTATATAATCTTAACCAAAATATTAAGGATTAGTCATAATGAAATAAATATTGAAGCCTGTATTTAAATACACTTGCCATGTTTTAAAGTTTCATTTCCCTGTGTGAGAACCTTCTCTTTTTCCACTTCAGGATATTTGACTTCTTTAAAGATATACCTGATATAACCTTACTGCTGGATGAAAGAAAGGGTGCTTACGGTTGGTACTATTATTTTCTTTCTATTACTCTGAAGTTTCCATGTCTATGCATATCTCAAATCTAGAGTCAAATGGAAACAGTTTTCATAGGATGTCTTTTCTTGGTATTCACTGAAGAAAGAAAAGGAGAAATGCTCCTTTTCTGATGAATAAGAAGCATGCATGTGAAATAAAAATATCTAGGTTTAAACCAAAGACAATTCATGAATGAAGGCAAATATACATGTCCCAGGATAATGTTGTAAGATTGAATCTGGGGTGATAACCTGAACAGAGATGTACTCTTCCAAACTTTTGGACTCATTCTGGAACTCATCTTCAGTGAACTTCTCTCTACAAAAGAAAATGAACTCACAGGAAAGGTGTATTACAATTTATCTTACTCATCTGTAATTGTTATCTTTGTTTTTTGTATCTCAAAGAAAGGACTGTTAAATAACCATGTAATCTTGTTTCTCACAGTGTAATGTCTACAATGATACTCCAATATAACATCCACTCACAACAGAAAGATTGCAAGGGGGAGAAAAAAACAGGGGTATATTTTTAGATGGGAAAGTATCAACAGTAAAATAACCTCAATTTCAATATCATTTACATGATTTGAGGATGAGATAAAGCAATGGTTTGATTAAATTTCTTTTTAAAAATAGCATCATTTGAACATTTCTTGATTCAGTTTTTCAAAGCTTATCTATATATTTTTTATACTCAGAGGGCCAATCTGATTTAATTTAAAGCATTCTTAATTTATCTATGACAGAATAAAAATGCATAATGCTGCACTGTATAGGGTGATATGATACATTAGCTTTTTTCTATCAGTGCTGGAACATATGGGGAAATCAGTTGAGTTTAAAAGGTGACCGTTCAGTTAAGTAATTCTTGTCATATGCCATTTCACAACAGCTGAAGTTACTGAATGGGACAGAGGTCATCGGGGAGGGATGAGAAGCCAAAGCCATAAGAGATTAGTAATTAGAGGCAAAAACCTTTCACCTCGGGTCAACACTGAAAATCCAGTAAGTTTGCAACAGCTAGAACTCATTATCATCTGCAGCTTCTGTTATAGGCTTCATGAAATGAACTGATAGTTCTCATACCTTTGAAATTACCATATGGACTGCATCATATTCAGTTCAAATGAACATTTAATGTCTAAGCTTAGTTGGCAAAAGAGGAACTATGCCTGTGTTGGTATATTGCACAATGTCAGCTACTATATTGTGCCTCAACAAAGGAAAAGATAGTTATATTCAATCCATGATTACGACTTATAAGTACAAAGAAGAAAGATTTGAGCATATTAATGTATGTTTTTCATATAAATGTATTCAGTATTTAAATTAACAACTTACTATTTTAAGCAGAATGACTGGTTGACATTAATTATTGCTATATGGTTAATTGCACCTACAACTAGCCAAGATGTCTTAAATAACAACTGCTACAGACATTCATTCAACTAAGCATATGTTAATTTTTCAAGGGCTAGAAGTTTTTGCTGCTGCAACTATCTAGGCTAAACAATTCTGACATATATAGGAAAGGTAGTTTTTGTATATTGTAAAGGTAGTTTCATATTTTCAAGACTGAAAGCTATGTTAATAATATGCATGACAAAACATTAGTCTAGTAGTACTTTAAAAGTCATTGCTTTTATTACTATATAGAGTGAAGATTTTCTAGGATTATAAGATTTTGTATTGTTTTCCTTCTATGCATTCTTTCCTTTATTGCTATCAGCCTTTCCTTCAGCCTTAATATACATTCAAAAGTTAATCTCTTCAGTAATATTTTTCTCTCTATAATCATATCCTTTGTCATTGATTATATGTCACTATCTTTTTCAACTCCTAGCCACCAGATAGATTTTCTCCATGGCAAGCTATACCTAACGTGCTGTTTCAAGTCACCCAATGGTGCAACTCATTGTCATTGCAACTGAGTCTGTTCAACTTGGTACTAATCTTGTTCTTCCCTACCACCTTTCTTGGCACTATAGCCTTTTCCAGAGAACTGAATATTCGTATAATGTGTCCAAAATAGGGTAATTTGAACCTGGTCATTTGTTCCTCCAGTGACAATTGTGAATGGATTTGTTAAATGATAATTGATTTGTTTTCTATGCCATCCATGCTATTCTCAATGTTTTCTCCAGTGCCAGCTTCAAATCATCAATTCTCTGGAGACCTGAACTCATTGGTAGCGTCACATTGCAATGAACAAGGTCACACATTTAATTTCACAGCTACTAAGATTGTTGACCATGCAGGTGCAAAGATAGCCAGGAAAATGATTGAAGCCGGTGCAATGGCTCCTTGTCAGTTAAAAGGTGTGCTGATTTACCATTAGCTTATCAAAAATTAGAAGCTGCTTGGCAGCAGCAGGAAATGACAGCCAATTGCCAGCCACAGCACACATTCAGTAGGAAGGCACCATATAACCATGACTCAGAACAGTCCAAAGCATGTATTCCAGTAGAGAGAAGTTCCCTGAAGATGGATTCCAGCATGAGTCCGAAAGCTTGGAATAGTATATCTCTGGTCCTGGTGAACGACTCAAATTTGATCTCACATCATTATTCTGGGACACATATATATGTATTCATTTATAAATTGTCTTTCTATCCTGCATTTTAAAGTCCAGGTTTCACTTCCATTGTATTACAAGGAATGCCATGGCTTGCACAATCCTGATCTTTAAATATTTAAATATCTCTTCCAAGGCCTTTATGGTTGTTCTATGAGTGCTGTTCTTTACTGCTTGTTCATTTGTAGTTCATAATTTATCCTAATAATCAGAATCTATCCACCATTTGATATCTTTATTGTCAATTCTAAAGTTAATTGTTCTACCTATTATCATTAATTTGATCATCTTTGTATTTATTGTTAATCTCATGTTTTTCATTATGGTCCTTGACCTTTAGTAGCTGACCTTGCTGATCCTTTGAATTTTTTCAATCAGGATAGTGTACCACACTCATTTTCTTCCAATCCAGCTTCCTTTAATTTATATTGTGCATATAAGTTGAAAAAACGAAGGAAAAGTATGAAGCCTTGTATTCCTTTTCCAAACTGGAGCTAGTCTGTTTCACTATGTTCTTTCCATTATGTGGCTTTTTGACCCATATATATGTTTCTCATGAAGTCAGTCATATCCTTATTTGCACAAAATAGGTGCTGTTTAAATTTTCTACTCTTTATGTCTTTCTCATTGTATGTCTCTTGTTTCTCATTAGTAATGCCTATGGTTTCTGCAGATTCTTTATGATGATCTGGAATTATTTCTCCTGTATGTCTGTTTGTAGGTGTATGTATATTGTATATAAAATGGAAATCATTTTCAATTGGAGCTGCATATAGCATTTAATTTTTTTACAATTTTATTTTCATGAATGGTGGGAGAAAAGTTTCCCAGCTTTGCTAAGGTTTACCTTACCCTGAGTGAAACTTTCTGGGCCACAATATTTTTAACATCTATTTTTGATATTGGAAAAGTAATCATTGTATTCCCCAGATTAGTCGACTTCATCTCCTATAAGGCAACATTTTCTTGCACTAGCAATTTTATTGTAGTAACACAACACAGGCAATTTTATCCAAAGCTGACATGTTTCACCCTGCACAAAACAGAATAAAGTAGAATCATAGGGAGTCGTAAAAGTTCTTTTAAGAAGAAGTACAGAACTGACAAGCAGACTGGCCACTATATAAAAATGACAGTAACTGAACTGAACATTAACAAGATAACCCACTGTCAGAAGTGTTCAGTTGCCTTGAAATCCAAAAAGTAATCTGTGCTGTTACTAGATATGATACCATGCTGCACAATGACTAAACATCATGCCAGATTAATGACCCTGAAGCAGTAGAACTTCGCCATTCTGCTGACAATAAATACTTATATATTTTAAAGTCAAATAGTATATTTTAAAAGTTCACATATTTAGATACAAAATGTAAGCATAAAGGAAGGGGCATCAGCTGCTGGCCAATAGCTTAGCAATGACTGTCTGGTAAGCCTCTTTACTTAGATATTGGCAAGAAACACAAATGCTCAGTTGCTCTATCCAAGTTCTATTGGCTTGTGGATAGTCAAAACAGTTCAGATTAATTCCAGCTGTGTTTTTACGTGGAAAAAGGAGCTTACTGAAGGAAAAAGTTGTCTTTTTACCTAAATGTTGTCTTTTTACTGGGTGTCAAACACATTTCCATCATGTCATGTTTCACAAAGTTTTTCCTATTCAGAGAGCTGGGCTGGATGTGGGCTGGATGTACATGACACATCCAGCTCATGGGCAGCCAGTTTGACATGCCTGACTATCCATATTCCTGCTAGTCAAAACAAAACAAAATAATTTAGTGTCATTTTTATTTACTATCTTTAATATCACACTGAAATATCAATATATCACTCCTCCCTGGATTGAAAAAGTTGAAGATGTTCTGCATGGCACTGAATATCATTCCTGTTTACACATGCTCATATTAGGTCATTGGGCTTATTCATGATTCTCAGTGCTCTTTTCTCTGTTTTAGATCAAACTGCCACTATCATTATTAGTAGAATAAATTTGTATCCAACCATTCTTTCACTGATCTCATCTTGGAATGCCTGGAAATGAATTTGTTCCAAAAAAACTTCTTTCTCTGGATTATTTCTCCTACTACATATTGTAGGTTGATGTGTGCATTTAGAAAACATCATATAAAACAAAACATGTTTAAGATATAACTAATAAAGATTAATTTCTAAAAAAAACCAATAATGCTTGTGCTGGCCAGACAGTATATAATGTGTTGGTCAGACAGTATATAGTTAATTGAGGAAATAGTTGGTGGTGAAATTTATAATTCCAGGCGGTGTGTGTGCTAGTCAGACAGTAAATAGTTAATTGGGAATTTGGAATTGTCCCCTTAAGGGAATTCCTCATGGGAAATGTAGTTAATGCCTTATGGGAAATATAGTCCATGTCATGTGATCATATCTGTAATACAGATTGGTCACTGAATTGACCCTTGGTTGAGTTGGAAGAGTTTCCTTTAGTCTTTCCCTTTGCTCCATTATTATGGGATGAAGATAACTATATTTGAACTGTTCTGTCTTTAAATTGCTGGCTGAATATAAAGACAGTTAGATAAACTCTACAAAGGCTTCCATACGAAGTTTCTTTATTGGATCACACCAGGCATCCTCAAAGTATAACTCACAGTTATGTTGAGATTCATCTAATGTCCAATCTTTGCATAGTCATCTTCATAGTGTGAAAATATAGTTATTTTCATCCCATAATGATGGAGCAAAGGAAAAGACACCAGCACGATGCTGGGGTCCAAGCAAGAATAAAGGAAACTCTCCCAACCCAACCAAGGGTCAATTCAATGACCAATCAGGATTATAGATGTGATCACATGACATGGACTACATTTCCCATAAGGCATTAATTACATTTCCCATGAGGCATTCCCTTAAGGGGACAGCTCCCAATTCCCAATTAATTATTTACTATCTGACTAGCACAATGGTCCAACCATTCTTGTTATTGACATTCATGAGCAATGCTAAAAAGATGTGAAAACAGAATAATGATCCTAAAGGACTATTATTTGAGTTCTATTAAG
Organism: Bungarus multicinctus; assembly: GCA_023653725.1. NCBI lineage: Eukaryota > Metazoa > Chordata > Lepidosauria > Squamata > Elapidae > Bungarus > Bungarus multicinctus. Next base: position 37,215,304 of record CM042849.1, read on the forward strand.
GATTCAAAAATGTATATTGAAATAAATCTAGCAGTTGCTTTCCTTCAACCTACTGTAAGAAAGAAGACGACCTAGCTCTATGTGTGAAACTTCTTGTAAATGTCTAAGAAGTTAACTCTAAGTGTAGGAAGTGAAGTTAGTATTCAGAAGCAGAGAGAAAGCAAAGTCACTCATGGTGCAGCACCTGTATATCATATCCATAATGGATAATGATTTATCAGTAGTACCAGAGAAGAATTAAAGATTTCTGTTCCCTTTCAATATTGGAACACTATTTTGATTCACACTAATCGCTATTTAGAAAGGTTGTGCAGACTTTGAAAATTATTCAGAAAATGTCCTTTAGACTTCATGCCAGTGTGAGCATAGATCTTGTCTGATGTTAATTAAAGCAGCTTCTATATTTTCAGCAGTCCATGCCAGCCTGAAAAAAACAGTGTGTATGCTTTCAGAATTGCATTAACTTTAATTGGTGAGCTCTCCAAAGTCAAAACATGGAAAAATTGGCTGCTTTAGGGAATAACATAGGAATGTTCTATTTATGCTGGTGCAAAGTATGAACACTTCTCCCAAACACTATTTGAAATGTGTAGAGGGCTACTATTTAATTACAATCCATGATGTAATTTGAATATTTTTGACTTGTATTTTGTGTTGCAAACAATTATTTTGAGCCTAACTTCAGTCACAGTTGGAACTAGAATTTAGTGAAGAGAGCTATTTTATTCTATTTATATTTCCTTTACAGACCTCTTTGTAAATTGCATAGGCTTTCCTATTTATTTAGCCACTATCACAACTTCACCAATTTTTAAAGTAAAAAACCAAACACCAAAATAATAAAATTTGAGTTATTCATGTCTTTAATGTACTTATTCTCAGTCAGAAAAGAATTTCTTAAAACAATAAAATTTGTCTTTACTTAGAAAGAAATTTAAGCAATATTGTAACAACTTGCTATATTGGACATGAAAGTTGGCCATGTTAAAATATTGATAATTTGTGAGTTTTAATGAATAATATGAAAAGATACTCGGGTAAAAATATAGAAAATGTTTTATCATTTCTATATTTGAATTATGTTTTGTGGTAGTCTAGGTCTCTAAGGTTAAAAAATATAGTTAAGTTTGCCTTTTAATCAAGATTGCTCTTTATTTCAATATGTATTTATATTTACCAGAAACAAATTCAACAACTATTATGGTATTACTAAACATTACCAGTTAGATTTCCCAATAAGTCTTATAAATAACACAGGATACCATAGGAATGTCATTATATTTGATGATATATTAGGATTTTGTCATCATTTTACCCTGACATTATTACGCAAATTTTAAAATTAGAAAGTTCTAAATTCCAATTTGTCTGTAACATTTTTAGCTATGTATGCTAAAAAATGCATGTTCAAAGATTTACAAAAATAATAAAGATTTTAGGACAGCATTTGCTAAAAATACACATTTTCAATATCCAACAATTCACAAATATTTAGCTTTTCAGAGCAACATCTGAAGTGGAAGTCAAACAAGTCAGTCTAATGCAGGGCTGTCAAATTCCTGGCCCACAGGCCAGATGCATCACGTGCTGGCCACACTCACATCCAGTTTAGCAATACATCATTGACACGGCCTTAATGATGTGAGTTTGACATCTCTGGTCTAATGAAAGCAGAATTACATCATAGCAATACAAATTCTGTCTCTTTTGTGTTCATGATGTAATATTGAATGCATATCCAAAGGGATGGAGATTATGGCAATAATATTTTTTTATTTTGTAAAAAGCAGCAGATGTTCATATTTAATAAATAAACCTTTCACCTATTCTTTTACTGTCCACTTGATCTAAACATTTTCTTCTTTCAAAATGAAAACAATTGACTATTGAATAGTGGATTTTTGTAGCCCAGATCTCATAGCCCTAGTTGTATATAATTGACAAACCTGAAAATGTTTGTTTGATTTGCTAGCAGTAAGACCAGAATAAATTCTTCTGTGTTGTTTTTGCTTGGAGCAAGAAGAAAACACAAATCAGTGCTTTTCAGCATCTTTAGTAACTCACCAGAAGTGATTTTTTATAGTTTATTTAACATATGTGTGATATTGGGAACAATTAATAGCATAGTTAAAGAGGCTATTTAAATAGTTTCAGTTAACAGAAAATGCATGCTATCTTGTTGAAATCCCTTTATCTCAACATCATAAGCACTAATAGTTGTCACCTTGTACTATCGTAATCAGTGACAGCATCTCCTAAAAGTTAATGAGCCATAGCACAGTGAAAGGAATAGTCTCCAGAGAAAGAACTCACATCATTCTTACAGTTATATTACTCTCCATAGAAGGCAGATAAGGTGCTAAATTGCCTTAAATATGCTAAGTGTTGATTCTTGGAATATACAAATTTATAATAATAGATATATAATTTATGGTTTTCTACCTATAATAGTAAAAAACTATAAATATGTTTAATTATATAACTGGTTATTATATTAAATCTTCCCAAGTTGACAATGTGGAATTTTATTTAATTGATAACCAGAAAGGAAAGTGTTTAATTTGGTTAATACCTTTTGGTAGTTTCTACTATTTGATGGTGTCCCTATTATTTGAGGCTGGAATACAAATCCACAAACAATCTGTGGTATTATAGAACCATTACTTCGTAAATGTTTTTTATTTCATTAGAATTCTTTTAATGACCCTGTAATCCCTTGAATCGGGGTGAGTTGGGCTGACTGAATGGATCTGAGCTTTTACTGGCCAGATGCCATTCCTGACACCTATATTGAGCCTACAGCAGATATTTTCTCTTTGTATCCAATGAGATAAATATTTGCTGCTACCTAGGATTGAAGTCACAACCTCCTGATTGTGAAGCGAGAACTCCATCTCTCGGCCACAACGCCGTTTTTTTTATTTCACTAGAATAAGCAACTAAAAGGAAGCATTGATGATGTTACCTAGTTTAGGTAATAAAACATCTGCAAGAAAACAAGCAAGGTCAGAGCACCAAGGACCCCTCAACTAAAAAGTATACAGATTTTCACTTAGTGTAGAGACTGGGAAATATGACCTTAGCAGAAATTCTTTAGAATCATTACCTAGGAAAAAGAAATAAAATATGTTAAGGCCTGGGCACAAGATAATATTCAGAATATTCAGACTCAGGCAAATGCTTCCCTGATTTACAGAGATGTGATAAGGACAGTGGAAAAGAAAGTAACCTAGCATGGAATTATTTAATATAGTTATATATTAAGTAACCAGAGCCTATATGGTTTGGTTATGGTTATTGTTATGAACCTGAATCAATCTCTGTATGAAAGAAAAGGTATTGTTCTTCTCTTTGTGTCAAGAAATTATAATTTATCAAAATATCATAAAGTGTGGATTAGGGTAATAAAAAATAATGATTCAACACTGCCAGGACAAAAATCTATACCATATTTTCAGCAACTGCTTATTGGTATGCATTGTTTGTTAACATTGCAGGGTAGTTTTGTTGTTGTTATTGTTGTTTGGGTTTTTTTTAACATAAAGTCAAGGAAGGATCATTAGAGAAACTAAAATCTTTTCAAGACTTCGTTTACATCAAACTGTTGATGTATAATGTATGCTACCTATGGGAGTAAGAATACCCACCAGAATATTCTAAAAAAAAAATTGTCTTGTAGATTTTTGGATCTCAACCATCCTGGCCAAAGAAGCAGTTCACTAAATTATAATATCAGTGTAAAATGGGTGAACTAGTCTGACGATTTTTGTGTTAAAATAGAAACTCTTTGTCTGAAACTGGTAAAAATCTGCATTGGTGAAATTTGCACCCTAATCCAGAAATTCTTTTTTATTTGAATGAACTTGCATTGAGTTTCTATAGTAAGAAGTTTCTTATCTATTACAGCAAAAGCATGAGTAAAAGATTAAATATCTATAGTATGCATTCTATGTAAATTAAAGCATACATTTCATATAGGAGCACCAACAACACTCCAGAAAAAGGAATTAGAATAAAATATTTTTTCAAACTACTGTTTTCTTTTTCTGTGTTTCAGCATTTAGTTGAAAAAGTGGCTAATATAATAAATATAATGATAATACTGGGTTTTTGAATATGATATAATGAACATGCTAGTATTTATTGTTTCTTGTTTATTTATAATAGATCTTATTGTTTAAAATTCTATTTTTAAATAAGACATATTTACTCCACAGCCATTTAACCACCTTGTATTTATATTTTAAAGCAATATTGCATGTATTAAATGGCATTGTTTAAATAGAGTTGTTGACAGAAATGTTCCATTTGGCTTCACCCAAGTTTGACTTTAGTTGTGCCTATTGACAAGGACTGATAACTACTTTATTCAGTAAGTAAACTTTGTTCCTGTGTCTGTGCTCATATTTTTACATTTTCTTACTCTTCTACAATTATATGTCCTTTCAAACAAAGTGTTTCAGAAAGTAATCATATTAAATGGAGCCATAGCTACCAGCTACCAAAATTAAATTTTCAAGATTTGTGGATTTATTGTTGCTAGAAATGTCCATACTTGCATTTGATCAATTTTAATACTTTACTTGCTTTGTTCCATTAAATATATAAATGATTTTAAATAGTTTTAATTATGGCTTTATAATAGGGCATTTTTCTTTATCAAATATTTGAACAGCAAAACAGCAATAACAACTCAAGAGCTCCTTTTTTATATATGTTGTTGTTCCAATTAATCAGTTACAGACAATTTGGTGCAGGCCTTACAAATTAAAAAAGTTTTCTCAGCTGCAAGGATTTATAAAGCTGTCTGGAATATTAGTCATCATTCACAAGTCACGTATCATATTGTTCTACACTAAAGTGGATGTACTTCAGTTTCTATGCAATAATTTAGTGAAACATTGTGTGCAGCTGGCATTTGATATTGGTTAGATTAGGGTACATATATCACAATTATATTTTCATACTTTATATGGCAGTCATGTAATAAAGAAAATTATATGCTTCCAGTATAAAATTTTCAGTGAGGTACAAATAATTTCCAAATAAAGGATTAAATAAAATTAAATAAAAAATGGTGAGGTGTCAATTTATTTAGACATGAGATGTTAAGATAAAACATAAGTAACTTGTTATTTAATTTTAGCAGCTGAAATAACATTTGTTCAACTGTGGAAATAATTGAAATAATGGAAAATCTTAAATACTCTTAACAAGTGAATGGAGGCCTTACAAATTATTATAACAATAAGTCTTCAACTGCCATGCTATAAAAGCTTACATATTAAGTCAGAATAATGAAACATCAGGGGCAAGAACCAAAATTTTATCAAACCTGGGTTAAATATTTTAACTATAACAGACCTATTATTTGTAATGTTACATAACAAAAATGGTGATTTATGTATTATGTCTTTCTCTCTACTGTTTATTTTCTACCATTTTTCTTTTTTCCTTTTACAGATTTATTCCATTATTACAATTATGTATTGACTGTTTAATTAAAAGAAGTTTGAAACATGATATCAGCTATCAGTTAAAATCACATTTTAATGCCTACTAATTAAAATATTATGTCTATATTTCAATGACAATTTGGGTCTTCCTTTGATGATATTGATGGCCAATTTTTGTTGTTGTTGTCTTTTTGGAATATACAATACAGAAAAAGTAGAGGTGACTTAGCCCTCATGTCAATCAGTAATCAAAATGTTCCAGTAAATTGGATTTGTATTTGAGGAGTTCAAACAATTGTTCAAAAATATCCTTGAATATAGATTATACATCCCACCTGCAGTTTTCCATTACTATAAAGCTTTTTTCTCTTGTTCATAAATTACATGAGAAAAAAACATCAACGTCAAACTACAGTCAATAATTTATATTTCTTATCCTGCCTATATTATGCAAAATTTACTTATAAAGAAAAGCAATTCATTATTCCATTATTATTTTGGATAAACTATCTTGTTTCTCACTGAAATCTTCACCTTGTATTTATTAATTATTATTATAATAATATAATAGGTATAAGTTCATATTAATGCTAGTAGCACCAATTGACAAAAGGATAATATAGAGATTACCTTTGTAACATTCTATGCCTGGGAATAAAGGAACTGGCACAAGTTATTTATACCGATTACTAATTTTTCCAGAAATATGTTTAAGAAGATAATAAACTTGGCTTTTTCCTGATCTAGGACTGATGAGTACATAGTGCTTCTTTAAAGCCATATTGTCTTGACCCAGAAAATCACTCACAACAATGCACTTTCTTTTCCTGTCATGGCTATTCCCTAACCATCAGTAGTAATTCCATTTATATCCGATGTCACCACCACCCATGGAAAGAAAGAAACTGCACTTCTCTTTTTTTTTTTAACAAAATGTCTTTATTTGTTTAAAGAGATAGAGAGAAAAGGAAAACCTAGAAGAGAAGATGTATCAGTTCCATCTGTGTTTAGAGACTGAAATTATATTATTACCACTGAGAATCTGGGACCTGACTCTCTGTCAGGATGTACTATAAATTATACTGCATTTATCACTGTTGCAGGGGGGCTATTGACGTACGTAGAGAAATGGTATGTGTTTGGGGAAAGTAATCTGTTAAATACGGGTGTGAGAATGAAATTAAAATATTAGTAAATGTGTCTGGAGATTCTCAGTCATCCAAGTCATAGCTGTCCCAAAGGAGCTTTTTTCATGAGGCAACTGGACTTTCAAGTCCAGTTGCCTCTTGAAAAAAGCACCTTTTGGACATAAAATATTAGTAATAGGTATAAAAATCAACTAAAATGATATCTTGCCCGTTAGGAGTCCTGTTTTCTTTTTCACTCTCTCTCTCTTTTGGAGAACAGCCTGCAACTTACTTTACAATGATAATACTATCATTACTACAAACAATGTAGAAATCAATGTAGAAATATTAAAATTATACATTCCTAGAGTATAGAATATAGCTAATATTTATGAAATGTATCCAGATATCATTAGCATGTTCATTACAATATGTGTTACTATTTTTATATGTGCAGAAAGAGGTAGTCCACAAAATCCATACTATAATGCACTGAAGAACATATTACTTAACTTCAGAGGTGATCACCTTGTGATCAAAAATATGAACATTTGTAAGAAATACAGCTCACCTCCAACAGCAAACTTCCACACACCCTTTCAGGTGAGCTAGAGCAGGGGTCTCCAACCTTTGCAAATTTAAGACTTGTGGACTTCAATTCCCAGAATTCCCAGAGTTGAAGTCCACAAGTCTTAAAAATTGCAAAGGTTGGAAACCCCTGAGTTAGAGCACAAACTTCTCCCAGCAATAGCACTCCAATAATACCTCAACCATGAAACTTTGAGTGTATGCAACCATAAATCAGAAAAATACAAAAAGTGAAGAACAGGAAAAGAAGCTGTTGATCACTTTCATCATTACAGAACAGAAGTATGATACATGCATCAAGTCTTTGATGGATAACCTCCAGGGTGACCAACAATTTCCAGTTATGCCTTTCACAATGGAGAAAGGGCAGCTGTTGTACAATGGATATTTATAGTTGACTCTTCCCATAAGAAAAAAAAACAGTTCTGACACAACAACAAAACATCAGGGCCCTGGGAATATTTAAATCCTAAAAGAGACTTGTCAGAGAATTTTGGCAGCTGAGTCCCCATTGTGACATTAAATATTATGTTTTTTCTTGTCATGTTTGTCATAGAGCAAAATCAATTACTGGTAAACTGGCTGGGTTACTGCAACTGCCTAAGATCTCATTGCAGCCTGGGACACTGTTTCTTTAAATCTCACCACTAATCTTTCCCCACTGCAGGATTTAGTATTAAAGTTGACTCATTTTATGCAAGGGCCCAGGATATAATTCTTTTTGGACATCTTTAGATATAGACAATTGGTCAATCATGTGACCACAGAAAAAGGAAGTAAGTTTACTTCCAAATTTTGAAAGACCCTCTTGCATTTCTTAAATATAAAAATTTGTGATCCCTTGAATTATCTAGCTTTCATCATTTCCTCTCGCCTGGATTACTGATTACTGTAATGCTCTCTACATGGGGCTCCCTGCGGGGAGCACCCGGAGACTCCAACTGGTGCAAAATGCAGCCGCGCGGGTGATTATGGGGGCATCGCAAAGCTCCCATGTGACGCCTCTCCTGCGCGAGCTGCATTGGTTGCTGGTGGCTTTCCGGGTTCGCTTTAAGGTTCTGGTTTTGACCTTTAAAGTGATCCATGGCATTGGGCCAGGCTACCTGCAGGACCGCGTTCTGCCGGTGATCTCCAAAAGACCTGTGCGTTCCCATAGGGAGGGCCTTCTCCGGGTGCCGTCGGCTTCTATGTGTCGTCTGACGGCCCCCAGGAGTAGGGCCTTCTCTGTGGGAACCCCCGCCCTCTGGAATAGTCTGCCCCAGAGATACGCACCAGCACGGACCTGAGAGCCTTCAGACGGGCGTTAAAAACTTGGCTCTTTGAGCAGGCTGGCCTAGGCTGATACAAGATTTTAACTCTGTCTCCCGTTTTAAATTGGGTTTTAATATTTGGGGTTTTTAATTAGTTATGGGGGAGAGTAAACTTTTTAATTAAAACAGCCTAAATTATTTAATTCATTTTAATTTTTGTATAGTGTATTGGGGTAGGATCGGCTGTGCACCGCCCTGAGTCCTTCTTGAGAGAAGGGCAGTATATAAGTACTTAAATAAATAAATAAATAAATATAAATCAGAGAAGCTGAAAAGGTTAATCAATTGTTGCAAAATATTTAAGATGCTACTGTATTTTGATACCAGCAAGACAACAGTACTGATCTCATTCCTCCTGCTAAATTTGCATACAAATGTGTGACATACTTTTATATCATAACATCCCTATTCCAGGCAACTTATGAATTCTATCCATGGTTCTTATGAACAACCAAGCATGAAAGCATCATTCCTCGTGCTGCATATTTTCTAAATCTAAATCCTCTTAAAGAACAGCTTGAATGTTCAAAAACCACATAAAAAAACAGTGTATGCACATAGGTAGGAGAGAACTAGAATTTATAGGGAATTTGATGTGGTTTTATAGAACATTTCTGACTTCTGTGAGACCTGCCAAGAAACTAAACTAGAAATTTGTTGGTCTTTCCCAGTGATTAAGCAAATCAACACAATAACATTTTGTTTGCAATTGCCAGCATCAATAAAAGTATACCTTGTATTCCATCACTTGTGAAAGAGGCACTCCCCTGTACTCTACATTTGAAACAGAACCTACTGTCTGACATTCTAGTACATGTGGAGGAGGTATATGAGATGGAAATGGTCTTTGACTCTATATGCAGAAGGAATCATACAGTGGAAAAAGTACTCAGAGTTAGAAAAATCTTTGCAGGAAGCAATGGAAATGCATGGGTCCAACACAGCAGATGACATGGCTCCCCAAATCAACACAGACTGTGGAAACTTCACACTGGACTTCAAGCATCTTGAAGTGTGTGCCTATCTATTCTTCCTCTAGATTCTGGATCCTTGGTTTCAAAATGAGATGCAAAAGTTGCTCTCATCAGAAAAGAGGACTTTGGACCACTGAGCAACAGACCAGTTCTTTTTTTCTTTAGCCCAGGTAAGACACTTCTGATGTTGTTTGTTATTCAGGAGTGGCTTGACAAGAGGAATACGGCATTTTGAAGCCCATGTCCAGGATCTGTCTGTGTGTGGTGGCTCTTGATACACTGACTCCAGCCTCAGTCCACTTCTTGTGAAAGTCCCCAACACTTTTGAATGGCCTTTTCCTGACAATCCTCTCCAGGCTGAGGTCATCCCTATTGCTTTGCACCTTTTTCTTCCATACTTTTCCGTTCCACATAACTTTCTATTAATGTGCTTTGATACAGCACTTTGGGAACATCCAACGTCTTTTGAAATTATCTTTTGAGGCTTTCCCTCCTTATAGAGGGTGTCAATGATGGTTTTCTGCACAACTGCCAGGTCAGCAGTTTTTCCCATGATTGTGACTCCTACTGAACCAGACTGAGAGACCATTTAAAGGCTCAGGAACCCTTTGCAGGTATTCTGGCTTAATTAGCTGATTAGAATGGGACACTTTCAGCCTAGCATATTACACCTTTTCACAATATTCTAATTTTCTGAGATTGTGGATTAGGGATTTTCATGAGCTGTAAGCCATAATCATCTCAATTATGACAAATCACGGCTTGAACTATCTTGCTTTCATGTAATGATTCTATCTCATATATTAGTTTCACCTTTTAAGTTGCATTACTGAAATAAATGAACTTCTGCACAATATTCCAATTTTTTGAGTTTCACTGTATAATGAAGTTTAGTCTATATTTATCTATTAATTTGACTTTTGCATTTTTATTCAAATAATGGATAATTCTGTGATTTTGGTTTAGTTGTTGTAAATGTTGTTATTTTATACTCTGAATCTGGACTTTGCTAATTCACATCTTTCCTGTTTCTTAATCTTAGTTTTTGACTCATGTGAGTCAGTACACAGATGATTTATTCTGTTGGTGTAAACACCTCAAATGATAGGAAAACAGATAGATTATAATGCCTGATCCTGATGAGTCATCATTCATTTGAAAATGTTCAGCCTCTGTGCATGCATATTGCCTCTCTCCTGCTGTTGCACCGTCCAGCTTCATATAGTTACATGAGATCTGATACTGGTATGAACAGTACAGTTAGGCAAGCTGCAGAGGCTATTTAACAGGAATATCTCAGATTTCATTTTGAATTTAGTGTTACTCTGCTGACACTTTTAATGCTTGCAAAACTTCAGCTCGCCAAGTTGAATAACTTATCACATTAAACCAAATTTGTGCCTTTAGGAGATTGTGCAGTTATAGACTAACTATATGAGGCATCATCTTTTCCTTAAAATTTCAATTTATCATTAAACTACCAAGCAATTTTAAATGGGTCAATGAGTTTTAAAATTAGCATAGCAGACATTTCAAACTAGGGTGGTTTAAAGCTTCAAAGAGGTATTGACTTTGTATACGTATATTCTCAATATTGCTTTGTAAAACCTCTTCCAGAAATTGCTAGACAAAAAAAAAAACCAATGAGGCAATGGCCTTCTCCATCATCACTTTTTGTGACCATATGCTCTTATCAAAGTAAAGTTCTGCACATGGACAAAATATTTTACAGTTTTTGAGAGACAGCTGCAAGGCAATAATAGTTATATTATTTCTCTTTGCATGAACAAAGTGAATTGTGATACCTTCACAACACTAATCAGCTATTTATAAATTAGATGAAGTCAGGAATGCATCAGATTAAGAACATAGCTAAAACCCATACCTCTTAAAATAATTAAAATGATCAGTTAAATCTTAATGCTTAAATATTGCTGGTAGGAAACTGATGAGAGAGGATTTAAATTAAATGCTTTCACCTAAAATTTATTTATTTCAAGAGAAAGGATAATATGTTTTATATACAGACAGTGAAGGAAGAAAATGTCAGTTATAAATTTACTTCCAGACTGAAGGTTTGCAAAACCACAGTCACCAAAACATTAAAAATAAAGAGCACTTTAGTAAAGCCTGAGTTAACTCAGACTAACCCAGTTGGAATACATTAATCTGCAGATGGAAAGAAATAAAGTCTTCAGATTGGAAGAAAGGAAGATAAATCAATATAAAAACAAGCCATTTTAATATACTGTGAAAAAAAATCACTAAAACAATAGGTTGTAGAAATCTTGCATCTGTAAAAGCCTTATGGGCTTGAATTCAATACATAGCTGTCAGAAAATATTGATGAAAAATGTGTATTTACAATTTTAAATAAAACATGAATATGGAACCTGTTCCTAAATTCAATTTTTCCAGAAGGAAGGTAAGCCTTATTTCAAAACATGTTATTTAGACAAAATGATTTAATTAAGACAGTGTTTTTGGCAACAAAATTACTTCTGAGCTAAGCCAGTGAAATTATTATTGACAAAGAATACAAACATCAATTACCATAGCCATATTTATACTCATTGCTCTTACAAGACATTACATTGCTCTTTTGATAAATTACTATGATATTTGTTAATATGTGTGTGTGCCTATCTACCTACCTACTTATCCTTGGGATATATTCAAGAGAATTATTAATTACTTGAACATTTTTCTATTGTAAGCAAAAATTGTTCATAATATGTAGAATTTCTCATCAAAATTAAATGTGGAAAATTCAAAGCTGATGAAAGAAAATGCAATCTCTCATTGCATTAAACTATAAACATGCTGTCTTCAGATGTGGTGATTCATATCCCAGACAGCCATTTACACAAACCTCTCTAGGAAAGGCAGCAAACCAAACATCAATAGCTAAGATTAAAGTGGCATGTTAAGGCACTTAAACTTGGGAAAGAAACAGAAAATGAGAAAGATTTAAACTTGGATTTTTATGAACAGCCAGCATGGGAATACCTGAAGAATGTTGTTGTGTCACACATTAAAATATTAAATCTTAAGGTCATAGTTTCAAAAAAGAATTAAGGAGATAAAATTAAGAACGCTTTGATGATGAAACATAATGTCAATTAAGACACATGTAATCTCCCTTTCTACAAATTTACAAATTCTTTGGGAAATCTTTATATAATTGATATGTCCAAAGAAATTCTAAGTTGCTGAAACTGAAATGGTCAAAAAGAAAGGATATAAGATACAAACATTCTAAATAGATTAGCTTTGATAATTTTCACTTGCTGCACAGGGGAAGCTGAGACAAATTGCTGTTACTGTTAGTGCTCTGGGATTTCAGTCTGTGTCATTTTCTCTCAAATATGTCTCTTTATGGAGGAACAGCTCTGGGCATACTCTTTAGGCAATGTTTAGCTAAGCACATCTAGGTTAAGTGGCATTAGTCTCAGAAATAACCATGAAGCAATTAACCAGGAGTGCATAGTTTGTGAAAAGCAACATGTGTGAATATATAGAATAACTCACTCAGGAACTCCTCAAGTCGTACAGGATTAAGTCTATACAAAACACAATTTTTTTCAGATGTTCATTTTGGCAAGTAAGCAAAAGGCAACTCCCCCTTCCACTCTCCCTTTAGGAAGATGAAGTTTTGGAAAGCTTTAGGAGAGGGCTGTGAAATTCCCGGGCTGGATGCATCACATGCTGGCACGCCCATGCTTGATTTAGTGAAAGAGATATTAAAACTATAGGTTTTTTTTCTTTTTAATAAACTTAATTTTATCTATTCTCTATAAAATTGGATTAGTTGCATACTTTAATATTTTATAGCTAGGATATTCAAGAATTTTTCTTCTTTTACTTATAAATTTAACACAGAACATGGAAATCATATTTGTCTCGGACACACCACATTGAGAAAGGGAGATTGCTAGATTAGATAATAGTTATAATAAAAGTGGTGTCAGCAAGAATTATCCAGCTACTATGCAAGAAGCAGGAGATAGGATTAGGATATCATGAACCAGAATGCTTCTAGGAGTGGACCTCCAGCTTTTCACTCTACCAAATTGTAATTTCAAGGATGTGTATCATTTTATTTAATATCGTTAAAAGGACATATTTAAGCCACATTGAAATAAAAGTGCCATGAGTTCTATTCTATTGGGTGATGAATGGTAAAAAGTAAGTTTTTGTTATTTTATTGCTTTCAATTGCAATAAATGCTACACATGTATATACACATACACAATGACATACATATATAGTTGCATGTTATTTTCATGCCTTAAACTCATTGCTAGTGATAAAATTGATAAACTGTTGTAATAGATACATTAATGTCCATGAAAATATAAAACATGTATTGTAATTTATTTAGGAAGGAAAGAAAGAAGGAGGAAGGGAAAAGGAAAGGGGAATAGAAAGGAAAGGGGAAAGGGAAAGGAGAAGGGAAGGAGAGGAGAAGAGGAAGAAGACGGGAAAGGGAAAGATTTCTGATGCTCCCTGCAGTTTTCTATTGTTGTTTTTCCCCATCTATGTTCACTCTGTTTTTCTATTTAGGTAAAGAAATGCCTGATAATTGAAATGGATTGCCTAGTTCTCTATAAAAGTGTAGGTTCTCCCTTCTTGTTTGTACTCCATTGTTCTTCATCCACAACAACTGACTAACATCTTCATATTAGAGATATCTCATCTTGAACCAGTGATTTTGTTCTACCCAAGCCCTTTTCCAATAAAACAAACATGAACTAAAGGGAACAGAAATCTTTTAATGATTCTTACAAATCCCTGGTTAAAAGGCTGCTGCAAACTAATTAACTTTGATAAGTACGAGCCTCGCCAAAACTGTGCGAGGCTGCCAAGAATAACAGATAAGGTTACCTAGAAATATTTTACAACACAAGAGTCTTCAAATACCAACTAAGATACTGCAATGTCCGTGAGGTTTGAGTTTCAAAATGTCTTTGCTTCCTGCGAAGAATGTCCAATTCACTTGGCACAGGCTCCTCGGGAATCTTCTCATCGCTGCTAACAGCCCTTACAATGTCTGCAGTCCACTCCCTAATGGTCCTGGCCTTCATTTGAGTCCTCACTCTCCTCAGCTGTCCACACCTGCTGCCGACTAACCACAACAGGTTTCCTAAGGTTTTATATAGTTGTTAAATAAAGAAAGGGTGAGACATATGGCATCCTACCCAGGATGCCATTAAGGGCTCTACTTCTAAGTCTTCATAACCCCCAACTGGAAGCATCTAACCATGAGTCTGGTGAATGACAGTAACCCAGTGAGCCACACTTCTAAATCCAAAATATCACTGTTGATCATGCAAAAGACCCCTGAGAGCTATCTCTGCCTTTCACAAGACTGACCAATGTGGTTTCTGTCCCATGCCCAGGGTTGAAAGACATTTAGATGCTTTATCCTTTCTAACTAAATTTCCTATTTCTTGTCAGTGGGCAGAAACCCAATAGTTGACTATTGTTGCTTTTTTACTACATCCTTCAAAATGGCATGCACCATCCTTACTAAAAGGGGCATTTATCACCCTCCTGTTCTGTAATTCTCCTTCTGGAGCCTAAAACAAACAAATAGCAGGAACAGAAATCGAAGTGCAACATCCTTTCCCTCCAAAACTTTTCCTGGGATTTACTAGATTTTCTTTTATCTCCTTTTCACACACACAAATACACATGCAACACTTAAGTATTATATGCTTTAAAAAAATCATTTATATTTTTAGAATATAAATGGCTGTTCTGGTTTCTGTTCTGTGGAATAAAGCCAACTCAGTCTGTTCCAGAGAAACATTGTAGACTATTTTGTTCCAAACTCATTTTTATTTTATCATTCTTAGATTAGATTTACTGGTGCCTGCATTGCAGCTTCATAGGATAACAATTCAGTGGGTAACAAAATTCTGTAGTGTATATTGGGTACTTTAACATAGAATTTGAAGAAAATTATGTTTCAATTCTGTCTCCCACATTGCTCCCACACTGAGCAATCAGTGAATTCAGTAGTGCAACAGCTCTTATAATCTGATCAGAATGCCCCCAAGAGTCTGTAATAAGTGCATAGATTTGTAAGCTTCATTCCCAAATACATATTCTCACAATAAACTGTTTTTAACAGTAACTGATCAATCCTAAGCTAATTAATTATAGTATAAGTTCAGAATCTTTAAAGTGGTAAAAGCAATCTCTAAAAAATTTTCTAAACAGATATTGTAAATCTCAAAATGGAAGTTATCAGGGGCGGGGTTTAAACCAACTTCATAAATAGATACAGTCCCAATCTTTCACACTTTGATCATATATATAATTTCAAATGTAAAGATAATCCTCCTTGGATTTAAAAACACTTTATATTTTTAAAGAAAATATTCAGTTGACTAAAAATCAAAACTGACATAAAATATATAAACATAATATAAAAAACTAATTTTGTACATAATTGTTTCTGTTTTTCCTCCTCTCTACCACCTTTTGTAAATAACCATATTTTTGTATCCTGACATTTAACTAAACTAAATAGAAACCTTCATGCTAAAATATTTCTTGTTAAATCTATATGCAGTATACAGTAGTTTAACTGTGTACTTATACTCTAAGAATGGGTCATAATGTTCTTTAAAATTTCATATTTGCAAGTAGGGA
Organism: Bungarus multicinctus; assembly: GCA_023653725.1. Lineage (NCBI taxonomy): Eukaryota > Metazoa > Chordata > Lepidosauria > Squamata > Elapidae > Bungarus > Bungarus multicinctus. Next base: position 37,231,422 of record CM042849.1, read on the forward strand.
AGTTATGAAACTAACCTTGAAGCTCTTTAGGCAAAGAGGGTCAGCCAGTGAGGTTTGCCTGTCAGTGATTCTTTTTTGAAGACTTAGCATGAAAGTGTTCGATCAATAAAGTGAAAGTCTCCATCAATCCGAGAAAGGCACTTTTATAGGAATAGCAGGAAAAAAAAATAAGTCTATTCTTCAGTCTTAACTGAGTAATTTATGGTGACTGATAGATGCAATGAGTTTATATCATGTTCTCCTGCATAGCAATAAATGAGATCATGAATTTATCTGATACTTCAGAGAAAATCTGATTCATGTGCTATGAGACATTTTACTTCTTTTCACAATTTTAGTTTTTCTACCCAGTGTTGTTTCAGAAAATCTTTCTATTTTAATAACTGTTTTAATAGGCACAATGTAATGTTAACTGGTTAGTAATATTAATTATGAGTTTCACAAATTTTGAACTTCTTTAAAATAAAGTTATCTGAGAAATTAAGTAATACACTTACTGAGAAAGTGAATATTATGATTCTGGTCATTTAATTGTTCTCATAAATTGTACTTACTATATTTAGAGGTAAGATTGCTGTCTTATCTGATTTTACCTCACTGAATAATATATAGATAGATATTAAAATGTGTAAACAAAATATTTTATTTGTTTTTGTTCATGAAATGAGAAGAGTTTAATGAATCTGTAGGCATTTTTAAATATGACCAACTGTTTTCAATGCCAATTAAATTTTGAAGTATATAACAATATTTTAAAAACTATTTAATAAGTTTTTATTTAATTGTATCCTGGTTCAAACAAAGAGATTGTATTATATAAAGAACCATAACAAATGGGCAAATATTGTTATTTATATACTGACAACCTTGAATAAGAAACATTTCTTGAAAAGGACTAGGTTTTAAACATAATTTTAACACCAGTGTCCCCTGTAACCTTATGGTAAAATAAAAACAAATTATAAAAGCAGTAAAAGCAGAAGCTACTGGATCCATAGAAACTTTAGCAGTATTTTGTTCACTTTTAAAGGTTAAGGAGCTTTTGAACTTCCACTGAGACAGCTTTAACTATCATTTTTGGTTTCTCTTGATACTTCATAAAGGTCAAGATAAAGTACTTCTTGATCAAGTCACAGCAATAGCAAATCCAAGCCTTTTTTCCCAGGCTTTTTACGGTAGAATGTAAAGCTTCTACACTTGTCCATCCTCTATTTCAATTTTATTTTCACAAAATAATGTATTAACTCTTCATGCCTTTCTCTTTGGTTCACTTTTATTTGGTTCTCTCAGGAATATTCAAATATAATCTTGAAAGGAATTCTAGTAAAATCAGTATTATTGAATGCAAAAGGAGAAGGGTGGGCAGAGTTAGTTAGTGTCATCATCAATGGGCATGAATTTGGGCAAACTCAGAGAAACAGTGGAGGTCAGAGGGGCCTGGTGTGCTATGGTCTATGGGGTGCCAAAGAGTCGGACACAACTTAGCAACTGAACAACAGAAAAAATCAGCATGTCTCTTCAATATATTTTCATAAAAACCACAATTTTGGAAACAAAAGGAGAATTAAAGGAGAATTCCCAGTTCTACTCTGATTCATTTCCTATATTTTGAGAAAATGGAGGAGCACTTGGTGGAAACCTAGCACTGTGCATTTAGGACATTTATTCTATTCAGATTACTGATGAAAACATTGATCTCTCACTCAGAAGGTTGAGAGTTTGATCTTAGGTAGTGGCAGATGTTTCCCTCCTAAGATGCAAACTCCCATGGAATCAGGAAGTAAACCTCTTATTTTATTTATTTATTTTATTAAATTTTTATACTGCCCCCTCTCCCACAATGGGACTCTGTGAGGTGTACAGCCAAGATAAAAAAACCCACAATACATAGAATTTATTCAATTTATTCATTCAGTCACACCAATTCTACTCCAAATTAAGAAATTACAAGGGCAGAAAACTGGAGCTTTTATGCTAATCAGAATATTGCATTATCAGAGTCCTAAGAAACTATTTTTCACAAAAGATGGAAACAGAAACAGAGCTGAGAAAAGAAAGAGTACAAGTCCATTCTCTTCAGACCTCAAATTTTAATGGTATGTGGGAGTCATCTCAGTGCAATGGTTATGATTATGGTACCAATAGAAATCAAGCTTAAGCTTGATATGACTCAGTGCTGGGAAGCACAATACCCACAGCGTTAGCATGAATGCCACATATTATTCCTATCGTAATGCTAATAACTACAACAACGACACATGTCCATTTGCATTTTATTTTGAAAATAAAGTTTTTTTATATACATTTCATCATAAAGTAGACATGCTTTAATGTTCTGATATATTTTAGACCAAGATCTTTATGAGATTTATGAGGAAAAAAAGTGCATCTGCTTAAAATGAAAATCAGATAACGTCCTGAAACTTCTCTTGGTGTATCACACTATGAATAACAAGTGCTGTTGCTGAAGAAGTAGGGTTTTTTTCCTGAGTAGAAGCAGAACATTTGGATGCCATTTAAATCCATTATAACATAACATCTGATGTTTGCAGATTTCTTTCTGTCTAGTTACGCAAACATACAAGTATGCTAATGTTTATAAAAACTACATCTATTTGATCATCCATTATGCTTTCCACAAGGCATCTGCAACAGCAATAGGAAAAAATATTTTTAAAATACTAAAATTGCTGGAATAAACAGGCTTATAAGTTTTCACTAGGGAGTAAAAGCCTTGACTTAACCCAGGTAATTTTTGCTTTCTATTCTTTCCACTTCAAAGGTTAGGAGAAATAAAAAGAAAATCCACATCAAAAAGAAAAGCTTAGAATCAATCCTGGGATGCAACTCAGCTGTTGTTTTCACTCCTCCCATTTAACTTTGCAAGTTAGTATACTTGGGGTGGGGGGAGAGAAGAAAAAAAAAGATAGTTGGCTTTTTATGCATTACTGTCTTTCTTTACCTTTATGAGCACAGAAGTTAAATAATGGAATGTGGACTTTAGTTTATATAAATTGGGGATTTCTAAACTGAAGTGATGGTGATTCGTTCCCTGTTCCCATACTAGAATTTTTTAGTATAAAAAACAAACAAACAAATTATTAAGATTTTGACCTGATATTCCATTTGGCTGTTATAAATCCTTTCTCTGTAAATCTAGGTCCTCCAAAAATTGTAAAAAAAATTAAGTAACAATTGTTCCTACCTCCCACTTAAATACATTTCAATAAGCTTAATTCAAAGTCACATTTATTTATTTATTTTATTTGTCAATTGCTTACAAGATAATAGGTATAAGTAAAACATAGTTATGAATACATGGATACATATAAGAAAAATAAAATATAAAAGAAACAATAGGACAGGGATTGTAGGCACGTTGGTGCGGTTATGCACGCCTCCTATAGACCTCTTAGGAAAGGGGTGAGGTCAATAGTAGATAGTCTAAGGTTAAAGTTTTTGGGGTTTGGGGAAGAAACCACAGAGTCAGGTAGAGTATTCCAGACATTGACCACTCTGTTGCTGAAATCGTATTTCCTGCAATCAAGTTTGGTGCGATTAACCTTGAGTTTGTATGTATTGTTTGCTCTTCTGTTGAAGCTGAAGTATTCATTGACAGGTAGGACATATGTATGATTTTATATACTATACTTAGATCGGACCGAAGACGGCATAGTTCAAGGTTTTCTAGGTCTAGAATTTCGAGTCTGGTGGCAAAAAGTATTCTGCAACAAGTAGAGGAATGAAGAACTCTTCTTGTAAAATATTTCTGGACTTTCTCAACTGTGTTAATATCAGATATGTAATGTGGGTTCCGACTGATGAGCTGTATTCGAGTATTGGTCTAGCAAATGTTTTGTATGCTGTAGTTATTAGTGTAATATTACCAGAGAAAAAGCTACGTAAGATTAGGTTAACAACTCTTAGCGCCTTTTTGGCTATGTAGTTAGAGTGGGCTCTAGGACTTAGGTCATATGAGATGAGTACTCTAAGATCCTTTACAGAGTTTGGGTCATCAACAAGGTCTTGACTATTCAGCCTGTTTTTTATTTTCTGATTTTTTTTGCCAATATGTAGGACAGAGCATTTATTTATTGAGATCTGTAGTTGCCATTTGTTTGACCATTCTGATATGTACCCTTCTTTTTGAAGAGTAGCGGTATTTTCTGTGGTGTTTAATAGCTTTACATCATCAGCGAAGAAAACTCAGTTGCTCTTGATATGATCACAGAGGTCATTTATGTAGATTATGAAAAGAGTTGGTCCTAGAACATTGCCTTAGGGGACACCACTGTTGACAGGTATAGAATTTGATAGGACTCTCCCAATTTTGATCATTTGTTGTCTATTTGACAGGAATGCTTCTATCCAGTTATGCAGGTGTCCAGAGATACCATAAGATTTTAGTTTTAGGAGTAGTTTGTCATGTACCACTGAATCAAAGGCTTTGCAGAAGTCTATGTAGATTGCGTCTATTGCTTTGCCCTGAATGAGTTGTGTAGTCCATATGTTTTTGCAATGTAAGAGTTGCAGATTACATGATAGTTTTTTTCCTAAAACCAAATTGTTTATTAGAGAGTAGGTTGTTTGTTTCTAAGTGGATGATGATGGATTGGTTAATAATTGATTCCATGACTTTACAGGTGATGCAGCATAAAGAGATTGGTCTGTAATTTTCAACTAGGCTGGGGTCTCCCTTTTTGAAGATGGGGATGACCGTGGCTTATGACCATAGTTTTGGCAAGGAGCTGGTCCTGAAAGATTTTTCAAAAATTATGCTTAGACGTTCTGCTATGGCAGTGGATAGCCTTTTTAAGAAGTAGGCACATATTCAATCCAGTCCAATAGATAAAGATGGTTTTAGATTGCGTAGTTCTTTTTCAACATTGTCTTCTGTAAAATCGATATGTATTAGATATAGTAGTTGTATGTGTATAGGGGAGATTTGAGTATGTAGATGGAAAGAAAAGCAACCACAGAGCCCTGCAGTTCTGGAGTTACTTGCCACCTTGCTTGCCACCCCACAAGCCAGGAAAGGATGATGGATAGCTGGAAACATTACTTTACCGAAACTTCAGGTTGAAAGGGACCAAGCCCCAGCATGACTTTACTTGGAACAAGTGCTTGCTAAATGAATTGTGATTAAAAAAAAACCTGCAACAGCATTACTGTTATAAGTCAGTGCAAACATGTGACATCTCATTTTAAAACAATACTGACTTATGATGGAAGTTTACAATCCTGATTGTGGTCATAAATCAAAAACTAGCTGTAATATCTTCAAGGTCCTATGTGTATAAACTGATGATAATAACACCATTACATCTGTAGTGGCATACAACATTTGCAATTGGGACAAAGCTCAAAGAACTTCCAATGTCTCTGAAACAATTGTACTATCATAAAGCAAGACAGACAAGGTCCCTTCAAACTCTGTTATTCTGTTAAACATAGATTGCAGACATATTACCAATAGAACTTTATTGATGCAGGTTAAATAAAAGTGAGTTTTATAAAAAAAAATCAGTTTAACAGCCATTGCTTTTCTGGAATGTTACAATTAGTGTGAACTTTTTCTAAATGGTGGAGAATAGACACCTTTTATTTAGAATAGACATAGTTTATTCTTTGGGTTTATTTGTTTCTTTACCATATTTCTTGCTGGAACTCCACAAAGCTATAAAAATCCAGGAAAATCCTGATATCCCCCAAGATGGCAGCACGCATAGAAGCTGTGGCTTTGAGCTCCTGGTGTTATAATGGAATGAGTAGGCAAAAACTAGTCTATACCCGCAGGGAGTTACTAAAGATTTGATTTTCTAGTCGACTAAATATTATCAGTGACTTCCAGCAGTCTCATACCGAGTGATGTAGTAAGACTGCTAGGCTCTCCATGGATTGTTGCTGGGCCTGGGAAGTAGTATCGATAGCAAAGAGAGAGGAAATAGAAGCATATATGCAAAGCTGGCTTGCTAGGTGGGGTATGGAAGCAGCCTCACAGACCAGCATTATCAAGTATTTTTCTAACCAATGCTAGATCCTTTGCAACAAAACTGATTAACTTGAGCTATAGATGGCAGTGAATAAGCTAATTCGTGACTGCTGTATGATGATTATCATGGAGACCTGGTTTCATCCATTGTATTGGATGCATCAGTGAAGCTAACTAACCACACCACACACGCTTTGACAGAAATGGCAACTCTAATAAAAGCAAAGGTGGAGGACTATCAGGGCTATGACAAATCCACCCCCATTCAAATCATAAGTCTCTAGCCGCATCTCTCATAGTAAAAAAAATTGATTTATTAGGAGTCACCATGTTGGCATTACCTGGTGCAGTCGACACCAAGACATATCATTCATTTCCCCCTTGACCCTGGTCTTTCCCCCCACCCTTGGATGCATATTCTCAATGGGACACATCCATAGCCAAGAGTCATCAATCGTGGTCTCCAGTAATAATCTTGCATGCCAACAGCTCTGGCTGCCCAGCAATTATCTGAAGCATTTTAGGAATGCACTACTTTCCCCCTCCCTTTCTGCTGGCCACTAAAAAGACCAAATAAGCATTTTTTTTAGTTGACAAGGACTTTGTATTTACACACATAATAACTGGTGTACTAACAGTAGAGTTAGTTATACATACTGTTCTCCAGATGGAGAATTATTAACTGTCATTTGTCAGCCATTTTATTTGCCTAGGGAGATTTCCATTATAGTTATCACCAGTATCTATATTCCACTTGGTGCAAATATTAGCACAATGCTCTCTAAGTCAGGGGTCGCCAACCTTTTGGACTTCAGGGACACTAAACTCATAATATTAGATCCCAGGGACCACTAACTGGTTCTGTGGGCATAGCCTAATTTGTGGGTGTGGCTTGGTGGTCATGTGACTGGCTGGGCATGGCTTGTATGTAAATATTATAAATATTTATATAAATATTGACTTTTTTATATAAAAAAGCAACTTTTACCCAAAATCAGACAAAGCAGGTAGAATCACAGAATCATAGATTCATTCAGAGATCTATCTATCTGCCATTGGCTAGCTCAGTCTGTCACATAAAATTTGCTTGCAAGAAAACTCACAAAATTAACTCACAACACACCATGCATGTAAACATTGAATTTTTTATATAAAAGAGCAACTTTTTCCCAAAATTAGACAAAGCAGGCAGGCAGATTGAGTTGCTCACAGAATCACAGATTCATTCAGAATCTATCTGCCATTGGCTAGCTCAGTCTGTCACATAAAATTTGTTTGCATGCAAACTCATAAAATTTGCTAGCAAACAAACTCACAAAATTAACTCACAACATACCATGCATGTAAATATTGAATTTTTTATATAACAGACCAACTTTTACCCAAAATCAGGCAAAGCAGGCAGATTGAGTTGCTCACAGAATCATTCAGTGATCTATCTACCTGCCATCGGCTAGCTCAGTCTCTCAAATTTGCTTGCCATGAGTCTGCACTGAATTTGCTTGCAAGCAAACCTTCAGTCCTAAGGGAGATTCGGCTGTGCTGAGCTGAAGATCTAAAGACTAGCTAGAAAGCAAGAAATCCAACCACTTCCTGCTTCCTAGCTAATCTAACTGTCCTGGCACAGCAGAACAGATGATGGTCAGAAAAAGGAAAAATAGCAATTTAGCAGACAAGTTTACCGGGTAAGGAGTGAGTGGGCCGGAAGGGTTCCCGTGGGCCATGTGGGCCGCAGCCTTGTGTTTCTGTGCAGCCTGGATTAATTGCTTTGTGGGGGTGCTCTGGGGGTGAGATTTCTCTGTGGTCCATCAAAATTTTCTCACGGCCCACCAGTGGGCCATGTTCCACCAGTTGGCAACCGCTGCTCTAAGTTACATGATGCCATCAAAAGGCAGCAGCAAACTTACCCCAAGTACGCTTTTATCATGGCTGTGGATTTTAATCAAGCTTGTATACAGTCTGTTCTTCCTAAGCTTGTCTACAGTCTGTTCTTCCTAAGACATGTGCAGTATGTGCAGTGTACCACCAAGGTTAGAACACTTTAGACCAGGGTCGCCAACCTTTTGGATCTCAGGGACCACCAAACTCATAATTTTAGATCCCAGACCACTAACTGGTTTTGTGGGTGTGGCCTAATTTGTGGGTGTGGCTTGGAGGTCATGTGACTGGCTGGGCATGGCTTGTATGTAAATATTATAAATATTTATATAAATATTGAATTTTTTTATTAAAAAAAGAGCAACTTTTACCCAAAATCAGGCAAAGCAGGCAGATAGAGTTGCCCACAGAATCACAGATTCATTTAGAGATCTATCTATCTGCCATCAGCTAGCTCAGTCTGTCATATAAAATTTGCTAGCAAGCAAACTCACAACATACCATGCATTTTAATATTAATGTTTTTATTTAAAAAAAGAACAACTTTTACCCAAAATCAGGCAAAGCATGCAGATTGAGTTGCTCACAGAATCATTCAATGATCTATCTATCTGCCATCGGCTAGCTCAGTCTCTTAAATTTGCTTGCACTGAATTTGCTTGCAAGCAAACCTCTAGTCTTAAGGGAGGTTCAACTGTACTTAAAAGCAGAGCCGAAGATCTAAAGACTAGCTGGAAAGCAAGAAATCCAACCATTTTCTGCTTCCTAGCTAATCTAAATCTCCCAGCACAGAGAACAGATGATGGTCAGAAAAAGGAAAAATAGCAATTTAGCAGGCAAATTTACCGGGTAAGGAGTGAGTGGGTGGGAAGGGTTCCCGCGGGCCATGTGGGCGGTGCAGCCTTATGTTTCTGCACAGCCTGGATTAATTGCTTTGGGGGGGGTGCTCTTGGGGTGAGATTTCTCTATGGCCCACCAAAAATTTTTCATGGCCCACTGGTTGGCGACTGCTGCTTTAGACCAGGGGTCATCAATCTTTTGGACCTCACTCATAATTTTAAATCCCAGAGACCACTAATATAAATTTTGACTGACGGCGGCTTGCTGATGTTGGTGGGAGAGAAAGAGAGATATCTGATCTAACCTCTCTTTCTCCCTCTCTCTCTTTCTTACACACACACACACACACACACACATACACACACACACACACACACACACACACACACACAAAACAAACACCAAAGGCAGAAGTGGGATTCAAATGTCTTAACAACTGGTTCTTGGGTGAGGCCTAATTTGTGGGTGTGGCTTGGTGGACACGTGACTGGCTGTGCAGGCTTATATATAAATATTATAAATATTTATGTAAATATTGAATTTTTTATAAAAAAGAGCAACTTTTACCCAAAATCAGGCAAAGCAGGCAAGCAGATTGAGTTGCTCACAGAATCACAGATTCAGAGATCTATATTTCTGCCACTGGCTATCTGTGTCTGTCACATAAAATTTGCTAGCAAGCAAACTCACAAAATTAAGTCACATCACACCATGTATGTAAATATTGATTTTTTTCATAAAAAAAGCAACTTTTACCCAAAATCAGGCAAAGCAGGGAGGCAGATTGAGTTGCTCACAGAATCACAGTTTCACTCAGAGATCTATGATTCTGCCATCAGCTACCTGCACTGAATAATAGAAGCATCAGTCCTAAGGAAGATCTAAAGATTAGCTAGAAAGCAAGAAATACAACAATTTCCTGCTTTCTAACTAATCTAAATCTGCTGGCACAGCAGAACAGCTGATGGCTGGGAGAAAAAAAAAGAAAAATAGCAACTTAGCAGGCACGTTTGCCAGGTAAGGAGTGAGTCGGCAGGGAGGGTTCCCGCAGACCATGTGGGTGGCGCAGCCTCGTGTTCCTGCACAGCCTTGATTAATTGCTCTAGGGGTGTCATTTCTCTGTGGACCACCAACATTTTCTCATGGACCACCAGTAGGCTTCAGCCCACCTGTTGGTGACCATTGCTTTAGACCATATGAATTCAAACTTAAGACAGGCATATAGAGCAATCCCACTCTCCCATCTGGGTACGTCTGACCACATCTCTTCACTATTGTGCCCAAAGTATATCCCCGTAGGAAAAGGTTATGGTCAGTCAGGAAAACTGTTAAAATCTGACTGGAGGAAGCACTCTACCAGTTGCAAGATTGCTTTGAGACTACTGAATGGAGTATCTTTGAATATTTGGAGCTGCAAGAATTCACTGACATCGTACTTTTATATATCAAAACATGCATGGATAATATAACAGTGGACAAGTGCACCAGAGTCTATAGGAATTGTAGTCAGCAGAGATACTGACACTTCTGAGAGCCAGGAATTCCACCTTTAAGGAAGGTGATAGAGATAAATACAATGTCAGTGCAAATCTACAGAGAGGCATCAAGGTAGCTAAACAAAAATATAAACAGAAGGTAGAGAACCATCTGGCAGACAACAACTCGAGGTAGGTGTGGCAGGGACTGTAGCATCTAACCAACTATAAGGACAATACAATGAAGACGGTCAGCAGAGGAGTTGAACACTTTCTTTGCCCATTACGAGGTCAAGAGATCTGATCTTAGCTGTGGTTCTGTGAATCCTAGGTAAGGAATTGCAAACAGATAGGTTTGTATTCTTTTTTCTTTTTATTGTTCCTAGTACAGAAACCAGCAAGCACAGTTAAACTGAACAAGGTTGGCACTGAAATCAATCGTCTTTCAGTGTGATTTATCCCTTCACTAATCGCCATCTACAGTATCTCCGCCCTGCACTCGTGTCCAATTACCCTATTAACACTATAATTCTATGGTCTACACCGCATACTAACTAAGCCACAATTCCCAACTACCCCTTACTCCTCCCGTTCCTGCAGTTTCTCTCTCTTGATTTATTTACCCATCCTGCCAAAAGCTGTCTTTATGAATTTATTAGTATGATGTTCCTCTTTGTTAATGCTGATTGTGGTATGTAATGTTTGTATTCCCCTCTCATCAATCTAAACTAGCCAGCATGCAGATGTCATTTGGTAGCAATGTTTGTTTTCGTTTCATCTCCTTCAAGTCCTTAATCTTCCAATGCTGTTGAGCGAGTTGTTTCATGAAGCCCGACACCTGATCCTGTAGCCCCAGCCTACCCGGCCCTCCAACTCCCAGTCACTCACTTTGCATGAACACCAAGTGAGAGCTGTATTGAAGGCCATGAATTCCAGTAAAGCTGCAGGTCAAGATGGGGTGTTGGGGATAGTGGTTAAAACCTGTATTGACTAACTATCATAGGTCCTAACAAGGATTTTTAACATCTCCCTGCAAACAGCCAGTGTTCCATCATGTCTAAAAGCAGCTACTATCATTCCAGTCCTGAAGAAAACAGCAATAAACAGCCTGAATGACTATAGACCCATTGCACTAATATACTGTATGTAGTGATGAAGTGCTTCGAGAGACTGATTCTTCAACACCCCAGGTTATGCCTTCCATCAAACTTCGACCAATATCAGTTCACCTACAGAGGAAATAGGTCAACAGGTGATGCCATTGCTACTGTCCTACATTCTCTAGTGAATCATCTAGAGAAACCTGGGAACTACATCAGAATGCTTTTCATAGACTACAGCTTGGCTTTTAACACAATTTTGCCGGACATCATCATTGAAAAGTTGACTGACTTGAATTTCTCTTCTCCCACCTGTGATTGGATTGAAAACTTTCTGATGGACAGGCCACAAACAGTGAGAGCTGGTCTTTCACATTCTCCTCCCTGAAGCTCAGCGCTGGCTCTCCTCGGGCTATGTGCTCAGTCCCTACCTGTACTTGTTGTACACATATGACAGTATATCATCTAATCCATCTAATGTGATATTGAAGTTTGTAGATGATACCACCATTCTGGATCTTATTACAAGGGGAGATGAATTAGCATACAGGGAAGAAGTCCAGAAGTTATCCACAGGTTGCTCAGAAAACAACTTGAATTTAAACACCAGCAAGACAAAGGAGATGGAGTTAGACTTCCGGAAGCAGAGTGGGGAACCTACCCTATTCTACATCAAGGGGGCTGTGTGGAGACAGTCTCCTTTTTCAAATTTCTGATAGTCTACCTTAGCCAAAATCTCACCTAGAAAAATAACACAATCCAGGTAATCAGGTAGGCTCAACAGAGACTCCATTTCCTTAGGGTCTTGCAGAAATATCAGGTGGAACAACAACTGATGACTTCCTTTTACAAGTCTACGATAGAAAGTGTCCATACATATTGTATTATGGTATGGTATGCTGGCTTGACAGTTGTGGACAAAAAGGCATTACACTGAGTGGTGAACACAGCACAAACAAATATGGGCTGTCCCCTAACACCATTGGATGAAATAGCCAGGACCTGCTGCCTCAGCAAAGTGAGTAAAATCTTCAGGGATAATTCATACTTTGGTCAGCACTTCTTTACTCTCCTACCATTGGGCAGGAGATATAGAAGCTTAGTCAGCCAAACAAAAAGGCTGAAAAATAGCTTTTTTTCTGTGGGCTTCGAGACAATTAAACCACAATATGGTTTAATACTGACTTGCAGAGCCAGCACCAAGAAGACTCATTTCAATTTATATTGTATACATACTGTGCATTGACAATAAACATTTGATTGATTGATTGATTGATACCCCAGGAAGTTGACAACAATATTCAGGCAAGGTGGTGGGGTTTTTTAGTTGAATGTTGGCTTTGGCTATTAATAGACTTTATTTAAAAAAAAGAAAATCTAAATTGACTACCCCCATACACACACAAACACACACACACACACACATACACTCTGCCTCTCTCCCTCCCTCCCTTTCTCTCTCTCTCTCTCACACACACACACACACACACAAATAAAGAAAAATCCAAGCAAAATATTACAAAAATAACAAGACAAAAGAAAGGGAAAAACATGAATAAAATTACAAAGTTATCCAAATTTCAAACTTACACTGCTGTTCTACAATTTCAGGTTTTTGGCTTTAAATTAATTCAGATAAATATTACACAAGACCATATGGAATCGTATTGTCTAATCTTGCAACTTTCTTATTATTAAGTTAATTCAAAGAATTAAGGCTGACACTTTATTAAGCCACCTTTTCAAATCTGCTTCAGAAGCATCTTTCAGTCAGCACTTTGAGGTAGACCAGACCTGACAACCAAAGCTATGAATACGAATATTACTTCTATTATCTAGTTAGAATAACAGAATCTTACATTATAAATTTATCTCTCCTGCTCTTCCTTTATTCCAAAAGAAACTCGGATGAGGGTGTCCAGCCAGAGATATTTTCTTAACTTCTATCTGCTTCAGGCTCAGATTTCTCTTAGCAGACCATTATCTTGGCTTCAGCTCTTCTCCTTTTCCTTATGATAACTCTCATAGCCAATTGCACCTTGCAAGAGTCCATAAACCCTTTTTTGCAGCCTTTAAACATGATATATCCAAAGATCTTTCTATATTGAGAGATAACAGATTTTGTGGTTATAGTTTAAGAACAGATGATAGCAAATTAAACTGTTTAATATGTTGGGCTCAATAAATGATACACAAGATCTAAGAAATGATTTTAATAAGATTTTTCATTGAAGCAGATGCAGATAATTTTTCCTATATTCCAGAAGATAATTAACCATATATTATACACAGAGTTCTTTCTATGATTTCTAGTATATCTTTATCTTTTTGATCATTTCTTTTTTATGTTAATTTGAATTATTTAAATGTCCAGATTCTGCACTATTGTGGTGTTTAGGACTTGAAGTACTCAGTAAAGCAGCAGATAAAGTAATTGTACCAAAAAATTATATTTGCCAATAGCTATAGCAATTACATAGGAACTTTATTTGATGCATCTAAAAAAATAAATTAATATGATAAAAACATTGCAGGTACAAAATTCTTTAATTTTATTTAGAATTTAGTGTTAACTAAAATAAATATCAAATCAGACAATATTCTATTTATTTGTTGAATAGCTTAACACTTACTACAGATTAAGCTTCTTGAGCTACAATCTCTACATACAATCCTTATGATAGTTCAGGAAGAAGAATGGAGATGAGAATTGAACAGAATAGCGCTTGGTGATATAGTCTGCTCTCCAATCAAATATTGTTCCCAAAGGAAACTCTATAGCTTAAATTGCACATGAAGCAGACAAAGAAAAGAAACAAATGATCAAAACTGTCCCAGTAAAGGCAAAAAATAAGCAAGAATTCCAGATATGCTATTTAATAAATGAACACCTTCATTTGTGTAGGTTAATTTCACTGCAGGAAATAAGTTTAGTCTTAATTATATTGCCTTATGTCATATTTTATAAAAGGGAAATGAGGTTCATTGACTTGCTCTTATTAAAGGTATTGTGTGCTGTAAAATCATTCCATGTAAACTAAATCTAGGTAGACAGTGGGCAGATTATACCTACATATTATGAAAGTTTGATATTATTTCACATTCTACAGCTGAATGCTATTGTTATCTGAAACAAGCATATGTATGTATTTGTACATAAATAACATGTCAAAAGAAAATAAGTAAATCATAGACAAAATGAAAGAAAAAGATTTGATACTCTGTTATGGGCAACTCTTGTTAACCAGATAGTGATGTTTCTGAAGTCTGAAATAGCTGCCTTAGATATGCACACTTAGTGCATTTAAATGACATATTAAAGACCTAGAAACCAAACAGACAAGTCTTCCCTACCCAAGTATGTTTTTCTGAGCAGTCAACCCCACTTTTTCATATCAAGAAGACAATTACAGCCAACAATTTAAAGTTAATGTTCCAAAGAATATTAACTTAACATTGCTTCAACACTCTGCCTGCAGATAGATAGATAGATAGATAGATAGATAGATAGATAGATAGATAGATAGATAGATAGATAGATAGATAGACAGACAGACAGACAGACAGACAGACAGACAGACAGACAGACAGACAGACAGACAGACAGACAGACAGACAGATAGATAGATACTCTTTTTAATTAATACCAAAAGAGAGATTAAAACATAAGGATAATAGTCATAGAGTTGCACTATGCTCTACAAAAGAAGAAAAAAACACATAAAAAGAAATGGGACAAGGAGAAACATATGTCAATATAACAATAAATAATTATAATTCTATGTACTTTTTACTTGTCTAATGTGAATATTATATTATAATACATTTATAAGACTATCTGTTTTAACTTATTGTATTCTATATAAATGAGTCTATGTATTTCAGCATACTTAATCTATACAAAGGGTGGAACTGGACATTCTTGTCTAATTCTTCTGAATAATGGAAAAGTAGCAGAAAACATGCCATTAACCTTTATTTTACTGTTAGATGTGCTTAACTGACATAATATTTTAATAATGAATTCCAAAGAAACTCCACATCTATTTAGTATATTAAACATGTACAACAAATTATGTATTTTTTGAAAAGTTTTACAGCCTCTAAAATATTTGAAAATGATATTTATTTTTATTCAAGTCTACTAAATCTACCACTAACCTAAATCTGCTCCTTGCCTAGTTTTTATAAAAAATTCTTGATCATTCTTAATGACAAATATTACTTGCTGTAATCTATTTGCTAACATTGCTGTTAAAATCTTTTTATCAACATCAATCAATAAGATTGGATGATAATTAACTCTGAGTGATCTTTATCTACTTTTGGTATAACTAATATAATGATTAAATGTCAGTGATAAAATTTCTTTATTAAATATTCCTTCACACACTCAACTAGGTCTGGCACCAAAATATCTATAAACATTTTATGCCACTTGATAGCAAATCCATTTAATTTTAGTGTTTTACCACCTGCCATTTTTAAAATTATTTAATTTCTGCTGTAAATAAAGAAGTAAATAAAAGTAAACACATCCTTATTTTATACTTTTTCTAATTTATTATATAATTCTAAATAAATCCACTTCTAATTATTGGAATCATTGCTATCTTTCTTTTGTTTTAAGTAATTAGCCAACAATGAGTCTTTTGTCATTTTCCCAGTATCTCCCATATTACAATAGTTAATTCATTTTTTTTAAAAAAAATTTCTATAGAAAATCATGCTCAGTGGTCGTATTCAGCCGGTTTGTACCAGATCGGGTGAACCTTTAGCAAGAATTTGGGTGGGTCGCGGAACCGGTAGTAAGTTCTGGCTGGCCACGCCCCCCACCTGGTCGCCCTCCTGCCCGATGCTTGCTCACCCCACCCACCTGCCTATCATTCACCTAAGGTATTCCTTTCTTTTTTTCCCTCCTGATAATCAGCTGTAGATAAGATCAGCTGTGCTGGGATTCCTCTTGTTGAGGCCCAGGAAAACAAAAAATGGAGGGAGGAGTTTAACCCCCACCCATCCATTTTTTGCCTTCCAAAGCCCCAGAGGAACCTTAGGGGAGCAAAAAATGCCCCCCCCGGAGACTCTTCTGAGGGTAGACAGCTGCCAAAATGGCACAGCACCCCTCCCATGCTCTGTTCTTTTTCTTCCAGAGCCCCAGAGGAGGCTTAAGGGAGCAAAAATGCCCCCCAGAGGCTCCTTTGTGGCTAAGGAGCTCCCAAAAACAGGTGGGGGCTGCAAAAAAAAAAGCCATGCCCACCCAGTCACATGGCCATGCCCACAAAGCCATGCCCACAGAACTGGTAGTAAAAGTTTTTGAATCCCACCACTGATCATGTTAATATAAAAAGTTCCCTATGAACTAACATTTTGCCTCTGTATAAGGGGCTATTGGAACTGTAGCTCATGTCCTATTATTGTTCTACTCATTATTTCTGGATGGTATAAAGCAGAATAACTCCACAAAACATCCATAACAAAGTCTTTTTTATTGATTCATCAGGTATTCTCATAATTCACATTTGTGACAAAGTTCTTCTTAATGTCCAATCCTTTGTATATCCATCTGGTAGTGAAGAAAGATAAAAAGATCTCAACTCCATGATGATTGAATCATGGTATAGTATGGTGGTTTCAGGCAAGAGTGAGGGAGCCACCCCCAACCCAACAAGGGTCAATATAGTGACCAATCAGGATTACAGATGTGGTCACGTGACATGGACTACATTTCCCAGGATACCTTTAACTATATTTACCATGATGCATTCCCTTAAGGGGACAGCTCACAATTCCTAAGTAACTATCCCAAATCCCATTAACTCTAAACTGTCTGGACAGCACAATTATACTTTATCTGTTTTAGGGATCCTTGGATCTGTACCATAACTATTTGGTAAACACATCAGGAAATTTTAATCTCTTTTATGTAAAGTGGCAGCTTTCAAATCAGTATCATTTAACTTCCTTTAATATGGTCAATTCTGTTATACTATCTATAAAATCAGACATATCTTGATGTCCAACCAATGAATTCACCAAATGTTGTAACATTCTTACTTTGTTTTTGGTTTTAAATGTAGTCACTGAACTGGTAGTAACACCAGTTTAATCCCACCCATGGATATTTTGCTGCATAAATTGTGACACACTAAGACTTTCATGTTATATTTATGTTATAGATTTGCTATGTTTAATTTTATATTATTAATTGCACCCTATTCAGATTCTTTTAAACGAAACAGCATATAAGCCAAAAAAAAAAAAAAAACAATTCAAGTTTTGAAACAGAAACTCTTTAAAGACAATGATCTAATCAGTGGCCTGGAAGCCTGAGATACGTTTTCCCAAACTTTGTAATATTGCACCTTTCTAAAGTAAGAAATGATAAGGACTACTCTTGTCTTACAAAATCCTCTTTAAATGCTCCAACCTCCAAAAGACAATTTTAAGAGACCTTTGGTATTCTCCTCCACATTCAGACAGATCTCCCTTCCTGTCAGCCAGTTGCTTGAGATTTCACTTTGTCCCCGTTTCTTGCTTTTAATTCTCTGTCTTCTACAATTCCATAACTCCTTCCTTTTCCTCTACACTAATTCTCCTTGCAGAAGGAAGTCAGGGCATCCTGGGCAAAGGTTTGCATAAGAACAGGGATGGGATTCTGCCTGTTCTGTCCACCTCTGTAGAACCGGTTGCTCTGAAGAGCAGCAGACATAGAACCGGTTCTATATCTGCTGCTGTTTTGAGTCACCCACCCACCCAGGCTCTTACCTGTCCTTTATTTCCTACTTTTTCAACCTCAGCTGCTTTATGCAGCACAGCTGCAGTTGAAAAAGCAGGAAAAAGGGGCTTTTCCAACCACTGCATACCCACATGCAGTGCTGCTCAGCTGTCTGGCAGCTCAGCAGGTCGTAACTTGCACTCACGTGACTCGCGCGTGCGATGCAGAGCAAAAGAACCAGTAGTTATACTGGTCGGATTCCATCCCTGCATAGGAGCATGATTATTCCTTTCCTTTCAAGAAGAAATACGTTTAAAACCACAACAAAACAAAATGAACATTCCAAGGTTTTGAAATGTTGCCCTGTTTTGAATTCAACATACTTTCAGAACTGAACTGATAATGCTGTTTGATACACTTTTCCTGAAAAGCACTCTTTTGTAACTCTTCATTCACTCTCATGTGATCTTCCCCTGGGAATAACAACCCCATTTTGATAAATACTGTTCTAATGTTTTTGGTATAGCATGATATATAGTTTCACTCTGGCTTGTAAATTTGCCCATCATACCATTCCAAAAACAAGTTCCAATCTGCATTTATTGACTCTAGGGAAATGTGTGTCTCTGTAGTCTTTCTATGTGTATATACTCTCTGGTTTATATTGTGAAATGTATGGCTTATTCTACAGCTTTATAGTCTTGCATTTTGGATGCCTGAGAGACATGAACTGCTCCAACAAAGTCTTTATTTGTGTATTATAAAGAACAGACATCATTATTAATTCAGGAAAAGTGGATTAAGAATACAAAGTACTATTTACTAACCAAGAATACTAAGGTTTTTTTCAGAAAGTGGTTGGGTACTAAGTAAGTTTTCCTTAGAATATTATTGAATCTCTGAACATGGAGGCATAAAAGCAGATTGAAATAGTAGAGTTCTCCTATGAATTTATGTTGCATCCTTTGTATGCATGAAATTCTGTGTGTGTGTGTCTTAAGTACAGCCATCCCAAGTTTTCTTAATATGTTGTAAAAATTACAATATTATAATATTGGGAAATGCAACTACTGTATAATATGTGCTTAGTTCATATGATACCCAGTTGAAAAGCCAAGGTGCCCATTGGCAAACAGCTGTATATCTTGAGAGTAATATTTCCAAGTTTCTGAAGAGCAGGATATGCAATCAGAATCCTTAGAAGTAATTCAGACATTTCTACTAAATCACTTAATTATGTGAAAGTGCACCTCTTTTCATTTTTCAACTCATAGAAGAAGATGCAAGACTCATATATAGTTGACTGAGCACATTAAATAAATAGCCCACAGTAATTTGCAGTCAGAGAATAATCAGTGTGGGTGATTCACTTTTTCAAAGGAATACAGGATAAAGGTAACTTTTAGAAATGAATGGCCCGTTTTGCTGAACTCAAGAAATTATCACGTATTGCTTTTCCCTTCATTTCATATGCTTTTCTTACATTTTACATATAACCTGCACACTTTTCATCCCATAGATGAACTTTGGAAACCTAGAGCCTTACTTAATTCATTCACTATTTTATGATCAATCTGATTTTGTTTTTCCAGGTACAAATTTAACCATAGGATACTGAAACTAATACTGAAACATAGGTAATGAACTAATTTAATAAACAAGCCAACAAAGTGGGATAGTAGTCTGTCACCCACGAGAAAGATTACTGAATTATATTCTCTGCCTTTATTTTTTTCTAGAGTATTATGTTAGAACATTTTAGTATCCATAATTCCATTATTTTTTGTGTAAAAATTACATATATCTCTTATTAGGATTCTAATTTTACCTGCAAAACTTAAAACACACCTCTTTGTCAGGGTTATACACCTATAGCAATCAAAACTCCGAGGCAGTTGGATTCGTCAAAGAATAGATTTATTGGATATTTGGATATTCATTGGCATGAGCTGCTGAATACCGACTTTAAATGTTCCCATGGTTTTCACCTAATTAAAAGTGAAGTTCTTTCACTTTCTCCAAACAATGTCACATGGTCCAATTAGAATACAGTCCAGTTACTAGATGACTCCAGTCCCCTGATGGGAATTGTTGGTTCCCAAGAGAAAGTATTTTATTTTGGCTACAGCACCCCAGCTGTCTATGTCTCCCTCCCTTTCCCACAGCTCCAGTTGTGGCAGCACTGAAGCCCCAAAATGGCCACAGTCAGGTCAGCTTCAGTGTTGACACACTTTTTGTAAGAAAATATTAGTCTAAATAACAAATATAATTATGAAGCCATTTGATAACATTCCTTATTTATTCCAAAACAGCTACATATTCTAGTCCATGAATAAACAATATGCATTTAATCATGACTTATTATTTCTAGCAGATTTGATTCAGATTAATTAGTCCATATCAACCAATCAAAAAATAATATACTTTTAAACAAGAATGAATGAGATTTTTCTGGTTTAAAAAGCAATAAAGATGTGTCTCCACATTAGGAAAAGTATCAATATAGTTTTATCCATTGGTAATAAGAGTTAAATTCAGCCAAAGTACAATTTAGATTTGAGATTCAAAGATAGCAAGTTTAGGTTCATAGTTGAGGTTAGTTTGCAGCTAATTTTTATATTTGCAATCAATTTTAGATTTAAAGTTTATTTGAGATTTGAAGTTGATTTGAGATTTAAAGCAACAAAATTTTATTCCATGCTTACTACATTTATTCCATGTTCAGTACATTAAGGTATTTGCCTACCAAAAATGTTCAATTGTTGGGTTCTTTGTTAATAACCTTTCTCAGGAGATAAATATTAAAATGTGTTTTCCAAAGTGTGTAGTTTTGGAAGCCTATAATGTTGAGCCCTTGCTTTCAAAATAACAGTTGTTCAATTGAGCAGAAAACAATCTTAAACTGACTTATAATAACCATAATGCAATTCCTGAATTTATAATCATCATAATGCAAAATAATGCAGTATATGACTTGAAATGATAGAATTCTCTTATGCACTCATGTAGTATCCTTTGCATGTATGATATTCTTGTAATAGTATATATAAACAAGTGAACTATTTAAGTGAAAATATATCATTTATAGAGGATGTTTGACACACTTTATATATATATGCTTTCTTGCATAAACTCAATAATATGTTTGCATTGCAAAGTCTACACTTGAAAATAATGAAAAGCAAAGTCTACAATTAAAAATACTTTTAAATATGACTTTGAAATGGACTTTCTTACTATTTTGCCATATTTTGTTTTTTAAAAATTTAGTTTCTTTCCTTTTTCTTTAACCCCACATTAGAACTTAAAATATAATTATACCCACCCTTTCATCTCTACACTACTGCTTTTGGTTATATTTAATCTCCTGTTTATAAGCAAGCCAGGCTGATAAAAAAAATATTCAGTATTCAGTAAGAAAAATGGAATAAGACATAAGATATGGGACAAGACCATGGGATGTTTTTCTGAGGGCGCAACTTTCTGAACCTTCTCCTTGAAAGATAAGATAAAATAAGGCAAGACAGAGCAGAGCTGGCAAGGCAAGACTTTTATTGTTTTGTTTTTTTATTGTGACCATACTGGCACACATTAAAAATGAAATTTTGTTGCCTGTTCTCAAAATAAGATTATATCTACCCAGTGGTGGGATTCAAATAATTTAACAACTGGTTCTCTGCTCTAATGACTGGCTGGATAGGCATGTCTCGGTGGTCATGTGACTGGATGGGTGTGGTAATTGACGTCTCTTCTCTATATTCTTTCTAAAATCTTGATATCTGTTTTATATCGCAGTGACCAAAATTGCATACAAGATGCCAAGTGTGATCTTAAAAATCAATCTATAGTTGTACTAATACTTCATGTGATCTTGATATTATTCCTCTGTTGATGCAATCAAGAACTGCAATGGCTTTTTTGACAGTTGCAGCATACCTATGATTCATATTTAAAAGATTGCCCACTAGGACTCCTAGATCCATTTCACAGTTACTTCCATTGAACCAGGCACCATCTATTCTATACACTGTGCATTTGATTTTTTTCTTGCCAAAGTGTAAAATCTTACTTTATTCTCCATTAAATTGCTTTTTTGTGAGAAATGATATTCTACAGTGGCAATCAGTTTACTACAATGATTTTTGCAAAATGCACTAAAGCTTATGTATCTTTGTTTATACTGATAAAGATTGTTCTTTTTGAATATTAAAACATATAGTCAAGTAAATATTTCCAATCCATTGTAAATGAAAACACACTTGAAAGGCATTTTCAAAGCAGTCAGTTAGTGGATGTCTTACCATTCTTTCTTTTCTCTTTTAATTAAATCTTTCTGTTTTTTTTCCCCTTGGGCTTTATTGCAATATTCCAAAACTTTGACAAAGAACCACTTCTAATTTAACTAGAATACATTGTTTTCATTCTCAGTTTTTCTGATTAAAGAACAGTGGGAAGTATGCTCTTCTCCTTCACTCATCATTTCTCCCTTTAATGATGTACTTGCAAGAAAAGGAAGTATTCAATTTTGGAGCCACCTGAACAAGGGCAGCCGGCTGCATCCAGGCCCAGCTGCATCCTCCCAACAGTGATCCCAGTCGTGGCTGCCACCGCCACCACTTCATGAGCCAGCCAGCCTAACCTGAGCCCATCGGACACTCCTGGCCAGTCTCCAGGGGACGGCATGTGAAGGGATGATCATACCCAGCCCTGCAAATCCCCAAAAGGCCAGCATCCAACAGAGCCTAGATAGGGGACTTTCTACCCTACTGCTTTTGGGCATATTTACAAAGAAAGGGCTGGTAACTTCAAGCCAGGCATGCTCCACAGTCCCCTCCTTGCCCACCCCTACTGACAGCTCTGGGCTAGGAAGAGGTTTGGCTTTCCCAGCTGGCTACAACTCCCAATCCCACCTGCCCTTTCCTTTCTCCTGTGGCTGGTGGCAGATGGGAAAGACGATCCAGGGCTGAGCCACCACTCAGTGTCCCCCTGCTCACAATTCACCCCTGCTCAGACTCTCCATAGCTGCTGGGCCTCACCTGCAGGGATGGCCAGGGACTGCAATGCTGCACTGCTTGTATTGCCCCTTTGCCAGCCAGTTCTCCATTGCCACCTTGCCTGGTCAGGGGAGTGTGGGAGTGCCTGGTAAGATGTGAAGGTAAGGCTGATGGCGAGAGAGAAAGACCTGGTCCAAGCCCATTGTGCTTGGCCTAAAGACCACCTCAGGGGAAGACATGGTGAAGCTCAGCCACCTTTTGGGCCTAGCTTTTGGCTTCTGCAGGGCCTTCGGGCTTCTACCACCTGTTTGCCTTTCCCTCCACCTTGGGTCCCTCATCCAGCCCACAACGAGATGATGCACCATTGCAAAACTACCCTGGGTGGGCGGGTGGATAATCAACCGCGGGAGAGAGTGCTGTGCTGGGGCTGAGGCCACTGTTCCACTGGGTGCAGTGAGGTGCACATGCACAACCCTGGGACATCCACCCACCCACTAGGAATGTTGTTGCCAGGCACTGGTCCCATTGAGATCTGAAAGGCAGGGCACTCGAGCTGGCAGGCACATGGAAATGTTTCACTTCCAGGTGGCCCTTCAGTTGAGTGTAGCAGGCCCAGAGTGAGTCTCTCTCCCCTGCTGTTGGCCTTACCTTTCCAGGCAAGCAGCTGGGAAGCTGGACAAGGGAGGGTAGGAATGGGACTGGGCGTGGCATTCAACCACTTCCCTGAACTGCACAAAAAGTTAGCTACTGGTTCTCGCAAAGAACCAGCTGAATCCCACCATTGTATTTACCCATACATATACAAAACACACACACACACACACATATAATGAAGTCTGAACTCTATGATAAGAGAGGAAAATTAAAATAATTCCCATTCTGTTGTTTATTGTATCAGGTTTCAAAGCTTTTCTAATTGTGAAATTCCACAAAAAACTGTCCTAAGCATTACACAAGGCCCTATGAAGGGTCTATACAAAGGAAGGAAGAAAAGGAAGCTCACTCCAAACTTAGAACTCTGGAGAAACTTTAAAACAACAATTACATAGCAATAAGGGAGAAGTAATATATTAAAGAGAAAGTATATGGAATAAACATCTGTCTATCTCTGTTTATGTCCAACATGGAAACATTATAAACAGCATACCTTTGGATAAGCTGGAGTGTTTTAAGAACTGAGCATAACAGCAGAATTGTTTTGTCTAGTAGTTTTATACTTTATTACTATAATGGGGGCTAATCAGTTCTGTTGTGAGATATTTTGGCTGAAGAAAATTCTTTTCTTAGCTGGGCCATATTACCAAGTTAGTGGTTACTCTGC
The DNA here is from genome assembly GCA_023653725.1 of Bungarus multicinctus. NCBI lineage: Eukaryota > Metazoa > Chordata > Lepidosauria > Squamata > Elapidae > Bungarus > Bungarus multicinctus. Next base: position 37,255,737 of record CM042849.1, read on the forward strand.
TGAAATCAAGAAAATTAAACAAACATTAAAATGGTATTAGACCAGTTAGTTCAAGATAAATAATAATTTGTAGAGTACCTAAGTCATCTCAAATGTAGTGTTTAATATGGTGCCTGATGCTTTAAATCACAGACTAGCCTAGAGCCATTTTGAACCTGAAGATACTAAACTGAAGTAACTTCTAAATGCAAATGACAGAAAGGACTAAATAGTATGCAAATTTTTTCTTGACAGTAGAAAGTTCTTATTATAGCTGCATTTAACAATTATATGCACAACCATGGCTCCAGACTTAGAGCTAAAATGTATACATTCCTTCTTTGGAATAGTTGATCTATTAATTCGGTATGATTCAGATTTCATGAAGATTTCATGATTCACATTTGCTTCAGTTTAGGAAACAGTCATCATTCTTCTTAACTATAGAAAAGATTATAATAATGCTCTATCCTGTGGAAAAGTCTGTGGAAAAATTTGCCCCATGGTCAATGAAGTAAAAAGTGAATGGATAAAATAGGAAAAATATAATTGTATTGTTCAATTAAATACTAATTCAATACTAATTCATTGTTGATTGGTATGATTATTCTAGGCTAAAATTGGGATTTATGAATAGTCTCCAAATGCATGATTGTAAATCAAATCCACAAGCAGCAACACTATATCAGAAAAGTGTGTTGAATCTATACAAATAACAACTGCCGATTACAACCATTTTTAGCAAGTGTCATCAACCTGAAGCTCCAGAGTCAAATACAAATTCTGATCATATTGCTAAATTTTGTCACCAAATGCTTCTTGCCTCTTAAAACTACAAAATGTCAAAAAACCCTTCAGTATAAATTTTATAGAAGCCAACAAACATCTCCAAAATGTACATAACTAGAAAATCTTGTTCCATTTATATTATCCCATATTTACATCAATGTACCACCTTCCCAACTCTCTTCAATCTGAATTTATATTGAGATTTCTCTACCAATATAGAGGATCTTGCAGAATAGAAAAAATTAAAACACGCAAAGATACTCAGATATGAAATAATGTCCTATATCCATTAAGAAACAGCAATAGATTTAACTGTTAATAAAAAAGCTAATAAAAAGAACCCTGAAGCTACATTAACATGGCAAATCTTATATAAACAGAAATACAGATCTTTATTATACTGATTCAGCATTTCAGTAAATTCCTTACATAATAAACTCATTTATAATGACAAAGTAAATATAGGCCATAATTGAATGGTACATTAGGTAATCAGTTGCAGCAAAAACAGATGACAGAAATATCATTATGTATTCCCAAAAAGTACTATACCATAATCACAAACATTTCTAAAACTAAATCTAAGTAAGTTGGTAATATTTTATAAGTTTTATTCTATGAACTCATTCCTTAGAATATTCCTTAGAAATAATTATTGGCATACTGATAATACTTCATATTTAAACAAATATTGGCAAAACTTTCAAGGTACTTTTACATCAACCTCATCTTTTCATTCACAGACTATACACAATCCTGTTTTTATTTTTAAAACTTCATGAACTTAAAAAGACCTATATAGCAACTCAAAAATCATTTCAAGGGTTTAAAAAATATTATTTTTTCCAAAATTAAGTATATGATGAAATAGTAAGAGGCTTTTTTTTCAAGTTTCTATTCTCTATCAAACATTATAAAATTGCAAACTGATTTTGAAACATTTAGCTTATCTTAATTTGATTTGTTAAATATTTCTTTTATTTCATTCAATGTACTAATTTTAAAGCACATTAAGGCCTAATTTATATTGAGATTATATTGTGTGGGTTAACTCTTTTATGAGAAAGATGGAGCTCTCAGTACTATAATGCATGCTTAATAATCAACAAGCCTTCTCTATCTAGTATAGTTTTAAGAAAAGATGAAAATACATAGGAATAATATAATATTCTTTGAATTTTTTTAAAAAATCTCCTTGAAGAGAAGAATTTTAAAGAGACAGCTGTACATCATTCTTAGGATATCACCACACAAGATTTTTTCCATTCTCAATTATTCCAAATCTGTTTGAAAGAATTTAACAATCTCAGTCAACAAATACATTTTTCTCCACCTAGATGACAAGAATTTTTAAAGGTTATTAGTCAGAGTCCCATCCAAACTGTCATTCAAGAAAAATTCTCTTAACTTTTTTCACACGAAAAGGGAAACCCCAGTGGCATTTTTTTTCAAGTTTTTAATACATTGTGTGCGCTTTTCCTTCTTCAAACTAATAAAGATTGTGAATTAAAATGGTGGCATGAGATTGTGTACCTATTTTACAATCATAATAAGACATTTAACTACATTGTTAAGGAGAAAGAGGATTTTGATTTGTTATAGCCACTCCAAAAGACTATGGAAAGCTTATAACTTCCAATACCAAATGCCGAGAAAGAAATTATCTTATTAAGTGACGTGAAAGTATTGATAGGAAGACATGAGAAAATACAGAAAAAAATGATATTCTATTTAGCATTCCAAAAATGAATATGACTGGTGACTATTTGATGACCATGTGCTAATCAAAAAGTCCATTCATTCCTCAAAGGCTTATCCCATTTATATTCAATGATATGGCCTATATTTACAAAAACTATACAAAATCTATGATGGCTTATTCAACTTTGGCTCTGTGCTTTGAAACCATAGCAAGGTAACACTTTATATGTATAAAGTTCACTGTAAATTATTTAATAAAAGCATAGATTTTGTTTAAAAGAAAAATGTGATGTAGCACAACAATAGTTAACATCTGACTAAAAATTGCCTGAGATTCACATTTTTATGGTTATGTAGGTTGTGTTCTAAACAATATCTGGTTTTTATGGATTATAGTATTCTACAGTAACTGTAGCTTCTATAACAAACCAGAAAATCTGTTCAAGATCCAGCAGCCTGTGGGGAGGAACTGAGTATTGTACTTTCACTAAAGACTGATGTTGGGATATATGTTTCTGCTTATACAGTATTTTCCTCCCAAATATCAAATATTACCCTAATTTTATTATGTAATTTTATTTTAAAAAGATGTTACTTTCTATAGGCACTTTAGGAATATTGGTGAATTTCAATTTTATTATTATTTTGTTATAGTAGAATGTTTGAATCCTTAAGGTTTTGAGAAACAAATAGTTTAATGGAGGCATGCATAACGTATGGCCCGTGACTTCACAGCACTTTTTAAAAAGTTGATAAATTTGTAGCTATTCTAAAAGGCACTTCATTAACTGCCAAATAGTTGCTCAGTGTGCCAGGATTTAATTTTTAATTTGAATATTAATTTATCATTGTGGTCCAAGTTGTGTAGGCCTTGTTTAATATGTATCCTATATATTAATCATTTTTATGAGCAAGTTGGTGTACTATTGTACCCACAGTACAGTAATTAACACATTTACATTTAGGATTCATTCTGCAGAATTCAAAGCCATTGATGTCCACAGTAATAATAGTTTTATTAACTGTAGCATTCAGTTCAGCATTAATGATCATTTAAAATATAGCCTCTTGAAATCTGACATAGGTTACATTTGCAAACTGCAGTGTACTTCCCATGTGTTTAATCTTTTCTCTCTTTTTATGCCATACAAAAGTATAGCAACTTTCTTCACAGAATCTGAATACCTTCTCTAATACCTTTCATGCTGCTCTCCCAAGAGCTAGCCTGTGGCAAATTTCTTGACTCTTATTGTTATAATCCAACTTTCTGTACTACACATTTAATATATAACTTGAATAAATAAAAGGAGAGTATAGTCTTTTGCCAACCTGTCGCCAGTCTGCTTTCCATTTTCATCATACTGTGGCTTCCTGATCTATATATAGCTTTCTCATGTAGACAATGAGATATTATGGATTCCTATTTTTCTAAGCACATACACAGATCGATATAATTAACAAATCAAAGGTCACTCTATAATCAGTGAAGCACATTCCAACTTGTTTTTGGTATTCTTTGACTTTCTCCTGTATCATCTTGGATGTCCTTCCAGCTCTTCTAAAACTAGTTTGAATATCTTGTATCTGTTTTTCCATATAGGTTGTAATCTGTGTTAGAAAATCTGAAGCATTATTTGCTAGCATCTGAAATTAAGGGTATTGTATAATAGTTTGCACTATCTGTTAAGTCTCCTTTTTTTGATGTTGGAATATAGAGTAAACTTTGCTGAAGGTATAACTATGTTGATCCTAAATTCAGTGAAACCAAGAGGCAAATCCAAAAATATAATTTATCAAAATAACAACATAAAAGAGAGATATAGCTGAAGAATTGCAAATCTCTGTTAATCCCTTGCTGAATGCATGCAAACATAGTTAGTCCTACAATCAAGAAAGTCTCTGTATATGCACAAAGCATAATACTTACCAGCTATTTTTGATTTAGAATATGGAAAGTTTAAACATGAAAAGAGCCTTAGACTCTCTGTGAAATAAATACTAGACAAGGAGCAGCTTGAAAGAAAATTAACTTGCATGAAATTTGTCAACCTTTAGTTTTTGAATGAGTAATTCCATTGCTCCCATATCATTGAGTTCCAATGATCTTGATGGCAATTGTTCCTGGTCACAAAGAAAAAAGGTATGTGTTAAAGGAATATCAAATTCATTTTTATTTTGAAAAAATAGTGTCCTATCTTCCATCGGCAGACTGGCATGAGTTCAACAATATATGGCTAAGCCGCATTCTCTGCCTCATCAGTTTTCAAACGCAAATTTAATGCCTTTGAAAAATTTTGAGAACAATCCATATGGTTTTGGTCTGATAGCTTCCTCCTGATTTCTTTAACATTTTTTATTGTTCTATAGAAAACTATTATAATATCAGAGTTAAAATGCCAACTTTAAAATCAAATTATATAATGACATATACTACTGTATATTCATTTTCAAGGGTTTGGATGAATTTGAAGTAAAGAATCAAGAAGTAAATTAGCATGTACTAGCACGCTCTCTAGGTAGATAATTTGGGGACAGAGTGAAGATTAAAAGATTCGGAATAATATGTTATTATAAATTTTGTTGTTGATATTATTCTTTTTTCTTCTATCTCTGTGTCTCTCTGTGTCATTTTGTGTGTGTGTCTCTCTCTCGGTATACTAAAGCAATTGTTAAAAAGGGATAGCATACCAGTAGTAAAAGGCCAGATGACCACTACATAGCCAGAAAGAGTTAATTTTGTAATGCTATTTAAAGGTTGCTCTGAATTTCAGAGCTCAGGTTTAGTAGTCTTAATTGTAGACATTTTGAGAATATTTCTGGAAAAGTAAAAAGATAAATTTCTAGAATTTAGGTATATATCCCTGATTAGATTAGCCTGCCTCACTTAAACCAGCTGAAGAGGCATGCTATTAAGGAATTTTGGCTAGCAGGATCCAAGACAAGAGCCTTAACAGATAACAGATAATCAGAGTTGGAAGAGACCTTGTAGGTCATCTAGTCCAACTCCCCCTGCCCAAGCAGGAGACCCTACACCATTTCTGACAAATGGCAGTCCAATTTCTTCTTGAAAGTCTCAAGTGATGGCACTCCCACAACTTCTGAGGGCAAGCTGTTCCATTGGTTGATTGTTCTCACTGTCAGAAAGTTTTTCCTTATTTCCAGGTTAAATCTCTCCTTGTTCAGTTTCCATCCATTATTCCTGGTCTGGCCTATAGGCATTTTAGAAAAGAGCTTGACCCATTCCTCCCTGTGGTAGCCCCTCAAATATTGAAAGACCACTATAATGTCTCCCCTGGTCCTTACTAGACTAGCCAAGCCCAGTTCCTGCAACCATTGGATGTTTTAGCCTCCAGTCCCCTGATCATCCTGGTTGCTCTTCTCTGTACTTTTTCTAGAGTCTCAACATCTTTTTTATAATGTGGTGAACAAAACTGGATGCAGTACTCTACTAAGGCTTTATAGAGTGGTATTAGTACTTCCCTTGATCTTGATTGTATCCCTCTGTTAATACAACAGGATTGCATTAGCTTTTTTGGTTGCTGCTGAGTACTGCTGGCTCATATTTAGCTGGTTGTTCACTAAGACTCCAAGATCCCTCTCACAATAACTGCTATTGAGCCTGGTTTCACCCAGTCTATATGTGTACTTTTGGTTTTTCTTGCCTAAGTATAGGACTTTACTTTTCTCTACATTGAATTTCATTTTGTTAGATATGGCCCAGTGTTCTAGTCTACCAAGATCTGTTTGGATCTTGAGCCTATCTTCTTGGGTGTTAGCTATTCCTGCCAGCTTAGTATCATCTGCAAATTTGGTAAGTTCCCCTTCTATTCTCTCATCTAAGTCATTAATGAAGATATTGAAGAGTACTGGGCCTAGACAGAACCTTGTGGCACCCCACTGCTTACTTCCCTCCATGTAGACTTAGACCCATTAAGGACTACTCATTGAGTACGGTTTGCCAGCCAGTTACAAGTTCATCTAGTGATAGTGCTATCTATTCCACTTTTTTCTAGTTTACTAAGAAGTAGGTGGTGGTCTACTTTGTCGAATGCCTTGCTGAAATCTAAATACATTATGTCCACAGTATTTTGCTGGTCTACTAATTTAGTCACTCTGTTGAAGAATGAAATAAGATTGGTTTGCATGATCTGTTTTTAACAAACCCGTGCTGACTGCTAGTTATTACTTTACTTGTTTCTAGATGTTGGCAGATCTGCTTTTTTATTATCTTTTCCAGTATCTTCCCAGGTATTGATGTCAGGCTGATTCGTCTATAATTTCCTGGGTCTGTTTTTTTTTCCTTTTTTGAAGATGGAAACCACATCAGCTCTTTTCCAATCCTATGGTAATTCCCCGGTGGTCCAGGATTTCTGAAAGATATGGTGCAGTGGTTCTGAGATGACCTCTGCCAGCTCCTTTAAAACTTTGGGATGTAATCCATCAGGCCCCTGTGATTTGTTTTCATCAAGATCAGACAGGTGTTCTTTTACTATTCTTTTGCTTATTTTAACTTTTATTTCTGGTCTGTCTTTTACAGTTATGTTTTTGGTGGGTTGAGCTATGGTTTCTTTTTGCGTGACGATGGATGCAAAAATGAGTTAAGCAGTTCTGCTTTCTCTCTGTTGCCTGTTACTTCCTTGCCATCTTCTCTTGTTAGTGGACCGACTGTTTCCTTCATTTTTTTCTTGTTATTTATATGTTGGAAGAAACTTTTTTTATTATCTTTGGCTTTTGTTGCAAGTCTTTGTTCATTCTGAGCCTTTGCTATCCTGACTTCATCTTTGCAGATTCTGGCTATGTACTGATATTCTGCCTTAGTTGTATGTCCTTCTTTCCATTTTTTGTACTTGTCCTTTTTTTTTCTTTCAATTTGCCAGAGAGATCTTTGTGCAACCATGCTGGTTTCTTCTTGGATTTCTTGTTTTTCGTTCTCAGTGGTATTGTGCTGGTCTGGGCTTCTATGATCATATTTTTCAGAGTTTCCCAAGATTCTTGAGTTGTTTTCCCCTTTAAGATTTTCAGCCATGGAATCTTTCCCAAGTTCTCTCTGAGTTTATTGAAATCGGCTCTTTTAAAATCCAAGACTCTGGGGAACTTCCGGTTGGGCGCTGTGTTGGTGAGGAACTGAGGAGCAGATTGCTGCTCTGAAAGACTCCGATTTTTCGCTAGTTGGTGGCTGTTCGGAGCAAGCCAGACCCCAGAGGGGAAGATTCGGAGGTCCAAGGGAGGTGCCATGATCCTGGAGACTGGAAGAAGTCCCTGAAAACCAACGGCTGAAGAGGGAGATTGCGACAACAACCAGAACCAGAGACACAGCAGCCCAGCTGATTAAGAGAAGCGAAAAGAGGAAAACAGCAGGCTGAGCACTGGAAAGGCATAATTAAAGAAGATTTCTAGAACATTGGTATATATTTAAGGGAAGCTCCAATCTGAGTCGTATGCTGAAGCAGCGGAACTATTGACAGAAGTGCTGATTGAAATAATGGAAGAGCTTTATTCTAACTAATGGCACTATGAAACTTGAAGTGATGAAGGGTGAGACAATAATATTTGTTTTGTGAGTGGAGGACTGAACTATAGAATATTATTGTCTGTTTATATGAGAACTGAGGAAAGAAGCAAAAAGAAGTGAAAGTGATTAAGTGGTATAGGAAAACGAAAGGACAGTTAAGAGTGTAAAAATTGGGACAGATCCTTTGATGTATTGAAAAACCAGAAGAAAGGACTGGGGAAAAGAAACTTTAATCTGATAAATACTAATAGACAATTTTGACAATAAAACAAAGAAGATTTATGTAAGATTTATAACTGGAACTGTGATTGTATGGGAGTAAAAGAACAAAAGAACTAGAAGAAAACAGATAAAAAGAAACTAAATGGTGAAAGTGACTGTGCAATTTGGAATGAGGACATTTTGAATTAAGAGTTGCTACAAGACAGACAGCCAACAAAAGGACTTTGGATTTGATCTAAAAGATACTGGTAAAATATAAACTTATTTAAGCGTTGTTGATAGAAAATTAATTTGATAGAGATAAATATACTAGAAATTTGTATATAGAGTACTGCTGAATATTGATTGAATTTCTTGGATTAATTGAATAATTGTTGGAGTGTGATTTTATAAACATATGAATTACATGGTCATAGAATAATTATATAATACCATTACCTTTATCTCTTTTCTGCTACTGACAATTTATATTAATTAATTCTTGTTTAAAAATATTATATAAGAAATCTAGGGGTGGGGGAAAGACTGTTGATTTTATGATTAAATATGTATGTATTTGATTAATATGGACTTTTCTTAAATATTGCAATAGTTTAATATGATCAATAAGTAAAAATAGGAATAAGAGCTGATCGTGTATTTCTAGAACAGAATTTTGGTAATTAATAACATAATATATGTATTAACATTATCACTGAATTGAAAAGGAGAGGAAAATAGTGCTCTACTAGGGATAGCGGATGATAGATTGGAGAGAGCTGCTACAGATAATCAAAATGGTGACAACATCATTTATAAACGTAAAACCAGGAAAGAAAACTACAACAATGATGTCTTCACCGGCAAGGCAAAGATCTATAGATGCAATGTTATAGGCAAAAAAAAATAGCTCAGCTCAAAGCCTGCAGACAGTACAGACAACGCTTACTATGATGCAGGAAATGATGGCAAAAACCCACGAATTAATAGAGAAAAACCATGAAGACATGAAAACAGAGGTGAGAACTGAAATAGGAGGTGTAAAAAATGAAATACAAACCTTGAATACTAAGATTGGAAAGATGCAGGAAGTAGTGCTAAAAATGAACAGAAATTAAACTTAGTAGAGGCAAGAACAGAGATGGTGGAGAAGAAATTAGAGGATTCGGAACAAAATTGGAAAGTCCTTTATTGTGAATTCTGGGATTCGATGGTACTCATGGAATTAGAGAAGGCATCATTTTATCTTAGATTTCAAAATGTGATGGAGAATAGAAAGGAATTATGCAATTATTCCTTTCCGCTATCAGGTTCGTGCAATTATGACGAACCTGATAGTGGCAGCTTTACAGAAACCCAAACCAGAAATTAAAATGATATAGATGAGTTATATAGAGTATACACACATTATGTGAGGAGACATAGACGACCACAAGAGGTTCACATTCAATTTGCAAGGAAGACAATACGAGACCTGCTCTATAGTAAGACCAGAGATGAACCACTTGTATACAAAGATCATGAAGTGGTCACACTGAAACAAATACCCAGGAGAGTTAGAGAGCAGAGAAGGGGCTACCAATTTTTATCAACTCAACTTAAAAGAAAAGGTATTCCATTTAGGTGGCTCACTCCAGAGGGGCTTTTAGTCTCGTGGCAGGACAAAAATACAAAATTGAAAAGAAACAGGAATTCTGTGAATGATATTTAGGACCCGAGGAAGAACAAAAAAGTAGAGACAATTTAATCATGAGAAGTCAAGAGGAACTACTCTCCGTTGAAAAAGAATGCGATATACAATCCGAACCCCAAAACTGTAGAGAAGAAGAAGATAATAGACTAAGAAGAAGAGAGCCTACAACAAGGAATGAAATAAGAAATGCCTTGCACAGTCAATGACACTGATAGGAAAATTAGTTTATTTTCAGTTAATATCAATGGCTTAAACTTATCATCAAAAAGAAAACAGATATTTGAAAAACTCAAAAAACAAAATGCTGACATAACTTGTATCCAAGAAGTGCATATTCCAGACAACCAAGCAGACCCCTTTGGGTAAAATGTATTCAGCACTTGCAAACAAACAAACAAAAAGAGGTATTGTAGTATATGTAAAAGACTGGTTGCAACATAAACAAATATACAAAGATCAAGAAGGGAGAATGCTCTTTATAGAAATAATTGTAAACCAGAAAAAGATGCTATTAGTCACAATATATGCCCCAAATATAAACCAAAAAGATTTCTATAATAGGCTTCACCATAAGATAATAGAGTTTGAATATGCCAATGTAAGCATTGTAGGGGACTACAATGCAGTCCCAGATAAAGACCAAGATTATAGAACATTTAAAAAAAAAAGGAAAGGAGAATTCTCCCTTCATCTTTTAATAACATGGTAAGAGAACTTAACTTGAAAGACATGGAGGGAATTAAACACAAATAAAAAACAATATACTTTTTTCTCAAATCCCCACCACTCCTGGTCTAGAATAGTTTAGATATGGATGGACCTGGGTTAATGGAGAATATTGAAAGAATTGAGATTTTGCCAAACTTATGGGCTGACCCCTATTCAAATTAAATGGAAGGGAAAGAGAAAAATTGGAAGATGGACATTTAACAATACTATACTAAGAGATAAAGAATATATTGAAATGATCAAGAAAGAACTGAATATATTTTTTGAAATAAATAAAACAGAACATACTTCCCTACAGAACCTTTGGGATACGACCAAAGCCTATGTAAGAGGTCTAACTATTGCTTAAAATATTAAAAAGAATAAAGAAAAAAGACAGCAACAAAATAGATGGAGGGAGAAATTGAAAAATTTGGAAACAAGTAGACTACAAGACCCGAACAATTCAAACATTAAAAAAGAAATAGATTTGGTAAAACATAAGATAAATTTAGATGTACAGGAAGATTTGGCCCGAAAAATTAAATTAGCAAAACAAAATTATTTTGAAAATGCAAATAAGCCAGGGAGGTGGTTAGCCCATAAAATTAAAAAAGAACAAGAAAAGAGAATGATAGTAACTCTCCAAGACCAGGAAAGAAAACTATACACACAGACCCAAGAAAAGAAAGAAATTGCTAAGGAGTTTTTTATGAAATTGTATAAACAGGAAGAAATACCAGAAGAATCTATTGATCAATTCTTGAATGAAAAGAATTTGCCTGAAATCACTGATGAAGAGAAACAAAATTTGAATAGTAAAATATCTATAGAAAAAATTAGGAAGGCAATTGGAATACAAAAAATAAATAAGATCTCTGGCCCAGATGGAATTCCTTCAGAATTTTACAAGGAATTCCAAGAGATATTAGAGGGAATATTGGTGGATTTGTATAATGAAACCTTAGAGAATGCCAACATCCCTAAATTATGGCTGGAAGCATATATTATTCTTATCTATAAAGAACAATCAGACCCACAAAAAATTCAAAATTATAGACCAATATCAGTCTTAAATGTAGATTATAAAATAATGGCCACAATATTGGAGGAAAGATTAAAGAGAGTATTAAGTAGAATTATCCACACTGATCAAAATGGCTTCCTCCCCCATAGACAAAAACAAGTACAAGAACTATTATGGATATATTAGAATATTATGAAGTACACTTAACTAAGACAATGGCATTGATATTCCTAGATGTCCAAAAGGCATTTGACAATTTGAACTGGAATTTTCTCACTAAACAATTGATAGGTATAAAATTCGGCAAAAACTTTATAGGATTTATTAAGACAATTTATAATATGCAAAGTGCAAAAATATTAATAAATGGGGAAAATAAAGATACCATAAATAAGGGAGTAAGACAAGGCTGCCCCTTAGTTCCCCTACTGTATATATTGGCAGAAGAAACTCTTTTAGTACAAATTAGAAAAATCAAAAGATTAGAGGACTAAAAATCAAAAAAGAGGAATATAAACTCCAGGCATTCGTCGATGATATGGTATTTATATAAGAACCCTTAGAAGTAAGCCCTATACTACTAAGAGAAATAGAAGAATATGGAAAGGTGGCAAGGTTAAAAATTAACAAAGAAAAGACAAAAGTATTAACAAAAAACTGTACAAAGGAGCATAAAGAAGAATTAGCAAATAAATTAGGTATGTAGGTGGTAAATAAAGTAAAATACCTAGGAATATGGTTAACTGCTAGATGTTCATCGATTAAAAAGGATAATTATTATAAATTAACAGCACAAATAGCTAAAGACTTAGATAATATTATTATAATATTATAACTGCATATTATAACTGTGGCTAAAATAATATACACACAAAATTGGAAACTATCCTTTACCCCTTCAGAGGACATGGTAATTTAAAAAATACATGAATGTGCTGAGATGGATAGCTTAACTAAATTGCTGAAAAATAAACAAAATAGTAATTATTATGAAATATGGTATATTTGGTATGAGTGGTTAAAAAAAAGGTAATATCTGATATTTGGATAAGTTATTGAAATGACAGCAGACGTGCATTTAATTACAAAAGATATAGTGAAATTAAAACATTAAAAGAACAAAGGAGTTATTGTAACAAGGTAGATCACGTCAATGATAAAGATAAGAAAAAAGAAACCATTGCTCAATATATGCTGTAAAATTTCTATATGTATATATATGTGTGTGTGTGTGTGTATGTGTGTATATGTGTGTGTTGATTTGTTTGTTTTAAATGTATGTCAAATAAATGTTTATTAAATAAAAAATTAATAAATAAAATAAAATCCAAGACTCTGGTGTCATTATGTTCTGTTGCTTGTGTTCATGTTATGTTAAATTCTAGTATGACATGGTCATACCCAAGGTTCCTGTAATTGGTCATACCCAAGGTTCCTGCAATTTCAACTCCCTCTATCACTTCTTCTCTATTTGTAAGAATTAAGTCCAGTATGGCTATTCCTCTAGTTTCACTCTCTACCTTTTGGACAACAAAGTTGTCAGCTAGGTTGGTTAGAAATTTATTTGATTTCTCACTTGGTGCAGAATTAGTTTTCCAATTGATATCAGAATAATTGGAGTCTCCCATTACTATTGTTGTGTGTTTCCAGCATATGTTTGTTAGTTAGCTGGCAAAAAGGACATCTATATTTTCTGCTTGATTGGGTGGCCTATAATATACACCTATGGCCATGTCATTCTTTTTTTCTTTTATATTGACCCATATGCATTCTAGGAGGTTTTCATCTTTGGTTTCATGCATATCTGTAGTAATATTTATTTATTTATTTATTGATGGTATTTCTATACCGCTCCCTCTCCGAAAAGGGACTCGGGGCGGTGTACAGCCTAATAAATACATAAAATACAAGAATACAAAATTAAATAAAGTTTAAAACCGAATTAAACATAAATATGGATGCATCCCAAAAGTTTAAAAATGAAGTTAAAATTTTAAAAACCCTATTAACTTAAAACCCCTTAAACCCTTACTGGGCCAGGCCAGCCTGTTTAAAAAATAGGGTCTTAACTGCGCGCCGGAAGGAGAGGATATCTGTCATGGCTCGTATCTCCGGGGGGAGATCATTCCACAGGGAGGGCGCTCCCACAGAGAAAGCACGCACCCTCGGGGCCGCCAGCCGACAACGATCAGGTGGCGGTACCCCAAGTAGGGCGACCCTGTGGGAGCGTACTGGGCGGCGGGAGGTTGTTGATGGCAGCAGGCGGTCCCGTAAGTACCCAGGTCCCGAGCCATGGAGCACTTTAAATACCGTCAGTACCACGTTGAATCGAATCCGGAAGGCCACAGGAAGCCAGTGCAGCCTGCGGAGAAATGGTGTTACGTGGGCACCCCGAGGGGCGCCCACGATCACCCGCGCGACTGCATTCTGAACTAACTGCAGCCTCCGGAGACTCTTCAAGGGGAGCCCCATGTAGAGAGCATTGCAATAATCCAAGCGGGAGATAACGAGGGCAGAAGTGACTGTGCGAAGTGCGCCCAGATCCAGAAAGGGCCGCAACTGGTAAATCAGACGAATCTGATAAAAAGCCCCCCTGGTGACGGCTGCAATATGTTCTTCCAAAGACAGCCGCACATCCAGGAGGACACCCAAGTTGCGTGCCCTTTCCACGGGGGTCAAAACCTCTCCCCCACGGCCAGCGAAGGAATAAGCTGGCTGTATCTAGGCGCAGGAAACCACAGCCATTCGGTTTTGGCCGGGTTGAGACGAAGCCTGTTACGACCCATCCAACCCTGCACGGCCTCCAGGCACCGGGTCATCACTTCGACGGCTTCGTTGGGGTGGCCCGGGGTGGAGATGTACAGCTGAGTATCATCAGCATACTGATGGAACTCCACCCCAAAGCCACGGATGATCTCACCCAGCGGCTTTACATAAATGTTGAACAGCAGGGGCGAGAGCACCGACCCCTGAGGCACCCCACAAAGCAGGGGCCTTGGGGACGAACTCTGCCCCCCCGTCAACACAAATTGCAAGCGGTCGGAGAGGAAGGAGGAGAACCACCGCAACACGGTGCCTCCAACCCCCAACCCCTCCAACCGCTGCAATAAGATACTGTGGTCGACAGTATCAAAAGCCGCCGAGAGATCTAACAGGACCAGGACAGAGGAACAACCTCTGTCCCGAGCCCTCCAGAGATCATCAACCAACGCGATCAACGCCGTCTCCGTGCTGTGGCCGGGCCTGAAGCCCGATTGGAGGGGGTCAAGATAACTCGCTTCATCCAGGAACCGGGGGAGCTGACGGGCCACCACACTCTCTACAAACTTCGCAACAAAGCGAAGGTTGGAGACAGGACGGTAATTTGATAACAATGCTGGGTCCAGGGATGGTTTCTTGAGGAGGGGCCGCACCACCGCCTCCTTCAAGGCGGCGGGTAAAAGCCCCTCTCTCAAGGAAGCGTTTATAATACCCTGGAACCAGCCTCGTGTCACCTCCCGAGTGGCCAAGACCAGCCAGGAGGGGCACGGGTCCAACAAACAGGTGGTGGCATTCAGTCCCCCCAGCACCCTGTCCACGTCTTCTACAGTAACAGGGTCGAACTCAACCCAAATGGCCTCACCGATATCTACCCCTGCCCCCCCGCCCGGAGATGCCCAGTCGGAGTCCAGCTCGTCCCGAATCTGAGCGATTTTGTCCTGCAGAAACCTAGAAAACTCCTCAGCCCGTCCCTGTAAGGGATCCTCCCGCGCTTCTATCTCTAAAAGGGAGCGGGTCACCCTAAACAGGGCGGCTGGGCGGTTTTCCGCGGACGCAATAAGGGTGGAGAGGTAAGTCCTCCTCGCCACCCTTATCGCCACTAAGTACGTCTTAATATAAGATCGTAGAAGTGTTCGGTCAGACTCAGAACGGCTAGCTCTCCAACTACTCTCTAGGCGTCTTTTCCGGCGTTTCATCTCCCTTAGCTCCTCAGAAAACCAAGGAGCCATTCGGGATCGGCACCGGGTCAGAGGCCGCAAGGGCACGACCCGGTCAAGGGCCCCAGCAGCCACCCTATCCCAGGTGGCAACCAGGCCCTCAACCGAGTCGTGTGTGTGAGCTTCGGGAAATGGCCCAAGCTCCATCAGGAACCTATCCGGGTCCATCAGGCGCCTGGGGCGGTACCATTTAAGCGGCCCCGCCTCCCTGCGGTCGGGGGGTGCGGAACGGAAGTCGAGCTTCAGGAGCGAATGGTCTGTCCATGACAGGGGTTTCTATAACTATGTCCCCTACACCCAGACCACTCTGTCACTGATCAGAGACAAAAACTAAATCCAGGGTGTGACCTCCCACGTGAGTAGGGTCCCGAATTAACTGGGTCAGGCCCATGGCTGTCATGGAAGCCATGAACTCCTGAGCAATCCCCGAGGTACCGCCGGCAGAAGGGAGGTTGAAATCCCCCATGACCATAAGCCTGGGGGTCTCAACCGCCACGCTGGCTATAACCTTGAGGAGCTCAAGCAGGGCCGATGCCGCATAGCAGGGAGCCAGGTATGCGATCAGCAAGCCCACCTGCACCCTGGGACCGAACTTCACGAAAAGAGACTCACACCCGGTCGTCTGAGAAACAGTGGATTCCCTCGGACACAGATCCTCCTTAATAACCACCGCAACACCCCCGCCCCTCCCCTGGGCCCTCGGCCGATGAAAAACCCGAAACCCGGCTGGGCACATCTCCACAAGGGGAACTCCCCCCTCTGGGCCCAGCCAGGTCTCGGTAATACCCACCAGGTCCGCTCCCCCCTCACAGATCAAATCATAAACGAGGGGGGCCTTATTAATAACGGACTTGGCGTTACACAACATCACCCGAAGGCCCCGGGCCCGATCGCTCACACCCCCCGGGGAACGGGACATAACAAGGGGGTCGGAGCATGCCACCGCCGACAAATAGCGGGGGCGCGCTCCCAAAACAGAATGTGGCCCCCTATAACCGCCAAATCTGCCTCTCCCTCTCACCGTACTAATCGCTTTAAAATCACCCTCCCTGGGACAACCCCCCATCCTCAATACAGCCCCATCCGATCCCAAACCCTCCCGGCAACGCTCAACCCACGACCCGGTCCCAGCCCCAGGCGGGTTGTCCCCCAACCCCCGCCCGACCAACCCTAACCCCTTTAAGAATCTAATTAAAAATTTAAAACAGCCCTCCCTCCCACGTTTCCGGCGACCCCACCATCTCTCCGGATCCCAAGATCCGTCCTTGAGAAAGGCCTTAGAAAGGCAAGCGGGCCAACTCTGAGATAGGGGGACGTTTCTCAGGGCCCGCAGTTGTTTTGAGGAATATGTCAATTGTGTCTTTGGCTGGATCTTCCCTGACTGCCATCGACCAGGGCCGAACCAAGTGGGACCCAAGTCCAGGTCGAAGCAGCTGCACCCCACCGACAGCTGGCATCCGGCCTCGCGGGGGACCCATCACTCGGGGGCGCAGGTCATGTTTTCTGGCCTCGCCGCAGGCCCTCTCACTGTCCACGGCAACGGCCCCGGGCCCGGCCACACTCCTCCACCTCCAATTCTGATGGGAAATGCCGGACACCTCGCCAAACCTACGCCGTCCCCGAGTGGATAAGAACGCTGAGGACTGACCAAACAGCACCCCCGTCGCCCGAGAGGCCCAAAGAGCCCTCGGTAACAACGCCTCCGGCCCCGAATCCAGTCCCAGCTCCGGCTCCACACCAACGGCGGCCTCAGCGGCGGCAATGATTGTCTCAGCGGCCCCAGCAACGACAGCGGCAATGGCACTGGCGCCGGCAACGGCCCCAGTGGTGGCGGCGGCGGCCTCAGCGGCCCCAACGACGACCTTCTCCGGCCTTCCCATGGCTGCCTCCGCGTCGGTGACAGCCCCAATGGCGGCTCCAACCTCAATGGCGGCGTCAACAGCAGCAGCCCCAGCGACGACGGCGGTAGCCCCAGCGGTCCCAGCGGTGGTGGCGGCGGCCTCAGAGGCCCCAACGGTGACCTCCTCCGGCCTCCCCACAGCCTCTTCCATGCCGGCAACGGCCTCAGTGGCAGCAGCGGCGGCGGCAGCAGCGACGGCCCCAACAGAGGCCCCAACGGCAGCGGCAGTGGCAGCGGCCTCAACAACGGCCTCCTCCGGCCTCTCCGTGGCTTCCTCCGCACCTGCAACAGCGGCGGAGGCCCCGACCTCGGCAACGGCCTCAGCGGCTCCCGCAGCAGGCCCCGCAGCGGCGACGACGGCCCCCAGCGACGGTGACGACCATCCCCAGCAGTGGCAGCCCCAGCAGCAGCAACAACAACAGCCACCGGCGACAGCCCCAACGGCCGCGGCAGCAGCCCCGGTCCTGGCGGCGGCGCCGACGGCAGCAGCAGCCTTGGCGGCGGCAGCAGCAGCCTCGCCGACAGCCCCGGCGACAGCAGCGGCCTCGCCGGCAGCCCCGGCGGCAGCAGCGGCCTCGCCGGCAGCCCCGGCGGCAGCAGCGGCCTCGCCGGCAGCCCCGGCGGCAGCAGCGGCCTCGCCGGCGGCCCCGGCGGCAGCAGCGGCCTCGCCGGCGGCAGCAGCGGCCTCGCCGGCGGCCCCGGCGGCAGCAGCGGCCTCGCCGGCAGCCCCGGCGATGGCCCCGGCAACAGCGGCCCCAACGGCCTCAGCGGCGGCAACCGCAGCCCCGGCAGCAGTCCAGCGACCCCATGGCCTCCTCCGCACCTCCACGGCCTCCTCGGGGCCGCCCACCCCCCCGGGTCCCTTCGCCACCCCTGCCTCGGGTGAGGACCCGGGGGGAGGGGGACTTACCCCGAATTTCGGCCGTGGCAGCGGAGCTCGTCAGCCCGACATCCTCCGGTCGCCATCTTTCTTTCTTCCTTCCCTCCCCTACATTGAAAAAGGTTGATCGTTCCTTTTTTAGTGGTCCTTTACATACAGTGAAACTCCACCTCCTCTTTTATGGCGTCTGTTTGTTTGTTTGTTTTTTGAATAGTTTGTATCCTTCTACCAGTATGTTCCAGTCATGGATTTCATCCCACCAAGTTTCTGTTATTCCAACTATATCATATTTACCTTCATGTATTAGCAGTTCGAGTTCACCCTGTTTGTTCCCCAGACGTTATGCATTTGTATATAGGCACTTGAAATCTTTATGTCTGACATTGTGTTTACTGTCTACATAACCTGTGTTGTGTCTGCCTGCTCCTACTTTCTTGCCACCTGTTTGATTAATGCACATGGTATGGCGCTCACTATTAAATGCTTGGTTTTGGTTGGCATCAAAGTTGATAATCTTACCTGCACAAACATCTATTTTGCATGCACTGGTATCCTTATTAGTTTTAGGTTGCTGGGGACATAAACGTTCTGAATCCATTAATTCTCTGTCTCTGCTGTTCAGTTTAAATATTTATGCAGGAAATCTGTGAATTTAATGCCAAGTAATTCAGTCCCTTTCTTTGATGGATGCAAACCATCTCTTTTTTACAGTTTTTCATTGGACCAGTTACAGATATCATGACTAATAAAACCAAAGCCTTCCCTTTTACACCACTCCTTTAGCCACACATTAAACTCTGCTACACGCTGCCCTTTCCCTTTTTGTTCCTTGTATACTGGTAGAACCTCTGAAAAGATAAGCCTACAGCCCATATTACTGAGTTCATATCCCAAGCTCTGGAAGTCTTTCTGAATAGAAAGTACATCCTTCTGGGATAGATCATTTGTACCAAGATGTATAATAGCATTAACATCACAGTCCTTGCTGGCATTCTTGACTATCTTAAGAATACACTTCTTGGCTCTGCTGGCAGAAGTACCTGGTAGATACCTGACCTCTTTCAAAACCTCAGTATCCTTTCCTAAATTTATATCCCTTACAATTGAGTCCTCAACCAGAAGGTGGCTTCTCTTTTTGGACTTCTTCTTGCTCTTCTTGTGTGACTGGTGCGTAATACCTGATTCATACTTTTTCCTTTCCAAAGTAAGTTCTTCTTCTAGGACCATGATTCCTGGCTTACTTGAGTTATAATTATCACAACTACCATGACCTGTCACTTTAGTGTCCCTATTAAGGTCAGCAAGGGCACTGTATCTGTTATGTTGGGACACAGCAAAAGCTTTGTGTTTATGGTCCACAGCTCTCACCCTGCCAAATCCCACGGTTGTCCATACTGCCCTTTTCCTGTAGGATCTTTGTGGTAGTGGGGCCTGGTAACACAGCAGCTCAATAGATGGCTGGATTGGACACCTAATTTGTGCTTGGAGAGCACAAATTAGAGATTCTAGATAGGTAATCTGTCCATGTAGACTGGTAATTTTTTTACAAAGAGAACAGTATTCAAGTTTGAAAAGAGTACTGTGAAAGACAGCTGTAAAACAAATTTACATTGAACTAAGACAGTCATTTTGAAATAAAATAAAATCACAATCTCAAGCACACTTACCCTAAATGTCTTATTGGTATTCTTGGTTTATAGTTATATGATTCACACACCGTTAGGCACATGGGCCACTACATTTCTCCTTTCTACTCACCTTCTGCTTCCTTCACAAGCAGCCAGCAGTTCCTCCCACAACATCTGGGAATTTGAAATGCAATGGAAGCAATTCAAACTCCCTCTTTCTATTCTACTCACCCTCTGCTTCCTTCACAAGCAGCCAGCAGCTCCTTCCACATCCTTTGGGAATTTGAAATGCCTTTTCTGTAATAGGACCTGCCCTCTAGAACCTTGTGCCTAAGACCACACCCAGTCATCTGGACTTCTGAAAGGACTTGAAGAACTGGCTCTTCCAACTGGTCATAGGGCCATACCAATGGAGGAGTAGCATATTGGAGGTGGTTTATTGGTTAGACAGACCCATTTCCAGCCCATGCATACTTTATTCCTTTTCTCTCCATCTTAGTGAATTGAATGTTAATTGGCTTTTAAATTTATAGTCTTTATTTATTGCTTTTATATTTTATATGAATTTTTTATTCACTGTTTGTGCCTAGAGTTGCTTGATGAGAAGGGCAACATAAAATTTTAATTAAGTAAGTAAGTAAGTATGTAAATAAATAATTATAAATTATTTCTATATTACTCAATAAGTAAACAAGACTAAACTGAGGGATTGTCAAACTTGTTGTCTGTCTCTTCCTTTTACCTTATAGCTCAGCAGGGGAAATAACGTTAAAGTAAAATAATTGGATTGGCTAAATTAGTAATGCAAGTAATTAATCAGCAGAATGCTCTGTCAGAATTGTTTAATAAGGGGAATTATACCTAATCAGGTTTTGGAATAAATGCAGCTTTAAATTAAATGATGTTTTCTCACCTGTACTTTTTAAAAAAATCTGTTATTTCTTTTGTCTTTTCAATGCATATTACTGTATGCAGACTAAACAATCTAGTTTAGATTAATAAGATCTATACTTAGATCTTATAAATTTGAAGTTAACAAATTTAAAGGAGGTTTACAAATCAGCAATTTGAACATGAATCTTAAGCATATTTATTCAAAAGGAATACATGTTTTATATGCAATAGGATTTGTTTGTGGGAAAGAGAAAAAGCGAGCAATCATGTCAAGCATTTCTTCACATCAGGTCTCTCCCTATTGCAATGCAATCATTGCAAACATTGATTTAGTCATTGTCTCTTTAGATCCACCAATATGTAGAACTACATAAACATAAATCCCATTCTAATTTAATATCTAAGCTACTTTAAAAACTCTGGAAAATCTGATTTCATGACAAGAAGCTTTTATTTTATTTTCATTTAGAAGGCAATAATGTGGCTATTTGATTTTCACTATTTACCAGTTGTCACATGTATATATTTCTTTCCATAGATTTAATAAACATTAAAAAACAATTTCTTTGATTGACTGTAGCCTCACCAATATCAAATTAACAATTAATAATAGAAACAAATAGGTTTATAATGGGTGAATTTTCAAATTTGCAAACATATCTGAAGAAATGTTTGCTTTTTTTAGTTAACAATATAAAAAAGACATTAAATTATGATTTCTGGATTATGGATATAGAACAGAAAAGTATAAAATAAAATAACAGAGTTAGAAGAGACCTTGTGGGTCATCTAGTCCAATTCCCTGCTCAAACAGGAGATCCTATACCATTTCTGACAGCTATTCTTGAAAGCTTCCAGTGATGAAACACCCACAACTTCTACTGTATAGAATAGACTAAATTTGCCAAAATGATGAAGCTAAGTATAAATTTTCAGAATGTATTGATTATGTGAAGTAAAGAACTAGAAACAAATTGATAAAATTATCAACAGAATAATGTAACCATCTGTGGTTAACAGCAATGTAAATTATTTTTGTTGTGCAAAAATGAAGCCAGTTTTAAATCTGATCGTTTTAGCACTATTCATTATCAAGACTGCATTTTGCTCTTCTGGCTTTGAAGAACAGTGCCATATGAATTAATAGTTAATTCAGATTTTAAATTAATGAGCTTCCCTTCATTGATTTCCACCCAATTTTCTTAAGCAGCTTTGCCTTTAAATAGGCTTTCACATAATACACGATCATATAAGTCGAAATGAGAAACCATGTTGTCTTGTTAGTCTTTGTCACCTCTTAATCATTCATGTTGCATTTTAACCATGTAACATAAATTGTTGCCCGGGGAAATTATTTTGGAATTATAGAAAAATATGTGACAACTGAATTTGCAGCTTACTCTGGTAAATCACTTGATTCACAAGAAGTTATATACCATACAGCAGTCCCATTTTTTAAATTAAATTACTTCTTTCCAGATCAATGTGAAAACCTTTTTCTGCTCATTATACATCAAAAAGCATGTTAACATCACAGAATCTCCCCAGGGATGTAATTTTTTAAAGAGAGTATCAGTAACATTTTTTTTAAAAAAATAAAAAGATACTGCTTGATGTCCTCATTGTTTTTATTTAACATCTACAGAATGGGCAAAGGTCATTAAACAGAATTATGCCAGGGATCATAACTAAACTGATGGTATCCAGTTGCAGTTTTCAAACTCTTGGCTGGCCAAATGATTCCATCAAGATCCAGTTACAGTAATATAGCACATGTGAGACCTGATAGGCTTAAGCTAAACCCTACAATAGCTCTAGATTCTGAAGAAGTTTTAATTTACCCAGGTAGAAATGGTACACAATTGAGGAATTATTTAGACTTGCAGTTTCTATAAGCAGATGACAGTTGTGGTCAGGAAATCCTCCACTCTGTCTTGTGTGCCAATTGTCTCATTTGCTTAATCAGGAGTAATTTCTTATCATCAGTTACAGTTTATTTACTTATCCATATATGTCATTGGTATGAAACCTATGCTATCATATTGCCATTATGTGACATATTGCGACTTTTTCTCCCTTCTCTAAAACAACTGTGGGCATGGCCAGTGCATGAGCATCTGGCCCACAGGCCATGAGTTTGATGCTCTTTACACATGTGGATTACTACAATGTGTATTACATGGGATTGTCCTTACAGTTCACTAAGAAGTTACAGAAGTCCAGAAAGCAATACTACTAGCATTTATGGGTGTGTCTCAGTATGCCCATGTAACACCACTGTCTCATTAGATTATGAGTGGGCTAATTTAGCATTTCAAGATGCAGGTTATCATTATAATGTTAATGTTAATGTTTATTTAATTTATATACCACTCCCTCTCCCATTTGGGACTTAGGGCAGTGTACAGCCAAAATTTAAAACAATACGAGGAATTTAAAATTAAAAACAGATTAAAACAGATTAAATCAATGACCAAGTTAAAAAAGTAAAAATAATAAAAACAAGGGTCTAAGATAACAAAATTAAAATCCCACAATACTATTAGGCCAGACCGGCTCATTGAAAAAGGTGAGTTTTCAATGCATGCCTAAAAGTTCACAGGTCAGGGATAGTCCATATCTCTGGGGGAACTCGTTCCAAAGGGAGGGTGCTCCCAGTACAGAGAAGGCCCGTACCTTCGGGGTCACCAGCCGATATCGTCCAGCTGACAGAACCCCAAGGAGACCCACCCTGTGAGAGCACACAGGCTGACGGGAGGCCGATGGTGGCAGAAGGCGGTCCCATAAGTACCCAGGTCCCAAGCCATGGAGCGCTTTATGGATAACCACCAACACCTTGAATCACACCCTGAAGGCTACCAGCAGCCAATGCAGCTTGTGCAGGAACGGCGTAACATGGAAGCTATGAGAAGCCCCCAGAATCAGCCCGTGGCTGCACTCTGCACCAACTGGAGCCGCCGGATGCTCTTCAAAAGGAGCCCCATGTAGACAGCATTGCAATAATCAAGACGGGAAATGACAAGGGCAGAAGTGACTGTGCGAAGCGCACCCAGATCCAGAAAGGGACACAACTGGCAGATCTGTCGGACCTGACAAAAAGCCCCCCTGGCGACAGCCGTTATATGATCTTTCAGTGACAGCCATGCATCCAGAACACCAAGATTGCGCGCCCTTCCCGTGGGGGCAAGAATTTCTCCCCCCACAACCAGCGATAGAATAAGCTGGCTGTATCTGGGCGCAGGAAACCACAGTCACTCAGTCTTGGTAGGGTTGAATCGGAGCCTATTTATACCCATCTAGCTCCGCATGGCCTCCAGGCACCAGGTCATCACTTCAATGGCTTCGTTGGGGTGGCCTGGGGTAGAAATGTACAACTGAGTATTATCAGCATACTGATGGAACTCTACCCCAAAACCATGGATAATCTCACCCAGCGGCTTCACATAAATGTTGAACAGCAAGGGTGAGAGAACAGACCCCTGAGGCACCCCGCAGATCAAAGGGCCTCGGGGTTGACCTCTGTCCCCCTGCCTACACAAATTGTGAATGGTCGGAGAGGAAGGAGGAGAACCACCATAACACGGTACCTTCCACTCCCAACCCCCCCAACCGCTACAATAAGATACTATGGTCGATAGTATCAAAAGCCATTGAGAGATCTAACAGGACCAAGACAGAGGAACAACCCCTGTCATGGGCCCTCCAGAGATCATCCACCAGCACGACCAACACCGTCTCCATGCTGTACCCAGCCTAAAGCCCGATTGAAGCGGATCTAAATAGACAGTTTCATCCAGGTGCTGAGGGAACTGTCATGCCACCACACTCTCAACAACTTTCGCCACAAAGCGAAGGTTTGAGACCGGACGATAGTTCGATAATAATGTTGGGTCCAGGGATGGTTTCTTGAGGAGGGGCCTCACCACCGCCTCTTTCAAGGTGGCAGGCAAAAGCCCCTCACTCAAGGAAGTGTTAATAATACCCTGGAACCAACCTCGTGTCACTCCTGGGTGGCCAAAACCAGCCAGGAGGGGTACGGATCCAGTAAACATGTGGTGGCATTAAGCCCACCCAGCACCCTGTCCACGTCTTCCAGGGTCACAGGATCAAACTCACCCCAGATGACCTCGCCAAGATCTGCCTCATCCTGCCCGGAGTTGCCCAGTCAGAGTCTAGCCCATCCCGAATCTAAGCGATTTTGTCCTGCAGATATCTCGAAAAATCCTCAGCCCTTCCCTGTAAGGGATCCTCCTGCACTCCCACATCTAAAAGGGAGCGGGTCACCCTGAAAAGGGTGGCTGGGCAATTTTCTGCGGATGCAATAAAGGTGGAAAAGTAAGAACACTTTGCTGCCCTTATCACCACTAAATAGGCCCTAATATGGGACCGTAATAGTGTTCGGTCAGATCCGGAGTGGCTGGTCCTCCAACTACTCTCTAGGCGTCTTTTCTGGCACTTCATCTCCCTCAGCTCCTCAGAAAACCAAGGAGCTAATTGGGATTGGCACCGAGTCAGAGGCCGCAAGGGTACGACCCGGTCAAGGGCCTCGGCCGCCACCCTGTCCCAGGTGGCCACCAAGTCCCCCACCAAGTCATGTGTGCGGACCTCAGGAAAAGGCCCAAGTTCCATCAGGAACCTCTCTGGATCCATCAGGTGCCTGGGACGGAACCATTTTATCGGTTCTGCCTCCCCGCTGCAAGGGGGTGAGGAACGGAAGTCCAGCCTAAGGAGCGAGTGATCTGACCATGACAGGGGCTCTATAACAATATCGCCCATACCTAGATCATCTTGCCACTGGCCAGAGACAAAGACCAAATCCAGGGTGTGACCCCCGATGTGTGTGGGGTCCCGAATTAATTGGGTCAGGTCCATGGCTGTCATGGAAGCCATGAACTCCTGAGCAATCCCGGAAGTACCGCCGGCAGAAGGAAGGTTGAAATCCCCCATGACCATAAGCCTAGGGGACTCAACCGCCAGGCTGGCTATAACCTCCAGGAGCTCAGGCAGGGCTCATGTAGAAGGGAGCCAGGTACGTGATCAGCAGGCTTATCTGAACCCTGGAACCACACTTCACAAAGAGGGATTCACATCCGGTTGTCTGAGGAACAGTGGATTCCCTAGGACATAGATCTTCCTTAATAACCATCACAACCCCTCCACCCCTCCCCTGTGCCCTCGGTCGATGAAAAACCCGAAACCCGGGTGGGCACATCTCCACCAGAGGAACACCCCCCTCCTGCATTGCAAGCTCTACATTACAAAGTATCTGAATAGGTGTATGTTTACTTTTCTTCAGTTGTTTCTGCTTTTCCTATAAGATCTGACAGATTTGATCCCATCTATTAATACCAATTATGGGATATAAGAAATATGTCTTTTCTTTCATCAAACCTGTCCTTTGAAACAAATTCCTCCCAAGAACTATATCACCACAGAATCTTTTAAGAAGGTCTTAAAGATTTGGCTCTTTTCATCAACAATGGGCCAGTGTGATATATATAGTGATGTATAAATCTACCATTTCAGGCTATAAAAATTGGTGTCTGTTCCATATGGCATTGACTTTTTCTATTCCTTTATTATTCTAATGTTCTTATTTTTAATTCTCCGTAAGCACCACAGAGGTATAAGTGAATGAGCAGCCTTTGAAATTCAGATTATAAATACATATAAATAAAAATTAGAGACAGATATGAAAAGTACTAAATTTTAAGACATAAGTTCAGAGTTAACCTTATTAACCAATATTAATTTTATGCTTTTGTGATCTGCTAAAATTTGATCACATGATGTTTGTATTAAATTATTTAATTTTACAGTATAAATAGGAGGTTATTTTTAAAAGATTGCAGAATATTATAAATTGGCATTACTTTTAATTAGTTAATGATCCAATTCAGCTGTGATCAAAGCAAAACAGCTAGATAATTCAAGATAGCAGTACAGCTAATTTACTTTGATATGATACTATTTGTCTAATGATTTCTTATTTGAATAGAGTTTTCAGTTAGTTATTAGATTATTTTATGCATTAGAGCAATAATCTTTAAGCAATCAACATGTCACTATTTGTGGGGGAAAAAAAATCACTATTTTTGTTCCCTTAGGAATTGTCTTTTAAGACTTATATTGCTTAGATTACCAAGCAAATTTTTTGATGCACTTATTAAATATAACACATGAGGACACATAAACTCATTTTCTTTTTAAATGAGTTTAGAGAAGTTGAGTTTCTTTAACATATTGTAGAAACCAATTCTTTTAAGAGAGCATGTTGTTTTGGTTAGTTTCTATAAGTAAATTTTCCATAACGTTTACCTTCAAAATCTATTTTGAATTATACATTTGTTTTTTAATCCTACATATCCATTGTTTTAGTTATTGTAGAAATTTACACACATTAATAGAAATATTCAAACAAGAATAAATGTTGGTTCTTACAGAAATGTATTTTGATGATTTTTATGAGATAGCTGGGAAACTTAGGATAGCACTTGAAGAATTAAGACAATATTATACCATAAATCATTTAAAGCCCAACCCAAACAAGACCAAGTGTGTGTTTTCCAGTTCCAAAATCAAGATACAAGGGAAGAGTTGGATGTTATGTGACAAGGGAACTACACAGGGGTGGGATTCAGGTTTTTTAACAACCGGTTCTATGGGTGGGGTTTAGTTGGTGGGTGTGACTTGGTGGTCATGTGACTGGGTGGGAGTGGCCAACTCAACATCACTCATGTCAAGGGGCACTTTTCCTTGCCTGGCCTCTCATGATAGTGGGGATGCTGCAACGGTCATAAGTGTGAAAAATAGTCATAAGTCACTTTTTTCAGTGCCATTGTAACTTTGAATGATCATTAAATTAACTGTTGTAAGGCAAGAACTACCTGTACAAAAGTACAAAAAGCTTCTTTGTTTGCAAAAATCTGTCCTAAATACCAATCATTAGATTAAAAATACCTGCAAGCTGGAGTTTCAAATCAGGCAGGGTGCCAGGGCACCCTGAGGAATGAAAACACTTATAATGTAGTGATAACTATCAAGCAGCCAATTCTTGCTCATAAAATTGAAACCCTTTTCAAGAGATCATTTAAGCTTTCCAGAAAAAGCACACCCAGGAAAAGCAATCCTTACATCCATTTGCACCATTAAAAATACCAGCTGGTCCCACTCACCTCACAAGCTATCCTAAGGAAATCATCCAGATTTAAGGAAAGTTCACATGCCCCCCAGAAAGGCAGTACAAAAATCAGTGCCAAGCTTGCATCCTGCCTCTTGGAAGTATACCCCAAAAGGACAGTGCCAGATAGTACTAAAGCAGTGAAGAAGGCCCCCTCCTAGATAGAAAAAGAAACCATGAGGCAGTAAAAAATTCAAACACAATACAAATAATTAAATTAGAACAGTAGCTGTTGCTTGTTGAAGCTGAATAGGGAAAATTATCCCATCAATAAACACAGGATTAAATGTCACCAAGCACAGAATTAACCTTCACCAAAAACCAGTTTTAGATCAAAACTCAGAAAGGGTATGTAAACTCATGTTTGAATGTTAATCTTTCTAGCTAGCCAAGAAGCCTTGCTGAGTGTCACTCATCTTAATTCCCTGTCACTAAAAGCTTTGCTTCATTATTCAATTATTTCTTCAAAGTGCTGATTGTCCAGGGAAGTATTTCCTCCCAACAGCAGTATAAAAAAATCTTAAAATAACCCTTCCCCTGCCTCCAGAAACAGGAAGTCTAGGCTTTCTGCCAAGAATGTAATAATGGTGGAAAAAAACAAAAGGAGATTGCTTCTAACTACCAGTTCTCTGAACTGCTTAGAAAGTTAACAAGAGGTTCTACAGAACTGGATACAACTGATAGAATCCCCACCCCCACCCTCCCGGAACTACAGCAGTGTCCAACACCAAAGTATCTCAGTATGATATTTGACAAGAAACTCTCTTTTAAACAGCATTGCATGAGCTAAAGAGTCTTGAGGAACAATACCATCAGGAAATTGATAAACTATACATGGGGAGTTCAGTCACCTTAATTGTGCACATCAGCTTTGGCCTTGTATGTGTTTGCAGTAGAGTGTGTCTGCAGCAGAGTATCTAAATATTAGATATAATAAATCTGATAAAATATGCTGATCTAGGCATTTTAGTCATGTTAGATCTACATAATAGATATCAAACTGATATAGAGAAGATGATGGAGATACATTCACAATTGTTTAATTTATGCTAATCTTAATTCTGAAGACAAAATATCATCTGAATAATAATCAAAATAGTGAATTGTTTGAAGCCACGTGCTATTCATTTTCTATTTTTTCATATCAAGTCCATGGTTTCTTCATCTGGCCATTCACACTTGAACCTTTAATAAGGAAAGAATATCTGAAGACAAACCAGCTGACAAAATAGCTTCCATAGGAGAATATTATATTTCTACACTTAATTTGTTGATCATTTTGCAGATTTATGCTATTTTCCAGGATGTATGGCAGTTAGTAATTGCTGTTGATAAAGTCACCTTTTCAATCTTAAGAAAATTTTTGTAAGTGCATAATAAAAATTAGTGATCTGGGTCAACCAAAGGACAACAGTTAGTTTCCATTTGTAAATTAAAGATTGGTAAATATCTTACTGAACTGGAAACAAAATACAAAGCTTTAGTGGAAGTATAAGACCACACTTTCATTCCAGGTAAATAATTAATCTGATTAGAATGCTAGTTCAGAAAGTTAATATCATCTAGTGGATATTTCATCCGATCACACCAGAATGCCTTATTAGATTTTGATAGAAGACAGGGCTTGTGGATTAGTTTTTGAAATTGCATATAACTTCATTAGAAGTGGAGAGCAATTATTCACCACAAACAAAACCACATTGTGAACCTGATGCTTTTTTGTTAATATAGATCTCCTCACTCATCATGGTTGGGAATGTGGACTGCTTTAATAATCCAATGCATGCATCAGATAAGGAAATAAGATTAAGACATTGCTTGAATTACTAATCAATAGGAACCACACCAAACTGATAAAATAATTCCTTCTTTCATAAAGAAAATTGATTAAATGTGTGCACATGCAATATATGCTTATATCATAAGCAGGTTGATTTAAAAAATAATAATTTAAATAATTCATCCAGAAAAATTGGCTATTCTGGAGTCCAGAACCCATTTTTCTAATCTAATTCTTAAACTCCAGGAATCACCTATGGATCTATTTTCTAACTGAGATCTTTAAGGGTCTATTTCCAGGTATCCTTGATTGTGGACCTTTAGGCATGGATATCTACAGGCTTTTTGGATTATTTTATTTATTTAATATCAAACTAGCATTGATATTATTTATTTAATATCAAACTAGCATTAAAGCACCTTTTAATGCTTCCTCATAGTATATAGCCATCTTAATTAACTTATGATTCTAATTAAATTTCTCTCTTGTTCATCATATAATTATTTTTATATTAATTATTTTTATGTGCAATTTATATATTGCATACTTGATTATAGTGTTATATCAATTTCAAAATTATTTCAGGTGAGGGGAATATAGATTAATGGTATTAACAGTTATTTAATACTAATTTGTTTTCATCTTTAAAATACAGTGAACAGAGCATAATACCAGAAACTGAACCTTAAAACTAGGCAAGAAATGTGATCAATTTGCATTTTAAGAACTTACCATCACATAAAACTATTTGTAAAGCAACATTCTTGCTTTACAGAAAAATGCAAAAGTTATATACTGGGGAACTGATTGAAAAACATACATGTTGCTGAAAATAATGTGCAAAGGTATTTTAAGTAATGTGCAAAGATATTTTATATTATCAAAAATTCTTGAAAAATATATGCACTGGACCTTTCCTAACACATGTATTTAGGAATATGTGAGGGGAAATGAACATGAAAATGTGTATAAGCCTTATATATCTTTATCCAAGAATGGTCAGAGATTAATTTAAAATTTCTCAGATAATAAGAAAGACAGCATTTAACAAATATGCTCATACTTAGAATGTATAAATAAAAATAAGCTTTTTTATCTTTAAAAATAATGTCAATAGAAATACAGTAGAAAAACAAGAAAGGATTTTGAAGAAAACAGGAACAACTTATATAACTCAACCAAGTAGTTAAGGTTCCTTAAAAAAGTATTCTTCCAGCTAGCACATTATAGGTGATATGTAGATAAATATTGCCAGAAGGGCTTTTTTATTACTAGAACAATTTTAACAAGCTATACCTAGAATTTTGAAGGAGATATTTATATCTCCTGAATAAAATAAGAATTGTTTAAGTAGGCTTGATATAGACATCTATTAGACAAAGAAGAGGAGAAATACAGACAAAATGAGAGGTGGGGTAGGGGTGGGGACAATGTTGAAGTTCTATTAGGAATTGTTGCTGCAGCAGCAAAAGGTTATAGCCCCCACAATTTTCCTGCAGCAAAGTTTCTATAACTTTGCATTTATTCATATAATATCAAAATGTCCATAAAGGTTTTTCTGATATTCTAACAGACTTATTTGGCTTGTCACAAATGACAATTGCTGCAGAAAAATTACAGGTAATCCTCGACTTACAACAGTTCCTTTAGTATTGTTCAAAGTTACAACAGCTCTGAAAAAATGAGTTACAACCGTTTTTCATACTTATGATCATTGCAGCATCCCCACGATCATGTGATTAAAAATTCAGATGCTTGGCAACTGCTTCGTATTTATCACAGTTATAGTGTCCCAAAGTCATCTGACATGCTACCTTCTAACATACAAAGTCAATGGGGAAGCCAGATTCACTTAACAACTGAGTTACTGTCAGATCCGTGTATCTGTCATTTCTTCAGTGGAAGAAGAAAAGATGGGGAGGGGGGGACTGATAAAAAAATCCTTTCTTGATATAACCTGAATATATTTAACCTTATATCGAATTTGTACACCCACACATGATACAATGGAGGGAGGGAAGCCAGATGGCCAGAACCTAACACCTCTGAGAGGCACAGCCAGGAGATGACAAGACCATAAAAAACTCCACAGTGAAGTGCTCTGGGCAATCTCCAAAAAACAGTCCGTTTCTGAAAAGGGGGTGGGGGAAAGATCCTTTCCTACAGAGGGGCTGGGAGGGGAATTAGCTTTTGTTTCACTAAATAAACATTGAAAGAAGGGGAGGGGTTCTAAACTCCCTTATCTATCACTGTATGCCTCAGACGCTGCTTTGAACTCCTACATGAATTGTCTCATCTCAATAAAGGATTCCTTTTGATACGTTTGGTTCTCAGAAGTTCATTCTTATTGATTGAATGGGAAAAAGTGCTGTAGCCTGACAGTTACTAACTTATCCCACTGCAAGGATTAACTTAACAACTGTGGGAAGAAAAGACATAAAATGGGGCAAAACTCATTTAACAAATGTCTCACTTTAACAACATACATTTTGGACTAAATTGTAATTATAAATTGAGGTTTATCTGTATTTTTCATATGTTCCATACTCAATGCTAGCTATAATTATCTTCAAAAGTTTGCATTTTTTGGTAATTAATTATGTATTTATTAATATAAAGTTGTGTAAAACTCAATTAGCCTTATGGTCCCTATTTTAGCTTTACACATTCTGAAATCCCTTGAAATGGTCCATCTAAATTTCTATTTCTTAGAATGCAAGCTTTTGTTATCTTTGAAATCTCAAGTCCTTTCTTGAAAAACATATATAAGGTTCTGTCGTCTCAGATTTTTGGTAGAATTTATCTTTAAATTAGGAATACCTGGCTTCTTCAACTGTTTTGGATAATTTTCAATAAATTTGGGGAAAATTGTGACACGGACATTATGCTTTTTCAACTCAGTATATGTTTTCCTTTGGAATTTGTAAATGAAACAAAGTTAACACTTATCAATCTGAACTTCACAATGATAAAACATAATATTCCAATAATTTAATATAGGGAAAAATTAATCGTCCTCCAAATTAATCCATTAATTCTGCTAACTATTACTTAGAATAAAAAAAAATCAGGAAAGCCGCTGTGTTTTACACATATTTATCCCAACAGTGTTTAGCTGCTTCTTTCATTGTGTTTTTTTAAATCAATCATGAACTCTGAAGAACATAATTGCTATTAACAGAATAATGGAATATCAAGAACATTGTAATACAATTACCATAAGAACTTTAATCCATGTAATCAAGATTGTCCCAAAATTTTATCTGAATGCTGAATCCATTTCTCATACATTCTGCACAACATTTTCTTCCCACTTTGCTTCTGAATTAACCATTACTTATTGGCTATTTGGACATGTGTTGGGGCAATTATTTTGATTTGAAAATCAGACTAATCATATCTAAATTTTAGGTACCATCTAAAACTGATTTGATTTGAATTGTTGATTTGAATATCTTGACTGTTCATTTGAAACTGAATGATCAAATTTATTTTGTTGAAAAATTTGATTTAATTTTGACAAATTCAAATCAATATGAGGTATCAAAGTGTCTAATTTTTATAATTTGATTTAATGAGACAAGCAGTAATGGAATTCAAATAATTTAATAACTGGTTCAGGCAAACCAATACCTAATTTTTGGTTGAGTTGGGCAAACTGTCTCCAAAATAGCCAAATTAGAGTGCATTAATGTACCTCCAATTCCTTGATTGCTGCAATCTGTGAA
Organism: Bungarus multicinctus; assembly: GCA_023653725.1. NCBI lineage: Eukaryota > Metazoa > Chordata > Lepidosauria > Squamata > Elapidae > Bungarus > Bungarus multicinctus. The sequence continues at coordinate 37,289,314 of CM042849.1, forward strand.
TACATGCTAGTCTGGCCATTTCAGAGCTGATTCATCAAACTCAACTAAAAATTAGATATCAGTTCTGGTGAACTGGTGTGAACCGGCTGAATCCCACCACTGGTGACAAGTATTTGTATAATCCAAACAGACAACTAATGGTCAAAATTGGGAGTGTCCTATCAAATTCTGTACTTGTCAATAGTGGTGTCCCCCAAGGCAGTGTTCTAGGACCAACCCTCTTCATACTCTACATAAATGACCTCTGGGATCATATTAAGAGCAACTGCATTCTCTTCGCTGATGATGTAAAGCTGTTCAATACCATAGTCAATACTGCTACCCTTCAAAAAGATCTTGACTATGTATCAGAATGGTCAAACAAATGGCAACTTCAAATCTCAACAAATAAATGCTCTGTCTTACATATTTGCAAAAAAAAAATCAGAAAATAAAATACAAGCTTAATAGTCAAGACCTTGTTGATGATCCAAGCTCTGTAAGGGACCTTGGAATACTCATCTCTAATGATCTAAGTGCTAGAGCCCACTGTAACTATATAGCCAAAAAGGCATTAAGAGCTTTTTCTCTGGTAATATCACACTACTAACTAGAGCATACAAAACATTTGCTAGACTAATACTCGAATACAGCTCATCAGTCTGGAACCCACATTACGTATCTGATATTAGCAGAGTTGAGAAAGTCCAGAAATCTTTCACAAGAAGAGTTCTCCACTCCTCCACTCATTGTAGAATACCTTATGCCACTAGAGTTGAAATTCTAGACCTAGAAAACCTTGAATTACGCCGTCTTCGGTCTGATCTAAGTATAGTATATAAAATCATATATTGCAATGACTTACCTATCAATGAACTTCAACTTCAACCATAACAACACAAGAGCATACAATAGATACAAACTCAAGGTTAACTGCACCAAACTTGATTGCAGCAAATACGACTTCAGCAACAGAGTGGTCAATGTCTGGAACACTCTACCTGACTCTGTGGTTTCTTTCCCAAATCCCAAAAACTTTAACCTTAGACTGTCTACTATTGACCTCACCCCTTTCCTAAGATGTCTGTAGGGGGTGTGCATAAGCGTACCAATGTGCCTACTGTCCCTGTACTATTGTTTCTTTTATTCTTCTTATATGTCCCCATTTCATATATTCATAACTATGTATATACAGTACTTATACCTATTATCTTGTAAGTGATTGACAAATCAAATAAATTCTAAATTCCTAATATTATATAAATGCAGTCAATTGATGCTGCAAAATTCACCAGCATTCTCCAAACTTGCTATTGACAATGGAAACAATTTTATTAATCTAGAAGCAAGTAATCATTTGGTGGCTGACTAGATTTCTATTTTATACCATCATTAGCTCAGATAGCTATATGTTTGTTCCCTAACTATATATTTACAAGAAAGCAACTCCACCCTTGGCATGTAATGAAGTCTAATAATGTAGTTTTAATTCATTCACATCATCAGAAATTTCAATTTTTTTATTTAGTCATTCATTTTTCGCTGCATTTAAGAGCTAGTGAAAAGCATAGTAAAGGCATCCTCAAAGTAATTCTATTCTTCCTACTGAGTCCAATTAACTTGAAACTTCCAACCATCTGCTACTGAAATCATTATCCAAACTAAATAAAATATTATAAAGTGCATCCTAGTATCATGTTAATTTCAAATAAATTGAATTTCCATTCATTATTTCTACTGTGCTATGTTAGTGTATCATAGTACATCAAGCAACCTATATGATACTGATCATTTTAAAAAATCTATATTGTTATCTATCATGTACTTATTAAGGCTTCTGTTTAATGAAAACTAATAAAATATGCACAAAGTCCCATTCTTTCTAGTTTCATTCTTGCTTTAAAATATGTATAGTATATATATATATATACATCCCCATACGCACATAATGATTTTATGATATTTGTGAATCTAACTATTTCATTGCTTCAAGCATAATTCAAATCTCTTATACAAAAATAAGTCTTTTGCACTTTCATTCTGCAATTGCTTATTTATTTATTTATTATTTATTTATTCGTACTTCTATACCGCTCCCTCTCCCAAAAAGGGACTCAAGGCGGTGTACACTCAACAAACAAGATAATACAGAAAACAGAAGCGAAAACAGGTAAATAATCAAGATGGCCAAGAATCACCCCTATAAATTTCCAAAATATAAACCCCAATGATCTTATTTGGCTAGACCGGCTTGTTTGAACTGCGCGCCGGAAGGTTAGGATGTCTGACATGGCTCGTATATCCGGGGGGAGACAATTCCAGAGGGATGGGGCTCCCACAGAGAAAGCGCGTAGTCTCGGGGCTGCTAGACGACAGCGATCCAGTGGTGGTACCCCGAGCAAGGCAACTCTGTGGGAGCGTACTGGGCGGCAGGAGGTTGTTGGTGGCAGCAGGCGATCCCGTAAGTATCCAGGTCCCGAGCCATGGAGCACTTTGAAAACTGTAAGTACCACCTTGAAACGAATCCGGAAGGCCACAGGAAGCCAGTGCAGCCAGCGGAGAAGAGGTGTTATGTGGGCGTCCCGAGGGGCGCCCAAGATCATCCGTGCAGCTGCATTCTGAACTAACTGTAACCTTCGGAGACTCTTCAAGGGGAGCGCCATGTAGAGAGCATTACAGTAGTCCAAGCGGGAGATGACGAGGGCAGAGGTGACTGTGCGAAGTGCGTCCAGATCCAGAAAGGGTTGCAATTGGTAGATAAGACGAATTTGATAAAAAGCACTCCTGGTGGCGGCCGCAATATGATCATCCAAGGATAGCCGAATGTCCAGGAGTACACCCAAGTTGCGTGCCCTTTCCACAGGGGATAATGTCTCTCCTCCTACAGCCAGCGATGGAATAAGCTGACTGAATCTGGGGGCAGGAAACCACAGCCACTCGGTGTTGGTCGGGTTGAGACGAAGTCTGTTATGACCCATCCAACTCCGTACGGCCTCCAGGCACCGGGTCAGAACTAAGACGGATTCGTTGGGGTGGTCAGGGGTGGAGATGTACAGCTGAGTATCATCAGCGTACTGGTGGAATTCCACCCCAAAGCCACGGATGATCTCACCTAGCGGCTTCATATAAATGTTGAACAGTAGGGGAGAGAGAACCGATCCCTGAGGTACCCCACAAAGTAGGGGCCTTGGGGTCGATCTCTGTCCCCCCATTATATTATTTAGTTTCTGGTTGTTTTATAAATTAATAGCATAGTGCTATATACCAACTGTAATCTAGTTTGGGTAACAATTATGTAAAGATTGTAATCCAGATTTAGAATCTCTTTGTATTCTAAAATGATATTACAGCTATAAGTTAACTGTTATTATTGTTTCTATTACATTTCTTCTAACTTTTCCCTGCATTGTAATAAGGAATAGGAAATTTGCCTTGTTGGGAAAAATGTATGGGCACGTGTTTAGTGATGATGCAAAAGTACGAATAAATTCAAAGTTTGAACCTTGTTATTATAAAAGTGCTTTTAAATTACTAAGACCTTCAATATAAGTAAGCATGAATAACTACAGTGGATAAAGAAGTTCTTCCAAAATATGCATTCATCTCCCAAAGCACTGGTTCTGATAAATTATTTTGACTTCTTTTTCTAAACAGTCACAATGTGTTTAGGTGGTCTGGACTAACCAATTAAAAATGACAACTTTGGAATTATACTATGCATTTAAATGGCAGGCAGAGACTCTTTGAATTAATGCTGTGAATATAACTTTAGTGCAGTAACCAGTAAGATTCACTGTTTGCTCTATTGCAGAGACCATTATCTTTTATTTGGCCAGAAGCATCAAACTTTTTATTTATTCTATTTTTCTTATATAATTAGAAAATCTATATTCCATTCTTATTACTGTTGTATCATAATTTTGTTTGTTTATTGTCTTCCAGTCAATTTTGACTATTGATGACTGCCTGGGCAAGTTTTTTTGGCAGTATTTTAAGACTATTTTGTCATTGTTTTGCCATTCTAGGGCTAAGAAACAGTGATTGGTTCAGGTTACCCAACTGTCTTTGTGCATAAGACTATAGAATTCACAGTTTCCAGTGCCTCAATCACTGCATCAAAAAAAACCATCCTTAATAATAAGGCAGATTGCAACTCAACTACACAGTGATTAATACAACAATTCAAAAGTTATTTACAATAAGATTGCAGCCATTCAGCCAACAAACAATATACTTTTATATATGGAAAGTCCAGCTTTTTGAAGCTAAAGGATAGGTGTAGTTAGTTTGGTGCCCATGGACTAAAAAGTATTACTAGGTATACATCAGACTCTCCATCTTATCTGATTTCATATACATTTCTTTTTATGTACAGCAAACACATTGCAAAGCAATAAATTCTACCATCATATTTATCTATATAAATGCCTTTGAGGTCCAGAAGTTTCCCATTCATCTAGAAGGATGTTCATGTTCAAATAAATAAATGTTTTGATAGTGGTCATATTGGCATGATAGTTGTTTTGTGAATATATAAATTGGTCATGACAGCTGTTTTGTGAAGAGAGAGAGAGAGAGACAGGGAGGGAGGGAGGGATTAAGTTATCAGATTATGTCTGTACTGTACTGTACCATGCCATGCATGCCATGCCATGCCATGCCACACCATGCCACGCCACGCCACATCACGCCATGCCACACAACACCACACCACACCACACCACACCATACCATACCATACCAAACCATACCACACCATACCTACAGTGCTAAGGCTTGTTTTTTTAGAAGTCTTGTTTCTTTTCTTCTCAAATCAGATTCTTTATTAATTCAAACAAACAGCTCTGGGTATTTCTCAAAAGAGTCACAATATATTTAGATAGCACTTAAAATTATTTCAGAAAATAGCAACAAACTTCAAGTATAATTTATTACAAATATTTCATGTTTGCTTGAGAGAAAGAGGAAACTTAAAATACCTGATTTTGAAGAAGTTTATTTTATATCCTGGGGCAGAGCCAAAGGAATTAATAGTCCTGAGAAATACACTTAATAGACTGTAAGGCTCAGCAGGCTACTAGATCTTTAATAAATATCTAGTTGTAGCCTCTAATTATTAAGATACAAAATTCAATTTCCCCCAACAAATTTACCACTACAAAAATTCTTATTGCACTCATCCTTTCAGAACTTTATTTTAATCAACATTCACGCTGGATTAAGGCAGATCTTCATGATATATAAACCTATTCCATTGCTATAAGTTGCAACCATTGAACAGACAGAGTTCTCAACTTTGGTTAGAATTCTAGGTAATAGAAACCATTCTAATTCCTTATTTTACGCTTCCCTTTATTCTTGAATATTTCATTTAGTATATGCTAAGCATTTCTCATAAAGGTTATAATAACCATTTTAATTTGTTAATACCACATTGAAAATTAAATGCTAAACAGAGTTCAGAAGCATTTAAAATTATTGATGCATATCTAAGTGTCAAAAGTTAAGATATTGTACAAATTTGAATTTCCTCATAATTAAATTATGAAAGATGTTCTCGATTATGGATTATGATATAAAAATTAAATGCCCTTGTTTCACAGATTAACACATTCTAGAATTCCAAATTATTAGCTAATTTCCTTTGTCAAATTTAATATATGTGTACATTCTTATAGTTACAGATACAAAAATATATCTGTATGATAATTTATTTCCAACAGTTGAACTTTTGTACAGTGAAAGATAAAGGTATCATTGTAATTATTTATTAAGTTATAAACATAGAGAATTGGTGTACCTAGTAGATAAAAATTTCAAAATAATATTTAATATGTTGACTTTATACTGAATTTCATTAATGAGTATATTAACAGCAGCTATGAAAAGCCTCTCAAAATAATCAGAAGTTGTTTTATTGGGAGAAAAATACTGAGATTAATTACTAAAAATAATGTTATAAAATACTTATTAAAAATAGAAAATGGTATTTTCTGCTGTGCCTAGTCATTATCTACCACAATCGCAATATTTTTCTTTAATTTGGGGAGACAAAAAGAGGCATGTTCAGAATGATTAAATATTACAATAATAAACTATTATTTCAAACCATTGTTTTTAAGAGACACATATATACATATATTTCATTTTGAAGAGTAAAAGGAAAGAAGTCCTCTGTCTCAGTATTCTATTTTAAAAAGCCTAATAACAATATTGACCAATCTGTAACAATTGTAAACGAAATATAAATTATTTTATTCTAAGTCGGGTTATCATTTGGCAACTGCAAAGTGCAATTAAAATTTGTGGAGGAAGAAATGCATCACAGAGTGAGATAGTGATATCAAATGAATAGAACTTTGCAATATATGGACAGTCTTTTAGGAGAATGAAAGAAATGGAAAGATCTCTCTCCCTCCCTCCCCCTCTCATTTTCCTATTAGGAGAATGAGAGAATTAGAAGACGACTCTCTCTCTCTCTCTCTCTCTCTCTCTCTCTCCCTCTCTCTGTGGGCCTCTCTCTCATTTTCCTATTAGGATAATTGGAAGATCTCTTTGTGTCTCTCTGTGTGTCTCTCTCTATCTCCCTCTCTCCTTCTTTCTGTCTCCCTCTCTCATTTTCCTATTAGGATAATTGGAAGATTCCTCTCTCTCTCTCTCTTCCCTCCCTCTCTCTCTCTCTCTCTCTTCCTCTCACCCTCTCTCCCTCCCCATGTTTTCATCTCCACATAATTGAAAACTGAACCACGGTGTTCAATGACACTTTCTACTGCAGTTCAATAATAAGATCAGGGGAAAATCGAGTAGCATTTAAAAAGAAAATCTGCTGGTGCTTTCTGTTACCTCTGCCTATGAAGCATTGTGTATATTAGCAAGAATTGCTAAGGAATGGGACCAGCAAGTTATACCCAAAATCTACAGTTAATATTTTTACTTCCTTCATATATTTTTTTGCATTACAGATTATGATGATGATGATTTATGCTCAGTTAATTTGGAATGCTTATCATTCTGGCTTTATTTAAAAAATAGGATTCAGTTTATTTTGAAGAGACAAAGAAAAAGAAAATATACTTCAATAAACTTGCAACTAGTTTCCTTGAAACAAACCATTACTTTTCCACTTGAAATAGCACATACATGTCAATGTCTTCTACCTCATTGCATTCCTTTAGCCTTTGAAAGCCAAGACTTTCATGTTCATTTCATTAAAAAAGATGAAAGAATATATTTCCATTAAAGTAATTTTATATAGCCTTTAATAGATGCTTTATAGTGTTTTTTCTATTTTTTTAATCCTCAAAGTTGTATTCAAATATGTAGCTATGATTGGGTAATAAAAATGAAAGGATTTTTTGCCTGAAAATTCTACATTTTTACTGATATCACACAAAGCAAGTTTCTGATTTCATCTCCCAATTTTTCTTTCTGAGTTTAAGTAGTTAAGAAACAAGTTGCTTTCTTGTATGAAAGCCTATTATATTTCAATAGCCTTATACTTGCCTTATATTATCTCAATCTAGATTTTTAAATGTTATCTTTATCCATTGTTGGAATGGATGGATGGCCAAATAATTATTCAATTTTATCATCAGACTTTTATTTATACAATTAATTTTCCACCTGCATTTAAGAACTCTTTTAAATATTTACCAACTCTTTTCACAGTCTCACTTAGTCTCTTTATTGTAGATTGAATATGTCCAGATCTTATAGTTTCTGATTACCAGATCCCTCATCATTCTCCCAGTTCTTCTTGGAATTCATCTAGCCAGGATTCTCTGATCCTGAATATTAGATTTTTCTTACCTAAACGCAGAATCTTAAACTTTTCACTCTTGAATATTGAACTACTTGTATTGAATATGGCCCAACATTCAATTCTCCCAAGGTTTCTTAAGTTATGATTTAACGTTTAAAGTATTACTCAGTAACAATTGCTTTGTACCATTATACACCAGATATACTGTATATACCATTTATTCTATATCTTTGGGAGAAGACTCTAGGACAATGCAGAAACATTTATAAGCTCTCCTAACAATCCACCAGACGAAAATCATAATTTTAAATAGATAATATATAGTATATATATTATATGTGTGAATACACACACATATTAAAACAATTAAGCATAATCAAACAACAAAAGTAACTGGACTTTTGCTAAAAGTTGATAAAAAATTTCCCAGAAAACTCTTTCAAGATATCACAGCTATAAATGAGCAGCTATTTTCTGCAGCAAGTTAATCTTTCTGAAAATTGACCTTTGAAGAAGAATCATCTCACAATCTTAGGAGCCCGAAAGCTAATATGTTTTTACATTCAAATATTTCAATCAACTGATTTCAGTCATGTTCTTTTTTCTATTGCTTCTTTATTCCACATGTTATGCAAAATTCCAAATATGTCCTAATTTACCTGAAATCAAATATTTTAAATCTGTTTTAGAAGTTCATGCTAAAGTCTTTAGCAATGTTTGTACACATAATAGAGGAAAGCAGTAATTTTATTATTTATATTCCTTGCAACACTTACCAGTTATTAACATCTGTTTACTTAGCATAGCTAAAGAAGTACATTTGAATAGACTTCAGTGTTATTGTTATTATTCTGCAAAACAAACTGAACTTTCTTTAATTTTCCAATTCATTTAGCATACATACATTCTTATCAAATGGCCTCAATAGTCTATCTTCATTTTTATTTCCACAAATAATAAGCTGCCTGTATTTTGTAACATGCAAAATTAAGATATGCCCATTTATTGTTTATTTTGAGAGTAAAGCCTAGAAATGAGAAAAATCAAAGGGGATGTTATGGAGAATCATTGTAACCTTTAGCAAGTTACCTTTATTTGATGATTGGGATAACTATAGACCCTTAAATACTCTGTACCTCTTATATGGAATGAGCAGTACCACATAGATCCACAATAATTTGATCTCTCAAAATAATATCCATCTATATTAGCCTTTAGCTCTTGAAAGTGAAAGAAGATTCATCAATATGTTGGAGCAAATCTATCTCATTCATTCTACCTTCATTCAGTTTCATTTTTTATTGGCCACCTGCATTCCCATCTTCTAATTCCTGGCCCAAATTCTTTGCTGGGACTGGGCCATAAGGAAGCCATTTATGTAAAACAGCATCATTGTAACTAGTTAACTTTCCTGTAAGAAAGAAAGTTTGGTATGATAGGGAACAACAGAAAGGAACAGAAATCTCTTGAATATTTATTTATTTATTTATTTATTTAATCGCACTTTTATACCGCTCCCTCTCCCAAAAAGGGACTCGGGGCAGTGTACAGCCTACTAAAAGCATACAATAAATACACAATAAATACGATTAAAAATAAATTAAATAATTAAATCCGGCTGTCTATTATATACCAAACAACCATTTCCCTAGTACAATCCTGAGCTGCATTTATGTGGCTATCATAACTGAAATTAATATACAAAGTCAACATAATGATACAACTTTGCAATATTACAAGACATAGAAACACAATAGAAAATTTGATTGTGATAGGAACCCATTGAGGAGAAAGAAAATAAAAGGGAAAGAAAAGGATCATGTTTTAGAAGAAAAAGTCATTATCAGAAATTGACTTTCTCAGTTTTAATCTACTTGCCATATTAAAAAAAAATGAATATGGAGACTGAAAATCTATCATTAATTGAGATACTCATATGAGTTGTCTGTTTTAAGACATTTTAGAATGTGTAATATATATTATATACTCTTTTCATCAGTTGCCTCTGGTATCTAATACAAGAGTAAGTGTTCAGAGATACAAAACTATCTAGTATTGTTGAGAAAATGATATAGGTTTTAAAAATGACAAGGAAAATGATAGAACTGCATTTGAAACCATATGAATGAAAATAGATGTGCTCTGATATGTAAATAAATGCAAAGGTAACAAGAAAGTTTTATTGAATATGAACCAACATTATTTACATTCAATATCAAACAATTTACACTATGCCTAATATTATGGCAACATCACAGTAATATCTGAATCAGTGCATTGGAAGGAAATTGTTCAAATATTACTTCATTAGTTTTAGTGGCAATATTCTACATTATTACTTGTTGCATTGAAATTTAAAATCTAATCAGAACAAACCATGTATATTTTTGACATGTTCAGAAATATGAGTTATTACATTGCTTTATTATTCAAAAGAAGCATTTCTGAAGCAACACAATGACATATAGCTTTCGTGCCAAGTAAGATCACTTGCAATGAAAAAGAATGTCAATTTGTAACTATGAAGAGCTTTTATTAATGAACCTTTAGAACATGTAACACCAAAATAAATGCACTGAATGAATGAATGAATTAATTAATTAATTAATTAATATGTGTATGTGTCTTATAAATAAACTGTATTTTCAAAACTATTTTATGGAATAAATATGCCATATTTTCAAAGCTATTTTCTGAAATAAATATACCACATTTTTAAAGCTATTTTCTGGAATAGCCCCAGAAAAAAGAAATTTTCTGAAGGCCATTTATCACTCTCCAATATTCTTTCTCTATTTCAGTGATGGAGTATGGTTTTAGTCTTCTTTGTGAAAAAGTGGATTAGAAGAAAGAATATTAGGTCTAGTATTAGGGGAAATTGAAGTGGAGCAGGAAAGGGAGTCAAATCAGATAACTTTATTTACTCATTAACCAGTAGAATGAAAAAAGGGAAGAAAATGGTTTCTTAAAAATCATTCAACATTCAATAATAAATTATATACATATACATACACATACACATATATATACATACATACATATATATATATACACATACATATACACACACACACATTAAAATATGCTAAAAATCATCATTCATATTAGTTAAAACTAACTTAAAATCTAGAATTATAAAGCCCCTGACAACTATAAAACTCCAATACAAGTATTGCTGGTTACTATATTTTATTAGCCAGGAGTGGGGCAATTAAAACATTTTGGGATGCTGTGTAAAACTAGCAGTAGAGAAGAACATGTCCAGTTGTTTCTACATGCTCTGAGTCACAGGTCATACTTGTTAAGGGTATGGTATCTTTTTTTCTTTTCCAGTTAGGACTGTTGAAGGCAGTGTATTACATCAAGACAAAAGCCTAGCAAAGGGAGGGTCCTTTCAATCTGTGAAGACACCTGCATTACATAGAGTAAGATTATATCCTACTCCACTTCATTTTGAAAATTCATAATAATAAAATGTGTGCTTCTTTGTCCTTTGAAATTGAAGGTAAAAAGATTTTAATTCAATATGTTTTGAATCAAGGTTTGATTTTTTTGTATAAAGGTGATACAACTATTCAGTTGTGACCAACTCTTGGAAATGTTATAGGCAAGTGCTTTCCATGCTATCCTGGCAAGGACATCTTTCAGTTGTTGGATTAAACTGATCTTTCTATCAGTTTTGATGGTATCAAGCCAGTAAGTTATTTGCTTGACTCTTGTTCTTGTTCCCATAACCATTCCTAGCATCATTGATTTCTCCAATGAATATGCATGCATGGCATGGTCAAAATAAGCTAGATGTAGTCTTGTGATTTAGTGATTATTCTGACGCACATATACACATGCACACACAGCCTTACACTCACACTCATTCTCATTCACATATGATTTCCCAGTCGAGAACACATTTTCTTTTTTATTTAAGTAACCTTATTCTAGTGTCGTCGTGGTGAGAGGACGACGGCGGTTGTATACCATCTTTCTCCCCACTGCTGTGAGAGGAGAGGGGGGTTGAACTTTTACCTCCACCTTGAAGTCTGTGAGACTTGGTCTCTCACCGTGAGGGGATGGTGGGCCTATTACCATTGGGACTCCCCAGTGACCGTGAGAGGGGCATAGGGGTAGAGGATCTCTTTTCTCTAGGACAATGTATTCTGGACCTTTCCATGTTATCAGGCCTTACCGCCCGGAGATGAAATGATGAAATTTAGTTATTCGGCAACCGAACTGTGGGCCCTGAGGAATGTCCCCCTTTCTCAGGTCCGGCCCTCGGATCTTTCCCTGTCATACCTCGAGGATGGTTCTTGGGTGCCAGAGAGGAGACATAGCACAGTTGGGGGTTTTAATTATGTTGATTTTAAGGGTTCTTTTAAATTATTCAAATTTTTGACAAAAATTTTAATGGGGTTAGGGAGGGGGAAATTATTATTGGGGTTAGGGAGGGGGACCGGTCTGGGTTTGGGGGACAACCCATCTGGGAATAAGGCTGGACCGGGGTATGCCTGCGACCGGGAGGTCTTGGGACTGGGGATGATCGATTCGAGGATGGGGGCTTCTTCTGGGGAGGGGGATAAAAGGGCTATTCCTACGATCGGTGGGAGAGGCAGGTATGGTGTTGACAGGGGGTCTTATCTCGCTCCCTGAGTTGTTTGAATGATTGGGCCCCAGGCCTCCGGCTGATGTTATGCAATGCCAGGTCCGTAGTGAATAAAGCCCCCCTTGTTCACGATCTTGTCACGGAGGGGTGTGTGGACCTGGCTGGCATTACCGAGACCTGGCTGGGACAGGAGGGGGGTGTCCCTCTAGTAGAGATGTGCCCACCTGGGTTTCAGGTCTTTCACCGGCCGAGGGCCCAGGGGAGGGGTGGGGGGGTTGCGGTAATTATTCGGGAGGATCTGGATCCTAGGGAATGCACTGTTCCTCAGACGACCGGATGTGAGTCCCTTTTTGTTAAGTGTGGTTCCGGGGTTCAGATAGGCCTATTGATCACATACCTGGCTCCCTGCTATGTGACATCGGCTCTGCCTGAGCTCCTCGAGGTCATAGCCGGTCTGGCGGTTGAGACCCCCAGGCTGATGGTCATGGGGGATCTCAACCTGCCTTTGGCTGGTGGGGCCTCGGGGATTGCTCAGGAGTTCTTGGCTTCCATGACAGCCTTGGGCCTGACCCAATTAATTAGGGAACCCACGCACACTGGGGTCACATCCTGGATCTGGTTTTTGTCTCTGGACAGTGGCAGGATGATCTTGGTGGTTGGGGACATTTCTGTTGAGCCCTTGTCATGGTCAAATCATTCGCTCCTTAGGCTGGACTTCCAGGCCGCTCCTCCCCATCGCAGGGAGGTGGACCAAATATGATGGTACCGCCCCAGGCATCTGATGGATCCAGACAGGTTCCTGATGGAGCTTGGGCCATATCCCGACATTCGAACACATGACTCGGTTGGGGACCTGGTCGCCACCTGGGAAAGGGTGGTGGCTGGGACCCTGGACCGGGTCATGCCCTTGCGGCCTCTGACCTGGCACCGCTCTCACTTGGCCCCTTGGTTTTCTGAGGAGCTGAGGGAGATGAAGTGCCGGAAAAGACGCCTGGAGAGTATTTGGAGGGCTACTCGCTCCGGACCCGACCGAACACTAATACGGTCTTATATCAAGACCTACTTAGTGGCGATAAGGGTGGCAAAGCGTTCTTATTTTTCCACCCTTATTGTGTCCGCAGGAAACCGCCCGGCTGCCCTGTTTAGAGTGACCCACTCCCTCTTGGAAGGGGGAGTGCGGGAGGACCCTTACAGGGACAGGCTGAGGATTTTTCAAAGTTCCTGGTGGATAAAATCTCTCGGATCCGGGATGGGTTGGACTCTGAATGGGCAGAGTGTACAAACAGTGTACAAACAGCTTTGTACTGTAATACTAGTTCCATTCTTGCAACTCCACTTACAACTTTGGTATTTTAATGAAATATTCATTTGGAGACATTCATGCTCAATCATATGTCCAACTCTTATAAACTCTTACAACAATCAGAAAATAAATGTTTAGGGAGACAGGATACATTATCATGCCTTTCTTATCTTATTCTTCTAAAAGGTAAACTAGCATGAGTTTTAAACCTTTACAGCTCTCATAAGCAATTCACGGTGGGGTTAAAAGGTCCAGTTTTATAACTCTATAACACAGTGCTGAAACCTCAAGCTAACATATATATTTTTTTAAAAAAAAGTTTGACCTTGCAAGATGCGTTAATACTTGCCATAATGCTAAAAAAGAACTAGATGGGTAGCAGCAGCAGCTATGATATTTTAGATAACACGGTTTTGATCTGTGCTTGCTGCTGGAGCGCCCCAATCTTTTGGATTCGGGGCTGAAGCCACCCCGTAGAGGTGTTGAAAGGGGGAAGATTGCTAGCCAAGTGGAGGGGAGCCACATCTCTTCTACATGGCTGATCTAAACTCCCTTTCCTAAAGGCGGCTGCAGCGGTGGTCAGAAATGGCCACCTCAAAGAAGAACCTGACTGGATAAAATTGTGCAGGAGGAAGACAAAGAGGAAAGCAGGACAGACTGGGCTACACACAGATAACATCTAAGCAAGGTACCCTGAATCTAAAAGTATTTAGAGGAGTACTTCTGAAAGAAGATTTTTAAGTGGTGAAGGAAAGAGAAAAGGAGGTTAAAAATTCCTTTTCCTACTTTTATATTGACAATTACAAATGGCGTAGAATGTTAAAAAGAAGATTTAAATAAGAATTTTATGCTACTCTACTTTGACACTAATAGGCAACTTTAAGCAGGAATCTAAGTGTCAAAAGGAGAATAAAGATTTATATTTGGTCATTTTAAAGCCCTAAAAAGGAGAAGATTGGAGAAAAAAGGGTGGAACTTGGAATAATGAAATAATGGAGTGCCACCTGGAAAAAACAAAGGAGATTAACAGTGAAACTTTGAAAAGATTCCCAAGGATGCATTGTAATTGAAACCTTACTTAAAGATACAGGAACTCACAGAAAGGAAAAGTAAAAGAAAGAAACAAGAAGGAACAGTCTGTGATTATTTGGTGATTTTTTTTAAAAAAAGAAAGGTGTTTGGCATTGGCTTTTCTTTTTTTTTACTTAAAGTCAACCGGATGGCTGTTTAAAAGTGTTTAAAATGGTATCACTCCTGAAGGAATTAAAAATGAGTCTTAAAAAACAGAAAGAAGATGCAGGACAGGGAAGAGGATCCTTTGGCTTTATATCTCAATTTTTAGAAATGGAGATCCTGAACTATGAAAAGCAAAAGGAAAAGCTTCAAGAGCAAGAAGAAGGGCGGGACAAAGAAGAAGCCATTTTCAATGATCAAACAATGCAATGTGGGATAAAAAGTGGAAATAGAGGAAATAGAGTTAAAATTTTGAGATTAAAGGGAACAGCCAAAAAGAAAAATAGTTTGATAAAGAAGCATAGCAGTAAGGAGAAGCAGAAAAGAAAATTACAGAAGGAAAAATTAGAGTTTGAAGGGTATAAAAAAGGGATGAGAAAAAAGGGGGAAGACAGAAAGAGAAAAAACTTATGAGGGACAAAATCAGGAAATAAAGAAAAAGGGGAAACGTACTAGGATTAAAGGTATTGGTTCATCTAGAACAAGGGTGTCCAATCTTGGCAACTTTAAGACTTGTGGACTTCAATTCCCTGGGAGTTGAAGTCCACAAGTCTTAAAGTTGCCAAGACATAATGGTTAAACCAAGTTAAAATAACCTCATCCCTTTCCTAAGAGATATGTAGGAAGCATGCATAAGCTCTATGGGGCGGCGCTTTTCTCCATTACAGAGCTGAAGAGCCAGCACTGACCAAAGATTTCTCCATGATCATGTGGCCAGCATGACTAAATGTCGAAGGCTCATGGAACATTGTTACCTTCCCACCAAAGTTGTCACTATTTTTGTACTTGCATTTTTACATGCTTTTGAACTGCTAGGTTGGCAGAAGCTGGGACAAGTAGTGGGAGCTCACTCCATTACATGGCACTAGGGATTCGAACTGCCAAACTGCCGACCTTTCTGATTGACAAGCTCAGCATCTTAGCTACTGAGTCAAGGTGATTAAAAAATGGTGATGAAATGATGATTATGATAATCATCATAACTGACATCTGCAAACAGTATTCAGATTCTGGTTAAGATAGTCCAAAAATGGAAGATATATTTTCAAAAATATTTCCTGGTCTACTTATTTAGATACCATAGGTGTAACAATACTGTTTGTCCTATTAGTATCCACTTCCTTGTAAATACTAAGCATTGAACAAGATGAATGTTAGCAACAATGACTATATTCTGCTGCATTTGGAATTGAGATGCTGAATATTTCACTGAAAAACTTCTCTGTTTTATAACAACATATAATCCACCTTCCTTGAATATGGGATTCAAAATTCCATCAAAAATAGAGTCACTGGGATCATTGTAGTAGAGGCATTTATCATCTGGTAAAATGAACCATGGCTGTTACATGTGTTGCCAAAAGGCATTCATCCTTGTCCATAGTATGTACCCACTTCTGGATCTAAATTTTTAACTATGTAACATCCAGAATTTGTGAAGACAGTAATTTCCGGTTACAAAACACTGGACAAAATTGAGTATTTATAAAGTTAAGAGATTCAACTAATATTTTTGAAAAAATACAACTCGCTAAAAGATTCCTTTTCCAATTTACTTATTGACACACTGACACCAATTTTTCCCATCTAGGGCACCTCATGGATTCCTTCTTCTGCTCTTCATGGATCATAAATTCTATATTACTGTCTCATCTTGGAACCTTACCACAAAATGCCATTATCAATTGCTTGTTCTGTAGTGGCTCTCATCTTTCACACTGTAGTGAAAGTATACAGTACATCCTTTTTGGAGCACAGCCAGAGGTAATTTGTTTTGTCCTGGCAGTTCTCTAACATCTCCTTCCCTCCCCCAACATTCTACTTTAGATTACATGTCTGTAATATCAACATCAGAACCACTGTATTTTCAAAAAAATATGAATTTTCTGAAATTCAAAATTACTCTGAATCAATTTGAAGCTTCCAAGTTATTTAAAATTATTTTATTGGTCAATGTAGTTCTCCAGTAGCAATAAGATTCTAGCTGGTAGATGAGGACAGGGTAACATCACATGATGCTTAGAAGGCATACCTGGCAGTAGAGTAACATGCTCATTATAAAATTTAAATATGTAAAAAAGCAAAAAGTTGCCTAACAAACAATAAGTTCTTTTCCCATTTTAATTTTACTCACATAGATTGAACATGATTTGTGGAGTCAAAGATACATTTCATGCTAATAGAAATAGACTATTGAAGTTCTGCTGTGATATTACTGATAGCTAATCCACCCTGGGTGTACAATACAATGGTCTTATGGTCCATCCCTTTAATAGCATATTATGTTTATTCAAGCACCTTGAAAGTAGGAAACTAAGAAAGGGAAAAGTATTAGTGGATTAAGTTTGATAAGGGAGATAATTAATTCTGTTTGACTTGTTATTAAGAATGGACTTTATGTGTTTACTCTTTCCTATGCTAATCTGAACTATCTATAGTGACTATATTGCTTCCCAAGAAAAGGGGGGAAATTGAACATATTCCTGGTAGTATAATTAGACACAGGTACTGTACCTCTCTATTTATCTTGAGAAAGATAAAACAAAAAGAGATGTAAGAAAGCAGTGGGAAATCAGTGCTATTCAGCTGTTAATTTCCCTAAATTGCTGTGAGGTAATTGCCATTTAAGAAGTATGCTCAAATGGCAATTACCATTTGAATCAACAAATGGCAACTTTGAATCTGAAAATCTATGTCATTGTTGAAAAGTTTCTAGTTGGCTTCTATGGTTGGCATGTCTACTTGTAACAAAGATTTTAAGTTGGATTAATACTATCCAGTCCAAGTGCACAGTTTCAAAATTAGGGTCATCCCGACGATCGTGCATGCTCCATTTTTATTCCGCAACTGAGAAGCACAGTGACTTTCTCAACAAGGTGGGAAAGTATCCCCCTGGAATGGCAGCCCTGTGTTAGAAAGGTGCAAAGGGCTGACATGTGGCCCACCAAAGGGATGGTGGCTGAAAAACAAATAACACAGTTAAGTCATGGCATGACATACAGACCGTACCCGGTTTTGTGGTATTCAAATGGTGCAATTTAGAAAGAAGGTAGGCTGCGTTCATATTTGCTTCACGCACCCATGATGCCTTTGATAATGGATACCCTTTCCACAATACTGAATATTGTAGCCTGTTCCTATGCATTCTTGAGACTAGAATTTTCTATACCTCAAAATGTCTCTTTCCCCCAACTATAATCAGAGTAGGCTTAGGAGAATGCGGCCCTCTAATAGCTGCTGTCCAGACTGGGTGAACTTTCCCCAACAATCGAGGCAATTTCAGGTGCGCTCTTATTGGATTAATTATTAATTAACAAACAGATCTAAGAATTTCAGTCCCAGTTTCCTATTGGGTATTTTGAGGTTTAGGTATTTAGTAGATAAATATATGGACTGGCCGACAGAAAAGTAGGACTGTGGGCATCTCTTTTTATCTGCTTGAATCTTATATTTATCTGCAGACTTACATAATGCATCTTTCACTGGACCCCATAATCGTTGTAACTTAGCAATCCACTCCTTTAACCCCCACCTTCTTTGGAATATCTGTAGGACATTCTGGTACTGGGACAAGCTCTACACCATAAACTACATGGAATGGACTGAATCCAGTGCTGATATGGACAGCATTATTGTAGGTGACCTCGGCGTGTGCTAATAGATCTGCCCAATTGTTTGGTTGGTGCTTAATATAGCAACGTATATTGTTCCATGATAGTGTTCATTTTTTCAGCAGCACTGTTAGTGACAGGGTGGTACTCAAAACTAAAAGCTTGGGATGACTCTATCAGTTTTAGGAACTTACGCCAAAATATCACCATAAATTGAACCTCCCCATCTGATATAATTCTATATGGAACCCCATGTAGATGGTATATGTGGGTATTGAAGAAATTAGCCAAGTTTCTTGCCAAAGGGAGATGGGGGAAAGCCACAAAATGGGCTTTCAAATCACCATGTTTCCCCAACTATCAGGTAAATCCACAATAAAGTCCATGGATATTTCTTTCCATGGTCTAGTTGGGCAAGCGACTTCTTGTAACAAGCCAGATGGTTTCCCTGGCCTCTTCTTCATGGTCACACATGTGACACAGCTCTTTACATATGTTCCAAGTCCTTTTTCATTTTTGGCCACCAAAACTGGCAATTGGTTAGATGTGAAGTCTTTATAAAACCAAAATGGCCAGTTGAACGAGCATTGTGACATCTCCGTAGAACCTGAAGATGGAGGACCTTAGGGACATATATTTTGGAACCCTTCCATGCCAGTCCATCTCATAATGTAAGGAGTTGTAGATTCTCTATAAACCATGAATGATTTTGTAGCACTTTCTTAATGTCTCGTGGTAAATCAACCAAGTAGGGTCTTTCATTGGATGTGTCCAAAGACATGTTTTGCGGTGCACATACAATTGGCAGGATCGCCTGTAAAATATTTTCTCATGCCCCTGCATATTGTGGCTTCCAAACCAAAGCATCCACTGGGAAATTCTTTCCCCAGGAACATATCGTAATATAGTTTGCAGGGAGTTTGCAAAGTCTCCAGATTTTTATGCTTTGTCCACACATCAAATTGCCATCTACTGCCCTCTAATAAATGTTGCCATGTCATCAAGGCCCATTTAACTGTGAAGGCCTTCTTCTCCCAAATGGCCCACCTTTGTACAGTGTTCATCAATTTCTAGGAAGTGTAGACACATGGTTGCAAGGCCCCTTCACTATTGGCTTGCAGAAGCACAGCTCCAACCACCACATCACTAGCATCAGCCTGCACTAATGAATGAGTGTGTGGGGTCTGAGTGCTTCAATACTGGCTCCCTGGCAAATAATGATTTCAAATGTTCAAAAGATTTTTGACACTGTAAAGTCCATTGTCTCGGGTGACCTGATCGTGGCTTACACAAGAGATGTTTAGTGCGTATGAAGTTAGTGAGAGGCAAAGCTCATGGGTGAATTAGGGGATAAATTGTCGATAGAAATGATCAAATCCTAGAAAGTTTTGCAATTGTTTTCTTGTACATGGAGATTGCCAATCTAGGACTGCCTGAATCTTTGTAGGATCCACCTCAACTCCCTTTGATGATATCCGGAACTCAAGATAATCTAACTGTGTTTTGTGAAATTCACACTTCGACAATTTCACATATAATTTGGCTACTAACAATTTATGAAGCATGGTCCACACTAGCTTGACATGTTCCTTCCGGGTTTTGGTGTGTACAGTATGTCATCTAAATACACCAAAACACCTTTATATAAGTGCTCTCTCAAGACGACATTAATAAGCTGCATAAAAATGGCTGGACCACCTTGCAGCCCGAAAGGCTTGACATTAAACTGATACTGACAATTAAATGATGTTTTCCACTCATCACCTGCCCTTACTTGCACTCAATAATATGCCTCTCATAGGTCTAGTTTCGTGAATATTCGATCTTCAGCCAGCCACGCTAGCATATCCTTCATTAAAGGAAGGGGTACACATGTTCTATGTATACCGTGTTGATCCCATTGAAGTCAACACACAAATGCAGGCCTCCATCCTTCTCTCAAAATAACACAGGTGCTGTATCTGAGATCTCGCTGGTTTTATGGACCCTCGTTTGAGGTTTTTATCTATGTAGTCATACATTTCTGCCAACTCTTGGGAAGTCATGGAATACATCTTTGGCTTCAGTAATTTTGACCCTGGCATTATCTCAATGGCACAGTCAGTTGTTCTATGGGGAGGCAACGTATCACACTCCTTCTCACTGAACACCACATCCAGATCCTGGTATTCTACAGGGTATGATAGACCCCCCACTCCTCCAACAGCAGGATGATACTCATTCTCATTCCTCCCCTGTCTCATTCCTCCCTCTGCTCATGAGGAGATGGGTAATACATAGCAATACATAGATGTCTGCAACCTCCACCCCACCATATGGTTGGACCCCACTTGTCCAACCAGGCTAAACCTAGTACCACACCATCCTTTATCTTAGGGACTACTATAAACGGGAGTATTTTTTGATGTGGCCCTATTTCCAAAGTCAGCCTCTCAGTAACATGGGTTGCCCTCCATCCTCCCAACAGAGAGCCATCCATCTGCTCAAACCTCATAGATTGTGGGAGTCACTCCCAGCCTATTAACAGTGTTGATACTCATCAAACAACGAGTACACCATGTATCCACTAGTTCTTGGCACAGCCATCTCACTAGTTGTTAATGTTACTGGTATTAGAAAAGGTTGGACAAGTGTACTCACCATGGGATCTAATTTCTCCTCATCATCACTTCCGCTGGTATCAGGAGCCCTTTGAGCCTGACAACCACTTTTTCCACCTCCCCAAAAAGTAGAGGAAAGCATGGCTCCTGAGCTACCTGTGACTTCTCCTGTACCTTGAGAGGTGTTTATGGTGACCACTGCTGTGACTCCATCACCACCATAGTGGTGTAATTCTGGGCAACAAGCTATACGGTGAACCACCTTTCTGCAGCGGAAACATAATAATTGGCCTCAGCTGGAGGGCACTGTCAAAGTTTGAACTATTAAAGGTCTGGGACTGGAACTAACTGGCCAGTCTGGACTTTTCTTTGGCTGTACTCTCCACTCTCCCCTCACTCTATTATCCTGCAATTCTGTTGCAGGTTTTGTTGCTGCTTGGAACCAGGCAACTAAGTGAGGGGCCAAACCTCGGAACACACAAACCTGCCTAATGGACCTATCCAGCCCAGCCTTAAACTGGTGCACCAGAAATCTTTCTGGCCACCCACTCACTTTACTTGCCAATCACCAGAATTCCCTAATAAATTTGGCTACCAGCCTTCCCGTTGGCGCACTGCCAAGGCCTCGCTTTCAGTTCTTTGCACCCATATGGAAACTTCAAAATGTTCTTTCAGAGCCAGTAGGAATAGTCCAACATCCCCTAAATCATTACTGTGTTCCTCATATAAGTCTGCTACCCATTCAGCAGCTTCCCTTTCTAATACAGCTGCAACTGCCATTACCATCACCACTGGGACACATATAGGTGGCCATATTGATTCACATAGCTCAATACCTGAGCCATCTTATCAGGACTTTCATCAAAAGATTCTCTCAAGTGAGGTGGCTCCCATGGTTCTGGTTGGCCAGGATAAGGCAGTGTCCATGCGGGTGTCACGGACCCCCATGTATTTTATGATGATATCCGCCTGCCCTTCTCTGACCTCCTCCCTGTGGAGTCTTGGGCTGAGTGTGCCTGGGGATCCATATCCGGTGACTGGCCTTGTCATTCCTGTGGCCCACTCACTCATGGCGGATGAATATGTGCCTTCTCTGCTACTGGAAAAGAGCACTCAAACATGCTCAACTGTCTCTACTTCCTGGAGCTCCAAGGGTCCTCGCAAAAACTGGCCTTTCCAAATTGTCCAGAGCCTGGATCCCAACTGCCATGGACCATCTATCTGCAGCATATCATTCCCTCCAATAGCCTTCCTGTGGGGTTAAGGTAGGTGGATCCATAAGGGATCCTGACTGCAGCCACCAGTCTCCAGGATCTCCAAACTCTGTAGCCTCTTGCACCTCCTTCTGGTTCCATGGCCCAGGTCTATCCTTTGGTCGCACATCAGAGGTCTCCACTGGTGTCTCCAATTCCTCCTCTGGACTCTCCATCTCCAGTGTCTCTGACCCAGCTTCTGTGCTCTCAGCCATGCTTGAATGAAAGTTACAAGATCTGACTTCCTGTCAGGTTCTGCTACTCCACCAAAAATAAAGAACAGCACACTTTGTTTTTTCTAATGCTTTATCTCTTCTGTAGAAACACTGCATGAACTGACCAACAGCAAAGCATGAAAATGTCAGATCTGCTTGCCCAGCATTGTCAACCACTAATAAAGCTGCTCTAAAGTTCCACCTCCACCACACCCAATAATATTAGCCACATAAGGGAAATGCTGCACTCCCCCCACCTAGCACCCACACATGTACCACTGCCGCCACCACACCCAGTCATTTGCTGCCAAAAAAGGAATACGCCAGCCACTTCAGTTTCAAAATTAGTGCTGTCCCAATGATCACGCATGCTCCATCTTTATTCCACCACCGAGAAATGCCAAGAAGTGCCAAGAAGCTGTTTGGTGCTAGATCTCCAAAGCAACTCTTTCAACAAGGTAAGTATCCTCCCAGAATGGCAGCCTTTGTTAGAAGCGTGCACAGGGATGACATTGTTGTTTTCTCTAAAGACCAGAGACTAAATCTCTTATATCTCCATTACACAACCTTCATCAATCAATATATAGAAAATAACATTATAATTCTATTTTCCTTATCACAGAAATTGGTGTCATTCTCAATTTCATCATTTTTTCTTCTCAGATAACAGTACTGTAATATACTGTGTATACTCATACATACACATAGAGACACATCCTGCATTTCACAGGAAGTGGTGTGGAGGAGGAAGGCATAGCCATTTTCATTGTTACTATGCAAGGAAGTAGTTTACAAGAAAATAAAATTCCATTATTTTTCTTTTGTCTAGAACTTAGCATTAGGTTGGATGATACTTCTCCAGAATAACATGAATAGACTAAAAATATTCTGGCCTTTAATATCAGTTCCTCAGAGCTAGAGTAGTAGATTTTTAATTCAAATAGGAAAAGAAATACATTCTTATAAAATTTATAATATTTTAAAAAGTTACACTTAAAAGTCACAAAAGTCATTCTGAGCTAAGAAGAATTCACTTTTATCACTAATCTTCTTCCATAACTAGAAACAACATCACAGAATTCCTCCCTCAGGTGTATACAAACAATAGCATTTGCTATGAACTTATCAGGACAATGAATGAATTTTAACTTTATTTCTTGAGAGATGAAATGCCCATATACTTTTAATGATAAGGCTGTAGCTTGCACATACTTCTATAATAAATGAATCTTAGGGAGGTAGGCAGGTAGAGTGTCATGGAAAGACAAATAAACTAAAAGCAACAGAACACAGCTACTTCACAGAGAGATCCATCAGAAGTTCCTTGGCTCAGCAAAGGCTCTTGGAAAGATCATTTAACACACATTTTGAAAGCATTATGGAAAAAATTGTTTTCATGTGCTTCACAGAAATGTCTGGATAGCAATGTATTAGAGTTGTTTGATTGATTTTTGTTAAGACTTTAGCAGCATTCTGAGTTGTAAAAAGAAAACTAGAATAAGTGGTGAAATAATTTATATCCACTATATATCGTGAGCGGTTTTATGCTTTGTAGAAATAAATCTATTCCTCTGTCTGAAACTATCAATTAAAATGGTGCCCATTATTCATGAAAACAAATATATAGCGTGCTATCCATGACAGGAGAATGTATCATGTATAAGTGGTCAATAAATCATTTGACGGAAAAAAGTGATATGGGAAACGATGGCACTTAAGCTTTCAATATTCATTAAAATTATAACTCAGCAAGCTGTTCACAAGAGATTCCACTTCAACAGCATATGCCTATGCCATCGTTTTTTAAATACTTAAACCTTGGGTCTCATTCCACAACCCTGATTTATTTATTCTTAAGCTCTGGCTTTCTTTGCCATTGTCTGTATTGGGTGGAGTGATGTGAGGGGAAGTTCACAACCTCTATCAATTCCACAATAACAGCTGATGTTGCAATAACATCAGCTGGTATAATTGATAAACATAATAAGGATCTGTATATTTGTGATTCTACATATGGAAACTAAAAAGTAGTAGTAAAATTAGTTCTCTGTAGTGCAGTAAAGAACATTAAAATATTCCAGCAGAAATAAATCTATTTGAACTTCAGGATAGAAAATGTAACATAGGTGAGGAAATGTGCTATAACTACAATAGACTGGGAAGCCCTAGCCAATATGAGGTTACCAGATACTGCTGGTTACCAGATGTCATGCCAGATTAATGAGAATGGGCCATAGAAACAAGCTGATGTTATTTCTATTATACAATATTCCCAGCTGCCTGGTAGCATTCCTTAACCAAGCTGCTTTCTTATTTCAGGGAGCATTATGAACTGCCCATATTGTTTATCATGGGTAATTTTAACCTATTCTCTCTGGATACAAAATCATCTTGAGAGTTCATTATAGTCATGACTACCATAGGATTGTATGGAAATGGCTTTATCTGACAGAAGATTAATAAATCTGGTTCCAGGCAATATTTAATCCCTTGCAATGACATTTCACTCCCTTCTTTTTATGGGGTTAAAATGCCACAGAAAGAAGACCCAATTAAGCTAGTTTACCCTGGTGGTTCCAAAAAGCTTCTAGTTATCTGAGTGCAGTTTAAGACTTTTCCAGATTTTTGAAATTAACAGATCCCATAACAAAATTATTCCTGAAGTGTTCTACTTCTTCCCAGTCATGTCTACCGTAAATACTTGATTTTTTGATGTGTAACATGAGAAGTTAAGTTTGACCAGATATGGGTTGAAGCTTAAGTCTGAATTACCATACAATATCCCAAAGATGCTTTTTCAAGAGGCAACTGGACTTTCATGTTTTTCTTTGAAGATGTTTCATTTCTCATCCAAGAAGCTTCTTCAGCTCTGACTGGATGGTGGGGAATGGAAGGATTTATATTCCTTGCAGATAGCTGGCCATTTGCATTCTTTTAGCCAGTTTTTAAGGCCACCTGGAGCTTTCTCTGCGTTGTCAGAGTCAGTGGAGTAGTGCAAATGGCTATGGAGCTTTCTTGGAACTGCTGAAAGAAATAAAATTGTTCTTCTGTCATTATTGCATCTGAAAAATGTTGGCAGAAAAATCTATTGGTTGTGGTCTCCTGCTTGGGCATGGGGTTGGACTAGATGACCTACAAGGTCCCTTCCAACTCTGATTATCTGTTATCTATTAGTATAAATTGTAATCAACTGGCTAAACATTTTGTTAATAAAATAATTTGTTTTTATTCTGAGTTGGAAGTCAGGTGGATAAAATCTGAAATGAAAGAGGTAATATCATGTGATAATTCATAAAAGGGTTTTAAGCCTGTATATCTTGAGAAAGTGAATAATTATCTGGAACTGTGAGTCATTCACTAAAAGTTTGATACTTGATACTTAACTGATACTTCAACCATTTAAGACAGCTAAAACCAGACTATTATCTGATTCTGATAAATGATAGTAGAATGTGGCCAATTTGCAATTAGTAAGTCCTGGATATAAGGATAAAAGAAAAAGTGCCTTCACTATTGGCTGTGTTGTTGGACTTCATGAGAAAAGCAATTCAAAGTTGGAATATCGCAACAGAGAAACACTGTACACTATACCCTGATAACACTGAACCCTAACCGGCTTAGTGTGTAGGAAGTATTTCTGTTTTTCTACCAGGTCTAATTTCAAAGTTACATTTAAGAGAAGACACCTATTAAGCTCACTGAAAGAAAATAGCAGAATGTGGATTCATGTAGCTAAGACATCCATTGGTATCTGGGAGGTTGAGATATCCATAAGGAAAATTTATAACTTACCATATATAAACACCATATAACTTTAGCTAAGGCACAGGTCCCGCATTTATTATATGAGACTAGAGAAGCTAATTAAGTGAAAATACTCTGAATAGTAAACAGATTCCAAGTCAATCTAGGCCTTCCATTATTATAATGCTGTTTAATAAATCTTGGAAAGCAGAGCCCATGACACACTTCTCTGATATGTAAAGTGAAACTAGCAATGACTAATTGGTTGATATTGGTAGTGGGGAGTCCCCTAGATTTTTCATTTGTAAGGTACCACAAGATTCTATTCTGTTTTCCTTGCTTTTCAATTTCTACATGAACAACTAGGTGATGTCATTTACTAGTTTGGGGTTAAGAGATAAAAAATAGGCAAAACTCAGTCATCAGAATTGTTTTGATTTCTACAAGTTTGATCATCAATGTATTTATAACTGAATAGTGTTTTCAGTTGTTACTTTTAATTATGCAAGCTAGTTTAGAAGATATGGAAACTAGTATCCTATTGCTGTTTGTGTATTTGTAACTTTTATAAGTTCTACTTGAGTTTTTGTATCACCTTGAGTACTACTAGCGTAGAATCAAATACCTAAATAAATGTCATCATGGCACATTGCATAGTATGTTGCTTGCTTCTATCTATCTATCTATCTATCTATCTATCTATCTATCTATCTATCTATCTATCTGTCTGTCTGTCTGTCTGTCTATGTATCTAATTTCTAAAGCCTCCAATCACACAAATGACTTAATTAAACAGAACAAAATACACATATATATGCCACCACTGTTGTTACGAAAGTTAATACAGTTAATACAGCCAGAAACTGTATTTTATTTCATAAACGCTTCATTTCTTGGTCTGTAGAATGGAAACCCAAAGTGTCAAAGCATTTCTTCTGAACATAAGAGGCAAGGTTAGTAACATTGATATGATGATCCTGGAAATTGAGATTGGAGATTGTACGTAAAAAGGGGATAGTTGATTAGATAGATAGATAGATAGATAGATAGATAGATAGATAGATAGATAGATAGATAGATAGATAGATAGATAGATAGCAGACAGACAGACACATAGATGGACAATGAATGTAATGATACTTTGATACTGAGGTCAGGGTTTTGTTGACACCCTACTTGTTCTCTCTCTGTCTGTCTGTCTATCTGTCTCTCTCTCTCTCTTGCTCTCGCTCTCGCTCTCACTCTCTCTCTCTCGCTCTCTCTTGCTTTCTCTCTCCCTCACCTATTTAGTCTCTCTATATAATTTATCTATATATATATACATTGACAAATGACATAATAGATTTTGTTTCAAAACATCTAAAATAAACTATGTTGCTTTAATTTAATTGGCTTATTTAAAATAGTTTATTTGAAATGTTAGTGATACTTTCAATAATAACAATATATGAGAAAACAGAAGTGGGAGGAAAGGATTTTTTGTGTATTAAAATTTTACATGCAGAAAAACAGTAAAGTCTGCCTGGGGATTTGAGAAAGCATTTATTGGAAAAAGGAATGTGATTAAGATGAATGCATTGTGGGGATTTTCTCTAAATTCCCTTACTGATAAATGCTAATGCCTAGAAACTGTCTAATGAAGACCAGTTTTCCATAGAATAAAGTCATCTATGATGAGCAGAGAATGGAACATTTATAAATACAGTGCAACTTAGAATGATAAAACACATCTAATTTATGCAAAGATGTGCTTGCAGCGGCACAATAAATAATATCTGCATTATCAATTACTGAAGAAAGATGAATTCAGTAAATTGTTTTCTGGCATGAGTTTGCAAAAAAGTGGGCAATTTGACTTTTGTCTTTTAACAGTTGCTAAGATCATGATAATTAATTATAACAAAAGACAAAACACATGCAATTCTCTATTGAGTCCAGGGACATGTTAAACTGGAGAAATGCAGCAACTTTTCACTGAAATTGTACAAATCCACAATCATGGAACAATAAGACTGAGAGGAACTAGTACTATTTAGAACATGACCAAGTTTAGAGGCTTTACTTCAGAAATTGATACTAAAATCTGAAATTATATTTAAGAACCATCTATCAAAAGTGACTTCATTTCGGTTTCATTTTAGCTTCATAGATTTAAGTTTCTATTTTTGTTATACTGCAAAAAAACAACAATACGTAGCTATCTCCAGTTAATATGCATAAACTGTATATTGGTTTAGAATCTATAGAAAGTTTTCAGCCATTTGTACAATATCAACATAGTTATCCTTGTAAATATTCTCTACTAAGTCACTCAATATGACTGAGCAAAGAGTTATGTTCTAGACAAGGGATGTCAAACTTGATTTCACAGAAGGCCGCATCAGGGTTGTGTTTGATCTCGGGGGGATGGGGTGGGCATGGCCAGAGTGGGCCTGACCAGCTCAACATCATTTGATTTGGGGGTGCCTGTGGCAAGTGCTCTGCTTGAGAAAATGGACTCCTGAGCTCCGGTTTTGGCTGTGGCAGCCTCCTGCAACCTATGTGGCCCTCCCGAGCTCTATTTTTGTTGGCAGTGGCACCACGGGCCAGTCTTTCACTGGTTCCAGGGTGACCCCATGGGCCAGATCTAAGTATCCCATAGGCCAGATCCAGCCAGTGGACCTTGAATGTGACACCCCTTCCAGAGATGTATTTATACTTTTGCCATGCCATTTGCTTGTTTCATTAGCAATTATGCAACTACGTCTATGTACTTAAATAATATATTTCTTCAATATGTCTTAAAGTTGAAAAATCTAATCTGCTCAGGGCTACTATGCCTACCATTTAAATGAAAGACAAGTAGAAGAATTATGCACAACAAATATAGGCTTATGTTATAACATAGCTTAAAGCTCCCATTTTTTCAATAGAAGGTAAAAGAAGATAATGTTCTCTAATCTCTCTGAAAATTCTAAGTAATCTTTTGATGCTTTACAGGAATAATAAAAAGCTTAGAAACTTAATATCATTTACAATACAATGTAGTACAATAAGTTATAGAAGCATAGTCTAGATTTCCATAAAAAGAAATGTAAGGATTACAATGAATTCACGTGAATAATTTTGGATGGATATAAGTCAGCCAAGTTCTGTCAAGGATTGTATTTCGTTGTAGTAGGATATGAATAAATAGGAAATATCCCACTTGCACTTGCAATTTGATTTTAAAAATTGATTAAGTATGACCACAATTGAGACCAACATTTCTGTTGTTAAGTGAAACATTTGTTATGTGAGCTTTGTCCCCATTTTACAACCTTCCTTGCCACAGTTGTTGTGTGAATCATCTCAATTGATAAGTTAGTAAGCCAGTTGTTAGGTGAATATGACACCCCCATTGATTTTGTTTGTCAACAGGATACAAAAGAGGATCACGTGACCTTGGGACACAATCAGTTGCCAAGCATCTGAATTTTGATCACATGATCAGAGGGATGCTACAAAGGTCATAAGTGTGAAAAACTTTTTTCAGTGCCATTGAATGGTCACTAAATAAACTGTTTTAAGTTGGGAATTACTTGTTTAATATTCACTTTGTTTCTATAAAATTAAAAATGTGCTTCCCTGTAAAACTATACTGCATTTTTGGATCAATCTAAGCCAGTTTCTTTGCACAGGAGAGGGGTTGATGATGCTCTGATGAACTTGAGAGCTATGCTGGCAGTAGTGCATTCTACTGGAGAGTCACCCATGCTAGAGACATTTAAACAGAAAAGCCTAGATTGTTTAAATTCTTTGATTAAGTGGAGGCAAAGATTTACTTCAAGTCAAAGAAGAAATCAAGGATGTCAGAGTATGCATTAGCTGATTATATAAAAGAGAGTCAAGAACAACTATTGATAAAAGTTATAAATTGGAACTTAATATTCAGGAAACGAAAAGTGAATATTGAAATAATATAATAAAAAACATAAACAGATTTCTGCAAAGGAAAATCATGAATTGTTAATTTTTACAAAAGATCGAAGGGAAAGTAGAGAAATATAAAACCTGACAAAGGCTCACACCAGGAACATTAAAAAAGAAACTAACGATTTTATTTTGGCTGCTCAAAAGAAGCTCTTCGGATTAATGCAATCAAGGTAAGAATTGAAAAATTGAAAAATTAAGTGGTAGAAAGTTTATACTGGGCAAAGAAGCAAAGGAAACAGTGGCTCATATACTCACTTGTGCAAGATCACACAAACTGACCATAAACAACATGACACAGTTGTCAAAATGATTCATAGAAATATATAATTATCATATACAAGTATATATATATAAAATTATCATATACAAGTATTAAAAAATTGCTGAGGAAATATAATTGAAAAAATGGAAAACAGATTAACATATCAGATTGGTCATCACCTGAGTCAAAAGGACTGGTGGAATTCCTGGACATCTGGTGACAAATGAGTTATAGGACTCAGGACTGTTGGCTGAGCAACCAGAGACAGCAGCTGTGGAACTACTGGAAGAAAAAGTGTTTACTTGTAGCAAAGACCTGAAAATAGAAATAAAATTACTGTGGCAAAAAGGGCAAATATAGTACCAATAATAATTGGTGCCTTGGGCACAATCTTGAATACTGTTGACATTGTGCAACCAACTATAATAAAGATAAATTCTTACAAACCATTAACATCATTTAAAAACAAAGTACAATACAAAAACCAAACTAAAGAATAAAAAGTGGCAGAAAATTAAAACTAGCCCAGAGGTGAACAATGAAAGGAAGAAAAAGTGTCAATCATCCTTGCTAAAACGCCCAGACAAGAGATGTCTTCAGGCCCTTTTGAAACATCATTTTTTGCGGGGTGGGGGGAGGGGCTCTTGAAATCTCAGGAACAACCTAATTCAGAGTGAAGGAATTGCTATAGCAGGGCTGGCAAACTCATAGCCCATTGGCCAGATGTGTCACATGCTAGTCACACCCACTCCCATTTAGCAAAGGGGAAAAAAGTTGCATACATCACTGGACACTGCTGTGATGATGCGAGTTTGACATCCCTGTGCTAGAGCAAAGGATCCTTCCAAATAAGATCCACATCAGAATTTTACCATCCAACTCTATTTGCATATCAATAAAACTTTACTGTCATTCAAGCCTCAACATTTAACTCAAAGGAGGGCATTAATTGTGTTAATGTTCTTAACCAGAAGGGCTTTCTTTTGTTTCTTGATTTAACCAATATCCTATAAAAGTGATGATGATACTGCACACATTTCATTTGTGACTCTTATTTCAAGAGGTGAAATGCTAGCATACTAAGACATTGTGCAATTTACTCTAACAATCGGAGTATTCTTTTTAAAAAGCTGATATATAATTAAGTGGAAATGTAAGACATTTCTGCTGTTAACAAGGCATGACAATTCAGAAACATTATTTATGAAATGACAAAATTGCTGGCATTACAAAGGAGAAATGGTTTTTCAATTAGAAGAAATCCTGTCATATATGTCAGGTTCTGTAATTTTGAATTCATTATTTGTGCCTGATAAATTGCCAAATTTTCTTGTTTGTTTCACAACCATAACAGGGTCTCTTCTCTTTGTTTTCAGTGATGGATCTAAAAGGAACATAACTTTGCTTTCATTAAGATTTTGGAAATGTGTTCCCATCTTCCATAGATATTTCATCCTGTGTGGTCCTCTTTTAATGTTTGAAAATATGTTAAGAGTGTTAAATATTAAAAGAAACCTGATGTGCTTGACGTAGGACCAATCAACGGTTTGGAGTTTGGTGCAGGAAAAATAAACTCACGTCAGTGATTGAAGCCATGGACAGCTCCTTTATAAAGCGAGTGTACTGAACTAAATAAAAGGTGACTTATTGCCAAGTGTGTCCTGTGTTCTTCTGCCCATGATCTAACACTTGTGACAAAGATGGGATCTGAACAACAATGACACCAATAACCATGTGGCCTCGACAGCCATTGCAAACCAACAAACCTTCCGAGAGGTCTGGATCCAACATTCCACCAGCCCTTTTCAACCCAGCCTCAGACTGGTTTCACATGTTCCTAGAAGCAAATGACTTGTTCAACCTCTTGGAACAGAGAAAAAGAGCCATGTTCCTGACCCATTGCGGCCTGACTGTATTCAAGATGGCTAAGGCCCTCTCATCGTCGAATGAGCTTAAGACAATGGCCAGACTTGGAACAAATCCTATGGACACTATGCACCCCAAGCATCATCCCTGGTACACTGCCATGAATTCTATAGACATGACCAAAAAGAAGGCAAGACCAATGCGGATTTCATTGGAACACTGAGGGAGATTGCCACCATCTGTGAATTCCTAAACATAGATGCAGCCATGAGGGATAGCTTAGTCTTTGGACTAAGAGACCTAACACTCCAAAGCCAGCTACTTGCAAGGCCAAAAATAACATTCAAGGAAGCCCTGGAAGAGGCATCTACAATGGAGGTATCCCAGAAATCGGAGGAAATGATTAAGCTAGCCCAACCAAAGGAAGCTACCGCCATGCACTATGAGGATGCAGAGACAGAACCAGACACAGAGGAGGATGAAGAAGTCCACCAACTATGGCCAGAGCAGAATCTGAAAACCCAAAACAGAGGAAGAAAGAATGCATGGTGCTCAGGATGTAAAGAAACCACCGCAGAGCCAAACGCAGCTTCCATGATGCCATCTGCCAGCAATGTGAGAGAAAAGGCCACATCGCTAGAGCATGCAGGGCATCACAGCCAGGAGGCTGCAGACAAAGAAAACCAAGCCCCTCAGTGGCCCAGAGTCCATCAAGCAGGAAACCGGAAGCCTGCAGGTGGGAGACCGTGATACAGTGAAGACCCTGAGACAGATAGAGGGGAGACATACCAAACAATCACCGTCGGTCACTCAAGTGCCTATAAGGCAAGGAAAATGGCAGAGACAGTCTGCATAGAAGGAAGACCCTGCAAAATGGAGGTCCACTCGGAATCATATCTCTCCATAGTCTCCTGGACAACAATCAAGCAACTAGTTCCAGAATCACATGAGAAGCACTCAAACCACAAAAGCTGACCCTCAAGGACTATCAAGGGAACAGAATCCCGGTGCTAGGAATCAAAAGCTTCAAGGGGAAATAACCCCTCACCATAGTAAAGTGGGACCAGCCTAGCCTATTGGGACTGGTGTGGTTTAAGCCATTGGGACTAGCGGTGACTGGCAGTCACCAAATCAAGGACAGGTGCTGGGAAGATGACCTCATGAACAAATTCACAGATGTTTTTGATGGAAAATTGGGCAAGTATATTGGATCCCCCATATCATTTAGCTTAGATCCCCAAGTTGCTTCGTTCCAGATAAAGTTCAGGAAGATCCCATTATAGATGAGCAACTGGATATGCTCATGGCCCAAGGCATCTTAGAGCTGATGGATCAGGCCAGGTGGGAGACCCCCATAGTGACCCCCACAAAGCCAGATAGGTCAGTACATCTCTGTGGGGACTATAAATCTACCTTGAATAAAGCTTTACAGCAAAGCACATATCCCTTGCCCGTGGTACAATACTTATTGCACTTCCTGGGCCGTGGAAAAATATTTGCAAAGCTTGATCTCACTCACGCATATCAGCAACTTCCAGTTGATCTTACAGCCAAAACCCAGATGATAGTCACTCATAGGGGAGCATTCAAATATAGGAAGTTACAGTTTGGGTTCAGCATGACACCAGGACTATTCCAGAGTCTGATGGAGCACCTCCTACAAGGCATAAAAGGGGTAGCTCCCTATTTTGATGATGTCCTAGTATCAGCTGGCAACAAGGAACAATTACAGCAGAGACTAAGAACTGTATTAAGCAGATTTCAGGAAGTGGAGTTGAAGGTGAAAAAGGACAAGTGCTAGTTGTCAGTGGAAAAAGTGGAATTTTTGGGGTACCTGGTAGATAGCTCTGGAATCCACCCCAGCAAGGGAAAGATAAAAGCAATCAGGGAAGCCCCAATCTCTAAGAATAAAATGGAATTACAAGCATTCCTGTGGTTATTGAATTTCTACAATATTTTTTTGCTGCAGAAAGCGACCATTGCAGAACCCCTATATTGGCTCCTTGATAAGAAAACAGCATGGACATGGAGCAAAAAGAAGAAAATGCATTCATACAAATAAAAAACCTGTTAACATCAAACCATGT
The DNA here is from genome assembly GCA_023653725.1 of Bungarus multicinctus. Taxonomy (NCBI): domain Eukaryota; kingdom Metazoa; phylum Chordata; class Lepidosauria; order Squamata; family Elapidae; genus Bungarus; species Bungarus multicinctus. Next base: position 37,323,780 of record CM042849.1, read on the forward strand.
ACTTGTCCAATATAATGAAACCTTACCATTGAGATTAACTTGCGATGCATCACCATTCGGAATATGGGCAATACTCAGCCATTGTATGCCAAATGGGCAGGAAGCCCCATAGCATACTATTCAAAGACACTGTCTAAGGTAGAAAGAAACTATAGCCAGCTAGGTAAAGAAGCACTGGCTGCAGTTGCCGGAATCAAAAGATTCCATGAATATTTCTACGGGTGAGAATTCAAACTCATAACTGACCACAAGTCTCTTTTAGGACTACTCATGGGGGACTGACCCACACCGCAAGTATTATCACTCAGAATGACATGATGGATGGAATTCCTCGCCACATATAACTACCAACTGAACTATAGACCTGACAAGGAGATCGACCATGCAGATGCCCTCAGCAGATGCCCATTGCCAGAGCCTGTGGAGGATCCCAGCACCAGCAATGACTACATTGCTGATAGAGAGTCTCACGAGCACACCAGTCATAGCCGACAACATCATGAAAGCTACTGTGAAAGATAAGACATTGGTGCATATTTTGAAATGGGTCTGGAAGGTTCACCGGAAGACAAACTAGATGGGGAATTTAAATCATTCAAGATGAGACAGTTTGAGCTTTCAGAGCTGAAAGGTTGCTTACTGTGGGGAGATGTGGTTGTCATCCACCGAACATTACAAAAGATCATTTTAACCACACTACATGAGGGACACCCAGGGGTGGTCAAGATGAAAGCATTGGCCAAGAATTACGTACGGTTGCCAGGGATAGACAGGGAAATTGAGACATGGGTCGCAACCAGACGGAATATGTGCCTACTTCTTAAAAAAGCTATCCACTGCCATAGCAGAACCTCTAAGTATAATCTTTGATAAATCTTTCAGGACCAGTTCCTAGCCTAACCTATGGTCACAAGCCATGATCATCCCCATCTTCAAAAAGGGAGACCCCAGCCTAGTTGAAAATTACAGACCAATCTCTTTATGCTGCGTCACCTGTAAAGTCATGGAATCAATTATTAACCAATCCATTATCCTCCACGTAGAGACAAACAACCTACTCTCTAATCAACAATTTGGTTTCAGAAAAAAACTATCCTGTAATCTGCAACTCTTACACTGAAAAAACATATGGACTACACAACTCGATCAGGGCAAAACAATAGACGCAATCTACATAGACTTCTGTAAAGCCTTTGATTCAGTGGTACACAACAAACTACTCCTAAAACTAAAATCTTATGGTATTTCTGGACAATTGCATAACTAGATAGAAGCATTCTTGTCAAACAGACAACAAATGGTCAAAATTGGGAGTGTCCTATCAAATTCTGTATCTATCAATAGTGGTGTCCCCCAAGGAAGTGTTCTAGGACCAACTCTCTTCATATTCTACATAAATGACCTCTGTGATCATATTAAGAGCAGCTGCATTTTCTTCACTGATGATGTAAAGCTGTTCAATACCACCGACAATACTGCTATCCTTCAAAAAGATCTTGACTATGTATCAGAATGGTCAAACAAATGGCAACTTCAAATCTCAACAAATAAATGCTCTGTCTTACATATTGCAAAAAAAAAAAAAAAATCAGAAAATAAAATACAAGCTGAATAGTCAAGACCTTGTTGATAATCCAAGCTCTGTAAAGGACCTTGGAATATTCATCTCTCATGATCTTAGTGCTAGAGCCCACTGTAACTACATAGCCAAAAAGGCATTAAAAGTTAGCAAAAAGGCATTAAAACATAGCTTTTTCTCTGGTAATATCACACTACTAACTAGAGTATAAAAAACATTTGCTAGACCAATACTTGAATACTGGAACCCACATTACATATCTGATATTAACACAGTTAAGAAAGTCCAGAAATATTTCACAAGAAGAGTTCTCCACTCCTCTACTCGTTATAGAATACCTTATTTATTTTATTTTATTTATTTATTTAACTTTTATACCGCCCTTCTCCCTAGGGACTCAGGGCGGTGTACAGCCAATCTAAAACCCCAACAATAATACAAAAGTTAAGAAAAAGATTAAATTAGATATTTGGCCGAATAAAAAGCCCACCCCACCCCCTTAAAACTCCCTAATTAAAATTAATGGAGACACATTAAAACCCTCTCTCAGCCCAGGCCGGCCTGCTCGAAAAGCCAGGTCTTCAACGCGTGCCTGAAGGACCTCAGGTCCATGCCGGTACGCAGTTCTGGTGGCAGAGTATTCCAGAGGGCAGGGGCCGCCACAGAGAAGGCCCTACCCCTTGGGACCGCCAGGCGACACATGGCAGCCGACGGAACCCGGAGAAGGCCCTCCCTGTGTGCTCGCACTGGCCTGCTGGAGATCACCGATAGGATGCGGTCCTGTAGGTAACCTGGTCCAATGCCATGGATCGCCTTAAAGGTCAGAACCAGAACCTTAAAGCGAACCCGGAAAGCCACTGGCAGCCAGTGCAGGTCGCTCAGGAGAGGCATCACGTGGGCGCTACGTGACGCCCCCATGATCACCCGCGCGGCCGCATTCTGCACCAGTTGGAGTCTCCGGGTGCTCCCCGCAGGGAGCCCCATGTAGAGGGCATTACAATAGTCCAGGCGAGAGGTGACAAGGGCCTGAGTGACCGTGCGCAGGGCGTCCCGATCCAGAAAGGGCCGCAACCGGTAGATCCGACGGATCTGATGAAATGCCCCCCTGGAGACGGCCGCGACATGGTGTTCAAGCGACAGCCGCACATCCAGGATGACTCCCAGATTGCGAGCCCTCTCTGTGGGGGGCAAAATTTCCCCCCCAATAGCCAGCGACGGAGTCAACTGGCTATATCGGGGCGCCGGAAACCACAGCCACTCGGTCTTGGATGGGTTGAGCCGGAGCCTGTTCCCGCCCATCCAGTCCCGCACGGCCTCCAGGCACCTGGACATAGCCCCCACAGCATCGTTGGGGTGGTCCGGGGTGGAGATGTATAACTGAGTGTCATCTGCATAGAGATGACACTTCACCCCAAGACCACGGATGATCTCGCCCAGCGGTTTCATATAGGTGTTGAACAAAAGAGGGGAGAGAACCGACCCCTGAGGCACCCCACAAACCAGGGGCCTAGAGGTGGACCTCTCCCCTCCCGCCAACACCAATTGCGAACGGTCGGAGAGGAAGGAGGAGAACCATCGAAAGACGGTTCCCCCAATTCCCAACCCCTCCAACCGTCGCAACAGGATACTATGGTCGATAGTATCGAAAGCCGCCGAGAGATCTAATAGGACCAGGACAGAGGAGAACCCTCTGTCACGAGCCCTCCAGAGATCATCAACCACCGCGACCAATGCCGTCTCAGTGCTATGCCCAGGCCTGAAGCCCGATTGAAACGGATCGAGGTAAGTTGTTTCCTCCAGGTACTGAGGAAGCTGACGTGCCACCACACTCTCAACAACCTTCGCCACAAAGGGCAGGTTGGAGACTGGACGAAAGTTATTTAAAACAGCTGGATCCAGGGAAGGCTTCTTGAGGAGGGGCCGCACCACCGCCATCTTCAGGGCGGTCGGGAGCGACCCCTCTCTCAGAGAAGCGTTGATAATCCCCTGGAGCCAGCCTCGTGTCGTCTCCCTGGCGGCCGAAACCAGCCAGGAAGGGCACGGGTCCAATAAACAGGTGGTGGCATTCAGACTCCCCAGCAACCTGTCCACACCCTCGGCGGTCACAGGATCGAACTCTCCCCAGATAACATTCACAAGACCTGCCCCGGACATCTCCCCCGGGACCATCCAATTGGAGTTAAGCCCCTCCCGGATCTGAGCGATTTTATCATGCAGGAATCGAGAAAACTCCTCTGCTCTACCCTGCAAGAGGTCATCCCGCGCTCTCGGTTCGAGCAGAGAGCGGGTCACTCTAAACAGGGCGGCAGGCCGATTTCCTGCCGACGCAATAAGGGCGGAGAAATACGAAGATTTCGCCGCCCCTATCGCCACAAGGTAAGTCTTAATATGAGATCTTACCTGTGTTCGGTCAGATTCAGAACGAGTCGCCCTCCAAATGCCCTCTAGACGTCTTTTCTGGCACTTCATCTCCCGTAGCTCCTCCGTAAACCACGGAGCCAAATGGGATCTGTGCCGGGTCAGAGGTCGCAGAGGCACAACTCGGTCCAGAGCCCCGGCGGCCAACCTATCCCAGGTGGCCACCAGGTCTCCAGGCGAGCTGAGAGCCAGAGATTCAGGAAATGGCCCAAGCTCCCTCTGGAACCGCTCCGGGTCCATTAGGCGCCTGGGGCGGAACCATCTAAGTGGCTCCGCCTCCCTGCGGTGGGGGGTGGCGGAACAGAAGTCCAGTCTAAGGAGGGAATGATCTGTCCATGACAAGGGGGTGATGACTAAATCCCCGCACTTACAGTCATTCGACCACTGCCCAGAGACAAAAATCAGGTCCAGCGTGTGTCCTCCTATGTGAGTGGGAGCAGAAACTAACTGGGTCAGGTCCATGGCCGTCATGGAAGCCAAGAACTCCCGGACCAACCCAGAGGTTTCACCGAGCGATGGCAGGTTGAAATCCCCCATGACCAAAAGCCTGGGGGTCTCAACCGCCAGCCCGGCTATCACCTCTAGGAGTCCGGGCAGGGCTGATGAGACGTGGCAGGGAGCCAGGTACGTCAACAAAAGGCCCATCTGAACCCCTTGCCCCCACTTCACAAAAAGAGATTCACAGCCAGCCGTCTGAGGGACAGTGGCCTCCCTAGGACAAAGGACTTCCTTTATAAGCACCGCCACCCCACCACCCCTTCCCTGAGCCCTAGGCTGGTGAAATGCAAGGAAACCTGGTGGGCACATCTCAACCAGAGGGACACCTCCCTCTGGGCCCAACCAGGTTTCGGTGACACCTACCAGGTCCGCGGCCTCCTCCTGAACCAACTCAGAGATCAGGGGGGCCTTGTTAATCACGGACCTGGCATTGCACAACAGCAGCCGGGTATTCAGGGCCTGAGATTCTGGACAACCAGGACTACAGGATGGGTAAGGAGGGTCGGAGCGCGCTACCGCTTGTAAACATCGGGAGCGCGATCCCCTAACCGGATATGGCCCTCTACCCCCCGCATACCTACCTCTCCCAGTCACCGTGCTAATAAAATTGGCCCCCGGCTGCCCACCCTCTGTCTGCCCTCCCGACACTGGAACCCCCGAGGCCCCCCAGGCGCGCAAGCCGGCCCGGCTGCCCCCAGTTCCGTGCGGACCAGACTTGAAATTCTAGACCTAGAAAACTTTGAATTATGCTGTCTTCGGTCTGATCTAAGTATGGTATATAAAATCATATATTGCAATGACTTACCTGCCAATGAATACTTCAGCTTCAACCATAACAACACAAGAGCATACAATAGATACAAACTCAAGGTTAACTGCACCAAACTTTGATTGCAGGAAATACGACTTCAGCAACAGAGTGGTCAATGTCTGGAATACTCTACCTGACTCTGTGGTTTCTTCTCCAAATCCCACAAACTTTAACCTTGGACTGTCTACTATTGACCTCACCCCTTTCCTAAGATGTCTGTAGGGGGCGTGCATAAGCGCACCAACATGCCTACCATCCCTGTCCTATTGTTTCTTTTATTTTTCTTATATGTACCCATTTCATGTATTCATAACTATGTATATACTTATGCCTATTATCTTGTAAGCAATTGACAAATCAAATAAATTAAATAAATAAACATGCACACCCTGCCAGGAATCACGGCCAACACCGCACGCAGCACCAACACATGAGTGGGAAAATCCAAAGACACCTTGGTCATGCATACATATAGATTTTGCAGGACTCTACCAAGGACATACATTCTTAATCACAGTAGATGCATACTCAAAGTGGTTGGAGGTTGAGGTAATGAAATCAACCACGACTGAAGCAGTCATAAGAATGCTCAGGTGACTATTCACCACGCATGGACTGCCAAATGTATTGGTCTCAGACAACGGGCCACAATTTACTGCGAACCAATTTGAAATATTCTTAGCAACACAAGGGATCAGACACACACGCTCCTAGCACTAATGGTCAAGCTGAATGGATAGTACGAACAGCTAAGGAAAATTAGCAAGAATGGTCCCCGGGGACAAGAAAAAATAGCCAAAATGCTAGGAATCCAATACATCACACCAAGCGCAACCACACACCAGAGCCCAGCAGAACTGATAATGGGGAGGAAGTTAAGGAACCAATTAGACAAACTACACCCCCATTATAACATGGAGACCCCAGTAGATACAACAAGCAAATGCAAGTCATTCCAAGTAGGAGACAAAGTCTACACAATGAACTAAAATGGGAATCCCCTATAGGTGCCTGCACAAATAACACAAATCATGGGCCCGCTATCATACCGAATCAAGACCGAAGATGGTAGGGCCTGGAAGCGACATATAGACCAATCTGAGACTGCATAGTTAGCAAAGAATACATAATACGGGCAAAGACCTCGGAGCTAGAGGGAAGGAATCAACCAAAAAGAAGCCAGGTCCTACACAATTACCTACCGCACATACAACAACTATACTCAAACCCGATTAGAGCACAAAATCACTTACCTGAATTGCAGCAGGAATGTCCAAGAGTAGAGAATACCCCAGAGAGACCACCAGAGAGTGAGGCAGGTAATATCCAAAAAGAAATGGTCATGCCACAGGAAGTATTCGAGAGAATTCCACAGGTACAAAGAAGAGAGTCAGAGATTCTGACCTCTCAGGACAGATCCGAAGACTCGATTGAGCTGCGCAGGTCAGGTCGCACCCACCAGTGACCCACCTACTTATGGGACTATGTTGCCTGGGTGGACTCTGATTGTGTGGTGCCTTTCCAGAAGGGAGGGGTGTAAAATATTAAAAGAAACCCGATATGCCTGACGTAGGACTAATCAGCGGTTTGGAGTCAGGTGCGGGAAAATAAACTCACATCAGTGGCTGAAGCTGCAGACAGCTCCTTTATAAAGCAGCTGCAGCAGCTAGCCACAGCAGAGCATACTGAGCTAAATAAAAGGTGACTGATTGCCAAGTGTGTCCTGTGTTCTTCCGCCCACGATCTAACAAAAAACATAAACTTAAGTACTTTTTAGTCAATCACCTTTCTGACTCTCCCACAGAAATTAAGAATGGAGAGTAGAAAAAAGAGCCAATTTTATCAAATTCATCTTGAAACCAGCAACTCCTTAACAAAGAAAAAAAATATTCTATGATCCTATTTGGCAAAGCCCATAGCTCTTTTTCTTCTGACAAGGAGCTTATTATCCAAGGACCACTAATAAGTAAAAGGAAGAATAAGGAGTTGAACAAGCAATATATATTTTTTCTTGACTATATTAGAACATTTAATAGAACAGAACATTCAAAGAGCCACATCTGGACTTTACAGTCACTTAAAAATGTTACAGCTGGGTTGAACATGCTGTTTTTTTTTTCTGTCCATGAAGTTACCATGTTCTTCAGGATCTTACACATGCGTTACTAGTTCAAAAATATATATATAGGTTGAGGCCAAGGAGATCACCTTCAGTTTTTATCCACATTTATTCCACAGGTAGTCCTCGGCTTATCATCACAGTTGAGTCCAAAATTTCTGTTGCTAAGTGGCACAGTTGCTTTCAGGGTTTTGCCCCATTTTACTACCTTGCTTGCTACTGATGTTACATAAATCATTGCAATTGTTAAGTTAGTAACATGATTGTTAATTGAATCTGACTTTCCCATTGGCTTTGTTTGTCAGAAGATCGCAATAGGTAATCACATGACACTGAGACACTACAAGTGTCATAAATACCAATTGACAAGCATCTAAATTTTGATCATGTGACCATGTGGTTGCTGCAATGGTTGCAAAAATGAAAAATGATAAGTCACTTTGTTTAGTGTCATTGCAACTTTGAATGGACCCTAAACAAATGATTGTAAGTCAAAGACTACCTGTAATTTAGCGAGTTCCTGAGAGAGGGGGGGGGGGAGAGAGAGAGAATTATAAATTATATATATAATTTCAGCTTTCTATATAATCGAGCAATTGAAAACAACACTATCAGGATTTCAGTGCAGTGTTATATGCTTCACCCAGCATATAAATTAAATTTAAATGTTAAATATCTACTATCATAATTCCTTATGACTATGTTGGCTACGGTTGATGGGAATTGGTACTGAACAATATCAGGATGACCAGATATTGCCATTCTTGGCAAGGAAACTAAATTTATTATTAACAAAAAAAATAAAAATTAAATTAAACATGACTTATCTCTCTTACATTTCTCTCTAAAACATATGATGTCAATTTTGTTTAATTAAATTCTGCTGTCAGAAATTAGTTCATCCTTGAAGATTCAAGTGAGGATGGCTCTGATACAACTGAGTAAAAGAAAGATGTGTCTTAATTTTCCACTTCTTTTTCATCTTTTGTTTTCTTCTCTTCTGTTTTGCTATTTCTTCATGCCCAGTAATGCATATGCAGAACATTGCAAGATTATGATGCAGATTTTTTTAGTCATCAAACTACAAATAGAATATGAAAAGTATATCTGGATATATCCTTTGTTCCTCTAAGGTTTTCATTTTTCTGTACTGGCTTTTACTGAAATCTAGCCCTCTCATAAGCTTCATTATTATACTCCTCTCCATGGTGTTCCAATTAGAGTCGGAGAACAGATTGCTTAAAAATGCACTGAAAGAACACAGCTGTGGCAGTCACTAAATGAATAATGCATTATCAACATCTGTAGGATTTTTGAAATACTAAGTACTCAGATATGAAGTCTCTGCTGAGGACACAGATGGTAATGATGCTGTTTTGCTTGCATTGATTTCGACAAAAAACAGATTGTGTCCTGTAATCAGATTTGACTGTTAATGGTTGAAACTATATATTCCTTAACAGAACTAACATTCAGTTGCATCTCCAAATGATAAATGCTTGCTTTGTGGGTTGCATTTAATTCCAAAGTTTGTTAAGCTAAAGGAATCAGTTAATGAATATAGACATTTTTAAGCATGAATACAGATGCAGAACCAGTTGATAAGACACAGTAGCTGAATTTAATATGACAATCCATTTTAAGGTAGAATAATTAACATACAGTTTATAATCACTGGAAGAAAATCATAGTAGGACTTTAATTCAAATAAACTTTCACCATTAAAGCAGCAACCATTGTCATGTTTCTCTGGCTATGTGGACATGACATTTTTATAGTGTAATCTTTTCAAATGTCAGATTTTAATCTGAGAATTTTATTATTTGTATCTGGGATCTAGATTTATATATGATAATATACATTTTTGTCCAGTACCTGTGGGTTGTAACAGGTTTATATATGCCCAATGTAAAGAAATGGGGAGTTGCATTATTACAAGATTAAATATAATCTTCTAGCATCCTATTCATCAGAACATAAAAGTCATTGTACCCAAAGAGTACATAATAATATATAAATAATAGCTAAACAAATCATGTGAAATAATTCAAGCTACTGAATTCAAAGGGGTAACTATCCTTGTGGCAGAGAGTTGAAAAACTTCCTAAATAGTTTCAACTTCTCCCCTCACGATGTTGTTATAGGGCAATGCATGCCAAAACATCTAGACACAAAGATAGTTTCTTTCCTGCATTCTACCATTCTGTTAAATACTAAATCCTACAGCACTATCTTCTGCCCAAATATATTTACCCATGTAGTAGGCTGTATTCTATTGTCCTTGTCATCTTCTCATCCTTCTCATCTTTTCATCTTTCTCATCTCTCTTCTTTCCTGCTACCTTCTCTTCTTGGTATATGATTTATAAATTGTTGTTGTATTTTATGATTTAGGATTGTATATTATGATTTATGATCTATAATTTATTGCTTTGTTGTTTGTATGTACACTGAGAGCTTATGCACCGGAGACAAATTCCTTGTGTGTCCAAACAGATTTGCCCAATAATGAATTCTATTCAATTCTATTCTGATCTGATCTGTTCTGTATTATATTTGAGAAGCTTAATGCATATTTAAATAAACTGTCATATTTAGTAAACTTTATTCTCATAGCAATCATCTGTACAAAAATATTTATGTAATTGATTTTATGGCTGCTAAATCACATTTTGGGGGTTTGATCTCTTCCAAACTGAATCTAGCCCACATGTCTGCCCTTAACACATCAAGCTTTAAACTTCTCATAGGTGATCTACCGAATGATTTGTTCTTGGGTGAAATTTTCCTTCCTTTCTTAACTCTTTTTTCCCCATTTTTTATTTTTTAATAGTTACAATAATTCCATCTTTCATTCATATAGTATGTCGACTGAGTATATATCAGAAGTGGTATTCAGTAGGTTCTGACCAGTTCTGGAGAACCGGTAGTGGAAATTTTGAGTAGTTCGGAGAACCAGCAAATACCACCTCTTACTGGAGATTTTACAATATCCTTCCCCTACCACACCCACCAAGCTACACCCACAGAACCTGTAGTAGAAAAAATTGAATCCCTCTACTGGTACATACATCTTGTGCTAACAATAATAATAAATATTTTAACCAATATAGCAATAATCACATTTTCTTTGTAAGTCATAAATCATTTCCTCTTATATTTATTATCTCTATAACCATCTTAACTAATTTCTTTATATATTCATCTACTCAATTTTAACTTGTTTTATTTTCTATTTATAAAATACATCCCATATTATATAATATTCAGTTTCTTCTTTTTCTTTAATTTCAAGTATTTATTTATTTATTTATTTGTTTAAACTTCTATACCGCCCCCTCTCCCAAAAAAGGGACTCGGGGCGGTGTACAGCCTACTAAAACATACGAAATATACAATAAATATAGTTAAAAATAAATTAAATAGTTTAATCCGGCTGTCTAATGATTCAATTTAAAAGTTAAAAACTAAAAACCCCAATTAAAATTTAATTAAAAACCTAAAACACAGTTACTGGGCCAGGCCAGCCTGATTAAAAAATAAAGTTTTCACCGCGCGCCGGAAGGTCAGGATATCCGTCATAGACCGTATCTCCGGGGGAAGATCATTCCATAGGGAGGGAGCCCCCACAGAGAAAGCCCGAACTCTCGGGGCCGTCAGCCGACAACGGTCAGGCGGCGGTACCCCAAGCAGGGCAACCCTGTGGGAGCGTACTGGGCGGCGGGAGGTTGACGATGGCAGCAGGCGGTCCCGTAAGTACCCAGGTCCCGAGTGTTAGTCTATTCATCAAATATTTCTCAATCACTTTTCCCTCTGCTGGTATTTTATCATTTTCCCAATTCTGCGCAAATACAATCCTAGCTGCTGTTAATATATGTATAATTAAATATGTTTCTTCTTTGCTATAACATTCAGGTACCATCCCTAATAAAAATATTTCAGGTTTTAAAACTATATGTTTCTTTAACATTTTTTCCAACCATGTGTGTATTTTTGTCCAATATTTTTTAGCTTCTATGCATGTCCGCCACATATGGCAATATGTTCCAGGTTCATGATGACACTTCCAGCATTTGGCTTATTTATCTTTAAAGTCTCTGCCAGTTTTACTGGTACAAAGTACCATTTATAAAACATTTTATACAAGTTTTCTTTATATGCTGTCAATATTGCTAATGTATCATTTCTTTCCCATAATTTCTGCCATTTATCTAATTCTATAGTGTACCCAAATTTGTTTGCCCATGCTATCACTGTTTCCTTAACTTGTGCTTTTTCTAGTTTAACACCTAGCAAGTAGCAATACAATTTTTGATCAATTTAATTTATTTTTTAATCAATTCCTTTCTTAACTTGATAGACAAATGAAGTACTGACAGTCTTGAATCCTTGGTACCTTCTCCCACCCCCAACCACCTCTTCTTTGCTTGTTAGCTTAAAGAAGCGAAATCCCAATTGAGCAAAGTACAGCAGAGAGAAACATATTTTTTCCTGATTTCTTCCTTATAAGTAGCCTTACACTGCCAGTTAAAGCTTCTTTCTTATTTTCTTTAATTCTTGTAAGGTGTTTCATTTTATATTCATCTAAATTCTTTTTCCTATTCTAAGGTAAACATAAGTTCTTCTCATCCTACTGAGTGTAAGTTAATCTGTCTGTGTCAGAGGTGTTTAATTGATTTAATTGAGGACCATGTCAGGATTGTGTTTGACCTCAGGGGGCCAGAGGGGGTGGCCAGGGTGGGTACAGCCAGCTCAATGTCAGTCATGTGGAGGGCACCTGTGGTGGTCCCTGAGGTTGCCAGAGAAAGCGAGCTCCCAAGCTCCGTTTTCAGCTGTGACAGCCTCCTGCAACTGTGATGACCCAGGATGTGGCACAAAAATAACAAAGTCACCAAAGTAGATACATTCCCTTTAATGCCTCCAACTTGGCTTCCAATGTCCAGTTATTCTCAGCTGGAGATCAAACTCTTCCAAAAAACAGTCTACGAAGGGAAGAAATGCAGTCCGAATTCAAAATAAAAATAATTAGAAATAAAAAAAACCAACACAAACCATGCTGAAGTTGATTAACACAATAGGCCAGGATGATAAATTGCAGACTTCCAAAAGATAACACAGCACCCACAGTTGGGAGAACACCAAAACCTAGATAAGCTTCCAGCAACTTTGCCATGCACAGTTTGCCCTTTTAAACAGTCTTCCCAGCTGCAGCCCATGAAATGGATCAGGGCCCTTTTCTTCCCCGTAAATCACATTGCTCCCTTATTCATTCCTCCCTGCATGCCCTAGATGAAGAGGTGGTGGGCCTGGGTCTTCCTCTGAATGGCCAGCTGGCCTGTGCCCATCCCCAGTTTCTTCCACAGCCACCAGAGCCACATTCCAACTCCCTGTCAGCTGTTCCATCTCTCCCTCAGAATCAGATTACAACTAGGGCATGACAGCAACCCTCTGCCAGTAAAAACAGAACTTGGGGCCGCCCACAGCTCTCCCAAGCTCTGTTTTCACTGGCAGAGGCACCATGGGCAGCCAGGCTGTTTCCAGGGTGACCCAATGGGCCAGATTTCAGCACTTTGTAGGCTGGTTCCACCCCCCGGATATTGAGTTTAACACTCCTGGTCTAAATCATGTCCATATGCACCTACAACTTCATAATATATCCATATGAAACAACAACTCTGCAGCTATATATCTTTCCTGTCTCTAAGATTTTTTTTCATCTCTTTTATATTTAACACAGACCTCCTCCCTTTTAGTATCTGACAAACATTCACTTTATCACTTACTTAGCCTTTAGCTCTGTTACCTTACTTGCCAAGGAATGGTATTTACTCTGCTTTTTCAGGTAAAGGCCTCTATGATCAAATGTCTACTGTTCAAATTAACATTCTTATTTCTGCTAGCAACTTTTTCATGTCTGGACCAAATTTATTTATTTTCTCAATCTACTGCAATCATCTAGGTTACACCCAGTAAAAACAGATGTGAGGATAAAGATAAATTAAAATTATATCACCAAATTCAAACCTTTCCCCTTCTTTTCTAATATCTTATATTGTAAAAAGACTTGGGACGGTCTCATATTTAATTTTATATAATTGCTTCAATTGTTCTGCTTGCTAGCTGAAAATACAATTAACATGTTAAAATACTCCAAGTAGGAGATAAATTATGCACATAGTATGTGGGATCTGCATGGAAAATTAAACAAATCCTTTGGAGAATTAAGAAAAAAAACTTAAATTGGTGGAAATAAATATACTTGCCTTTAGGATGCTTTGATATTAAAGCAGATATATCATACAAATATGAAAACTATACACAAAAAATCTGGAGACCATATAAGCAACAATGTAGCAACATGTATGAAAAATGATTTGTACATCTACAAAAACCAATATATTCAAAATTGTCTCAGAAGTATAAATCTGATTTAATTTGCATATTTTAAATATCCTCTTATATTAAACACCATTTGCCTTAAGCTGATATAGTCATTATTACTCATTTATTTGAACTCATATTTTATTTATGTACTGTATTTTGTTTTTGTTTTTATGCAGCAATTTCTGTAATGGAATCCAGCAATTAAAATAAGCATAAATTAATTTCTTGCTCGGAGGCATCACTTTAATGCAGTGAACTGTAAGTCCTGTCAAAATATTTAATTAAAGGCCAGAGGAATCAAATAAATTGTTTGCACTTTGGTCTACAGCTTCCAGAACATTGACTTCTATAGTAGTTAATATCCAGCAAGAGTCACAGAGAAGCCCTAAAACAATAGGACAAAAATAATGGATCTGAATAATGTTCATGTTCAACGTTATTAATTTATAGAGTTGTTTACTTTTGATTCCATTTTTAAAGAAAAAGTATAGGATAACATGAAAATAAGAACCTTCACTCAGCATTTACAACAGTCTCATTTCATGTACCTGCTCTCCAACAAGTCCCTCTGTTCAGCTTTTATGGCCAATGTTTTATTTTATTGATTTATTTTATTTGTCAATTTCTTACAAGAGGTCTTGGTGTGTTTGGGTTTTTTTCCATGTAAGATTGAGACTATCTGGGCAACGTTTCGACGAGATCCAACTCGCCATCTTCAGGCTGGTGCTTTCGGCTTTGTGCGAGCAAAGCGTGATCTGAGCTGCTGTCTCCCTATATATACTGGTGGGGAGGTTGGCTGTGTTGTCATTTCTTGATTGGTTGATGGAGTTGATGTTTGCAGATTGGCTGGCTTTTTCTTAAGAACGTGTGTGGCTGAAGTATTGGCTGTGTGTCTATCTGCCTCCTGTGTTGTAACGACTTGGGTAATGGGCTGTGTGATGACCTTCTGAGTTTTAATCTTGTGACCTCCTGAGTCTTGTGCTATAATCTCCTGGGTCCTAATGACCTGGGTAATGGGCTTCTGAGTTTTAATCTTGTGACCTCCTGGGTCTTGTGCTATAATCTCCTGGGTCCTAATGACCTGGGTAATGGACTGTGTGATGACCTTCTGAGTTCTAATCTGGTGACACCCTGGGTCTTGTATTGTAATCTCATGGATGAAGTATGTGTTGTTGTCAAGTTGTTGAGTGCTTGAGGAAAGACAACAACATAATCATTCTCCCAGCAGACAAAGGCAACGCCACGGTCGTGATGAACACATCAGACTATCAATCCAACCTACTCCAAGACCTCACTTACAAACCTCTAAATACTGACCCCACCACAAATCCAAAATAAAAGCCTCCCCCATCAGTGAAGAGATCCAGCAAAGAATCATCCCCAGAGAAAAATCATCCAGATGCCCTAAACTCTATGGTCTCCCCAAGATACACAAAGAAGGAACAGCACTCAGACCCATAGTCAGCTCCATAGGCTCACCTCTACAGAATCTTGCCAAATTTCTCGCCAAACAACTCCAGCCCTACACATAATCCATCACCTCACACATACAAAACTCTTTCCACTTAATAGAAACAATAAAGAAACAAAACCTACAACCCGGCGACCAACTCGTGAGCTTTGATGTCATATCCCTCTTCACCCAAGTACCTATTAAAGAAGCCTTGATAGCCATCCAAAGTAAATACAACCTCCCTAAGCACATCCTAGATCTGACCAAACACTGCCTAACCAACACATACTTCATCCACAATGGACAAAGATACAAACAGATAGAAGGAGTACCTATGGAATCACCCCACTCACCTGTCATCGCTAACCTATACATGGAACACTTTGAAACCAATGCTCTAGACAAATCCGAACACAAACCCAAACTCTAGCTTAGATATGTAGATGACACTTTCATAATTTGGCCACATGGGAAAGAAAAACTGGACAACTTCCTTACACATCTCAACAGCCTACACCCCAAAATACAATTCACCATGGAAACAGAAGCCAACAACCAACTTCCCTTCCTGGACATCCTAATTTAAAAAAAACGCAATGGCTTCCTAGGACACACCATCCACTGGAAGAAAACACAAACCAACCGCTACTTAAATGCACAATCCCATCACCACTCTGCACAGGTCAACTCCGTACCCAAGACCCTCATCTCCAGAACCAAATGCCTAGCTGACAAAGACCACCTGAGAACAGAATTACACACCCCCACTAACTTATTAATTTCCAACGGAGTCCAAAGAGACACAATTATCAACCTAATCCTAAAGGAGACACCCCCCCAGAAACCAAGTCACAGAACAGGACAGCGGTATCACCCTCCGCCCCTGCATCAAGGCACCAGAGATAAAATCAGCAAAATTCTCCACAAACCAATATCAGGACAGCCTTTGGTACTGACCAAAAAATAGTCAACATCCTAAGAAATCCCAAAGACAAGATCCAGCTAGAAAACCAAGGAGTTTATGAAATACCATGCAACAATTGCCCAGCCACATACATTGGACAAACCAACAGGAGAATAAATGTACACATCGCAGAACACAAGAATGCAGT
Source organism: Bungarus multicinctus (assembly GCA_023653725.1). Taxonomy (NCBI): domain Eukaryota; kingdom Metazoa; phylum Chordata; class Lepidosauria; order Squamata; family Elapidae; genus Bungarus; species Bungarus multicinctus. The sequence goes on from CM042849.1 coordinate 37,340,153, forward strand.
CAAAAAAGAAGAAAATTCTTCCTCCCTTTTCTAGCACCTTAAAGACACAGAACATGAAATTAATTTTGAGAGAACCAAATTAATCTCCAAGTGAATGAACACTTCAACAAGAGAATAATCAGGGAAGCCATTGAAATAGAGAAACACTCCCATAACATGAACAAACAGGATGATGCCTCCCGCCTACCAGACATTTGGAAACTAGCCCTTATCAACAAACGAGTCCCAGTCATGAAAACCAACACTGGACCAAAACAACACAGGACACCACCACCAATCTCCCTTACCAGACTCAAACCCAAACCCACCCTATAGATGAAAGGCAATCACCATCCAGAAACCAGACCATGGCTGCATCACCAGCTGCCACACACCCCCACCCCCAAACCAAGCAAACTGACACACGCCATTAACACAGAGCCAGGCCTCAAACTCAGAGCCAAACCAAAACCTGGAATGCCACAACACAGCCACCCGCTCAGGATATCACATCACAGAACTCAGGAGGCTACATCACAAAACCTCAGGATGTTGCAACACAGCCAATGACCTAGGAGATTACAATACAAGACCCAGGGTGTCACAAGATTAGAACTCAGAAGGTCAGCACACAGCCCATTACCCAAGTTGTTACAACACAGGAGGCTAATAGACACACAGTCAATACCTCAGCCACACATGTTTTTAAGAAAAAGCCAGCCAATCTGCAAACATCAGCTCCATCAACCAATCAAATGACATCAAATGACAACACAGCCAACCTCCCCATCAGTATATATAGGGAAACAGCAACTCAGATCACGCTTTGCTTGCACAAGCACAAAGCCAAAAGCACCAGCCTGAAGATGGTGCGTGAGATATATATATAAAAGAAACATTAGGCCAGGGATGGTAGGCACATAGTTGTGCTTATGCACACCCTCTACAGACCTCTTAGGAAAGGGGTGAGGTCAATAGTAGACAGTCTAAGGTTAAAGTTTTTGGGTTTGGGAAAAAAACCACAGAGTCAGGTAGAGTATTCCAGACATTGACCACTCTATTGCTGAAGTTATATATCCTGCAATCAAGTTTGGTGCGATTAACTTTGAGTTTGTATCTATTGTTTGCTCTAGTGTTGTTATGGTTGAAGCTGAAGTATTCATTGACAAGTAGGACATTGCAATGTATGATTTTATATACTATACTTAGATTGGACCGAAGGTGGCGTAGTTCTAGGTTTTCTAGGTTTAGAATTTGGAGTCTGGTGGCATAAGGTATTCTGCAATGAGTAGAAGAGTAGAGAATTCTTCTTGTGAAATATTTCTGGACTTTTTCAACTGTGTTAATATTAGATACGTAATGTGGGTTCCAGACTGATGAACTGTATTCGAGTATTGGTCTAGCAAATGTTTTGTATGCTCTAGTTATTAGTGTAATATTACCAGAGAAAAAGCTATGTAAGATTAGATTAACAACTCTTAATGCCTTTTTGGCTATGTATTTACAGTGGACTCTAGCACTTACAGTACATCATTAGAGATGAGTACTCGAAGATCCTTGACCGGGTTTGGATCATCAACAAGGTCTTGACTATTCAGCCTGTATTTTATTTTCTGATATTTTTTTGCCAATATGTAAGACAGAGCATTTCTTTGTTGAGATTTGAAGTTGTCATTTGTTTGACCATTCTGATAGTCAAGGTCTTTTTGAAGGGTAGCAATATTGTCTGTCACAGAGGTCATTTATGTAGAGTATGAAAAGAGTTGGACCTAGAACACTGCCTTGGGGAACACCACTGTTGATAGATACAGAATTTGATAGGACACTCCCAATTTTGACCATTTGTTGTCTGTTTGACAGGAATGTTTCTATCCAGTTATGCAGGTGTCTAGAGATACCGTAAGATTTAAGTTTTAGGAGTAGTTTGTTGTGTACCACTGAATCAAAGGCTTTACAGAAGTCTATATAGATTGCATCTATTGTTCTGCCCTGATGAAGTTGTGTAATCCATATGTTTTTGCAGTGTAAGAGTTGCAGATTACATGATAGTTTTTTCCTAAAACCAAATTATTTATTAGAGAGTAGGTTGCTTGTTTCTAAGTGGAGGATGATGGATTGGTTAATAATTGATTCCATGACTTTACAGGTGACGCAGCATAAAGAGATTGGTCTGTAATTTTCAACTAGGCTGGGGTCTCCCTTTTTGAAGATGGGGATGACCGTGGCTTGTGACCATAGTTTTGGCAAGGAGCTGGTCCTGAAAGATTTTTCAAAGATTATGCTTAGAGGTTCTGCTATGGCAGTGGGTAGCTTTTTTAAGAAGTAGGCACATATTCTGTCCGGTCCAATAGATAGAGATGGTTTTAGATTGCGCAGTGCTTTTTCAACAATGTCTTCTGTAAAATCGATATGTATTAGAGCTTTGTAGTTGTCTGTGGTTCAACTAGGAAATACTGGGCATGATCCATTGCTGTTTACAAATATTGAGCCAAAGAATGTGTTAAAGAGGTTGGCTTTAATAGTGTCGTTGTTGCAGTCATTACCATTAGGTCCTTTCAAGGGTGGGATGGACCTTGAGTCTTTTAGTTTGTTGTTTATAAAATTGTAGAAAGTGCGGGTGGAATTGGTGCGTAGAAGGTTTTCTTCTTGTTTAATGTGATAATTGGTGCATTCATTTTTATCTGGTGGCATAAATTTTTGTATCGGCTTTTGAAGTTGGCAACGTGACCAGATTTGTTTTTCCGCCAAAATGATTTCTTTTTGGATTGAAGCTTCCTTATTGTTATGGATAATTTGTTTTGTTCTGGTTTTGGGAGTTGTTAATGGTAATAGTTTGATGACTCTTTTGACTTCAAGTAAAAATATGTTGTAATGGTCTTCTACAATATTGATTGGTAAATATGATAGTCTCTTACTGTGGTAATGGAGTCAGGGAGAGATGCTTTGAGCCATGTTTCACAGACAAATATAACATCTAATTTAGCCATATTTAGTAAGAGGAGACATTCAGGTATTTTATTTACAAGGCTTCTTTCATTGAGTAGCTTGCATTTAAGGCCAGTTGTGGTTGGAATAGAGGTAATTAGGGACGTACATGCCTAGTTTTGAGTGATGTTGGATTGGATGGGGTGGGGTTGGATGCGGAGTTGTGGGTTGTGTGACTTTGTTTTGATGCAATCAGCATGGTAGTCAATGTATAGGTCCTTTTCTCCATTGTCTAGATGGTTTTTTAGTTCTGCGCAGAGTTCACGGGAGTGGATTCTTTGCAGTATGGATAAGTCTGGTCTTGAGCGAAGTTTTTTATGGTTGGGATTGGTTTTTGCAATGGCATTTATTGTATGAATGAATATGTGTTTGCTGGACTCATGTTTGTTGTATTAGAGTTGCTTATGATATCACGAACTTTGGTGATCTTATCTGATTCGTTGGTGTCATCAAGACCAAATAAGATGGCATTTGGACATTTCTGTTCGCATTCCATGGTGTCTCTGATGAGTAAGGAGTTATTATTTGTGGAATTATTTGAAGGGATAGTAATTGTTTGTGGCTGTGGTTTTGTGATTATTTTTGGTTGTAGTTGTGATTGTAGTTGAGGTAGTGGTTGTGGTTGTTGTGAGATTTGATTTTGAACTGATAGGTACTCACTTATCTGTGCTGTATTTTTTTTTTCAAGAGAAATTAGGCTTGCTTGTATAGTTGTTTCAAAATGTGTTGCTAAGCATTCTTCTATTGAGTGAATGAGTGGTTCTATGCTTTCAACTCTGTCAGGTGGGGTACTCAGTTTGTTTAACTTAGGAGAACATGATGGACATAGAAAAAAGAATGTATCTGAATTTTTAACCATATCAGCTAGGTTTTTGTTTGCGTTTAAGCAGGTAGGGTGGGATAGCTTATCGCATAGGTGACATTTGATGTAAATTTCACTTTCATTGATGGTTTCAAGACATTTGAAAAATGTGCAGGAGACTGGGAGGTCATTGATAGAGATATTTTTCTTTTGTTTTGGTTTGGAGTTTTTGGCTGGCATGGTCAATCACAATAGTACAGTAATCAATTACAATAGCTAGTTAATGTGATAGGTAGACAGTTACTTAATGAATGTTGGTAATTAATAAATGTTAATTGATATGTTAGAGAACAAATCAAAAGTAAGGTTGCTTATTACTAAAAATCAATCAATCAATTGGTTATTCAAATCACTCTAATCAAACAATTTTGCTAAGCAACAAACAGCCTAATTTATTACAGTAATTACTAAACACACTGGTCAATTAAACTCACTAAATCTCTGATTTTACTAATCAGATATTCAGTAATTACACTATATGCACTAAACATTCAATCATACTAAGCAAAAAAGAATAAATCAATTGATCATTTGATAAAAATTAATTATTTTAAAGAAATTGATTTTTTGAGATAATGAAAGTAAGTAGTACAAAGTACTATTGAGAGTTGGTAAGTAAAGGGTTAATTGCTTTGCTTAGCTGTTGCTCGTATCTGAGAATAGGTTTATAACCATTTATAAACTGTTCTTATATCACAGAAAATAAAATTGCTTCCAATCTTCACAGGAGTTCAGTTATAACAATACTTCCCTACTTATTGAAAGTTGAAAGTTACTGTCCTTTTAAAGAGAAAGTCCGGATTTGCAATTTGGGGAAGAGGGAAGGAGGGGCAGCAGTGGGGAATCAGTCTGTTTCACACCCTTGCTGCAAACGTCTGAAGACAGACTCACAGCTCTCAGTGCTCACTGCCCTGCAAGTATGGGATGAATCTCACCATCTCACCACCCTGCAAGGATGATCATTAGGTCCCCCGGTACTGGCGATCCCCACTGCCTTACCTTCTAACAAGGATGGGTCGAGTCGCACATTGTTGAGCGCTTTTGAATAGAGCACTCCCAAACTTAGTGCCCACTGAGGAATGAGTTCTTTTCTGGCGTGCTGGTCAAGGATGGGAGGAATTAGAGATCTCCGAGTACTTTTGAATTGAGCTTTTGCTGAGGAATGGAGCTCTTTGAGCTTTTGCTGAGGAATGGAGCTGGCAAGTCTCGGGCATTAGGCTTTCCACCTTGTCGGCTGGACCCACAGGGATTAGAGGGCTTGTCGCCTGGCACTGCCCGTGCCCAGTGGAGCTCCTCATGCTGCCTCTACTGCTGCCGCCATCTCTGCTGCTAGAACCAGCCCTTTTACTTATTTATTATTTAACTTATGCAATAAAATCTATATATCTGGATGGCACCAGATTGGGAACATTACCACAACACTTTTCTTTGTCCTTTGTGGAAACACATACCTCAAAAGCAGTTTGAATAATAACCAACGAAAAATTCTATTTTATGTCATAGAAGGCTGGATTTGCAAGATTGAAAATACTATGAATACTATGAAACAGCTGGAGAGAAAATAGCTCAAGTCTGTACAGCTTCTGTTAACAATATCCTTGATGGTGCTGCAGTGTAGATATTTTAATATTTAATAAAGTTTAAATTTAATGGAATCAATATCCATTATCATATTCTTTTTTCTTCATGAATCCTCTCCTCTTTTTTTTAGTGAAATTAAATTCAAATAGCAGTTCCATATTCTTTTTCTTGTAGAAATAAAGAAATAGTGGATACCGGGGGGTGGGGGTGGGGAGACGACTTTCTTAATTACCTTTTGAAAACTAGTTTGTAGTAGATTTTGCTAGTGACGGTAGTCATGATTCAAGGCCATGTTTACTACAATTTAGTAATAAAGGTGATTTTGCAGATGATTTAAGTTTCAGTCCTTGGCACTTCTGATTTAAAAGATAGAATGGTAGATGGTTTTTTGTTTTTGTTTTGTCAAACATTTGGTAGAATACAAGTGCCAAACTTGACATATCACATTGCCGTCATGTGATATTTCACGACGTTTTTCCCATTCTTGGAGTTGGAGTGGACGTGGCCTGCACATAACACATCTAGCCTATGGGCCATCAGTTTGACACCTCTGTTATAGAGCTACTGTCAGAAAAATTAGACATGTGGTTTCAATTTGCAATTGTCCTAGGTTGTAGGCTGTGGCTTGTCATAAAATAACACTTGCCAAAAGATAGTTTCCCCAGGCTAACAAATAGGGTGGGGAGGGAGAAAAACAGAAAATTATCAAGACCTTAAATATAAGAGAGAAATGTGATATAAATTCTAAATTGCAAATATACACTTACAAAGTTTTTAAAAAGATGGCTTAAAAAGAAGAAAAGAAAGAAAAGAAAAGAAAAGAAAAGAAAAGAAAAGAAAAGAAAAGAAAAGAAAAGAAAAATGGTGATTCTTGGACAATTTTACAGGGATATTTAAATATCAAATAATCAGCAAATCAGATCAAACTCAAGATCATAACTGGAGTAGAAATGTTAAGCTGAATAATTACAAATATATATGGTTTCAATATTTTCTTCATGATTGACCACATATTGTATTTTTTTTATAATTTTTATACAGTATATCTTTATAACCTTTGTCATTCATTCATTTGACATATATTTGCAAACATATACATTTTTATCCCATAGCTTTCTTAATCTTACTGAATCTTTACAATGCGTTGCATTACACAATTCGGCTGAAAGGTTTTTGGCAATTACACTATCTGCAAAAGAAAACTATAAATGAAATGTGTGAAGACTTTTCTCTAGTGCAGTGCAGATTATACAAGGCTGTTCTTATGCCAGAACAACAAATAATGGCCACTCAAGAGACGAAAAATAGATGTCATTAAATTGTTAGATACCAAACAATTTAAATTGTCTTTTTCAATATTTATTTGCATAAATCATGTCTCAATTGCCATCAGCTATCGCAAATTGACAAATGTGAAACAGGACTCTTTGGAAACATTGCAGCTTTTAATCTTGGCCAGTGGGGAAAAAAAGTTACTTGATGTAGAACTCAGACTGTGTATGGAACGATCATCTGTCCTACAAAATTCAAGAAAGGAGAGAATAATGAAGTCAGTCAAATTAAGGAGCAAACAAATCTATTCACAACAGATATTAGTAAAAAAAATACTCTTTCAGTTTATGAATTGAGAGCATCAGCACAATATAGAATCCAGACAGAATGGGACAAAGGTATGAGTGTGATACAAATAAAATTCAGGGAATGTACCTGAGGAAAACAGGTATTTGGATATATGGCACACAGATAGTTTCCTGTCACAAACATTATAGAATAACAGGGTGGGAAAGGATCTTGGAGATCTTCTAGTCCAACACTTTGCTTCAATTCTCTACCATTCCAGACAAACTGTTGTTCAATCACTTCTTGAAAACCTCCAGTGATGGAGCATTCACAACTTCTGGAAGCAAGCAGTTTCACTGATTAATTGTTCTCACTGTTACAAAAAAATTCTTAGTTCTGGGTTAGATCACTCTTTTATCATCTTTTACCCTTTACTTCTTGTCTTGGCCTTGGGTGCTTTGGAAAATAAGTTGACCCCTTCTTCTATGTGATAGAACACCGTCAACTACCGGGTGTTCTATCATGACATCTCAATTCTCCTCATCATTTGACAAGCAAGACATACCTAGCTCCCTCGATCTTTATATACAGTTTGGCCTCCAGGTCTCCTATCAACCTTGTTGCTCTTCTGTGCATTCTTCCTAGGATTTCAGCATATTTTTGGTATCATGGTAACCAGAACTGGGCACATTATTTCAAGAGAGATTTCACTAATGTTGTATACAGTGGTACTATTACTTCACATGATCTTAATACTATCCTGTAAATACATTAGGTTTTTGGCAGATGCAGCATATGGCTGGCTCATACTTAAGGTGCTCCACTAGGATACCTAGATCCCTTTAACAGTTACTACTGTTAACTAGTATCACCTATAGCAATAGCATTTAGACTTATTGCAGCCTTCCCAAGCTCCTTTTTCACTGGCAGAGGCACCATGGGCCAGGCCTTCGCTGTTTCCAGGCAGTCCCCACAGGCCAGATTTAAGCACTCTGTGGGCTGGATCCAGCCCCTGGACCTTGAGTTTGACACTCCATATGCACCTACAACTTCATAATATATCCATATGCAACTACTACACCACAGCTATATACCTATCACTTTATAGTGCTTTACAGACCTCTCTAAGTGGTTTACAGAATCATAATACTGCCCCTTACAATCTGGATCCTCATTTTACCAATCTCAGAAGGATGGAAAGCTGAATCAACCTTTTGCTGACCAGGATCAAACTTCTGGCAGTTGGCAGAATTAACCTGCAATGCTGCAGTTTAACCATTTGACTTTTTGCCTAAGACTTACCAATGCTTAAGTTAAAATCCATCTGAATCTTAAGTCTGTCTTTCAAAGTATTAGCTATTCCCACCAATTTGGTGTCATCTTAAAATTAGATGTGTTCCCCTTATATTCCATTATCTTAATCATTTATGAAGATGTTGAAGAATACTGGGTCTAGGATAGAACCTGTATGCTTCCCTCCAAGTAGCTGTAGATCCACTAAGAAGTATATGCTGAGTGCAACTGGTCAGCCAATTGCAAATTTATCTGGTGGTGGTATTATCTATTCCACATTGTTTTATTTTACCAAAAAGTAGGCTGTGCTCTATTTTGTCAAATGCCTTACTGAAGTCTAAGTAAATTATGTCCATATCATTTCTCTGATGCACTTTGTCAAAGAAGGCAATAAGATTTGTCTGGCATGATCTGTTTTTAACAAACCTATACTGGCTTCTAATAATCGTCTTGATCATTTACAGGTGCTCATAAATCTGCTGATTGATTATCTTTTCAGGATTTTTTCATGTATTGATGTCAGGTTGATTGGTCTGTAATTTCCTGGATCTACACTTTTCCCCTTTTTAAAGATTTATTTGAACCATAATAGCTGTTTTTCAGTTTTCTGGCAGTTCTCCCATGCTCTAGAATATCTGAAAGATTTTATTCTGTAGTTCCAACGTTACATTTGCCAGATCCTTCAAAATCCTGAAATGTAATCCATCTCATCCAATTAGAATTTATCCAGAGTGGAAGGATGTTGCCCTACCATTTTCTTGCCTATTTTGACTTGCATTCCTGTTTTGTCTCCAAAGGTGCAGCTTTTGATAGGTTACATTTTTTTTGTCTTTTATGTGAAGACTGATGGAAAGAATTAATTCAGCAGTTCTGCTTCTCCCTGTTACTCATCATCTCCTTGCCATCTTCTCCCATTGTAGACCAATCATTTCCTTGACTTTTTCCTGTTTTTTTACAACAAACTTTTTTACTATTATTTTTGGCATTTCTGGTAAGTCTTAGTTCATTTTGAGCCTTACCATTCCTGACTCCATTCTTTCAGTTTCTCGATATTTGCTTATTCTATTTTAGTTATATGTCTCTTTTTCTGTTTTTTTATACTTGTCTTTTTTGTCTCTCAGTTTTTGAAAGAGTTCTTTATATAACCAGGATTATCTAATGTCTCTTGTTTTTTATATTTCTCTGTAGTATTGTGTGAGATTGGCTTGAATTTCCAAAGTATTGAGTTGTTTTCCCCTTTAGGATTCCATTTGTAGAATCCTTCTTAAATACTCTCTGTTAAAGTCAGTTCTCTTAAAAGTCTTAGACACTAGTTTGACTTTGTTCAATTACTTGTACTTGCATTATGTTGAATTCTACCTCAAAGTTCCTCTAAGTTTAATCCCTTCTATCATTTCACATCTTTAGTGCTTCTGCTACTTTCAAGGAGAACTTTCTTGTTGACCCTTGGCTTTTCCTATCAGTAAATGTAATAGCATAAGAACAAAACCTTTGCAAGATCAATTCTCGAATACAGCTCATCCACCTGGAACCCGCACTATATATTGGACATTAACATAATTGAGCTCATTCAGAGGTATTTCTCAAGAAAAGTTTTCCACTCCTCCACTCACAATAGAATTCCCTATGCCTCTAGGCTCGAAAATTTGGGCCTGGACAATCCAGAACTGTGCTGCCTGCAGTCCGATCTAAGCATAGTTCACAATTGTCTGCTATAACATCTTGCCTGTCAACAATTTCTTCAGCTTCAGTCACAATAATACATGGGCAAACAACCAACACAAACTCAAGCTAAACTGCTCCAAGTTCAATTGCAGGAAATACAACTTCAGCAACAAAATGGTCAATGTCTGGAACATCCTACCTGAATCCATTGTTACAGCCTCAACCCTTCACAGCTTCAATCTCAAACTGTCTACCATGGACTTCATCCCATTCCTAAGAGATCCTTAAAGGGAACATGCATGAATGCACCAGTGTGCCTACCATCCCTATCTTACTGTCCCCATTTATCTGTATTTACTTCCTTTATTCATGTTTATATTCATATCTACACTTGTTATCTTGTACATGTTTGACAAACAAACAAACAAAAATTAGGGGGCTGAATTGTTTGTTGCTACTGATGACTTAGAATAGAGAGTAAATACAGAAGCAAAACCACACTTGTATTTCGGCATCTTTAATTCTGTTGCCTCACATATTGGTCATTTTCATTTAATGTTTCCAGTTAAGTTAGTCATGAAACTTAATCAGCAATTATTTCTTTTCTACTCTTAAGCAGTTATGATAGATTAAATGTAAGGAGTTATAGGTTTCCAATTATATATTCTCACCTACCAGAGATGAAAGAAATAGCTCAATGGTTTTGCCTGTTAGCTCTATAAACCCACATAGTACCGCCTGTGTCTTCATTCTTCAATTACAGGAATCAGGCAGCTGGAACCCACATTATGTGATGCAGCATCAAGCTTCATTTGGCCCTTGGGTAGCATATTACATATCTCTCCTTTATTGTTTGATGTGCTGAGAAATATGGGACTTCCTACTGGGTATATAAACAGATAATGACATTGCTTTAATGTTTTGCTGTCCACAGCATTATCATGAGGGTCATTTCCCTGTTTTTATTACTTGCCACAAGGGGAGATAAGAATCAAGTTGGAAACAATGGCTGCGAATATTTCAACAATAAAGTAATGGCAGTGATGTGGGAATATCAATTTATGCTAAAATTGTTCCTTCACATTAGAAGCTTTCTTCTTCTGAGCTGCAGTAAGAAGCAATGTGATGTTAACATGGCAAAAATAAATCCAGATTTGCTCAGTACAGAACAAAGATGATTCACAGTTTCATTTGGGCATTGGTAATGACAAAGTGCATTTAGTACATGGCAAGCTATATTTAAAAGAAATTATTATCTAGGCAGACAGAAATATATGCACTGAAACCACAATGCAATAAAAGTTCTAATAAATGTTTCAAGCAATCTTATTTTTTCTTGAGATCATTGTTACTGCTAAAGATCTCATATGCCCAGAACCTATGCTACCTTACACTACAAAATTTGCAGAAAAATCTAATCTCTGTAAACTCTTCATATTAGAGGTGATGACATTACACAAACGGGTATGAGAGATAGACACAGAAAGCAAGAACAAAGCTTCAATCTTGAGGCCCTAAGATTCTTAAACTTTTTACCAGTTTATCAGGTTTCCTTTATTATTTTGTCAATTAAGCATTAGAAGAAGTTAGACATAATAAAGTTCATCAATTTCTCCCTGTTATTCTTTGCCCAATACTGATGATTCTGCTCAGGGGTGGGATTCAAATTTTTTAACAACCGGTTCTGTGGGCATGGCTTAATTTGTGGGTGTGGCTTGGTGGTCATGTGACTGGGTGGGCATAGCCAGGTGGCCATGTGACTGGCAAACCAAATACAAGTGGTTCTCGCTTAATAGCTGGTTGCTTAGCAAGTATTCTAATTTATGACTGACCTCCCAGAATTACTTGACCTGTTTTTGGAGTTTTGACATCCATGCACACACACACACACACACACACACACACACACACACTCCCTTGTAACCCTGCTGGAGCAGGGGGTTGGACCTCCAAGATCCCTTCCAATCCATCCCTAGATTGCTGTGCTGTTTCAAAGAGTCTTCTGAAGCCAGGGTTTGTGTCCTTCCTTCCTCTCCTTTTTTTCTCTCTCCCTCCCTGCTTCCATGCATCTATCTATCCATCCATATATATGTCATTCACTTTCTCCTCTCTCTCTCTCTCTTTCTTTCTCTTTTTTCTCTCCCTTCCTTCCATCCCCCTTTCTTTGTCTATTCCTTTTCTTCCTTTCTTTTTCCCTTTTTCTTTCTTTCCCTTTTCTCTTTCTTTTCTTTCTTATATCTTCCTTCTCTCTCTCTCTCTCTCTCTCTTTCTTTCTCTCTCTCGTTCCCCCTCTCTTTCTCTTTCTCCCCCTCTCTCCCCCTCTCTTTCTATCTCTTCCTTTCTCTCTTCTCTCTTCCCCACTCTCTTTCTCTTTCTCTCTTTCTACCCCCTCTCTCTTTCTCTCTCTCTCTATCCCTTCCCTTCCTTCTTCCCTCTCTCCTTCTGAAGTAGGAGACCCACTTAAAACAAAGAAACACACACACACACACTTCCAACAAAATGCTTGCTCATGATGAAAGTTCTTCCTGGCCACTCTCCCAGAGTCCCAGGGACCAGGCGTGATTTTCTGTTCACATCCAGTCCTGCATTGCTTGGAAAAGCCAGCAGACAAGGCTTCCAGGTACAACAAAGAGGCCATGGGTGGAACTTCCTCCCCTCCCTCTTTTGGGCTGGGAACTTCAAGCGAGGCATGCGCTACAGCCTTGCCCACCTGGCTGGCAGCTCTGGGCTAGGCAGCGGTTTGGGCTTTCCCAACTTCCTGCAAATTTACTTTCCTCCCATGGCTGGTGGCAGAAGGAAAGGTGAGCCAGTCAGGACAGAGTCAGTTCCCTGCCAGCCCGCATCTCATCCCCTGCTTAGATTCTGTGCAGCTGTTGGGGCTCGTGACAGCCGGGGGGGCAGGAGGCAACCAGGAAGTACAAGTCTATTCCATACACATCATTCTTCTGCCAGCCGCCTCTCCCTCGCTGGACCGAGCTGAGTGTGGGAGGCAACCAAGAAGCACAAGACTATGCCGCCCACATCACCCCTGGCAGAGGTAAGGGGCAGCAGACAAAGGGGTAATGCGGGCTGGGTAGCATAGCATCGTGCTCCCTGGTCACCCCCCTGCTCCTAGCAGGTAAGGCCCAGCAAGTGTGGAGAATCCAGGTGGGGGGCAAGATGCAGGCTGGCTTGCCTTCCTCTCTGCCACCACCAAGCCAGGTTAGCTGTAGGCTGGGGACAGTGGAGGGGGGAAGTTTACTAGACTGCAAGTGCCACATGTCATGGTGCTGGTGGCAAAGTAAGCCAGACAGCTAGGATGGTTGGGGGCAAGCTTGTTAGGCAATGAGTACCATATGGGATGGAGCCGCGGTGCTGGTGGCTAAGCAAGCCAGACAGGGACGGTTGGGAGGGAAGCTAGCTAGGCTATGAGCGCTGAGGGCAGCAGCAGCATGGTGGTGGTGGCATAAGCTGGCGCAGGAGTCAATATTTAACCAGGGCTTGAGGTGGCAATGGTAGCAAGGGCGAGAATAGCAGTGGTAGTACGGTGGTGGCAGCCTAGGCTGGCCAGACGTCGGGATTCAATGGCGGCAGTGACATGTAGGCAATGAGAGCTTGCAAAATCTCACTCACCAAGGAGATTGTGACACAAGGCAGTCAGCGATGGCTGGCAGGTGGGCAAAGACAGACTGCAGGCAGCAATGGTGCATGGAGGACATAAGTAGGGGCAGGGGAAGAATGAAGTCAGTGATTGTCACGCATGCGCGCAATGTCATGCATGCTTAATAAGGACTGACTGGGAGGGAGTGGAGAAGCGGGTGAAGAGGGGTGAGGACAGGCAGGGGCCTGATTTACCGGTTCTCTGAACTAATGAGAATCATAACAACCAATTCTACCAAACCAATAGAATCCCATCCTTGCTTCTGCTATCTCTTTTCGAAGATTAATTCATTAACTTACTGAAAACTTTTACAAGAAAAACCATAGAATGACAGAAACAACAACTCTTCTGCAACTCTTACACTGCAAAAACATATGGACTACACAACTCGATCAGGGCAAAGCAATATACGCAATCTACATAGACTTCTGTAAAGCCTTTGATTCAGTGGTACACGACAAACTACTCCTAAAACTAAAATCTTATCGTATCTCTGGACACCTGCATAACCGGATAGAAGCATTCCTGTCAAACAGAGAACAAATGGTCAAAATTGGGAGCATCCTATCAAATTCTGTACCTGTCAACAGTGGTGTCCCCCAGGGCAATGTTCTAGGCCAACTTGCTTTATACTCTACATAAATGACCTCTGTGATCATATTAAGAGCAACTGCATTCTCTTCGCTGATGATGTAAAGCTATTCAATACCACAGATAATACTGCTATCCTTCAAAAAGAGCTCGACTATGTATCAGAATGGTCAAACAAATGGCAACTTCAAATCTCAACAAATAAATGCTCTGTCCTGCACATTGGCAAAAAAAATCAGAAAATAAAATACAGGCTGAATAGTCAAGTCCTTGTTGATGATCCAAACTCTGTCAAGGACCTTGGAGTACTCATCTCTAATGATCTAAGTGCTAGAGCCCACTGTAACTACATAGCCAAAAAGGCATTAAGAGTTGTTAACCTAATCTTACATAGCTTTTTCTCTGGTAATATCACACTACTAACTAGAGCATACAAAACATTTGCTAGACCAATACTTGAATACAGCTCATCAGTCTGGAACCCACATTATGTATCTGATATTAGCAGAGTTGAGAAAGTCCATAAATATTTCACAAGAAGAGTTCTCCACTCCTCTACTCATTGCAGAATACCTTATGCCAACAGACTTGAAATTCTAGACCTAGAAAACCCAGAACTACGCCCCCTTCAGTCCAATTTTAAGTATAGTATGTAAAATTATACATTCCAATGTCCTACCTTGTCAAAGCGAAAAAAATCAGCTTTCATAAATTAGAGGAGGTGAACCATGTTTTCTTTTGCCAGCATACTTTTATTACAAATAACTAGGAAGAACAATAGAAAAGCAGTACAATATCTAAGAGGTACAGAAAAAGAAAAGACAAGAAAGTAAAGTAAAACTCCTCCCCTGCAAACATGCACAGTAAATCAGATATCACAAGACACTCATATCTTAGTTACTATAGAAACATGATAACAATTCTGGAAGCTTAGCAGACAAATCAAAAAGAACATAGTGACACTCCCTTCTTTGTCTGATAAGCGGACATCAGATAAGGCACATCTTCTCACGCAGATATTCGTGCTGAGCAGCTGCAAGTGGTTTGTTGAGCATGTCAGCAATCTGATCATGTGTGGACACATGCTGCAATTTAACAAAGCCTTGTTTAACTAATTGCTTTATGTTCTTATAACGAATGTCAATGTGTCTGAACCTAGAACCTGTGAAATGGGTTTTAGAAATATAAAACACAGATTCATTGTCTTCCATCATGGTGATTGGCTGGATTGGTCGAGTCCAGATATCTGTAACTAAAGCATCAAACCATGTTAAAGAATTACATGCATCTGAAACACAAGCATATTCGGCTTCAGTAGATGAACAAGAAATGAAATTTTGTTTACGCACATGCCAGTAAACAGGACATCCATTTAGGAACACCATATAACCTGAAGTACTTTTACATGACTTTTTATCACTCGACCAATCAGAATCTGCATAACAACATAATTCTGCATAGTTAGTATGTGTCGGTTCTAACAACAACTTCATATTTTTAGTGTGCTTTAGATATCTCAACAACTTCTTAATGCATAACCAATGAAACTGTTTTGCTTTACCTACATGTCATGACAAAAGATTAACACTAAGTGCAATATCTGGTCTAGACCAACTACTAATTTATAACAATGACCCAATTACTGAACAATAAAGTGTTTGATCTTCAAAATCAGGACTTGGTTCATGTGCCAGATTATGAAAATCTGTTTGCATAGGTATGTGAGCTGGTTTAGCATCCTTCATATTGCAATGATGCAACAGTTGTTCAATCTTATCCTCTTGTGAAATCCTAAACCACTTCTGAGTTTTAGTGATCTGAACACCCAAATAAGGGTTAATGTAACCTAAAGATTTCAGTGTAAAATATTTCTGCAATGCTTTAGCAAAACTCTCACTCATTTGCTCATTTGGACCAATATAAACAATATCATCAACATAAACAAGAATTATCTCATATGTATTCTCAGATCTTTTTGTGAACACGCATTTATCAATTTTGGATTTAATAAAACCCATTAAATTTAGTTTGTCAGTAAGACATAAATACCACATTAAACCAGACTGTTTCAGACCATAAAGACTTTTGTTTAATAGCCAGGTATCCCCTTCTTGTTTTCGGAACCCTGGAGGACCTTTGATAAAGATAACTTCTTTATCCAGGTCAACATGTAAATAAGCTGTTTCAACATCGAATTGAAACACTTCTAAATCAAGAATAGTTGCAGTGGCTAAAGCAATTTTTATGCTCTCAGTCCGAACTGTCGGTGAGTAAGTATTTGTGTAGTCCTCAGGATAACATTGAGTGAAACCCTGAGCTACAAGTCTGGCCTTGTATAATGACTTACCATTTGGCTTGTTTTTGATTCTGTAGACCCATCTAGTGCCAATAATTTTCTTATTTTCTGGAGGACTTGCAGGCGTAAACACATTGAGTTGCTTTAAACTGTCCATTTCAGCCTGCATTGCCTCATACCATTTCTCTTGCTCTGAATCAGGAAGATGTTTAATTTGCATGAAGTTGTCACGAGGCAGTGTAACAGCACAAATCAAAGGTAAGTGTGCTTTTGTCAATTGCCACAAATATCGCTTCGGAGGGATCCCCTTATTGACCCTCTCGGAACGTCTCAGAACAACAGTCCATTCTTCTTCCGTTTCGTCCTCATCTTCTTCCTCGTTGCTAGCATCAGCATCGATGGCTTGCGAAGATGGAACCTCTGGTTGAGAAGAACCAGTTGATGGAACATCCGCCTGAGAATCTTGATCATCAGACTGCATGGCATGAGTAGCATCATTTCTAGGAAAATAAACTCTGAGATCATTGGAGTGATCCTGGACCAGTCAGCATCTTCCTCAAAATTAAAGGATTGAGAAACTACTATTACATGTCTGGAGTCAACGAACTTACTGCATTTTAAATTGTCAATACCCATGAATCTCAGTCTCTTTGCTGCTGGATCTCCTTTCTTTCTTTGAGCTAAAGGAATATTGACCATAGCGTATGAACCAAAAATATGGATATTTTTTAAATCGGGTTTATACCCATATAACATGAAGAAAGGTGTCTGATTTAGTACACTACTCCAAATATGGTTATGTAGTTTGCATATTTAATTGCTTCACCCCAGTATGGGAGACTAATATTAGTGTCTTCTAGGAGACAACGCATCATGGTTTGCAGGACCCCATTTCTGCATTCCGCCACTCCATTTTCTGCAGGAACGTAAGGAGCTGAGGCCTGGTGCAGAATTCCTTTCTTATGCATCCAGCCCTGAAAACACTGGGACATGAATTCAGCACCACAATCACTTTGAATTCTAGCAATGCAAACATCATGTTGGATGTTGACATAGGTTGCAAAGTCTTTAAAGATCTGAAAGGTCTCTGATTTTTCTTTCATAGGAAATACAAATCCATATCTAGAATAATTATCAACAATTGTTAGGAAATATTTTTTACTACCAAGTGTTGGTGCAAATGGACCTACTATGTCTGTCCAAATCAAAAATGCGTGTTGACAGGCGTGTAGCACGTTTTGAAATGGCTGCTGCCTTGGATTTAGCTTTCTTGCATACAGCACAATCCAAGAACACCTTACACCCATTCAGGTCCAAACTTTTTACGAATTCTGGCATCTTGCTAAGAACACGAAAACTGGCATGCCCCAATCTTCTATGCCACTTATGGATACACCTGGAATGCAAAAGTTTACCTGATAGTGAATTCTCAACATTCTTATTAGGAATCTCAGCCTTGCTTTGAGCAACCTGTTTCTGACTTTTGTTGGTTTTAGGAACCTTTAGGGTAGCAACAGGATCTCTCTCTGGGATATTTTTCTCTGAGCCTGTGTTCCCTCTTGTTGGAAAATGTATACTTGCCTGTGCATGCGAGGTAGACTTTGGCTTTAGATAATAAACACCACCAATTAATATGGTTTCAGCAACAATATTATCATTTTTAACCACATGACTTGCTTTTTCAAAATGGTGAACTTAGTACTTGGATACTCTCGACAAATGACTCTGACTAAGCAAACTACTGGTTGCTGTTGGTATATAATAAACATCAGGAATAAATGCATCTAACTCTTCAATATAAACAGTTCCTGTTCCCATGACCTGAACAGAATTATTGGAAAAAGTGTACAGTTCACCCATATCAGGTTCAGGCTCATGCATCTCTGTGAAAAGATCTTTTCTGTAGGTAACATGCACTGCTGCTCCACTGTCCAAAGTCCAGAGATGTCTTCTGTCATAATCCTGATGAGACTGTGGATCTTTGGTTAATGCCAATGTGATGTGTGGAGCTTGTAGATCACTCTGGGACCACGATGACCTTGTCTTTCACCTCTGCCCTTGCTTCTGGAATCTGTTCCTCTGGGCTAGTATGTGACGGGTGCTAGAGATCATTGGGGACAATCTTGGATGATATGTCCCATACAACCACAGTTGTAGCATCTTGGCATCCTTGGAACAAAGGATCTTCCTCAGAAGTTATGCCTTACTGGGGCTCTTGATGCAGGTGGTCCCCTCAAATGTGGCATCGGTTGCATAAATGCTTCTTCTTCAGTTAAAATTCTGCATACATGATCAACTGTGCACTGAGCAATAGGCACTTGATTAATCTTTGAAATGGCATCTTTCTATTCATAATTTAATGAGTTAATAATAACACTGATCATTTGAAAATCAGTTTTCCTTTCAGTTTTGTTAAATGTTCTCCAATAGGTACACCAGATTTCAATTTTGAACTATGAAATTCAGTTAAGAATAAACATGTAGATTCAAACAAAATAGGCTGGTAACTTTATTTATTTATTTATTTATTTATCAAATTTATATACCACCCCCTCTCCCAAAAAGGACTCGGAGCGGTGAACAGCCATAATAAAAATATACAATCAGCAAAGTTAAAATAAATTTAAAAGTTATTAAATAAATGGCTGAATTAAAAACTACGAAGCCAATAAAACCCAATAAAAATTTAAAAATTAAGTTAAAAATTTAAAACTCTTCTCATAACATTAGGCCAGATCGGCCTGCTGGAAAAGGTGGGTCTTTAGTGCGCGTCGGAAGGCACGCAGGTCAGCAATGGCTCGCATCTCCGTAGGTAGTTCGTTCCAAAGGGAGGGTGCTCCCACAGAGAAGGCCCGCACCCTTGGGGCTGCCAGCTGACATCATCCAGACAGTGGCACTCCGAGGAGGCCCACCCTGTGGGAGCGCACTGGCCGGAGGAAGGCCGATGGTGGCAGTAGGCAGTCCCCACAAGTACCCGGGTCCCAAGCCATGGAGCGTTTTAAAGATGGTCACCAACACCTTGAATCGCACCCGGAATGCTACCGGCAGCCAATGCAGCTCGCACAGGAGTGGTGTAATATGGGAGCTCCGAGAAGCCTCCAAGATCACCCACGTGGCCGCACTCTGCACCAGCTGAAGCCTCTGGATGCTCTTCAAGGGGAGCCCCATGTAGAGAGCATTGCAATAGTCAAAGTGGGAGATGACGAGGACAGAAGTGACCGTGCGCAATGCACCCCGATCCAGAAAGGGCCGCAACTGGTAGATCCGACAGACCTGATAAAAAGCCCCCCTTGTGATGGCTGCTATATGATCATCTAATGACAGCCTTACATCCAGGAGAACTCCCAGATTGCACACTCTCTCTGTGGGGGTCAGAATTTCTCCCCTCATGGTCAGCAATGGAATGAGCTGACTGTATCTGGGCACAGGAAACCACAGCCACTCGGTTTTAGTCGGGTTGAGCTGAAGCCTGTTGACCCCCATCCAGCTCCGCACGGCTTCCAGGCACCGGGTCATCATTTCAACAGCTTCATCTGGGTGGCCTGGGGTAGAAATGTATAGCTGAGTGTCATCAGCATACTGATGGAACTCTACCCCGAAACCACGGATGATCTCACCCAGCGGCTTCACATAAATGAAGAGCACGGACCCCTGAGGCACCCCACAAAACAAGGGCCTCGAGGCCGACCTCTGCCCCCCTGCCAACACAAATTGCGAGCGGTCAGAGAGGAAGGAGGAGAACCACCGTAACACGGTGCCTCCCACTCCCAACCCTCCCAACCGCCACGATAGGATATTGTGGTCGACAGTATCAAAAGCCGCTGAGAGATCTAACAGGACCAATACAGAGGAACAACCCCTGTCACGGACCCTCCAGAGATCATCGACCAATGCAACCAACGCCATGTCCGTGCTGTGCCCAGGCCTGAAACCCGATTGGAGGGGGTCTAAATATACCACTTCCTCCAAGTGCTGAGGGAGCTGTCGTGCCACCATACTCTTGACAACCTTCGCCACAAAGCGAAGATTGGAGACCAGATGGTAATTTGACAACAATGTTGGGTCCAGGGACGGTTTCTTGAGGAGGGGCCTCACCACCACCTCTTTCGAGGCGGCAGGCAGAAACCCCTCACTCAAGGAAGCATTGATAATGCCCTGGAACCAACCTTGCGTAACCTCCCGGGTGGCCAAAACCAACCAGGAGGGACATGGGTCCAGTAAACATGTGGTGGCATTAAGCCCACCCAGTATCCTGTCCATGTCCTCCAGGGTCACAGGATCGAACTCCCCCCAAATGAGCTCACCAAAAACCGCCCCCACCCTCCCACCCAGAGTTGCCCAGTCAGAGTCCAAACCATCCCGGATCTGAGCGATTTTGTCCTGCAGAAAAATAGAAAAATCCTCGGCCCGTCCTTGCAAGGGATCTTCCCATGCTCCTTCATCTAAAAGGGAGTGGGTCACCCTAAAAAGGGTGGCCAGGCAATTTTCTGCGGATGCAATAAGAGCAGAAAAGTACAATCACTTTGCCACCCTTATTGCCACTAAATAGGCCCTAAGAGAGGACCATGATAGTGTTTGGTTAGTGTTCCGGAGCAGCTGGTCCTCCAACTGCTCACTAGGCATCTTTTCTGGTGCTTCATCTCCCTTAGCTCCTCGGAGAACTAAGGAGCCAAATGGGATCGGCACTGGGTCAGAGGCCGCAAGGGCACAACCCGGTCAACGGCCTCAGTCGCCACCCTATCTCAGGCGGCCACCAAGTCCTCAGCCGAGTCATGTGTGCGAGTCTCGGGAAACGGCCCAAGCTCCATCAGGAACCTATCTGGGTCCATCAGGCGCCTGGGGCGGAACCATTTAATCGGTCCCGCCTCCCTGCGATGAGGGAATGTGGCACGGAAGTCCAGCCAAAGGAACGAATGATCCGACCATGACAGGGGCTCTATCAAAACACCCCCTAAACCTAGATCATTCTGCCACTGACCAAAGATGAAAACCAAATCCAAGATGTGACCCCCTGTGTGTGTGGGATCCTGAATTAATTGGGTCAGGTCCAAGGCTTAGCTTGCTGTAGGCTGTGTTCAAAAACTGCAATCTGTTGCATATAATCCTGCACAACTTTCTGACACATTGTCTGTTCAGGACTGAATGGAGAATAATGAATTTCACCTTTCTCTTGGGGTGAAAAATGCTCAGCTGACTGTATAACTTTATGCTTAGCACCAAGCTTTTCATATTTGGGGGCTTCTGGTTTCTCAGGCTGAGAATGAGAGCATGCATCATAAACAAAACTTGGTACAGACCTGATTTCTTGTCCTCCCATGGCAGCTTCCTCCAGACGAGCAGCAGAAGCAAGTAGTTTCTGCCAAAATCTTATCTCCTTATTAGGTATTTCAGAGAATAATAATAAATCTTGTGACCAAGCTCTCCGTTTTGTTTTTCCTTTCTTGCGCAGCATCATAGAGTTAATTAGAGTTAAACACAAATTCCTCGGATTTTGTGAACTAACTGACTAAACTTAACCGCTTACTATCAAAGCAACCAGCAAAGAAAAACATCATAAATTCACAAACCATCCTCTGCTACCAAATGTCAAAGCAAAAAAATTCAGCTTTCATAAATTAGAGGACGTGAACCATGTTTTCCTTTTGCCAGCATACTTTTATTACACATAACTAGGAAGAACAATAGAAAAGCAGTACAATATCTAAGAGGTACAGAAAAAGAAAAGACAAGAAAGTAAAGTAAAACTCCTCCCGTGCAAACATGCGCAGTAAATCAGACATCACAATACACTCATATCTTAGTTACTATAGAAACATGATAACAATTCTGGAAGCTTAGCAAACAAATCAAAAAGAACGTAGTGACATACCTGTCAATGAATACTTCAGCTTCAACCATAATAGCACTAGATACAATGGAAATAAACTCAAGTTAAACCGCACCAAACTTGATTGCACAAAATACGACTTCAGAGTGGTCAATGTCTGGAATATTCTACCTGATTTTGTGGTTTCTTCCCCAAACCCCAAAAACTTTAATCTTAGACTGTCTACTATTGACCTCACCCCTTTTCTAAGAGGTCTGTAGGGGGTGTGCATAAGTGCACCAACGTACCTACCATCTTTGTCCTATTGTTTTTTTTTCTTATATGTATCAATTTCATGTATTCATAACTACATACTTATACCTGTTATCTTATAATCTCTTGACAAAATAAATAAATAAATAAATAAAAATAAAACATTTGCAAAGAGAGATATGAGTAAACCAGCTATTCAACTGGAAGGATGAAGATAAAATATCCATTAAGTATTTCAGATAACGGATAATCAGAGTTGGAAGGGATATTGTAGGTTATCTAATCCAACCTGCTGCCCATGCAGGAGATCCTACATCATTTCTGATAGATAGGTGTCCAATCTCTTCTTGAAAGTCACAAGTGATGACACTCCCACAATTTCCGAGGGCAAGCTGTTCCATTGGTTGATTGTTCTCACTGTCAGAAAGTGTTAACAGTTTTACATTAACAAATAATAGAGTCTGGAGTTTGGAAATGAAAGAAAATGAAAGAAAATGTGCACAATATTAAACTATTGTATTGATACTGATTTTACCAAAAAAATGTTTAAACTGTTTGGTAAAATAGGAGAAAGCAATATCCAATGACTAGGCAGAGAAGCATAATATGATTTATCTAGTATTTCTGAATAATAGGCAAAGAAAGACAATTTAAGAAATAGGTTTACTTTTATTTCATTCTGATTTTGTAGATCACTCTATAAAATTAAATGTGTTCATATTGATGGTGTGCAGATCATGTGATTATTCTTTAAGGAATAATAACAGTAAAGTACTATCACAATTAAGACTTGAGAACAGAATGGCTTAAAACAAGAAAGCTTAACAATGAAATATTGTTCCCATATCCATTTAACCTGTACAACAAACATAAGAATGGTAGTTGTAGAAGATACTGTACTTACAATTAAAAGTTTCAACATGGAAGTTGAAACACTATCGATTCAAGACACAAAGGCCCAAGCAAACAATAACTAGATCTTCTGTGATATCATCTAAAACCCTCTACACATTTCTTAATCACAAACATGTCAGAAAACACAAATAGATAAAAAAGAGAATGCACAGCTATGAATTATCATCATTATTTGAATTTGAGTTAATAAAATGGGTGAAAATTCCAGACTCATACAAGGTAAACAAACTGCTAATGCATTAAGTCCCATGAAACTAATGTAGAGTTTAGAGCTAATTGTCACTACCATCAAAAAGCCATGCACAAAAATGTGATCAGTATAGATTACTAATATAGTTTAGTAAATCACTAATATTGTATCTAATTTGTTAAGAGATTTCTTTTCTCTTATTAGTACCATGTGGAATTCATGATTATCCTCTTTAAAAAGCACCATACATTCATAGTGTGGATATCAGATAAACCCCTTGGTTGAGAGGGCATTCCAGATATATTATACATGGAAAGTGACTGATTTCATCCCTGGAAACTTGAATCCTATATTTGGACACTGCCATGCAGTGAAGAATATGCTGAATCAGACTTTATAGGATCATACTTCCTATAAAACCATAAATGTAAACCAATAATAGTTTTTTAAAGCAAGCTCTTGCACTGCTAATGAAATTAAAACCAACCCATGAAAATCTTTGTCTATGGATACTCCCATCCCATAACAGAGTGTAAGAAGTGGCACAGTCTCTCAAATAGTACAAGCTCTGCTTTAAAGAAAAATATGTTGTAAGAAACTTTTCAAATAGTTTTATAGTTCACAAATGAAACCAAATATATGTCCCAAGATAATGATACGAAATTGAATTTAGGTTGGTCACCAGCAATAAGATTTTACAACTCTTTTCTGGCAATACGAACATGATTAAAATGTTTACAAGATGGTTATCTGAATGTAATATAATGTAATACAGCAAAATCTGACTATTGGAAAGTGTCATTGTCATACCTATTTTATTCTCTCTTTCTCCCTCCCTCACTCCCTTTCTCATAGGATTGGCTTTCTTAACTTCTTAACTTAACTTCTCTTAAAGATTACCAAAACTGAGATTGCATTTGGGGATATTATGTGCTAACTGGAGTAACATGCCTCTCAAGATGCTGAGTTAAAAGTCTAATACATACAAATGCACACACAAATACACAGAAATACAACTAGGTTTATCCTGCTATGACAATTACAAACATAAATATATGAAAATATTGTCTTTGTCACATAAAAGATGAAACAGAAAATCCAGAGAGAAAGGACTTCTCTTTTAACCAGACATTTTCACATGTATTTCAGTGAAACATATATTTATTCATGTGGAATTTAGTTAAAATGAACAAATTAAACCTGACTAGCTATTCATCTGCAACCATTGGAGCAGAAGGAAGAAAATGACACTAGAACAATTTGTAACTGTCTAATATATTATCATCTTTCACTATCCCTTAATTAGCCCTTATTAATTTTATCAAGTAGGAAGTCCACTGGCATCATATAACATGATATGTAATGAGAAACAGGGAATTGTTAAGTCATGAGTTTTTAGCAAATTGCCTCAACCTTTGTACTTCTGTACAAAGTATAGTGTTCGAAAAACCTAATATACCATCAATTGAATATGTTTATTAACTAGGTGTGGGTAACATCATATGTTTAGATGGGATATTTTTAAAAATATTAGAGTTCATACAATGATACTATCAACCAGTAAACATTATGCACCAATGTTTGCATAATTATTTGTGATTTCAACAATTAATAATAGTCACTGAATAAACTGGTGGCCTTTTGAGGAAAAGCTAGTACATTAAATTAAATTATCAAAAATCAGTTCAAGACAGAGTTCACAATTTCATTTTGCATGATTTTCTATCTTACAATAAAATAGTAAAACAATACAATTTTCTCTCTTCACAATAAAATTGTGAAACAAAACCAGATCAGTACAAAAACTTGTGAATATAAGAAAATCAAAATGTTTATCTTATTATCCACTAAAGAAAAAGTTATATCCGTCAGTTTTTGGCCAGAGAGAAGTTGAGAGCTCTGATTGTTCCAATATGCAAAACATGATGTAATTCTGAAATGTGATTTAATAGGTTATTGGAAGAAATTGACTTGTTTCAATTGAATCAGGCCTTTATTGGTTGAACAATAATGGAGATCCAATTAGACATGTGTTAAGTGTGACCATTAATGAATTAGTAATATGTAACTTTTATCTTCATTTTTCTTATTACTATTTTTGTATTGATCATATTTTAATATACAGGATATTTATGGGGCAATTTAAGTATGGATTTTAAATATGGAAATTTAATTTAATTTAATTATACAGTTTAAGTATGGAAACATGAAAAAACAATGTCATATGTTCATAATAAAGGAATACATGTAGCAGACATTATTAAAATATATCTTAAAGAAATGATAGCATATTTTTTCCTGCAATATTAAGTAGCAAAAAGTATACCAGAATTTAATAAACTTTGTTGCTCTTGCCTTGTTGGTTCCTAGCAGCCATATAAAAGTGCAATGAAATCACATAGTAGCATCACATTAATATTGAGTGGAAATGACAAGACATATAACTATCATCAAATGCAGAACATCAGTAATATAGTCAGTATGATGGCACAATCTAAACTCTTTTTTAAAAACAAATCTTTAATTTTTTTAAGTTTCTGTGCTAATTGCACCTAATTTGTGTGTGTGTGTGTGTGTACATATGCATTCACTGTATCAATTGCAGATGCAACACTAATCTCTGTGTTGCAGCATTTTTTTTGTAGCTGCCAATCAAATGCAATGATCTGCAATCCTTTATGCAAATTAACAACACACTAATGCAAGAAAAGAGAAGTTCTGGAAATTTTGGGGAACACTCAGCTTGAACAGAAAGTTTGAGCTCAGATTAGTTGGCATTTACTGCCTTCAACTGTTCACTAGTCCACATTCAGCAATGCTTGAGTAAAAGCAGTCTCTAAGACTTTCACATCAGTTCATCGAGATAGCCATGCTAGAAGCATTTGCAAATCTGCAGTTCGTAAAGAGAAATATTTCATTGGTTGAAATGTGCATTGGGATCATATGGTTTAACAGTAACATAAATTAAAAAAGTACTTAGAAATAAAAATCCCAGAAAGATTACATTAATAGCAGTATCCATCAAATTGTTCTATTTATTTTCTTTACTGTGGTGTAAACAAATAAAACCTTAGCAAAACCCAAGCCTCAGGCCATCTGACAAAATTTATTTTATTTATTTATTTATTTATAGAATTTCTATACCGCCCTTCTCCCTAGGGACTCAGGGCGGTGTACAGCCAAATCCAAACCCCAAAAGACAATACAAAAATTAAAAAAGAATTAAATACTGGCTGATTACATTAGTAAAACCCACCCCCCAACTTTAAAACCCAATTAAAATCCAAAATTCGGAGACAATTTAAAACTACCTCAGCCCAGGCCAGCCTGCTCAAAGAGCCAGGTCTTCAACACGCACCTGAAGGCCCCCAGGTCCATGCTGGTACGAAGTTCAGGCAGCAGAGTGTTCCAGAGGGCAGGGGCCCCCACAGAGAAGGCCCTACTCCTCGGGGCTGCCAGACGACACATAGTGGCCGACAGCACCCAGAGAAGGCCCTCCCTGTGCGAACGCACCGGCCTGCTGGAGATCACCGGTAGAATGCAGTCCTGCAGATAACCTGGCCCAATGCCATGGATCGCCCTAAAGGTCAAAACTAGAACCTTAAAGCAAACTCAGAGAGCCACCGGCAACCAATGCAGCTCGCGCAGGAGAGGCGTCACATGGGAGCTTCGCGACGCCCCCATAATCACCCGCGTGGCCGCATTCTGCACCAGTTGGAGTCTCCGAGTGCTCCCCACAGGGAGCCCCATGTAGAGGGCATTACAATAGTCCAGGCGAGAGGTGACAAGGGCCTGAGTGACCATGCGCAGGGCGTCCCGATCCAGAAAAGGCCGCAACCGGTAGATCCGACGGATCTGATAAAACGCCCCCCTGGAGACGGCCGCAATATGATGTTCAAGCGACAGCCGTACATCCTGGAGGACTCCCAGATTGCGAGCCCTCTCTGTGGGGGGAAAAATTTCCCCCCCAATAGCCAGCGAAGGTGTCAGCTGGCCATATCGGGGCGCCGGGAAACACAGCCACTCGGTCTTGGATGGGTTGAGCCGGAGCCTGTTCCCGCCCATCCAATCCCACACGGCCTCCAGGCACCGGGACATAGCCCCCACAGCATCGCTGGGGTGGTCCGGGATGGAGATGTACAATTGGGTGTCATCTGCATACAGATGACACCGCACCCCAAGACCATGGATGATCTCACCCAGCGGCTTCATATAGATGTTGAACAGGAGAGGGGAGAGGACCGACCTCTGAGGCACCCCACAAACCAGGGGCCTAGAGGTGGACCTTTCCCCTCCCGCCAACACAAATTGTGAGCGGTCAGAGAGGAAGGAGGAGAACCATCGAAGGACGGTTCCCCCAATCCCCAACCCCTCCAACCGTCGCAATAGGATACTATGGTCGATAGTATCAAAAGCTGCCGAGAGATCTAATAGGACCAGGACAGAGGAGAACCCTCTGTCACGGGCCCTCCAGAGATCATCAACCAACGCGACCAATGCCGTCTCAGTGCTATGTCCAGGCCTGAAACCCGATTGGAATGGATCGAGGTAAGTCGTTTCCTCCAGGTACTGAGAGAGCTGACGTGCCACCACGCTCTCAACAACCTTCGCCACAAAGGGAAGGTTGGAGACTGGACGATAGTTGTTTAAAACAGCTGGATCCAGGGAAGGCTTCTTGAGGAGGGGCCGCACCACCGCCATCTTCAAGGCGGTAGGAAGCGACCCCTCTCTCAAAGAAGCGTTGATAATCCCCTGGAGCCAGCCTCGTGTCGTCTCCCTGGCGGCCGAAACCAGCCAGGAAGGGCACGGGTCCAATAAACAGGTGGTGGCATTCAGACCCCCCAGCAAATGAAATAGCTACTGCTGCTATCTGGGTTTCCTATGCAGTTCCCATTTTCCATGGTCAACGTATTTTATTTTGGTCACTGATCAGCCTTCCTGTTGTTCTAACAATGATGTCAAAGCTTGATCAATGAAATTACCTAGGTGTGATTATAAGGGTGACAGAGGAACTTCCAAAAGAAAGTTATGCACAACAGAATATGACAATGGTTCACCACTATTCCCTTGAGAAATATGTTGCTTCTAATCAAAAACTGTGCATTTCAAACAAATGTTTTCTTTTTCAGTCTCATTTTTTTAAAAAATGTTTGTATTTCAATTTTAAAAAATGCATAATAAACACAGAACACCAACATAATGTACCCTAAAACCACAAACATATTTTAATTATTATTTCTCTTTCAATCATAGCAACTTCTTCGGATAATGTATTGTAGAAAAGGTATTTTATTTCAAGGAGTGTGGGTAGTGAGAAATCTTCAGGCCACATTGAGCATAGAATGGTTTTGATAATTAGACTCATGAATATTTAACTCTTTTGAAAATTCTAGCATGAAAATAGATAGCAAAAAATTATTGGAAAGTTTGGATAGAGCATAGAATTAAAACTTTAAACACATTGCCATGTAATGATTGTTTTGAGAATTTCTTCCAGCTTCAAATTGAATATGATTTTCCTAGTTCACAGAAGTGAAAATATTTTCAATTTAAGCATTTTTAACAGCTCAGTATGGGCCACAAGCTTTGGCTTTTTCTAAGAGATGGGTTTGAAAAAAAAAGATCCATGGCATTAGTGAATCCCATTTATCTATTTAAAAATATGATTAAAGTAGAAATTTTTGAGGGTTCATTGACCCATATGGTACTTTCTATTTTGGAATGGTACAGTGTGTTAATGCATATAAGTTGAATTATGAGAAAATCTTTACATGATAAAGCTGTTAATGTGACACTGATTTATATATAAAAGCTTTGGAACCTGACTATTTATCAGGAATTATTACTGTGTTTGCATGGGGATAATTAAAAGAAATGTACTGAAAACTGGAGGAAAAGATATTATTCCAGATATTATGGAATAGCTTTTGGAAAAGTGTAACTTACCCATCTTAGAAAAGCAATATTCTGTATTAATCAAAAGAAGAAGAAATATGTTATTTTATAATATTATTTTGTTTTTATTCTACTACTTTTATTCTACTATAATATTATACAGCAATTATTAATTATTTATTAGATAGTGATAAATTGTACTGCTATCTTTTTCTTGTTTCTTTTCTTTCTCTTTTCATTTTCCTCTTATCTTTTATTTTAAATTTAAGGTTTGCTCCATTTAAATCTTATGTCAAACCTTGGAGTCTCCAATTTCTTTTTATAAAAGCAGAAGTGAGAATCTATATTTCTATGCAAATGAGGTTGTAAAGAGTCTATCTAGCTATCTCACATTTAAAGCCTCTTTTGTTAAAATACAAGGACACATATAGCGATCCCCAGTACATGCTTAAAATACAAGGCACGTTCATCATTTTTCCGTATTAATTCTTTTTTGCAGTGTAAAACATACTTAATCCTGTCACTCTCTAGGAGATTTGTTAAGTTATGATTTCTTCATAACTTTTTTGGCATTTATTTTACTAAAGTATAGCCCTACAAAAACAAAATGTGATAGAATTAATATGGAACTCTACAAGAAAAAGACTATGACCTGAAATCTTTAAAAGCATAATTGAAATACTGGCTGACATTCTCATACTATATAAATAACTTTCAAAGTATTATTACTAGAAATATTAAGTAATTTGTCTTTCAGCAATCCTTTGCTGCCTACTTACTGGAAGCATTGGAAGAATTACTGGTATATAGTAATACAGAACTATCCAGGAATGCTGGCAGCATAAAACTTGATGAGACCAGAACTGGCTAGAGTTGCCCAAGAACATCTGGCATGCCCACTAACCAGAGTGTATTCTCTGATATAATATCCTGATGCTGTATCAATTTCTATGGAAAGGGATTAGTAAAACACAAAGTGTTAAAAATGATCCCCCTACTTCTAGGATAACCCAATATTTTTATTGTATTGTCCTCTGTTTATGAAAGAGATAATATTATCAGTAGCAGAAGGGGCTGCAACTGTTCCTCATGTCTCTGACTTTTTAAAATATAATTTCCAGGTGGTTATTAATTAATTAATCACATTTATATGGCCACCCATCTCATAAAAAGAACCATACCATTGGGCTTCCCTCAGAGTAGCAAGCAAATCTTTTATGACACAAACTTTACCTTTTCATACAAGTCTCTTTATACTTCATATGCACTCACAAAGGCAAAGTTTGTACTACAACACTATCATGCTCGTTTTATCATTTTATCAATCCAAATATATTGATTGGCAAAGAAATATGGACCCATCAGAATGAAATCTATATATATAAAAGCGAAATACCACTCATGCATCATCACAAAATCTTCAGAACTGTAAAGCCTACAAACTTGAAATTTAGAATGTATGTTCTTGGCTTTAGGTGCTGACTAAGAAAAGATTTTTCAAAATGACTATCAGAGCACTAGTATTTCATATGTTATTATTAACATGCTCTGATGCTAAGGAGCTCTACCCCCACTCCCCATCTGTAAAACCCAAGCAGAGAAGTTGAGTTTCAGTTTCAGTTTTAGTTTCACAGCACCAAGCTGCTTTAGTATAGAACAGTTGACCTAAGCCACACCCAGGCTCCTTGCTGTCTCCTTCTTGCTCACAAAGCAGATACTGGTTCAGTTTCCAAACAGCAGGATGCTAGCCAGATGAATACCGATGAATGCTGGTAGGCAGAAGCAGAATTTTTTCCCTTATTTTCCCCACCCACATAGTTTAGTAGCAAAGCACAGGTGTTGAGCTAGTACCTGGTGAAACTAATTCAGCAACTGATAAAGTATCTTTTTTTTAAAAAAAAAGTCACTTCCATCTTCTTCAATGCTGTTATGAATATCTGCCTAAAAATGTATAGTAAGCTTTCAAAAAGCTAAAGATAGAAATAGAAAATATAACATTCTTAACAATAAGGAAATAGATTGATAACAAATGCTTTGCTATTTTATAAGTAGATACAGAAGAATGGCTCCTGTCAACATGCAAAAGTTAAGACAAGGTCTTATTGTGTTTCTTTTAAAAAGAGGCTGGTTATTCCTTCAAATGAGAGGTCATCTCTTAGCAAAATTTATTTTTCTGAGAACAGAAAGATATAGTGTCAATGGACGAACCCAAGCAAGCAAGCAACTTGAAACTTTACAATCTCTTTTTACTAAACTTTATTGGATACATCATATCAGTATCAATAATAGCAAAACCAATTGTAATTAATCCTCATAGTTTTTGCATAAAATTTTGCCCCTCATTAGTTCAGTCTCATTAGTAGTCCAAATATTGTTTTAGCAACAGTCCAGACCTTAGTAACACAGATGGCTAAATGATTCTTGGTTCCCACAGAACTGGATTTTTGTTGTTATATCTGCTGTCTGGAACCAGCATTCTACAGGTGGCTCCCCTCCCCAACCCCAGTCTCTGTGGCAACAGTTGAAATCAGCACAATTTTGGTTTGAAGTTAACACACAGCTTTCCTCTCGGTCCCATTGTCATTTTCCTTTCTCTTCCTCTCTCTGTAACCATGGTGCCCTGTTGATTCAGTTAAGCTGTTGATTACAATGATCCAATGAATGAATACATCTTCACTTTCTGGTTCTCAGATGCCAGCCTGACAGACCTTGGCATATTAATTAGAACAATTAATCAGAACATTAAATTAGAACAATAAATGACCTGCTTTCAGAAGTTGCGGGCATTCCAGCACTGGAGATTTTTAAGAAGAAATTAGACAATCATTTGTCTGAAATAGTATATTTCCTGCTTGAATATGGGGTTGACTAGAAGACCTCCAAGGTCCCTTTCAACTCTGTTATTCTGTTCAATTCTGATAGACTTCTTTTCGTCATACTATCCACATTGCCAAATCTGCCAATCTGTTAGAGCATCTGGCACCAATCTGCCTTTCTTCCATACTGTCATTTGGCCCATTTAGCAATGACCCAAAATATTGTTAACAATCCACAACATGAAGTTGCTAACTTCATGAATTTTTTAAAAAATAAAGCTATTTCAGATGTACTGCAGCATCTTCATTGCAGTATGTGGATAAATCTTTTTTTTTTTAATGGAATCTTGAATTTTAAATTAGCTTGATTCAAGTTTGTTTATAATTAATCTCAAATGTATGATTCAATACTTGATCTAAATATGGTATTCTTTGAATTTGAATTTGAAATCTTCAGTTTGAATCAAATCAGTTCTGACTTACACCAGCCCAGTCTGAATTAAAGGAGAATTTCTCATGGTGTTCTTTGAAATTTGATAAAGTATGGAAATGAGCAAATTTTAAATTTGTTCCAGTTTGTACAGACTGTCAACAAACTAAAGAAAAGACAAGAACCTATATTATACTTATGAGAATTTCCCACATATAATCTATTACTTGAGCAATGGGAGGTGGAGTGTTAGGTTATTTTTTTATGAAAATGAATAACAATATTTCTAATACATTATTGCTCTTTCTATTTTTTATTCAGGGTTTTTTATACTATTAGGATTATTTTATAATAATTCTATCAACTAATATTTTATTATGTTCATTTTGTTTGCTTGACATTTTTAAAAAATATATTCACTAAAGAGAAAAAAACAACTTTTGGGAAGATTTAAATAAAAACATCATTTCTGTTTGTCTAGTAGTAAACAAAGTCTTTTTTTTTCAGAAAGGCTGCTATCATATTTTAAACTGTGCGAATATGAATCAATACAAATAATGGTAAAAGCTTTCTGTAAACATCAATGCTAGCAATCCACCATCAGACAAATATTACATTCTGCTAACATAATTACATGGTTCACATGCTTACAACATTGTTGATTGCAAAACCTTCATTTGTAGACCTTAGTTACAGGGCATGTAAAAACAAATATGCACAGTTCCAGTGCAAACTGAGACACAAAATGACAAAGTTCGCAAATAAAAGTGTTTTATTTTATATCATATTGTTGAAATAATCAAAAGAAGATAAAGCATAAAATTAAGGTTATTTGCACTAGTATTTCTCAGAGTTCTTGGCTAAATTCAAGCATGCTATATTTTCCTTTTTATTTCAATTGAAAAGCTTACCTATTTCCTCATCAGGTAAATTATATTCACTATCTTCTGAACTCTATTTTTGGAAGTGTTTTTAACCGAATCAGTTCCAGTTGCTCTAATTAACTGAAATGAATATTTAAAGGACTCTGGCATCCTGAGAAATAATCATTACCTGCCTGAAGTGTTGTTTTACATGCCTAAACTTTAAAAAAAGACTGCTGCTGCTTATATTCTTGTTCATTTGAACAATATTATTATGTTGTAAGTTGATTATATGGGGTGGCTTTTAGTCAATCAGTTTCTTAAATCACCTAAAAATAATGTTTTGTTCTGCTGTTATAAAAAGCAAAGCATCTTACACTGAGAAATATGAGACAAATTTTAGAACTGAAGCAAAGAGTCAACAAACTTACCCAGAAACTTCATTTCAAACAACAAAAATATTTTATACTGAGTTTTTATTTTCCTGATGGATGAAGGAACAGATGACAAGCATATATTTTCAAATAACATGAAAATATTATTTGAAAATATTATTATTATCTGAAAAAAATAACCGCCACCAGACTCGAAATTCTAGACCTAGAAAACCTAGAACTACGCTGCCTTCGGTCTGATCTAAGTATAGTATATAAAATCGTACATTGCAATGAATACTTCAGCTTCAACCATAACAACACAAGAGCAAACAATAGATACAAGCTCAAAGTTAATTGCACCAAACTTGATTGCAGGAAATATAACTTCAGCAACAGAGTGGTCCATGTCTGGAATATTCAACCTGACTCTGTGGTTTCTTCCCCAAACCCCAAAAACTTTAACCTTAGATTGTCTACTATTGTCCTCACCCCTTTCCTAAGAGGTTTGCAGGGGGCGTGCATAAGCGCACCAATGTGCCTACCGTCCCTGTCCTAATGTTTCATATATATATATATATATATATATATATATATATATATATATATATATATATATATATATACTTTGTATTACAACACCCTGTTAAGCCCCAATTAAGGGAGAAAGCAATTAAGAAATTAAGATTAAGAAATTAAGCTTTCTCCCTTAATTGGGGCTTAACAGGGTGTTGTAATATACTTATTCCCCTGCCTCTGCTGATAAGGAGAGAGCCAGATGGTGTAGTGGCATTTACAACTGCCTCACATGTAATACTTCCCTGGTTCGAATCCCAGTAAGGGTATGGCTAGCTGAAGAGAGCTAACTAGCTCGAAATAGATCTATACTAGTCTCCCTTATTTATTATTTAAAATTATCAGCTTAAAAACCTTACACACACACACACACACACACACATACACATATATATATAAATTTTTCTTATATGTATCCATGTATTCATAACTATGTTTTTTACTTATAGTTATTATCTTGTAAGCAATTGACGAATATAAATAAACAAATAAATAAACAAATAAATAAATAAATAAAATTAAAAGACAAGAAATTATACTTTAATGTTAGAACAAAATACAATAGGGAATGGCTGCATTCTGATAGAACAGAACTCAAGTAAGGTCAATAATTAACATTTTTTAAAAAATGAAACAATAAATGTATTTGGTGACTATAAGAAATAATGAGAAATCCAAATGAGGTTTTTGTCTCTTATTTTTCACTCCAGTGCTACAGGAATAATCAAATGGCATTCTATATTAAGTAGTACCAGCTACGCAACTCACTAGACTAATTATTTGTATATATATTTTTAAAACCGTTATATAAAATATATGGAATCAATTTATACTTTCAATACTAGTGAAAACAATTTTGTATTTGGAATGGGGTAACTGAAATAAATGAGAAGAAGGAAGGAAGGAAGGAAGGAAGGAAGGAAGGAAGGAAGGAAGGAAGGAAGGAAGGAAGGAAGGAAGGAAGGAAGGAAGGGAAGGGAAGGGAAGGGAAGGGAAGGAAGGGAAGGAGAGAGAGAGGGAGGGAGAATTTAATGTTTCTGTCTTACTAATAATTCATACAAGCAATTTCAAACAATAACATTCCAAATGCAAGAGATAAGGTAAACATCAATCATATTTTCCAAACTAAATTGAAACATTCAAAAGAGAACAACTCAAATATATAGAGTTTTTTTAAAAAAATTGATTATGTGCCATTCTTACAGTCTTGGCTTTTACTTCTTTAGATGGTCACTTCTTTAGATAGTTTCCAGGATGATTTGTTACCAAATTAGACCTTCAGGTCTTCAAATGATTTACCATATCACTGTAATCAACCCTAATATCCATACTATTGATCATCTTTTTTTCTTTTCTTCCACTTTACTCAGAATTATAAACTTCTCAGGAGAATTAAGTATTTATATATTGTGTCAAAATTATGTACTGTATAATAAATTGGACTTCAAGTGAGAATTTTGATTGATTTGTTCTATGATCCATGTCTTTGTTTTCTTCATATCTCAGGGATCTTGTGCAACATTCTTGCTTTCTTTTTATCTTATTTCTTCAAATCCAACTTTTTCTATAATAGAAAGTCACAGGGAAAATGTCAAACCAGGTATGGCATTGACAGGGGACTTTATCATGCTGTGGGAGCTCGCCCCCGCTGTTTACGGGCGGTGGCGTGCTCCGACCCCCAGGTTATGTCCCGTTCCTTGGGCTGTTCGAATGATCCGGCCCCGGGCCTTTGGCTATGTTATGCAATGCCAGGTCCGTAGTTAATAAAGCCCCCTCATTTATGATTTAATTGAGGAGGGGGAAGCGGACCTGGTGGGCATTACCGAGACCTGGCTGGGACAGGAGGGGGGTGTTCGCCTGGTGGAGATGTGCCCGGCTGGGTTTTGGGTTTTTCATCAGCCGAGGGCCCAGGGGAGGGGTGGGGATGTTGCGGTGATTATTCGGGAGGACCTAGGTCCTAGGGAATCCACTGTTCCTAGACAACCGGATGTGAATCCTCTTTGTAAAGTTCAGATGTGCCTATTGATCACATACCTGGCTCCCTGCTAGGTGGCATCGGCCCTGCCTGAGCTCCTCGAGGTTATAGCCGACCTGGTGGTTGAGACCCCCAGGCTGATGGTCATGGGAGATTTCAACCTGCCTTCGGCTGGCGGGAGCTCGGGGATTGCTCAGGAGTTCTTGGCTTCCATGACAGCCTTGGACCTCACCCAACTAATTAGGGACCCCACTCACACTGGGGGTCACATCTTGGATCTGGTTTTTGTCTCTGGACAGTGGCAGGATGATCTAGGTATAGGGGACATTGTTTTTGAGTCCCTGTCATGATCATTCGCTCCTTAGACTGGACTTCCAGGCTGCAACCCCTCATCGCAGGGAACTGGAGCTGATACAATGGTTCCACCCCAGGCGCCTGATGGACCTGGATAGGTTCCTGATGGAGCTCGGGCCGTTTCCTGGTGTTCGAACACATGACTCGGTTGAGGACCTGGTGGCCACCTGGGATAGGGTGGCGGCTGGGGCCCTTGACCGAGTCGTGCCTTTGCAGCCTCTGACCTGATGCCACTCTCGTTCAGCTCCATGGTTCTCTGAGGAGCTGAGGGAGATGAAGAGCTGGAAAAGACGTCTAGAGAGTGGTTGGAGGGACACCCACTCCGGATCTGACCGAACACTATCGCGGTCCTATATTAGGACCTATTTAGTGGTGACAGAGGCGGCAAAGCATTCTTACTTTTCCGCCCTTATCGCATCTGCAGGAAATCGCCCAGCTGCCCTTTTTAGGGTGACCCACTCCCTTTTAGAAGTGGGAGCACGGGAGGATCCTCTGCAGGGCGGGCTGAGGATTTTTTGAATTTCCTGCTGGACAAAATCACTCAGATCTGAGATGGATTGGACTCTGACTGGGCAACTCTGGACAGGGGGTCGGGGGCAGAATTGGGGGAGGTCATCTGGGGAGAGTTTGACCCTCTGATCCCCGAGGACATGGACAGGATGCTGGGTGGGCTTAATGCTACCACCTGTTTACTGGATCCTTGTCCCTCCTGGCTGGTGTTGGCCACTCGGAAGGTGACACGAAGTTGGTTCCAGGGTATTATTAACACTTCCTTGAGTGAGGGGTTTCTGCCTGCTGTCTTGAAAGAGGCGGTAGTGAGACCCCTCCTCAAGAAACCGTCCCTGGACCCAACTTTGTTATCTAATTATTGTCCGGTCTCCAACCTTCGCTTTGTGGCGAAGGCTGTTGAGAGTATGGTGGCACGACAGCTTCCCCAGCACCTGGATGAAGCTGTCTATTTAGATCCATGCCAATCACGCTTCAGGCCCGGATACAGCACAGAGACGGTGTTGGTCGCATTGGTGGATGATCTCTGGAGGGCCCGTGACAGAGGTTATTTCTCTGTCATGGTCCTGTTAGATCTCTCAGCAGCTTTCGATACTGTCGACCACAGTATCTTATTGTGGTGACTGGGGGGATTGGGAGTGGGGGGCACTGTTTTGCAGTGGTTCTCCTCCTTCCTCTCTGACCATTCACTATTTGTGTTGGCAGGGGGGCAGAGATCGACCCCGAGGCCCCTGATCTACAGGGTTCCTCAGGGGTCGGTGTTCTCGCTCCTGCTGTTCAACATTTATATGAAGCCGCTGGGTGAGATCATCCGTGGCTTTGGGGTAGAGTTTCATCAGTACACTGATGATACTCAGCTGTACATTTCTACCCCAGGCCACCCCAAACGAAGCCGTTGAAGTGATGACCCAGTGCCTGGAGGCTGTGCGGGGTTGGATGGGATGGAAAAGGCTTCAGCTCAACCCAGCTAAGACCGAATGGCTGTGCTTTCTGGCACCCCGATACAGCCAGCTAGTTCCATCACTGGCTGTGGGGGGAAAAATTCTTGGCCCTACAGACAGGGCATGCAATCTGGGTGTCCTCCTGGACGTATGGCTGTCATTAGAAGAACATATAGCGGCCGTCGCCAGGGGGGCTTTTTATCAGGTCCATAGGATCTACCAGTTGTGGCCCTTTCTGGATCGGGATGCACTTCGCACAGTCACATCCACCCTCGTTATCTCCCGCCTAGACTATGCCAATGCTCTCTACATGGGGCTCTCCTTGAAGAGCACCAAAAGGCTCCAACTGGTGCAGAATGTGGCCACGCGGGTGGTTTTGGGGGCTTCTCAGAGCTCTCATGTTACGCCACTCTTGCGCGAGCTGCATTGGCTCCCGGTGGTCTTTCGGGTGCATTTCAAGGTGTTAGTTACCATCTTTAAAGCGCTCCATGACTTGGGACCTGGATATTGATCTCCCATCAGCCAGTGCACTCCCATAGAGTGGGTCTCCTCAGGGTGCCGCTGGCTGGACAGCTGGTGACCCCGAGGGTGTGGGCCTTCTCTTTGGGGGCACCCTCCCTCTGGAACGAATTACCCCCAGAGATTAGCATCATCCCTGACCTTTTGACCTTCCGGCGCGTGTTGAAAACTTATTTATTTCATCAAGCCGGTCTGGCCTAGGGTTTTATGGGGTTTTAAATTCGGTTTTAATTGGTTTTAGTCCTTATTTTTAAACCTTTGTCTCGTTTTTATTATTCAGCCATGATATTTAATCTTTTTAATTGTTTTTAATTATTGTTATTATTGTATTTTTTAATGGCTGTACACTGCCCCGAGTCCCGCAGGGAGTGGGGGGCAGTATATAAATCTTGTAAATAAATAAATAAATAAATCATGATTCTTATTGCTGTCTTTACATGCATTCAAATGTCCCGGCACCTTAATTTCTGCTTGCAGTCCTTTATTGCTACCTCACCAAATGCTGTTTTTTGACTGTTGGTTCTTTTACTGTTGATAGTACCAATAGGCAGAAGCTATCTTCACTTCAGTATATTCATTATCAGTTCTAAAGCAAGTTTATAGTGAATATTGGTCAGGCTCTCTCTTGACAGATAAGTAAAGATAAATGTTCCCTTCGCACAAATGTGCTAGTCTTTTCTGGCTCTACCAGAAAATGCTCATCTCCATTACAAAGCTGAAAAGCTAGTGCTGTCCAAAGATGTCTCTGTGGTCATGTGGTTGGCATGACTAAATATCGAAGGCATACGGAACACTTTTACCTTCCCATCAAAGTTCTTCCCTATATTTCTACTTACATTTTTACATGCT
Organism: Bungarus multicinctus; assembly: GCA_023653725.1. Classification (NCBI taxonomy): domain Eukaryota; kingdom Metazoa; phylum Chordata; class Lepidosauria; order Squamata; family Elapidae; genus Bungarus; species Bungarus multicinctus. Next base: position 37,379,888 of record CM042849.1, read on the forward strand.
TTCAAACTGATAGGTTGGCAGAAGCTGGGACAAGTAATGGGAGCTCACTTTGTTACATCATGCTAGGGAATTGAAATGCTGACCTTTCTGATTGACAAACTCAGCGTCTTAGCCACTGAGCCATCGCGTCCCATTATCTTGACAGATACTTCTACAGAAATCAGATATGTCTTTCTGCACCATGAATTAAAGAAGATGCCTGTAGAAGATCCAGAAATTGGACCAAAAAAAGTCCACTCAGGCCAGCCTAGGAGCTGAGCCTTGCTCAGGAATCTTTGTCTGATTCCAAGCTAACCATGGGAAAAAAATATGCTAAATTCTACCAACAGTAAAAATTATGTTAAGAGAAGGAATATGCTATTATAAACAGAGTTAGCTAAATCTGATTTTCAGCTACATTAAATGTGGGCTAGATATGAAACAAAACAACTTTCCAAATAATAGTTTCCTGGATATTAAAGAATGGCTTCATGGTCATGTTAATATTTCAAGGATGCGACAATCAGCCCTGGAATAACATGGTTTCAAATAATGATTCATCCATGATGTTTGAACTTTTGCAATGTACATTATTCTTTCTTGAGCATTGCTATTTCTTACAAGAAGAAAAAGGAATGGTGCTTGCTGTTCTAAAGCTTTGGAGAAAAAAACAGAATAGATATATCATCAACAACACTGTACAAAAATTTAAGAACTAAATTTACTGATATGCAGTGGTAAATTTGAATATATAATGCAGTGGTATGCACTGATAAATTTTAACATATAATCAAAGAACATAATCTTATTGATACTATACTCCACTGTATATAATTATTTCTATCACTTCTTTATGAATTATATTTTACAGAAGGAAAAATCTACAAAGAGTTTTTAACACATAACAGGAACTTATTTGATTCATGTGAGATTTTTACATAGTCGATAATATGAATTAAGAGTTTGACTTAATTATTGCCCTTTGAAATCATTTCCCTGTCTTGAAACTAACTGGTGAATGGATTTTAATTGTTCCAAAAGCAAGCACTACTTTCAGTAATTAACATGTCTCTGTAATTATGGGTGGTTAGGGGTTTCAGTATTTAACTGTAAAGTGCAAATGTTGAAAGTCAAGAAATTGCAAAGGGAAAAAAGACATAAGATGTTGTAATCTGAATAGAAAGTTTCATCCTTTTAATAAGAAAATGAATATAATTTTATAATGTGAATCAATGTTATTTTTCATATACTGTATATGTGAAATGACAAATAATTAATATATTAACCATAAAGAACAAGACAAATGATTTATTTTAGATGAATTTGTCACCATTATAAATTACTATTTTTTCTAATAAAAATATAGCTATTCTTTATACACTATGATTATACCTTAAAATTGTTAATGAAGGTTATATTGTATATGTACATGTATAGTACATATATAACACATATTTAATGAAATTGTAATTCTAAAAACTCTGTTATATTAATATATTCAATCAAAATGAATTCGACTTCAATTTTTTTTCCACAGATATACTGAAAAATCCTAATCTTAAAAAACCCAAAGGATTTATAACAAAGGATATACATTGGGCAAGAAGAATACAATTAAAGATTCTTATCACAAACATATAAGAAGAAAAACTTTGCTATCAGCATATCTGGAATGCTGATCTGAAATATATAAGACTTCCTAAGGATCAAATTGGTCTACTGTTAATTTATGACATTGGATTGTTCTGTCAAGTTAAGGGAGTGTGAGGGAATGAGAGAGTGGGGGAGGGAGGGAGGGAGGGAGGGAGAGAGGGAGGAAGGAAGGAAGGAAGGAAGGAAGGAAGGAAGGAAGGAAGGAAGGAAGGAAGGAAGGAAGGAAGGAAGGAAGGAAGGAAGGAAGGAAGGAAAAAGTAATATGATGTATCAGATATAAAAAAGAATACTATCAAAGTATCCCATAATTTTTATCCTTCAGTATTTGGCCATATGGATTTTGTATATTTTAGTTCTGCATTTAAAACAATTCTTCCATATAGATTAGTGTCTAGACTTATGGATCTTTGCTTCCTTATTCAATCTAGATTATGAATTTTCTGTCTGGCTGCTTTCAGAGGGTCAGATTAGATAATCATATCTCTCCAACCATTATTCTTAGCACTGGTACACCACAGGATTGTGTTTTGAATCCCTTACTCTATACTCTTTATGTGCATGACTTCATTCCCAGTCACGCCAGTATACTATTATCAAATTTGCAGTTGATACAACAGTGGTGGGACTCATCTCTGGGAGGGATGAGTCCGTCAATAGAGATGAGGTGGACTGGTTGTTTATAGTGGACTATAGAAGGAATAAATCAGACATCCAGCCGTTGCTTATCAATGGAGACCGAGTGGAACAAGTGGCCAGTTTTAAGTTTCTGGATGTTATCATAAAAGAGAAGCAGACATTGCAGTACTGGTCAAAAGGGCCCAGCAGAGATTATACTACCTGAGACTTCTCAGGAAACAACAACTAAATGAAAAACTTCTGGTGACCTTCTACCACTGCAGAATAGAGAATATTTTAACTTACTACACCTGTGTATGGTTTGCCAATTGCATAGTAGCAGATAGGACAGCATTCCAGAGGGTTAATATCATTGCCCAGAGAATCATTGGTTCCCCTCTTTCCCCTTCGGAAGAGCTTTATAGCTCCTGCTGCCTTAAGAAAGTTCAAAACATTCTTAAAGATCCATCTCATTCTAAGCACCATTTTTTTTTTTGAACTATTACCATCTGGCAGATAATAAAAACAAGGACAAATAGGCTGAAAAACATTTTCTATCCCAGAGCAATAACTATATTGTATAGTGCAATATTAATGCAATATCAGGGGTTTTCAATTCAATTGTATAAAATGGAAGAATGTGTGTTTGTGTTTTATTTTTATAGTTATAATGTACACTGAAGATGGCATTTAATTTCATTGTATGAGGTACAATGACAATTAAAGTAAACTAACTAACTAAATTGTTGTGGTTATAATACTATAACTCTGAACACAGACAGCTAGGAAATCTTCTTCTATGCATATCCATGACCAATTTTGATTAAGCAAGAAGGGAGTTTTTAACACCTGTTTATGATATAACAAATGATCATTTTGAGCGATTCAAACTGTTATTTTATATGACTAGTAACAATCAAAAATAGTTCAAAGAAAGTAACTATGGTGGTTTTAGGCAGAACTGATAAAACACGGATAAAAATTCCACTAGGAACAACTTATAAGAAACCATTATAGGTTGCTCTTAGTAGAGTTTTTAATCACATAACTTTTTAATGTAACAAAAAGAGAGAGTCCTATATTAATTTAATCTGCTAACAGAAATACAAACTATGTGTGATATTCTATGCTAATGAAATAAAAGGAATATGTATTATAAAGAATACACTGCCATCTATTGGATGTCACTGTTTTATTTATTTAACTTTCTTTTTCCCTGTTGGAATTATCCAGGCCAAACAAGATAAATACTATGTGTTATATGATTTATTTTCTTTCTCTGTTTTTTTAGAAGATTTACTGACAAATTTCCAAAAAAAGTATTCTTTATTTTTACAATACATATTCTACATAGCAACAAATTTGTCTCTAAATTCTACTACTAACACACTGATATATTTTATTTATTTGGTAAATTTATAGACTGCCCATCTTACATTTTGTACACCAGCAGTTATGGCACCAGGTACTGGTTTCATGGAAGACTATTTTTTTATGGACCAGGGAGTGGGGAGAAGGGTCACCATGCAACCTAGATCTCCCACGTGTGCAGGAAGGATCACCATACAACCTAGATCTCCCACATGTGCAGGAAGGTTCAAGCTTCTATGAGAATCTAAAGCCTGATGATCTGAAGTGAGCTGAGTGTAAGGCATCCAGAAAGTATCCATGCTATCAATCACTATCAAAAGGCTGGATTAGACTTTTCGATATCAATCACTATATCAAAAGATACATTTTCTCTCCAATTGATTTATTTAGGAACAGATCTGGCATGTCAAAGGCAATTTCCCAAAGTGAAATTATTTTCTCGTGTTACACAGAATCCACCTTCTCTCTTCCCTTCTCTCCTACCACTTCTACACTTCATAAATCACAAGAACCAATTAACTGCAACTGGAATTTCTTAATACGACATACAGAATAACCTTGAACTTTTCAACTCCTCCACCCCCCCTTCCATGAAATGTGACAGCTGAATTTTTAAAGATGACAGGCATCCCCCTTGAAAATTCCTCCTCCTAAAAGAAAAGGAAAGAACACAGATACAGGGGTTAACACATTGTCCTTAACCCCCTCTTCCCCCTTCACGAGGATCCTTCAGTTTATGGGGAAAATCCTCATGGAATTGGTTAACCAATTGATCAGCATGAACATCCCAACTCTTTACCCAACTAGCATCTGAGAGAAGGTATCCTTTCCATAAGACCAAATATTGCAGTCGGCCACGGTGTAAACTACATGGGGCTGCCTTTGAAGAGCATCCGGAGGCTCCAGCTGGTGCAGAATGCAGCCGCGCGGGTGGTGTTGGGGGCTCCTTGGGGCTCCCATGTTATGCCACTTCTGCGCGAGCTGCATTGGCTCCCGGTGGCCCTCCGGGTGCGCTTCAAGGTCTTAGTTATCATCTTTAAAGCGCTGCATGGCTTGGGACCAGGATATTTGCGAGACTGCCTCCTGCCATTATCGGCCTCCCGCTGACCAATATGCTCCCATAGAGTCGGCCTCCTTGGGCTGCCACCGGCTGGACGGCTGGTGACCCCGAAGATGCAGGCCTTCTCATTGGGGGCACCCTCTCTCTGGAACGAATTAGCCCCGGAGATGAGGACTATCCCTGATCTTCTGACCTTCCGCCATACGTTGAAAACTTATTTATTTCAGCAAGCCGGTCTGGCCTAGGGATTTTTAAATCTTTTAATCTGGTTTTAACTGTCTTAATTTCCTTATTTTTAATCTTTTGAAAGGGCCAATGTATTTAATTATTTTAATTTTTAAACATTGTATATGTATTTTATATGTGTATTTTATCTTGGCTGTTCACCACCCCAAGTCCCTTTGGGAGAGGGGGGGGCGGTATATAAATTTAAATAAATAAATAAATAATATAAATTTAAATAAATAAATAAACTAGAATCAAGAATTTTTTGAATTTCATAATGTGTTTCCCCCTGTACCATTAACTGTTTTGGGGGACATTAATGTAATCTTGATCGGGACATCTTACGCACAGTCACTCATGTCCTTGTCACCTCCTGCCTGGACTACTGTAACGTCCTCTACATGGGAATCCCTGCAGGGAGCACCCAGAGGCTTCAACTGGTGCAAAATGCGGCTGCGCAGGTGGTTATGGGGGCGTCAAGAAACTCCCATGTGATGCCTCTCCTGCGCGAGCTGCATTGGTTGCTGGTGGCCTTCCGGGTTTGCTTTAAGGTTCTGGTTTTGACCTTTAAAGCGCTCCATGGCATCGGACCAGGTTACTTGCAAGACCGTGTTCTGCCAGTAGTCTCCCACCGACCGGTGCACTCCCACAGGGAGGATCTCCTTCGGGTCCCGACAGCATCTATGTGCCGCCTGGTGACTCCGAGGAACAGAGCCTTCTCTGTGGGGGCACCCGCCCTCTGGAATGGGTTGTCTCCTGAGTTACGGATGACCACTGACCTGAGAGTGTTTAGATGTGCATTGAAAACTTGGCTCTTTGAGCAGGCCGGCCTGGGCTGATTTTAAATTGGGGTTTTTAGAATTTGGGGTTTTAGAAATTGGGGTTTTTATATCTTATTATTGGGGTTTTTAAGTAAAAATTTTAGCAGCCGCCATGTATTTAATCTCTTTTAACTTTTGTAATTTGTATTATATTATAGCTGGCTGTACACCACCCTGAGTCCCTCAGGAGTAGGGTGGTATATAAATTTGATATAAATAAATAAAAATAAATAATGTAGTAGCTGGTTTTAGTAAACTACAATGGAATACTGGATTAATTTTCCCCAATATTCGAAGAAGACTTAATTGGACAGTGACCAGATTGATTATCTTTGAAATTGGGAACGGACCCAAGAATTTTGGACCCTGTGACTTACTGGGCAGTTTCAACCTAAGATACTTGGTCGACAAATATACTTTGTCCCCTACTTTAAAGGCAGTCGAAGGGATCTATGCCTGTTTTTTATAATTTTTTGCAGCTTCGGTCAAAGCTTTTTTTGTATCTTCCTATCCTTTCTTTAATGAGTTCATCCATTCTTTTAGGGACATGGATGAGGGAAGTTGTCTAAGTAACTCTGGTATCGGGACAAAATCCATTCCAGTATTGATTTGGAATGGAGTCAATCCCGTGCTGCTATGTACTGCATTATTGTCAGCAAACACTGCAAAAGGCAATAACTCAGTCCAATTTTCTTATTGATAACTTATATAGCATCTAATGTATTGTTCAATCATGGTGTTACAAGCTGCTCCGCTGCTAAGGATAAATCTTGAGAGAAACCAATGGATTTCAGAAATTCCCTCCAAAATTTTGCAGTAAATTGTACCCCTTTGTCTGATATTATTCTATGAAGTACTTCATGTAGTCTATAGATATGTTTCACGAACAGCTTTGCAAGTTTTTTCGCAGATGGAAGTCCTTTGCAAGTTATAAAATGGGCCTGTTTAGAGAATAAGTCAATTATAGTCCAAATGATCGTATTCCCTTCACTCTTAAGTAATTCAACAATAAAGTCCATTGTGATCTCTTCCCAAGGTTGGGTTGGTTCAGCAACTTGTTGCAGGAGGCCAGGGGTTTTTCCAGTTCTGTCTTTCATTGTGGCACAAATTGAGCAATTTTTTACATAGTCCTAGACATCAGGTTTCATTTTTGGCCATCAGAACTGTCTTCTCAGTAAATGTAGGGTTTTTAGGAATCTGAAGTGGCCTCTCAGCCTGGAGTCATGGCTATGCTTTAGTACCAGTAGTCTTAGGGTTGTGGGTACATAAAGCTTAGTCCCTTTCTAAGCTAGTCCATCATTCATTGTCAACTCGATTTGATGGTCCAGGAACCAAGGATCAGTCAATAGGTCCATTTTCAATTCTGTAGTCAGCTTATCTTCCAGGTGTTTGGGGTTGCGGTTGGCTTGGGCTCGAGTGGTCACTTGGCCTGCTGATTGAGCTTCTGAAATTAAGGCTTGTATTATTTCCTCTCGGTGGCTGTCAAACTGAGGTTTTCTGGACAGAGCATCCACCAGTATGTTTTTCCCTCCTGGAATATATTTAATGTTAAAGTTGAATCGCTTGAAATATTGGGCCCAGTGAACTTGTTTGGGCGATAATCTCCTTGGGGTCTTTAGAGCCTTGGGGTTCTTATGATCAGTCCATACCTCAAAAGCCTCTGGCGCCCCTTCTAGAAAATGCCTCGTATGGCAAATGCTTCTTTCTCCCAGACCGCCCACCTTCACTCTATGTCTGTCAGCTTTTTGGACACATAAGCGCAAGGCATCAGTCAGCCTTGAGAGTCCTTTTGCAGCAAAACAGCTGCCACCGCTACATCACTTGCATCCATTTGGAAAATAAAAGGCTTGATCATGTCTGGGTGCTGGAGGATGGCCTCAGCTGTGAAGAGGAGTTTTAAGGCCTCAAAAGCTTTCTGACAGTCCATAGTCCAAGCCAGGGGTTGACTCGGTTTCAGTTTGGTGGGCAACAGGCCCATTTTTAATAGCTCCATCAATGGGAGGTCAACTTCAGCAAAGGATGGAATGAATTTTCTATAGAAGTTGGCAAACCCCAAGAAACTTTGAACTTGTTTTCAGGTTCTGGGGGGCTGCCAGTCCAGCACTGTTTTCACTTTTTGGGGGTCCATTTCAATCCCCAGGTTGGATATTCGGTAGCCTAAGTAGTCCAACAACTCTTTATGAAATTCGCGTTTTGAGAGTTTCATATATAATTTGGTGGCTAGAAGTTTTTCTGGAACTTGTCAGACCAATTGAACATGTTCTTCCATGGTTTCGTTGAAGATAAAGATGTCACCAAGTATACAAGGATCCGTCGGTAAAGGTGCGGTTGTAGCACCTCATTGATGACCTGCATAAATACTGCAGGAGCCCCCTGAAGACCGAAAGGCATGACTTTGAATTGGAAGCTACCCAGAGGGCAGTTAAAAGCAGTTTCCCACTCATCTCCCTCTTTGATGCGGACCCAGTAGTAAGCTTCCCTGAGATCTAGCTTAGTAAATATCTTGACCTTCGACAAGTGGTTCAATAAGTCTTTCATAAGGGGGAAAGGGTACATGTTTTTGACGTATATGGCGTTCATGCTTCTAAAGTCAACACACAATCTCAACCCGCCATCTTCTCCTTGACAACACGAGGGCAGCTAGTCTTGATTTGGCAGGCTCGTTCCAAATTGATGTCGATGTATTTCCTTAATTGAGTCATTTCAGTAGGCATCATGGAATACATCTTTGGTTTTGGTAATTTCCCCCTGGGCTCTATGGCGCAATTAGGGGCTCGATGGGGAGGTAAAACATTACACTCTTCTTCACTGCTTCAGCCAAGTCTTTGTATTGGTTAGGTACCTGGGGGTTATCTGGGAGAAGGTGGGATGCCATGGATGCTGTCTCAGGCTCTGGGTTCCAGCTGACTGGTGGCTTTGTAGTGGGTGGAAGAGAGGACTATGGGCTCAGTCCAATGAGGATTTTTCTGAATCCATCCTCCCATTTGATCATCGGGGCCCATTTGTCTAGCCAAGCAAGTCCCACTATGATTGATTCTGACATCTTGGGGGCCACTATGACGCGTATGAGTTCACGATGGGTCCCTAATTCCATCTTGATCAATTCAATTATCTGAGTGGCTGCCCCCTCCCCAATTAAGATTCCATCCACTTGCTCAAATCTGAGTGGGTGTTTTAGCAGGTTAGTCTTTATGCCCAATTGTTAACAGCTGGATTGCACTTCGACTGTGGAGCTTGTGGTACAGGAGCAGAACCAGACAGTCTGCTGCTCTATGGTTGGCTTGCCCACATCAGTAACATTTCAGCACCCTGGTAGGTTGGGTACGAGCAGGTTCCGCTGACCAGATCAGCGGTCTCCTAGCCACAATTCTCTTAGAAGGGGCTGCCGGAAGGGGTTTCCTGTGTGGGTTGATGCTGCGATCTAAGCTGAGGGATGCAACATACCATGATTGTGAGGTCTCTGGAATTCCCCTAATTTCACAGGCCTTCTTTACTTCTGGATCAATGGGTTTTTTAAAATAGTGTAAAGTCATTCTTTCAGGCCAATCCATGAGGTCGCTTGCAACCCTTCTAAAGTCGCAAATAAATTCTGACAAAGGTAGCTTGCCTTCCCTCATTTCCATTAACTTCTCTTCATTCTCTGCTACCCTGTCTGGATTTTCAAATCTAAGTCTTAATAATTGAATAAATCCATTTATTAATAATTGAATAAATCCATCATGTAATTCGGGGGCTTGTTTGTTGTGTAGTTGGGTCACTCAGTCTGAAGCATCCCCTTCATTCATCCCATTTGTTATGGCCGTAACCAAATCGCACTCTATGGCATATTGATCTCCAAATTGTTCTATATGGGATCAGATTCGAATGAGGAAGTAATTGAAATGTTCATGGCGGCTATCGAATACAGCCTTGAAGGGAATTTGGTCCGACCTGGGCCATGGTTGAGGAGGTGGCACAGGCCAGGCCCTGCAGATTGTACTGGAATGAAAGGAACTGGCCTGATGGTATACGTAGGCTGGGTAGGCCTCCTGTATCCTGGCTGGGTGGTGGCTCTCTGGAATAGGGGTCCCTGAGGCCTCGCTGATGGTTGGGGCTGCATTTGAGGCCTGATTCCCTGGTTGGGTGGAGGGGAAGTGGCTGCTGTCTGTTGTCTGGGCAACCCCCCTTCAGACCAGGGCTGAGTTGGTGCTGGCTGCCATTGGCATTGAATCTACCCCTGGCCTGGATCAAATCCCCACCCTGGAGGGATACTCTCTGCAGGGGCCAAAATTCCCTCTGGAAATTGCCTCGGAAGCTGCAACATACTTCTGTCAGTTGGTGCATCTTTCTGGCTTCCTCCAACTGGCATCTGTATAGTCTCTTCCCTCCAATCTGACAGAATAGCAATATGCCTGGGATTTGAAAAAGATTTCTCTTTAAACAGCTGGATTACCTCTGGGTTATAACAACTTCTTGAGTTGAAATGCTTCAGTATAGCTTTCAAATCCTTTTCCTCTACTGTCATTCTGAAAGCATCCATCATCTCCTCCAAACAAGGACTTGCAGATCCAATTAATGTTCCGGAGGGAGGGTCCCCATAAGTTCCCCCCTGCATATCTCCTTCAGCTGATTGTTGATCTTTCTCCATCTTTGGGAAAAGAACTCCGGGATATCAGCCAAGCCCCTTCAAAAAATAAAAGTCGACTTTGGGAAATAAGTTTAAGGCATCCAGAAAGTATCCATGATATCAATCACTCTGAGACATTTTCTGTCCAATTGGTTTATTTAGGAACAGATATGGCATGTCAAAGGCAATTTCCCAAAGTGAAATTATTTTCGCGCATTACACAGAATCCATCTTCTCTCGTCCCTTCTCTCCTCCCACTTCTACACTTCATAAATTACAAGAACCAATTAACTGCAACTGGAATTTTTTAATACGACATACAGAATAACATTAAACTTTTCAACTACTCAACCCCCCTTCCATGAAATGTGATAACTGAATTTTTAAAACTGACACTGAGACAATGATGCTAGTACTGGGCAATGGCTGCAAATGCAGATGAAGCTTCTCTCATTCATCTGCCACTTATCTCTAGCTGTGTGTCCCAGTTCCTAACAGGCCATAGACTGGTACCAGTCTGTGACACAAGGGTGCCTGCTGTACATGACTCACGGTGGCTCATATTTTAAGAACAAAAACAGTGAAACAACAACTAGATAACAAAAATAGCAGTTGAGAAGACTCTCAACATTCAAACAAGCCATGACACTGTGTCAGGATTCCAACAGTTACTCCAATTAAATCATGAGCCTCGAGCCACACTCCCAAAACTAAAAAAGATTTATTTGAAGATAATATTCAACATCCAGCATTTACCTGGGAGTAGCCAACTCTGAGATACATAATTCACTGTCACCTTTGATCCTGTTTCCCCCCGGATATATCATCCAGTGAAAAATGTCCATAGCCAAGAGTCATTAATCGTGCTCTCTAATTAGATTTTTGCATGGCAGAAGCTTCAATACCTAATCAGTGTTTGAAGAAAATATGAATAGAATGTACTTTCGATTCTACACTGCTGCCTTTTCTTTGAAACTCCCTCTTCCTTTTCCGTTGTCAACTATAAAACGTGTATACAAAATGTTCTATGAGTTGACACACTGGGTTATCCATATTGTTAGGGCTCCAAGATTGATGGCAAAGCCAGGTTTTTAGTGTTTGTGAAAGGCCAGCAAGATCAGGGAAAATTTAATTTCTGGAAAATGATGTTCCAGGGCATGTACCATAGTATAAAAGGCTCTTGACAGATTACAATGTGTTACAGATGGACATATCTAACAGTATGGGTAGGTGGGTTGACACCATTAGGGACAGATGATTCTATAAGTTACCTGTCCCCAAGCCTTTAAAGATAACTACTAGTAACTTTAATGTTATGTATGTTACAGATCCCATAAGTTAAATAATTTCTGCCATTATGTCCACATTTTGTAATATTTCCCGCTCAGACATGAAGCAAGCTGATCCTCTCCTGGCCTTTCAAAATGATGTTGTCAAGCCCCAAGAACCAAGAAAGACACATGGAATTACTTCTGAGCAGTTTCCTTTATTATTCTTGTTAGGATATGTACAGAGTAACCCTTGTACAAAAAGGATATGAACACGAAAATGGTTTATGAGAACAGTTATGAATAAATATACAGCCACACAGAGTTAAACAAGTTATATTAATGTTTACTTGAAGAAATAGCACAGTCCAATAAATAGTCCATGTCATACACATTTTTTATCAGTCCAGAAATATACAGTTATAAAGTCTTCTTACTGGTTTCAAGTCTTTTACAGCAGACAAATATCAAACCATAATACAACAGATAATCTTCGATATCAACAGAATATCAAAATAAACAGGGTTAGTCAGTATCGGTCTGTAGTCAGTCAATATCAGTATCAAGAGAGATCATCAGTGAAAAAGAGAGAATTAAACCATGATCTAAGCTCTCTCTTATGGCAACTTGTAGCATAATTAACCAACCAGAACACATCATAATACATTACAGTATTTTTCCTTAAAGCTACAAATATATACATATTTGTAGTTTATGTATTGTCAACTCAACTACATTATTTAGATATCCATAACATTTCTTAACCTATAGATAGAAATCCCATGAAAATAAAGCATAACTAAAGATATACTGTGAGAATTGCTTTGGAAGAACCTGATTATCTCTGTTCTTCTCAACCGAACTATCTTAGCTTCAAATTCATTAGCTTCAAATATTGACATTCCATCAGCTATTCTATCAGACTGCATGACTTATTTCACAAATCAGTCAACTGAACAGTTTCTTTGTGTTGTGAAGATAATATAATCTAAATGATGATTATGATTTTTTTATTTTTAGCAGAGCTATAAGGCTATTGTTTTTAAAATTTAAGACTGTTTTACTAGTGCTGTTGTGAAAAATGAGACTGTTTTTGAGATTTAGTGAATCATCAATTGCTACTTAATCAGTAGAGAAAGAGTGTTAATATAAATATGTGCAAATGCATATGATGTTCATCCATCATTTTGGAAGAGGACCTTACCATCCAACAGGTTCTGGGCTGTCTGCAGTGTGTCTGCAGGTGGCTGCTAAGGCCTATCCAAGCAGAAAATGTTCTGCCACATGTCGGACAGACATGTGTGGGCACTACTATTGCAGCATTTGCAGCTCTGGCTTTGCGGAGTGCTTGCTTTTCTTGTGCTATAGTTATTCTTCTGTCTTTAAATGTCTGGCAGCTTTGAATCAACACATGCCATGTTGGTCAATCTTGTGCCAGAGTTCCCAGGAGGTGGTTTTGATATCCAGGGGCTTGAGAGCAGCTTTCAGTGTGCCTTTGTATTGCTTCCTTTGTCTTCCATGGAATCGTTTACCTTGAGACAGCTCACTATAGAGGAGCTGTTTGGGGATGCAGTGGTTTGGCATCTTTGCAAAATGGCCTGTCTGGGCTTTGATCCTCAAGGTGTGAACTGATGGCAGGCCTGCTCTGGAGAAGACTTCTATGTCTTGTCCGGCCATCAGATCCTCAGAAGTCTGCGGAGGCAGGTCATGTGAAATATAGAGTCCAAGTCTCACCAGCATACCTCAAGATAATTCACATTACTGCTTGGTAGACTTTGAGCTTTGTAGCAAGGCTTATTCCACAGCAGTTCACATATTGTTCAGTAGTTTGCCAAATGCAGACCTTCCCTTGGAAATTCTGCAGTTGACCTCGGTGCAAATTGTCACTGCATGGGAGAAGGTGCTGCCAAAGTATATAAATTGGTCCACTGCTTGCAGAATTTGTTCCTTTGTTGTAATGATGGCCTGTTGGTGTTGGGCATTTGGAGTTGGCTGGTGCATCACTTTGAGTTTGACATCAGGGATGTCAAACTCAAAGCCCAGGGACTGGATCTGGCCCATGGGATGCTTAGATATGGCCCATGGGGCCATCCTGGAAACAGCAAGGACCGGCCTGCAGTGCCTCTTCCAGCAAAAATTGAGCTTGGGAAGCCTGCATGCAGCCTTTCCAAGCTCTGTTTTCCCTGGCATAGGGTTGCAGGAGGCCATCACAGCTGAAAATGGATCTTATGAGAGCTGTAGGCAGTACTCCCAACTCTGTTTTCACTGGAAGAAGGTTGCAGGAGACTGTCACGGCCTAAACAAAGCTCGGGAGCCCGTTTTCACTGGAACAGTGCTCGGGCCACCACAGGTGACCTGACATTAGTGACATTGAGCTGGACACACCCATCCTGGCCATGCCCCCAAGATCAAATACAATCCTGTTGAGGCCCTCAGTGAAATCAACTTTGACACCCTGACTTAGATCTTCTTTGGGTTGATGAGGAGGTGAAGTTGTCACATGCTACAACAAATTTGTCCATGTTGGCTTGCATTTCCTATTCTGATCCAGCATACAGGGTGCAGTCATCAGCAAAAAGGAGGTCTGGTAGCAGTTTCCTTTACCTTGGTGACAGCCTGGAGACTTCACAGGTTAAACAGTCTCCTATCGATCCTGTATCTCAGTCTGACTCCCAAGGATATTCTGGAAGGTGTCTGACAGCATGGCTGAAAACATTATACTGAACAGGGTCAATGCAAGCACACACCCTTGTTTGACACTGTTTGTGACACGAAAGGCATCTGAAGCTTCACCATAATCCAGAACACAAGCCGTCATGCCATTGTGGAACTTGAACTACCATCAGAAATGGTCTAGTTCTGCCTTAGCCATGAAAGTCAGCTCGGTGACCTTGTATAGAAAAGTATTATGCACATTAAACCTGCCTGCTAGAATCATGTATATACAAATAACTTTATTTGCATTCTAGCACATATTTCTTTGTCACCTATCACTTCAGGGTTATCCCAAACAATGCTTTTATCTTTTAAAGGAAATAAATCTGTTTCTCAAACATCTTGCATAAAAGTGTCTTTTAAATAGTATTTTTGTTATTAAGAAAAATAAAAAATATAAATATTAAGGTCTAAAGAAAAGTTTATATTCTATAATAGTAAGAAAATCCTTAACAGCATTTCATTTGTTGATATACAATGTGGCATGTAAAAGCAGGTATTTTTCATCACAGAAGTTTTGAATTTCAACATAACATGGGGTTTAAAAGCATACAGGAATTCTATGTACCTTAGAAAGATATGAGCTTAATTATATGCAGTTCTACCATTCATTCAACTGTATATGAAACTACAAAATCTTTAACAAATCTTTTTAACTTCATACAGATGAACATTTAATAATATTTTTTTTGCTATTGATGTTTGGCTATAAATGCCACCTAACAATGAGCTTTCGTGTCAGTTTCTATGAAAGATAATAAAGAATATATGAACAAGAATGATAAGACTCAGGTAGTATGGGACACAGACAGATTAGTTGAAGGAAGAAAGCCTGAAAATCAGAAGCAGTAAGATGAAATCACTAAAATTATTGGAAGATGAGGAAAACAGACAAATTATTTAGAAAAAGAAATTTTTTTTTGTATTGTTGGAGCCCATTTTATTTTTCTTTTACTGATTCTAGAAAGGAAATAATAATATACATATACAACACAGAAAACTTTTGTTAGAATGATAGAAATTGTTAATGATTTAGAGATTTTTTTTAAAAAAAATATTATCTTCTAGAATACATGTGCAGGGTGGCGGCAGTGGGTGAGTGAGGCCAGTCAAAATTTTCCCTACCAGTCCACAAACACTGGTCAGAACTGGCTGAATACCAGTTATCCCAAAATCTATACTCAGAATTGCATTGTTTCTTATTTGACAGTTGTTGATTGGTTCATTACAGGCACTCCATTCATCAATTGTCAAAAACATTTCTGATTTGACTACTTTTGGAGACTCTGCCTATAATATTCAATTTAAACTATACTGTATATTTGCTGATCTTGACTTTAGTTATTATTTGCTGCTTTTTTATTTCTAATGTTTCTTTGATCTTTCTTGTTTTCAGGTGATATTTCTTGATTAGGTATTCTTTGGTTTCCTTATTCTTTCATCTATTTAGTTTGCTCGCATCTGATTTTAGCAAGCTTATTTTATTTTCCAGCCTGATCTTCCACTTTGATGCTACATTATTTGGCTTTAACATGTTTGTTGATTTTGCAACCAAGATCTGAAGTTATAATTGTAGCTATTCTATGCATTAATTTATTTATTTCAGTAAACTGGTACTTATTTTTGATATTTAAAGTATTGGCATCTTATAGTATTTGTGCTAGCTGTTTCTTTGGAAGAAGTTTCAATGCAGGTCTCCTTATTCTGTTATTTTTGTGCTGTTCTAGTTGCTCATTTAGAAGGCTTTGTTCCTTCTGAAGAGAAGACAAAGGAGAAGATGCTTGGTTTGGAAATGAAAACGATTCAATAGCTATGCTGGCTTCCTCTACTACTGACTCTTTCTGGTTTGCCTCTACAGTCTGAGTTATTTCTGGCAAGGCTTTTATTTAAATACTGCAGTTATTTAAATACTGCTTCTGTGAATACTTTATTTCATAGTATAACTTGAAATTGATCTGTTAACCTCTAGTATGTTATTTTTGATACTGGATGCTGATCTTTCCAGAACTGAATCCTATAATACATTTATCACCAGATGTCCAAAAACGTCAATATTTAGTGTAGTCCTTGTTGACCTGGATGATGATTAGAAGTAAAGATTTGTATAAATTACATCTCACCATATTATTTATGGGAGAAACACTGACTCTGGGACATGTCCAATATGGTTGAACCTCTGATATAATTCTCTTTGGAGCATGCAATTCACATCCAGCTCAAATGAGTGCCCCACTATGGGATCATTATTATTATTCAGTTTTAGAAACCATCCAACTCTAGGGGACTTAAACAAAGAGAATACAAAAAAGAGAAAAATATATGCATCCGTATGTATTATAAAACACAATTGACATTACTTCTGCAAGCACCCTATCCCAAAGGTTTCTTAGCAGCCCATTTTTAAAGACTTCTGGAACATCATCAGTATGTTAGCCAAATGGATTTTTGTGGTGATATCATTCCAGAGAGCAGGTGCCAAAACAGAAAATCCATCTTCCTGATGGATTGTTGACTGAGGCCTTCTGAATCAAACCAAAAATTTTATTTCCAAATAAAATTTATGTGCTAGTTGTATTTAGAGCTTCTATGGATAAAACTCAACTCCTCATCCATACACAAACTTCAGACAATTGACCTCTACATATTGAAGGCCTCCACTCATTGATAGGCAAGGTACCTCATCCTGGTGTGGTTCTGCAACCCATGCACCCATTTTTGTTAAGTTTTAAATATCTGGCTATAAGATTGGCACTGTAATCTGCTTAATTATGCATAGTTTTAGATTGTTGACAACTCATGCTCTCTTTATCCATTGACATATCTATTATTTCCTGTACTTTAAAATGGTTTTGGAATGGATAATTGTGTGCTGACTAAAAGCTGGTGGAATCAGTTAATGGACTTGCCATTTCAAGGGGACATACTCTCCCTATCTGACCTTTTATATTAGTACCACAATGAATATAGGGTTTAGCATTATGCTTAAAATGCAAACACCTTTGTACTGCAAAATTTAGTATTCAGCCATGTTGGTTGTTGTAACCTATCAGTCATAAAAAAAAAAGTGTTGCCATTTAAAGTGCTTCTCTCTGATGCCTTTCTACTCAGAGGTTGTCACACCAAATTGACAATACACAGTATTGCTTGATTAAAATAATTTAGATTCCAAACAGATATGACATGAACAGTAAATGGGAAGGGAAAGTGTCAGAACCCCCATTGCTACATTCTATTTTCAGCATTGTAATAATATGAGATAATATAGCATAATTTATTTAATGAGTTGCAGTTAAGGAACATTTTTCCACATTATGCATAATTTCTTTCTCTTATTACTTACAAATTGCTTATTCAGAAATGTGATTTAATATTGGATTGTTTGAGATATAATAAGTGATTAAAACATGTTGCTATTTTAATTCTTTGTGTACAGCTCAGAAAAAACAGTCGTCACTATGAAATTTCTTCTTTCCTTTTAACCACATAAATGCAAAGAAAAATAGGTAAAGGAATAATTGGACAATCAAACAATTTAATTAAATTAAATTAAAAACAAATAAAAACAGAAAAGTATTGTATGCATAATTATATCGAATCAAGTCTTCCTGAGTATGAAGAGACTTACTCCCAAGTAAATATTCAAAGGATATCAGAATAAAATGTTTCCTTCTGAACACAGGACCCAAGCTAAGAAAATGAATGCCAAGAATCTGATCATTTGGTGAAAGACAAATTTTATGAACATTTAAAAAGTAGATAAATAATGCATCTTTCATACCATACCTTTTGTTTTTCTAAATAAAAGAGATCTGGCAAAAAACTGCAAGGACTTCTCCATATAGTTGCTAGGAATCCAAAACTGATTTGAAGGCACACACACAATTTGAATTACATACATGTGAAATAAAGAAGAAATCACTTCAATAGTATTCTATATTCCATGTGACTAGAAATAATGTTTATTGAAAAAATATTTTAATCCCCTACTTAAAGATTGTATTATTTGTCAGTGTGCCAAATGTTTTGTTTTCAGACAATAGACTGTAAATATATAAAGAAATATAACTGGGACAAAATCTGTATTATAAGCATATACTGTAAGCAAATTATTTGGCACAATGACAAATAATACAACCTTTATGTAGGGGGGATGTTTTTTCAATAAATGTTAAAAATGTATGTGTGCCTTCAAATCAGTTTTAGATTCCTGGCAAATGTATGGAGAAGGCCTTGAAGTTTCTTGACAGATTTCAGAAATGATTTGCCATTGCCTGCTTCCTACAACTAGAAAAATTATGATCGGCCAAATTAACCGATCTGATTTCATGCCACAGGTGGAATTGGAACTCAATCACTACCTTAGTCTGACTTTTGAATACCATATTTTTGGGAATATAAGATGCACTTTTCCCCCCAAAAAAGTGGGTGGAAATGTCTGTGCATCTTATACAGTGAATACGGATGCATTTTTTGCCTCCCAAAGTCTCTGCACATCCTGTTTTTGCCCTCTTCAGCATCCAGAACTTTGCAGGCCAAAAACACACCTATTTTTGGCCTCCAGAGGCCTCCGCAGAAGGCAAAAATAGGACCTGCAGAGGCCTCCAGAAGCCAAAAATGGGCACATTTTTTGGCTTGCAGAGTGCTTCTGGACACTAGGGAGGGCAAAAACGGGACAAACAGAGGCAAAAAAAACTATTCTTGTTTTCCTCCTCTAAACCAAGGTGCATCTTATAGTCCAGTGCATCTTATACTCTGAAAAATACAGTATGTCTTTTGCTCAACCAATAATAATTCAGGTAGAATAGGCATTACTTGAAGTAGCATATAAATTTGGATATAAAAAACAACTGTTTTCATATTGACCAGGTTTCAATGCTTTTCATCCATCCTTTAGAACACAATAATTTGTTTGAAAACTATGTGTGAATATGTCTTTATCTATTCCTTTAGTTAACCATTATAAGCCTACATACATATATCCCCCTTACTGAAACTTTATCTTAAATATATCTAGAATTAGTTTAAATATATCTAGAATATATTTTGACTAGTTGGACTTGGCAAAGAACATAACTTCATAAATTTGGATAAAGAAAATACAAAATGCAATAACTATATCCTAGACCTGTAAATTTGTTCTACTCTATTTTCATGGCAGCGTATAGCTAGAGCTGCATTGTTTTTCCTTCCAGTAGTTTAGCCAGACATATTAATTAATATATATTCCTAAAAGTTTTTGTAATATTTCTATGTAACTGGCAACTAGAAATTTTATTATGGCTTCTTGTGAATGTAAAATGCCTTTTTTTGTTTTTGTTTTGTTGGGAATTTTGTCTAAGAAATCTGCAGTACAGATTTACCTTTTACTCTCTGCAAATGTGGCTACTGTTGCAATAATATATAGGTTATCTGCAGGACCGCATTCTGCCGGTAATCTCCCACCAACCTGTGTGTTCCCATAGGGAGGGCCTTCTTCGGGTGCCGTCGGCTTCTATGTGTCGTCTGTCGGCCCTTAGGAGTAGGGCCTTCTCTATGGGGGCCCCCGCCCTCTGGAATGGTCTGCCTCCAGAAATACGCACTAATATGGATCTGAGAGCTTTCAGACGTGAATTAAAAAACTGGCTTTTCGAGCAGGCTGGCCTAGGCTGAAATGGGATTTTTAATTTAGTATTTGCGTTTTAATCGGGTTTTTAAAATTTGGATTTTTAATTAACTTATTGGGGGAGGGTATAATTTTAGACAGCCTAAATTATTTAATTTATTTTTAACTTTTGTATATTGTAATGGGGTCTTATGGTTGGCTGTGCACCGCCCAGAGTCCTTCGGGAGAAGGGCGATATATATATATATAATAATAAAAATAAATAAAATAAATAAATATATCTAATTCATCTAATTCTAACAGATTTATTATATTACAACTTTTTTTGCATGGAAATAAGAATTGTTATCATATAAGTATGTATTAACAAACCTATATCTCATTTATTTTATTAGAAAGGGGGTTTTGTTTTGTTTGCTTTTCAGAAATAGAAAATTTTATAGAATTTATACAAGTTGATAGTTATGCAAAAATTCTGCACCCACAGCGAATTATCCTTTTTGAAATAAAAAGAGCAAAAGCAAGAACCAACTTGAGTTTCTTAGTAATTATTATAATTCAGTGTATATAGGTAATTCTTATTCAAGCAAAATGACAATATTATATATAGCTTTAATATTTCTTTACGACTGAAAGTCCTTGGATATGGACCAAAGTCCTTGGATATAGACCAAACTTTATGTTTGTTTTTACTATTTTTATCTTAATTTGTGCTAATATTAATATTAATAATAGTGTTTTATAAAATGAAAATATTTCATTATTGGTATTTGGCCTTACAACATCTTACTGTAGCAGTACAAAGTTTTGAAAAACAAACAAACTCAAATGTTGCTATTTCATGATTCTTCAAGCACTCTGTCTTATCGTATCTAAGCTTAAATATATTCATTACCTCATCTGTGTTTTCATTAGGAACATGACTCATTAGGGGTAGATCATATCTGAATGGCCTAGGATAGGCCTGTCAAACTGGTGGCCTGCAGGCAGATATGTCATGTCAGGCCATGCCCATCCCAGTTCCGCAAAGGCAAAAACCATCACTATCCAGCCCATGACACAATCAAGTTTGACATCCGTGGCCTAGGGGTTTTCCCTACTTTATTCCATTTAAGTCTGAATTTTTCAATAAGAAGCTCATAAGCCACAGTCAACTCCAGTTTTTTTTACTGACTTTATAGGATTTTTTATCTTTGGCTGTAAAGTACATAATTAGTCTGATTTCAGTAGTGATATCCATATGTAGACTCACATCTTAGGGTGTTGGAAAAGAATATATACCACTAATTTGACAACAATAGTGGAATTTCAGAAAATACATACATTCTGGAATGTATGTATATATGATTGCACAATTAAGCAAAATAGTCTTAGGTTGAGAAACTTCATTACAATTTTATTTCAATTGCTTATTCAAAATGTGGAAAAAACAAAAATTTCATTTTATTTCTCTGAAACTAAATCAAGTTTTTTTTCCAGTCTCTTGCTTTGCCTATATGGCAGAAGATAGAAGGTTAGCTAAAATCCAATCCAAGTAGCAGTGAAAAGAGCAGGAGCAAATAGAAAGAAGAACAAAACAGAAATATTAAAGACCACCTCCTAAAATTTTTGTCAGTATCTTTTTAAGCTTTTATTTTGCTGCCAGAAGTTTAGACTTATCTTGACATTCCCCTTCAAGCGTTAAAATGATAAGTACTGATGAAGGTAAAGCTGATCAGCTTAAAACTCTTACAGCTGAACAGTATAATATTTCCATTGTTCAAAAAGCCCAGCTAATTATCAAAATGTGAAAGACACCAAGAAGAGACCTGCTGAGGTTTACAGCTGACTTTCTGGGAAATATAAACCCTAATAAGAAAATTATGATAGCTATGGTGTCCCGAGGCCTCTTCTTAGTCTCCGTGAGGATTTAAGCAGGACCTTATAATCAATCAGAGCTAAGACATACACCAGAATTAAAAGAAAATTATTCTAAGGTAGAATAAGGTCCCAATCAGCTTCACAGCACTTAATCACAGAAATCCAGAGAGAATTCTGGAGTCACATATGTTAATTACCTGCTACAGGAAGATAACTGGTGCTTCTTCTGCTCTAATGACAATTTCAACATCTTAATACTCCCATGAACTATTGTACTCTGTCTACAGTAAAGTTACATGCCTGATCCTTTCTTTGGAATTTTGACTTCCTTCCTTCCTTCCTTCCTTCCTTCCTTCCTTCTTTCCTTCCTTCCTTTTCTTTGTACAATGAGAAGTTGTACAAATGTCTATCAATTAAAACCACATGTCTTAAAAGATCCTTTCACATAAATGAAAGCTGTTAGCACTTGGTTTCTAGAGCAGGTGAAAAAAGCAGTGAAAGCAGCAATTAAGGGCTGTGTTAACTATTATTTACCCAGAAGAATCTGATATGAATGTTTGTGAAGTTGAAGAATAAATTGAAACCAAGACAGAAAGTTCACAAGCTGGTGTAAAATCTAGACAATTTCAACACCTGAGACAAATAACAATATGGTTCAGAAGAACTCAGAGAGTATAGTAACGTCCAAATGTTAACAAGAAGACTACAACAAATGTCCTGGTGCAGAAATTAAATTCTTCCAGCTTCAAAATAAAAATATTTCAAAAACTGTTTACAAATCAAACTCTTACTAAAGATCTATATCCATTTACCTATGACCACTTACTTTTCTGGGCATTTTCATCATGCATTCATTTTCTCAACAAATGTAATAGTCCATCTATCTGCTGGGAAAAGTATATATAAAGAGACAGAAGGGTCTTAGAGGTGATATTCAACAGATTCTGATCAGTTCTGGAGAACCGGTAGCAGAAATTTTGAATAGTTCAGAGAACTGGCAAGTACTACTTCTGACTGGACCTTTTACAATATCCTTCCCCTGCCACGCCCACCAAGCCATGCCCACAGAACTGGTAGTAAAAAAAATTGAATCCCACCACTGGTCTTAGTGTTATAAGACCAGTTATAAGTGCAGGTGGATATTTCAGAACTATACTGTAAACTATTTGGCTGACATTTTATGTTTCTGTCATCTAAGAATGTCATTTTTCCAGGCTCCATGTCACTCAGCTCAACAATAGAGCAGTTACACTTATGTAGATACATCTTCACTAAAACACATGGAACTTTTATTGAATCAAATCTTCAATTTAAGTTGAATTGTATTATCCTTGAATCACAAGCTTCAATTAAATAATGTGACCTTTAAATTACAAACTGGTATTTGAATTGGATTTTGGTTGATTGACACAATCCTATTTGCTAAAGTACTATTTAATGCACCAAAATCACAAAGTGGGTTTTGTACCTGATTTGTTTGAATACGTTATTCTTATGCATTTTTTTTATTTTAAAAAATCAAGCTTTCTGTTGAAAATAGGAGCAGGTGTTCAGAGATGCCATTTGCTCATAGCTACACCACAGGAGGAGAGTGGGAATCAGAGTGTGTGAATCCATATGACATTTATTTAGCACTAAACCATGACTTAATTTTTCTTTTATGTTCTTATAAACTCTGGCATCTTTCCAGTAATGGCAAATATTGTTGCTTGCTATGGATATACTATAGTCAATACATAAAGAACTACTATCATATTTAAATGAAATATTATATAGGGAAGTTTTTTTTTAAATAAACTAATTATTTTATTAAACACAGTTACCTTTTCCCCTCTTAATACTATGTTTAAAAGAAGGATATTTTGAACCTGGGAATCAGTTCTTCTATTATTGAAGGCTTGCTGAACATCATTACAGGGTCAGGATTCAAGCATCCATTTTTATTGCCAGACTGTAAATAGCTAACCATTACTAAATTTTATTTAAAGAAATGATAATGTCCAAACTATTCATTTTTTCTTTACAATTTCATTTTTAGGCAGCTAACTTAAATCCTAAACCTTGAGCCTTAAGCTAGATGCACTGAATAAAAATTTAGTTGTTACTGAAGGGCTCTTGGGCAATTATATTAGTACAGTGAATAGTTCTGTTGACAGAATTCTAGATTAAATCTAAACACTGCCTTTTACTGTAATACGAATGCTCATCCCTGCAGGTTTTAGAATTTGTTCCTTCAATAATCATGTTTTTTATTTTGCTCACAGCAATGCATTAAGCTGGGGAAAAGCACATCTTCAGACTCTTTTGTTTCTTAAATTATATATAGATTTATGTACATTATTATTTTTAAATGATTCTTTTCAGTCAGTCTGAGCTGCAAAGGCACAGTGATACATAAATACAAGCAAAGATTAGCATTTATTGTATGTTTTTGCTGCTATCTAGTGATTACTCTGATGTTTAGAGCCCAAATTTGATCTCGTCAAAGATAGCCATCTAGATAATGAATCTTATTTATTTCTTATCTGATGACCAGGCTTAACCCATGCCTGTTTATTTATTTATCCCAATCCTGCATTAGACAGGAAAAGTAATGAATTATATCTATAGTGTCAAATCAAAGTAACTTTATTTACAGGGCTTTAAAAGTATAAGTAGGATATACAAATTATAAAGGAAGCTGTAGATGTAGCAGTTCTATCTTATCCTTTAGTCGGGCCTCACGCTGTTGTACTGTATCTGATGTTCTAGATGTAGTAGCTCTCTTGTGCAATATCACAAGTCTTCTATTCCTCTCCTCGGGAGTTTCTTGTCTATACTGGTGTTTCATTTTTGTATCCTTTGATTGCACTTGCTTAATCACCTGGCATTTTCTTGGAAGCATCTTGGGCCTGGCCCTGTTACCTCAACCACTATGGTGGGAATAAGAGATTGCTCTGAACAACATCCTTGGAAAAATTCTACAGGGAACAGCCTTTAAGGTGATTATCTGCATTAGCAGGCACCTCCCCCGACAACTTGCCCTCTTTGCTTGAAGCTGAAGGCCCCTTACCAGAAGAAGCCTCCTTGTTTTTTGTAAAAACCAATCCTCCTTACCAGAGGGAGCCCCCTTGTGAAGTACTGTGAAGCAGTTACCATGGCACACTATGCTGTACAGTAGAAGCCATTTTAAGGCATACACACACCCGAAGGGTGTTAGGTGTGTCTTATCCCCACAGTATTTGTTTTCAGAGAATAAGTCATCTGTGTACCACGTTTTGTTGAAATAACTCACATTCCAGAGTTATGTTGGAAGATACAGACACACACACACACACACACACACACACACACACACATTTATATATATTTATTTATACTAGCTCTATACCCATGCTTCCCTACGAAATTATATGATCAGGCTTAATTTTAGGGAGGAAAATAAGGAAAAAAATTGTGCCTCTGCCTACTAGTGGTATTCATATGGCTAGCATCCTGTCAGTGTGTGAGAGAGTTGAGGGCTGTTTGGAAACTGAAACATGGAAACTGAAACAGTGTTTGATATATGAGCAAGAAGAAGACAGCAAGAGCCTGGGCATGGCTTAGCTCAACTATTCTGTAATAAAGCTGATTGCTGCTGTAAAACTGAAGCTGAAATTCTTCTCCTCTACTTGTGTTTTGTATTTGGAATGGATTTCTTTTCAGGTGGGTAGGAGAAGTAGAACTCCTTAGCATTGGAGCTTATTAATAATAATATACGAAATGCTAATGCTCTGATAGTCATTTTGAAAAATCCTTTCTTAGTGAGGACCTAGAAGCCAAGAGGAACATACATACCAAACTTCAAGTTTGTAGGCTTTATGTTCTAGAGATTTTGTGATGACATGTGAGTGGCATTTTGCTTTTATATATATATAAATATATAGATTAATATCATTAATATTAAAAATGAAAAGCTATTTTTATCAAATGTATCTCATTATATCTTTTATAACAAAAAAACAATTCAATGGCATAATAACCTCAAATTAAATATACGCAAAATAAAACAAGTTTTACTTCTAAGCTACCAAAAGCAGCTATATAGAGGATTACAAGATAACTTTCATTAGCTGGCCCAAGCTAGGTTCAAGAGTCTGTTGCTTCTAAATGTTCTAATGCATCCAGGATGGATTACCACAGCTGGCAACCTATTGATAAGCCCAGGTTAGTCTAAATTGCTTGGAGTTTTGCTGATTTTCAGTAACAGTCAATATGGGAATTTGCCATTTATCTGATAAGAATCTAACAATTGGAAAAAATGTTTACTTAATAGTAGACTTCAGCAGTGTAATAAATTTATAGAACATGATAAATAAGATTGTATTTCCTCACTGTGTAAATAAATTATATGCTCAAAATCTCCACTTATGCTTTTTTGTACAAATGCTCACATTTTTTTTTTTAGAAAAGGAAATCTGTCATGAAATGAATAGGTTTACATTTCTTAAATATTGCAGTTATTATTGTTATTGTCCTTGTTGCTACAGACTGTGCTAAATGTTTTAATTCAAAATATATGAAATAGCCCATTTTGGCTGTGATTCAGTTGTTGCAAGCATAAGGCATTCCATTTTCAACATTTTGGAAGGTTTTCAAACTCAAAATAATGCATTGTATAGTGAGCTCTGTTTTAGTTTGAAATGTTTCCAATATACTTTAAGAAGCTGCAAGTGCCAAAGCCTGGCCATTTCAAATTCAAAATAGGTGGTTTACATTTGAAGAAGTTTAAACTGAAAAACTTTACTTTCTCCAGTAGATATATGCATTAACATCTTTGGTAGTGCTTGGTAAAAAAAAAAAAAAAAGCCTGGGTCCTTTGCTCCATTCCTTGTAAATATAATTTTATATAACATTTTAATATGAATCCCAAAATATCTCATTATCTACTGAGCAACTTATATTCAGGAAATTCTTAATACAGAAAGAATGAGCAAAACAGTCCCATTGCAAGTTGCTAAAGGGTGTGAGAAGGACACATATTCCCCCCGTATTTATTTGAACTATATAGTGAATATAACATAAGAGAAACTGGATTGAAAGATGTTCATGGTTTTATAATTGTGTGGGTGAGGAATCAATAGCCTGTCTTATGCTTATTACTACTCTGATACTGGTAGCTGAAAATGCAAATGATCCCTAAGCACATGTCATGAAAGTCAAGAACAGAGTGAAACAAATGAGAGTAAAACAAACAAATGTGTCCAGCAGAAGGAATGTATTGCAAATC
This sequence comes from Bungarus multicinctus, assembly GCA_023653725.1. Classification (NCBI taxonomy): domain Eukaryota; kingdom Metazoa; phylum Chordata; class Lepidosauria; order Squamata; family Elapidae; genus Bungarus; species Bungarus multicinctus. The sequence goes on from CM042849.1 coordinate 37,406,911, forward strand.
ATGTCAGGAAAGGAGGTTCATTTGAAGGGATCCAAAAAATACTTTTTAGGCCTGGGCATCTGCCTCTACAGAATCATGAGATTGGCTCCAAGCCCGCCAGCCTTCTAGAAAGCCAACAAAACTTGGCTATACCATGAAGCTTGGAAATCCATGGAAATAGAGAGTCCGTTAAGTAGTTAAAACATATAGTTAGAATGCACTCTATTCTGCTTTTTATTATATTTTTAAATATAGCTTTTGTTTTTAATGTTAGAAGACTATGGTTTTACTTGTATTTTAATTGTGCATGTTGCCCAGTGTCATATGAAAGTGAAATTGATATAAATGAAATAAACAAACAAAATAAATATGAATGAAATATATATGATATAAACAAGCAAACAGGTAAAATAATCAGTCTTAAAACTGACAACATGAAGTGACAAATTGTTTCTGCTTTTTAGGATCAACCATCAACCTGTTGTGGCCTGCCAGTGGCCAGTGGAGCTGGCAGCATACTCAGAAAGTGAGGAGGTTGGGGAGGAACATGGGCCAGTCCTGGAGACTGGGGAAGGCTCTGATGAGTGCTCTGCATAAGAGCCAGAGATGGGGCCAGGACCATCTGACAGTCATCAGCTGTGTTTGATAATATATATATAACTATAAACATGATTATTAATACATGAAACAGATAAGAATAAAAGGGAACATTATGACAAGGATGATAGGCACATTGGTGCGCTTATGTATCCCTTAGGAATGGAGTGACAGTAGACAGTCTGAAGTTAAAGTGTTTGGAGTTACTGGAAGAAACCACAGAGTCAGATAGAGTATTCCAGGCATTGATCACTTTGTTGCTGAAATTGTATTTCCTGCAATCGGGTTTTGTGCAGTTTACCCTGAGTTTGTATCTATTTTGTGCTTGTGTATTGTTGAGGTTGAAGCCGAAGTAGTCATTGACGGGTAGGACATTGTAATGGATAATTTTATGTACTACGTTTAGGTCAGACCGAAGGTGGTGTATTTCTAAGTTATCTAAGCCTAAAATTTCAAGTCTGGAGGCATAGGGTATTCTGTTGCGAGTAGAGGAGTGGAGGACTCTTCTCATGAAATATTTCTGGACTTTCTCGATTGTATTAATGTCCAATATGCAGTGCGGATTCAAGACAGATGACCTGTATTCAAGAATTGGTCTAATTCTTGGAAAGTATAAAAAAGAAGATGTCTACCAACAAAAACAAAAAGGTACTAGGCAAGAAGTGCAACATTGGAGAATCTAAAAGGCAAGGATAAAGATTCATAGAGAATCTAGTAGTTTCAAGAGTCAATAATAATAATCAGCATATTTTCTGAAAACTAGATTAGCCCCTATAACAACAGCAACAAAAAATAGATGTAGTATTCCGAATTGGAACTACACAAGGCACTATGCTGTATAAAGAAAATCTTAAAATGTCGTCCATAGTCCAAATTACTATTTGAGATGAAATAATGTAACAATTCAGAACCTTACTAAGAAATATTAATTGTATTAATTAGTAGTTTTTATTGTTATTTAACACTAAATGCATCAGATTGTCTATAATTTGGGATTTCTTATGACATTTGCAGTCTTTAAAAAAACATTGCTGTATATATTTAACATACATTATATGTAATATCCAGTCATTTGTCATTTTATCTTCTAAAAAGCACTTGCAGATGTATAAAATCTAAATCTCAGAATACTGTACTTTGTTTCTTGATATTATCTCATCTGATTAGCTTTTCTGACTGCTGCTAAAAGTATTTATACCTAAGCCTTTATTCATAATCCATCATTCTGCCACTACTAAATTATTTTAGCCATTTTATTGTACTATAACCTTAAATATATTATCTGCAATCTCATGCATGTCTATTCAGGAGAAAAACCATTTATCTAAAATTTTCTGTTGGACTGAATAAAAACAATCCATCTCTTGTATTGCATGGAAAGTGTTAAGGGAGGGTCAGAGAGTATGTTTACATGTCAAACAATTCTGATGGTGATACACTTCTCTAGCAATCAATAAAATCATTTGAAAAAAATGTATCCATTTTCCTATTCTATTAGTTAAAAGTTCCTTAGTTTATGGAGGCTTATACAGAATAATTTGTAACATTTCTATATATATAAAGAAAAACATAGATGTAATTGACTAGAGTACTGCATCTTATTTTTCCATCTGGTGTTTTACAAAGAAACTATGATTCTGGTACCATGTTCAAGAATATTATTGAATATCAAGAATATTCAATATACTTGGTTGATACATAGGACACTGGCAACAACCCATATCAACTATTAGCGCCAGTCACGAGTATTTGTGATATATTTTTAAATGTTCAGTTGACTGAACATATATATATATATATATATACACATACATACATATATATTTTTGACATACAGTTTATATCTAATTAGAACTTAGTCTGCTATTTTTCCAATGAGGGTCTTCTTCTCTGTTGAATAGATCACAACTGTTCCAGAAGGAACAGTTTAGTTTATGTTTTCGGAGTGCTGCTAGATATAAATAAGAAGCAAGGGTGGCTGAAGGCAAGATTACTGATATCTTTTAAATGGCTGGTGGCGTTAGTGTTTGGACTGTGATCAGAGAAAGAAAAGGTATATTTGAGCCTAAAGCATGTAAGTTTGTCTAAAAATGACAGAAGACAGAAGTTCAGGAAGAAATCGTATAGGACAGGTATTAGAAATTAATAAGAAAAATGGTGTAGCTGAGAGCTACATACTAGCAAAGGAAAACAGTTTACAGTTTGAGAACAAAAAAGATAAGGTATGTTTCTATGTGACTTGCCTATCTGAAATCACTAAGACAGAAACATACATCATTAATTAGTAGGCTAAAAATTACTATGTTAAGACACTAAAAATGTGGGGGGGAAACCCACAGTGTTAAAGAATAAACTCAAATAAAAGTAGAGGCTGTATGTGGGATGTAATCAGTTTCCCAAGCTAAGAGAAAACACTGAAAAGTATGTAATTTAATAAGTCCATAATTGTCCAACATACAGCAATATCAACAGCAATAGCACTTACTTATATATTGTCTCATGCTTTATAGCCTTCTCTAAGCAGTTTATAGAATATTTCCACCAATGATCTGGGTCCTCATTTTACCAACCTTGGAAAGATGGAAGGCTGAGTCAATCATGAGTGTGTGGAATTAGCCTGCAATACTGCATTTTAACCACTGTGCTACCACGGTATGCATAATACATATGCACACACGTATTTATTTTATTTATTTATTGATTTGATTTGATTTGTCAATCGCTTACAAGATACAGGTATAAGAATAAACATAGTTTTGAATACATGAGATGAATACTTATAAGAAAAATAAAAAGAAACAATAGGACAGGGACGATAGGCATGATTGGTGCGCTTATGCATTTTGCTTTGAAGATAGCCTGTCAGTAATGAATTACGAACAGAGTGGTTGTAAAAATAACTGGAGAGGCTTCTCTTATTTCCTCTGAGCTGGAGAAATGCAATTTCTTTGTCAAAGGGAACAAGACAGATCCAGCAAAGTTACGCAGGTTTTAAAACTTGAACAGAGGAAACATTCGGCCCCTTCCTGCCGACACGATGCTAGGTTTGAGGAACAAAGGAAATAGCATGCACATTTACTCCTGGCTTCAAAATATCTTTGTCTTTATCTTTTTACTTTATCTTTATCCAGGAATCAAGATTAATGCCTTTCTACTATTCTGTACAAATACTGTACAAATACTGTACAAATAGACAAATAGATAAACTCCAGAAAGCATCCATACAAAGTCTTTTTTATTGATTCATCAGGCATCCTGTCAACTCACATTTATGACGGTTCTTCTTAATGTCTAATCCTTTGCATATCTGAATTGTGGTGTAGGAAGTTAATAAGGTCTCAACCCCATGATGATTGAAGAAGCCACATGGTAATGGCTTCAGGCAAGAGTGAAGGAGCCTCCCCCAACCCAACAAGGGTCAATTTAGTGACCAATCAGGATTACAAATGTGACCACATGACATGGGCTACATTTCCCAGGATACCTTAACTACATTTACCATGATGCATTCCCTTAAGGGGACAGCTCACAATTCCTAACTAACTATCCCAAATGCCAGAAAGAGAGAGAGAGAGAGAAATTATGGTTAACATTTTAACTTATAATCTTCATTTTTATTATATTTATAGATCTGACAATTCATATCATCCAATTGCTTTTTAGCTGAAAGCAAAATTATGTTGGGAAGAGAATTATATGTTGGTTTGGATCATTCAGATTTTCTCTTACATTAATTGCTAGATTCATATTCTGCTTTCCTCTTACATTGGTATTCTGACAACAAGCTTGTGACAAAGGTAAAATTGAGAAAGAGTTACTAATCCAAAATCACCGAACAATTTTCATGGATATAAGTGGACTTGAACTTGACTCTCCCCAGACTTTATCCATTGTCTGTGAGAGACAGAGGGAGAGAAAAATGAGAATGTGTGAGAGAAAACTGAATTAATGTCAACAATTGTGGCTTAATATTTGACCTGAACCTATCACTACTGTTTTACCGTAATCCCCTGCATTTCATTTTCTTTTCTATATAATCTATGTATTCTAAACTCATCTATTTTAGAGGACCCATAAATACAATAAGTATTAATCGAAATTGGTGGCATTAAAAATGTGAATCAACAGCTCAGCACAATGCTGAGACAGTAAGCTTTAATCCTTACACTCAGTGAAATTCCTGACATAGTATTAGAGGTTTCTGACTTCCAACTTTATCATATATACTGAGCAGGGAACAAAAACTTTGTTATTGACATTATTTACACCTTTTAAGAGTCAACTTACAATCCTCTATTAAGTCATTTTTAAAGTACTGTTAATATTGATTAGAAGTATTTAAACTGCCAGTCATTGCTCATTTATATTTTCAAAATTGGCAGTAACATTATACTTCTACGTTTCTTAATTGGTTAAGTATTCTTTCTCTCTCCCTGTATATTTGTTTATTTAAAGTGGAAAAATAGTAAGTTAATTACAGACATAAATAATAGATACACCTGGGTTTCTGTATAAGTTCTTCCTCTTCACTAATTTTAATACCTTATTATGAAATTATTTCACAATAGTATACTTAGTCATCAGTAAAAAAATAAGAAGTCAAGAAATATGCTGTGGACTAATACTTGGTAGAGCAAGCTTTTTGCCTTTATATTTCTATAATTAAAAAGATCAGAATAATAGAAACAAAATTTTAAAGAAGCAGGATAGGAAGCATATTGAAGCTTTTGAAATGTAGTATTTGAGGACTCTTGAGAATCCACAGACAGCCAAAACAACAACAACAACAATAACAACAAATGAATTATTTTACAAATCAATCTTGAGGTCTCATTCATGACAAAAAATGGCCAGGTTCAGATGATCCTACTTTGGATTATTTGGATTACATTATGCAAACACCTACATCTCTGAAAAAGGCTCTTCTATGATGACGTTGAAAGATGATCAACATCAAAGTGATGGACTTAATTGCAGTGGCTACTGTGAAAAAAGAACTAGGTCCAAGACATAAACTATTTTAGAAATAAAAACTGTTATTTTTCTAAATTAAGAAATCTTCATTATGTGTAACAAAATTGATAATTAATCTAGAAAGCAAATGTATTTTCTTCATATATTTCATACAAAATGTGGTGTAAAGTTTAATAATATTCCTAATATTCAGATGTGTTTGAACAACATCAAATCAGTATGAACAACTTTTAACAATACTATACTATGGTATAGTATTCATGAGAGAACTCTTAAAGTAGACATAATCTATAAACTGCTCTTGATATTTTAAAGTTAAAAGCCACTAAAATCCAAGTAAAATGACAAGTATTTCCATTGGCCAAATCTATTTAAAATAAAATGTTTTCCAATAAAAAAGAAATACTAACATTTAAAATATGTAATGTATGGATGCTTCTATTCAATAATTATTCCTTGTTTGTTTATTTTATATTTTTTCCACAGCTCATGTATCTTTTCTTTGTAAATTTTTTTAATTTTTTTAATTTTTACACATCTCTTCATGTGAGCAACATGTTTCCAGATTATAACACTTGTACATAGTCATACATTCATTTCCATTAATCTTATATAATATCATCTCATGTTATTAACCATTTTACTCATCTTTAAATAAATTTGCATTTCATATTTCAGTTCATTAATTCAATATCAATATCATTTCATCCACACATAGGTTTTCAATTTTTTATCCCTATTATTTGCATTTTCAGCTTACCACCTATTTTATTTTACAATACATATCATTATTATCCTTAATTTTCTCTAAGCCATGTATAATAAACAATCTAAAAAGAGTAAAAATAGAATAAAGCCAATATATTTAAGATCCACATGATATTTTTCATTCCTCTACTTTAATCCTAATAAAATATTCTCATTATACACTTCTAATATCTATTAAATAATCAACTGTATATTTTAAAATGTATATATTTTAAAGTATCTCCTCCAATAAATTGCTAAAATAACTTCTTAATATGTCTCATTTTATCTTCACTTTACTTATAATCATTAATAATCATATTTTTAAATATATATCCATTCCCCTGTTTTAGTCCTCCAAAAAAGGATTCATAACACAGTTATATAATATATATATATATATATATATATATATATATATATATATATATATATATATGTGGATCTTTGGTTCTTCAGGTTTTCTCCCGCGTAGAGTTGGAAATATCTAGGCGACGTTTCGATGAAGTCTCATTCATCATCTTCAGGCTTGTGTCTTCGGCCTTGTGCTTCTCAGAGTGATGTGAGATTGCAGCTGCTTCTTCCTTTTAACTACTAGTGGGGGTGTGACTTGATTGGGTGGGGGCTTGGCTGTGTTCTGATTGGGTGGGGGTGTGTTCTCATTGGTTGGGGGTTTGGCTGTGTTCTGATTGGTTGGGGGGTTGGCTGTGTTCTGATTGGCTGGGGGTGTGTTCTGTTCTGGTGGGGGTTTGGTTGTACTCCGGTTGGTCTCAGTTGCTGGGGGATTTGAGCTGGTGAGCTGTGATACTATTGTTTGGCTTCGCGTTCGTGGTCGTGCCACATCTTCATGGTGGGCATCAGTTCCCTTCATGTATGGGTTGGGGGGGTTTGAAGCAGGTAGTGATGCAGCTGTGGTACGGCTTCTGGTCCGTGGTCGTGTTTCATCTTCTGTGTGGGTGTGAGTCTGCTTTCTGCGTGGAAGTGTGGGTGGTAGTTTCTTGTGTGGCCCTCGTGGGTGTGGGTCTGGTGTCCTTTATGTTAGGTACTCTTTTGTTAATGAGGGCGGGTTTCCAAATGGCTGGTAGGCGGGAGATGTCATCTCGTTTATTCATGCTGTGTGGGCGTTTTTCTATCTCTATGGCTTCCACATACAAATACCCGCGAAAATCTCCAAAAGCATATATATATATATATATATATATATATATATATATGTTTTCGGAGACTTTCGCGGGTATTTGTATGTGGATCTTTGGTTCTTCGGGTTTTCTCCCGCGTAGAGTTGGAAATATCTAGGCGACGTTTCGATGAAGTCTCATTCATCATCTTCAGGCTTGTGTCTTCGGCCTTGTGCTTCTCAGAGTGATGTGAGCTTGCAGCTGCTTCTTCCTTTTAACTACTAGTGGGGGTGTGACTTGATTGGATGGGGGCTTGGCTGTGTTCTGATTGGGTGGGGGTGTGTTCTCATTGGTTGGGGGTTTGGCTGTGTTCTGATTGGTTGGGGGGTTGGCTGTGTTCTGATTGGCTGGGGGTGTGTTCTGTTCTGGTGGGGGTTTGGTTGTACTCCGGTTGGTCTCAGTTGCTGGGGGATTTGAGCTGGTGAGCTGTGATACTATTGTTTGGCTTCGCGTTCGTGGTCGTGCCACATCTTCATGGTGGGCATCAGTTCCCTTCATGTATGGGTTGGGGGGGTTTGAAGCAGGTAGTGATGCAGCTGTGGTACGGCTTCTGGTCCGTGGTCGTGTTTCATCTTCTGTGTGGGTGTGAGTCTGCTTTCTGCGTGGAAGTGTGGGTGGTAGTTTCTTGTGTGGCCCTCGTGGGTGTGGGTCTGGTGTCCTTTATGTTAGGTACTCTTTTGTTAATGAGGGCGGGTTTCCAAATGGCTGGTAGGCGGGAGATGTCATCTCGTTTATTCATGCTGTGTGGGCGTTTTTCTATCTCTATGGCTTCCACATACAAATACCCGCGAAAATCTCCAAAAGCATATATATATATATATATATATATATATATATATATATATATATATATATGTTTTCGGAGACTTTCGCGGGTATTTGTATGTGGATCTTTGGTTCTTCGGGTTTTCTCCCGCGTAGAGTTGGAAATATCTAGGCGACGTTTCGATGAAGTCTCATTCATCATCTTCAGGCTTGTGTCTTCGGCCTTGTGCTTCTCAGAGTGATGTGAGCTTGCAGCTGCTTCTTCCTTTTAACTACTAGTGGGGGTGTGACTTGATTGGATGGGGGCTTGGCTGTGTTCTGATTGGGTGGGGGTGTGTTCTCATTGGTTGGGGGTTGGGCTGTGTTCTGATTGGTTGGGGGGTTGGCTGTGTTCTGATTGGCTGGGGGTGTGTTCTGTTCTGGTGGGGGTTTGATTGTACTCAGGTTAGTCTCAGTTGCTGGGGGATTTGAGCTGGTGAGCTGTGATCCTGTTGTTTGGCTTCGCGTTCGTGGTCGTGCCACATCTTCATGGTGAGCATCAGTTCCCTTCATGTATGGGTTGGGGGGGTTTGAAGCAGGTAGTGATGCAGCTGTGGTACGGCTTCTGGTCCGTGGTCGTGTTTCATCTTCTGTGTGGGTGTGAGTCTGCTTTCTGCGTGGAAGTGTGGTGGTAGTTTCTTGTGTGGCCCTTGTGGGTGTGGGTCTGGTGTCCTTTATGTTAGGTACTCTTTTGTTAATGAGGGCGGGTTTCCAAATGGCTGGTAGGCGGGAGGTGTCATCTCGTTTATTCATGCTGTGTGGGCGTTTTTCTATCTCTATGGCTTCTCTGATTATTCTGTTGTTGAAGTGTTCAGTTTTGGCGATAGTTCTGGTATTTTTAAAGTCAATCTTGTGTCCTGTGGCTTTGAGGTGTTGGACCAGGGAAGAGGTCGGTTCTTCTTTTTTGATTGAGTTCTTGTGTTCTTCAATGCGTGCGCTTATCCTTCTGTTAGTTTGTCCAATGTATGTGGTGGGGCAGGAGGTGCACGGGATTTCGTATACTCCTTGGTTTTCTAACTCGATTTTGTCTTTAGGGTTTCTTAGGATGGTGGATATTTTTCCGTTTGTGCAGAATGCTGTTTTTATGTTGTGTTTTTGGAGGATCTTGCTGATTTTGTCTGTAGTGCCTTTTATATATGGGAGGAGGGCTTTGCCATTTTCTTGTTCTCTGTCTTGGATTTTGGTTGGGGTTTCTTTTTGGATTAGGTGAGTAATCTTTCTTCTTTGAAATCCATTTGCTGTTAGTACGTTAGTGAGAGTGTGTAGTTCGGTTTTTTGGTGTTGTTCATCGGCTAAGCATTTTGTTCTGGAGATGAGTGTCTCAGCTACGGAATTGATCTGTGCTGGGTGGTGGTGTGAGAGTGCGTGTAGATAGCGGTTTGTATGTGTTTTCTTCTGGTAGATGGTGTGTCCTAGGGAGCCATTGGATTTTTTGTATACTAAGACATCTAGGAAGGGAAGTTGATTGTTAGCTTCTGTTTCCATGGTGAATTGTATTTTGGGGTGTAGGCTGTTGAGGTGTGTGAGGAAGTTGTTCAGTTTTTCTTTCCCGTGTGGCCAGATTATGAAGGTGTCATCTACGTATCTGAGCCAGAGTTTGGGTTTGTGATCATATTTTTCTAGAGCTTGTGTTTCAAAGTGTTCCATGTAAAGGTTTGCGATGACAGGTGAGAGGGGTGATCCCATGGGTGCTCCTTCTATTTGTTTGTATTTTTGTCCATTGTAGGTGAAGTATGTATTGGATAGGCAGTGGTTGGTCAGATCTAGGATGTGCTTGGGGGGGTTGTATTTATTTTGGATGGCTGTCAAGGCTTCTTTTATAGGCACTTGGGTGAAGAGGGATATGACATCGAAGCTCACTAATAGATCGCTGGGTTGTAAGTTTTGTTTCTTTATGATCTCGATGAACTGGAATGAGTTTCTTACATGTGAGTTGATGGATTCTGCATAGGGCTGTAGTTGTTTGGCGAGAAATTTGGCTAGGTTTTGTAGAGGTGAGCCTATGGAGCTGACTATAGGTCTAAGTGGGGTTCCTTCTTTGTGTATCTTGGGGAGACCATAAAGCTTAGGGCATCTGGATGATTTCTCTCTGGGTATGATTCTTTGCTGGATTTCTTCGCTGATGGGGGAGGCTTTTATTTTGGATCTGGTGGTTTTTTCTAGGTAGGTGGTGGGGTCTGTGTTTAGGGGTTTGTATGTGGGGTCTTGGAGTAGGTTGGTTAACTTGGTTTGATAGTCAGATGTGTTCATAACCACTGTCGCGTTGCCCTTGTCTGCTGGTAGGATTATTATGCTGGTGTCTTTTTTCAGGTTAAGTAGTGCAGTTTGTTCTTCTTTGGATAAGTTGCTTTTGGGTGGTTTGCTAGTGCAGAGGATGTTGGTAATTTCGAGTCTGATTCTGTTCGCATCATCACGGTTGGTTTTGGTCAGGCTGGTTTCAACTCCGCATATGATGGTTTCCGTGGGAATGTGTTTGGGAGCGACAGCAAAGTTGAATCCTTTCGAAAGGACATTGGTTTCGGCTTCGCTGAGGATCTTGTCTGAGATGTTGTGCACTGTTTGTTTCATGTGTGGCTGTGAGGGGGGAGGAGTTTGTTTCTGGCGTTGTTGTAGTTTTCTGAGTTTGTTGGTGTGTGTGTCTGTCTTGAGGGTGGTCTGTGTTTCGGCTCTCCAGACAGCGAGTTGTTTGATTTTGTCCCAAAGTGCAGGGTGAATCTTGTTGCTGAGTCTGAGGTGAAGTGTGAGGAGATCTTTGTTGATTTGGTCTAGGAGGAATCTTTTTGTGTGAAGTTCATTTCTGATTAGGGCCAATTCTGTTCTTTTTAGGATGCGTTTGGTGGCTGCTGTGTTGGTGTGGAATTTCAATTGGAAGCTTATGGGGATTAAATTTTGATCTCGGCAGTTGCGTAGGAATGCAAGGTCACATAAAATGGAAGCTCTTTGGACTTCACGTTTTTCGTAAGTCCTGGTCAGATGGTGGGTTTCCTCCCCGTAGAGGTGCAATATTTGTTTTCGGAGATTTTCGCGGGTATTTGTATGTGGATCTTTGGTTCTTCGGGTTTTCTCCCGCGTAGAGTTGGAAATATCTAGGCGACGTTTCGATGAAGTCTCATTCATCATCTTCAGGCTTGTGTCTTCGGCCTTGTGCTTCTCAGAGTGATGTGAGCTTGCAGCTGCTTCTTCCTTTTAACTACTAGTGGGGGTGTGACTTGATTGGATGGGGGCTTGGCTGTGTTCTGATTGGGTGGGGGTGTGTTCTCATTGGTTGGGGGTTGGGCTGTGTTCTGATTGGTTGGGGGGTTGGCTGTGTTCTGATTGGCTGGGGGTGTGTTCTGATTGGCTGGGGGTGTGTTCAACAACGCCAGAAACAAACTCCTCCCCCCTCACAGCCACACATGAAACAAACAGTGCACAACATCTCAGACAAGATCCTCAGCGAAGCCGAAACCAATGTCCTTTCGAAAGGATTCAACTTTGCTGTCGCTCCCAAACACATTCCCACGGAAACCATCATATGCGGAGTTGAAACCAGCCTGACCAAAACCAACCCTGATGATGCGAACAGAATCAGACTCGAAATTACCAACATCCTCTGCACTAGCAAACCACCCAAAAGCAACTTATCCAAAGAAGAACAAACTGCACTACTTAACCTGAAAAAAGACACCAGCATAATAATCCTACCAGCAGACAAGGGCAACGCGACAGTGGTTATGAACACATCTGACTATCAAACCAAGTTAACCAACCTACTCCAAGACCCCACATACAAACCCCTAAACACAGACCCCACCACCTACCTAGAAAAAACCACCAGATCCAAAATAAAAGCCTCCCCCATCAGCGAAGAAATCCAGCAAAGAATCATACCCAGAGAGAAATCATCCAGATGCCCTAAGCTTTATGGTCTCCCCAAGATACACAAAGAAGGAACCCCACTTAGACCTATAGTCAGCTCCATAGGCTCACCTCTACAAAACCTAGCCAAATTTCTCGCCAAACAACTACAGCCCTATGCAGAATCCATCAACTCACATGTAAGAAACTCATTCCAGTTCATCGAGATCATAAAGAAACAAAACTTACAACCCAGCGATCTATTAGTGAGCTTCGATGTCATATCCCTCTTCACCCAAATGCCTATAAAAGAAGCCTTGACAGCCATCCAAAATAAATACAACCCCCCCAAGCACATCCTAGATCTGACCAACCACTGCCTATCCAATACATACTTCACCTACAATGGACAAAAATACAAACAAATAGAAGGAGCACCCATGGGATCACCCCTCTCACCTGTCATCGCAAACCTTTACATGGAACACTTTGAAACACAAGCTCTAGAAAAATATGATCACAAACCCAAACTCTGGCTCAGATACGTAGATGACACCTTCATAATCTGGCCACACGGGAAAGAAAAACTGAACAACTTCCTCACACACCTCAACAGCCTACACCCCAAAATACAATTCACCATGGAAACAGAAGCTAACAATCAACTTCCCTTCCTAGATGTCTTAGTATACAAAAATCCAATGGCTCCCTAGGACACACCATCTACCAGAAGAAAACACATACAAACCGCTATCTACACGCACTCTCACACCACCACCCAGCACAGATCAATTCCGTAGCTGAGACACTCATCTCCAGAACAAAATGCTTAGCCGATGAACAACACCAAAAAACCGAACTACACACTCTCACTAACGTACTAACAGCAAATGGATTTCAAAGAAGAAAGATTACTCACCTAATCCAAAAAGAAACCCCAACCAAAATCCAAGACAGAGAACAAGAAAATGGCAAAGCCCTCCTCCCATATATAAAAGGCACTACAGACAAAATCAGCAAGATCCTCCAAAAACACAACATAAAAACAGCATTCTGCACAAACGGAAAAATATCCACCATCCTAAGAAACCCTAAAGACAAAATCGAGTTAGAAAACCAAGGAGTATACGAAATCCCGTGCACCTCCTGCCCCACCACATACATTGGACAAACTAACAGAAGGATAAGCGCACGCATTGAAGAACACAAGAACTCAATCAAAAAAGAAGAACCGACCTCTTCCCTGGTCCAACACCTCAAAGCCACAGGACACAAGATTGACTTTAAAAATACCAGAACTATCGCCAAAACTGAACACTTCAACAACAGAATAATCAGAGAAGCCATAGAGATAGAAAAACGCCCACACAGCATGAATAAACGAGATGACACCTCCCGCCTACCAGCCATTTGGAAACCCGCCCTCATTAACAAAGAGTACCTAACATAAAGGACACCAGACCCACACCCACAAGGGCCACACAAGAAACTACCACCACACTTCCACGCAGAAAGCAGACTCACACCCACACAGAAGATGAAACACGACCACGGACCAGAAGCCGTACCACAGCTGCATCACTACCTGCTTCAAACCCCCCAACCCATACATGAAGGGAACTGATGCTCACCATGAAGATGTGGCACGACCACGAACGCGAAGCCAAACAACAGGATCACAGCTCACCAGCTCAAATCCCCCAGCAACTGAGACTAACCTGAGTACAATCAAACCCCCACCAGAACAGAACACACCCCCAGCCAATCAGAACACAGCCAACCCCCCAACCAATCAGAACACAGCCCAACCCCCAACCAATGAGAACACACCCCCACCCAATCAGAACACAGCCAAGCCCCCATCCAATCAAGTCACACCCCCACTAGTAGTTAAAAGGAAGAAGCAGCTGCAAGCTCACATCACTCTGAGAAGCACAAGGCCGAAGACACAAGCCTGAAGATGATGAATGAGACTTCATCGAAACGTCGCCTAGATATTTCCAACTCTACGCGGGAGAAAACCCGAAGAACCAAAGATCCACATATATATATATATATATATATATATATATATATATATATATATATATATATATATGGATCTTTGGTTCTTCGGGTTTTCTCCCGCGTAGAATTGGAAATATCTAGGCGACGTTTCGATGAAGTCTCATTCATCATCTTCAGGCTTGTGTCTTTGGCCTTGTGCTTCTCAGAGTGATTCAGACACAAGCCTGAAGATGATGAATGAGACTTCATCGAAACGTCACCTAGATATTTCCAATTCTACGCAGGAGAAAACCCGAAGAACCAAACATCCACATACAAATACCCGCGAAAATCTCCGAAAGCATATATATATATATATATATATGTGTGTGTGTTTGTGTGTAAGGTTTTTAAGCTGATAATATTAAATAATAAATAAGGGAGACTAGGATAGATCTATTTCGAGCTAGTGCCATTAAATTAGCATGACAATAAATATTTCTACAGCATCATAATTAACTGTTGTGCAGATTATGACAGAGGCTCTTCAGTATATCTGCTCTGAGCATTCCAAGACCAAAATGTCATGAAAAGCAAATTATTGATTTTTTAAAAGAAATGGTTGATAAAATTTTGTGCACACTGTCACAGTTTATGAAAATATAAGTATCAGGAACTTTCTGTGAGACCAAGTTCTTGTTTCTATGGAGATATAATGAAGCACATTTATAATAGGTACTTCCTCACCCCCAAAGTGTTCTGCAATTACCCCATCAAACTGTGAATATATATTGTTTGGTTAATAGGAAAAGAATTATCCTTTCTCTTTAAGTTCCATGTATAGTACAAAAAATAATTGTGTTATTTAATTTTTATAGTAGATGAACTGAATTAAAATAACCAACAGAGTTAATTCTAAGAATTACATTTCCTAAATGGTCATGTGTCAGGAAGGATACTGGACCATAGAAAAACAATTATTTGGTTGCACAAGTGAGGAATGTAATAATTGTTATACTTTATAAGTCAATACATTTTGCATATTTTACTTTTGAATTCAATATTTCAAAGTTAGAATAGCAAATTATGAAACATCTGAAATGCATCAAAATAAAACAAGAATCAAACAACATAACAAATGCAAAACAATGTTTTTGTTATATTTTGCTGATTTATAAGGATAGCAGAAATATTCCTGCAATTAAAATTAGATAGAATGACTGCCATATAACTTCTCTTTGTAAGGAGAGCATGTACACTAGATGTAAACCCAAAAAATTCCATACAGTCATGCCATAATTACGTTTCAGTTTTAGAATACAATAAGTAAATATTTACATTTAACAGACTAGAATTCAAATATTGCATAATCTGTATTCTTTTTTTTTTAAGGCTACTATAATGTCAGGAAAGGTTAAAGCAAAATGATCAAACTGCAGGAACAAAATTAAAATAACTACAGAGATTCTTAGTCATCCAGGTCATGGTTTTCCCAAAGGTGCTTTTTCAAGAGGCATTGGACTTTCTTGTTTTTGTTTGAAGATGTTTTTGCTTCTCATCCAAAAAGTTTCTTGGATGAGAAGCAAAATGTCTTCGAAGAAAACTGAGGAAGTTCAGTTGCCTCTTGAAAAAGCACTATTGGGACAAAATAACTATGACTTTTTGCTCTAGAAGATAGAAAACTAACACATGACAGAACTTCATAAAATTTATTTATTTATTATTTCCTATCTTACTATAGGATAAAATTGCACAGATGGAGATGAAGAAGGAAAAAATTTCAACTACATCCAACAAGTTAATTACTGGAAAGTTTAGACAGGTCAATGGAACTGATTAACAATTAATGGAACATAGATCTAATCTCTACCCCATTCTTCATTCAAATAAGAATGAGAAAGAACAAGAAAGAGCAAGAGAATAATAAATGATAAAAAAGTTGCAGTGTGAGTTAAATTGATCTTAATTTATTGGTTGCAGCTTACAAAAAAGGCCCTTCCCCAAAAAGAGTGAAGTAATTTATTATTCATTTATTTATTTATTTATTAAAAATAATCTAATTTAGATAGTTGAAGTCAATTAAGCTAGTTCTACAAAATTTAACTTGCCCCCCATTAGCCACAGTTTAAACTTCAGTAATCCACTTGATGGAACTGCTTGTTGGAAAATGCAAGTTACAACACAAATAATGAAAGAGATTAAGAGATTAAGATTTCTGTTGTTAAGCAGAAGTATCCTAATGTAAATAAAAGTTTCATTATTTAATTTTATTGTCTTTTATTATTTGGTTAGGTAATGTATTGGTTAGGTAATAGAAATAGCACTTAGACTTATATACCATTTCATAGTGCTTTACAGCCCTATTTAAATAGGTAACAGACTGAGTGTACTGGCCCCAACGTTCTGGGTCCTCATTTTACCAACCTCAGAAGGAGGGAAGGCTGAATCAACTTTGAGCTGGGCAGAATTGAACTGCTGACAGTCCGCAGAACTAGCCTGAAATACTGCATTGTAATCACTGCACCCAATGGGTCTCTTAAAAGTACAGAATTATAACCAATGTAATAAAATAACCAAATAATCAAAGTTTTCTAATATAAGAAATATCAGTAGAAAAGCAGAATGAGATTTAATAGTTTTGCAAAAATGTTCACTGAAAAGCTAAGTAAGGCAGTTGCTAATGGCAACATTGTAAACAAAGTACCTCAGAATTCACAATCACAGTGGCTAATGTAAGTTGATATGGTGAGCAATTCCTGATGGGTTTTGCATATTTACAGTAACATAAGCTTAGGTACTAGCTAGATGTGACAATTTAATCATGTGAGAAGCCTAGTTGGAAGTAAGATTGATTGATCTGAATTGCACACTGTACTTGTACTTCAAAATGCTTTTGAGATATCAAAAAATAGAATTGTTATATAATTAAACACAAATACTGAGCTATTCTGCTACAAAGTGAAGCAAATGACATTGCTGGCTATGTTATTATTCATAAGATGCATGTTGTGTCAGAGACAGGCAGTCAAGGAAAGAGTGTAAGAAAAGAAAAATGTACTTGAAAGACTGATCAAATGTATTCAGACAGAAATGCTATATCTACTTCCTTGAGATGATGAGCCATTTAGTCCATTAAGATTACTTCTGAGTAGACACATAGAAAATTCATCTACATAAATTGTCATTTTATAGCAAATTATCTTCTTGAACATTCAACTCAGAAAAAATAATGATCAGCTGAATATCTCTATTAACATGTGCTTTCTTGTCATGGCCTTTTAGCGAAATTTTTAAATGTTTTACATTTGAATATGCTGATGAGTTCTTCTGTTTAAACAAATATTTTCTATTATATAATCATAGTTTCAATAAAAGTCTTAATTCAAGGTTAATAATAAATTTACTTTCATAAAAGTAAATCTACTTTTGTAAAAGTTTTATTTGGGTTTTCACAAAACATAATACAAATAAAATATCTTTTTTGAGAGCAGCATGCTTCCAGGTTATCACATCTCCATGCAGACATAATCTTAATTGCATATTCATCTTTATATTCTAATTCATATCTTGTCATTATTTTATCATTTTCTCAATAATTTTTCCCTTCCCTTACTTTCCTCAACCTTATTTATGATTATCTCATTCCTTTCTAATCCAATTACATATCTTTTCCTAAATTTCTATATCTTTCTAGTGATTATATTTGTGCTTTTGTCTGTCCTATTTACAATTTCATACATTCGTTTTCCATTATCATCCCAAAAGGGAAAAGGAAAAAAAAATCCCTCCATAAAAAGCAAGGATTCCCCTGTAATTACCAAGTAGAGTATGTCACCTTTATATCTTATAATTGTTATCAATTCAAATCTCATTTAACATTTAATGTATACATTATACAATTATAATGTTCAGTTTATAATATCTATTTTATATCATATAATTCTTATCAACTGAATTCCACTTGGTACTTTCCCTTAAACATACACACTAAATTCTACAACAAAGAAAAATTATATAACAATAATGAATAAAATGGTTATTCTATTTAAATTCATCCTGACAACTGATATTGATTTCATTGTAAATCTTTTACATTTCTTTTCAATTATATTTTATAAATCATTAAAAACAATTAAAATATCTTTTACTTTTGTAAAATCATTAAAAATAATTTATTTATTTATTTATTTATTAAACTTATATACCACCCTATTTCCCTAACAGGACTCAGGGTGGTGTACAGCCACATTAAAATACGAAAAACAGTACAAAATTAAAAACTACCAAAAGACCAAATATAAAAGGCTGAGAGCTAAAAAAGAGGGCTAAAAACTAAAAACCAGATGAACCCTAATTAAAATCCCTAAAAACCCTAGGCCAGACTGGCTTGATGAAATAAATAAGTTTTCAACGCACGCTGGAAGGTCAGGAGATCAAGGATGGTCCTCATCTCTGGGGGTAGTTCATTCCAGAGTGAGGGTGCCCCCAACAAGAAGGCCCGCACCCTCAGGGCCGCCAGCTGTCCAGCTGGCGGCACCCTGAAGAGGCCGACTCTATGGGAGCGTATTGGTCAACGGGAGGCTGATAATAGCAGGAGGCGGTCCCGCAAATATCCTGGTCCGAAGCCATGGAGCGCTTTAAAGATGGTAACTAAAACCTTGAAGCACACCCGGAGGGCCACTGGGAGCCAATGCAGCTCACACAGGAGTGGAGTTCCAAACACCACCCGCGCGGCCGCATTCTGCACCAGCTGGAGCCTCCGGGTGCTCTTCAAGGGAAGCCCCATGTAGAGAGCATTGGCATAGTCTAGGCGGGAGATCACAAGGGCAGAGATGACTGTACGAAGCGCACCCCGATCCAGAAAGGGCCGCAACTGGTAGATCCTACGGACCTGACCAAAAGTCCCTCTAGCGACAGCTGCCACATGGTCCTCCAATGACAGCCGCACATCCAGGAGGACACCCAGATTGCGAGCCCTCTCTGTAGGGGCAAGAATTTCCCCACCACCACAGCCAGCAATGGAACTAGCTGGCTGTATCGGGGCGCCAGGAATCACAGCCACTTAGTCTTAGATGGGTTGAGCTGAAGCCTGTTCTGCCCCATCCAACACCGCACGGCCTCCAGGCACCGGGCCATCATCTCGACGGCTTCATTGGGGTGGCCCGGGGTAGAAATGTACAGCTGAGTATCATCAGCATACTGATGGAATTCTACCCCGAAGCCACGGATGATCTCACCCAGCGGCTTCATATAAATGTTGAACAGAAGGGGTGAGAGCACCAACCCCTGAGGAACCCCACAAACCAGGGGCCTTGGGGCCAATTTCTGCCCCCCTGCCAACACAAATTGCAAACGGCCAGAGAAGAAGGAGGAGAACCACCATAAAACAGTGCCCCCCACCCCCCACCCCTCCAGCCGTCGCAATAGGATACTGTGGTCGACAGTATCAAAAGCTGCTGAGAAATCTAATAGGACCAGAACAGAGGAATGACCTCTGTCACGGGCCCTCCAGAGATCATCCACCAATGCAACCAAAGCTGTCTCCATGCTGTGCCCAGCCCTGAAGCCCGATTGGCGTGGATCTAAATAGACAGCTTCATCCAGGTGCTGGGGGAGCTGTCGTGCCAGCACACTCTCAACAACCTTCACCACAAAGCGAAGGTTGTAGACTGGACGATAATTAGATAACAGAGTTGGGTCCAGGGATGGTTTCTTGGGGAGGGGTCTCAGTAGTTATGAAAATCTTTGAAAGGCTAGCGCTGTTCCACCTGAAAACCATCACAGATCTGCTGTTAGATCTCATGCAGTTTGCATACTGAGCAAATAGATTGACAGATGATGCTGTTAACATGGCTCTGCATTACATCCTACAACACCTTGAATCTCCAAATAACTAAGCAAGGGTCTTCTTTGTAGACTTCAATTCAGCATTCAATACCATCATTCCAGACACTCTTCTAAGTAAATTAAACCAATTAGCGGTATCTGAACACACTTGTAAGTGGATCATAAGGTTCCTAACAGACAGGAAGCAGCAGGTGAAGCTAGGCAGAATCACATCTGATATCTGTACAATCAGCACAGGGGCCCCCCAAGGCTGTGTGTTATCTCCACTTCTCCCTATATACCAATGACTGCATCTCAAATGATCCATCTGTTAAAATACTGAAGTTTGCTGATGAAACAACAGTGATTGGTCTCATTCGAGACAACGATGAATCTGCATACAGACAGGAGATTATACAACTTGCCTCGTGGTGTAACCAGAACAGTCTGGAACTGAACTCACTCAAAACCGTAGACTTTAGAAGAAACCCTCCCATACTACCACCTCTTACAATACTAGACAACACAGTATCAACAGAAGAGACCTTCAAATTTCTAGGTTCTACTATATCACATGACCTAAAATGGACACCTAACATCACAAACACCATCAAAAAAGCACAACAAAGAATGTTCTTTCTGCGCCAATTCAGAAAGCTCAAACTGCCCAAGGAGCTGCTGATTCAGTTCTACAGAGGAATTATTGAGTCTATCATCTGCACCTCTATAATTGTCTGGTTTGGTTCTGCAACCCAACAGGACAGACACAGACTTCAGATGATAATTAGGACTGCAGAAAAAACAATTACTACCCACCGGCCTTCAATTGAGTACCTGTATACTGCACAAGTCAAAAAGAGGTCTGTGAAAATATTTACAGACCCCTCATATCCTGGACATAAACTGTTTCAACTCCTTCCCTCTAGATGACGCTATAGAGCACTGCACACTAGAACTAAACACAAGAACAGTTTTTTCCCAAAAGCCATCACTCTGCTAAACAAATAATTCCCTCAACACTATTCAACTATTACAAAGTCTGCACTACTATTACTGCTAATCTTCTCATCACTCCTTATCAACCATCCCCTCGCACTTATGATTGTAGGACTGTAACTTTGTCCCTTGTATCCTTACAATTTATATTGACTATTTCCTAGTATGATTTGATTGTTGATTGTACCCTTTAACTATCATTATGATTCTTGATCCTTAACAAATGTACCTTTTCTTTATGTATACTGAGAGTATTTATACAAGACAAATTCCTTGTGTATCCAATCACATTTGGCCAATAAAGTATTCTATTCTATTCTATTCTATTCTATTCTATTCTAAGATTTCATCAGTATTAAGCATAATACAGCAGGCTCTGTGACATAGTTACCTCAATTAGTTTGGTTCTTTGCTTTAGTATGTATCTTGTGCAAGAAGAGTTTAGAGATGGAAGAAAATTGTGACACTTCTGTCAGTATTCAATACTGGCTGTTTCCAGTTCTAAAAAGGATGTAGAACAACTTTTAGGGCAATCAAAAACTTATTAATTAGAAAACATTCTATTCCTAAATACAAGCATGGCACTAGCTAAGTTTGTGAAAGGTTAGTTTTCATAAATCATTAAAATTTTTAATTAATTTCTTTTGCTACTCAGTTTTCAATGGAATTTTTTTCTCATTGCCAATTGCAAAACCATTCTTTATTAAGAATTAATTAAGAATTATTAAGCTTAAATTTCATATTGAAACTCCTATGTTGCACAGCTATGTCTTATGCATTATTTTCAAATTATAAGATTATCACCAGTACACTTCTTTTAATTAAACATTGTATCATGTTAGTTCTGCACTCTTAGAATAATTAGCTTACAGATATAATCACTGATTAATTGAACTTGCAGTCCTGGAAGATGGGGAAGCAAAGAGATTATACTGTATATTTAAAATAATGCATTTGACAAATACTTTTTTTAAACAAATCAACATTTCTTATATAATAATTGAAACTCAAAATTGTTAATATAAATGATAAGAATTAGTGTAATTTATATTATATAAACACTTCATACTAAATAAACAACACTTTGTGACAACATATTAATGCCTAAAGCATCAGCATTGTTTTATTTCTTATTTCAGTGGGAAAGAGTTAAAAATGCATTACAGTTTGTATTTGATATAATATAATCTTGCCATTCTTGAAGAATCTTGAAGAATTCTACAGATAAGATATTGTTAAAATAATTTTGTTCCTAACTTCTATAGGTCTGGCAGTTTATGAAGCCCAACATGCTTTCTTTTATCCAGTTTCTCAATTTAGGACATAGAAAACTTGTAGTCTTTTTCAGTTTTCTATTGATAAATGAAATTAGAATCAGGATTGATGCTTTTTGTTAATTTGCTTATAAAACTATCAGAAATTGCAACGAGTCCAAAAAATTATAACATACGCAAAATGATCAAGATAATTAAGCAACTACGTAAGCTTAATCAGTCAATAACAACAGTAACCCCATCCATTATAAGTGCATTGTTTGTTTTCATGTTTTGGGAAGCATAGAAAGAGAATCAGCTTCCACAAAGCACTTTATTTATTACATGTTTTTTATGATTAAGTAAAATGTATGGCAGCAGATGCAGCAAAAATTATTATTTCTGCACTTCAATAATAAATATGAAATTTCGGATATCCAACATTTAAATATGCCTAGACTGGAAGACAGACTATTTTGAGTTCTCACATCTGTGGGCCAGATGTTGTTTATTCTTTCTGCAAAGGCTTGAGTTATATGTGGAAAAATAGGGCAGATTTTCTATTTATGATAGAAGAAAAGAATGACAAAAGACTTTAAGCCTTCTTTTTTCATAATTAAAAACTCAGGTTTATCAGGTCTCTGAAGAATCCAACAAAAACGGAATACTCCATACTGCTGGTAAAGGATATGCATTACTCTCCTAACCCACTATTAATGTACACATAGTGGAATTCTATTTAAAATTTTAAATTCTTACATATTAAATAGAAAATTTAAAAATAGGTGTAAGGAAAGGCTCCACGGTACAGAACATGATTGTTTTTGTAGAGCATGTCAGGTTGAATTATTCATACTTAATTATTTTTGAAGGTATTTTAACTCAGGTAATAATTTTTATTATTTTTAGATAAATATTGTTTTCTAAAACATCGCCATCAATAAGAAAGTGAACAAAATTGTCAAAAACAGTTTCCTTCAAGCTTACCAAATGAAAATATGTGCAAGATAACAGGAAAAATACCAAGAAGGGAGACAGGTCAGTCTGACACAACCTAAAAAAAAAGTATTGAAACCCGGCAGTGATTTTTTTTTCTTCATTATGATTTTTATTTTATTTATTTATTTATTTGATTTTATTTGTCAATCGCTTACAAGATAATAGGTATAAGTATATATATAGTTATGAATACATGAAATTGGTACATATAAGAAAAATAAAGAAACAATAGGACAGGGATGGTAAACACCGTCACAGTAATATCTTGCTGAACTAAAACTTGCCTCTGCTTTTCTTACTTTGGTATTAACAATGGTGTTTCATCAGCTGCAACTACTAGATTTCGTTAGAGTAAAGAAACTGGAGAATTATTAATTATTCTGTCATTGGCATAGTTTCCTTTTGCTCTTCTGTCCCAAGACAACCTCAGTGAAAAGGTGATGAACGAATGTGAAAGGAGCACATAATATTTGCAGGAACTCTAGATACCGAAATATAAAGCAAACTCTTATATTAATTTCTTTTATGGTTTGTATAAGAGTGACATAGTTACAACAGTGAAAATACTTTGCAGGATGCATATTTAACCATATTATTGTTCATCTAATGGCAGAAACTGAACTTAGGAGCAGTAATAATGAAGCTCCAAGTATATGATTTTGACTAATGAGCTGGAGCTGCTCAACTCTGTGAAATGTTAATTGTCATGGTCAAAATGTCCATGGACATTGTGGAAAGCCATCTGTTATTCTGAAGGATTTTTTTTCCTAGTAAAAGACAATAATGCTGCTGCAATAGGATTCAATTAAATGTAGTAAATAGTGGGGTTATATTTAATTTATCTTTGAAGAAAGATAATTTATTGTTTTGTTTTTCTTTTTTAAAAAAGTTCTAAAATCAGTGTTACTACGACAAACTTGAAAAGTTACAGTTCTTGTTATAACAACTGTAATACTAAAGGAAGAAATACATTCACTATATATTTACCTATGCTTTATTATTATTTATTATTATATTATTACAATATTTATGGCAAGATGCCTGGCAATATTATATGTTATAGATTTATTTATTACTTATCAATGTCTACAATACAAGACAGTAAAATGCAATCAATAATTTTAATATAAAACTAATGAAAATAAATATAAAGTAGTCATCCTTCCCTACTGTACCTTAATAGCACCTAAGCCTATTTAAAAAGGAAAGTTTAAGAAGATTCCTGAAAGCCAATGTGAAGGAAACAAACATTTCTCCACAGGAAAGAGTCTAGTCTTCAGGAGAGCAGAGATTTTTTATTTATTTAAGCACTTATATACCGCCCTTCTCCCGAAGGACTCAGGGCGGTGCACAGCCGATCCTACCCCAATACACAATACAAAAATTAAAATGAATTAAATAATTTAGGCTGTGATAATTAATAATTTACCCTCCCCCATAACTAATTAAAAACCCCAAGTATTTAAAATCCAATTTAAAATGGGAGACAGTTAAAATCTTGTATCAGCCCAGGCCAGCCTGCTCGAAGAGCCAGGTTTTTAACACCCGTCTGAAGGCTCTCAGGTCCGTGCTGGTGCGTATCTCTGGGGGCAGACTATTCCAGAGGGTAGGGGCCCCCACAGAGAAGGCCCTATTCCTGGGGGCCGCCAGACGACACATAGAAGCCGACGGCACCCGGAGAAGGCCTTCCCTGTGGGAACGCACAGGTCTGTTGGAGATCACCGGCAGAACGCGGTCCTGCAGGTAGCCTGGCCCAATGCCATGGATCGCTTTAAAGGTCAAAACTTAAAGGTCAAAACTAGAACCTTAAAGCGAACCCGGAAAGCCACCGGCAACCAATGCAGCTCGCGCAGGAGAGGCGTCACATGGGAGCTTCGCGACGCCCCCATAATCACCCGCGCGGCCGCATTTTGCACCAGTTGGAGTCTCCGAGTGCTCCCCGCAGGGAGCCCCATGTAGAGAGCGTTACAGTAATCCAGGCCTTCATCTAGAACAGGAATGTCAAAACTCGTGTTGTCATGGCAGTATTACATGATGTATTGGGACTTTTTCCCTTTCTCTAAACCAGGCTGTGGTGGGGCCAGCACGTGATGCATCCAGCCTGTGGGCCATGAATTTGACACCACTGACCTAGAACAATGGAGGATAGCTTCATCTCCGTGCTATTTCATCAACTGTGTTTCAACAAAAGGCAGCTCCAAAATAGTTAGAAAAACCAGTTCCCCAGAACTCTAAGGGGTTTTTTTTTCATTTTGAAACACTTCCCTTTGTGTTTTAGGCATTAAAGTTATATAATACTTCAAACTGTTAACCTTTTCTCAATGAGGATAATAAAAAGAAGACATGTATGTTTTTCTCCTTCCACACAACCCAGGAATTAGCAGAGCTTTAGGTATGACATTATTTTTCAGCACCACCACCAGTAGCATCAAAAAATTGATTTATAACAGGGATGTCAAACTTGTGGCCCATGACCAGGTGCGTCATGTGCTGGCCACACCCATACCCAGTTTAGCAAAGGGTAAAAAATTCACAATATATCATGTGATGATGTCATGACGTGACTTTGACATCCCTGGTCTATAACACATTTTTTTCAAATGTTACACCAGAAATCAGAGTTTAAAGAGAGTTTATATTTAACTTTTTGGAATACTATATTATATACATATATACAGATCATGCTTTGCTCGCACAAGCACAAAGCCGAAAGCACCAGCCTGAAGATGGTGAGTGAGATCTTGTCGAAACGTTGCCAAGATAGTCTCAATCTTACACGGGAAAAGACCCAAACACGCCAAGATCTGCATACCTGTACCCTTTGCTGTGCCCTCCTCCCATATATAAAAGGCACTACAGACAAAATCAGCAAGATCCTCCAAAAACACAACATTAAAACAGCATTCTGCACAAACGGAAAAATATCCACCATCCTAAGAAACCCTAAAGACAAAATTGAGTTAGAAAACCAAGGAGTATACGAAATCCCGTGCACCTCCTGCCCCACCACATACATTGGACAAACTAACAGAAGGATAAGTGCACGCATTGAAGAACATAAGAACTCAATCAAAAAAGAAGAACCGACCTCTTCCCTGGTCCAACACCTCAAAGCCACAGGACACAAGATTGACTTTAAAAATACCAGAACTATCGCCAAAACTGAACACTTCAACAACAGAATAATCAGAGAAGCCATAGAGATAGAAAAACGCCCACACAGCATGAATAAACGAGATGACACCTCCCGCCTACCAGCCATTTGGAAACCCGCCCTCATTAACAAAAGAGTACCTAACATAAAGGACACCAGACCCACAACCACGAAGGCCACACAAGAAACTACCACCACACTTCCACGCAGAAAGCAGACTCACACCCACACAGAAGATGAAACACGACCACGGACCAGAAGCCGTACCACAGCTGCATCACTACCTGCTTCAAACCCCCCCAACCCATACATGAAGGGAACTGATGCCCACCATGAAGATGTGACACGACCACGAACGCGAAGCCAAACAATAGGATCACAGCTCACCAGCTCAAATCCCCCAGCAACTGAGACTAACCTGAGTACAATCAAACCCCCACCAGAACAGAACACACCCCCAGCCAATCAGAACACAGCCAACCCCCCAACCAATCAGAACACAGCCAAACCCCCAACCAATCAGAACACCCCCCCACCCAATCGGAACACAGCCAAGCCCCCACCCAATCAAGTCACACCCCCACTAGTAGTTAAAAGGAAGAAGCAGCTGCAAGCTCACATCACTCTGAGAAGCACAAGGCCGAAGACACAAGCCTGAAGATGATGAATGAGACTTCATCGAAACGTCGCCTAGATATTTCCAACTCTACGCGGGAGAAAACCCGAAGAACCAAAGATCCACATACAAATACCCGCGAAAATCTCCGAAAACAAATATTGCACCTCTACGGGGAGGAAACCCACCATCTGACCAGGACTTACGAAAAACTTGAAGTCCAAAGAGCTTCCATTTTATGTGACCTTGCATTCCTACGCAACTGCCGAGATCAAAATTTAATCCCCATAAGCTTCCAATTGAAATTCCACACCAACACAGCAGCCACCAAACGCATCCTAAAAAGAACAGAATTGGCCCTAATCAGAAATGAACTTCATACAAAAAGATTCCTCCTAGACCAAATCAACAAAGATCTCCTCACACTTCACCTCAGACTCAGCAACAAGATTCACCCTGCACTTTGGGACAAAATCAAACAACTCGCTGTCTGGAGAGCCGAAACACAGACCACCCTCAAGACAGACACACACACCAACAAACTCAGAAAACTACAACAACGCCAGAAACAAACTCCTCCCCCCTCACAGCCACACATGAAACAAACAGTGCACAACATCTCAGACAAGATCCTCAGCGAAGCCGAAACCAATGTCCTTTCGAAAGGATTCAACTTTGCTGTCGCTCCCAAACACATTCCCACGGAAACCATCATATGCGGAGTTGAAACCAGCCTGACCAAAACCAACCCTGATGATGCGAACAGAATCAGACTCGAAATTACCAACATCCTCTGCACTAGCAAACCACCCAAAAGCAACTTATCCAAAGAAGAACAAACTGCACTACTTAACCTGAAAAAAGACACCAGCATAATAATCCTACCAGCAGACAAGGGCAACGCGACAGTGGTTATGAACACATCTGACTATCAAACCAAGTTAACCAACCTACTCCAAGACCCCACATACAAACCCCTAAACACAGACCCCACCACCTACCTAGAAAAAATCACCAGATCCAAAATAAAAGCCTCCCCCATCAGCGAAGAAATCCAGCAAAGAATCATACCCAGAGAGAAATCATCCAGATGCCCTAAGCTTTATGGTCTCCCCAAGATACACAAAGAAGGAACCCCACTTAGACCTATAGTCAGCTCCATAGGCTCACCTCTACAAAACCTAGCCAAATTTCTCGCCAAACAACTACAGCCCTATGCTGAATCCATCAACTCACATGTAAGAAACTCATTCCAGTTCATCGAGATCATAAAGAAACAAAACTTACAACCCAGCGATCTATTAGTGAGCTTCGATGTCATATCCCTCTTCACCCAAATGCCTATAAAAGAAGCCTTGACAGCCATCCAAAATAAATACAACCCCCCCAAGCACATCCTAGATCTGACCAACCACTGCCTATCCAATACATACTTCACCTACAATGGACAAAAATACAAACAAATAGAAGGAGCACCCATGGGATCACCCCTCTCACCTGTCATCGCAAACCTTTACATGGAACACTTTGAAACACAAGCTCTAGAAAAATATGATCACAAACCCAAACTCTGGCTCAGATACGTAGATGACACCTTCATAATCTGGCCACACGGGAAAGAAAAACTGAACAACTTCCTCACACACCTCAACAGCCTACACCCCAAAATACAATTCACCATGGAAACAGAAGCTAACAATCAACTTCCCTTCCTAGATGTCTTAGTATACAAAAAATCCAATGGCTCCCTAGGACACACCATCTACCAGAAGAAAACACATACAAACCGCTATCTACACGCACTCTCACACCACCACCCAGCTCAGATCAATTCCGTAGCTGAGACACTCATCTCCAGAACAAAATGCTTAGCCGATGAACAACACCTAAAAACCGAACTACACACTCTCACTAACGTACTAACAGCAAATGGATTTCAAAGAAGAAAGATTACTCACCTAATCCAAAAAGAAACCCCAACCAAAATCCAAGACAGAGAACAAGAAACTGGCAAAGCCCTCCTCCCATATATAAAAGGCACTACAGACAAAATCAGCAAGATCCTCCAAAAACACAACATAAAAACAGCATTCTGCACAAACGGAAAAATATCCACCATCCTAAGAAACCCTAAAGACAAAATCGAGTTAGAAAACCAAGGAGTATACGAAATCCCGTGCACCTCCTGCCCCACCACATACATTGGACAAACTAACAGAAGGATAAGCGCACGCATTGAAGAACACAAGAACTCAATCAAAAAAGAAGAACCGACCTCTTCCCTGGTCCAACACCTCAAAGCCACAGGACACAAGATTGACTTTAAAAATACCAGAACTATCGCCAAAACTGAACACTTAAACAACAGAATAATCAGAGAAGCCATAGAGATAGAAAAACGCCCACACAGCATGAATAAACGAGATGACACCTCCCGCCTACCAGCCATTTGGAAACCCGCCCTCATTAACAAAAGAGTACCTAACATAAAGGACACCAGACCCACACCCACGAGGGCCACACAAGAAACTACCACCATACTTCCATGCAGAAAGCAGACTCACACCCACACAGAAGATGAAACACGACCACGGACCAGAAGCCGTACCACAGCTGCATCACTACCTGCTTCAAACCCCCCCAACCCATACATGAAGGGAACTGATGCCCACCATGAAGATGTGGCACGACCACGAACGCGAAGCCAAACAACAGGATCACAGCTCACCAGCTCAAATCCCGCAGCAACTGAGACTAACCTGAGTACAATCAAACCCCCACCAGAACAGAACACACCCCCAGCCAATCAGAACACAGCCAACCCCCCAACCAATCAGAACACAGCCAAACCCCCAACCAATGAGAACACCCCCCCACCCAATCAGAACACAGCCAAGCCCCCACCCAATCAAGTCACACCCCCACTAGTAGTTAAAAGGAAGAAGCAGCTGCAAGCTCACATCACTCTGAGAAGCACAAGGCCGAAGACACAAGCCTGAAGATGATGAATGAGACTTCATCGAAACGTCGCCTAGATATTTCCAACTCTACGCGGGAGAAAACCCGAAGAACCAAAGATCCACATACAAATACCCGCGAAAATCTCCGAAAACATATATATATATATATATATATATATATATATATATATATATATGTTTTTATAGATTTCACGGGTACAAGTATGCAGATCTTGGCATGTTCGGGTCTTTTCCCATGTAAGATTGAGACTATCTTGGCAATGTTTTGACGAGATCTCACTCGCCATCTTCAGGCTGGTGCTTTTGGCTTTGTGCTTGTGCGAACAAAGTGTGATCTGAGCTGCTGTCTCCCTGTATATATTGGTGGGGAGGTTGGCTCTGTTGTCATTTCTTGATTAGTTGATGAGTTGATGTTTGCAGATTGGCTGGCTTTTTCTTAAGAACATGTGTGGCTGAGGTATTTGCCGTGTGTTTATCAGCTTCCTGTGATGTAACAACTTGGGTAATGGGCTGTGTGATGACCTTCTGAGTTCTAATCTTGTGACATCCTGGGTCTTTTGCTGTAATCTCCTGGGTTGTAATGATCTGGGTAATGGGCTGTGTGATGACCTTCTGAGTTCTAATGTTGTGACCTCCTGGGTCTTGTGCTGTAATCTCCTGGGTCGTAATGACCTGGGTAATCGGCTATGTGATGACCTTCTGAGTTCTAATCTTGTGACATCCTGGGTCTTGTATTGTAACTGGGTCATTGGCTGTGTTGCAACATCCTGAGGTTTTGTGGTGTAGCCTCCTGATTCTGTGATGTGATATCTTGAGTGGGTGGCTATGATGTGACATTCTGGGTTTTGGTTTGGCTCCGAGTTTGAGGCATGGCATGTGTCAGCTTGCTTGGTATGGCAGCTGGTGATGCAGCCATGGTCTGGTTTCTGAATGGTGGTTGCCTTTCGTCTATGGGGTGGGTTTGGCTTTGAGTCTTAACAGGGAGATTGGTGGTGGCGTCATGTATTTTTTTGGGTCCAGTGTTGGTTTTCATGGCTGGGACTCGTTCATTGATAAGGGCTAGTTTCCAAATGTCTGGTAGGAGGAGCCATCATCCAGTTTATTCATATTATGGAGGTGTTTCTCTATTTCGATGGCTTCCCTGATTATTCTTTTGTTGAAATGTTCAGTATTGGAGATTAATTTGGTTCCCTCAAAATTAATTTCATGTCCTGTGGCTTGAAGGTGCTGGAAAAGGGAGGAAGAATTTTCTTCTTTTCTGACTGCATTCTTGTGTTCTGCGATGAGTGCATTTATTCTCCTGTTGGTTTGTCCAATGTATGTGGCTGGGCAATTGTTGCATGGTATTTTATAAACTCCTTGGTTTTCTTGTCTTGTCTTTGGGGTTTCCTAGGATGTTGGCTATTTTTTGGTCAGTGCCAAAGGCTGTACTGATATTGTGTTTGTGGAGAATTTTGTCAAAGCGAAAAAATTCAGCTTTTATAAATTAGAGGTGATGAACCGTGCTTTTCTTTACAGCATACTTCTATTACACATAACTAGGAATTACACATAACTCTAGGAAGTACAATCTAAGAAGTACAGAGATAGAAAAGAAAAGAAAACTCCTCCCCTGCAAGCATTCACAGTAAATCAGACATCACAAGACACCCATATCTTAGTTACTATAGAAACATGATAACAATTCTAGTAGATTCTGGACGCCTAGCAGACAAATAAAAAAGAACACAGTGACAAATTTTGCTGATTTTATCTGTGGTGCCTTTGATGTAGGGGGAGGAGGTCGATACCATTGCCCTGTTCTTTGTTTCGGTTTCTGGGGGATCTCTCCTTTAGGATTAGGGTTGTAACTGTGTCTCTTTGGAATCTGTTGGAAATTAATACGTTAGTGAGGGTGTATAATTCTGTTCTCAGGTGGTCTTTGTCAGCTAGGTGTTTGGTTCTGGAGATGAGGGTCTTGGCTATGGAGTTGATCTGTGCAGGGTGGGGATTGGGCATTTAAGTAGCGGTTGGTGTGTGTTTTCTTCTGATGGATGGTATGTCCTAGGGAGCCATTGGTTTTTTTGTAAATTAAAATGTCCAGGAAGGGAATTTGGTTGTTGGCTTCTGTTTCCATGGTGAATTGTATTTTGGGGTGTAGGCTGTTGAGATGTGTGAGGAAGTTGTCCAGTTTTTCTTTCCCATGTGGCCAAATTACGAAAGTGTCATCTACATATCTAAGCCAGAGTTTGTGTTCAGATTTGTCTAGAGCATTGGTTTCAAAGTGTTCCATGTATAGGTTAGTGATGATGGGTAAGAGGGGTGATGCCATAGGTGCTCCTTCTATTTGTTTGTATCTTTGTCCATTGTGGATGAAGTATGTGTTGGTTAGGCAGTGACTGGTCAGATCTAGGATGTGCTTAGGGGGGTTGTATTTGTTCTGTATGGCTGTCAAGGCTTCTTTAATAGGTACTTGGGTAAAGAGGGATATGACATCGAAGCTCACGGGTAGATCGCCAGGTTGTAGATTTTGTTTCTTTATTGTTTCTATGAAGTGGAAAGAGTTTTGTACATGTGAGGTGATGGATTATGTGTAGGGCTGGAGTTGTTTGGTGAGAAATTTGGCAAGATTCTGTAGAGATGAGCCTATGGAGCTGACTATGGATCTGAGTGCTGTTCCTTCTTTGTGTATCTTGGGGAGGCCATAGAGTTTAGGGCATCTGGATGATTTTTCTCTGGAGATGATTCTTTACTGGATCTCTTCATTGATAGGGGACGCTTTTATTTTGGATTTAGTGGTTTTTTTCAGGTAAGTGGTGAGGTCAGTATTTAGAGGTTTGTAAGCAGGGTTTTGGAGTAGGTTGGATAGTTTGGATTGGTAGTCCGATGTGTTGATCACGACCGTGGCATTGTCTTTGTCTGCTGGGAGAATGATTATGTTGTTGTCTTTCCTCAAGTTGGTGAGTGCTTTTTATTCTTCTCTATGTAAGTTGCTTTTGGGTGGACTGCTGGAGCAGAGGACGTTGGTGACTTCAAGTCTGATTTTATTGGCTACATCTGGGTTAATTTTGCTTAGGCTAGCTTCAACTCCGCATATAATGTTTTCAGTGGGGATGCGTTTGGGGCGACTGCAAAGTTGAATCCCTTGGAAAGGAAATTGGTTTCTGCTCTGGTGAGGATTCTGTCTGATATGTTGTGTCCTGTTTGTTTCATGCGTTCTTGTGGGGGTGGCGGGTTGGGCTTCTGGTGTTTCTCTAGTCTGTGGAGTTTGCTGGTGTGTGTGTGTCTGTCTTGTGGGAGGTTTCTGTTTTGACTCTCCAGAGGGCTAGTTGTTTGGAATTGTCCCAGAGTGCTGGGTGGATTTTGTTGCTGAGTTTGAGGTGGAGAGTAGGTAGGTCCCTGTTGGTTTGGTCTAGTAAGAATCTTTTCCTGTGGAGTTCATTTCTGATTAGGGGTAATTCCGTTCTTTTCAGGATCCTTTCAGTGGCTGAGGTTTTGGAATGGAATTTGAGTTGGAAGCATGTGGGGATCACTTCTTTGTCTCGGCAATTGCATAGGAATGTGAGGTCACATAAGATGGTGGCTCTTCGGACTTCAAGTTTTTTGTAGGTCCTGGTCAGCTGGAAGGTTTCCTCCCCATAGAGGTATGATATTTGTTTTCATAGATTTTGTAGATATATGTATGTATGTATGTATGTATGTATGTATGTATGTATATGTGTATGTATGTATGTATGTATGTATATACCCATATACATATACATATGTGTGTGTGTGTGTGGTATTTAGGTTTCTTCGGGTATTTTCCCACGAAATATTTGTGCTTTTATTATAGCGACAGATAAAATTAAAAAGAACCCAATACATAAGCCTGAGGATGGCGGGATGAGATTCTGCCAAAACATCGCTATAATAAAAGCACAAAAATTATGTGGGAAAATACCCGAAGAAACCTAAATACCATACATATAAATACCCACAAAAACATCAAAAACACATACACACACACACACACACATATATATATATGTATATATATACGTATATATATACATATACATGCAAAGAAAGGGAAAAATCCTCTCTTAATTCCACTATAAATATTTTAATCTTATTTTTATTATGAAAGACAATTTCACCTTTTATTAATAAAGCAATTTAATAATATTGCAAATTAAGTCAAACCGACGGAGGAATATATTATTCATGGACAATATTCAATAAATTTGTTATTTATTAAACCATGTTTTCGCTCCAAAACAATCTAATGCAGTTTCTGACCTGTCACATTTAGTAGTATATGTATTCTGTGTAGTGTACTGTGCCATGAATGCATTGGATTGGACCGAATAACTTTCCAGAGCCACTTGCAATCAGAGAACTAGCCTAGCAAGAGTTGTTTTGTTTTTTTTTAGTTGTAGAAAGAAGTATATTTGTCAAATGTGCTTAATGCTTCATGTTGATCAAGATGACAAAGAGACACATATATTTAGAAGAAGGAAAGTTTTGTCCCAAAATGTTGCAAGAAGGATGTTGGTGTGTGTGTGTGTGTTTGCATCTGTGAATACATACACACAGTTATACAAAAAGCGATAAAATGGAGTGATACACTTAAAATTGCAATATGGATAATTGGAATTTAGATCTATATGCATATATTTTATATATAGACAGTATTCAATCATATCAGGTAGCACAAATGTCACTGTAGGATTCATACTGTGCATTCTTCATTTTCCACTATTGTATTCAATTATTATATCACAACAAGGGATACACTTAAAGTAAATGTATCCAAAATTATCATTTTTAACATGAACTATTATTGTAATTTGTGGATAACCTTATAAATTTAACTGTACTCTTCATAGAATTATATCAAAAATATTTCAGATAAATTATTTCATCTGTATTAGTATGGGGTGGCTACTTAATAAGCTGGAAAGAATAATATTAATTCAGATATTATGGGGGGGAATTCCTTGAGAAGCAGCACTCAACTGAAGAAATGACATTTGCTTTTAGAAGTGATACTTTTTTTACTTGGGATACATAAATGTGTAAAACTTCAGTTGGGATGCAGACAGTCAATGAGCAGAAAATGTCAAAAAGCTCCTCAGTGAGAGAAAACTGCATGAAAGTTCACAGTAATTTCAGAATAAATTTCTAAAAAGGAGAAGAGCTTTGTGTCTCAGAGTCATCAATTTGCCATTTCTATTGCATTGTTCATCTATGACACTTTTCTTAGAACTACTATTTTCTTTTTTCTTTTTTTTTTTGTTCCCTTAAAGGTCCCAGACAAAGACAGAAAAGTAAAAAAGATAAGCTTTTAGATTTTTTTTACTTTCAAATCTGTTTCTTCTTACATACTAGGACATTGGTACTTCAAAAAATTGGGCCATTTTCCTTGAAGTTTTTAGCCATGTAGAATAATGCATACCTGGGCTACCAATTTCTGCATGCATAAGATATAGAAAAAGGATAGGGGCTCATAGAAATTCATTGTAATAAAAAATTGCCTATCATATCGGTAAAGTCTTTGTTTAAAATGAATCAGAAGTTGCCATAACATTTCCAAGAATGAAAACTGAAAGTTGAATATATTATTGTATATAGTATAGAACCCAAGTTTAATTGTCTTTCATGTGAAGTATATATGCACAGTGCTAGAGCTCACTATAACTACATAGTCAAAAAGGCATTAAGAGTTATTAACTTAATCCTGCATAGCTTTTTCTCTAGTAATATCATACTACTAACTAGAGCATACAAAACATTTGCTAGACCAATATTTGAATACAGCTCATCACTCTGGAACCCGCATCATGTATCTGATGTTAATACAGTTGAAAAAGTCCAGAAATATTTCACAAGAAGAGTTCTCTATCCTCTACTCATTGCAGAATACCTCATGCCACCAGACTTGAAATTCTAGACCTAGAAAACCTAGAACTATGCCGCTTTCAGTCCAATCTAAGTATAGTACATAAAATCATATATTGCAATGTCCTACCTGGCAATGAATACTTCGGCTTCAACCATAACAATACAAGAGCAAACAATAGATAGAAACTCAAGGTAAATCACCAAATGTGATTGCAGGAAATACGACTTCAGCAACAGAGTTGTCAATGTTTGGAATATTCTACCTGATTCTGTGGTTTCTTCCCCAAACCCCACATACTTTAACCTTAGACTGTCTACTATTGACCTCACCACTTTCCTAAGAGGTCTGTAAGGGACATGCATAAGCCCACCAACATGCCTTCCATCCCTGCCCTATTGTTTCTTTTTATTTTCTTATATGTATCCATTTCATGTATTCCTAACTATGTTTATACCTATACCTGTTATAATCGCTTGACAAAATAAAATAAATAAAATAAAAATAAATTAAAAAGGTAATTTATAAAATTCTAACAATATAAAAACCCAGTCATAAATTCAGCTTTTAAATCACAAAAATGATTAGGAAAAAAAAAAGGCGGGGGGAGGAACAAGTACAACCATATATATTTCTAAAAATGCAGGCATTATAATGGAATCTCAAGTGAAAGATGGAACAGATGGAAAGATAGGTCTCCACATTTTCTTAAATCTCAAGAGGGATGAAACTGATTGTCTACCAGAAATGTGTTCCAAAGTGTGGAAGCCTTCCTGAAAATATCCTGAGACCCTATCAGATAACATTTCATAGGGGTAGTATGTGCAGCAAGTTGGTCATATTTGAGTTGGTGAGGACAGCAGATGAGTAGGGTAGAAAAAAGCTCTTCAGATAACAAGTATCTATGTAGAGATGACAACTAATGTCTTAAATTACAGCCCTGAGCCAAATGGCAAAGAGTCACTCAAGTATTGTAGATGTTTAATTTAGCAGTTTGGTCAAGAACTAGTCTCTTTTTTATTTAAAGGATATCGAGGGCATTGTCCTGGATTGTAAGTGAACAGTCTCTTCTTGTTTGTCTCTTGATTTACTGAGGACTTGAAGCACAAAATGTCTCAAGAAGAACAGATATCCTGAATCTGAAAGGATACTATTAAAAGCTCACTTTCAAGTCTACATAGTGGCAATTTGAGCAGCAATATTTTGTTGCCATCACACTGTCAGCTAAATGTCAACATGTTTAAATGTACTTATCTTGTCACAGTGAAGCTTCTCTAAAGGATCTTATTATGTATGTTTCATGTTCTAACTTTCTTAGCGACCCTTTAGGAGTCTGAGCTTATATAGTGTCAAAGGGAAGAGTTGTTTCTACAAGTTCTGATAGCAAGGCAGCAGTAGTTGGCAGGATAAAAAGGTAAAAAGGAAGAAAATAGCAAATAATCACAGATAAGAACTTTCTTTCTTTCATCCATCCATCCACTATTTATTTATTTAAGAATTAATAAACATAAAAAAGAATTAAATTGATATGAATATTTTTATTGATCCAAAAGCAATAAAAATGAATAAATTGAAAATGACATCTTTAATAATTATGTTTTAAATTGCACATTAAAAATTGTTTACCAATACAATCCATTAAAACCAGATGGGAAAGATGGGAGTTGGACACATAGGAGATGGAAGGAGTGTGAATAGATTTGAATTGATCAATCATCTCCAATATGAAGCTCTTTCATTGGGTTTTCAAAACATCTGTCAGTCAGGTCTTGAGGGTCTTTTAGAATGTAAGGAGGCTGGGAGACAATCTCATCTCAGAAAGTAAGATGTTCTAGAGGCCCAAAGCCACAGCAGAGAAGACTTTTCTCCTGGAGCCCACCAGTTAAAGTTTCTTGACTTATAAGATTTGCAACATGCTCCCTTTGCTTGGGTGGTACAGGCCAGTTCCATCAGGGTGAGATGTTTCTTCAAGTAGCCTGGACTCATGCTAACATGCCCTGTATGCTTTTAAAAGTGATGACCACCTTGAATTGCACCCATAAGCAGACTAGCAACCAGTGTAGCTTGCAAAACAATGGTGCAATGTAGACTACTCTACGGGCCCTAAAAACTGCCTGTACCACTTCACCAGCTTCTGAACCTTCTTCACAGTAGCACGCATTAAAATAGTTGAACCATAAGATGACTAGGGATTTAATAACTTAGCACAGGAAATCCTGATCCAAGGAAAGACAATAACTGATGCACAAAACTAATATGTCCAAAGGCTGTGCCAGTCATGAATGCAACTTTCTCTTTGAGCAGGAGTCATGAGTCCAGGAGAATCCTCAAGTTGTGGACTGTACCCGTCTGGGGTAATACAACCCTATTTATAACTAGAGATGTTAGAGTCCCAGATCTTGGAGCTCCATGCATCTAAAGCCTGAGCAAAGGGTTGGACTAGTAGAACCCCCACTCCTTTACCCTCAAACTAACTCTATTGACCTCACCCCATTCCTAAGAGGCATGCATAAGTGCACAATTGTGTCCTATCCTATTGTCCCCAATTATTAGTTCCTATTTCTTATATTTAAACTTATGTTTATTCTTATTTCTATTATATTGTAAGTATTTGACAAAATAAATAAATAAATAAAACTTCAAGTTTTCTTCCCTCTCTGTTCTGTTATTCTATATTGTGAAATAAATGTTTGATTCCCCCCCCCCCCCAAAGACTACTTTATTTCAAGTAGTTATGAAAGAAGCTAAAGTTTCTTATCTTTAACTTGTGGAAGATTTATAGTTTATTCTTTGCCAACTATGAAGGCAACTATTCACAGCCAACTATGAAGGCATATAAAACAGAGGACTTGTTTTACTGTATATTGTTTCATAAATAAATAAAAATTTAAAACTAAACATATGTTTCTAGAGAACTCTATTTTTGATGTAAGAAGCAATCAGTTTAACCAGGAATCTATATCATGATATTATTTGTTATTTTATTTATTTATTTTACTTTATCCTTTTTGTTTCAAATTATTATTATCTTCAATCTGAAAATATTTTTATTTTATAATATAATAACTTCATCAACTCTCTGCAATCTCATATTAATAAAACTTCTGACAACGAAAACAAACTTTATACAGTGGATCATCACAAAACATTTGCCCTTTCCTTCTGTTTAAAGAAAAGATTTGTAAACCGAATTATCAAAATCTGAACAATG
The DNA here is from genome assembly GCA_023653725.1 of Bungarus multicinctus. Lineage (NCBI taxonomy): Eukaryota > Metazoa > Chordata > Lepidosauria > Squamata > Elapidae > Bungarus > Bungarus multicinctus. Next base: position 37,445,912 of record CM042849.1, read on the forward strand.
CTGTCGTTTAATTCTTCAACTGTTTTCCATGTTAAGATTTTAAAGAGAAAAAAAGTGAATTTGTACTCTTTTTCTTTAATAAAGTATTTAAAGATCACTCTATGTCCCAAAAAGATGGTTAGAGGCTAAAGCAGTTGCCATTTTTCTGTCTCTAAGCTACACATATGGTCAAGTAATTGTGTATGGAAATTATTTTTTCTCATTTTTATTTTTATTTCTAGATTAAGCATCTTTACAAAGCATCTCTCCAAGGTCTGCCCACTTCTTACTATCCACACAGCAGAATTCATCATAAAAAAAATGTTCTAAAATAGATCAGGATTGGAACAAGGGGCAAGGGGAAATTATTTTATTAAAAATAAAAACAGAAGTCCCATTCTCACAAAAAATAAATTTTGGAAAAATTAAGTCAGATTTTTAATTTTAGAATTTCTGCCTTGCTTTTGAAGTAAATGTCCAGGAATAGTTGGAGATGTGAAACAAACAGATGATTGGGATAGTATCACTGGAAGACTTCTTGGTAACTGTAAAAGAATTGTATCTATTAATATAGTAATAATAACATGTATAGTACTGCAATTTTTATTATATCATTTACGATAACACATGTTCTGACAACTGAATGGCTTACTACAAAAAGAGGAAATAATATTGCCAAAGGAGTATATTTTAAAGATAACTTATAAATTGAAATTACAGAAATTTTTAAAGTATATTTGAAGTGGAAATGATACTAAAGGGGAAATGTTCATTTTAGGAAAAAGGCTGGACAAACTTTCCTGACACAAAACAATAACAACTTCAACAGATCGATTGTGTGTATTGTTTTCATCAAACAGGCAGTGGATGATAAAACTGTTTCCCCCTTCTCCCTGTTCATTCTTGGCATATTCATTGATATATGCTACAGTGTGACATCTATTTTCTAAGCACATGTGCTCCAACACTGCATTATTGATGATTTTTGGCTGCATATTTCTGTTCTGCTATTAAGAGCCAAAGCCAAGAGATAGTACATTTCACCCCATTCTTTGAATCACGTATTATGATACTGGAGAAGTTGACACAGAAAAATCTTATACCATTTGCCTGGCTTTTCAGAATTACAACTAGTATTGATAACATACAGGAGTGGTGCAGTGGCATAGAGGTGAAGATGCACTCCTCACACTCAGGAGGCTGAGAGTTCAATCCCAGGCAGTGACAGAGATTTCTCTATCAGAATGCAAAGAGAAAATATCTGCTGCAAACTCTGCATAGGCGTCAGGAAAGGCATCTGGGCAGTAAATGTTCAGCTCGCCCCAATTCCACTCCAATAAATGGAATTACAGGGTCGTAAAAAGAAAAAAAAAGATATAATAATGATCACAAAGACTTCATCAAGCTTTCCGTTTTTCTTCTGTTTCAACCCACTCACAGCTAAACAAAAAAATAAGTAGTCAATGAATTAAAATGAAGGAAAGAGAAATGATTTTACAGTGGTAGGTTTCACTTCTGGATCATCAAAAGTTGCTGATCTACAACTCCCAGGATTTTGCATTATTTTATTTATTTATTTATTTATTTAAATTTATATACTGCCCCCCTCTCCCAAAGGGACTCGGGGCGGTGAACAGCCAAGATAAAATACACATATAAAAATACATATACAATATTTAAAAATTAAAAGAATTAAATACATTGGCCCTTTCAAAAGATTAAAAATAAGGGAATTAAGAAAGTTAAAACCAGATTAAAAGATTTAAAAACCCTTAGGCCAGACCGGTTTGCTGAAATAAATGAGTTTTCAACGCACGGCGGAAAGTCAGGAGATCAGGGATGGTCCTCATCTCCGGGGGTAATTCGTTCCAGAGAGAGGGTGCCCCCAATGAGAAGGCCCACATCCTCGGAGTCACCAGCCATCCAGCCGGTGGCACCCCGAGGAGGCCGACTCTATGGGAGAGTATCGGTCGGCGGGAGGCCGATAATGGCAGGAGGCAGTCTCACAAATAATGGCTAGGGTTAAAGAGTTCCTCACTTTTGCAGTATTGTGATGAGGTTAAATAGTGTGTTTTGTATTATGCTAATAAGGATTGGCTGCTATTTATACAACCAACATCAGGTTAGTGAGAAATCTAGTTCTGGTCTAACCTGATTTCCTGTTGATTATTAGACAATAAAGAAACAACAACAACCCCTTACTGTCAACTAGCTTTCAGTTTCTAAAACATGGCTTCTTTATTTGTATATCTTCCACCACAAGTAATAAATGAATGGAAGAAGACCGGTCAGTGTATCATGTTATAGCCTCAAATTAATACAATTTGTCTATATAAATATTTGGATTACATAATATTAAATGACATGTATAACAGTCTCCTTTCATTGATTAAGTATTCTTGTTCCTTTTTCCATTGTCCATGTTCACTCTTCCTCTTCTTCCTCTTTCTTCTCCTCTATTATCACAATCATTATAAAACTGGACATAATCAGTTTATTAATACAAAAATGATGTGTTTCTTACCTCATTAACAATTCTACAGTCTGATGTTGTGCTGTTTGTGTTAGCCATTTTTCTTTTTCCAAGAAAAAGAAAATGAGCTACAACTGTAATAATTCTTGATCACCAGTTAGGTTGTGTGTAATTTATCAGAGTAATAGTTTTAATGTGAGGAAGTTACCCACTTGCCGAGCTGCAAGCAACAGTGATAGTCTCTAATTTAAGAAAAAAACATTGATTCAAATTTCTGATCAACCATAATATTCATTTGATCACTTTGGGCTAGTCATTCTTTCTCTTATCTATTTTATGGGAGTGGTTTAAAGATAATAAGTGAAAGAAGACACTCATGATTCTTTTGGAAGAAAGGTTGAATAAAACTTTTGAAGAAAATTGAAGAAAAGTTGAATGTAGTTTCTAGATATATTTTGAACGCCAGTCATGGCAATTTAAACCCACCCCTCATATATCACTCATAAACACTAGGTGGCAGTAGAGATACAACTGAAAATTCCTGCAGGGCAATGGAGAGATAAAAAACAGGAGCACAAAGGTATACTTCTGGATTCTCCATATCTGTAAAATGATTAATTCTGTCATATGCAATTTAACTCAACCCATCCCAACCATCACTTTATAGAAATATTTGATTGCTGTGAATAATGGGGGTGGGGGGGAGAGAAACATTGTCCAACCTAGTGGAGGGCACCAAAGTTGCTTTGGTATTTTGCATGAAGTTTGTCACTCTATTAAAATGATTTCTGTCATCCATTTATTTTAATTTCCAGTGGTTTTGAGGATACTGATCAGTGAATCCTGTCCTCTGTTTGCTGCTCTAGATAATGACCCTAATACATATGGAGATATTTATAAACTTTTTTTAGCTTCCACCTTGATAAATAAGTAGAAAAGACCAGATATTTATTACTCTTTTTATCTCTTTAACTCAGAAAGTCTCATGTTGTGATTTCAGAGATGCCTCATATTTCAGATGCAGTGGAATTGCTTGTAGGTCTATAAAGTCGGCTACAGGTGAATAGGGAGCCAGATATGCAAATAAAACTTCCTTTTATGCAAAAAATAAATCTTTGTCAGGCACTTGGTTCATGTGAGACCAGGAACACCCTGTGAGGCATTTAAAAATGTCTCACAGAATGGAGCTACTTATGCAGAATATATGGAAATTACAATTTTGTTTCCAGCTTCTAAAATTTTCAAATTCTTTCAGAGTTATCTATGGTAGAAAGAAGAGTATTCTGCTATTTCATTTTCTCCCAGAGCAGTTAAGAAAGCTTCAAACTGTATTGAAATAGATAAAAAATCTTCAATATCATTTAAAACTTGAAATACAGGTTTATGTATTTATGTGTCATTTTATATGATGCCATTCTTGAAATAACTTCCTGATACTTTATAAAGTATATCACCAAACATAGTAAAATAGTTATTTTCTCACGAACTCAAAGGTCTTTATTTTAAATTACATAATCCCTTTGTTAGTCATATTTACATAAGTGCTAAAAGCTTTCTTAAAGGCCAAATAAAATAACTAAATTTTGAAAGTGACCAATACATTAACACAAGATCTTTTTTATGAATTGTGTCAAACAAATCTCCCAGTTTAATGTCTTAACTAAATTTATTTGAATGTATTTGAAAAAGTAGTAGTATCTCCGCTTACTATTAAAGAAAAAACAGGATAAAAATCTACAGTGAATAAATGTATTGCAAAATTAAAATTTCAAGAATCTTTCTCCAGGAAACTTAGATATTTTTTAAAAATAGGAATATGTGTCAGTTGTCACTATTCTTTCATCATGTCTAATGAAAAAAAATTTTTTTACAAATTAAGAATTGAGTCTTTTCATGAATAAAACTGAAGTGCAATTTAGTTTTTCCAAAGCTTCCTAGTTAGAAAAGCAAATGAATGTCTGCAATTTTTGTTTATTTTTATTCATATATCAAATTTAGAGACTTCCCATCTCACCTCAACCATATAAATATCCCAATAGGAGGCAGTTAAAACAAGAATACAATAATTAAAGTTAAAAAGGCAGGGGAAGGACCTTCAAGTCACTTACCATAAGTTTAATGCTCCTCTCCAAGTAAGTCAGCAGAGCCAGGTTTTCAGATACTTCCAAAAGGCCAGGAAAGTGGATGCCTACCTCACTTTCCTGTGAGTAGGGGATATAATAGAAGATTATAAGGTAGGGGATATAATATTCCAAAGGGTAACAGAAAAGTATGTAAGCTGAGCCAAAATTTCTTACTTATTTTTACATATCAAATTTAGAAATTGCTCATCACTGACAGAGCAAGTGAGTAATGTGTTGTCCTTGCCTGACTGGATGGGATGGGCCAATGTAATGGGGAAAAGATGGTACTGCAAAAAGCCAGTCACCAGGCCTGGTAGGACTTGGCATGGTCATAACCAATACCTTGACTTGGATCCAGAGGCAAACTGACACCCAATATAGTTCATGTAGCAAAAGAGTTAGATGTGCCATCCTTGGGACACCCAAATTTACTCACTGTGCTACATTCTGTATCAGCTGAAACTTCCAGATATTTTTCAAGAGTAGTACCATGTTAAGTGCATTGCTATAGTCAAAAAGGGAGATGACAAGGACATGGGTGTCTGAAAAGGGGCTCCCTATCCAGGAAGTGGTGTGTGGTTACTATACAACATTAAATTATGTGGTTCTGGAACTAAGAAACCTGCAAGCTCCATGTGATAATTCATGGGATTTAAATATGGCTTAAAGTAGAACAATTCTGGAACTGGAGGAAGTATAAATTTGTTCCAGGGATAATCGTAACTACTTTGATACATGCTCCATGATCCAAATAGTTTTCTAGGAGCATTATTATCATCTTTATGCCAAGGTAGCCTAGTGAGAAAGAAAATTTGGTAACATGTTTGCCAACTTGAGTCAAGCTAGAGGAATAAACCTCCTGCTATACAATGAGCAAGTACATTTATTAATAAAGGCTTTAGACTTCTTGACAATTTAATATGGAAAGGAACTGCTTCACCAGCCAAAGCATGTGATCAATCAGAATGTCAAGAATTAGCAAAAATCACCTAACAAGTGATCCCAAAAGGAAATTAAATGCTAATCAAGCTTTCTTCCTTGGGCAGATTTTGATGCTTTAGAGAAAGCAGGGACATATTCCAAAGATTTGTAGGAGGATTCAGCTATTAGTATATTAATCAGACACACATACACACAAATCTCTGACAGTTTTTTGATAAATTCTACTGGTCTTAGGATAACATGTCCAAAACACATTTCTCTTAACTGAAAAAAAATCATTTCAGTATATTTCACACAATCAGTATGCATTTAGGCAGTTATGAATAATCTTCCAGACAAGTAGAATAGATTACTGTGTACTTTATGAAACATAGAATTCGAGTCTCCTTATATAAGTTTTGAGATGTTTAAATAGTGTCACTTGTGGAAATGCTGAAGTATCTACTCTAAAGCCTACTTCTTACTAAGATAGTAAACTATAGCCTCTGTTACAGAGGTGGTATTCAGCAGGTTCTGACCAGTTCTGGAGAACCAATAGCGGAAATTTTGAGTAGTTCAGAGAATCAGCAAATACCACCTTTGACTGGAGATTTACAGTATCCTTTCCCTGTCACGCCCACCAAACCACGCCCACAGAACTGGTAGTAAAAAAATTTGAATCTCACCACTGCTCTGTTATAACTATAAGTAGAGGTTCTGTAGTACAGAGACATATGATTTAGAAACAAACAAACCATAGAAAATATAGCTGTCAAAAGTCATAATTCAGATTATTGGATATAAAAGTAATGAAAATACCATATAAAGAAGTGTTAATACGAGATAGCCCTATCACATGCAACCTCTACCCCTTCTGGAATCTACATTCTTGATAACTGAATGAACTCTAGGAATGTACTATCCATTTTGCTACTCAGCTTAGAAGAAAGGAAAAAAAATAAATGAATCCTACATATAACCTTTTATGTATGTGTAATATTTTGTTCTTAAATATCAAATGATACTCAAGCCACTGGTTTGAGTGACAATCATGAAATCTGGAAAATTGAGGGAGCTAGCCAATGTGACCAAGTCTAAACACAAAATGCATGCCTAAGAAAAAATTGTGTGAACATTCATCCCATACCTTGATGTTTTTGCTTCTTTCTTCAAAACTCTATTTTCTTAAAGAAAGAAAAAAACATCTGAGTGCTTACAGCCTGAAATACGCCACTTACTGAAAAAAAAATATACCACTTACTGAAAAAAAAATATACCAGGCTTTTCCTTCCTTCTTTGCAGATAAAAGGATGAATGTGTTAATCTAAGCACAAAGCTTCTCAGAAGATCTCTTTCTAAGCTTTCTTCTTTTTTCCCTGAGAGATTATATAATTCAATCAAGCATTCCTGAACAATAAGGAGTTTCCTTTCTCCAAGTGACCAATTTGGCTCTACTAAATGTCTTCTAATAAAAAGAGAGTTCAACTGCTATATGGGAGAAAATGGATTGATGTAATGAAACACAAGGTTTCAAATGAATTGTACCATGACTTTTTTTAAAAGTAAAGATATCAAAGTTCGCAACACATCTGACCAGCACACAATTAAATAATTCTGCAGGATTCATCTACATAAGAAACTTCTTTATATACAATACCATACAGAAGAAGTCAGCATACAAAACCAGGAACACAGAAACAATATTCATAGAAGCAAGTCATTACAGAATAGAGAGATACAGAGGTGAGAGTTACAGAGGACAAACCAACTCTTATATACAGTTCAGCAAGTGGGATTCTACCAATTTGGTCTGGTTCTATAGAAATGGTAGCTCCAAAGAACAGCTGACACCAAACAGGTTCACTGTAATGATTTTCTGGTTGTCTGTTTGGCCCGCCTGCCTGCCCAGGCTCTAGACTGCCCGCCCGCCTGGGCTCTAGGCCACCTTTAGTCTCTGCCTTTTCCTCCTCAGCTGCTTTGTGTGGCACAGCTGAGTGCCGCTCATCAGCTGGAGCAGGTGAATGCTTGCTGGATCTGGTAATTTGTAAGTAGTGCGCATGCATGCATTTGGTGTGCATGAGTGTGAAGCGAACCAGTTGTTATGCTGGTAGGATCCCACCCCTGTCAGCAAGTCTAAGCCAATCCAAACAGTATCTTATGGCCCTTATACAAACAAATACTATGTTTCAATTTCCAAACAGTCCCCATTGGCTGACCTGTTGTCATATCTATTTCAGCTATAATTATTTATATACTAATAAAAGGTATACTTATTTACAATGTTAGCTGAGTACAAGTTTCTACCAGCATGCCTTCACATCACTTTCAACCAAGAATCTTTCTGCTCCATTACTAGAATATACAACATAATTACTAAAAACTATTAGTTTCAGCATCCATAGAAGGCAGGATAGATTAGACTGATAATAATAGCATAATGACAAAATGCCCTGAATATTTTCTGCATGCATCACAATATCACATGCATGAAAGGAAAGGAGTATGTTGCGCAACATAGAATGATTCTTTTGCAGAATGATGGTCATCACTGGTCATTAGTAATATAGTCCTTAAATCTATCTAAACTGTTTTTCAGCTTTCAGAGTTGTAGATCTCCACCACATTTTGTGATGGTAGACTATTAGCTGTAATTAAATCCATCCTGGATATCCTGGGTCAGACACCTGGATTTCTGCTCGAGCTCAAACTGTTTCAGCTCAGGATCTTGAGAGTTTCCCTTCTAATTATGACACATTGTAAGATCATCTGACTAGCATTTATTTTCCCATCAGCATCACTGATCCTGTTTGACCAATTAACTTTGACTTCCTCCATTACAAATGGACGGCTTATTCAGCCTTTATTAATCTTATATAAAATGTTCTGTGAACAGCTTTCCACAGTTCTAAGGATTCTGTAGGAAGTAAAGAATATGGAGAGGAATAAGCTTTTTCAATTAAAAGGGAAAGGACAAAACATGGAAGAAAATTATTTTTATCCCAACAGTGACAGAATATCTTTTATAGAATTGTGAATAGAATGATTTCTTATTCCAAGAGTGCAGAAAAGCCTGAGAAAGACACTCAGAATAATTCTATCTAGATTTTGCAAGGTAAAGTTTATCTAGAAAATTGCTATGGCAGACTTTTGCAATTCTGCTAGATTCTTACTAACTCTTAAGATTATTCCACAATTCCATGCTTCCTGATTCTTGAATTTGCCAAAGTCAAGTGATGTAACACCAATACATGAACAAAATACATGACAAAATGAACACTTTTCTGACTCTTGCAGGGGAGCCAGAATATTTCATTCATTGGATACCCACTGGATTGCAAATGTATGTGACTAACTGCAATATCTTTAGCAAAAGTCTGGTATTTTCTCCATGTGTGATAGTTCTAATATCTAAATTGTTGCTGTCAATTTGGACAACAGTCAGTTGATACCCTTGCAGCAAACATTTCACACATTTTGACATTAAATAAATGATAAAACAGATCAATAACTACCCAAAAAATGTACTGCTTTGGAAAGTATACTCACATACTAACAATTTGGTTTACTATGAAATGTAGAAATTATGCTACAAATATGTGTGTGTGTGTGTGTCTGTGTGTGTGTGTGTGTATTCTCAAAAAAGAAATACAGTACATTCAAGTTCATGGTAAATAGGAAGCAATTAACATCCCAATGTTTCTTACCATTCCTATACAACAAATTATTTCAAAGAAAATGTGAGTCACACGCATTTTAAGTCTAAAGGAGTTAGGTAGTGTAGTATCTCAGTGTCATACTTTGCTCAATCTAACAGTCTATAGTCTGTTAAGTGGGAGTGCCTAATTGTGGTGAAAGAGAACAACAAGCCTGAAGACAGCTGTCTTTAATTAATGGCTGCACATCTGAAAGCTTCAAAGGAATTTAGAAACTTTTGATCATTAAAAAAAATCTGGAAGACAATGATACAAAAAAGTGCATTTCAAAGAGGTTGGCACTGTATCAAAAGAGTGAATTATTATCTCCATACTATGTTCTCTGCAAGTTACAGAATCCTTATGTACATTTCTGTGCAGTGTAATAGTTGGACTTCATGAGATCAAAAATATAAATATAGAAATATTTTTATTATATGTTTTGATTTACTTCACAGATGAGAATCAATGTGTCATCTCTTGAGGGGCAAAGATACAGAAAAATATATTTAATTAGTAGGTCTTAACATGCCTTATTGTGGTGTTTATAGAATTAGGTTATACTTTAAGAAATTATAAATACAGTTGTGCAATATTTAGGGGTTTTATATTTTATTGTCTGATTTTTGTACACTGCACTAATAAGACTAAACTAATTAGTCTTCTTTTCTACCCCACATTTATTTTATTCAACCTTGTTAGATTTTGTTCCACTCTATTAAATCTTTTTCACTTATGGCCTAGTATGAATGAATTAATTTAAAGATCCTGAAGTCATAGAAAAATTATATATTGTAATTCATTTTCAATACTATAAAAACTGCATCTGATAAAAAGGTTCTGCATAACTGCCTACATTCGAAACATTATATATGTATGTATGTATGTATGTATGTATGTATGTATGTATATGCAGGTCTTGGTGTGTTCGGGTCTTTTCCCGTGTAAGATTGAGACTATCTGGGCAACGTTTCGACGAGATCCCACTTGCCATCTTCAGCACTAGCCTGAAGATGGCGAGTGGGATCTCGTCGAAACGTTGCCCAGATAATCTCAATCTTACACAGGAAAAGACCCGAACACACCATGAACCCATGAAAATCTATGAAAACAAATATATGTATGTGTGTGTGTGTGTATATATATATATACTTAAAAGCCTTACACACATACACACACACACACACACACACACACACACACATATATATATATATATATATATATATATATATCTTATTCTCTTATTCTCTATTCATATATATATATATATATATATATATATATATATATATGTTTTCGGAGATTTTCGCGGGTATTTGTATGTGGATCTTTGGTTCTTCGGGTTTTCTCCCGCGTAGAGTTGGAAATATTTAGGCGACGTTTCGATGAAGTCTCATTCATCATCTTCAGGCTTCTGTCTTCGGCCTTGTGCTTCTCAGAGTGATGTGAGCTTGTAGCTGCTTCTTCCTTTTAACTACTAGTGGGGGTGTGACTTGATTGGGTGGGGGCTTGGCTGTGTTCTGATTGGGTGGGGGTGTGTTCTCATTGGTTGGGGGTTTGGCTGTGTTCTGATTGGTTGGGGGGTTGGCTGTGTTCTGATTGGCTGGGGGTGTGTTCTGTTCTGGTGGGGGTTTGGTTGTACTCCGGTTAGTCTCAGTTGCTGGGGGATTTGAGCTGGTGAGCTGTGATCCTATTGTTTGGCTTCGCGTTCGTGGTCGTGTCACATCTTCATGGTGGGCATCAGTTCCCTTCATGTATGGGTTGGGGGGGTTTGAAGCAGGTAGTGATGCAGCTGTGGTACGGCTTCTGGTCCGTGGTCGTGTTTCATCTTCTGTGTGGGTGTGAGTCTGCTTTCTGCGTGGAAGTGTGGTGGTAGTTTCTTGTGTGGCCTTCGTGGGTGTGGGTCTGGTGTCTTTTATGTTAGGTACTCTTTTGTTAATGAGGGCGGGTTTCCAAATGGCTGGTAGGCGGGAGGTGTCATCTCGTTTATTCATGCTGTGTGGGCGTTTTTCTATCTCTATGGCTTCTCTGATTATTCTGTTGTTGAAGTGTTCAGTTTTGGCGATAGTTCTGGTATTTTTAAAGTCAATCTTGTGTCCTGTGGCTTTGAGGTGTTGGACCAGGGAAGAGGTCGGTTCTTCTTTTTTGATTGAGTTCTTATGTTCTTCAATGCGTGCACTTATCCTTCTGTTAGTTTGTCCAATGTATGTGGTGGGGCAGGAGGTGCACGGGATTTCGTATACTCCTTGGTTTTCTAACTCAATTTTGTCTTTAGGGTTTCTTAGGATGGTGGATATTTTTCCGTTTGTGCAGAATGGTGTTTTAATGTTGTGTTTTTGGAGGATCTTGCTGATTTTGTCTGTAGTGCCTTTTATATATGGGAGGAGGGCTTTGCCATTTTCTTGTTCTCTGTCTTGGATTTTGGTTGGGGTTTCTTTTTGGATTAGGTGAGTAATCTTTCTTCTTTGGAATCCATTTGCTGTTAGTACGTTAGTGAGAGTGTGTAGTTCGGTTTTTAGGTGTTGTTCATCGGCTAAGCATTTTGTTCTGGAGATGAGTGTCTCAGCTATGGAATTGATCTGTGCTGGGTGGTGGTGTGAGAGTGCGTGTAGATAGCGGTTAGTGAGCTTCGATGTCATATCCCTCTTCACCCAAGTGTCTATAAAAGAAGCCTTGACAGCCATCCAAAATAAATACAACCCCCCCAAGCACATCCTAGATCTGACCAACCACTGCCTATCCAATACATACTTCACCTACAATGGACAAAAATACAAACAAATAGAAGGAGCACCCATGGGATCACCCCTCTCACCTGTCATCGCAAACCTTTACATGGAACACTTTGAAACACAAGCTCTAGAAAAATATGATCACAAACCCAAACTCTGGCTCAGATACGTAGATGACACCTTCATAATCTGGCCACATGGGAAAGAAAAACTGAACAACTTCCTCACACACCTCAACAGCCTACACTCCAAAATACAATTCACCATGGAAACAGAAGCTAACAATCAACTTCCCTTCCTAGATGTCTTAGTATACAAAAAATCCAATGGCTCCCTAGGACACACCATCTACCAGAAGAAAACACATACAAACCGCTATCTACACGCACTCTCACACCACCACCCAGCACAGATCAATTCCGTAGCTGAGACACTCATCTCCAGAACAAAATGCTTAGCCGATGAACAACACCTAAAAACCGAACTACACACTCTCACTAACGTACTAACAGCAAATGGATTCCAAAGAAGAAAGATTACTCACCTAATCCAAAAAGAAACCCCAACCAAAATCCAAGACAGAGAACAAGAAAATGGCAAAGCCCTCCTCCCATATATAAAAGGCACTACAGACAAAATCAGCAAGATCCTCCAAAAACACAACATTAAAACACCATTCTGCACAAACGGAAAAATATCCACCATCCTAAGAAACCCTAAAGACAAAATTGAGTTAGAAAACCAAGGAGTATACGAAATCCCGTGCACCTCCTGCCCCACCACATACATTGGACAAACTAACAGAAGGATAAGTGCACGCATTGAAGAACATAAGAACTCAATCAAAAAAGAAGAACCGACCTCTTCCCTGGTCCAACACCTCAAAGCCACAGGACACAAGATTGACTTTAAAAATACCAGAACTATCGCCAAAACTGAACACTTCAACAACAGAATAATCAGAGAAGCCATAGAGATAGAAAAACGCCCACACAGCATGAATAAACGAGATGACACCTCCCGCCTACCAGCCATTTGGAAACCCGCCCTCATTAACAAAAGAGTACCTAACATAAAGGACACCAGACCCACACCCACGAAGGCCACACAAGAAACTACCACCACACTTCCACGCAGAAAGCAGACTCACACCCACACAGAAGATGAAACACGACCACGGACCAGAAGCCGTACCACAGCTGCATCACTACCTGCTTCAAACCCCCCCAACCCATACATGAAGGGAACTGATGCCCACCATGAAGATGTGACACGACCACGAACGCGAAGCCAAACAATAGGATCACAGCTCACCAGCTCAAATCCCCCAGCAACTGAGACTAACCGGAGTACAACCAAACCCCCACCAGAACAGAACACACCCCCAGCCAATCAGAACACAGCCAACCCCCCAACCAATCAGAACACAGCCAAACCCCCAACCAATGAGAACACACCCCCACCCAATCAGAACACAGCCAAGCCCCCACCCAATCAAGTCACACCCCCACTAGTAGTTAAAAGGAAGAAGCAGCTGCAAGCTCACATCACTCTGAGAAGCACAAGGCCGAAGACAGAAGCCTGAAGATGATGAATGAGACTTCATCGAAACGTCGCCTAGATATTTCCAACTCTACGCGGGAGAAAACCCGAAGAACCAAAGATCCATATATATATATATATATATATAGAGAGAGAGAGAGAGAGAGAGAGAGCTTAAAAACCTTACACACACACACACACACACATACATATATATATATATATACACATACATTTTTTGTAACAATAACAATAATATTCATAATATAATAGTCTACCAATCAAGTGGAAAACTGGAAGTTTCAAATGTCTCACTGAAACTCTCCAACCCCTGCTGCTTGGGGTTGTGATCTACCAATCTTATTTAAGATATTCCTCATAAACCCAGTTTGTGAATGAAATAAAATTGAGAGTTGAAAATAATTTTGCAAAGTTTATTCATGAGGGGTTTGACAAGACAGTTGTCAGGGTTCCAGCAGTTACCCCAATTAAATCATGTGTCTCGAGCCAAACTTCCAAAACTTCAAAGGATTTTTTGGGAGTTAACATGTCTGGCACCACCTGGGTGTAGCCGACACATAATTCATTATCATCCTTGACCCAGGTTTTTCCCCACTCACTGGGTGTATCATAATTCATATTCTTCAATGAGACACATCCATAGCCAAGAGTCATCAATCATGTTCTCCAGTTAGAATTTTGCATGGCAGAAACATCAGTCACCTAGTTACTATCTCTGAAAAACAATCAAAGGAATGCACATTCGATTTCCAAGCTGTCACACTGCTCTTTCAAATGCCATTCTGTTGGGAACTCTAAAATGATCATAGAAATATTTTATGAATTGACAACAATTAAATAATAATCCATTTCCCTGAAAATAAGATCTATCCCAAAATAAGCCTAGCATGCTTTTATGTATGTGCCCAATAAAAGCCCCACCCCCAAAATAAGCCCTACTTAAGAGCCTGGCCACCCACTCTGTCTGGTTACTCACAGTGCTGCAGCCATGAGACAAGGTGGGGTGGTGGTAGAGCTGTCCCATGTGCCCTGTACTGGCTTACCTCAGTGAGACCATCCATGCCCTGACATTTGCCTCATGGCAGCAGCACTGACAACCATATGCAGCAGGAGCCCACTTGGCCACTGTCTCACTTCTTCAGCTTCTTTGCAGCTGCAATGGAGAAGAGGCTAAGCAGTGTGCCAGTGTGGCAGGGCGAGGCAGGTGTTGGGGTGTGGATGCCTGGTTGAGGAGGCCCTGCAGGGCACATGGGGTGGCTCTATCTCCCTGCCTTGCAGCAGTGGCACTGCTATGCTGTGTGGCCTCCTGCCTGTCTGTGAGCAAGTAGAAGAAGTGGGCCTCCCATACATAGGGAAAAAATAAGATACCCCTCAAAAAAGAAGCCCTAATGCTTATTTTGAGACTTAAAAGAAAATAAGATGGTCTTACTTTCTGGGAAACATCGGTAATATAAAAATGTGTTGGACCTGTTGGAATACTTGGAGCAACATATTGAAAAACAAGCTGCATTGATTTTTTTTTTTTTTTTAGTTGCAGAGGTCTTTGATAGTTTGAATTAGGCATTTAATGTTTTGGAAAATATGAATATTGGAAAGAATTTTATTAAATGGGTAAGATCTATTTATACTTCAAAGAAAGCACAAATGATTGTCAGTGGAGATCTAACAAAATCTTTGAGATAGAAAAAAGACTAAACAGGGATGCCCATTGTCTGCCCATTATTTTTGTTCTTGAAATACTGAATAGAAATATTAGGAAAAAATAAGACTTGTGGGACTAAAACTTTTTTAAAAAACTTATAAATTAAGGGAATTTGCTGATAACTTGGTGTTGATTTTCAAGAATCCACTAAAGCAGTGGTTCTCAATCTGTTGTCCATGGACCACCGGAGGGCACAATGTTGTAACATGGAGTCCAAAAAGCTTGAAGAAATGTTAAGATTTAAATCCTGAATTAAATCTTGAGGGTAGTCATGACTATGGCCACAAAAAGTATTTAAAGGGTGACCTGTGATGAAGAAAAGGTTGAGAACCAGTGCATTAAAGAGAATAGAAACATTAATGGGAAAATTAAAAGAGTTTGGTACACTAGCAGGATTTAAAATTAATAATCAGAAGACAAAGATGTGAATAAAAATATAAAATAAATGCTCAAACAGAATTGATAAAGAAAATGTTTTCATCTGATTTTATTGGTCATGTGGTTATATTTTAGACAGGGGTGGTCTGCTGGGGACTCACGGGGTCTCAGGAGAGTCCCTAGCTAAGATCCGGAGAGCCTTCAATAACCTCAGAAAGACTTTGCAGCAAGGGAAAGCTGTTAATAGGCTTAATTGAACTTCTGGGCATCCAGCCAAGAGTATTTCACACCTCGTAAAAGTGTTGCAAGCTAGATAAACAATCCACTCAGCACTTGAGAGAGAGAGAGAGAGCCATTGAGAAATTCAGATAATATAGCCACTAGAAACTCCCTGCCCTAACTCTAAGGGGATTAATTATCAAATAATAAAAATCACGTAAGTCACCAGAAATTCCATTAAGACTCCAAAATCCCTCTCACAGTCACTGCTATTAAGCCTGGTTTCATCCAGTCTTTTATTTAAGTATTAAGTGCACGAAATAATAAACAACTTTTGGTATATATCTTTTTTTAGATAATTAGGGCAAAGAAGCAATGTTGAGTTAGCCACATCCACCCAGTCACATGCCCACCCAGCCAGCCATTAGGGCAGAGAGCCCCTTGCTAAAAAATGTGAAGCCTGCCCTGATTTTAAACCTATTCATAAAATTCTTCCTCAGTAACTAAACAAACTCATACTTTGAAATAGATATCCACCAGCTGTCTATCAACATTGAGGCCTAACATCTGACACAGAAAGTTACTTGATCAGTCATCTTCATAGCCTTGCAACTGTGGTACAAAGAGTTCTAATCAACATTTTAAAGGATATGTCCCCATGATGTTCTCTTTATTTTGATCCCATCCACCCCTCCCCCACATCTCACTGAAAATTTGTTAGTTATGCACAAATTTTTCTTGCTGCAGTATTGTTGTTGTTTTCTAACAGAATCAATCTTTCAGTAGGCCTTATTGCCTCAAACAATCTTAGTTTTTACCCAGTCTAATCCTTTTTAACTCGGTAACTTTCCATTTTGTTGGAAATAATCTTTCAAAACATGAGGGGGGATGGAAATGCAAATGTATTTGAAATCAGGAATTCTTGGAAACACACTAAGGTGTGGGGTTTTGTTTTGTTGGATGATCTTAATACTAAGTCATTGCTTTCTGCTTCTGAATGTAGGCATAATGCTAAAGCACCCAACAATAAAATAAAACAAGCCTCAATCGGGTCACAGAGACTTGGACAGCAATGGGCGATTTTTAGTTTCAGATTCATAATTCTATCTCCAGTTTTCATTACTTGTTGCTAATGAGGAAGATAATGGGAAGCTGCCCTCTATTTCTCCATTTTACAGAATTCCACATGATTATAGCAATCTGTTTTAAAAAATCAATTTCTCATTGTCTTCCTACTCCTTTACATATTGTCCTAACTTTTTCAGCAAAGGAATCTGATTCCTTCTGTATCCAATTTAGCAGGGAAAAAAACTCCTGATTTTTAATAATTTGATTAAAAAGTTTTTTTAAGATAAAACTATTACAAAATAATATAAAGTAAGAAAGAAAAATAAAGAAATTAAAGAGGTAACTGTCTTTCATTGTGCCATCAATATTTGCAAGAAACCTCTGATGTTTCTATTGACTCCTCTTATTACGAGGCATTTGATTTTCTAATCAAGTGGAAAGAGTCAAATGCCTTCTTGTAATCAATCTATACTGCATTCAAGTTACTCTTCCTTCTCTTGCAGTTTCCAGAATGTTCTTGTCAATTAAGAGCTGATCTTTTATTTCTCCATTTGGGTGCTTCTTTCTGCTTAGATGGAAAGAGCTTGTTCTCAGCTTGATGGTTGCATCAGATACCACACCAGTTTGTAATTTGTAGGTTTTATTAGATGTTAGCTATTCTTCAATTTCATCCCCTTTTAGTATGTTGTTAAACTACTTGGCAATGAGGGAGTATAGACCAGTCAAATGTTTCAATCAAATTCTATGAGTTCATCTTCACCTGGTGCTGACCATTTCTTGATCTTCCTTACTCTTTTCTCCACCATTTCTGCTGTTATTACCTGTTCTTTCATTTCAACTGCCTTTTTATTCTTATCCACTTCCTGTAACCAAGCTTCACTGTGTTATGTATCTACACCCAAAATTGCACTGTTTCTTGTTTCTTGTTCATGTGCTGATTGATTCACTACTGTTTCTTCATTGGTAAGATTGATTTGATTGAAATTGGAAATATAATTTGCCTATAATTTGCAATTGAGCTTATACCTATTGTTATATATACTATGATCTTCTCACACAGTGGGTGTGTATGGATATAGTGATTAAAATAACTGATAACAAAAAAACCCAAATCTATTTTTGTAAATTCCAGATCATTGCTGTTTATAATTTTTCTTGTGTGATGGAGGTGGAGAGGGGGTGGGTACTTGTTATTTAACAACATGAATATTACATTTATTAAAAACAATGTAAACAATTTCTCATATGCATGTCACTTTGCTAAAAGGAAAATCTTGCATTCCTAAAGCTGAAACCTTTATAGTCCCCTTGGGAAATGCTTTTGGAAGAAGTTGCAGTTGAAAATGTAAATGTAATGTTACACTTGAAAAACAGCACTTACATTTTCTTTTGAATTCACTTGATCAATATATATTAAGTCTAAACAGACAGTTTGAACTAACTAGTGATTATGGATAGTACCTGAAGGCAATGCTAAATGTTTTAGGCTGATGATGATGATGATGATGTTTGGTTTTGTTCATTGACATTGCAATACCTGGTGATGCATGAATTGCAGACACGCACTAAGAAAAAAATCACAAAGTATCGGGACTTACAAATTGAAGTTGAGCGACTTTGGAAAAAGAAATAGTGTGTTATCCCAATTGTAATTGGAGTCTTTGGAGCTACCTCACTATTTGGAAATTCTGAATTTATCAGACTTGAATACCCTCATTCTATAAAAAACCACCCTACTTGGAATGGCTTAAATCCTCCGACATTACCTTAACAGTTCCTAGGTCCTTGGTTAGGACTCGAGCTGTGAATCTCACTGGAATCTAAAGGCTGTGAATCTCACTGGAGTAAGTCTTTATTGATTAGCCCTTGGGCCATATCAAAGTGCAAAGTTCCAGCAACAATTTGTTACTAAAATTTAATAAAAGCAATTCAGAATGAAATTTGATAAAATACTATTTAAAATGGAACTTGATAAAATACAATTTAAAATGGAATCTAGACAAAATACGATTTAAGATGAAATAGTAATAAAATACAATCCAAAATACAATTGTAATAATATACAATAATTTAAGATATAGATAAAATATAATAACATATTTTGGAGTCGCCCTTACAGTCTACCCCAATCAATCCCATATATGAAGATCTTAACCGAATCATTTTGTTTAAATGTTATTTTCAAGTTCTGGCCAGACATAAGGTAAGTTATTTTGATGTGGGTATCCCAATGGGTCATTTGTCTGATATAAAGACCAAGATATCTGTCTCTCATCCTCTTATACAGGCAACAATCAAATAGAATGTGAGCCAAGTCGTCTACTTCTGCCGCTCCGTAAATGCAGAGGCGTTCATTATACAGTATTGCATGAAATCTCCTGTATCTAATCATTGTGTCAAGCTGTTCAAATCTCGCTCTTGTGAATATCTTCCTAAGATGTTTTCGGAGTTGTGACTTCAAGTAGCTATCTACTTGGAAAGTTCATTTGTATTTACTCAACCATTTCAAATTACCTACCTTCCTAAGGATAGCTATATCAGTCTGTGCATCTATATCCTTAATTCTTTGGGAAACTTTTTTTTTATTGTTCTCCTGTTACACAAGAGATAGGAAAACCACAGCTTCTTACAAAATTCTCATTGAAGTTTAAATGATGATGATGATAATGATGATGATGATGATGATATTATTTTAATGGAGAGAAGCAGTTTTTGAATCAAGAAAAATAATTTAGAAAATAAGAGTGGCTTTGTGAATGTGAACTTAAATTCCTTTTTCCCAGACATTCTGTTCTGAACTAGGCTTCCTCCTTGTTCTGATAAACCCCTTTAATTTAGTTTACAGTAAATTCCTCTCCAGCAAAGTCCAACAGTCTTTCAAGATATTTTTCAATTACAGATCTTTATCAGACTTAGAAAGGTGCTAGGCTGATATCTTTCAGAGACTTCACTGTAGCAGACAATAATAGGCAAGAATGTAGGAAGAGATCTTCAAATGAACTAATTGTCACATGCAAAATCCCACTCTCCTTTTGCTCCTCTTTTATTCCCTATGGGAGGGGCCATTCACCATCCACTGTGGCTTTACTCCTGACTTGACCTTTACTCTTTAGCTTTTCCCTTCTCCTGGCAGCTCTGCACATGCACACACTGGGAACAGGCTCCTACTGTCCTTCTGCCTCACTGATGTCCGACTCCAAAGGCAGCTAAGAACTATCAGATGCCTTGGCCCCATCTCTGCCTCCAATGCAGAGCACTCATCAGAGCCTTTCCCAGACTCCAGGACTGGCCCATGTTCTTTCCCAACCTCCTCACTGTCTGAATCTACCAGCTCCACTGGCCACTGGCGAGCCACGACCTATTCTTTCACCTTTTCCTTACAGCTATGGACATGCACAGACATGCGGGTCACTTTTACAAAGCCCAGTTTAGTTACAGGTAGTTCTCGACTTACAACAGTTTATTTAGTGACCTTTCAAAATTATAGCATCACTGAAAAAGTAGCTTATGACCATTTTTCACATTTACAACTGTTGCAGCATCTCCATGGTCACATGATCAAAATTCAGACAGTTGATTATTAGCTCATATTCATGATGGTTGCAATGTCCCAGGATCATGTGATCACCTTTCATGCCTTCTGGCAAGCAAAGTCAATGGGGAAACCAGATTCACTTAATAACCGTGTTACTAACTTAACAAGTGCAGTGATTCACTCTGGCAAGGATGTTTGTAAAATGGGGCAAAAGTCATTTAACAAGTGTCTTGCTTAGCAGCATAAATTTTATGCTCAACTGTGGTTGTAAATCAAGGACTACCTGTGTTATTTTTATAGTGAAAGTGAAATTACAGCCAGCATGCACAAAGATTGTACAACTCCTAAGGCATCTTTTCTTTGCTTTCTTCCATAATACATTTAAAAGCGAAAAATGTTATGTAGCTGTCTTCCTAGAGCTTAAATCATGATCATATTTAAGAATGTTGGCATGAAACTTGTGGTCCAGAATAAATTATGAATATTTGCTGGCAAATGGAAGAAGCATGTGGAGAGAAGCATGGGCTTTTCAAAAATAATAGTGAAAAGAATACAAAATAAAATGGGCATTTATTTGCTATTATACAAAGCATGTTGAAAGAATTTAAACAGGACAATTGATTTGCAACAGTGAGAAGACAAATATTAAATTTATTATGAATATTAATATTACATTTAGAGAAAACTAGTAAAATACATTTTTCTGCTGGCATATTATTCCGGTGCAGATTGCCAAAATAGATAATTCTTATTCTCAAAGCTGCTAATTTTTATTCTCAAAGCTGCTGAAATTGCAATAATCAGGTCAGATCATTTCTTTCATATTTGGTGGTGTCAGGGAAGAAAGAAGAATGGAGTTCAACCCTGAAAAGAAAAGAAAATGGTTTATTGAGCGGCAATAATCGGATTCCAAATTACAGAGAAAGTAGAATGCAATTACAGGAAAAATGTAAGTTTAAATAGAAAAAGAAGGTTCACTGTGGAAAAAAAAACAGATTAGTTTATATTTTCAGGGCCTTGTCAACGATTTGTTACTATTTTTTAGGGCTTATGAACTTGACAATGATTGTTATTTTTAAAAGGCTTGGGAAGAATGCCTGACCTTCAGCAAAGAATATATTAATATGGAATTTGTTATTGTCAAATGTATGAATAAATGCAGGTTGATTGTTTTAAGGAATGGGGTTTTACAGAAGGGGATTGGCTGAGTGGGGTAGGAAGGAATATCTTTCAGCTACATTCACTAAATCAAAGTAAGGAAAATCTCCAATGGCAACATTCCATCTATCTATTCAACACTAGCCTTGTTCAACTGCTAGGAACTAATCCCAAGAAATTTTTTTATAAATAACTTTGGTTAGTAAATAATGGTTTTTTATTTAAAAGTAAATAAACTTTAGTTCGTAAATAAAACAGTGGGGACAGGAGATGTTTCTACCATAGTCTTTAGATATTTGGAGAAACTTCTTATTTTATTTGTTAAATTATTTTTTTCCTTTACAATAGCAACAATTCTTGGAGATTGCCTTGACAAGTTTGTGTTATCTTGGCAAGGTTTTTTAAAGTGGTTTGTTGTTACTTCCTTCTAGGGTTGAAAATAGGTCACCAAAAGACTTTGTGCCTAAAGTGGGACTAGAATTCACAGTCGCCTTGTTTCTAGCCCAATGCCTTAACCATTAAAATACCGTGTTTCTTCAAAAATAAGACACACCCTGAAAATAAGCCCTAGCATGGTTTTGTTGTTTGCACCCAATATAAGACCTACTTAAGTGCCTGCGCAGCTGCTCACCCATTCCATCTGGTTGCTCACAGTGCTGCCAACACAAGTATGAGATGTGAGGGTACAGTTGCCCCCCACACACACTGGCTTACCTCAGGCCATCTATGACCCAACAATGCCTCGTGGCAGCAGCACCCACAGCCATGTGCAGCACAAGCTCACGTGGTCACCAGGCCAAATCTTCCAGTACTGAAGTGATACCAGAGCAAGAGACTGAGTGATGCACTGGTGCCACAGCCACAAGGTGAAGCAGGGGAATGGAGCTGCCCCACATGTTTTTCACTGGCTTACTTCATGATCCCACAACCAGGCCATCCACATCTCGACAACTGTGTCACTTCATGGAGCTGGCTCCAACAGTCCCATCCAGCAAACCCCACCTGGCTATAGGCCTACTTCTTATGTTTGCTCGTGGCAGCAACAGAAAAGGAGGCTGAGTCACGCACCAGTGTTGCAGCCACAAGGTGAGGCAGGTGTCAAGACACGGGGACTCTGGGGCTCATGGGATAGTTCCAGCCCCTGCCTCATCTCATGGCCTTTGCTCAGCCTCCTGCTCAAGTGCTGCACCAGCACTGGAAGGAGTGAGCCAGCAGCCAAGTGGGGTCTTTCTGGACAGGGCTGTTGGAGCTGCTGCTATGATGTGAGGTAGGTTTTGGGATCTGGATGGCCTGGCTGTGGGAGCCCTGAGATAAGCCTGGGTGGGAGCAGCTACACCCTACCTGCCTCATGGTGCCAGCACTCAAATCAAATAAGACATCCCATGAAAATAAGTCCTTGTGCTTATTTTGGATCCCAAAAGAAAACACAGTAGCTCTCAGTATTGTTATAAAGCTCAACTATTCTGGAAGATGATTTATTACTGAATGAAAGAAATCATAGAGATTGGATCTTATTTTCTGCTGTTTCTCTCCCACA
Source organism: Bungarus multicinctus (assembly GCA_023653725.1). NCBI lineage: Eukaryota > Metazoa > Chordata > Lepidosauria > Squamata > Elapidae > Bungarus > Bungarus multicinctus. Next base: position 37,468,995 of record CM042849.1, read on the forward strand.
TATCACCTAACATTATAGTCCTGCAAAGTGTGCATAATCAGCTCTGTATTTAACAGTGGGCAAAGTCATACAGACTTGCACCATCCAACTTTGGGGTTGTCTTAATGTAAGTTTTTTTACAATATTAAATTTTACTTTGTTTTGTTGTAGATAAAGAGAGATTTTTGAAGTTAATAAAAATGGATAGAATTTACTTTGACTTATTATATTGACTACTGTTGTTAATTATTGATCATTGATTCAGTTACAATAATAATTATGTTTATTGCATATGTATTGTTGATTTGCAAACTGTGTCCCATTGTCATAATGGAAATTGCACCATTAAAGAAAAGAAGGCATTACAGAGGGTGGTGAAAACCACCCAACACATTATAGCGATCCCACTTCCTGCCATTGTAGACATTCAGAGGAAACGATGTTTGCAAAAAGCCCACAGCATCATTAAGGATTCCTCCTATCCAGCCCATAAACTATTTACCTTTCTTCCATCTGGAAGAGGTTCAGCTGCCTGCAGGCTAAGGAACAGCTTCTACCACATGGCGGTCTCCTTACTGAACTCCTCAACTCATCTACCCACACATACACATACTGATACTTCCCCTGATAATAGATAATATATCTTGTATAAACTCTCTGGCATTACATTTATATTCAATATATTCATAAACTGTGCAGTTGTATATATTCTTTCCATAGATATATATTCTGTATATTCATAGATATCCTGTATATCCATATATAGTTATATATTTGTATATATTGAGTAACTTTTCTCAAAGCCGACAGTGTTTCAAAATCCTTTATACCTCTTTGTGTGATACATACTGTAGTTTCATACTTATTGTAAAGGTACAATAGGATGAAAAGGTGGTTTGTATTATCAACTGTCCAGAGTCATTGATTGGAATGGGTGGGTATAGAAATAAATGAATGAATGAATGAATGAATGAATGAATGAATGAATGAATGAATGAATGAATGAAAGAAGGAAAGAAAGTTTATAATAAAGAGCTAATATACTTAGCTCTTATTTAGTTCTTTTATTCTTCTTTAAATGGTTTGTTTTGTACAAACATGCTTAGATATGTATTTCAAATTTCCATTCCTGTAACCAGAAATACATAATTTTTATTTGTAATAAAGCATTTTAATAATACAAATCATGTCTATATTAATTACATTAATAAATTAACATTTGCAATGTTGATCATAAAGCTTTTTAATTCCTAAAATAATATCCCATAATACTCTATTTTTTTGTCTTTTAATGATCTCGTAATCCCTTGTGTCCGAGTGGAATCAAGCAACTGAATGGAGCTGAGTGTTTACTGGCCAGATGCCCTTCCTGTTGTCAATGCAGAGTTTGCAATTGATACTTATTCATTGTGCCCAGAGAGAGAAATATCTGCTATTACCTAGGATCCAGAGGTGGTATTCAGCAGGTTTTGACAGTTCTGGAGAACCGTTAGCAGAAATTTTGAGTAGTTCTAAGAACCAGCAAATACCACCTCTGACTTGCGATTTTATAGTATCCTTCCCCTGCCATGTCCATCAAGCCATGCCCACAGAACTGGTTGTAAAAAAAATTGAATCCCACCTCTGCTAGAATCGAACTCACAACTCCTGATTAATACATGGTATTATAGAGTTTCACCTCTAGCCACTGCACCACTCATCCCATAATACCCTATGCTACAAATAAATTATAATATTATATAAGAAAGAAAATGTATTCATTTAGATTCTTTTAATTGCTATCCCCAAAATATTTATCCTATATTCTAGAACAGAAATATATTAGTTTTAAATTATATATGCATATTTTAAGGTACAGATTATATTTTTCATCAATTTCATCTTCTCTGATATGGATATACTATAAAATAAATATTAAAGTTTTTTTTATCATATTTTAGTTTGCCTCTGATTAAGGTTATGTCTTTGAAAGTCAATATTTTAACTATTATTTTCAATAATTCGGTGTAGCCATAATTTAAAGAATAAAATAACTTAAATTAGATGTATGCATGTATTGGAAAGTAGTAAAAATAGAATCCTTTTTTAAATCCATATTTACATATAAGTCCACAATTTTCTATCATTCATCCATGACAGACATTTAAAAACTAATACACTCTTATTTCCTTGACCTTTATTATTATATCTGATTATATATTAGAGGAAATATATTTCCTCTAATATACTCCCCTAAATATTTCATTTACTATTCTATACTATTTTGCACTATTTCTGCACTATTTTGTACTGTACACAATTCTATTTTGTCCTATTTCTTTCAAAAAGTTGATTCTTACATTATATTCTTTGAACCATATTTATGCATAACTGTTATTGACCTATGAAATCTACTTTCTTATGTATCTACAAAGACTATCACCATTCATTTTCAACTCCATTACATACATTCTTTTTTAATATTTATAACAATTTTATTAATTTATAATATAACATACATCCATTACATACGTTTTGACCATCTTCATTTATTTTTTATTGATTTAGTTTATTTTGTCAAGTGATTATAAGATAACGGGTATAAGTATAAACATAGTTATGAATACATGAAATGGATACATATAAGAAAAATAAAAAGAAACAATAGGACAGGGACGGTAGACACGTTGGTACACTTATGCATGCCCCCTACAGACATCTTAGGAAAGGGGTGAGGTCAATAGTAGACAATCTAAGGTTAAAGTTTTTGGGTTTGGGGAAGAAACCACAGAGTCAGGTAGAGTATTCCAGACATTGACCACTCTGTTGCTGAAGTTGTATTTCCTGCAATCAAGTTTGGTACAGTTTACCTTAAGTTCGTATCTATTGTGTGCTCTTGTATTGTTATGGTTGAAGCTGAAGTATTCATTGACAGGTAGGACATTACAATATATAATTTTATATACTATATTTAGATCGGACTGAAGGCAGCGTAGTTCTAGGTTTTCTAGGTCTAGAATTTCAAGTCTGGTGGCATAAGGTATTCTCCAATGAGTAGATGAGTAGAGAACTCTTCTTGTGAAATATTTCTGGACTTTCTCAACTGTGTTAATATCAGATACATAATGTGGGTTCCAGACTGATGAGCTTTATTCGAGTATTGGTCTAGCAAATGTTTTGTATGCTCTAGTTAGTAGTGTGATATTACCAGAGAAGAAGCTACACAGGATTAGGTTAACAACTCTTAATGCCTTTTTGACTATGTAGTTACAGTTGGCTCCTCACATCTTTAAACATTCCATAAGCACATAAACATTCTATTTTTTTTTGTTTGTTCAGTTTTTTGCCACTTACCTCTTAAATTCCAAGATTCAAAATTCCACATGGTATATGCTAATGTAAGGAAAATCCAATGATTTATATATGGCAGTCAATATAGTTAAATCCAGAGTTTTGCAATATCGTGAGTAAGGTCAATGGTGCGATTCAACTGGTATAACAACTGGTTGGGTGAGCACGTGCTTCACCCAAATTGGTCTGAACCAGTAGAATCCCACCTCTAGGTAAGGTGACAGCGTGGACAATCATATCAGAAGGCCATTAAGTTATGGAGAAAAAAACAAGATTAGACAGTAGGGAAGTAGAATTTGCACAGATTAAAATTTCTCAACTATTTTTTAATTGAGTGAAACTTAATATTTAATATGGAAATGAAAGGAGTCATCACTCTCCAAAACATCCCAAACTTTATCAAAATCTAATACATGTCAAAAATATACTAGCTTCTTCAAAAGTGCTATGATATTCTACCCCCTCAAATTATTCATTACAATTTCTGTCTGTTTGTGTTCCTCTTTCTGCATTTAGTGCTGTTAGTCTGAATCATGTCACAGATTGTCAATAAACTCTCACTGAAGTTTCTTAATAATTACAAAGGCTTAGTATTATTAATCACATACTATATGTATCAGTTAATAGTTCTTTGACTGATTACAATAACCTGATATTATGCACTATTGCTTTATAATTGTAAATTTAGGATACAATAACAAAATGAATCACTTTCTTAAAATAATATTTTTGTGATTAGGAATTTGATATTAGATAACTTTTATTTGCCACCCTCATACAACCCATGCACACACACACACACACACACACATATCACTCAAAATAAAGCCACAAACTGGCTCCCTTCCCCTTCCTTCCCCTTCCTCTTCTGCTTCCCCTTCTCCTTTCTTCTACCAAAATTAAGACTTTGATAGCCAAATGCTGATTTATGACTGCCAAATGCAGTTCTAGCAGAGATATTCAGCTACAGGAAGAGATCAAATGAAGGCACAATATGTACTTCAATCCTCTCAAAGTGTCATTTCTAATAAGATCAAAAAATATTCAACCAAAGCTTATTGCTGTAATGAAATCCTTTCTCTAGGTTTTATTTCTTAATTCTTTCTTAAATGTAAAAGATGCTTCTGTATTTTATTTTATAAAATGTGTTGTAAATCTTACTAAGTGACAACATACAAAAATATATCCAATCTGACAAAATAGCTGCATATTTAACTTTATGTACATTAACTAAGGTGAAACATAAAGAAATGTATTTTTACTGAATAATGGTAGAAGCAAAAGACATACAATTCTAAAGTAATGTATTTATTTTATAATTATTATTTTAGGGAGAGTTTAAACGCCACACCCTCTACTCCTATCTTGAACACAATTATATCACTATTCCTTTGCACCATTTATATTTAAACATACATGTACATTTTCAAATACTTTTAAAGCCAAAAACTTGCAGATGGCATCCATTTTGTAACCTGAATGAGAATTGACATTCACATAGGCCGATTTATTAATCTCAAAATTATCCAAAATTAATTCAACAAATTGTGCTAAGTAGAATCCAAAGAACCATTATTAGACTGAATGCATGAAAATGAGAAATAAATTCACAAGGTAACATGGTAGTTATTTAGAAATTTGATGAACAACTGTACATAACATATTATGAATTTCAGTCTCCTGAGTTATAAAATTTATATGATCTGAAAAACTGTTTATTAAACTAGTATGAAATTTAGAGTCCTGAATATCATTAAGACCAGATCCAAACTTTACTCACTTGAATCTTGGATTCCTTAATACTTGATTGAATCCATTTTATCTTGCAGGGACTGAAATATTTGCTACATATATATTTGCAATCATACTGTGTTAAGAGGGACTATGACCTGTTGTAAATGGTTCCCAAACACCTACCAGTGCTCCAGGAAACAGTACCAAAATTATTTATATACTTAATCTTATTTTTATAAATAAGAAATAAAGACCTCAATTTTCATAAGGAACTTAACCAGCAGTGGTATGCTACTGGTTCGGCCTGGTTTGGGTGAACTAGTAGTAAAAAAAAAAGCCTCCAATCAGTTGAGAGGAGGAAAAAAAGCCTCCAATAATCAGCTAAGAGAGTAAAAGACCAAAAAGTGCCTGGGAGGAAGGGTCACTCCTAACTTTTTGTTTCTTCATCCTCTCAGCTGATTGGCTTGTTAGGGGCATCTGCATTAGGGGTGCGTGCATGCGTGATCACCCACTGAACCGGTAGTGACTAAGGAAGAATCCCACTACTGGACTCAACATTCAATTAGAATAGCTTGTAAGCCAGATAAATAGATAGATAGATAGATAGATAGATAGATAGATAGATAGATAGATAGATAGATAGATAGATAGATAGATAGATAGATAGATAGATAGATAGATAGATAGATAGATAGATAGATAGATAATCTCATTAATGCCTTATAAGATTTTGAGGCTCTTATGCAACATACCTTTTATTAATTCATGCATGCAGACAGACAGACAGACAGACAAAAGTATTTATAATTGAAAATATTGCTATTACTAATCACTAATAGTTTTATATCAGTAAACATTTATTCTGAAATATGTAGTTTCAGTATATAGGAAATTCACCAAGCTGGTAACACTATATCCTTTATGACTATTTATCTCTGAAATTAAACTGCTTTTGCTTCTAATGAAATTTCCAAAAGCATACAGACAAAAGTCACAGTATCAACTGTTTAGATTAGAAATAAACATGCTATAAATTCATGAGAAAGCAGGAAGAAGTCAGACATCCTTCAAATACTTTATGTGGCAATTGTCCCATTACATTGTACATGCAGGTGGTACTCATTTCAAAGTGATGGTTGACTAACTTGGCAGAATCCACCACCAGATGGTGTATCCTAGTGGTATGAATAAAATGCATTTAATTAAACCAAATTGTTCTGTGCTTACCTTTCATCTGCTATGCCTAGGTCAATAGTAGATGTTGAATTAGAAAGAAAAACAGTGAAGACTGCATAGAAGAATCCTGACATGTTTGACAAGTTATTCAGAAACGCTCAGAATATCCTTGGTCAAAAAATACTATCTATCTATACACATACATACATACATATATACATACATACACACACACACACACACACATAAGCTGCTCCTCAGAAAGTGTTCTATTCACACATGATGACTTACATTTTTAAAGAGATTTGCTTCTTTGTACTGTATTAAAAGATGCTTAATTTCATTTTAAAGAAAGTACTAGAGAAATATACCTAGGTTGTTTCAAACTCTGCCATATTATTTATAAAAAAGGAAAAAAGTCTTTTATCTGTTTGAAAGCAGCAGTAGTAGTAGTTCTTTTATTACATCACTGACATGATTTTATAAAATCTTTGCAAGAAGTTGCAAGGCTCAAATTAAAGCACGTTTAATTCAGACTGCTAAATAAAATAATTCAGATTTCTAAACACAATAAATGGTAGATTACTATATTATAAATATTTAGAGCTAATTAGACAGGAAAATTATATTATGGATAAAACACTAATATACCAGGTACTAAATTACCAAATGAATCTATGTGTAGTTTATATGACAATCTGTCTGCAAACAGTTCCTTGGTAACAAACAGACTTCATGTTCCTCTTTATTTAAAAAAAATGGTAAGCATGTTACAAAATAATGTAAGCCTCATCTATCATCTTTGTTTCCAATAAAGGCATTTACAGAAAATAAAAATGGATGGGTAAGGGTACTTGTACAGTTATCAGCAACAAATGACATGCAACATAAGCTGTTCAGTACCATAAAAATCATTTAAAAGATACTGTATATTTTCTATCCTTAGGAGTCCCAAAAATTTCCTACATAGAACAATGACAGCTAAATGACAATTTTCTACTTTCCTGGAGATCTTATGATCTCATTCTGATAAAAAAAAGGAAATGACATCATAGGAAGCCGCTATTATTCCAAGTATGGTCTCATGTTTTAAATGTAACACTTCATTTAGAAACTGAGATAATTCCTCTAGAATCTAGGGTACCTATAGCTCAGCCTCAGCATTATTTCTTGCTCAATATTCACTTTTCTGTGGTGTTTCTGGCTATCTCAATTATACTTGCTAACTTTTCTTCTTCATTAAGCTCCTTAGTTCAGATTCTTTCATACCAGTGAAGCTTTTTATGTAAAGACCTCCTGGCCCTCAGATATCAAGACCTAAACCACAATGTGTCTGTGGGTATTTCACAGAACCTTGCAGGTAAAGTACAGTGAATCAAGTAATCAATATGGGGAAAGTTCCATAGCACGTAACAGCGGGTAATACATTTTCAATATTACCCGCATAAAGCACTATAGAACTTCTTCCTCAGTCTGCTTTAATGACTTGCTGTCTACAGTATCAGAGGGAAGGTATAATAATACTTTTGCAGAGTAAAAATGCACTTGTCACCTGGAGGAAACAGAAACTCTAGCTCATATCTTTCTTCAATATCCTTGCTATAGCAACAGGTGATCTACAATCATGACTTGGCTCACTCTGAACAGTGTCATCTGTTACTATAGAAATAAAAATGAAAGAATGGCATTTTCCATTTTATGTGCTTTTTAAACAATGTTGGTTTTACATTCAAATTATAGGTGCTCAATTTAATCACATTGTGAAATACTATAAACCATTAGTGATGAAATAAAATATATCACCTGGCATCTCTTTGAAGGGCAGAAATCAAATCACAAAGAAAAATTATCATAATGAATAAATAATTCATAAAGAAAGGAAATCTGACACAATTCTAAATTCAATTTTTTTACTGATTTTGGCAATTCTTGATATGACACCCAGCCTTTTTTCCCCCATTCTGCAGCATGCATGAGAAATGCAAACAGAAACCTTTCTATTTTCTGAATATTACTCAATTTATCATCAAGATTACTACTGCCATTGTGAATTTTACAGATATGCACTGCTTGAACTATTATGCATAATATAATATCAATACATAGAACATGAATATTTTTATGTCTTCTTTTCTCATTTTTTCCAATGTCTTTTAAGTGTGTTTGAAAGAACAATATCAAGAGAGCAGCATCACAGCAGTTTTAGAACCCTTGTGATTGGAACTACACAAGATCTTATACTTGAAAGCAATATGATAGTTTGGTGTAAATTAATGTACAAGTCTAATTACCATAGTTTGAGATCTAGTGCTTTTTTCTAAAACTAATTCACCCATTTAAAATACCCTTATTTTATATTTGAAATTGTGGAAATGTATCAAATCCTCACAGACTGTTATACAGATTCGATACAGTAAATTGCTGTTGTTTGTTTGTTTACACATTATATTTCCACATATCTCATACAATGGCTCTAGAATGCTCACAGCAATCCATAAAGCATAGCTAAAACATACCCTTCCCATCAAGTGCCACACCAAACATCTTTAGATGTCAATCCCATCATTCTAGGCCAATGTCTGGGGGAAGACACAGCCCTCTCAAAAGCTCAAAGGATAGGAATCCCTTCAATTCCTGATGGAAGGCTGCTCCAAGGGACTGGGGAGGCCACTGAGAAGGTATGCCTCTGAGGTGCCCTAAGAGGTGCCATAAGTTACTTGGCCTTGTATTACATAAGTGAAAACCAATACCTTGTATTGCACTTGGAAACCAACTGGAAATTAATTCAGCTCACACATCAGTGATGTTATTTAGGTGAACCATGAGCCACCCAAAATAGTCGGTGCTGTTATATTCTGGATAGGCTGTTAAAGATTCTAAATGGACTTCAAGGTCAGCCACATAGAGCACACAGCAATAATAGAAAGTGATTAAGACATGGATGACTGAGATTTCCTAGTCCAGAAATGGGACTAGGAAATTATCATAATTGATGCACAAGATAGATTTGTGCAAAGACCCTCCTAGCTACAGCTCCCACCTGCTACTTCAGCAGGAACCATGAGGACTCCCAAATTATGTACCAGATATGTATGAGGGAATTTACCCTATGCAGATTTAGAAATGTCAATTCTCCTGGGTTTAAGGGGCCAAAAATTACAACCACTTTGTCATGTTAGGATTGAGTTATAACTGGTTTCTCCTCATCCAGACCCTTACAAACTCTAGGCATTGAATTAGCACCTGAACAGCCTCACTCATCCAGCATGGGGCTGAAATGTATAATTAAGTATGATCAGCAAACTATACTAGCAAATGACCTGTCCCAGCAGTTATTAATTGGAGGAGAGAAAGTCCTAAGGCATACCTCATATAATAGGGACCAGGGCTGGACCTCTGTTTCTGCACCAGTATTATCTGGTACCACTTTGGAAAAATACAAAATAGTGTTCCCTTCCCAATTCCCATAGGCAGTCTAGTGATATAACTACAGTCAATTGTATGAAAAACCATTGAGAGATTCAGAAGGGCCAGGATGACTGATAACCCACACTATGCCCTGAAGATAATCTACAAGTGAAATCAATGCTGTCTTAATAATATAGCCCAGCTTGAATCCTGACTAAAAATGGTCCAGATAATCTGCTTCATCCAAGGTCCTCTAGGCAGGGGTGGGATTCAAATTTTTTAACAACCAGTTCTATGGGCGTGGCTTAGTTGGTGGGCATGGCTTGGTGGTCATGTGACTGGCTGGGTGTGGCCAACTCAACATCACTCATAATCGAAACACGCATCTCCTCGCCTGACCTCTCATGACTGTGGGGATGCTGCAACAGTCATAAGCGTGAAAAACAGTCATAAGTTACTTTTTTCAGTGCCATTGTAATTTTGAATGGTCACTCCACACAAGCAAAGTACCAGCAAGGGAGGGGGAAAGAACTCCAGAGAAGTTCCAGAGACAGGAAGTCTAGTCCTGCCAAGAATGTAATAAGAGTTAATGGAGAGGCAGTTTCTGTAAGCAACACCAGAATGTTTCCTTCCTGCCTTCCTTACAGGATTAATGTACAGTAATTTCTTCTAACAACTGGTTCTCTGAACTGCTTAGAATATTAAAAACAGGTTCTAGCGAATAGGCGCGAACCGGTAGAATCCCACCCCTGCCTCTAGGGCTGGAAATTCACCCATCCTGTCAACAACTTTCCCTATCCAAAACAACAGGATCCAAAGATGGCCTCTTTAAGAGGAAGTAAACCATTGCCACTATTAAGGCTAGTAGAATTAGCCCCTGCCTAAAAGAGGCATTTATAATCACTTGGACCCAATCACCTTCCATGTCCCAAGAGTCTTTAATCGGCATGGGAGGCATGGGCCAGGCCACATATGGCACAGTAATAAGAATCCTGCCTAGTTCCTCAGGATTAACCCAGACAAATATCCCAGATAATTGAGATAGGATATAGTTCAATAACTCTGGAGTCCAACTCTGAAAATAAGTCAAGCAAGTTTAATTTATTTATTTACTTACTTAACTTACTTATCCATTTTATATAGTTCTCTATCTCACCAAACAAGTGACTCTGGGTGGCATAAACCTAAAACAATCAATATATACCTAAAACAATTATCATTTTAAAGCATTAAAATGATTAAAAGACTATATAAACAAAGCAAAGACAAAAAATAGCATATGAAGGATTTTCATAATAATGGACCTCCCTAGTTCACCAGTGCTTTGTGGTCCCAGGCCTGCTGTCATAACCAGGTGTTAAGTGACTATTGGAAGATCAGAAGATTTGAGGCCAACTTCACCCCAAGTGGAGAAACTTTCCACATTTTCCACAAATTTTATATGATGCTTAGAATAGTCCTTGCAATAACTATTGTGCAAGGAATCACCTGCCTCTTCCACTTACCCAGGAAGGTCCTAATCACCAAAACAGCTTGCCACCCACCTACCAATAATGGCAGAGAAGGATAAGAATACTTTTCTACTCTTATTGTCACAAGTTAAGTCTTATTAAAAGGTTGTACCTTTAGCTTTATCCCTTATCTTCCTCCAGTAGTATTCTAGCCATCTCTTGTGTTATTTCATTTCTCTGAACCAGCCTGCTGTCTAATCAAAGCAAAGCAAAAACACAGTATCTCTTCTTCAATAACTGAGATGATGCCCCACAAATTGCCTGGCTGTCAGCCATTCTAGCCAGGATTTACTCCAACTTTCTCCTACCACCACAAATTTCTCAAAAATAATAATAACAGCTTAGCCTTCTTCACATACCTACACATCAGCACCATCTTAAAAATAACAATAACAACTTAAAATGGGGCGGAAAGTAGAAAAATAGCTTTCAGCTGTCTTCATTTATCATCTGCCTACATTTTCTTGGATCTGACAAAATAAGCATATGTGAATTGCCCTAAAGTAATTTGAGCACTGCTGTGTTGCCATGTGTAAGTTATGTGTAGCAGTAGAATTAAAATACAATGCTGAATAATGAAAAACTGGATGAAGCTTGTAAATGGCTAATATTTCAATTGGATTCTTGATTAACCAATAAACAATGTAATGTTTAAATGAGTTCCTGATATTCTTTTATAATTCACAAATTTTCTGACATATAAATATGCATATGTTTAGGCAGGAATGGAATGAAGTTATTCTGTATCCCAGAATTTTCAGTTCTAATGTAATTTGATATGTTAAGATTAATAATTTTTTCTTGAGTTGAACTGAAAGAAGGCTTTATTAGTTGCAATCATTTCAACCAAAGTGATCTTCATCTTGTTTTTCCAAGTTCAATTCTTTACAGCTTGAAGATACTGAAAGAGATATTCAAGGAGATGCATGCCAGTAGCAGGTGGAACCAAGCCTGATTGTAATCATTGTCAGTAATTTCATATTGTTGTTAAATAATATGTGAAAGCATTACATTACACAAACTTATGATAAATAAATAAGCACTTAAGTCAATTGTTCATTCTATCTTGAACATTATAATAATTAGTACAAATAGTCCTGTATTTGCTTTTTACAAAAGAAGAACAGCACCTTTAGAACACCATCTTACAAGATTTTAAGCACTCCCACTAACATTTTATCAATCCCTATGCAATATTTTACATGACCTATTTAACATCACTTTCTAAAAGTATCAAAGATCCTACTTTAGTAATTATCCCAAATTATTTTAAATAGTTCTGCATATAGACCTTTTTCATTAGATTTATCTATGGAGATTCTCAGTCATCCAGAAGCTGAAGAAGGTTCTTGGATCATAAGTGAAACATCTTCTCCCCAAAAAAACCCAGAAAGTCCAGCTGCCTCTTGAAAAAGCATGTTCAGGACTTCCACTAGATTGTTATCTAATGGATAAATAATTTTTTTAAAATAATAGATTGTTTTCTGTTTTACCATCTCTCTTTACACAAAAGTTTAACTTCATTTGTCTCACTTTATCTAATAAATATTTTGTTCTTTCTGTTCAACTGTTGTTTTCAATTTCTTTGTATTGATTACAGATATCTCCATCTAAATTTTACAAATCAGGGATTATTCTGGGGAAGCTTTCTAGGTTTCCCATCCTGATGCAAATTTGAAATGTTGTTTTATTTTAGGGCTGGATTGTGGTAAAATCTGAGATAAGATTATTTTTCAGTAATAATGTAATAGAAGTAATGATTATGTCTAGAATATATCTCTACTAATTGTAATATACAGATAGTCTTTGCATTCTGCCATTAAAAGCATTCATATAACAGAATAATAGAATAGAAGAATTGGAAAGGACTTTGGAGGTCTTCTAGTCCAACACCCTTTTTCATTCATTCAGACAGGGAATCCTATACCATTTCAGACAAAGGATTGTCCAATCCCTTCTTAAAAGCTTCTGTGTTGGAGTATTCACAATTTCTGGAGGCAAGTCATTCTACTGATTAAAATTGTTCTAACTGTCAGGAAATTTCTTCTTAGTTTTAGGTTGCTTTTCTCCTTGGTTAGTTTCCACCCATTGCTTCTTGTCCTACCCTCAGGTGTTTTGGAAAATAAGTTGATCCCCTCCTTCTTTGTGGCTGCCCCTTATTGGAACACTGCTATCCTGTCACCCCTAGTTTTTCTTTTCATTAAAACTAAACAAACACAATTCCTGCAACCGTTTTTCATATGTTTTAGCTTTCAGTCCCCTAAATATTATTGTTGCTTTCCTCTCTGCTCTTTCTAGAGTCTCAACAACTTTTTTTATATTGTGGCAACCAAAACTGGATGCAATATTCCAAGTGCGGTCTTACCAACGCATTATAAAATGGTATTAACATGTAACATGATATGTTACATATCAATGGAAGTTTCCAATTGGGCCAAGTTGACTTTCAAAGCAAACAGCATTATGCAAAGTATGGAAAAGGTGTAATAAATAGCAAACCAGATAAATTAAGGCATGAGGTAAGGAAGAAAAATAAACTAACTTAATATCCTTCACTCTACCACTCTCTACCTTTCTGTCCTTAAAAACCATCCTTGCTTCTCCCACATCCATATCATGTTTCACATTTTTTATTTGCCTCACATATCTCTTGGGATAAAAACTTCCTTAAAAATCAGTGCTACTGAAGTATTGTCAGCATTAAAGTCTGTGGCACACCATATGTCAGTTATGCCTTGATGCTAGTTTTTTTTAAAAATGTTATGATATATACCATTACATTGTTCCTCGATGCACGCGTACCGAGTCAATAAAGACCATGAGATTTTTTTTTTGCAGAAACTACAAACCTTCCACACAAAGTTATCATTTCTATCACCAGATGGCTATCGTTTATGTTCACTTTCTTCACTGTGAGAAGAATACTAATAAATCAAAAATTTCAAGTAGAAAAAAAACAGTGTTCGGCTGGATTTTTTTTTCTTTTTAAAGAACTTGACTATCAAAATAGATAAAGCCATTATAAGCTTACATCCTCAATCAAACATAAATTGTCATTTCTGGCATACAGAGGTTAATGTTATATTTCTTAGCCTTGGAGCAATGTATGAATATATATAATCAGAGATTTCAGTAAACCCATCTAAGCCAGGCATGTACATTTTTCACTTCAGCAACTACTGTGGTGGAACTTGTAGATCAAATTTCATCTAGTCTGTGTTCCTGACAGCAGTCACATCAAATTACAGAGTCTTGTAGGGTTTGCTGGCACCTTCATCTCAGTCTTTCTATAAATTAATACGCCTCTTCCTTTCATCATGCAATCCTTAATTATCTGCAAATTATCTGCAAATCTTGTGCTAGCCAAGAAATGAGGAAAAAATAATGTTCTTTCCAATGCACATGAATGGACACCCTTTAGAGAGATCTGATTTGATTGCCAGTAACAATATTCCATTTTTAATGTCTCCACCATTCCCGTCTCATTCTATTTAAGCCTAAGACTCTTTTCTTAAAGGATTGGCTTACATGGATATTTTTTTTTAAATTCAAGATATTCATCCTTCTCCACAAAAATGCTGTGAATATTATTCCTTATTTCCAGATAGCTGAGGCTTGGTGGATAAATACACTAACTCCCTCAAGTCAATGTACTATGCATAAAAAATAGGAAGAAAAGATGTTGCAAAGGAAATATTTTCTATTTAGACTTCTGTCTGAAATGCCTGACTTTAGAATACCCCTTTCTAAATGCAAGTGAAGGTGAATTAAATTTTCTGATTCAGATAGGATCAGGGTCGGTATAGGAAACTAACTAATCCATCAAGAACTCATTAGATTCTGCTTGCCTAGGAGAAACTCTTTATGTAAGCAAGCAAGCAAGTCTGTCTTTGAATTGTGGAACATTGCCTATCAATTTTCAACTCCTAGTGTTGCTAAAATCTAACATAACTCCTCTTAGAGAATCACTACCTAGAAAGCAAACCTTCCTGTATTCTATCATTGCAACCCAGGGTCAGCATTTAAAATATAATATTCAGGACTAAACTAAAGATGGTTGCATGATATAAAGGAATCAATCATGGAACTATCATTAAACACTGACTTTTATATAAAATAATTGTAGTACTTGATCTTGCATTAGTACAATAACCATTCTTCTTAGAAGTTAGAAATACAATATACAAAAGAAAAGATTTGAAGTATGTCTTTGTTGGAAATATTATATCCAATAGCAGTTACAAATGTTCAAGTTTGTTAACAACTTTAATTAACTACAAATATCAAGAATAATTTCCTTGCATCCTAGAAACAATGAATACACATTTTAAATAAGCAATATAAATCAATAAATTTCATTTGAACAGGCTTCTCATAACTATAAATGGTATGGCATAAAATCTTACAGATTGTAGGAGAAGGAGTGGCAGAATCTGGAAGCTAAATTAAAGAAGTTATCAACCTATAATGCCTATGTAGTACACTGAACTAAATATAGCTTGCTTTGAATTCTTTTGAATCTTATCTAACTCCAAGGAAGTGCAAACAATTAACATTCTGTGCATAGGCATGATTGACAATGAATCAGTTTAATTGCACCTTCATTTGTGGATCTGGCCTTTTTTGCCTGACACAGATGTACACAATGATATGGTGACCATGAAATAAGTTTGAACATTCCTTATTTATCTTATGTAAAGATATTGTTTGGGATTACAGGACATTTCAAATAATCAGAAATGATAATAACCCAGTTCATCAGGCCATATATATTTAGAATTGGTATTATAAAATTATTAATACAAAACAAGGTCCACTGCCAAAAATAATATAAATTGTAGTACAGCTTCCCTACTCCTACATTAGTGCAAATGATTTATATTGATTCAGAAACTTCATCAAAGCTTATACATTCAACAGCATTACTACTATTAGAACCCATCCATAGAGCAATCTGTTTAAACTTGCAATATCAAAAATGCTTTTGTCTAAAGCAAGAAACTATATGATCTAACCCATACATCTCCTGAGAAACTACTGCTTTGATTTACTGGTATACCTTCATAGCTGTCATATCATAAGCTTAGAGTCCCAAGGAATACTACAGCCCCTGGAAGGAAGCAATGACTAATTCACAATCAGGCAATCCTTCTCCAGCTAAAGGTGTGATGACCCAGAGTATATCAGAAATGTAACAAAATCCAAAACATAACTAAAAATCCTTTAATGCCTTAAACTTGGCTTTACTGTTTAATTGTTCACAGTGGAGGACTAAACTATTTTCAAAATAACATTTCAAAGGAAAGAAACACAGTTCAAAGTCAAAGAGCTGATAATGAAGCAAAAATCAAAACCAAACCACACTGAATAAAGTTCCATGACAGACCAGGATAGATAATTGCCAATTTCAGGAAGATAACCAGTAAGTTGGAAGAATGCCAACCAAGATATACCTTCTTTATAAATAAAACACTAAATTGTCTCCAGTGTCTGTTAGCACTGCAGGTCCAAACGCTTATGCAGATCTCACACCTGCAACCCATGAAGAAGATCATGACCCTCTCCTCCCAAATAGACCACATTTTTACCCTGATCCTCTCCTCCTGAGTAGACCACGTTTTACTCTGATCCTCCCCTTCCTGCATGCCCTAGGATGGATAGGGGATGGGCCTGGGTCCTCCTCTGACTGCTCAGAGTCAGTCTCCACCACAGGCATGACAAAAGGTATTGTGTTGAGAGGACAAAGAGGTAAGCAGGATCACAACAAAACTAAAAGTAATTTAAAAGTAATGCAATTAAAATTGAATTGGGTTAAATATAATTAGTATGATCATTTTCATGTATTTAATAGTTTTATTTACCGGTTGTAGTACAGACGCTACTTTGTCTGAAAGGATAGCACACAGTTGAAACTTTGGCATTAAAAAATACACACATACAGTACATACACACATAATTAACCAACCTTAGCTTTCCTGGCTTATATCGTTATATAATCTCTTTTCCAAGGACTGGAGGGGATATGGTTTTGCACGTTGCCTGCATAATATATGCGTGGATGGGTTGCACTCATTTGCATAGTTTTTGGCATGCCACTGATTGATGCCAGTCTGTGGCCCAGGATTGGAGACCCCCCATTCTAGATAAACAGAGAGTTTTTTAAAGTATTTTTTATTTTCATTCTTTCTGATATTTTTTTGTTTGTTACTGGATACATCTTTCTTATTAGTTACCTTTATATTACTTCTCTCAAATTCATTCTTCCTCAGGAATTATTATTTCTTAGCCCTTGCATACTCTGCACCATCTCTATCTTCTCATCATATCTGGATGTAGCTCCCATCATTTATTCTACAATTTTTCAATGTTCAATCTGTATCGCATATGAAGTTTAATCCTAGCATATTGATAATTTCCCATGCCTTAAGAAAACGGTATTGAAAACAGTTTCTGTAGAAACAAATTATTCCATCCTATGAGGGGCATATAAACCATTAGTGATAACATTATTTCTATTACAGCTAAGATTCTATACAGGAATCAAAATACAAGAATATGCCAACATGTTCAGAAATTAGATAGCAATATCACAACCACCTTGATTTATAGCCTGGTATCTTTGCAGAAGAGTAAAGAGAGTCAAAAGAATTTCCATTTTAAGAAATGTGTATTTTTTAGAAATGGAGGGTTTTAAAATAAATGATGCATTAAGTCAAGCCTGAGATGTGATGCACTATAGTGTGAACTCTAAAAAGCATTCATTTGTTACCTTTATATAGAGCCACGCGCTATATATTCCTTTTTTTGTTTGTTTATTGCCTCATACCACAAATATTCCCCTTCTCAGCCACATGCAGAAAAGCTACTTAAATAGGCTAATAAAAACAACATTCAGCCATTTGGAACTGAAATATTCATGAGCTACTCAGGGAACAATGAAACTCAACTATCTTAGCCGTCCTAAAGGAACAAAAGTCAGGGGAACAGAACAGTAAATACAGACCATTCTAATGCATCTTACATTTTCTTTCTTTGTACAGTCCTTTTAACAGAGCATTTTCAGTATAAACTCAGACAGGGAAATTAGTGTGCTTGCAGAAAATTGTATATGGCCTTCAACCAGTTCTACTGATTGCTCCCCCATCCCATACCTCTGACAGGACTGGTATGTTTCAAAAGACCCAAATCAGGCAGCTATCCCACTATTCAGTTTTCTCTCTCTTTCCCCCTTACATCATGGGACATCACAGGAAAGCCATATTCAAGCTCCTAAAATAATTCACTTCCAATAACAGTGTCACAACAGTATCTGCATCCCATTTTTTCTAAAATCCATGAGGATCAATTAATAATCTCCAGGGAAAGTAATATATGCTTTAAATAGCTTTGCAGTTGGCTAATCAGTGTAGAGACTGGATTCAGATGTTGCTTTTGAGACACAGAGCTGGTGAAGACACCAAAATGGTGAAGGAATAGGCTCAAACTTGCTCTAGGTCCATCATTAGATGCACAACAAGACAGCTTCTGATTTATTCAGGACACCAGTCCATCTTGCTTAAAATACTTGACTTGAAAAATCTTCAAATGATGAGTTTTGAAATATGTGACGGTGCATATGAAGAACCACTTTTCCTGCTTATCCAAATTATTTTCTTATATCTGAAATAGCATGGACATGCAATGGCCACTTTCTAACTTTTCTTCTCCACTACTTGTAACAGAATGAAGAAGGCAAAGGCAGAATATGTCTATTCCAGACATGCTAGGCTATGGTAATAATGAGAAAAAGAATTCTGAAGAGGCTCTAAGCCTTCTTCTTTGCAGTTGTATTCTTTCAATATAGACATAGTTTTCTATATATATGAAGTTACTCTTGGGAAGGAAGACTTTGAAAGGGGCTAAGAACCTGCAAGATGTTAGCAGTTTTAGAATCTGAACAGCAGAAGAAATTCCTAGCAAATAAAGATCTCAGGCTGCTTGGGAGATACAGGTTCCATGATGATCCAAGATTTAATTATCCAAGAAATATTTATGCAGTGAAGAAGATGACATTATATGAGATTTATCTACCTGATGCAGGTATCAAGAAAGAAAAGAAAATTCTGAAGACCTCCAAAATATCAAAGTTGTGCAAGTTATGAGAGATTGCCATGTATGAAATATATGAATCCCTCAATTTATCCTGGGGAATATTGTAATACCGACACATCTAGCTATAGTTTAGGATAGGCTAAGCATGTCATTATATTAGCAGAAGTAATACTATTGAAGGCAAAAAGGTGATTAACCTTGCACTGATAGACCAATTAGACTATTATTACTTTCTATCTTCCTTTGAAGTCAGATGCTAGAAGAGAGAGGGAGGAGCTGAAGCTGTTTAACCACCTGCATAATTATCTGGTTAAGGAAGTCAGTCTAAGAGAAAAATTAATGTGTTTCGATCCTTGACTTGCTATGAATAAAGAAAATAATTGAACTAGTTCAGATAAAGGATCTTGTATTGTATCTTGCCTGAAAACTCATGATGCACCTTATTAAAAATAAAATCAGAAGGATTGTTCCCGTACAAACAGCTAATGATCATTTTTCATGTTATTTAATGTGTATGACAGAGGTTTCACATGCAATATTCAAACAATGTCACATCACAACAAATGCTTAAGAATTTTTACCATTTTTCATACGGGAAAAGACACCTGCACAAATTCCATAAGACTGGAAACGAGTGTGATAAAAATACACTGTAGTCAAATGTTTTACAAGTCAAATTAAAGAAAGAAATATGAATTTCTGAAACTGCTTCTATTTTAAAACTTTTTTTTTTTTGCATTTTGTATGTTCTTCTATTAGCTCACATTTTGGTATTAGCAATAGCACGTGCTTAGAGATGGTGTTAAATATAGCACTTCACAGTGCTTTGCAGCCCTCTCTAAGCAGTTTACAGACAGCATATTGCTCCCAACAATCTGGATCCTCATTTTACTCACTTCAGAATGATGGAAAACTGAGTCAACCTTGAATTGGTGAGAATTGAACTGCCAAACTGCAGGCAGCCGGTAGCCAGCAGTCAGCAGAATTATCTTGCAGTACTGCATTCTAACCACTGCGCCACTATGGCTCATAGAAGCCATCTTTTCCTAATACATGTTTTAGGTTCTCCAAAGAATTCTGAGAAGATGCTATACAGTGTGGTTCCAATTTTTATTTACAGTCCACATGCACTGTAATATGACTAAAGTAAAAATTTAATTTCCAATGATATATAGGTAAGAAGAAGGATAAAGAAAACATTGGTTTACAACATGGTTTACAACATTAACTTGCTGTTTGTTTGTTTTTAAAGAAGCAACGATCAAGGCCGTTCCATGCATGAAAAGGCTTCAGCTAAAGCAATGAATGCTAAAGGCTGCAACAGGAAGCATACTTTGATTGATATATTTACTGAAAACATTTGGATTTGCTTCCAAGCAAACATGAATTGAAAAATCTAATTATATTAGTTTTATTATTTCTCCTGATGATGTTTTTTTTTACTTTTAAAAGATGCACTGCTGGTCATTATTAAGCAGTTTCTTGATAATAAAAAAAAAAGTAATTTTATAACTGGTTTTTGAGTTTTGCCAGAGAGTGATTTTAGAACTACTGGTTCACAAAACAAATTTCTTAAGTTTAGTGAAATTTAAAATTATCCCTTGGCAATTTTTCAGCATTCTGGATGAATTCCAGAATGGATGTCAAGAAGCTTTTCCTGCAAAGAGATGTAAATATGAGATGTAAGATGGGTATGCTAAGTAAACACACATTTGTCCTATACTACATATCATTTGGATGATCTATCATATTCCATGATTCATGCTTCCTTATTGCAATAGGAATTTGTTTAATGGCTGACACCACACAAATCAGCATGGCTGACTGCCAAGATCCCTACAATACTGAAATAACTCTGTGCCAGTCCTGACAAATAAATTATTTCTCCCAATCTAAAACTTTACAACTTTGCCATCTGGAAAGCATCTAATATGCAAGAACATAAAAAAAGACCTAACCAAGTTGATTCACATTGTCTCCAGGAGTCTTTAAAGAAACATATAAAGAAGTTTATGTTTACTACAGAAATCAAAACTCACTTACTCTTTATAGAATAAACAATCCAGAGACATCCCAGCTGCATAAACCAGACCAAGACAATATAAAACTGTAGTTCCGTGCATGTTTACTAAAATAAAATATATTCAAATAAGTATACCTTAATGTTATCTGCTTCACTGTGGGCCTCACATGTTATAGATATTGTATTAGGATTATTTTGGACATCTTGCAAAATGATCAAATGTTCTGTAAAACACAGAGACAGGAGGGATTGCATATATGGAAACTTTTAGAAGATGATTAGGATGGTGGAAATTATCAGCTTTATATGGATAATATTCAGGGATGTAGATAGATAATTAATCTAAAGTTTTACATTTCTTAATCCATGTCAGCAAGAATTATTCTCCTGGAAGAAATATATAACAGCAACTAAGAACAAAATATTGCATAAGTAGAAAGATGGATAATTTTTTAGGTAACCAGGTGAATACTGTTTCATTAATGAAATATACTATATTATATGCTAACCAGATTAAACTAGAACATTTCGCACTGAATTTCACTGACATTTTTCTGACTTTCATCTGAACACAAGCTTTCTATCCTTATTGTTTTGGTTCTTTTTGCAATTTTCACAATTGCCTAAAAATCAGGTTTGGTAAATTGAATAAGGAGAGCAAGGGTTAAAACCAGAGGCGGTATTCAGCAGGTTCTGACCAGTTCTGGAGAACTGGTAGTGGAAATTTTGAGTAGTTTGGAGAACCGGCAAATACCACCTCTGACTGGAGATTTTACAGTATCCTTTCCTTGCCATGCCCACCAAGGCACGCCCACAGAACCAGTAGTAAAAATGTTTGAATCCCACCACTGATTAAAACACAATACTGTTCCTTTTAAACTGACCTTTAAAGGAACAATATTTTGTGATAAATGTGGTCCATAGGAGAACGGGAAAATTATGTAATGAATCAGAAACAATTAATGTTGGAATTATCCAAGAAAGAGCCAATAGTATCAAAATGAAACATATATTTAAAAATGGGAAAAAATCCATTAAATATTCTGTAATATAATATTTTGGTGACCCTACACAACAGCCATATTGGAGATTGGAAGCTAAAGAAATGCACCTATAGATACTAACATTTCAATTATATAAAGTGTAAACAAATATTTAGAAAGCTATTTTAAAAATATCTAAAATTATTCCATGGTCATCAGGTTATGACAGATTGAGTTGAGTTAGATGGCACATTGTAAACTTCCATTATTTGAGAGCAAAAATATTACCAGTGGATATAATAATAAGTTTGTATGAAGAGATGTATATTTTCCAGATAAGCTAAAGTGGAGGTCAGGAACTGATCTCTTATGGATCTAGTTTTAATGATTTGTTTAATCAAACTGATTAGGTTTACTGTTATTCTGAAACTAAGTTTACAAGGCAGTAAGTCTCACCATTTTCAAATGACTTCCATTCTCTCTGATTTACAGACACAATTATTAATTTTAGCAATATTCATGTGGTCAAATGGAATCAAATTGAGTAATATAAAATGTAAAGTGACTTCATAATTTTCATCCAAGATCTTTGCCTTAGGATACATATTTCTATTGAAATTTCAATCTGTAAAGCATCCCCTTTTACAGTTTCACTTAAAGGAATAGACACGTACCAGAATATCTATCTGATTTTTTTTTCAAATACATAATCAGATACAGCTCCTGGTTGATCTCCAGAAAAGAAAGCTTTTTTGTTTTGATGCTTTATAAACAATCCAATTTTTTTGATCAAGATGAATAGCCATGCAAAATAAATAAATAAATCAGCAGAAATGCCACACTCCCTAAAAATGTATTCTTTGAAAAACTTTATAAAAGGAAATAATTTCATCAAACTGATTTAATTAATTAGGGGTGGGTAATGTTAAGCAAAACAATAGTTGAGTTGCATCTTCCAAAAGATGCAAAAGATCCAAAAGATCCAAGGAGACATGACTAGAATTAATATTTTCTGGTAATTCTGGAACAAGTCACATCTTGTCTCTTGAATTCATGTTGGGGAGGGTTGGAATAACCAATTAGAAAATCTGCATATGTATACATACAAACACACAAACACACACATATACTGTGTTTTCCCAAAAATACAACCTACCCCGAAAGTAAGTTCTAGCTTGATTTTTACATGTGCACCCAATATAAGCTCTATCTCCAAAATAAGCCCTAATTAAAATCCTGTCCACTCCAGGGTGCACGGGTAAAAATTAAGCTAGGGAGGGGATAGGGGGATAGAGTTGCCCTTCTACTTACTTTTGGACAGTTGCGGCCAAGATTTCCACACCCGATACCTACCTGGCCCATTTCTTCTTTAGCCAACAAGGCTTTCCTGAAGGCCCCTGCAGCCAATAATAGATCTGGATTGATCCAGAGCTCTGTTATCAACTACAAAGTCCTTCAAGAAAGCCTTGCAGGCCTTGCTGGCAGCAGAAAAATTTCCTGAAGGCTTCTAACAGCAAAAGGTCCAGGGGCAATGTGGACAAGTAAGGTAAGTTAGTGGATGACATCACCTCCCTGAAAATAAGACCTGGTGCCTTTTTGTTAGCAAAAAAATATAAGACAGGGTATTATTTTCAGGGAAACATGGGCAGATACATATATACATACATGTACATATACGTATACATATTCGTATACACATACAAGAGAAAAGCTGCACTAGGGAAGAATTCTGATTCTTGTTTCCAGGAAGGCAAAAAAATATACAAAAATTATTAAAGAAGGTATTACAAAGTCCTATACTTGATTTACTGCTATTATAAAAACATTACATTAATATGTTATTTAAAATACGAAAAATCACTCCATGTAGATTTTGTGAATATGTAATGGGATAAAACAACCCCCAAATCATTGTTATGGTAATTATTTTCAGCAAGAACCATCTTCAGTTTAAAAAGTAATAATAAAAGCTTCTAAGTGGTACAGTAATTACACTTAACTGCTGTGATTAAAATATATGTAATTTTTCTGCTTTAGAAGTTGGATTGCTTCAAAGATTACATAACTAGCAAAGTATCAAAAAGTTCAATTATCTCCTACCAATTTATTCAATATGAGTTTCTGCAGCTAAGCATAATTCTCCCACCTGAATACAATTTATTACTTGAGATGGGATTAATAAAAAAATAGCAAAAATAATTAAGCAATGGAATAACATGCTATGATAACAAAACCTCTTAAATAAGAAAAAAGACAATTTGGGATCAATTCTTGCCTACTACATGCCATTGTCTTATGCATACATTTGCCACATTACCTATTTAAATGGATATGATTATGTTTTGTTTTACTTAATATGGACAACTATATTTTGCAGTGCTTGATTTCTAGGTTCTATCATCTCTCAAGACCTAAAATGGACACCTAACATCAAATTGTCATCAAAAAAGCAAAACAAAGAATGTTTTTTCGGTGCCAATTCAGAAAGGTCAAACTGCCCAAGGAGCTGCTGTTACAATTCTATAGAGGAAATATTGAGTCTGTCATCTGCACCTTATAACAGTCTGGTTTGGCTCTGCAACCCAACAAGACAAACACTGACTTCAGAGGATAATTAGGACTGCAGAAAAAACAATTACTACCAATCTGCCTTCCACTGATGATCTGTACACTGCATGAGTGAAAAAGAGGGCTGTGAAAATATATACAGACCCTCACATCCTGGACATAAACTGTTTCAACTCCTACCTTCAAAACAACACTATAGAGCACGGCACACCAGAACAACTAGACACAAGAACAGTTTTCCCCCGAACACTATAACTCTGATAAACAAATAATTCCCTCAACACTGTCCAACTATTTACTAAGTCTGCATTATTATTACTATTAATCTTCTCATCATCCCCATCTTCTCCCACTTATGACTCTATGACTGTAACTTTGTTGCTTGTATCCTTATGATTTATATTGATTGTTTCCTAGTATGATTTGATTGCTTATTTGTACACTATTTTTATCATTAAGTGTTATATCTTATGATTCTTGATGAATGTGGGCCTTGAGGGATGTCCCCCTCTCCCTTAAGTGGCCTTCAAGGCTCTCCAGGACATATCTCAATGACGGATCCTGGGATCCCGAGAGATGGTGTGGCCGGAGGAAGTGCGGGAAGCCTGGGGTTTTTAATTTTTTAACGGGTTTTTTAAAGGGGTTGGGGAAATCTGAACCAGGTTTGGGAGAAAGCCCGCGAGGATCTGGGGGCAGCCAGGCCAGCACGCACGTCTGGGGGGGCTCGGGGGGTTGTGTGTTGGGGGGGCGGACAGAGGGTGGGATGCCGGGGGCCAATTCTATTCGCACGGTTAGTGGGAGGGGCAGATATGGCGGGGGTAGAGGGCCATATCAGGTTAGGGGATCGCGCTGTCGATATCTTCAAGCGGTAGCGCGCTCCGACCCTCTTTACCCATCCTGCAGACCTGGTTGCCCAGAGCCTCAGGCCCTGAGTACCCGGCTGCTGTTATGCAATGCCAGGTCTGTTGTCAACAAGGCCCCCCTGATCTGTGATTTGGTTCAGGAGGAGGGCGCGGACCTGGTAGGTGTTACCGAAACCTGGTTGGGCCCAGAGGGTGGTGTCCCTCTGAGAGAGATGTGCCCACCAGGTTTCTTAGCATTTCATCAGCTTAGGTCTCAGGGAAGGCATGGAGGGGTGGCAGTGCTTATTAAAGAGGTCCTTTGTCCTAGGGAGGCCACTGTCCCTCAGACGGCTGGTTGTGAGTCTCTCTTTGTGAAGTGGGGACAAGGGGTTCAGATGGGCCTTTTGATGGCGTACCTGGCTCCCTGCCACGTGTCATCAGCCCTGCCCGGACTCCTCGAGGTGATAGCCGGGCTGGTGGTTGAGACCCCTAGGCTTTTAGTCATGGGGGATTTCAACCTGCCATCGCTCGGTGAAACCTCTGGGGTAGGCCGGGAGTTCATGGCTTCCATGATGGCCATGGACCTGACCCAATTAGTTTCTGCCCCTAGTCATATAGGGGGACACACGCTGGACCTTATTTTTGTCTCCAGTCAGTGGTTGAATGACTGTAATTTTGGGGATTTAGTCATCAAACCCTTATCATGGACAGATCATTCCCTTCTTAAACTGGACTTCTATACCGCCACCCCCCACCGCAGGGAGGCGGAGCCATGTAGATGGTTCCACCCCAGGCGCCTGATGGACCCTGAGCGGTTCCAGAGGGAGCTTGAGCCATTTCCCGAGACTCTGGCTCACAACTCGCCTGGAGACCTGGTAGCCACCTGGGATAGGTTGGCTGCCGGGGCTCTGGACTGAGTTGCGCCTCTGCGATCTCTGACTCGGCACAGATCCCATTTGGCTCCGTGGTTTACGGAGGAGCTACGGGAAATGAAGTGCCGGAAAAGACATCTAGAGAGTGTTTGGAGGGCTAGCCGCACTGAGTCTGACCGAACACAGGTGAGGTCTTATATTAAGATCTACCTTGTGGCGATAGAGGCAGCGAAGCATTCGCATTTCTCCGCCCTTATTGCGTCAACAGAAAATCGGCCTGCCGTCCTGTTTAGAGTGACCCGCTCTCTGCTTGAGCCGAGAGCGCGGGATGACCTCTTGCAGGGTAGGGTGGAGGAGTTTTCCCGATTTCTGCATGACAAAATCGCTCAGATTCGGGACGGGATGGACTCCAATTGGGTGGTCCCGGGGGAGGTGTCCGGGGCAGGTCTTGAGAATATTATCTGGGAAGAGTTTGACCCTGTGACCGCCGAGGGTGTGGACAGGTTGCTGGGGGGGCTAAATGCCACCACATGTTTGTTGGACCCATGTCCCTCCTGGTTGGTCTCGGCCGCCAGGGAGATGACACGAAGCTGGCTCCTGGGGATTATCAATGCTTCGTTGAGAGAGGGGTCGCTCCCTACTGCCCTGAAAATGGTGGTGGTGCGGCCCCTCCTCAAGAAGCCTTCCCTGGACCCGGCTATTTTAAATAATTATCATCCAGTCTCCAACCTTCCTTTTTTAGCGAAGGTTGTTGAGAGTGTGGTGGCACGTCAGCTCCCTCAGTACCTGGAGGAAGCGACTTACCTCGATCCGTTCCAATCGGGCTTCAGGCCCGGGCATAGTACCGAAACAGCATTGGTCGCATTGGTTGATGATTTCTGGAGGGCCTGTGACAGGGAGTTTTCCTCTGTCCTGGTCCTATTAGACCTCTCGGCGGCTTTTGATACTATCGACCATAGTATCTTATTGCGGCGGTTGGAGGGGTTGGGGATTGGGGGAACTGTCTTGCGATGGTTCTCCTCCTTCCTCTCCAACCGCTCGCAATTTGTGTTGGCGGGGGGGGAGAGGTCCACCTCTAGGCCCCTTATTTGTGGGGTGCCTCAGGGGTCGGTCCTCTCCCCTCTCTTGTTCAACATTTATGTGAAGCCGCTGGGCGAGATCATCCATGGTCTTGGGGTGCAATGCCATCTGTACGCAGATGACACCCAGCTTTACATCTCCACCCCAGACCACCCCAACGATGCTGTGGAGGCTATGTCCCGGTGCCTGGAGGCCGTGCGGAATTGGATGGGCGGGAACAGGCTCCGACTCAACCCATCCAAGACTAAGTGGCTGTGGTTTCCAGCACCCCGATATAGCCAGCTGACACCTTCGCTGGCTATTGGGGGAGAGATTCTTCCCCCTACAGGGAGGGGTCGCAATTTGGGTGTCCTCCTGGATGCACGGCTGTCTTTAGAAGACCATATTGCGGCCGTCTCCAGGGGGGCTTTTTATCAGGTTTGCCTGATTTACCAGTTGCGGCCCTTCCTGGATCGGGACGACCTGAGCACAGTCACTCATGCCCTTGTCACCTCTCGCCTGGATTACTGTAATGCTCTCTACATGGGGCTCCCTGTGGGGAGTACCCGGAGACTCCAACTGGTGCAAAATGCGGCCGCGCGGGTGATTATGGGGGCATCGCGAAGCTCCCATGTGATGCCTCTCCTGCGCGAGCTGCATTGGTTGCCAGTGGCTTTCCATGTTCGCTTTAAGGTTCTAGTTTTGACCTTTAAAGCGATCCATGGCATTGGGCCAGGCTACCTGCAGGACCGCGTTCTGCCAGTGATCTCCAACAGACCTGTGCGTTCCCACAGGGAGGGCCTTCTCCGGGTGCCGTCGGCCTCTATGTGTCGTCTGGCGGCCCCCACGAATAGGGCTTTCTCTGTGGGGGCCCCTGCCCTCTGGAATAGTTTGCCCCCAGAGATACGTACCAGCACGGACCTGAGAGCCTTCAGACGTGTGTTAAAAACCTGGCTCTTCGAGCAGGCTGGCCTGGGCTGATATGAGATTTTAGCCGTCTCCCGTTTTAAATTGGTTCTAATTTGGATTTTAATTTGGGGTTTTTAAATACTTATGGGGAGGGTTGACTTTTAATTTAACAGCCCAAATTATTTAATTCATTTTAATTTTTGTATTCATGTGTTGGGGTAGAATTGGCTGTGCACCGCCCTGAGTCCTTTGGGAGAAGGGCGGTATATAAATGTTTGACAAATAAATAAATAAAATAAAAATGTATCTTTTCTTTTTATGCACACTGAGAGCACATTGAGAGCAAAGACAAATTCCTTGTGTGTCCAATCACACTTGGCCAATAAAGAATTCTATTCTATTCTATACTATTCTATTGATAATTACTCTTGGTCATACTTTAATTTAATGTTATCATATCCAGAAAAATATTTTGAGGGACCAACAATATGCAAAAAATGCTACGCCCAGGCTAATGACGGCATATTAACTTCTAATAAATCCTTTGAAGTTTTGGGGCATGGCTCGAGGCTTATGATTTAATTGGAGTAACTGCCGGAATCCTGACAGATAGCCGATGCTATCTCGATTCTGAAAGCAACTTGGGAGAATGTCAAAAAAGCACTGGCAAAAGCAGCACAGACCTATAAGCAGACAAACACTGAGCCCTGCAATGATCATTTCAGTTGGGGGAGAAGGCCTATCTCTCCACCAAATAACTGAGGTTAAGACTCCCTAGTAAGAAATTGGCGCCAAAGTTCACGGGACTATTCCCCATAGTAAATTGGGGCCAAAGTTCATGGGACCATTCCCCATAGTAAAGATCATCAACCCTGTCACGGTGCCCCGATTGAAGTTGCCCTGATTGTTAGGAAAAATACACCTGGTACACCCTCCCTCTGGAATGAATTACCCCCAGAGATACGAGCCATTACTGACCTGCAAACCTTCCGGTGCGCACTAAAGACCCACCTCTTCCAACAGGCCAGTCTGGCCTAGTATCAATTACTAGGGTTTTAAATTTTTAATTTTTTTGGTAATTTTAAAACCTTGTTTTATTGTGTTCTTTCAGCCACTAATTTAATTCTTTTTAAATCTATTTTAAATTCTATTTATTGTGTGGTTTTATCTTGGCTATACACCGCCCCGAGTCCCATTGCAGAAGAGAGGGCAGTATAAAAATTTAATAAAATAAAATAAATAAATAAATGATATTCCATAGTAGCCTATTAAAACCCGTAGTCGGATCAACACTGAGGCCCCTACCTCATGAACCCCCAGATCTCATGGTTCCTAGAAAGACAAACCCATTATGAGGTGCAGCGAATCCTCGATTCGAGGTGGCACAGGAGGCAACTCCAATATTTAATTAAGTGGAAGGGCTACCCCTTACCAGAGGCATCATAGATAAAGAGTAGGAATGTCCAAGCCGATTGCCATGCAAGTTTCTATGCAGAAAATCCAACCAAGCCTGGGAAGCATTTCGTGAGCATAAGCTTCCATATATGCAATCAATTTGTTTTTTTGTGTGAGATCACCTTCAAGAAGTGAGAGGAGCAAAATGTCAACTCATAAAACATTTTGTATATACATTTTATAGTTGTCAACAGAAAGAAGGGGGGAGTTTCAAAGAGCAGGCAGCAGTGTGGAATCAAAAGTACATTCCATTCATATTTTCTTCAGAAACTGATTAGAGGACTGAAGCTTCTGCCACACAAAAATCTAATTGGAGAGCATGATTGATATCTCTTGGCTATGGATGTGTTTTATTGGACAATACACCCAGAGGGGTGAGGGGGAAGCAGGATCAAGGGTGAGTTAGGTATCTCAGAGTCTAATGCCGGCATGTTAACTTCTAATAAATCTTTTGAAGTTTTGGGAGTGTCACTCGAGGCTCATGATTTAATTGGAGTAACTCTGGAATCCTAACATTCTACTGGTTTCCATGTAGTAGTTTTATGTATGTTGCAGCTTAAAAGTATTGCTTTTTTAAAAAAAATACATATTTTTTAATAGAAGGTGAAAACTCTGGTGAAAAATTCAAAGATACAAGTAAACCAATAAATCGATGGATTTGATCTTTGTCAGATTAATTTGTCCTAAATTCTGGCAAATTTGAAATATCTCAATAAAATTAAGGTTTTTTGAATCATATTAATGAAAAGAAGAAGCATAAATGCCTGATTTTTCTTTTGGGGCTCTTTTGGGGCTTTTACATTTATCGTTTAAATAGATAAATATAAAATGCTTTGTAAACATTTTCCAGATGTAAACAGGTATTTGGAAACAGTTCTAAGTTT
Source organism: Bungarus multicinctus (assembly GCA_023653725.1). NCBI lineage: Eukaryota > Metazoa > Chordata > Lepidosauria > Squamata > Elapidae > Bungarus > Bungarus multicinctus. The sequence goes on from CM042849.1 coordinate 37,499,819, forward strand.
CTTCAGTACTCTATCCTGGCAGCAGTTGGATGCTGGAGTATCATCATGTACTACTTAATAGGGCTTGTTCAGAAAGTATCTTCAACAGACATGCCCCTTCCCCAGATATTCTAACAGCATCTTACGTAATGTTCACTTTTGCAGGATCTACTGTTCATTCTTTTAAATTCTACATATTGACTTCTCAAGTTCAGCTATAATCAGACCTACTTCTCAATTTCAGTACGGGTCATGTACTGAAGTATGTCTTTTGGATAAATGAAATTCAAACATAACCAGATTTTGATTAAATGTAAGTTTAGTCAACAATTTCAGATGCCAGTGATAAATATATCCAAAGAAAAAGCAGGCAAAGGAAAAGAAATGGATCTTAAGCTTAAATTAATATTACTAATTACATCCAAATTCCATTATCTATTTTCATATACAATTTCATTACAAGCATTAATACAATGTATTAATATATATTTATCCAGAAGAAAAATGTGTTCCCTTCCTAAATAGTTTACCTTTAAAATGGGAGGTTTTTTTCTCATCTTACTGACAAAAAGGATAAAGGAAGCACATTATTTTCTTTTTCTACATTTTCTATTCTGAATATCAGTAGAAGGATATCAAGACAAATAGAGTTCTGATACAGCAATTCTTCTTGGTTTTCTGAGAATTTAACAATATATCAATCATGTAGTCAAAAACAAAGTAAGATAGAGGGCCCAAAGCTAAAGTATTACAGGAATGAGCTGTTTCCTTATAAGGACCATTAGTTATAGCATCATAAACTTGTTATACTTTCATACCAAATGTGATATTTTAATTCTGAATCAACCAATCCCATTATAAGAGAGCATAATTGTCAGATTACATCACTCACATACAACAGTTTACTTGATGGATGCCTTATATGCAAAGTGAAATTAAATTTACTTTAGTTCTATTCAAAGATGGTTTGATACTGCCATTTATTTATATGTATTTATTTATTTTCAATAGTTTTTAAAATGTATATAAAATATTGTGTGTCCTAAACATAGATGTCATATGCTATTTAGCACACTAGGGATAAGGGGAAAGATTGCTTTGAAACAATGGAACAAATAATCTTCAACATGATACCAAAAATGGAATGTTTTGTTTACCTAAAGAAGCTTCATTTTTTCAGGGAAAAAAACTGCATTTGAATCAAAGAATTGCAGAATATGCTGTATCCATGTAAATTCTATTTATTTTGTCTTCTTATTTGCCACTATGAAGCCTTAAATAGCCAAGTGCAATCAAAAGTAGCAAGTATCTCTCCAATTGTTTTAAATATATCTGTTACTGATTTACTGATTAGATAAGTGGAATTCCTCTGAGAGACTCCAATTTCATTATAAAAACATCATAAGTTGGCAATTGTCTTTGCTGCCAGTACTAGGAGGTAAATTCCACTTATTGTGTAGGAAATATACCAAAAACATTGAAGAATCTGTTTAAGCATTATGATGCCATGATTCACACAAAAACATAAAGAGAATATGAAAATTGGAAAATTGGATTATTGCTGCATCTCTCTATCACCTGATAACTAAGCACTCTTATATAAACATCTAAGAAAGCTTGGAAGAAGTTTCAATATTTGACATCAAGTTAATTGGATCTAATCCAGAGGTGGTATTCAGCAGGTTCTAACCAGTTTTGGAGAACCAGTAGTGGAAATTTTGAGTAGTTCAGGGGATAACTGGCAAATATCACCTCTGACTGGAGATTTTTACAATATCCTTCCCCTGCCATGCCCACCAAGTCATGCCCACAGAACCAGTAGTAAAAAAAATTGAATCCCACCACTGATACAATCACTCAGAACAGAGCTGAAAATACCTTGAGGTCTTCTAGTCCAACTCCCTGCTCAAGCAGAGCAGCCTATACTGTATCAGATAAGTGGCTGTCCAGTTTTAAAAACCTCCAATGATGAAGCACCTGCATCTTCTGAAGTCAAGTTGTTCCACTGATTAATTGACCTCACTGTTAGGAAGTTTTTCCTTCATTCCAGGTTGCTTCTATCCTTGATTAGTTTCCATCCATTGTTCTTGTCTTGCCTTCTAATACTTTGAAAAATAAGTTGAAGTCTACTTTGTGGCAGCATCTCATAAATACTGGAATACTGCTATTATGTCACCTCCAGTCCTTCTTTTCTCTAGTCTAGCCATACCCAATTCTTGCAACCATTATTCATATGTTTTTGTGTCCAGGCCCTTAGTTTCCCTTCTTTCTACTTTTTCCAAAGTCTCAATATCTTGTTTGTAATGTGTAATACAATATTCCAGGTGTGGTCCTACTAAGCTTTATAAAGAGATACTAATACTTCACGTGATCTTGATTCTTTGCTTCTATTTATAGAAGCCAGAATTATATTAACTTTTTTAGCTGCTGCTGCACACTGCTGGCTCATATTCAAGTAATCATCCAATAGGACTCCAAGGTTCCTCTCACGGTTACTGTTTTGAGGCAGGTCTCAAATATTTAAATATTTATTTATTTATTTGTCAATTGCTTACAAGATAATAGATATAAGTAAAACATAGTTATGAATACATGGATACATATAAGAAAAATAAAATATAAAAGAAACTATAGGACAGGGACGGTAGGCACATTGGTGCGCTTATGCACCAACGTACCGTACCTTTTGTTTTTCCTGCCTAAATGTAAAATGTTGCTTTTTTTCTACATTAAATGTCATGTTATTGGATAGGGCCCATAGTTCAAGTTTGTCAAGATCTTCTTGGATCCTGAGCTTCTCTTCTGGAATGTTGACTATACCTGGCAGCTTAGTGTCATTTGCAAATTTGATGAGTTTCCCTTCTATTCCCTTATCTAAGTCTTTTATACGGATATTGAAGAGTACTGGGCCTAAGACAGAACCCTGTGGTACCCCACTGCTTATCTACTTCCTTCTATGTAGATGTAGTATCATTAAGGATTACTTGTTAAGTATGGTTTGTCAGCCAGTTACAAATCCATCTGGTGATGATGGTGACTATCCCACATTTTTTTAGTTTACCAAGAATTAGGTTGTAGTCCACTTTATTGAATGAGTAGCTGAAGTCTAAGTATATTTAATCACTCTCTTAAAGAATGAAATAAGATTGGTTTGGTATGATCTGTTTTTAACAAATCCATGCTGGCTACTAATTATAACTTTATTTGTTTCTAGATGTTCAGAGATCTATGGAGGGTAGGGTTCCAGTATCTTCCCAGGTTGATGTTAAACTGTTTGGTCTGTAGTTTCCTGGATCTGTTTTTTCTCCCTTTTTTTAAGATGGGAACCAAATCAGCTCTTTTCTAATCCTCTGGTAGTTTCCCAGTGCTCCAGGATTTTTTAAAAGATGTGGTACGATGGTTCTGAGATAATATCTAATACCTTCTTCAGAATTTGTGTTCCAATGATTTGTATTCATCAAGACCAGACAGATGTTTTCTTACCATTTTCTTGCTTATTTTAACTTTTATTTCTAGTCTGTCTTTTACAGTTGTGTGCTTGGTATGTTGGGCTATAGTTTCTTTTTGTGTAAAGACTGATGCAAAGAATGAGTTAAGCAGCTCTGTTTTCTCTCTACTATCTGTTACTTCCTTGCCAACTTCTCTCTTTAGTGGACTGATTGTTTCCTTAAGTTTTTTCTTCTTATTTATATGTTGAAAGAAACTTTTTTTATTATCTTTGACTTTTGTTGCAAGTCTTTGTTCATTCTGAAGCTTTGCTTTCCCGATTTCATCTTTGCTGATGTTCTGTCCTAATTATGTGTCTCTCTTTCCATTTTTTGTACCTATCCTTTTTATCTTTCAGTTTATCAGAAAGATCTTTGTGCAGCTATGGTGATTTCTTCTTGGATTTCTTGTTTTTCTTTTTCAGTGATATTGTGTTGGACTGGGCTTTTATGATATTTTTTCAGAATTTCCCATGCTTCTTGTTTTCCCCTTTAGGATTTTTATTCATGGAATCTTTCTTAGGCTCTCTCTGACTGTTAAAATCAGCTTTTTTAAAGTTTAAGACACTAGTTGGATTATATTCTATTGCTTGTGTTTGCATTATATTGAATTTCAATATGACATGGTCACTCTCACCCAATGTTCCAGAAACTTCAATAACCTCTATCACTTTTTCTCTATTAGTAAGAATTAGGTCCAGTATGGTTTTTCCTCAAGTTCCTTCTTCTACCTTTTGGATGACAAAGTTGTCAGTTAAATTGGTTAGGAATCTGTTCAATCTCCCATTTACTGCAGAATTTGTGTCTCAGTTGATATCAAGGTAGTTAAATTTTCCTTTACTACAGCTGTATGTTTCCTATAAACATGTGTTAATTCATTAGTAAAGAGTTCATCTATTTCTTCTGTTTTATTGGGTTGCCTGTAGATGATAAATCAAAATTTTGACTACATACATACATATTATTAACTACATACATTCACATTATTAAAAAGTTTAAAGTAGAAATAATGTAACTGGTTTTTGTTCCAATAGGACTGCCATTCAGAATAATTTATTATTATAATCATAGATTACAAAGAAGACTTACCTTAAGATTCCTATTTCAAAATCTTTGAAACTATAAGCCATCTCGGCAATTTTAATAATTGCGCTCTCTGGAATAGCAAACATCAGAAGGTCTCCAGATTAAATAAACACAGTAAAGTAGAAATGAATAATTTTACCTTGTTAAATAAGTGAAAAATAAACTAGTAATCTGTAGTCCTGCTTCTAAAGCCATATATCTAGTTTTATGTGTTTAAGACTAACCATTTCTCTTAAACACTTTTATTCTGGAAATCTAAGGACAATACTGTTTAGAAGTGGATGGGAACTATAACAGCAATACAGGATATATCAGAGAATATAAAGTTTAGATAAGACTAAATGAACTTTTAATTTCAAATTGGAGATTTGAGATTAAAAGAGAGTAAGATATGATTTAAAAACAAAAATATTTAATGGAAAATTTATTTGACTTGAACTTGAAATATAATTTTAAAAAATCATTAATAAGTCATAAGAAGAAAGCATTCATTAGCTATTTTAGCTCTATCTGCCCCTATCTTTTTAGTAGTATGGGATGATAATACACAAGTAGAAGATCATTTAGTATCTAGTTTCTGCTGGATATATTCAAAAATAACACTTCAGTATATTATTAGGCTATGCTCCATATCCAAGAGATAAATAAGTTGTCAGGGAATGTTCTGTTGAACCATGGAGGGAGTGTCTTAGCCTCAATTTAAAAACAATGATTTCTAACTTCCTCTTAGATTTACTTTTCTAGATGCAAGATTTAGCATGAGACTGAAAAATGACCATTAACTTGCCCTTAATGGAATTGTATATATGCATTGCCTCTAATATCTAGATTAATAAAATTGGCAACCTTTGAGCCTCTTGGGAAGTATTCCTCTCCGCACTCATAGAACTTGGTTATATCAGAAATCTAGCTTGCCAATATCTGAAAATTAATTATCAAAGGCAGCCCAAGGAAAAGATCACAGTGATATGTAATACCACAAAAATGGGCAGGCGGCAAAGAAATTAGCTAGCAAAGAATCAATGACATTCAGAGCCATTTATTACCACTCTTCAACCTTTATTATTTATATTATTGTCTATAAACATTTTCTGGTATCCATTTTTTCACTGTCAATAAAATTTAATGTACATCAATTGGAAGAATATGAATTCTGTTTTTGTTTCAAAATGGTGGCTTGTTAAGAAGGAAGCAGATCTGCGGAGGCAATCTTTTATTTTTTTCTTTTATTATCTCCTGTTTCTAGTTATGATAATTTGATATTCTAGAGTCTAGACAACAGTTTAGAATTAAAGACCAAAGATTAAGTCTATTGATTAGGAACAACTTGAACTCCTAAACAAGTTAAACTGGTAGCTGGCCACTTCAAATTGTCTGAAGCTGAGAAAACAAATTAAGCAATGTTAGACATGTCACCCAAAAAAGTAGAAGTTTAACTTATCTTATATCTACTTATATCACTGTCAAATAACTTATTACATAACTGTAACTACTGACCAGAATCTCACACAAATGTAGATTAAGCTGCAATAGTATATGAAACAACCCAATAAGCAGCAGCAAAGATATACAGTAGAATTTGTGAAGTACTTCAAAACTACCTGATTTTTTTTTTTTTTGCTATTTCGTAACAGTTCCTAATTGATTTTTCAAAGTTGTTTTGATATGATTCAATTAAGGTTTATCAAATTAAGCATTTCTTCAAAGATTTGCACAGTTGTAATATAGCTGGGAATATTATATTGATTCCTTAAGTGTGACTTTATTTAAGTATTAATAATAATTAAGATTACATTTTTCCTCATTAGAAATCTACATAGCATATCACAATGTCATTATGACCATATATGATTCAAGTCATTATGACCATATACAATTCAACTGAAATGTCTTAACAGAATTTTAAATTGTATTCTGATAAATGGAATGTCAGAAGTAAGTTTCCCACAATTTACTGAACTTTCAGTGAAAGTGGGTGTGGATTGTGCTTGAAGATTATATATCTAAATTTTTAAAAAATGATGTACAATAGATTTAATGAAATCTTACTTCATTTCCAATGAAACTAGCAGTCCTATTTTAAGAACTGGTTCATGTCTTGCTTTTTTTTCAAAATAAATGATTGAGAGATTAAAAATTAGAAGTATACATGATAAATGAAGTAAGTTATTACTAATTATTCTAAAAGTCAAACAATCAGAAAATAATCTCTTCAGGTGCTAATTTTAATACTTGAATGAAATTAATAAGGCTCTTGATAAAACAGCAGGATATCCTTAGATTACACGAGTAATCAGGAAGAAAATTTATTGTGGCTTTGTGAAGCATGAAATGTTTGCGGAATGTATGCAAAAGTGGTACTTTATTCTCTGCAGTGAACAATTCGAAGTCCTCATAATAGAAAATATTTAATAGTTTGAAAACTCTTGAGGCATAGTTTTTAAAGTTGTTCAAGTGCAGTTAATTTGACTCAATATAAATGAACACTGAAAGAAGCATTGCCTTATATAAAAGTACTTTAGGGCCTCATTGATTAAAATAATTATATAAGGTAATACTAAAAACATTAAGATAGTGAGAAAGTAAAGTCAATGTCTAGAGAGTTAACATATGAAGGAATAACATTTGCAGATGGGATTTTGAATAGCAGACTTATTTGAAATTTTTAAAAAACAACAGTTTCTACATCAAGAAAAATCCCCAAAGCTTCATCCAGGCAAGTTGTAAATTTAACTTTAAAATATATCTTCAGTTTAATGCATTTGTACACTTGTACTTTTTTAGAAGTCATGTTTTTCATGTTTTAGTTGAATTAGAAGGTATGTTTGTGTCTTTATCTGTGTCCGAGGGAGGCCACTGTATCTCAGACGACCGGGTGTGAGCTCCTTTTCGTGAAGTTCGGTCCCAAGGTTCAGGTGGGCTTGCTGGTCGCATACCTGGCTCCCTGCTATGCGGCAGCAGCCCTGCTTGAGCTCCTTGAGGTCATAGCTGGAGTGGCGGTTGGGACCCCCAGGCTTATGGTCATGGGGGATTTCAACCTGCCATCTGCTGGCGGTACCTCGGGGATTGCTCAAGAGTTCATGGCTTCCATGACGGCCATGGGCCTGACCCAGTTAATTCGGGACTCTACTCACGTGGGAGGTCATACCTTGGATCTGGTTTTCGTCTCTGATCAGTGGCAGAGTGATCTGGGTATGGGGGATATAGTCATAAAACCCCTGTCATGGTCGGATCACTAGCTCCTGAAGCTCGACTTCCGTTCCGCACCCCCTGACCGCAGGGAGGCGGGACCATTAAAATGGTACCGCCCCAGGCGCCTGATGGATCCTGATAGGTTCCTGACGGAGCTTGGGCTATTTCCCGAAGCTCACACACACGACTCGGTTGAGGGCTTGGTCGCCACCTGGGATAGGGTGGCTGCTGGGGCCCTCGACCGAGTCGTGCCCTTGCGGCCTCTGACCCGATGCCGATCCCAAGTGGCTCCTTGGTTTTCTGAGGAGCTAAGGGAGATGAAGCGTCGGAAAAGACGCCTAGAGAGCAGTTGGAGGGCCAGCCGCTCTGGGTCCGACCGAACACTATTACGATCTTATATTAAGACGTATTTAGTGGCGATAAGGATGGCGAGGAGATCTTACCTCTCCACCCTTATTGCGTCCGCGGAAAACCGCCCAGCCGCCCTGTTTAGGGTGACCCGCTCTCTACTGGAAGTAGGAGCGCGGGAGGACCCCTTGCAGGGACGGGCTGAGGAGTTTTCTAGGTTTCTGCAGGACAAAATTGCTCAGATCCGGGACGAGCTGGACTCCGACTGGGCATCTCCGGGCGGGGGGGCGGGGGTGGATATCGGTGCGGTCAATTGGGTTGAGTTCGATCCTGTTACTGTGGAGGACGTGGACAGGATACTGGGGGGACTGAATGCCACCACCTGTTTGCTGGACCCGTGCCCCTCCTGGCTGGTCTTGGCCACTCGGGAGGTGACACGAGGCTGGTTCCAGGGTATTATAAACGCTTCCTTGAGAGAGGGGCTGTTACCTGCTGCCTTGAAAGAGGCGGTGGTGCGGCCCCTCCTCAAGAAACCGTCCCTGGACCCAGCATTGTTATCTAACTATCGTCCTGTCTCCAACCTTCGCTTTGTTGCGAAGGTTGTTGAGAGTGTGGTGGCACGTCAGTTCCCGCAGTACCTGGATGAAGCGAGTTATCTTGACCCCCTCCAATCGGGCTTCAGGCCCGGGCACAGCACGGAGACGGCGTTGGTCGCGTTGGTGGATGACCTCTGGAGGGCCCGGGACAGGGGTTGTTCCTCTGTCCTGGTCCTGTTAGATCTCTCAGCGGCTTTTGATACTGTCGACCACAGTATCCTATTGCAGCGGTTGGAGGGGTTGGGGGTGGGAGGCACCGTGTTGCGGTGGTTCGCCTCCTTCCTCTCCGACCGCTCGCAATTTGTGTTGACGGGGGGGCAGAGATCGGTCCCGAGGCCCCTACGATGTGGGGTGCCTCAGGGGTCGGTGCTCTCGCCCCTACTGTTCAACATTTATGTAAAGCCGCTGGGTGAGGTCATCCGTGGCTTCGGGGTGGAGTTCCATCAGTACGCTGACGATACTCAGCTGTACATCTCCACCCCGGGCCACCCCAACGAAGCCGTCGAAGTGATGTCCCGATGCCTGGAGGCCGTGCGGAGTTGGATGGGTCGTAACAGGCTTCGTCTCAACCCGACCAAAACCGAGTGGCTGTGGTTTCCTGCGCCCAGATACAGCCAGCTGGTTCCTTCGCTGGCCGTGGGGGGAGAGGTCTTGACCCCCGTGGAAAGGGCGCGCAACTTGGGTGTCCTCCTGGACGTACGGCTGTCTTTAGAAGAACATATTGCAGCCGTCGCCAGGGGGGCTTTCTATCAGATTCGTCTGATTTACCAGTTGCGGCCCTTTCTGGATCTGGGCGCACTTCGCACAGTCACTTCCGCCCTCGTCATCTCCCGCCTGGATTATTGCAATGCTCTCTACATGGGGCTCCCCTTGAAGAGTCTCCGGAGGCTGCAGCTGGTCCAGAATGCAGCCGCGCGGGTGATCGTGGGTGCTCCTCGGAGCTCCCACGTTACACCGCTTCTCCGCAGGCTGCACTGGCTTCCTGTAGCCTTCCGGATTCGATTCAAGGTGGTACTGACAGTATTTAAAGTGCTCCATGGCTCGGGACCTGGGTACTTACGGGACCGCCTGCTGCCATCATCAACCTCCCGCCGCCCAGTACGCTCCCACAGGGTTGCCCTCCTCGGGGTACCGCCGCCCGGCCGTTGTCGGTTGACGGCCCCGAGGGTTCGGGCTTTCTCTGTGGGAGCCCCCTCCCTTTGGAATGATCTCCCCCCGGAGATACGGGCTATGACGGATATTCTGACCTTCCGGCGCGCAGTGAAAACCCTATTTTTTCAACAGGCTGGCCTGGCCCAGTAACTGTATTTTTAGTTTTTTAACTTAATTTTAATCGGGGTTTTATTAGTTTTTAATTTTTAACTCTATTTTTGGGTTAGACAGCCGGATCAATTTGGTTTAATTTATTTTAATTGTATTTATTGAGTATTTATTATGTGTTTTTAGTAGGCTGTACACCGCCCCGAGTCCCTTTTTGGGAGAGGGAGCGGTATAAAAGTTTAATTAAATAAATAAAAATAAATGTTTGGTTTAATATTTGTTGACAGATATATCAAGATAGATGATGGATGGATGGATGGATGGATGGATGGGTAGGTAGTTAGAAAGATAGACAGATAGAAAGATAGGTATAGATAATGTGATGATCCAGAGTATGGCATGAAAGCAACACAGCCAGAGAAAAGGTCTAACTCTTCTTTATTCCTCTAATTTTGCTCCCAAATGTCCAACATTTACTACAAATCCTACATGCACCTTCAGCATTCTCTGGCTGCGAATAATCCAGTAATCCAGATTAGCCGAACAATAACCAGGGCTAACAGTCCAGCGAATCAGATAAACAGGGCAAAACCTCACAAGACAGAGCACAGTAATCTCCAGGCATCGGCAAGTGCACACAAGACTCCACAAATATAATGCTTGTTCCTGACAAATGACCCTCCCACCAGTACCTCCTTACATCTCAGTCCCCAGTTGTTTCTTGAGTGGGTCACTCTCCTACCTCATAGACACCCTTGCTTTTTGCCTAAGTTCTGTGTCTCCTACTCTCCCTGTCTGCACGCCTTTCTAATCCTGAAAAGCCTTGCCCAGGCTGACTCTGGTCTTCCCCAGTTCCCTCCAAGGCCAACGGAGCCGCCCTCTTGATCTCTGTCGGCTCTTGTTCCAGCTCATCTTTCCCTGCAGATATATACATATCAGAGTGTTATTCAACATGTTCTGACCAGTTATGGTAGCGGAAATTTTGAGTAGTTTGGAAAACCAGCAAATACCACGTCTGACTGGAAATTTTACAGTATCCTTTCCCTGCCACACCCACCAAGCCATTCCCACAAAACTGGTAGTAAAAAAATTTGAATCCCACCACTGGGATCTCTGTTAGTTAATCATACTCTAATCCTTTTACAGTTCCTCATAGGGCTTATTTTCAAAATCTCCCGCTATCTAGGTAATCATCTTTGAAGGTTGTTCTAATTTTTACTATCACTTTTGGCTATAATGTCAAGGACTGGACACAATTTTACGAATGCAATCTAATTGAGATAGGTATAATAAAAGTAATCTTATGTGATATGAAGCCTATATTCCTATTGATACTGCTTTCATATCAGAAGCACCAAAGTTCTTCCAAGTTGAAAGGATTAGCCAGTGACATCACTGTTGCCTGAGGGACACTTGATTGAGAGCTCCGTTCATGTTCCCATTATTGAGCCCACTACCTATAAATAGTACCTATTTATCTACTCATGTTTGCAAGCTTTTGAACTGCTAGGTGAGCAGGAGCTGGAGTGAATGATAGGAGTTTGCACTATCACACAGCAAAACTTGGGTCTCAAACTCCTGTTAACTTCTACTGTTAATTAACCTAAATATAACATTTGCCTTTTTAGCAACTGCATCATGCTGCTGCCTGATGTATTACATATGGTTATAAGGAGCTCTCACAGATATATTGCCAACTAGGTCTCACCCATAGCATATTTGTGCCTTTTTTGTTATCTATATGTAGAACTTTAATTTCTTTCTTTAAGTTCTGAATTCCATTCTATTTGTTTCAGACCACTGCTCAAGCCTATCTGTATATTTTATAATCTTCTCTTTTTTACCTATCTATGTCTAGGTAAAAATAGAGCTATCTCTCTTAGCTTTGTGTTATTTGCAAATGTTTTATCTTGCAAGCCTGTAAAGGTGTAAGAAAGCTTGGTATAAATCTTTTGAATGGGTATTTCAGAAATGAAACTAAGTCCAATTGTTGAAACAGAAATTTAGCTGCTGCTGTAGAGCAGAGAACCCAGGTTCTTCTCTCCTAACTGCAGCAATGATGCTAATGAACAATTTGGTTTGTGATCATTATACAAACATAAATTTACTAAACGGTCCCTATCTAGCCAATATTTTACTATTTTGTTGAAGAAAATATTATGGAGCATTTTGTCAAAGACTTTGCTAAAGTCCAAATACACTAGACTTGTATTCCCCTGATCTAAACATTTCGAGTTTCACCCTGGCAGAAAAAAAATCTTATAACATTCCAAAGAGATGTTTTGAATGGGGCTGGTTTTTTGGTCTTGGCTCAAAATAAAATTTATTTTCTAATTTCTACAGAGCCAAGTGTTAAAAAACTAATTCATGTTTAATTATGCAATTGCAATAATTTAAACTATTGATTGAAACTATGCAATGAAGCTAACTGTAGTAACTGCATTTTAGATACCAACTATAATAAATAATCTCAAAAGTATTCAAAACATCAGTTGTACTGTATGTATTCAATAAAGAAATACAGAATGCAAAGATCTTTCTCTTCAAGAATAAAACATATTAGATATTACAAATTAGATATAATAAAATTCACACTTTATATTAAACTATTTCATAGTATTAAATTTAACTTAATTCTTATTAGTCTCATAGTTAATAGTTGGCTGTCCAATGACATAAAATTAATTAAAATTAAAATGAACAATTAAATATGCCATAAATTTGCTAACAAATGCTTTTTTAAAACCCTTCCCTTATTAACTAAAATGTATGGTTGAGGAAGATAACAGGGAGGGTAACTGAATGTTTGAAAATAGTTTTAGTATCATAATCAATAAAATAGAAACCCATATTTATTCATGAATTCAATCAAATTTTACTGTAAAAATGAACTTATCTAACTTGGTACAAATGACATTCATATGATCTAAAATTATATTATACTTTGAAATTTGGATTGTCTGCTATGATTCTAATCAAAACATATATAAATCAGTGGTGGGATTCAAACATTTTTAATACCGGTTCTGTGGGCGTGGCTTGGTGAGCGTAGCAGGGGAAGGATACTGTAAAATCTACAGTCAGAGATGGTATTTGCTGGTTCTCCAAACTGCTCAAAATTTCCGCTACCAGTTCTCCAGAACTGGTCAGAACCTGCTGAATACCACCTCTGATATAAATGTATTTGATACAATTTTGGTTGGAAAGGCATATTGTCCTACAAAGGTAAAGTATTCCACAGGGAGGAACCAGCTGATACTGAAAATTGATGTTGGGGTCGGATGCTTTCTGACCTGCTCTGGAGCCGACACATTGACAGGGTGTGCAAGGTGGTGACATTGCAGCCCTGGCATACTACGGCTGCCCAGAAATTCCGGATGCCTTACATTTTTTCTGAAGCCATCAGCAAGCTACAGCTGCCCAGGAGCTCGGAAAGAGTGAAGACCTGGCAGTCCTGATGATCCTGATTTTACTGTGACAGATCTGCTATTGAGCGGCTGGGAGGCTGCGAAAACCTGCACTGCATGGGGCTGTGTTTGTGTGACTGTGGCTGTTTACAATGTTTGGGAACGGTGTGGGGAGCACAGGGGTAGAATAGACTGCAGAATAGGTTAGGGGGATTGGATAGCATAGAAGCACAGTTGTGTATGTTAAGGGGTAGGATAGGAGATATAGGACGGCAGGCAGATATTAGGAGGGTGTGGATGTTGGTTGGGGGTTGTTTACAAAGTAAGTATTTAAAGTGCTGAGAGGGTTAGCTCTCAGCACTGGCTTTTCACGGGTTCCCGTTCTTGCTGATGTTAATCCTGATTGTTCAAATTAAAGCTGAAATGTGACTATAGCAAAAACTGAATACTGTCTGCTTTGTGAGTAACTGCTTGAGATTTCAGAGGCAGCTGGGAATTGATCTTACTGGCCCCTATTTCCTTGATCTTTTCAAAGTGAGCGCCTACAACATCCCAGCTGGAACAAATGGTTATGATCATCATCACTTTCAATTTGCCCCTGGAAACCTGTTAAGAACAAAGCTGCTATCACAAGATAGGTACTTTGTTAGTCTTTTAAATTTGTTAGTTTACTTTTATTTATTTATTTTTATTTGTCAATTGCTTACAAGATAATAGGTATAAGTAAAAACATAATTATGAATACATGGATACATATAAGAAAAAAAAAGCAATACAACAGACCTCTTAGGAAAGGGTGAGATCAATAGTAGACAGTCTAAGGTTAAAGTTTTTGGGGTTTGAGGAAGAAACCACAGAGTCAGGTAGAGTGTTCCAGACATTAACCACTCTGTTGCTGAAGTCATATTTCCTGCAATCAAGTTTGGTGCGATTAACCTTGAGTTTGTATCTATTGTTTGCTCTTGTGTTGTTATGGTTGAAGCTGAAGTATTCATTGACAGGGAGGACATTGCAATATATAATTTTATATACTATACTTAGATAGGACCGAAGGCGGCGTAGTTCTAAGTTTTCTAGGTCTAGAATTTCGAGTCTGGTGGCATAAGGCATTCTGTAGAGGAGTGGAGAACTCTTCTTGTGAAATATTTCTGGACTTTCTCAACTGTGTTAATATCAGATATGTAATGTGGGTTCCAGACTGATGAGCTGTATTCGAGTATTGGTCTAGAAATGTTTTGTATGCTCTAGTTATTAGTGTAATATTACCAGAGAAAAAGCTATAGTAAGATTAGGTTAACAACTCTTAACACCTTTTGGCTATGTAGTTACAGTGAGCTCTAGCACTGTTATTTGAGATGAGCGCTCCAAGATCCTGGACAGAGTTTGGACCATCAACATTCAGCCTGTATTTTATTTTCTGGGCTTTTTTTGCCAATATGTAGGACAGAGCATTTATTTGTTTATTCAATAATTTAGTTTATTTATTTATTTATTTGTCTATTCAATAGGTGGGTAGTTGGCATTCTATGCTAGCTGCTACTTCTGGGTCATTTTCAAGAGTAGTCCTATATAAAATGAAAATCTCATTAGGACAAGAGAAGAGTACAAGTCAGTGTCTTCAATATTTTCTTATCAAAGGAAAGGAACTGGCAGACGAAGCATCGAAGCATCTCTGGGTCATGTCTTAGGTGATGCTGTAGTTTGACAGGGGTCTCAAACTTGCAGCCTGCAGGGCCATATGCATCATATAACTTTTTTGTATTTCTTTTTTAACTTGAACATATCTTTCATTAAACAGTGTGTCATCTGGATACAATTGTCTCTGTGCAATCAAAATTTACAATATTCATTACATTGATAATTATTATCTAATCTTACAACATTAATAATCAGCATTATAACTCTATTCATATCTCCTTCTTAACATATCTTCTAATGAAAACATAATATATTGAGTATGCTCACCTGTACAATCATATATAATAGTCATCGTATTGTTTACATCTCTATCTTAACATATATTCTTTATTTGACTTATCTCTATTTATTTCTCATTTCTATTGTTATTATCCAATTATCCATAAAATAACTCCCATGTCATATAATATTCAGTTTGTTCTTTCTCTTTTATAGCATGTGTTAATCTATTCATTTCTGCACATTTTAATATTTTCCTCATCACATTCTTCTCTATAGGGATCTAATTACTTTTCCAGTTTTGTGCAAATACCATTCTACCTGCAGTTAATACATGTATAATTAAATATGCATTTCCTTTATTGTAAGTTTCGGACAAAATCCCAACAAAAATATTTCTGGTTTTAAATCAATATGCTGCATTGTTATCTTTTCCAACTACATTTGTATTTTTATCCATTTTTTTTTGCCCCTACACATATCCACCACATATGATAGTATAACCCAGGTATCTGGTGGCATTTCCAACATTTAGATGGTTTGTCTTTAAATATCTTTGCCAACCATGCCGGCGCTAGGTGCCATCTATAAAATATCTTGTATAAATTTTCTTTACATGCAATTGACATTGGCAATTTATAGTTCCTATTCCACAATTTCTGCCATTCATCTAGTTCTATTGCATAGCCAAAGTTTTTTGCACATGTTATCATTGTCTCCAATTTGTTTTCCAATTTAATAGCCAATAAATAATTATACAGCTTTTTTATCTATCTTTCTTCTGTCCCTATTAAAATCTTATCCAATTCTGTTGCTTCTTTATAAATACCATATAATTTAGCATCTTTCTAATGTCTAGAATGTATCTGCACCTGTGAATACCATGTCATATCAATCCCTTGTTCACTCAATTCTTGTTTAGTTTTGAGTTCCCTCTTTTCATTCAATATGTCTTTATATCTAATGATATTTTCCCATGTTAATAACATTTGAATGAATCAGTGTCTCCATCGTTGAAAGCCAGATTGGTATCTTCAAATAATGCATCATGTGCTGGCCCTGTCCCCACCCGATTTAGCGAAAGGGGAAAAACTCCAGATACGTAATGTGACGATGCCATGACAACACAAGTTTGATACCCCTGCTCTAACACAAGGGTGTCAAATTGGTGGCACGTGAGACTGGATGCATCCTGCGCAGGCCAAGCCTACCTTGGGTTCTGCAAAGGGAAAAAACATCACAAACATCACATAACAGCTATGTGACATCGCAAGTTTGACACCCGTGCTCTAGCAGTGATTGTCTAGTTGTATACCTGTTCTTTTATGTGAAGTACCACCTCAACAAGAATATGGCGTACAAGGTTCATGGAACTAGAAGCTTTTGCACCAAAATCAACTCCATCTTGCTGGGATTCAGTACAAATCTATTGCAGCCCATCTAATGCCTCTTAGGCTCCCAGTAGCAGGTCAAGTATAATCTAAATTTTCAGTTTTTCCCTTTTTCCAAAATGAAACTGGGTGGTTTTCATTTTAAAATACATAGCTTACCAAGTAGCTAGAGAAAAACTGAAATCATGTACATATGATTGTACTTAGTGATACATGAAACAGTACACAGTAGATTTTTGATGTTTTTCATCAATAGCAACATTCAGAAACACAGCTAGCATGTTTGTATGTCTTCCAATTACATGTAAAAGAATGGAAGGTATTTAGAAATATAAAGCACCATGGAAAGGAGCCAGCATTCTAGATAAAAGTACTTAAGATTAATTTAACATGCACAGGATTTCCCAATTAAAACTTTCACATTAGCACTGCATTTTAAACAGTTAATCTCCTAATGAGACATCCCCAGCAATGAAAAGTGAATTGCAGGATTCAATATGGCCTTGAGGCCTGTTTGTGCATCTGGAAATAGCTATGGCTTTTGTAAAAGCTGAATTTATGTCAGCTTGCAAACAATGGCTATAACAGAAGAACTGTACTGCCATCTACTGATGCTGAATTCTTTCTCATATCACATACATCTGGCTTAATTCATGAAAGAATCTGGCTTCATTTTACATAAAAACTAAAAGCTTTAGGATGCTCTTATTATAAAGGAGAAATACTTTATTCCCTAATGGCAATATCTATCAGGGGAAAAAATAATCTGATCATTATCTTTTTCAGTTTTGAAATTATTTTCAGTGAAGCTGATTGAATTTAACATAGAGGCCATAAATATTGTGTACTTGCCAGTCTGAGACAATGCTTAAACTATGAACTTAATTGAAATAAAAAGTGATTTAGCAAGTGTCACTCTATTTCTATGCTTTAGAAACTCACACTTGGCTTCAAAATGTTTTACATTGATGACAACATATTTTTCCCATGTGTAATTTTCCTGAATTCTTAAAATATGCTTACAATTAGAATATAGAATAAATTAATGAAAGGAAAACTGTGGTACATTCATCTTTGCTCTATATAACCAGGATCAGGATATTTTGTTGCATTATTTTGCTTCTTGTTTTTTTTTTTTAAAGTGGCTATGCTAAAAACAATTAACATTGTAAATTAATTCACCAAACCTTTTCATAGCCCCTCTTCTCTGTTTCATGTACATATACACATCAATCCAACCTAAGTGGGGGTTCAAATAACATTTACTATTATAAATTTAGAATACTATCTTTTAAAAAGAGTGAAGTCTTTTCAATACTAATTGAATAATATCATTGTATAATATCATGCATCATTGAAGGGTCACTGGAATTTTTGAAAAGTACACCAATGATCTTTGTTGATGAATGAAAAAACCATAAAATATGCATTTACAGAATAAAGAACTATGTTTCCACAGGGACTGATGATGTTTTATTTTCTCTCAGTTCTACTCTGGTAGTGAAAAATAAAGTTAAAAGAGAGCTTTCAGAATAAAAAAAAGATGAGATATCGGCTGTCACTTACAAGATATGAAAAACCTTGGTGCATGTACATGTCATTTTGACAATAAAAAACTCCAAGCTGAAGATGAAATGCAAAGTCATATACTGACAAAGTAACCTACCCTTCAACCTTGGGTGCAAAATGTACTCAATACTTTTCTGAGATAAGAGCAGACGAATACATTTAAGCTCAATAGAGGGTAGGGTGAACATTTATAAAATCTGAGCATGAGTGTGGTAGAAATTTAATATTTTTCTCTCAAAAGATGCATTTGCTATTGAATAATAGTTGAATGTTCCTGTGTTTAAAATTTATAATATACAACTGAAATGATAGGCATACGTGCAAATCCTGTCCCTTTTTGTAAGTCTTTATATAAAATCTAGTTTACTTCAGAATATAGCTGTAAACAAAACCATAAACTATTTAGATAAAAAGTGGATTTAATGCATAGGATTCACAAACACACACATATGTATGCACACACACACACACACATGCACACAAACACAGGACGGACAGACAGACAGACAGATGATATAGATGGTTACTGGACTTGGGTATGTCTAGTTTACTTTACTTTACTTTATTTAAATTTATATATCGCCCCTTCTCCCAGAGGGACTTGGGGTGGTGTACAGCCAGATAAAATATACATATAAATACACATACAATAATTAAAATGAATTAAAAGAATTAAATAGATTGGCCATTATCAAAGATTAAAAAATTAGGAGAGTAAGAAAGCTAAAACCATTTAAAATCAAATTTAAAACCCTACACATAACTTTAGGCCAGACCGGCTTGATGGAATAAGTGGGTTTTTAGTGCACGCCGGAAGGTCAATAGGTCGGGGATGGTCCTCATCTTCGGGGGTAATTCGTTCCAGAGGAAGGGTGCTCCCAAAGAGAAGGCCCGAACCCTTGGGGTCACCCGCCCTATGGGAGTGCATTGGTCAACGGGAGCCCGACGGTGGCAGTAGGCAGTCCCATAAGTACCCAGGTCCCAAGCCATGGAGTGCTTTAAAGATGATCACCAGCACCTTGAATCACACCCGGAAGGCCACCAGGAGCCAATGCAGCTCGTGCAAAAGTAGTGTAACATGGGAGTTCCGAGAAGCCCCCAAAACCACCCGCCCGGCCCTCATTTTGCACCAACTGGAGCCTCTGGGTGCTCTTCAAGGGGAGCCCCATGTAGAGAGCATTGGCGTAATCTAGGCGGGAGATGACGAAGGCGGATGTAACCGTGCGAAGTGCGTCCCAATCCAGAAAAGGCCACAATTGGTAGATCCTACGGACCTGATAAAAAGCCCCCCTGGCGATGGCTGCTATATGGTCTTCCAACGACAGCCGTACATCCAGGAGGACAACCAAATTGTGCACCCTCTCCGTGGGGGCCAGAGTTTCCCCCCCCCCATGCCCAGTGATGGAATTAGCTCGCTGTATCAGGGCGCCAGAAAGCACAGCCACTCGGTTTTGGCTGGGTTGAGCTGAAGCTTTAGTTTAATTAAAAGAAGGACTAGGGGTGACATGATAGCAGTGTTCCAATATCTAAGGGGCTGCCGCAAAGAAGAGGGAGTATTTCCCAAAGCAGCTAAGGGTAGGACAAGAAGAAATGGATAGAAACTAACCAAGAAGCAACCCAGAACTAAGGAGAAATTTCCTGACACAACAATTAATCATGGAAAAACTTAACCTTCAGAAGTTTTGAGTGCTTCAACGCTGAAAGTTTTTAAGAAGAAAACCATTTATCTGAAATGTTATAGGGTTTTCTGCCGGAGTAGGGAGTCAGAGTAAAAGGGTAACTCCTTCCAACTCTGTTATTCTGTTAGTATACATGTATGTGGATGAGATGTAATATTGTTGACTACCTCTGCATCCTTGATACTGAGCAGAGTATGACCATGCGACTCTTTCTAAAATCTAGGATGATCTTTTTTTAATTAACATTTAGAACCAGGTTACTTTTATTGCACCAGTTCACCAGAGTCTTCACATTTTTGTTATAAGTATCTTCATTGTCGTCCCAGATAAAATCCACCACTACAAATATTACTATGAAGAAAATTTCCTATTTATAACTTTTCATTTATGTAAAATAGCCTTATTTGTATAAATCATAAACTTCACAATCATCCATCTCAGTGATGTCATACATAATCACTACTAAAAAACATCGTTGTCAATATGGAGCATCGCCAGTGACATCTTCTATTTCTCGTGTTATCAGAATATTTGGGACATATTTGAATATATGATCATTGTATAGGTAGTCCTCAATTTACAACAGTTCATTTAGTAACCATTTGAAGTTATAACAGCACTGGAAAAAGTGACTTATCAGTTTTCACACACTTACATGGTTGCAGGTTAATATATATCCTATGTTCATCTCATAAGAAGCAAAATGTTTGAAATATATGTGTGAAAACATGCAATATAGTATTTGGCATGTGAGCACACAAAGGATTCAATTGGAATATGCTTTCTCCACACAGTGCAAAGAAACTGCACTGTTAACAGTCTTTGCATAATCACAACATAAGTGTATCGATAATCATACAATGGATCTACTATACTTCAAACTTGGTAAACTTATGGTAAACTCTTAATCTGTACCTAACTGAAAATACAAAAATAAAATCTGTTTTGACTTGAGCTGAACTTCATGAAAATATATTTTTTGTGATTAATAGAGTGGAACTGGCTTGTCATTTATGGATTCTTTTGGGATTTCTTTATGGGTTTTATTTCCTTATCAAGTCTACCCCCTGGTGATCTACTATTCAAATACTAGACAGGTCTGACATTTTTTAGCTTATTGAAATCAGTCACAGTCAGCTAGATGGATATAAGTAGGCCCAAAACAAGCCTGCAATCTCATTCAGATGCCTATCACATTTTTTAAAAAAACCCACTTTTTTTGTTTGTACAATATAAAAATTTATTAATTTCTAAATGCTTCTTTATAGAGTCATACTAAACTTTTGAGTGCACCAATGGAGCTTCCATGTGCACAGAGTGGAATTGCATGTGATTCATTTAGAATTACTTATTTCAATTGCTTGGGATTTTTCTTCCTATTGATTTATTCTACATCTATCCTTCCTTTTCAAAAAGTAACATATTCATAGTAAGTTCTCATGTTCTTTGTTCCATAATATAGTTCTAGTCTCAGGCTGAACTCCTGCTGCTGTTGTAATTCAAACAATAAATAATAACAGTAAAAAATGCAGGAAAGGAAATGGAAGTACACTTATTAAATCAACCACGATGTTATGTACTATACTATATGTTGTATTGTATTATTCTTAAACAGGGTCTGTGCTCTGTATAGGCTTGTTCCTTCATTGTAACAAATGTATTCATGATCCATCCTTTTGAATTACCTAGTACTAAAAATCAATCGCAATAATGCTACCCTTCATTTCTCTCCAACAAGAAGATAATACCTATGGTAGGTAATGCTATTTTATATGGATTTTGACAAACCTGAAATAATTTAATGAGGCAATAAGACTACATTGTTGTGCAACCAGAACAAATAAGTCACCTTGAGGTATTGTTTTACTAAAAAGACTGAGCAAGGACTGCTAAGGCAATTCAGCTTGTATTTTGACAGCTATGCTTCATTGTTTTCATTCTTAACTATTGGGAATTCTATGAGATGTCCCTATTACTTCTTAATGCTTCACAATGATCTATGGCTAAATGAATGAGGAATGAGGAATAAGGAACTGTATATACTATTCAGACATTTTGAGAGGAGGAAAAGAATGAAAAGGATATGAGCCCATCAATGGTTAAACTATGCAGGAGGACTATTATTAATATTTCCAGAAAATAAGAATATTAGCCCTTATTGATTCCATTTCTTTACAATACTAGAATAGAAACAATAGAGATGAAAATTATGTGTAAATTGATGGCTGTTTGCTTAAAATTTGAATGCTGTCTAAGTATTTTAAAGAATCATCTGATATTAAAGATAAAGTAAGTGGACATAAGCTTTTCCAAACATAGCTAACATATTATTATCCTTTCCACTTTAAGACAAAAATACTTAGAAATATTGTTTGTCATGTCATGTAAATGGTATATTCTTTTTAAAAAGTATTTTGATGTAATAAAAGAGAAATTGTACTATGATCAATTAACACATGTAAAAATGAATACATGTAAAACTGATACAGGCTAGAATTAGAGTACATTGATCATATTTTATTTCTTATCATATATGGTTTTTCTTTTTCTGATATTTTTTTAAAAAACAATTAAAATTATTTTAAAAAATTCTTGTCACATGCAGATTTCTCCTTGGTCATAATTTTACGTTAGAGTGGGATAATGCATAAACCATATTCAGGTAATACTTTCCTATGCTGAACTTAGTCCATATAAGATAGTGAACAGTCAAGTTACCCTGGAGATATAGCATCAGAAGCTACCTCCATATGTGTAGAGAGTTTTCATATATCCATGAATATGTCTATCTGAGCTGAATAAAAAACTATTCAGTTGTTATGGCAATTGATATATTCAATGCTACCATGCACACAGTATTTGTTAACATAAAATGAAAAGATCACCAGGCAATGCCACTTTTTACCATAATCTGGATTGTGCATATCTCTACCAGTCTATAGCTTTATGTTACAAAAGCAATAAATTTTCAAATGTTCAAACTGAGAATAGAGATACCACTAGCAGCCTTTAAATGATATATTCTGTGTCAAGGATAAAAGTATTTAAACTCTAGCTTTACCTCTTGACTTTTTAACTTTAAAGATACAGTAGCTTTAGAAGGATAAAGATTTCTGCAAATCAGACTTCATTCCTGATGTCTACATGGAATCATTCACATTGCTTTCTTGGCAAAGTACATTATAGTGATTGCCATTGCTTTCTTCTGTGATGTTTTTTCCAATGTTCCAATTTAGCTATTTCCCTTGTTATTAACAGGTGGTTTCCTATCCAATTTCTAATTCTGCATAGTTTTATAGGTCAGTCAAGGTTGATTATCTAATCCAAAATGTCTGATTGTGGCTAAATGTATTTGCTAAATTGAGCATCTCAGATATGTCTTAGATCAGTAGTTCTTCATGGAGGGGGAGCTAATTACCCAGAGGCGGTAATTTGGGTATATATTGGGATCATGGAGAAATTTGTAATTGCTTGATGAGTTGTAGGTCCAATTGGGATTTTCATTATCAATACACTTGGGCAAAACAACAGAGCTGGGGTTTTGTATGGAGGTAATGACTGTTTGTGAATAGAAAAGGGGATAACTAGTTCTCCTAATACTACATTTTGTTAAAAAAAATGTCAGCTGCCATTTTTATAATAAACATCACATAACTTACCATCTCTAAATTAACTCTTTTTGAGTTTGCTACAGCTGATTCATAGTACGGTGTATACAGAACTGAATATTACAAATTAAATTAGATACTATATTTAATTAATTATTACAAATAAAATTAATCCCACTACCACTGACTTAGACTATTTATAATTTACAAAAAGTTAATTCCTGTTTATGGTTTAAGGTAAGTATGTTACTCAATTTAAGTTACTCCATGCTACTCAATTTTTTACAGATAAATTTGTAGTTTATGGTTTAGCATGAAGCTATATCTTTGAAACTCTTATTTAATAAGGTTTCCTCCTCTCCCCCCAGTCGCAGCAGAAGGAGTCTCTGTAGGAAAAGAATCACAACACTACAGCTGTGTTCTGAAATTCTATTGTAAGAGGCTGTGCTATTCATCGCATGCTGTTTGCTTTTATCCTTTCTAATTATTTAGGTGCCTCTGAATAAAATCTATAGGCTGAATGCAGTTGATCTCAAGGCTCCTTTTTGCTAATTATGTGAGATGAATCAAAATTTTAGATCCCAAACATTTATGAATTTAATGGTCTTAGAACTGGGATGGAATGAAGAATTAAAATAATTTTGGTTTGAAAATATCATCATTAAAGTAAGGAGTCAATATAATATGAATCCCATGAAACTTACAGATCAGTACTGCATTCTGTAACATTACAGTGGTATTTTTACATTGTTTTAAGATGGTGCCCAGAATTGTATATAGTATTTTCAAAATATACTTCAAATATTTATTACAAATACAACTATATCCTAAAATGGATCGATATTATACATTTATAGTGTCCTTCCACTGGCCAGAAAATATGTATCTTATAATTTATTTTTAGGTAGTTTAATATTTAATAGCTATGAATAATTTTATTTTGTTTCAACAAATGTTTTTCTTTCCATTTATAGCAATGTCCACATAAAATATAAACAATTTTATTTTCAATATGAGAAACATTATTTGTTACCCATAAACAGGGAGGCTTTGGGTTTAGCTCCCAGTGCATAATGTGGAAAATATTCCTGGATTTCAACTCTTGCTCAAAGATAGCCATAGGTAGAAGGGCTTTTGAACAACTTTTGGTTGTGCAACAATTGCACCTTACTAAAAAACAAAAATAACCCAACCCAATATGATGGTCAGCCTGGGAATAAGAATCTTCTCTACCCATTAGCCACTCCTAATGTAGGAGGTTCCTGTTAGGGTCCCAGTTCAAACAACAAAGCTAAGTTTTTAGGTTATTCTGGAAGGCCAAGATTGTGGTGGCAGATCTTTATGCAAGAATATTCCAGAAAGCAGGGGCCACAGTAGAAAAGTTTCTTCTCCTGCACCCTGATTACCAAACATTTTTGGCTGATGGAATCCAAAATATGTCCTTTCCATTTGAATGGGTGTTGAGGGTTAATTCCATTGGCGCAAGGTGGTTCCTCAGGTATACTTGAATCCATGCAATAAAGCAGGGGTGTCAAATTCACGTCCCATGAGCCAGATGTGTCACATGCTGGCCCTGCCCCCGCCTGGTTTAGTGAAGGGAAAAAAAGTCCCAATACATCACGTGACAACGCCATAACAATGCAAATTTGAACCCTGCAATAAAGGCTTTAAAAGTGATGAAACTGTAGCACAACTTTTTTCACCACTTTCCCTGAAAAGGGTACGTGAGACACTAGATGGAAATTGTCCAGACAAGTGAGATCCTATAAAGTTTTCTTAAGGAGGGGATGGATCAAGGCTTCTTTAAATGATTCCAGAAATGCAGTCTCCTGCAGTCATGGATGCAGCTGCAAACCACCCTCCTGGAGGCTTTTACCAAGGTGGGCAAGGATCTAATAAACAAGTAGTTGCACTAATAGCCCTGAGCACCCTGTTTACTTCATCAGGTCCAACAAGGTTAAACTGCTTCCAGATAACTAGGTAAGTATGGCATCACCAGTGGACCTATTCCACACTTGGAATCCACCTGAGATGAATTCAAATTACAGGAGCCTGGAAATTATATGTAATAGTCCTGAAAGGCTTGAAGTTTTATTTATTTTATTTTTGCTAGGTATATTCTTTATTACTGTCTTTCAAATTTTTTAAGATTTATTTGTGAAAATATGCAGCCATATAAATTAATAGATTAATAAATTAATTCAGCCCAAGGATTCCAACCATCAAATAGCTATCAGTGTAATATCATTTCAATAAAGCCTATTAACTAGAACAATTAATGAATGCCTGTGTGCAATGTTAACAATTTGTTAAAAGTGTTTAAAGGTAAGAAAGTCATGGAAATATCACGGTATACATTTTTCTATAATTAACTGAATACAAAACTGCTGCACATTTTAAATATTCAGTATGAGTCAAAGAAGAAAAAAATGGATTCACATATGCACGATCAAAAATATAGCTTAGATAAATAAGGAAGCATATCCAAACTTTTTCAGTGTGTGCTTTTTTAACTCTTACTTAGAATTATCTATTAAAAATATAGAATTTAAAATTCATGAATTATAAAACATATAATTTTAAAGTATTATTATTATATTCCATTATTAGACTTAATTAATCCCAGCTTAAACAATACCTTTCATCTTTGCGCCTAGTTACTTATGTCTTAATAGTAACTGTATTAACGTTTATAAATCCAAAAAAAAAGCTAACACAAAAAAGATGGAAGAATAAAAAGAAAAAGTAAAAAGTGCAGAAAAGAAAGGAAAAAGAGAAATTGAAAAAAAAGAAAAGAAAAATTAAGATAAAGAAAAGAAATATATAAAGAAGTAACTTGCCACCTTTATCCTTACAAATATAAACGTCTCTCCATAGATGCTACTATTGATATTGTAAATATAAACTTTTGACTTTAAACTTTTTCAAAAGTGTATTTCAATATTTTTTTATTCTGTGATTATAAATTGCATTTATGTGTTTGTCTCCTTTAATTATAATATTTATATGTCTCTATGTCTGTCTGTCTATCTATCTATCTATCTATCTATCTATCTATTTATTATCTATCTAGTTAGCAATCTATCATCTTTCTAGTTATCTATCTCTTTATGTATCTATCTATCATCTATCTATCTATCCAGTGGTGGGATTCAATTTTTTGCTACCAATTCTGTGGGCATGGCTTGGTGGGCATGGCAGAGGAAGGATACTGTAAAATCTCCAGTCAGAGGTGGTATTTGCTGGTTCTCTGAACTATTCAAAATTTCCGCTACCGGTTCTCTAGAACTGGTCAGAATCTGCTGAATACCACCTTTGTATGTATGTATGTAAGTATGTATCTATCAATCAATCAATCAATCATCTATCTATCATCTATCTATCTTTTAAATGTATGTGCTGCCTGACTCACTATGCACTAAACTTGTAGTTAAACCTTCATTTTGCTAAGGATAGAAGGACTCGCACAGTGCTGTAAAACTGATTGATTCCAGGTTTTTAATAGCTGAAAGCAGATAACAACCAATTTCATAAATTTACGATTAGAAAAAGAAGTATGCAAACTTAGTGTCTTTTCAATGATGCTGACCACAGTTTCTCTTCGCAAAATCATCTTCAGTACCCCAAAGAAGTCCTAATGCTATTGGTGTTTTTGAAACATTTGGTTCTATTAGAATTCAGTGAATTTCACTCTACTGTTTTCCTGTATAATCCTGTACAATTGAAGCATATCAGAAAAATATGTTGAGAATTTTTCCCTTGTACATGTCTGGTGAGTTCCATGATGTATGTAATTTATTTATGAGTTGTCTTCCCATGAACTTATTAACTCTTGGGAGAATGAGAACAAGTGACTTTACTCTCTCACAAATATATTCTATACACTCATTCTTGATTCAAGGTTGCCATTAATTTGCAAAGGAAGAACAATGACAGGACATTAGAATAATCTGTGCAGAGTAACTATGAAAAAATGTTGATTGTAATTCTGAAAGCTGCTGTAGCCACATCTTCCACTTAAGCACAACTCTCATTTGTTATTCTTTTTATGTTTCATCGCTTATCATCAAAATTGACTGACTTTCATATTTCAGAAGTTTTAACTGTTTAAAGCTACATACATTTTCCAAAGATTTAAAGAAGCTCAATTTTTCTGTTCTTTATTAGGTTTATATAAAATACCATCACATTAAAAATATTTTTTTCAATTTTGGATAACATATATGAGTTTTTTTCCTTTGCCTTTAAAATTTGCCAAGCCCTGAACAATAAAAGATTTCAAGCATAATTATATCTATATTTATCTTGAAATCCTATTGAGTACAATAGGATTCTCCCATAATTAACTAATTTTTCTATTATATTTTCTAAATATTCTAAATATGATTTTTTTAAAAGCAAAATTAGGGAAGATAACTTTGCGTCTAGTCAATCAGTGACTATAAGAATTTTTATATAGCATTAGAACATTGGAAATACATTTGAGCATATATTATTATTAGCTTGGAGACACACACAAACACACACACACACACACACACACACATAAATGTAGAAAGAAAAGTCTATGAGCAATGTTTACACATGTTATGTTCATATATAGATGCAACTTTTCATTTACAAAATTAAAAGGGAGATTTTGCTTACTATAGTACAAGTGATTCTCGACTTATGACCACAAATGAGTCAAAATTTTCTGTTGCTAAGTGAGACATTTGTTAAGTAAGTTTTGCCCATTTTACAACCTTTCTTGCCATAGTTGTTAAGTGAATCACTTCAGTTAAGTTAGTAACACATTTGCTATGCTAATCTGGCTTCTCCGTTGACTTTGCTTGTCAGAAAGTTACAAAAGGTGATTTCATGGCCCCTGTCATAAATATGAGTCAATTGCCAAGCATCTGAATCAGTGTGGGATTGAAATAATTTAACAACCGGTTCTCTCTCCTAACGATTGGGTGGGCTTGGCTAGGTGTTCATGTGACTGGGTGGGCACGGCCAACTTTCTTGGTCTCACGCTTAGGAAATTAGTCCAACTCACAATAAAATAGCAGAATAAAATAGCATTGTTCCAATATTTAGAATAGAATAACTGAGTTGTAAAGGACCTTGGAGGTCTTCTAGTCCAACCCCTTGCTTAGGCAGGAAACCCTACACCACTTCAGAAAAATGATTATCCAATCTCTTCTTAAAAACTTTCAGTGTTGGAGCATTTACAACTTCTGAAAGCAAGTTCCACTGATTAATTGTTCTGTCAGGAAATTTGAGGGGCTCCTACAAAAATGAAGGAATCAATCTATTTTCCAAAGCACAAAAGGCCCAAGAAACAATGGATAGAAACTAACCAAAGAGAAAAACGACCTAGGACTAAGGAGAAATTTCCTAAGGGTGAGACTAATCAACCAATGGAATAACTTGCCTTCAGAAGTTGTGGGTGCTCCATTACTAAAGGCTTTCAAAAAGAGGGAGGGAAGTACACCCCAACAGGACAGTGCCAGAAACTACTACAACAATGTAGAAAACTTAAGACAGCCATTCCCCTTTTTAAAAAAAGTCAACTCCAAAGCAAACACAGCAGCTGAGAGGGAAACTAAGAGCAGCCGCTCATGCTAATTGAAAGCCTGGGCATACTACCAAAAGCCATTAACCCTTCCAACTCTATTATTCTATGTTCTCTATGTTCTAAATTGGGTGCTTCACAGCAAAAGCATTATAGCTGCCTGGTCCACACTGGCTTCCATGTGAGGATTTAAGTTGAATTAGATGTTTCTGCAAGCAACTCTGTGAGTGGCAATCAGAAGCCAGAAATCAGATTCAAGTGAAAAAATCTCTCTAGAACAGGGCTGTAAAACTCGCACTCTGCGGACTGGATACCCATGCCCAGTTTAGCAAAGGGGGAAAAAGTCATGAGACGTCTCATGATGATGTCATGATGACACAAGTTTGACACCCATGCTCTAGAGGAAGGCAAGATTGAGGGATTTCCCATTTACACTCTGGATAGCATTCCTTATAAGGACATCACAGGATATAAATTCAGCAGCTTGGGAGCCAAAGGAATATCCTAAACCATTGTGCAAACCTTATGGATACTTTTGCAATTAAGGAAAGGGGAGGGGAATCCTATTTTAAATGATTTAATTTAAAAGCAAAAGACTAACAAGATTTTGATTCAAGAAAGTTTTAAATGGATAAGAAACACAAGCAGAATTTGGTTTTGGGGGGCAGGGTAATGATGGAGGGGCCTTTTAAATTATAAATTAACAGATTTTAACAGACTAACAGTTTGGAAAACCTTTGCAAAAAAGCTGGTTGTTTATTATTAAGGAAGGTAGATAATTGGTGGATTTTACAAATGAAAAAAATAAGGGTAATATGAAATAGACTGTATGACTATAATTACAGGCAGCTAACTGGGCTAATGTGTTAAAATAAATAAAAGCAAAACATTAAAAAGGAGACACTTTGCCTTTTACTTTCACCCTAAAAACTGACACATTTTCACTTTCTCATAACAGTAACTGTAAGAAAATTTACAGTACAAAGAGACTGAAGGAGAAGTTCATTAGAACAACTTACTGATAAGTGCATTTCATCACATTTATTGCAAAAAATATTTGATGAATTCCATCAAAAAAGTGATGGAATAGTTCTGGTAGTTTGGATTCTTTTAAAAAGAAAATGGAATACGGATTTGCAGGAATAAAAAAGGATGTGGAAGAATTTTCACTTTCTAAATGAAAATGTCAACCAAACCATTTTTTTTAACTTTTCAATCATAATACTTGCAAAATTATACATCATATAATGTTCAGAGAAAAAAATTAAAATGTCCATGAGAATTTCTGCAAAAATTAAAATAATGAAGATTGAAGCAAAAAAAAAAAATCAAGGAAAACCAAAGTTCCAACTTTTCCAACATGCTAGCAATTGATATTCTTCAAAATCCTTCAGAACCAAACTTGATAAAAAAAAATAGGAGTTCATTCCATTATGAATGTTCATAATTAGACAGTTTGCAAATTAAATATGTTCTACTGTTTTGATACAATTGCATTCTGTTTAAGTTTGAGATTTATTATAGAGGTTTGCAAAAGAATAAAAGCATAATTAATTTATCGTAGAAATTCCTCCCTTGATTTTTGTTCATTTTCTCTTTCCTCAGCACATTTGGGTTTTTCTCCTTCTGATTATTTTCATCCACAAATTATAAAACAATACACTCTAAACTCCATTGGGAAAAACACATTGCATAAAACAATACAGTCTATGAAGATGCCATAGTCTGTTATCTTTATACTGCAGAATGAAAGACAAATTGGAGGAAAGAATGCTGTGCAAGTCTTTTTATTGCTTTTATGATAATCAGAAGAGGTTCCTATTTGTTTTGATTGCATAGTACATATTCATTGTCCAGCGACAAATTATTGATTTAGCTGAAAGCCAGTAGTTGCTTGATTTAACACTTACAGGTGTTTCCTTCTGATAGTTTTCATTTGCAATTTAAATTGAAGTTACAAAGCTTAAATGACTAATCTCCAACTACTAAACATATTCCTTTGGGAAGCTATATCAATCTAATGTCAAGTATCTGTTAGCTAAATATATTGGAATTTAAATTGTGAGGGGGAGTTTGCAAAGTAGAGAGATAATTGCCAAGTTTTGATTAAGAAACAAGGAGTTTGTGCAGGACAAAAAAGCAGGCTATATATAAGTTAAAGGTGGTATAATCTAAAGATACATGGGCTACTCTAAATATTCTTATCTTAGGAATACCTTATTTATTTATTTATAAATTTTATTGGTCGCCCATCTTACCATAAGGTAACTCTGGATAGCTTACAGTCAAAGGTATACACATATGTAGTCCGCCTTTTTTCTGCACAAACTCCTTGTTTCTTAATCAAAACTTGGAAGTTATCTCCCCACTTTGTAACCTCCCCCTCACAATTCAAATTCCAATATACGTATGTATATATTCCAATATATGTATACATGTATATATACATATCATATACATCTACATAGCATCTACATCTACATTTACATCGCACACACACACGCACGCACACACACACAAATAAATTAAAAGCAGGAATTAAAAATCAAGGACTTGTGGAGAGGGACAGAATGGGAGACGTAGGATATGTTGTTACTCAATTAACCAGCTCCATTGTGCTGTTTCCATATTGGGGTGTCAGGTCAACTGGCAGAGCCAGATGTTTAAGCTCTTATGAAAGAATAGGAGGATTGCAGCCAACCTCTCATTGGTGAGCAAGATGTTCTGGAGGCCAGGAGCAACAGCAGAAAAGGCCCTTCTCCTGAACCCCACTAGTGAAATAATGGAGTTGATGTGACCCGCAGCGTGTCTCCTCGGCTGGCACAAGTAGCCCAGCCAATCCCAGTGGAATGAATTAAAGCATCACTATATCTAAATAACATCATGATGGTATTATAGTTACTTAGGGTGATTTTTCTAGACTTTATATGGATAACTGAAGACCACAGGAACACAACTGAAAGGCACCAACAAATGATTTTGCAATACTTAATAGTCTATTTGCTCTGTATAGACCACAAAAATATACAACACAATTTTCTAAAAAGAAAAACAGTGCTGGAATAATTATTGATTTGCAGGACCAGAACCAGAATTCAGAAGAGGTTCATTGCATAGTGGTCCATAACCCAAGTCGAGAATTCCTGCAATCATTATCCATTATTATAGCCCATTATACATAGGAAAATTACAAAACTGGCAATCCTTTTTCAGCTCCTTTAGATGCCTTAGCTGTGGAGGATGGCATCCAAAAAACTATTCCAGAATATCAAAAAAGTAAAAGCTAAGCACCAGCTGAATGATATCATATTTTCTTAGCAATATGCATCATTTCCATTTCAGTTAGTCCTCTACTTATGACCATAATTTAGCCCAAAATTTCCATTGCTAAGCATGACACTTGATTAAGTTTTGCCCCATTTTATGATCTTTCTTGCCACAGTTTTAAATGGATCACTGCAATTGTTAAATTAGTGACACAATTATTAAGTGAATCTGGCTTACACATTGGCTTTGCTTGTCAGAAGATCACAAAAGGTGATCAGATGATCCAGGACATTGCAACTATTATAAATACACACCAGTTGCTCAAATTCAAATTTTGATCAAATGCCCATGGGAATGTGAAAATGTGAAATGTGAAAAACAGTTATAAATCACTTCTTTCTTTACGATTGTAATTTTAAAACTCACTAAACAAATGATTGTAAATCGAAGACCACCTGTACTAATCAGGAAGAAGAATTCTTATTTTAAGAATGGGCTCTGAATGTTGCAAAAACAATGGGCTTATTGGGATAAAACTTAGTTGTTGTTTAAAGTTGCAACAAGCCTCATTTCAGCATCCTTCACAGCTGTTCCATGCTGTATAGCACTTTATTTTCCAACAGCAGGGATGTCAAAGTGGTGGTTCATGGATCAGATGGATTATGTGCAGGCCACGCCCATCCCAGTTCTGTGAAGGAAAAAAAAGCATGAAACATAATATGATGGCAATGTGATGCTGCAGGTTTGACACCTGTGTTCTAACAGTCTTGCTGAAATGTTGGACAGCTCCAGATATCAGTGTAATCTTTAAATCTTCAACAAAACACGCAAAACAGGTCAAGGCTACAGTTGGCCTGTGTTTCCACTGCACTGAAAGAAAGGGACAGAATTAAGTCACAATTTTGACCATCACAGAACTACTTTTGACAAGGACTAAATGCTAAATTACAATTCGTTTTTTAAAAAAGAATCCTTGTAAATAAATGTATTTTTTTCTGATTTTATTTTATTTTCCTGCATTTCCTTTACAAGTCTGATCATTAGAAATTACTGAATTACATTTCTGAAACCATACAGACCTTGCCTGATCTGTGGAAGTGATAAATCATGACAGTTCAATGTAGCGATTGTAATTATGACCTTATATATTTAAAAGTTCTGGATAAATTTCACCTAATCTTCTCAACTCTTCCAGATCTATTGGTTCAAGACTCTTCTCTTCCTTAGAGGCATGCTGATCTTCCCCAACATGAAATAGTTTGTGGAGTCCGTGGTGCTCTCTGAGTTTGATTCTTTGCTTGCAGATGCTGCATTACCTAAATAAGAAACATCATCAATGCAATAATAACTGATGATAATACCTGGACATATACCTTCATTAGATGCTTAATGAAATGTCTGCAAGTAAATAATCTAATTCAGAGAGCTCAAAGGACTCTACTGTTCAATTGTGAGGTGCATATATTCTATTTTATTGGATGGTCAGATTCTCCACAGCTATAGACAGTACATAACTGTCATACTCAGAGGTGGATTAAGCCAGTTCAGATGGGTTCAGGCGAACCGGATGTTAATTTTTTGTGCAGTTTG
The DNA here is from genome assembly GCA_023653725.1 of Bungarus multicinctus. Lineage (NCBI taxonomy): Eukaryota > Metazoa > Chordata > Lepidosauria > Squamata > Elapidae > Bungarus > Bungarus multicinctus. The sequence goes on from CM042849.1 coordinate 37,533,750, forward strand.
GAGAACTAGCTAATCATATCACTGGCTAGCCCCACCCACCATGACCTGCCTGACCCATTCCTCCCAGTCACCCCTTATCTCACTTCACCTACCTTGGCTGCTGCATAGCAGCTGCTGCTCTCTGGATCCCTCGCTTGCTAGCTCACTTGCTTCAATTAATGTGGCCCCGCAGCCCAGCCCACTTGCCTGCCTTTCCCTTACCTCCCATGTGACCTGGCTTCCTGCCAAGCCTTCCTTTGCCATTTTCCACTGCCTCCCATGTGGCCCAGCTATCTGCCTGCCTAGTGAGCCTTCCTCTGCCTCTTTGCCAACGTGAATGGCCTGCAGCTGCTGTCTCTTTGCCAACATGAGCAGCTTGCAGCCTTTGCCTCTTTGCCTCTTTGCCAGTGCGAGGGGCCTATAGCAGCTTCCGGCTCTTTGCCACTGCAAGCAGCCTGCAGCTGCTGCTTCTTTGCCAGTCTGAACTGAGGTGCCTGTTTTCTGTGTGAGGGGCTTTCACTGCCACCTCTTTGTCAGTGTGAGTGGCTTGCAGCTCTGCCTTTTTTCAGGCACCAACTGAAGTGGCAGCCACTGCCTCTTTGCTGGTGCAAGGAGCCTCCAGTTCTGCCTCTTTGATGGCCCAAACTGAGCCAAAAGTGTCTGCCACTCGCACTGGCAAAGAGGCATGAACTGCAGGTGGCTCATGCCAGCAAAGGGGCAGTGGCTAAAGGCCCCTTGTGATGGCAAAGAGGTGGTGGCTGGGGCTGCTCATGCTGGCAAAGAGGCGGCATCTGGAAGCTACTCATGCTGGCAAAGAGGCTGTGGCTGGAGGCTGCTTATGCGGCAAAGAGGTGGCAGCTGCAGGCCAGTGTCTGGGGCAGAGTCGTGCCCAGCTGCACCAACATAGCCCTGAAATAGCTGCCTGCTGTTTCCTGCTGCAGAAATCCCTGACTGTCAGGCAGTGAGACCCAGCAAGAGATGAGGCATTGGAGAATCACCATTGCTGTTGCTGCACAAAAATAAGTCTAAGGTTCTGGCCATTTCCAGTGCTGCTTTGGCCAGCCTGCACCACACTACCTTCCTGTGAGTGACATTGAGTTGGTCATGGCCACTCAGTCACATGACATCCCCAGCCACGCCCACCCAGCCATTAGAAGAACCAGTTGTAAAATTAGTTGAATCCCACCACTAATTATAATGCCATAGAACTGGACAGAATGATACTTACTCTATTCTTCTGGAAAATTGTTTCAATTCTGTTATTTACTGAACTGAACAGATGTTCAAAGCAAAGAACACAAAATTTCCATAAGAATATAAAAGATTTAAGAAAGAAGGGTTCTTTATATTTATTTATTTATTCATTCTGTACCAATATCTTCTAGGTACAATTTACTGTGAACTGTTGTATTTTAATACTAGTCTATGGTTTCCTATTTTTATTTTCCAAAATGTTATTTCAGTTTTGATTATCATCTTATGTTTACTCAAAGCTGTAACTATATTTATCTCATTTTCTTCTATATTCTTTGTGACCTTTTCTTACAATTAATCAGTGTGTTTGATGTAGATCCTTAAGCCATAAAGGTTGCTGAAAGGACATAATCAGCAATAAATCATGGAAAAATACAGTTCAGGAGGACATGCAACTGTCTCCTTAAGTTTTTGCTATATGTATTCAGTGTTGACTACCTATACCCTGCTTAATGAAACTAGGTTTTATCATTTTATCCAACAATAATTTAACTACTTCCATCATGACAATGGGGCTTAAAGGAAGCTGCAATTTATATTGTATATTGTTCATCTGATTCCACACAAGTCTAAACAGGATAGATCTAAAGATAAGGAGTAACCAGTATCCAGGATTACAAGAGGGGCAGTCAGATGAACAAATATCATTAGTTTAAAATAGATCACAGACTTCGGCAAAGTCTATTCCCACTGAGAAACTCAATGACTTTTCAATGGTACTGATAGCTAAATCATATCAAAGGGAAGTTGAGTGCAAAGGTGAAAAGCTATAAAAGCAGGCTATGTCAGAAAGTATTCATTTGAGGTTACTGCAATTTAAGAATATGTTCTATACATATGCCATTCATTTTTAGTAGGCTATTAATATTTCAGAAGTACTCCTTTTCATCATTTTTTATGATTTCTGCATTTTTCTCTCAGCAATTTTAGCACTCTCTTAGAATCTCCAGTGCTGCTATATATTTATTAATTCACATATGATTTATTTATTGTTTCCATGTAACATCATCCTACATCATTATTCAAATGACAGAAAGAAAGGACTTTGCTTTGGAAGTGCCAAACATCCCCTAGATACTCTGGAATTTAATGTGTATTTTAAAATTTTGAATAGCATGAATGCATTTCCATGGAATTTGGTAATAAGCTGAAAGTGGGGGAGTAAACAGACAATTTGGTCATCTCTCATCAACAGTTGCAGTTTTCAATTCAGCTTCTGGTATATTACTATGTCAAAAATCTGTCTTCCAATTTGTTTGAATGTTTTCTTTTGCTGCAGGAGCAAAAAACCCCTCCCTTTACTTTTCCTCCTTCTTCCCTTTCCTTTCTGACATGATTTTGATATTATTTTATCTCAAATGGATGTTAAATCAGGAAGCCTAAGAGGCCACAGTCTGCTGGAGATAAAATTGTAAAATGAGAAATTATACACTTATACAAATCTCTCGGTAATCCCATAATAGTATGAAGAAAAATCATAAATTCCTCCTCCCCATGACAAATTCTTTAAAATGTTCCTTTTTCCTTTAAAAATAATATCATTTTTATTAAGCTGAATGAAAATGCTTGATTGGAATTTGAGGCCTATATCAAATCAATGACACCTTTTATTTTATTTTCAAAAGTTAAAACTGCATTTTACCAGCAGTTATTCACAGTGAAGTGATAAATAGAAACTGATATACTTTGTGAGAAAGCTGCAACAAAAAAAGCACCACAATCACTATGTGATGACCCAGGGCGTGGCACAAAGGCAACACAGTCAAATAAGCAAGAAGACCCCCTTTATTATCTCCAACTTAGCTCCCAATGTCCAGGTTACCTTCGGCTGGAGAAAAACTCTCCCAGGAACAGTCTTTAAGTGGAGAAATTCAGTCCGAAAACAAAGTTCATACAGACTGTAACTAAAAATCCAAACAAACCATACTGCAGTATTTAACTTGACAGGGCAGGAGAAGGAATTGCAGACTTGAAAGCACAGCAAAACACACATAGTTGGGAAGATGCCAGGATAGATAAGCCTCAATGATTCCAGATAATTCACGATTTACTCCCAACAACGTGCTGTGAGTAGCTTCCCTTTTTAAACACTGTGTTCCCAGCTGCAACTAATGAAGGGAATCAGGGCTCTTTTCTCCCCAGTAAGCCATTCAACTCACGTTGCTTCCTTCTCTGTTCCTTCCTGCATGCCCTAGAATGAAGAGGGGTGGGCCTGGGTCTTCCTCTGAATTCCCTCTGCCTTGCTCTACCCCTGTCCTGCCCAGCTGGACTTTGCCCTTCCCTGGTTTCTTCCATAGCCACCGGACCCACACTCACTCCCTGTCAGCTGCTCGGCCTCCCCCTCCAAATCAGATTCTGACAGGGGCATGACTCACTATGACATCAGTTAAACTTTTGATATCTTTATAATCTTATTTGTATCTATTCTTTTTACAAAGCCCTGCTGCCATATTAACTTCACTGCTTTGAATAATTAAAAGCAGTTTAAAGCAAAATTGAATACTTACCAGGACAAGTGCTGATTATGTTAATTTAAATTATAAATGCTTTTTCTTCAATGTGATCATGTGGGTTCTTTTTTTTAGACAATTGTGCTTCAAGCACACTCGGGATGGGGATATGTACTGATAACTTTCATATGGTAATACTTTTCACATCTCATGTTAATATTTAAAAAAATAATAAACCCAGAGGCATTTATCTTTACTTCATTGCATAATCATATTTGCATATGAGGGTATAAGCACTTATATTTTTAACCTTTTGATCGCTTTGGAATCTCATGTAGAACAGCATTTTACTTTTTTTACATTCATATTAAGATTTCATGGCATCCTAAATTACTGTGCTAATAGTCTCTGGTACTACTAGCCAAATTTGCTGTGCAGCCCCACGCAGTTTCAAGATGATTATGAAAAACTGCCAGGAAGATACACTTTGTGCTTCAAGTGGGAGTTAACATTTTTATATTTGTTAAAGTTCAGGGACATTTTAGATATCACTGAACAGCTATGACAAAGTAGCATAAAACGAAAAGAACTAAATTGATCTATTAAGAAGATGTTGCTTACTTTTCCTGGAAGCCAAGTAGAGAGTAGAAATAGGTAGCTTAAAATTTTGAGAGTTGCATGCCAAAAAAGGATGACATACTAGAAAAGGTTATACTAAAACTTTTTATAGGTACACTTTCTCTAGCAAGGAAACAGGCAGGACAGATAGCTTATATATTTTAATACCCTGTGGCAGAGAATAAAAAACAAATGAGTAATGGGATAGAATAAAAATATCTAGGTAGGTTACATTCTTACACATTGAATTTTTCTTTATCAGATAGTTGTCAGTGCTATATCTTCTAAATCATAAAAATGGAACTAAAGGAAAGTTATTATTCTAAACTGACACAGCTAGTAGTAAGCTCAGTGAGTTCCATAGCATTTTCTTCTTTAGAGACACAGAATGGGTGTAATACTTTTGTGTTCATTGACATATGCTATTTAATTAATTAAAAAGTAGCTTTCAGCATTCCAGCAAACCTCCATTCCAATCAATAACTTCGAGACAAGCATAATCTCAAAAGTACCTTTATTAGAATAGCACCTGGAACATCTGTGAAATCTCGAAACTAAAAGTTTCCCAGACTTGCCACAATGTCATAAACTACAATCCATTCCCCTTTTCCCCATCATTACATCACATGGACCACTCACAATACGTCCCAGTGTAAGATCCTTTTTCTCTACTGCGCCACACTTAATAACCTTGAACTAAGAAAATGTTATTTTGTTTACTTAGAACTACTTAATTGAAATCACCCCCTCCCACTTTCTCTGGCTATGTGGCAATATGGAATATGGCTCCCAAAGCTGACAGTAGCCCTAAGAGGCATTGTTAAAACAATACATATATTTATCCCCCAACAACAAGACTGATCATACCATAGTGATAATTATATCAAGCATCTAGGATTATCTTGAAACCAGCCCCTGGTTTTTTATGTATTTGTCAATCTTCTTCGAATATATACTCTAAAGAGCTAATTTATTTATTTATTTATTTAATCAAACTTTTATACTGCTCCCTCTCCCAAAAAGGGACTCGGGGCGGTGTACAGCCTACTAAAAAACATACAATAAATATACAATAAATACGATTAAAAATAGATTAAATAATTTGATCCGGCTGTCTATTCAAAATTCAATTAAAAATTAAAAGCTAATAAAACCCCAATTAAAATTAGTTAAAACCACAAACACAGTTACTGGGCCAGGCTGGCCTCTTTAAAAAATAGGGTTTTCACTGCGCGCCGGAAGGTCAGAATATCCGTCATAGCCCGTATCTCCGGGGGAAGATCATTCAATAGGGAGGGAGCTCCCACAGAGAAAGCCCGAACTCTCAGGGCCGTCAGCCGACAGCGGCCAGGCGGCGGTACCCCAAGTAGGGCAACCCTGTGGGAGCGTACTGGGCGGCGGGAGGTTGACGATGGCAGTAGGCGGTCCCGTAAGTACCCAGGTCCCGAGCCATGGAGCGCTTTAAATACCATCAGTACCACCTTGATTCGAATCCGGTAGGCCACAGGAAGCCAGTGCAGCCTGCAGAGAAGCGGTGTAACGTGGGAGCTCCGAGGGGCACCCACAATCACCCGCGCGGCTGCATGCTGGACCAACTGTAACCTCCGGAGACTCTTCAAGGGGAGCCCCATGTAGAGAGCATTGCAATAGTCCAGGCGGAAAATAACGAGGGCGGATGTGACTGTGCAAAGTGCGCCCAGATCCAGAAAGGGCCACAACTGGTAAATCAGACGTATCTGATAAAAAGCCCCCCTGGCGATGGCTGCAATGTGCTCTTCTAAAGACAGCCATACATCCAGGAGGATGCCCAGATTGCGCGCCCTTTCCACGGGGGTCAAACCTCTCCCCCCACAGCCAGCGAAGGAACCAGCTGGCTGTATCTGGGCGCAGGAAACCACAGCCACTCGGTTTTGGTCGGGTTGAGACGGAGCCTGTTACGACCCATCCAACTCCGCATGGCCTCCAGGCACCGGGTCATCACTTCGACAGCTTCGTTGGGGTGGCCCGGGGTGGAGATGTACATCTGCGTATCATCAGCGTACTGATGGAACTCCACCCCGAAGCCACGGATGATCTTGCCCAGCGGCTTCACATAAACGTTGAACAGCAGGGGCGAGAGCACCGACCCCTGAGGCACCCCACACAGTAGGGGCCTCGGGGCCGACCTCTGCCCCCCTGTCAACACAGATTGCGAACGGTCGGAGAGGAAGGAGGCGAACCACCGCAACACGGTGCCCCCCACTCCCAACCCCTCCAACCGCCGCAATAAGATACTGTGGTCGACAGTATCAAAAGCCGCTGAGAGATCTAATAGGACCAGGACAGAGGAACAACCCCTGTCCCGAGCCCTCCAGAGATCATCAACCAATGCGACCAAAGCCGTCTCCGTGCTGTGCCCGGGCCTGAAACCCGATTGGAGGGGGTCAAGATAACTCGCTTCATCCAGGTACTGTGGGAGCTGACGTGCCACCTCACTCTCAATAACCTTCGCGACAAAGCGAAGGTTGGAGACAGGACGATAATTAGATAACAATGCTGGGTCCAGGGACGGTTTCTTGAGGAGGGGCCACACCACCGCCTCTTTCAAGGCAGCAGGCAGCAGCCCCTCTCTCAAGGAAACGTTTATAATACCCTGGAACCATCCTCATGTCACCTCCCAAGTGGCCAAAACCAGCCAGGAGGGACACGGGTCCAACAAACAGGTGGTGGCATTAAGCCCCCCCAGTATCCTGTCCACCTCCTCCAAAGTAACAGGGTCGAACTCAACCCAATTGACCTCACCGATATCCACCCCCATCCCCCCGCCCGGAGATGCCCAATCGGAGTCCAGTTCGCTCCGGATCTGAGCGATTTTGTCCTGCAGAAACCTAGAAAACTCCTCAGCCCGTCCCTGCAAGGGGTCCTCCCGCGCTCCCACCTCCAGGAGGGAGCGGGTCACCCTAAACAGGGCGGCTGGGCAGTTTTCCGCGGATGCAATAAGGGTGGAGAGGTAAGACCTCGTCGCCATCCTTATCGCCACTAAATACGTCTTAATATAAGAACGTAGTAGTGTTCGGTCAGACCCAGAGCGGCTAGCCCTCCAACTGCTCTCTAGGCGTCTTTTCCGGCGCTTCATCTCCCTTAGCTCCTCAGAGAACCAGGGAGCCACATGGGATCGGCACCGGGTCAGAGGCCGCAAGGGCACGACTCGGTCAAGGGCCCCAGCAGCCACCCTATCCCAGGTGGCGACCAAGCCCTCAACCGAGTCGTGTGTGTGAGCTTTGGGAAATGGCCCAAGCTCCGTCAGGAACCTATCAGGGTCCATCAGGCGCCTGGGGCGGTACCATTTTAATGGCCTCGCCTCCCTGCAGTCAGGGGGCGCGGAACGGAAGTCGAGCTTCAGGAGTGAGTGATCCATCCATGACAGGGGTTCCACAACTATATCCCCCATACCCAGATCACTCTGCCACTGATCAGAGACAAAAACCAGATCCAAGGTGTGACCTCCCACGTGGGTAGGGTCCCGAATTAACTGGGTCAGGCCCATGGCCATCATGGAAGCCATGAACTCTTTGGCAATCCCCGAGGTACCGCCGGCAGATGGCAGGTTGAAATCCCCCATGACCATAAGCCTGGGGGTCCCAACCGCCACGCCAGCTATAACCTCGAGGAGCTCAAGCAGGGCCGCTGCCGCATAGCAGGGAGCCAGGTATGCGACCAGCAAGCCCACCTGAACCTTGGAACCGAACTTCACGAAAAGGAGCTCACACCCGGTCGTCTAAGATACAGTGGCTTCCCTCGGACACAGATCCTCCTTAATAACTACCGCAACCCCCCCTCCCCTCCCCTGGGCCCTCGGCCGATGAAAGACCTGAAACCCGGCTGGGCACATCTCCACCAGAGGGACTCCCCCATCCTGGCCCAGCCAGGTCTCGGTAACTCCCACCAGGTCCGCACCCCCCTCACAAATCAAATCATGGATGAGGGGGGCTTTATTAACAATGGACCTGGCGTTACATAACATCAGCCGAAGGCCCAGGGCCCGATTGCTCAAACCCCCTGGGGAACGGGAAATGACAAGGGGGTCGGAGCACGCCACAGCAAACAAACAGCGAGGGCGCGCTCCCAGCACAGAATATGGCCCCCTACAACCGCCAAATCTGCCCCTCCCGCTCACCGTATCAATAGATTTAATTCCACCCTCCCCGATGACCCCCCCCATCCTCAATACAGTCCTGACCGGATTCCGACTCTCCCGGCCACGCCCAACCCCCGGCCTGGTCCCAGCCTCCGGCGAGTTGTCCCCCAACTCCCGCCCGGACCTACCTAACCCCCTTAAAAACCTGACTAAAAATTTAGTGAGATACCCCTCCCTCTCTCCGGATCCCATAATCCGTCCTTGAGATGGGCCCTCGAGAGAGTAGAGGGCCATTCCCGAGACAGGGGGACACGTCTCAGGGCCCATAGGTCTCTCATGGAGTAAGACAGCGTCCCGGGCTGGATCTTCTCTTTTCGCTGATCAGTCCCAAGTCTAGGCCGCCCCTGTCGCCTCCAAACAGATGAAAATCGTGGGGCCATTGGCAAACTAGTCACTGAAGTATCAATTAATGAAATTGGAATAAAATTGTTCACAGGAAAAACAAGTAACATAAGTGGACAAATAATAAAATAGAAAAAATAATCAAATGGTAGGACACTATATGAGAATGGGTAGGACATGTAGTGGCAGAGCCTTGGAGTAGAGTCAAAAGAGGAATCAGTCTAGAGTCCCAATATTGTCACAAACAGACCAAAGCCATCCCTTTTGAATTCTGTTAAACCTTATATAGTGCCAAAATAGTGATAATGGTTAGTTGACTAGATTTTGTACTTTGGCTTATTATCACCATCACTGTTCAGTCATGTCTGATCCTTGGCCACTCTATAGATCAGCACGCTACATGTCCCTCTGTCTCACACTGCCTCTGTCAACCCTAAAACTGGCCTGATTGAAGCCACACTGGAGCTGAGGGATAGGGAAATGGGATTAGAGATAGTTGGGGTTGTGTAGTCAAAATAAAATAATTTCTCTTGGAAACCAAGGACATTCTCACACCTGGCTGGAGGAAGGAGAAATAATGTCACCAGATCAGTGGACGTTGCCTTGATTGGGCCATGTAACTGTTTGATATTGGGGGGAAACTTTCACTTTTAATTAGGTGAAAACCAAGAAACCCTTCAGAGTCAGTTTTCACCAGGTATGTGCCAATATGATATCTCCAATAAAGTTATTCATTAAGGAATAGACCTGCCTCAGAGTTTTTGCTTGCAATCGATTTATTACTTGGAACCTTTGCAGCCTCCTTCAGATCCATAAAGGTCATCCCAGTGTCATCTTTTATACTGTCCAGCCAATGGATTCTAGGGTTCCCCTTCCCTTTTTTTCCGATGATCACTCTTAGCATGATTGACTTTTCAAATGAGCCAGCTTTCATGAGAGGATCAAAGTATGTTTGGCAATCTTGGTTTCAAGTGATAATTTTGCTGAGGTTTAGTCTAGGACTTCTTTGTTTGTTTGTTTTTGGAATACATAATAGTTCACGGAATGTGTAACAGTTGCTCTAGCACTACAGTTCCAAGGCATCCACCTTCCCCTATCTGCCTTTTTCAAAGTTCAAGTTTTGCAGTCATAAGTAGCAATTGGGAAAACTAATCTGCATTTGATTGTGATGTCTTTACTCTTCCAGATGTTATTTGTGCCAGGCATTGTAGTTTTTCCAAGTGCTATACATTTTCTGATGTCAGAACTGCAGTCACCACTTTGGTCGATTTTAGAGCCAAAGAAGATGAATTCCATTACTGTTTTGATGGTCTTATTGTCAATCTGCACTCTGACCTGTGTGTTCTCTACATGAAAGTTGTCATTATCTTTCATTATCCTACTACTGACTTTAACCCCAATAGTAGATTCCTCATAACTCTTTCTATGTACATGTTGAATAGAATAGCTAATAGGATGCAACCTTGATGATATCCTGAACTGTCAAAATCGATTATTAAAAATCAATTATTAACCAATCCATTATCCTCCACTTAGAGACAAACAACCTACTCTCTAATAAACAAATTGGTTTCAGAAAAAAACTATCCTGTAATCTACAACTCTTACACTGCAAAAACATATGGACTACACAACTCAATCAGGGCAAAGCAATAGACGCAATCTACATAGACTTCTGTAAAGCCTTTGATTTAGTGGTACATGACAAACTACTAGTAAAACTAAAATCTTATGGTATCTCTGGACAACTACATAACTGGATAGAAGCATTCCTGTCAAACAGACAACTAATTGGGAGCGTCTTATCAAATTCTGTGCCTGTCAACAGTGGAGTCTTCCAAGGCAGTATTCCAGGACCTTCTCTCTTCATATTCTACATAAATGACCTCTGCGATCATATTAAGAGCAACTGTGTTCTCTTCGCGATGATGTAAAGCTATTCAACACCATAGACTATACTGTTACCCTTCAAAAAGACCACAACTATATATCAGAATGGTCAAACAAATGGCAACTTCAAATCTCAACAAATAAATTCTCTGTCTTACATATTGGCAAAAAAAAAATCAGAAAATAAAATACAAGCTGAATAGTCAAGGCCTTGTTGATCCAAACTCTGTCAAGGACCTTGGAATACCCATCTCTAATGACCTAAGTGCTAGAGCCCACTGTAAATACATAGCCAAAAAAGCATTAAGAGTTGTTAACCTAATCCTATGTAGCTTTTTCTCTGGTAATATCACACTACTAACTAGGGCATACAAAACATTTGCTAAACCATACTTGAATACAGCTCATCAGTCTGGATGAGATTACGTATCTGACATTACGTATCTGATATTAACACAGTTGTGAAAGTCCAGAAATATTTCACAAGAAGAGTTGTCCACTCCTCTACTCGTTGCAGAATACCTTATGCCACCAGACTTGAAATTCTAGACCTAGAAAACCTAGAACTACGCCGTCTCAGTACGATCTAAGTATAGTATATAAAATCATATATTGCAATGTCCTACCTGCAAATGAATACTTCAGCTTCAACCATAACAATACAAAAACATACAATAGATACAAACTCAAGGTTAACCTCACCAAACTTGATTGCAGGAAATACGACTTCAGCAACAGAGTGGTCAATGTCTGGAATACTCTACCTGACTCTGTAGTTTCTTCCCAAAACCTCAAACGCTTTAACTTTATACTTTCTACTATTGACCTCACCCCTTTCTACGACATCTGTAGGGGGCGTGCATAAGCGCACCAAAGTGCCTACCGTCCCTGTCCAATTTTTCTTTTATTTTTCTTATATGTACTCATTTCTTGTATTCATAACGATGTTTATCCTTATACCTATTATCTTGTAAGCGATTGACAAATCAAATAAATAAGTAAATCAATCAATAAAATCAAAATGAGACTGAGACCCTGTAATTTTGATTAATGTAAAGACAAAATAACCCATTTCTCTTCATGCACAAGATCACAAGACGCCAATGACTAATAATCAAATAATTGTCAATTTAAAACATGACATAAAATCCTATAACCCGAAAATGGTTTAATAAGCTTGAAGAGAAATACAAGTCATCAGATTATTTTCTTCTCTGATACCTTTTAGGAACCAAGAAGAAATGGCACCATTATGTCCAATTTCATTTTAGGTTTTAATAATCCGTTTGTCATATGCTATAACTAAAATTGTCAAGAAAACAAAAGGCACTTCCTAGCCAAAAGTAAACTCACTTAGAGTAATTGAATTCTGTTCCCATTCAATCTCAGTAGCATGTATCTTCAGCATAATTTATGAGCATTTTATTTTAAAATGTTTATTGCAATTTTTAAAAGTAAATTGGTGGAGATCAGTGTAGCTTTTCGGATAACTTCTCTAATGTCTAGGCTTTAATTGAGTTTATCCATCAATGTCTTATATTCTTTTGAGAATGGATGCTGGAACTGGAACTTTTTACTACTATCTAATGAAAGGGCTGTAATTTAATTAACAATAGTATCTCGGTCAAAAAGTTTAAAGGTTATATCCTTACTATTTAATCAATCAGATTCTAATGTTTTATTCTGATGGCATACGGGAGCTTCAACTGTGTAGGTTCTATATTGAAAAAGAGATACCATAATAGTTTATGTTATATGTACTAAAATACAATTTAAAATATTTGGCGTTTCTAATTACATCAAAAGGATTGCAACTATCCAGTTTAAATAGTTCTGGAAGTATTAAAAAATTATCTGATAAAATTGCTTCAATTATTTTTATTATTTTTATTTATGGCTGCCTTTCAATAAAATATTCCCAGGGCAAAATCCAAGAATAATAAAAAGACTAGCAGGACAATCCAGTTGCTCTCAGACTGCTCTGAATTCAGACCATCCTGCAGCTGCAGGATGAATATTGAGCTGCAGAGATTGTCATTCTTTCCTGTTCATAAAAAACAGTTTCTCTCAATTTTTGTAATGGTGAGGAAATTGTTTCTCCACCTACACAATAGTTGCGTGAAAGAGGACACTGGTTTGGACACTATTTCTTTTGGGGCTTCTAGATTTTGAGCACCATGATATTGAAAAGAGACCCTGTCACTACTGTCTTTGAAAATGAAGAGGATTTTGAACCTGCTTGATAGCCATGAAGTGCTATCAACCTAAAATCCATCAGTGATAAAATTAGCATCAGTAAAATCAATTATTGTTTAAATTTAAATGTTACATTCTAAAAAGAGATAATCAGATCAGTAAGTTATAGATATAAAAGATTTCAGGATCATTCTCATATTAAATGCAACTCAGTTGTCTAGAAGAAACCCTTAGATTTTGGATGGACACTGGTGGATAGGAAATAACATAGCAGAATGGACCAATGAAAATACCATTTGAATTGTTTTATGATGACCAGAATCACAGTTTTTAAGTGTCCATGACATTCAAGAACTGTATAATGTAAATTCATATTCCAGAACTGGTATTTTTTATATATCTTAACTGTAATTTAAACTTCTGTTTTTATTTCTGTCATTGTTTCGTATTTAACAAAGTTTAGGGAAAAAGTTATTTGAAAAAAGTAAAGATAATGAAGATGATCTTACCAGATTTAGTTCTTCAATAGGCCTGTTATGATTTATTAGACTAAATTAGTATTTAAAAAAGATTCTTAGAATTGTAAGATATATTCACCTTCCAAGCTAGTGTTTTAGTGTCTACACAGCAGAAAGCACTATTTTCATATCATATTGAATGAACATTGTTTTCGTTGCACTGAAGTATTATTCAGTTATAATTTCCTTATTTATTTTCTAAACTAGGTTGATGTAGTAATGTAAACAGCATTTCCTAATAAACTTATACATTTTAGACAAATAGAATTTAATTGTAGAGTTTTTACTACTATCTTGGGAAGATTATTTTGGCAAATGTAAATCTCCAATAACCGGTAAGAATAAGTGATATTCAAAATATATCAAAACTTTACAGTCAAATTTAGCAGGGATTGCTGTATGTGACACGTGGCGCAAGCATGATTTAGGTTGATAATCTAATCTGCTCTTTCTTTAGCTTGTTAGTTTTAGAATATAAATATAAATACAATTAATCACCATTACAAAGCATGATATAAAAAAAGAAAATCCTTGAAAATCTTTCTATTCTAGGACAGTTGGGTTCTACTGTTTCTGTTTTGTTCTAACTTTCTTTAAATTGTTGCTCTACTATTTTATGCATTTGTTTGTCAATATTATATTTTATTTTGCTTCTTTGAACATAACCTGCTTTGGAAGGTTATTTTAAGCAGAAAACTAAATAAATAAATCAAATAGGAGCATCAAACCACTGTGTAATCTCTAATGCATTTTTTTGTGAAGTGCCCCTATAATAGAGCTGTCTGTAAAGTAAAGTGCTATTTGTTATAAACAGAAAAACTAAAACAGTATGTCTTTGTGTACCACAGCTAAATAAATATAACTAGCATTTTAATAAAGCAAAAAAAAAAAAAAGAAGAGGTTAATTCTTTTGGGTACCCTGCTGATTATTGAATATAGTAATGAAGGTAAATGAATACAGTTTTGAAAATATCCAAGCCTGTCCAATGACATACATTAAAATGTGCTGGTGGATGATAACACATTTATTTCTAAATATGGCTTTGGCTATCTTTTGGAATATGGGAAAGTGTTTTCTATGTAAATGAATTCTTAAGTTGTCAAATGTATGAAGTGGATAGAAACTTGCCAATAATAGCATATTATCTCACAAGCCCAACCTTCACTAGGAACATTGCAGATGTAAGTTTCAAAGTCTGAAGATTATTTTAAATGATTTTTTTAACGAAGTAATAGAAGTGTTATGTTTATAACAAGTACAGGTTAAGTATCAGAAAGAACAAGAAAGAGCATGCACAATTGCTTTTGAAACGTCGCATTGATATATTGTTCTGCCCTGATCCTGGTAAGTAGGGAAAATGCCAGCTCTCCTTCATTACAGAATATATCAGAATAACCATATGCCCATGAGATATTGCTCTTGTCTACCAGAATCTTAAGATGGATGTTAGGACACACATTTTTAAAGATGGGTTTTTTAACAGAATTTTAACACTGTCAACAATTAATTCAAACATTATTAATTCAACTTTCCTAACTAGAATGATTTTATTCAATCATTTAATGTATATGTTAACACTCGTTCAGTGACTAACAGAATCACAATTACTGTATGTCATTATAAATCTGATTTACAACTAGTATTTATACTTACTTTCTGCATAGTTATACCTATGCTATCAGGACTCAGAATCCTGGTAGTCATGACTCTGACATTTTTATGTCTTGGGGAAAAATTATACATTAGTTATTTTACAGAGTAACGTACCACTTTTTCTTTTTTCCTCTGTACTATCAACTTTTATTTTTGTGGTAGGTCACTAATTTTGTCTTGTGATGAGAGCACCATTTTTATGATAAGAAAGATTACAATTCTTGAACGGAAAGAGCATTTCAGATTCTATCTGTAGGAACCCTGTACAAATGTGAAAAGATGGCAATGCACAGTACTCATGCAGTACTCGCATTTGAGTGAAAGAAAAATCATGGAATGTTTGTAATCCAATGTTTCATTGTGACAACTCTCATGAACCTGGAAGAGATGGTGCATGGGTTGAAAGTAATGTTTATCTGCGAACTTAATTAGGCCGGTTTTTGTATAGGAGCCTAAACCTAGTATCAAGAAAGCCTTGTAGAAGTTTGAATTTAGATTTTGTCTTACCATCTTTTTCAAATCAAATGACAATATTTGTCCTGATATCCTTACTCTTACATTCTAAAATATGAAGACCAACATCAATTATTGATGATGCAAACAAAGAACACTCTGAAACCACTGTTCTAAATTAAGATTGTATAAATTCCAGGAGTCATCTGGGACAACAAATAAAAAGGTAAATAATATATATACTGCCACATAAGCTGCTTTTTTTTCTTGTCAGATACTTCATTCTTTTCATAACTTCACACCAAATTTCCATCTGAAGCTATCCTACTTTCACTAAATACTTTGATTTTTCAAGTGAGAATAATAAATATAGCCTGCTTTTTAGAACTGTTGCAAATTTTACTGGAATAAGAAGGAAAAGCAAGCCCATACCTTGTATATATTCCTTATTGTTCTTTTTAGAAATGGAAAGAAAACATGAATATTTCATTGTTGTAAGTATTTATTCAGTATACAACAACATACCACCTGGGAAATGAGTCTATATAATAAACGGCACAGTTATAATGCATTTTAGTATCTGCTACACTTTCAAGTAGTTAAAAAAAGCCTATAACCATAATAATGATTTTTTTTCTCCCATTGAGTGTGCAATTGAATGCAATTATGGAACTGATACTGAACTATGAGACATAAAAGGAAAAATCCATTAGTTTAACTGTGTATCCTGTTTCTAATTCAAATATAGACATTTTCTTATACACTGATACACATCAGATGCATGTTGTTATCTGCAGCTCTTTAATCGTGCATCAGTACATACATTTCCACTTCCTAATCATGAATTTGATTAACAGTAAAATTAAAAAATAATCAACCTAACCATAATTAGACATAATTAATCTCTGCTCTTTTCTATACATAGCATTTTTGCAAAAAAGTATCAAGCAATATATGGTATTAAAATATTAAACTTTCAGCAATGGTTAATAATGGCAGCAGTGTTTGTTTCATATGAGCATTACTTGATTTCATACATTTATTATGTGGTGTGTGTGAAATCTCAGGTTAGCTACTGAGATGAAGACTTGGGAAGGTCATGAGATCATCCAACTCATCTTGTGAACTGGGTTAGTCACTGGGAAATCTTCACATTTTAGTACACTATGAACAAACTTACAACTTAAATTGAGTAGGACATATTCAATCTATCCCACTAATGAATAAAAGACTCTGCTATATGCAGTACATGTTAAACCCTGCTTTACCCTTCCCTGCAGATGCCCCTTTTCTAACTTTACACTCCTTGGGACCACCAAGATGACATCAATTACATTCAGAAGAGCTGTAGACTTTATAGTAAGGCTGGGGAGGAACAAAGCATCTTTATTGCTCCGATATTCATTCTTCTTTTTCTATTGTATTAAATAATAAGCAGCTCCAAAGAACACGAGACATATTTTAAAAGAGAATGCAAATCTCCCCTCCAAAAAAACAGCACAAACTGGTATGCATTGGAACTAGTGTATAAATTTTTAAAAAGTAATTGTTTAAAAGACAAATTATTAAAACTCAAAATATTGCCTATCTGGTAAATAATGGGAAACTTTTTTTCACAGCAATGAAATATGATACCAGGTAACTTAGTATAGTTTCTACAGTAATTGTGATTAAAATATAACATAAATAGAGTAAACCAAGCAATTTTCCAAAAACAGTAACCGAAGAGTTTCTTTACTTCCCCACAGGCTTTGAAAGCAGCCTGGTGTTTTCCATATCAAGAGGCAGGTCTATACTAGACTTTGAAAATGTAATAGAAGAAAAAGAGTAGAAATTGTTCTTATCACTAAGAAAAAGCTGTTCCAAAGGATGGGGTTGTCACCAAGAAGACTTGACTTTGGTTTCCCTGATATCCAATTTCATGCTTTTTCTAAGAATCTCATAATTGGATAGGCAGTTTCAACTCAGGCAAACCATCTTAAAGCCATTTCTAACAAGCAACATCATAAATTGCACCCATCCCAATTGGTAGCCAGTGCAATTCCTCACTTAGAAGTGTTTTATGACAGAAAGTTTATTTTCCTTTGGTGCCTTTGCAAATTCCAGTATGAACTATTCCTATGAAGGTGACCAATCTGAATAATCATATTTAGCATTTCAATAGATACTATGTTCATTTTTAATTAGTTATGAATTGCCACATGTTATAAACTGAAAAAAATCTTGAATTTAATTTTGTCTGTGGTTGACAGTGCATTGATAGTTAACATCACACTAAAATGTCAAGTTAAGATTTGGTTCACTAGGGCTGCATTCCTTTGCTATGCAAAAGAAATTCTGATTAAATAATATATTTAATATATATTAAATATATTTAATATATTATATTATAGATAAATAGCTGATGATAGAACCAGGATTTAGAAATGTAATGATGCTTCCTGGAAAAATGTGCATGTCGTGTAATTGTCAGAATTCAGACATTGTTCAAGAAAGTAAAAGATATTTTGTATTTTTGGTACTTTTTAAACATTTTAAGATAATGTAATGTAAGACATGTAAAAGAGTCTTCAAACAACCAGGAAACAAACATTTCTAGTGAAGTGTTGTTCACCTTGAGCATTTTATTCACTAAAAGCTTTATATCTATTAAATAATTCGTATATTGTTTCTGTCATTCTGGATTGCTTAAATCAAAGATATGGGAAAGTATTGTTGCTTGTACTAAATATTGGAGAGGGACTAAAAGGATCCAGACATAGCAAAAAATATCTACTGAAGAAAATATTTTCTTTATGAGACAAGGGCCATTTTACTGGGATATCTGTCAAACATTCAAATCTACTGAGATTTCAGAGTAATATCATTCTTGCTTTAATATGCAAAGAATTGAGACATTTTAATGGATAACACTATCTCAGCAAATTGCAGAATAAAATAAACTAAATCCATACAGAATTGTAATGATAATAATTATTCTAACATTGTATGGTGTTTTCAATGTCTTCAAAGCTTCCACAAATCCCTATATCATCACAATAATCCATGTATCAGTAGTTGTTGCAAGGATTGGAAAACTTTGCCCTAGGAACTTTGATTATGTTTATATCCCAGCTATAAAGAATTTTTATAATCTGATGTACTTCTAGCTACCATATTTGTCTTGGGGTCTTGTGCAAAAAAAATTCAAAATCTTGCTTTGCAAGAGGATAAAAATGTAAGAAAAATAAAAGCATTATTATATAGAACAGAAAAAACATGGTAGCATTTGCACTGGAAATAGGAATACCCTAATAGCCTTGGTAGAAGATAACTTCATGATAATTTTATGATATTAAACTTACAGTGAAGGTTTAGGTTAAGACATTGTAATACAATATATATATAGAGAGAGAGAGACAGAGAGAGATTTTTTATCTTTTCTTCATTATTTTTATAAATAACCCAGATGCTAAACATATCTAACACTCTTTCTTCCTATATTTTGCATAACAACCTGTGAGTGGGCTGACAAAGAATAATTGACCCAAAGACACCCAGCTAGTTTTATGCCTGAGACAGGACTAGAAATCTGAGTCCCTTGATTTCTAGCCTGGTGCCCTAAGCACTAAAGAGATACCATTAACCTCCAACGTTTTTCATGTCTGCCTTTTCTGAAAGATACTCACCTGAAATCACTGTTCAGGACCATTTAGGCTGACAGAAATAAAACCTGGCAAGTATTATAGAAAATATGAATGTACAACATGGCAAAAATTATGGAGAATCCTTCCTACTGCACTGCTCTTTCCAACTTACATATGTGACCTTTTGTTCAGATTTAATAGCAACTCTACTTATCAGAACAAAACATTCATTTTGAGATGATGGAATAAGCACATGGGCATTGTTTGACAGACTGACTGGGTTACAAATTTCATTAGTGCTGATCCCTTGAATGCAAGAAGGGGATTGCAAATATTTAAAGCAAGCAAAAGTGGGAAACCTTTTGTGAACTTGCAATGAGAATGGATATAGGGAGCTTCTTCAAATAATGTACATTGAGCAGAAACAAGTTAAACCTTCTGATTATCTTCCATTTAGGGAAAGAAGAAAAGTAACATTTGAACCTCTCTTTTCCTTAGTAACTCAAATCACCAAGAAGAGGTATGGAGCTTGGTAGGCAGCTTTGACCTTATATAATCTATCCTAGAAATTTATGTTAGCCATATGAGACTGAATTTTGTGCTGGTGTCTAAGTATTCCGTGAACGAAGCAGAAGTCTTGATAGGGTACTCTACTAAATTTTACATGCAATTATAAGCTGTAAGAATATGTTATCTTCTTAGATCTTAGAAGCACAGCTTCCTTGAGTCTTTGAAGCACCACATGATGAGTCCTAGCTAGATTGGTCTGATCAACTAGATCTGAGCAAATAAATATGGAACGTGTTCTGGTTATACAGTATAAAGTTAGTTGGGAATTGGGAGCTGTCCCCTTAGGGGAATGCCTCATGGGAAATGTAGTTAATGCCTCATGGATGTAGTTCATGTCATATGGTCACAATCTTGATTGGTCACTGAATTGACCCTTGGTTGGGTTGGGGAAGTTTCCTTTAATCTTGCTTGGACCCCAGCATTGTGCTGGTGTCTTTCCCTTTGCTGCATCACTATGGGATGAAGATAACCATATTTTCACACCATGAAGGCAACTGTGCAAAGATTGGACATTAGATGAATCTCAACATAACTGTGAGTTATACCTTGAGGATGCCTATTACAATCCAATAAAGAAACTTTGTATGGAAGCCTTTGTAGAGTTTATCTAACTGTCTTTGTATTCAGCTAGAAAAGTTAAAGACAGAACAGAACATATTAGCATCTACTAGGAGATATGTAGTTTTGAGAAGCGTAAAAGTTCCATGAACTGACCAAGCACTAAATAACAGTTAGTAACAGAGATACTGCACTTTCCCACCCCACTTTCTCCATGAATTTCTGGACCTTCTGTTCATTACCAACCTTTGAAAACAAGGTCCAAACTACACCAATTCTCATTCCATTTTTGATGTTCACAGTGGGAGTATTTTTTCCAAATAAAATGTCATTATATACTGACCTGATTCATATAACATGGTTTGATTAACCATGGTTTATTGAATCAGTGAAAGTTGACTGGGATACATAGGTCTTTGACATAAACACCATGTTTTGTTATGTTTAAACCCATCAACCATCAGTCTATTTAGATCAGGACTGACACTCTAATTTTTTGGTCCTTTGTAAGGTGTTAATAAGAATTGACAAGTCTACTTATACAGTACATATCCAGAAAACCTAATTTCTTTATTACATATGTAATGACGTATAGTGAGGTTATTTTAGGGGAAACATGTGATGCAAAATTAATGTTACTTTTCCTCACATTTTGCTTCAATCAGACGTGTCTTTGTAGAAGATTCTCAACAAAGCATCCAGTTCTGCTGAATTGCTTGTTTAGAATAAATATAAATTTTCCAGATGATAATATTCTGCAAAATATGACTTTTCAACAGATCTCACTGACATGTAATTGTAATTTTCTAAATTCCCCAATTTTCTCACTTTTTTCTTCTTCAAATGATAATAAATGTATATCATTTCTAAAATGTATACTTTGCTGCCTCAATGAAAACATTTTTCAATGATTTGACATGTTTTGAAAAAATGATGAAGGATACAATCCTTACTCTAAAATATGCTGAAATGAGAATATATAGATAAAGAACAAATCATTCTATAACAGAAACCATTTTCTGCCTGTTAAAACTATACCTTGATTAGTGTGTATGAAATTTCCTAGCAGAGAATTGCACATATGAGATACAGTGAAAAGGAGCCAAAAAGGAAGATGAAAATGGTAGGGTAGTGGAAGAGAGAAATTATATCAAAATCCAGGTGAGGAAGAAACTCATATCTGATGTTCTCTCCTTTTGTCTGGGTTGTATTTCTAGTCACCATGGATTCAGCTGATATAATAGAAATCCAAATTATAATAGTAATCTGGATAAGCTCAGGTCCAGTTACAATCCAGTTATATAAAATTCACCTGTGAAATCCACTGACATGAATAAGACTTACTTCTAAATAAAAGGTACAGAACAGATTTCAAAATATTTTTACAATTTAATATTCCAATTTTTTAAAAAATACACGAACTCCAGACTTATCATTTTAGGTAGGTAAAGTTCCTCTTGCACATACGAGCTAGTTGTTTCTGGCTCTAGGGGGCGGTGCTCATCTCTATTAAAAAGCCAAAGAGCCAGCACTGTCTGAAGACGTCTCCATGGTCATGTGACTGGCATGACTAAATGCCAAAGGCACACGGAACAGTTACCTCCCCACCAAACTAGCCCCTATTTTTCTACTTGCATTTTTACATGCTTTCAAACTGCTAGGTTGGCAGAAGCTGGGACAAGTAATGGGAGCTCAATCCGTTACGTGGTGCTAGGGATTCAAACCGCTGAACTGTTGACCTTCTGATCGACAAGCTCAGTGTCTTAGCCACTGAGCCACTGCATCCCCTTTTTAAAAATCATTTTATCATTTTACCAGATTTTAAATAAATGATGATGAAATACATAATAATGACCCACGCAACAAAATAAGAAGACAAGGGAGGATTTCATCCAACTTCTGTATCAAAATTGAATTTTATAGTGCTAATAAAATTATTTTCAGCTTTAAAATCGACAATTTTAAGAGCGGTGGAAGAGAGGAAAACTCCTGCCTATCATGCAGCTGCTAAGTTCAGAGAGAACTTTTTTTAATAAATGAATTAAAAATTTACTTCAAATTTCACTTCAGTAGAAATGTGATGAATATCCATTTTATTATTAATTTACATAGATTTCACAAATGAGTTCTGGCATTTTATCATGAATTCCAGCTCTTGGGATCCCTTAGTCAAATTGTACCCATTTTTTTTCTTTGCTAAAGATGCAATTTAATGAACATTTAACCTGCAAAGCTTTACTGGAAACAAATAGATTTTAGATTGCAGCAGAACTAGATGACACCAAGGTTCTTAATACTGCGTGCCTGGACTGCATCAAATCAAAATTTGAACAGTTCACTAACTTTAGGAAAAGCTTCCACAGGAAAAGATGTTATTTTAATTTATTTTTATCACAGAGATTCCAGGTGCTAGAAATCCAAAAGAGCTTTTAACAGCCCAAGAACAATGTAAAGGCAAGGGTGAAAATATTTAAAGAGGATTTCAACTACATTTACAGCTGCAGCTGTGGTGACAGTTTATTAAGTTTGAAAGGAAAGGAATATTTTTAAAAGTGAAATATTTACTATAAGCCAAATAGAATTGTCACAGTGTCTTGACTTAATGCCATATAAAGCTGAGCATTAACATTTCAAAATGAGAACATTATCTGGTTGATTCTTTACATGAAAGAGGCAAAAATTTGATCAAACTTAAAATTGTAGAAAAAGTATCAATATAGAGAAAAATGTAGGTTGGAAATACAGTAAGGCATGTACAGCAAAGGCAAGGAGAACAATGTGACACTTTATTCATCAACAGGCACTTTGATGGGAAAACTATCAAGCAATCCTCTTTGCTTGTATTGGAAGCATCTGCAAGATCAGAAGATACCTTCAACAGATGTGGTAAGAATAGTAAACAAACTTCTCTTCTCCCACTGTATCTTCTCAGCATCATACTTTTCCACATAGAGATATTTTGGACAAAAGAAAGGTTTATTGAACCTTTGATGGCTTGCTGTGAGAAATTTGCAGAACACTTTGAAGATACAGTTCTTTCCATTTTCATAACTTGATTAATATAATTAATATAGTTAATATAATTACAGAATTAGAAATATCAGAATACCATCCTCCTCTCTTCTATAGGATGAGTTTATCCCCAATGCTTTTTAGCATCTATATCAGGTGTGTCAAACTCATGTCATTATGGTGGCATCACATGACAAATCGGGACTTTGGGATGCAGCCAGCGTATGACACATCCAGCCGCCCAGCTAGGACATGCTAAATGAAACCACTGATCTAGGACATTCTGGAATAGAGTTGAGATGCCATTAATATGCAGATTATATCTCAGTCTACCTCTCTTTGTCATCTAACATGGATGAGTATCAGGTCCAAGCCAAGAGCAATATAAACTAATCCAGTTAAATTTCAGTTTTTTTATTTGCTTATACCTAATAGACGCACAGATTAGACATTTACTATTCTTGTCCTAGTGGGTATACTCTGCAAGATTTTTGGGAATAACTATCCTAATTGTCTTCATCTGATTTTTATTCAGCTCTAGGTGTGTGTCTCTTGTCTCAACCACCATCCTTTGGAGTGTGTTCACTCCTACCTGGGAAAATGCCATCACAGTGATTCTGAATCAATACAAACAATTGCTGTATTCTTTATGAAAGTCCTGCTGGTCCTAGGTGGGTTCTCATTTACCATAAGAGCACATATTCATGCTTGGTGGTATTCCTAAATCCAACATTGACACTAGGTGGCTAACTGATTGGTAATGTGATATACTTTTCATCACCTTCAATAAATCTTCTTTGAAGAATCAGAGGTCCTGACTCACCTTTATAAAGAGCACATTTCAGGTATTGCCTTTACTAACTGATATACCATAAATATACCATACTATAATTACTGACTCATATCTTATATTGCAAGCTAAAGCCATATATTATTATGGTCTCTACTTCATATTTCCCAAATTGGTCTCTTATTTTACAATATTGCTGGATCAGGTGGTATTTCTATTGCAATAAATCACAAAAAATCAAGTGGGTTATATTTATTTATTTGAACTGAAGTTACTTACATGCATGTAATAGAGACTGTACACAAATGGAATGCTATGAATATGTATATGTGCATTTTACAATTTTTAGTATTTAAATCCCATGGAATTGCTGGATAATAAACTCAGTGCAGTGTTTCTAATTAAAATTATCTGCATATAATCACATTAATAGATTCAGCCTCTTAAGCATCTATAATTTTAATAGTTATCAGAAGAAAACAGTAAAATGCCAAGAATGAAATCTAAAACCATAGCTACCAAAAGTTGATATGCTTAGCATATTACTTTTAACAATACAGAACAATTTGCTTCACCTATAGTGCAGAGAGCTTGTCTAAAATGGTCAGTTATAAAAATTGGAGAGAATAAGGGAAGTAGCATAATTACATAATTATTTCAAGATTCAAATCAAGCTAATGATTTTGAAAATTGTATCTGTCCAACAGAAATTTCCTTTACACAAAGCTTAATCAATTAAACTGTTAGTACTCTGCAAAGAGCACAACTTTGCTTTTCAGAACTTCCTCATTGGGCAATTTATTCAAAATAGAGAGGTAACTGAAACCACTTTGGCATATCCAATCAAGGCATCAAGAAAGACCATTTCTGCTAATTACTGAGTCCTGAAGTGTAATAAGTGCTTTAATCTCCGGTAGATATTTGATGACATGCTGTAGCATTGGAAAACATATGTAAGTGAAAAACGAAATAGGATTCAAAATTATATTAAAGAAGGTTTTTCACAGAAGAATTGAGTTTTATCTTTGCATTGATTTTTTTCTTCATTGTTTGTTTTCTTATTTTATTTATCAAATTTATATGGCTGCCCATTTCACACCAGGTGATTCTAGCTGACATGCAGTGATGATATATTTATTTATTTATTTATTTATTTATTTATTTATTAAACTTTTATACCGCTCCCTCTCCCAAAAAGGGACTCGGGGCGGTGTACAGCCTACTAAAAACATATAATAAATACCCAATAAATACAATTAAAATAAATTAAACCAAATTGATCCGGCTGTCTAACCCAAAAATTCAGTTAAAAATTAAAAACTAATAAAACCCCGATTAAAATTAAGTTAAAACTAAAATACAGTTACTGGGCCAGGCCAGCCTGTTTAAAAAATAGGGTTTTCACTGCGCGCCGGAAGGTCAGAATATCCGTCATAGCCCGTATCTCCGGGGGGAGATCATTCCAAAGGGAGGGGGCTCCCACAGAGAAAGCCCGAACCCTCGGGGCCGTCAACCGACAACGGCCGGGCGGCGGTACCCCGAGGAGGGCAACCCTGTGGGAGCGTACTGGGCGGCGGGAGGTTGATGATGGCAGCAGGCGGTCCCGTAAGTACCCAGGTCCCGAGCCATGGAGCACTTTAAATACTGTCAGTACCACCTTGAATCGAATCCGGAAGGCCACAGGAAGCCAGTGCAGCCTGCGGAGAAGCGGTGTAACGTGGGAGCTCCGAGGAGCACCCACGATCACCCGCGCGGCTGCATTCTGGACCAGCTGCAGCCTCCGGAGACTCTTCAAGGGGAGCCCCATGTAGAGAGCATTGCAATAATCCAGGCGGGAGATGACGAGGGCGGAAGTGACTGTGCGAAGTGCGCCCAGATCCAGAAAGGGCCGCAACTGGTAAATCAGACGAATCTGATAACGACGGCTGCAATATGTTCTTCTAAAGACAGCCGTACGTCCAGGAGGACACCCAAGTTGCACGCCCTTTCCACGGGGGTCAAGACCTCTCCCCCCACGGCCAGCGAAGGAACCAGCTGGCTGTATCTGGGCGCAGGAAACCACAGCCACTCGGTTTTGGTCGGGTTGAGACGAAGCCTGTTACGACCCATCCAACTCCGCACGGCCTCCAGGCATCGGGACATCACTTCGCCGGCTTCGTTGGGGTGGCCCGGGGTGGAGATGTACAGCTGAGTATCGTCAGCGTACTGATGGAACTCCACCCCGAAGCCACAGATGACCTCACCCAGCGGCTTTACATAAATGTTGAACAGCAGGGGCGAGAGCACCGACCCCACATCGTAGGGGCCTCGGGGCCGATCTCTGCCCCCCCGTCAACACAAATTGCGAGCGGTCGGAGAGGAAGGAGGCGAACCACCACAACACGGTGCCTCCCACCCTCAACCCCTCCAACCGCTGCAATAGGATACTGTGGTCGACAGTATCAAAAGCCGCTGAGAGATCTAACAGGACCAGGACAGAGGAACAACCCCTGTCCCGGGCCCTCCAGAGGTCATCCACCAACGCGACCAACGCCGTCTCCGTGCTGTGCCCGGGCCTGAAGCCCGATTGGAGGGGGTCAAGATATTATTTAAGAGTACCGTACATATCTCACAATCTGATTGTTTTTGTCAAGTTTGTACATTTATACAATGCTAAAATCAGTCGATGGTTGAAAAAAATAAATGTAGAAAAATGAATAATTGATTGATTATAGTTCAGCCACTAAAATAGGACAACTAATGACCTGTGCATTGATCATATCTAGCCTATAAAAATATACACATGTGAAAAAGTATCATATCAAAAGAAAAACTTAGTCAAAATTGATGAGTCATTTGGTCTGACTAAATTTTCTAAAGAGACTTTTGAAACTCAGAATGAATAAATAGTAGTATATAATAGAAATAAACTCTTCTTAATTTTTTCACATAAAGGAAGTTTTCCCATATATGGTAATAGAATATTCATTTTGCTGTAGAACTGTAGATCTTAATGAGATAAACCACAGCTGCAGATGTTTATAACATAAATTTACTTTAGGTTTCTTCTGTGTTTTGTCGAGAGAGACTAGGATCTAAATCATTTCTTTCAAAAGTCCTCATTGTAGAATCATCCTGAAGTATAGAACCTGAATAGTTTTAGTGACATTTTAATTACCTTTATTGCTACAATCTATGAAAGTCAATCTGGGAGAATAGTTGCAATGCTAGAAATTCTCATTATAGTCCCATATAAATAGCCAATGTGAATTATTTTTAATGCTATTGAACTACACAGCTGTTCTATTCAATACTATTGTAATGAACATCGGTAAATAGGATTGTGTCCATTGTCATGATTATTCTTAGTATACATTTAGCATTTAACTTCTAAAAGAAATAGTTCATGTATGCAAATAGATTCTACTTTTGCAACATTTCCAGATGTAAGTTCAAAATGTCTGTTATAAACCCCTTAATTATTTACAGAAACATGCTGAATACATAAATGTAAAGGCTAGACAATTCATTGCAGCAAACACAACCCAATTTCACATTATGTAGAACTGGGCAAAGTATTCAGATTTTCAGATTTTCTTTTGTGGCCTAAAAGTGCCAGTTAAATGGGGAGACAGCATGGAAATTTCTTGAGGTAGTTGCAATGACTTTCAAGAAATCATGGTTGCCTCAGATGTTTGCTATCCTTACATACTGTTACACAGCACTGTTTGAATGTACTACACAGGTCTAGTATTCATCTGAAACCAAACACAACTCTCTGCATAGATTTTACATAGATCAATTTTATCAATGTCTGTCCTGACTTCTGGCTGATGCCACGGCACTATTGGAAACAAAGAGCGAGTCTCTGCGCTCCCACGCTGAGTTCTCCCTGTTGAGGACTCTGAAAGCAGCTAAAGCCTGTGGTGGTGGTGAAAAAATGGACATCCTGCAGTTTGGGGAAATCAGCAACTCTCCTGCTGGACTCAGGGCTTTTTCCCTTTCTCTCAGTGAAGAGAAGAGGCAGCCATCATGGCTGCCATGAAGCTGCAAAAGCCGAGGCAACAAAGGACTATGCAGGAGCAGTGTAGATGAACAGTGATTGGAGCTGGGTGAAAAGATTCTTTTTTATTTAGACCCTAACTTTAAAGAAAAGAAACAAAGATTAAAATCCAGGAAAAGAGACTGTTAGAACTATTTTTCAAAGCAGTGAACAATCATACCGAGAAAATATGCCACCTTCTGTCCGATCTAAGTATAGTATATAAAATCATACATTGCAATGTCCTACCTGTCAATGAATACTTCAGCTTCAACCATAACAACACAAGAGCAAATAATAAATACAACTCAAGGTTAATTGCACCAAACTTGATTGCAGGAAATATGACTTCAGCAACAGAGTGGTCAATGTCTGGAATACTCTACCTGACTCTGTGGTTTCTTGCCCAAACCCCAAAAACTTTAATCTTAGACTGTCTACTATTGATGTCACCCCTTTCCTAAGAGGTCTGTAAGGAGTGTGCATAAGCGCACCAACATGCCTACCGTCCCTGTCCTATTGTTTCTTTTTTATTTTTCTTATATATATCCATGTATTCATAACTATGTTTTTACTTATACCTATTATCCTATTGTCAAAGCAGTTGACAAAATACATAAATAAATAAATAAATAAAATTTAAATTTTTTTAAAAAAAATCTTAGACCCAAAAGAAAGGAACTAAAGAGAGAAAAGCTAAAGATCTTTTAAAATATAGAAAATTGGATTCTTAAATTGGGCACGCATTGTTTTGGAAAGGCATTATAAAATGCTTGAACTATCTACTTGAATATACTTGAATAGCTGACTTTGCTTCTAAAGAACAGGAAGTTCAACAAGTTTTATGTCTTTAATCAACCAATATGACTCTTAATAAGGAGAAAAATGACTTTCTTTCTTCATGGCCATAGCTATACAAATATTTTCCAATAAACCCACACTTTCCAAATTACAATTTCTTCATAAATACCATAGAAAGAGGTCTTGATATCATTCTGTTAAATACCTATTTAGATTTATTCATTTCGGTTCTTTTAAATATTATTTCCAAGCTTCAGCATTCAATTTATCATTATTTCTACTGTATCTGGAATCCTTCATAAAACCAGAATTAATTTTGAAATAAAAGTTTGGATTACAGAGTGCATTTTTAATGGTTTGCCCAACATTTAGTGTGTTTTGTGTTTGTCATAGTCTGAAAGGAGAACATGAAAACTCTGAGATCAGTGAATAAATGATATAGGGCATTAAATTTATTTCAGGGCTTGAAGTACCTTCATGTTAACCATGTCATAATTTATTTTTCTTACTGAAAATTTTTCTCATGGATTCCTTACTAGCAAAGCAAAGACTTCTTCTTGCATCCTTATCTTTACATTATCACCTGTGTATACAATGGTTCAACAATCAATTAAGAAGAAAAGGAAGAAGATTAAAACTTTCTTAAAAGTTCTGCTAAGACTGTGGAACTTATTTTTAGTGTGTTCTGATCTGAATAATTAAAAGAAAACTATACTTATAAATGTGCTCTACAATGACCAAATTCTGCGCATGAGATTTCAAAATCAAATGGTAAAAATAATTGAAAATTATAAGTGGAAAAAATAATCACTACAACTACTTCGTTGCTTTCTATCTCTGAATCCTAATCTGTGTTACTAATGGGGTGGGGTGGGGTATACTCATTCATGGGGCGAGGGATGGAAAAATTATTATTAATAGAAAAACTAATTCAATTTTATGTATAAACTATCAGATTGAATATTTTAGGCTTTTGAAGTGTTTTCCTCTTTTTTGTTAATTATTAAGTAGCTGACTGCTTGAAAGTAGTAACGATGAGAGAGTCCAGTAGCTGGTTAATCTAAGTATTTTTAACAGAGGCTGTGATCCATCACATAGGCCAGGCAGGCATTCCAATTGTTGCCACTTCCTGAAAGTGCCTTTTGTAGTGTTGATGAATTTGGGAATTAGCATTATAACCACTACCTCCAAAAAAGTAAACCAGTGTTTCATTTTAAAGGCAACATTTTCTGTGTCTGAACTCTGGCTACTAAATAGCAGCTCTCTTAATCTCTCAAGTGACACAGAAGACCAGTCAAGTGGAAAAGTTTTAATTGAAATCATTAAATAAACTGCTCCAAATAGAATTCAATGTGAGAATATATGGGAATATCACTTAATTGAAATGAAGTCCAACTTTCTAGAAACTATCAATTACGAATACTTTCTAAAAATAAGTCATGAAATCAGGAGCAGTCCTGATATTGTAAGAAGAGTAATATTGAAGTATTTAAACTTCTTTCCACTCTGTTTATAAAGAAATATATGAATTGTCCTAATGTCTTCTGAGAAAAATACCCTAAATAAATTTAAATCACTGATTTTGAAAAATCTGTGGTGTTTTGGGCATAACTAGTGTAATGAATTAAAATTAAATCTATTATCTCTTAGTAATTTTAATTAGGTAACTTTAGGTATGTGTTTTATTAATGAACAAAGTCTATAAAATATTCTTGTGGGTTTTCTGTCATTTTAAAACCGCATTAAAGGTTAATGATTAAATATTACTAATGCCATTGTCTTTGGTTTTTTTGTTCTTATTTTAAAAAGGACTCATGGATAGAGACCGTACAAGCTTTCTTTACTAAAAGGACCTACCAAAAATGAATCATGTGGATTCCATACTTTGCACAGGGACAAATTTCAAAAAACAATGGTCATTGTGTATTCTTCAAAATCAAGGGCAAATATTGTCTAAATGCTGCAGACATTGTCTAAATATGAACCAAGTTTATATTTATGTATAAAATACTCCATACAGAAGCTTTTTTAAATTAATTTTAATGTAATCACATGTGATAACAAATTCATAATCATGCATAGTGAATCTTGCTTGGCACATATTACTGCAATTTTGGAAAGTTGCATCAATATATTTTTAAAAACTCATGTTAAAATTAAATATTAGACCTATTTTTAAACAAAAAAGAATATTTTTATATACACACCCACACATATATATATTTAAAAGATATTTTAAAAGACCTAAACATGTGACTAATAAATTACCCTGTCTATTCATTAAATTCATAATTAGAAGTAGATTTTTATGCCTAAAAATATCATAAGGGTTTTTCAGTCATTGATACCGATAGATGTTGTCTTTTGTCTATTCAAAAAATTCAACTTCACCATTTCAGCAAAGTCTGTAATTTTCACCAACCATTCCTCCTTGTGGTATTGCCAAATCTTTTCATCTTTGTGTATACAATAATCTCACTGCAGTTATTATAAGAGTATCCCATGGCTCTTTTTTTTTAACCTCTGGTTCTGGTTTCAACTGAAAATTGATACTTAAACTCATTTGAATCATTGTATGAATTTGAATCCAACCTTTTCTAGCTTTTTTAGAAGTTCACCAAGTATGATAAAAACAATCCTTCTTGTTGTTCATATTTCCAACATAAATTTGAAGTAGCAGATAGAATTATTTCAAGGTTTACTGTGGAATCCAAGCCAAACAACAGCTGTAAGTAGGGAAAAATGAAGGATGTATAGTGATTGAGGAATTTAAGCATGTTCTTCCTTCTTCTCATTTGTTCCCCTTATAAATACTCCTGAATGTCTTTTTAGAGTAAGAAATAATCAAATGCCTTCTTTTCCTTCAGTAATTTCTTTTCTACAAATAACTGCATCTGTTTTTAATAATGATGCCTTCTGTTGACTATAATGGAGAGGCAATCTCTAATGTGCGCATTCAAGGTTAGAGTTTCAGGCTCCTCATTAAAAAATCTACTGTTGCACCAAGATGATTCATGCTACAGTGCTTTTACTAATTAAATTAATAGTTACACTTGCTTACTAAAGAGATTAACTTCTGTATCACCTTCACTAGATGGGTTAGTTGCTAGGCAGCCCACACTAGGGGTTTGTTCCATGCTTCCTATCTCTAGGGATAAAAGCTGTTATACATCTTTCATGAACAAAATAAATGCTATTCTGCCTTCACTAGGAATATCCATCTTTTCATCTTAATTGTCTTGTTTTAATCATTTTTCTAGTGTACTCTTGCTTTTATTGATATTGATATTGCTTTTATTGATATTGATATTGTTTACAACATATCTTAATGTATAACAACATAGAGAATTCATATTTAAAATGTCCTTTTCTTCACACCCTAGTTTTTTTGGGGGGAGGGGGTTAAATTCCCCTTTATTATTTTAATATTGCCTAATACTACTTCCTCCTCCTATTTTCTCCATAACAACAACCCTGTGAGTTTGGGCTGAAAGACACCTATTGTCCCAAAGACACCTAACCCATTTTATGCCAAGTGGGCCTAGAACTCACAATCTCCTGGTTTCTAGTCTTTTGCCTTAACCACTAGAACAAATTAGTTTCCCCCACCTCCCATCCCTTGTGTCTTTCATTGTTCTCTTAATTTATTATAACATTTATGCCAGCTCTTGAAAATTTTTACATTATCAGAACAAGGATTGCTAATTGTTTTAAAACTTGGAGTTTTAAAAATATAGCAACAAAAAAAATTAAAATAGGCAATAATGGGAATAACAGTCATATGATCTCATGCAACAGCACTGATACCTTGCATAATATTATGTAAAATTCTAAGATCTCAGATGTTCACTTAAAATAAAATTTAACAGCATTTTTAATTAAAAATCATTATGAGTGTTTATATTCCATGGAGGCCATCCATATAGAGATATCATGTCTTGCTGATCCCTATAATAGCAACTTGTATTCATTACCTTTGCCAGACAGGACACAAGAAAACCTACATGCTTTTTAAAATTCATTATTAAAGAGACTTAATCAGGGGTGGGATTTAATTTTTTTAGCAACTGGTTCTGTGGGTGTGACTTAGTTGGTGGGTGTGGCTTGATAGTCATGTGACCGGGTGGGTGTGGCCGACTTAACATCACTCACGTCAAGGGGCACTTCTCCTTGCCTGGCCTCTCATGACAGTGGGGATGTTGCAATGGTCATAAGTGTGAAAAGTGGTCATAAGTCACTTTTTTCAGTGCCATTGTAACTTTGAATGGCCACTAAATGAACGTTGTAAGGCAAGGATTACTTGTACAAAAATACAAAAAGTTTCTTTGCTTGCAAAAATCTGCCCTAAATACCAATCATTAGATTAAAAATGTCTGCAAGCCGGAATTACAAATCAGGCAGGGTGTCAGAGCATAAATTGAAACCTTTTAGCAGAGAAGTCATTTAAGCTCTCCAGAAAGAGCACACCCAGGAAAAGCAATCCTTAGATCAATTTGCACCACTTACAGATACCAGCTGGTCTCACTCATCTCACTAGATATCCTAAGGAAATCATCCAGATTTAAGGAAAGGTCACATGCCCCAAAAGGCAGTAAAAAAAATCAGTGCCAAGCTTGCATCCTGACTCTTGGAAGTGCCAGATACCACTAAAGCAGTGAAGGAAGATCCCCCTCCCCAAATAGAAAAAGAAATCATGAGGCAGGAAAAAATTCAGACACAATACAAATAATCACAACAGTAGTTGTTGCTTGTTAAACCAATTACCAGAACAAATAGACATAGGAACTAGCCAGATTTCTCAAACTAGTTTCTTTTCAGGAACAGAGATTAATCTTTTTCCTTCCAAACAAAGCTGAATAGGAAAAATTATCTCATCAGTAAACACAGGATTAAACATCACCAAGCAGAGAATTAAACTTCAACAAAAACCAGTTTTAGACCAAAACTCAGAGTAGATATGTAAATTCATATTTGAATGTCAATCTTTCTACCTAGCCAAAAAGAAGTATTTCCAGGGAAATATTTCCTCCCAACATCAGTGTAAAAAGCTTAAAATAACCCTTTAAGAAAGTATCAAGGAAAAAAAACACCTTCAGAGACAGTAAGTCTAGGCATACTGCCAAGAATGCAATAAGGGTGGGAAAAAAACAAAAGGAGATTTCTTCTAACTGCTTAGAAAGTTAACAAGGGGTTCTACAGACCCGGTCAGAACCAGTAGAATCCCACCCCTGGACTTGATCATGCCTTGATTGCATCTGCATAACTTAAAAGATCTCATAATCCAATTTTTGCCTCAGTTCTGAGGTTGAAAACTTTTACAAATATAAATATGTATATATAGGTTGAATTTGTAGACATGAATATCTGGATTTTATATTCTTTTGCCATATATTTTAGTTATATATTAAACATTGTAACTTCTGGATTTTACTAGTCTCTAACCTAAAATTAATGTTTTTATAAATATGGTTATTTATTTATTTAATACTGGATTCAGTTGAGAATGTTTCTGAAGTGACATAGATAGGATTGCCATGTACAGTCTATGATATTAATGTCAGGTTCACATTGTTCCAAAGAAGCTTGGCAGGAATTAGATTGTTGGAAATCTGCTGTTCATCTCATATCTCCAAATGCACTTAAAATAATTAACTTAGAGCAGACCAAAATAAAAGCCATATGCACATATTTTAAAAAGATATAGGGAAGAATAATTAATTCAATTTATTACTATTTTATTTTTATTTTCTGAATATTTGGGGTATTCAGTTAGGTGAGTATCATTCACTTTTTGCAGTCATGTAATGGGATTGTTGCAGTATGAAATTGTTCTTAAATTGCATCCACTCCTAAATAAAATTTCTGATTATGAATAAATACAGAAGAACTGAAGTCTAAATACTTATTCATCTGTTCCATTTCTTCTCTCCAAGTTGCTGAATAGATTTAATGACTTTAAGATTCTAAATGCCATTTAGATTTTTTTTTATTTAGTGCTCAGGAATCAATACGTACTCTTAAAGGTCATGTGGTACTACACTTAAAGCAGCATTATTTCACTGACAGTTAGATGCTTTTCTTCACTGGTGAAGAATATGTCATAGTGTCTAAAAGATTGGCAATGAGATAATATTTTCTTAGAGATTCAATTTGGAAATTATAAAATATTTGAGTGCAATGTTGTTTATCTTCGGAAAGCATGGTATCTTAATTTTTTGAAATATACTTTATTGTATTTATGTACAATACAACCTTCCAAAGCATTTTTGAAGGTTGGTGTGATTATAATAAGAAAAATATACAATGACTTATTCTTTACTATGCAGAGTTACTTTAAACTGAATCAATATATGAACCTTTCATACTTGTTTGCTGGCTAGCTTAATACAAGATTAAGAAATTAAGTAAATAAAAACAATATTGTGGAAAAAATATTTTTGAATACCAGTATGTCAAGTAATATAGAGCCTCATAATTAAATAACTTACTGTAACATAATGTAATATATAATATAGTCTGT
Source organism: Bungarus multicinctus (assembly GCA_023653725.1). NCBI lineage: Eukaryota > Metazoa > Chordata > Lepidosauria > Squamata > Elapidae > Bungarus > Bungarus multicinctus. The sequence goes on from CM042849.1 coordinate 37,569,179, forward strand.
TAACAAAGATGGTATTTTTTAATGTCACATATTATTAGTAACAGTCTGGGTTAACTCAAAATATATTTTTGAACTTGAAATATACTGTTCTAGAGAATAAACAGTATTAGATATACTTTGTATTAAGAATATCAGCTGTATTAAGATTTTCCACCAAAAAAAACATTATTTAAAATTATTATTAAAAATTATTCTTCCTTTTTTATGTTCTTTATTAATAGCAGGAATGTTTCTTTAGTGGAAACCAATGAGGATGCTTTGTGAAGTAGAAAGAAGATACTATGGATGAGTCCATCATTTTTAAAAATTGTTCCCTTGCAGTCATCTGTCTAATTTCTAAAGAAACTTCTAATAAGAAAATTGTTAAGTAGCATTTGCTGTTTTGAGCTCAAAATGGTTTTGAATAGCAGATAGAATATTTACAATAACTTTTTGACCATGAAAAAATTGCAATTTTTAGGACTTCTGGTTCATTCATCGTCGGAGTGGAATCTGTGATCGTGCACAGTTTCGCCCCAGGCTCACTTGCTGGAGGATCCTGATTGAGACTAGAACCACCCTGGGGTGGTGGTGAAGAAGTCGGGAATCACTGGAAGTGGTTGAGGGAACCGCAACTCTCCTCCCTGACAGGAAAAACTGCTCCCAAAGGCAAGCTGTAGCGGTGGTCCTAAAATGGCCACCACAAAGAAAAGTCTGGGAAACTAAAACTGTGCTGGAGCAGAGAAGCAGCAAGTGGGATGTGAACCAGGCAAAATACATGGATTTTGAGGTAGACTGGTATTAAAAAATAAAGGACTACTTTGGAGGAAAGTGTGTGGAATTAGTGACCAGAGAAAATGAGAAGGAAATTGGATTTTATAAAACTGGCTTGAATTATTGTACTGGATTAACTTGGATGAGAAAATTTAAAGGAAAACATTTTAACACACAAAGGTTTAGAAATTAAACTGGACAACTATTGGATTATTGGCATTTAAAGGAAATAACTAAATGCTGAAATTGAGTGTGTTGAAAAGAAAAGAAATAATAGCTAATGATTGATGACTGAAATTAGCAAACTTAATACAAGTACTATATTTAACAAAGAAAGTTAAAGTTAAGGAAGGAGTGAATTGTGGAAAAGACTCAAGAGCATCACCTGATGGTATAGGAAAATTTTCAGTGACTTTTTTAAAAAGTGCTTGGTCTTTCTAAGAAATTGAACTTTGGAACTTAAAAGAAAGTAAAAGAAACTCCATTATAATAAAATAAAAACCCTAGAAAGTGACATTAGAATATTACAAAGGGGAAGATATTTGAAAATATTGCCATAGAAACACACACACACACGCACCCCCGCCGGTGACTGTGAGAAACAGTTGGGGAAGGGCCAACTAGAAGACCTGGAACAAAGACTTAAGGACATTGATTGTGAAAATAAACTTAAAAGACAGTGACTGAAATAATATACTGGATTTTGGGATTGAATACATCTATTAAGAAAGAGGAATACATCTATTAAGGAAGAGGAAAGAAAAGGAAAAAAGGAGAGGGCATAATGGAGGAATTATTTGTTGAAATAAGATTGGACTAGCAAGATATAAGGAAAATGATGAAAATTAAACTTGAAATGTGCAATTATTTATTACAGAAATTAGAAAAGGCAACTCAGCTTGTAGAAGAACAAAGTAAACCAGAGGGAGAGGGGTTTAACAAAGAAGAAGCCAGCTTTGAAGAACAAAGGGAACAACAATTATTTAAGCGGCGGGAGAAGGAATTAAAATCAAAAATTTGTGGTCTGATGTGATAATAAAAAGGAGAATGGTTTGGAAAATGAACAAAAGGAGAGGGAAAAAGCAGAAAAGGGAAATATAAAAAAAAATCAAAAGAGGGAGGGAGAAAAACTTAATAATTGGAATGAGAAATGGAGGGGAATAAAAATGGGGAAAGGGGGAATTAAGAGAAAGGTCCAGAAAATAAAGAGAAACAGGAAGCAAACAAGGATGAAAAGAAATTACATTGTTAAAAAAGCAAGAGATAATGGGTGAAAAAAGGACAGAGAAGATTCCACAAGGTAATATGTTGTGATATATAAGAATAAGTCCTGAAAATAAATAAGTATACAACTGATACGTTTTTTTAATTTCTCTTTGTCTTTTTTTATTAAAGGATTATCGCTACATTAGACATGGAACTTAATGGAATAAATATGGAATTGGAAATTTATAATAAGAATATTATATGTTAATTAATGATTAGTGATGTATAAGAAAAGGAAAAAATGATGAAATGAGAACCATTATGGAAAGATTAATATCAGTTGGTATAATTAATTGATTAGATTAATACTTTTTTAATGTATAAATCAGTGATGGTGAATCTATGGCATGCATGCAAACGAGCCGCGGGCAAACTTATCTCACTGTGTAGTACCTCACATATGCGCACCTCATAGCTGATTTTTTCGGTTGGTTTGAGGCCTTTTTCAGCCTCCCAGAAGCTTGGAAAAAGTCTCTGCAAGGTTTTTCAGGACAAATAATAGGTCCATTTTGTCACTTCCTGTAATACGAGAAGTGACAAATTGGGCCTATAATTCAACCTGAAAAGCCTTGCAGCCTCTGGGAAACCAACAAAGGCCTCAAACCAGCTGAAAAATCAGCTGTGAGGCGCAGTGCAGGTAAGGGGGTGGCAGAGGGATTGTGCACACATGCACAGGGGCGTGGGAGAAGGGCATACATTGCACTCTGGGTACTTGCATGCAAGTGTGTGCACGCTGGTGTGCACACAATTTTGGGCACAGGAGCCCAAAAATGTTAGCCACTGCTGGTATAGATGATTTATAAGGTGATTGAGAAAATGTAATGTGGAATCTGACAAGTGTGTGTGTGTGTTATATAAATAGGGAGACTGGTATTAAGGTAGAATGAAGGTGGCTAGGTCGAATTATTAACCAGTGGGGACAATTTTGAATTAATAAAATAAGGACTGATAAAATTGCAAATGTGAAAGAAAAAGGTAGCATAGGAAATGAACATAGAAATGAAATGAAAATTTTAGATAACATCGTAAAATAAGATATGAGAATATCCTAAGAAAAATGAAACAAGTTATAACATGAATTGGAATTGGATAAGATATGTTTAATATTTAATACTTATAAGGATAATGACAATGTGATATGAAGTTGAATAAATAAAATGAATAGGTAACTATGCTCATGTTTGTATTGAGTTGTGAAATCTGGAACCATACTGCTTGCCAAATGAGAATTTTTTATTTTAAAAAAACAAAATTGGGGAGGAAATTGAATAATGAAATTACTAGGTATGTTTAACTGATATGAGACTTTGAAATGTTGAAAATAAGAAATGAATGATTGTGATTTAATGTGAATATGTGTATTAAGAGATATGATTGGTATTATTAAGTTTGCCTATTCTAAAATGTATGATATATTGATGCCACACTGTTAATGTATTGTGTATGTGTAGGTTGAAATAAAAAACTTGATTAAATAAAAGAAAAAAATGCAATTTTTGTGGGAATCCAAAGTGAGAACAATTAAAGAGCAATTGATGAAGATTTAGGAAGACAAGTTAACCATAATATCAAAGTATTAAAGGGCAAAATGCATTAACTCATTTATAGGCTGCAACATGCTTTTTGCTTTTTGTAGAAGTGATTTCTACTGAACTTAGAATTATTTACAAACACAAATAGAATTTATATTATAGCTTTCATTATTACTTTTACATTACATTATTTACTTTTACTTAAATATAAATTTAAGACCTGTCATTTTATAACATTATTTTAATGTTTGCCAACATAATTTTCTTACTGTATTATTTTTAACATTTATTAATTATAGTTAATTATATTTGTATTATATCTAAATTATATTTATTGTTTGTTAATTATATTTTACTTTTCCTATTTTTAAATAAATAATATGCTAATAGAATTTTGTTATGCAGGCTTATGAATAGAAATATATATACCTATATTTATACCTAATTTTGCAAATAAAGGATGGACATTTATCTTTTGTAAGTTCAGTAAGTTGTACACTATTATATCATTATATACATAGAGATTAGAATATTAATTTAGAATCATACGAAAGAAAAACCAGCCCTACCATCATTTTTGCTTGGAGTTGAACTCAAAAAGGATGAAAACCCAACAGTGACTAAAAACCCCATTTAAAATGGACACTTTATCCTTCTGTATAGGTCATCAGGTCCATAGTCTCTTCACCTCCATTGAAAATTTTCAAAGGCAAAGAAAACAATAAACATCAAAGCTTTTCTATAGTTGTATACTGCCTTTTCAACAGTTCATATTTTGGACCTTTTAAAAAATGCAATGTCAGCAGTAAATCTTTTATGATTTCAGTCAGACTTTTGAATCAATATCCCACAGAGCATCACACTACTATGCTGTCTGTGGAGTGCTTAAAACATGAGGGCAGAAATGGGACTGAAAGTCTGAAACACTTCCTTTCAATGGCTTTCATCTGCTTTTTCAATGCTGTAACCTTTAAAGAAAGAAGACGACATAGTAACTATGCTTAAAACAGCTATAGAAAACTACGTGGATGAATCCATAAAGTCACCAAAAGTCAATCTCTATTTGAAGTTATTTTATCTTGTTACCTTTGGAAAGGAAGTGGACTAAGTACAAATCTCCACTGATTTTGGTTTATGAAAAAGTTGATAAGCCTTAACTGTGTTCTTTTTTTAAACGGTTTAACATTTTGGATTTTTAAACATTATCCTTTAAATCCTATCCTTTGAAGATTAATTCTTATGTCTGAGAATGTTTACACAACAGGATTAGTATTTTTTATAAATACATTGTTAAGCCAGTCCAGTCCTGCTTATCTCATAATCAGTCAATGATAATAGATTGATATATGTCTCTTACCTACTTTTGCATTAGACATCAGAGAAAAATCACATATTATTTATGTGATGAAATGCATATAAAGTTTAATGGATCTTTTTTTTCTTTTTGTATAGAGGCACTATATATGTTTCTACTTATGATCTTAGGATACCAATTCTCAATCTAACTACATTATGCCATCCATAATGTACTTGGATTTATGGAAGATGTAAAATCCAATATATCTGAAGGCTCATGAGTTGGGGACCATTTAAGATACTTATGGTACTTTTTGACAAGAACTTAAAAATATGCTCTTATAATATTAGCATTGTATAAAGTTATATGAAACAGAAACACTAATGGGTGGAAGTAAAGTAATATATATGCAGGATTCTTTGCATAAGAGACACAATCTCAGTGCTTTTTACACTTATACTTCAGTTTAAAAAATGCAAGTTTTATACAACCAGAAGCATGCTTCATCTACTACATATTGAATTAAGTTGCCATTACAGATTTTCTATAGGAACATCAAAATGTAGATTGAGATGCTCTGGTCAAGAGTCAAAATAATCCATTTTAAAGTAAAAGATACTTTGAAAAGATACTTTGAAAAGATGCTATTAGTCTGGAGACATTAACCTAATTAATTAGGGATGTGTTATTCATGAGATTTTCTTCACAAAATATTTGCTTTTAGAATCTAAAGAAATAAATATGCCAAGAGAAAAAAGGCATATCATGAATTATAGTCTATTTGCATATTCAGGATCATGATAAAATATTTATTTGGTCAACAGCAAATCTTATCCATAATCACATAGAGCCAAACAGTCTATTCTATAGTTTTATAGCTGTTGTTCTTTTTAATCAATGATAGTCAACTTGCTGTTCGCCATATTGCATGGTGATAATTGTACTATATTCTTCTGAAAAAGTCCTTAGGATTTGATCATTGGAATGAAAGAATATCTGTAATATCTATTATTGTCTGCAGTATTTCTTGGCAGAATATCAGACTAGTAATCAGGTATATCACTGGAAATTTAATCTATGTCAATGCTACATACTTTCAAATAGAATGCCTGAAATACCATAGGAAATTGTTTTTACAAATGTGGAAAGTTACACACAGAGAGAAAGAGAGAGACTGCATTTGTCATAATTTGCATTTATTTTATGTATTATGTATCTTGCTTCAAATTCTTTATCTAAATACAATTTTGCTTTCTCAGTTTTTCTTTCTTACACCTTTCTAAAATGTAACTTTATAAAAAATATCCATGCCATTGATATTCTATTACATTAGCCTCATAACTATTTTTTAAGTCAAAACACTGACAAAGTGAAACATTATTTCACCAAAAATAAATTCCACAATTTAATGTGCAAAAACTCCCAATAATAATGTGAGTGATATACATTTAAATCTAAGATATACCATAATAAAACTCCAAGCAATAATTATGGAATTGAATGCTAATAAACAAGAGAGTTTGATGTTGTGGTTAAGGCACCAGACTAGATACTGGGAAACTGTCAGTTCTAGTTCTACTTTAGGCAACAAACCAGCTGAATGACTCTTAGTATTCATTTACTATTATGGAATGTGTAACAAGTTTTTTTTAAAGACTGCCAAATGAATTCCAAGACTTTTAATAAAATATGAAATTAACATATTTTGTCTGTACATTTAATTTCATGATTCATAATGTGTCTCTTTATATTACACAAGCATGACATAAGAATAAATCATCACCATAGAGTATTTTAAGTATTTATAGCATCAGTATTGTCATATAAACCTTTAATAAGTAGAAGCATCTGCCTCAAAGGATCAGATTGGTGCCACATTAATCATTCCTGCCATAGTTTTGAAAAAAACTATGACTGCCTACAGAAAAATCCTGTGATAAATCTTCAATTGGATAAAAGGGAAAGCATTCCATTGCAAAAGACTCTGTTTAACTAAATCAGCAGAGACACTTCCCACTGCATTGACCTTCACTGAATCTTGACTTCAAAAGCCTTAAGAGTTGCTTTTGGATAAGAAAAAAGCCCAAGGGACCTCTGTATGATGCCTTTCTTTCTGTTACAATAAAATAAAGGGGAATTATAAGAATTATAAGATCATGATAGCAAGATACAGGTACTTATATTTATGTTAAGAAAACAAGTCATTGACAACTCTTTCATCCACAATTCTCCTTTTTGTGATTTTGTTCCAGCTGCTGCTCAGTTCTAGCAAATTATTAAAAACTATCAGTTTCTTAGCATTTTTTCCTACTGTTCTCTCATCTGAACTATAGTTATTGGCGAAAGACTCCAGCTACTATTAGCAGGTCCTGTCAAAATTCATAGAAATAGCATACAATATTCAGGGTTATATTTTTGGCATCTGGTGCTATACAACATCCTTCAGAACAAAAATATTTCCTCAGTCTAATATAAGGTTAATTATTATTGAAGATAGCAGCTATGAGGAAGTATATGTGTATTTATTCATTGTGAGTTCAAGTATCAAGAATGCTCTAAAATTCTTGATTTGCTATTTCCAAAAGCAAGAAACAGCAAATCCTATTCACAACATTTTGATAATATTTTTTTTAACTGTGGACAATGTAACACATAATTACCCCATAATTATTACAAACAGTAAAATTTCTGGTAAATGGATAGCCATACTGCTTTGACATTTCATAGAAACATTTCTCTTCTCTTCTAAGACTGTCAGGCTTGGAAGACCAGGGTTATGCATGAAGTTCCAGTTAAACTAATTTATTGATCATGCTTATGCACAGGAATATAGTCAACTAACAATTAGCACATAATTTTGGCTCTAGATAACGGTTAACATAATTCAATAGGCATTGGACTTATTCCACTTATGACAAGTTAGACACTCCAGGTTGATTCCTCTTTTGACTCTGGTCCCAGGACCTGCCACTTTTTCTCCTACAAACCTGGCTGTAAACTAGCAACTCAATATGTTAATACCACTACCATTATTATTAATGTTAAAAAACATTAAGAAAACAAAATATCAGCACTGCTATAAATATATTGTAAATTAACACCATATCAGAGATAACACTGATCAAATATGAATTCATGAAATTAAAGAACTATAATTATAACTGTAGTATAAATCATTGCATTTCAGTATTTGGGTTATAATTTCTGTCTTAGTACATGTTTGTACTAAGTGAATTTGTAAATATCATTAATATGAGCACCAGAGATGCATTCTACATTATTCAGTTTCTTATATTTCTTTTGGCCCATTATTCAAGTTTTTGTTTTATTTATTACTAAGTTTGAGAACATTAAGGGTTTTTTGTTAATTAGACATGGAAACATTACTAAGGCAAACAGAAGCTTTGTTTAAAAGATAATGCAAGACATACTGTTCCAGAATCACCATTTAATCTTCATTTGAAAATGATCTAAATTTATTGCCATTGATTATTGTCAGCTATCTGATTTGTGTCTTTAGGACACCAGATTAAAAAAATACACCACAAAAATACAAAATAATAAAACTGTAAAAACTAATAAAAATGCTTAAAGCCATTACAATAGCATGCACAGTGGTGACCATTTCCTCCTCACCACTTCTCTGGAATAACTCTTTCTTTAAGAGTTTTTGGACAGCCGGTTAATTTCTGTTTATGACCCCTATATCTTCATTTCCTTTCTGCTGTTTTCTTTTCCTTCTCTTATGCAAATGTCAAGTTACTAGGTGGACTTGGGGCAGGAAGAAGGATTATTATTATCTGAATTATTTGCACTTGCTTATCAATATTGTTTGTAACAATATTGCCTGCATGTAAATCTACATAACATAATATAACATATTCATTCATATGTTCAACCAAATTACCTCTATTCTACACCACAATAACTCCTGATACATTTTCCCCTAAATACTTTAAAAATGAAAGAGACATCATACATTCATGTCATGTTCTTTGCTCAGTGTTAAATCATTTACTAAGCATTGCATTTATTTCCATACATACTGCCATTATACACCATTCTTACTGCATTAAGTAATGAATTCCCAACTCAATATGCATACAAAGTATTTTGTAATTTAATTGTATTCACTTCATCCTAGGTTCACTATACCATAAACTTATTTTTATTTATTAAAACCAGTTTGAATTATTTGAATTCTTCCCTCCTCTTACAGGCTGTTATCCAGAAAACTTGTTTAGAATGGCTATTAGGGAATGGGAAACAGATAGATGTCTGTCATGATTGCTGGATCCATTTAGTGCTGTGTTTGTTTGACAAAGTCATTCAATATGCTTAAATTGTACCATCCATTGTCAGCAATTAAAATAACATTTAGCTCTGTTATTTGGGATCTGTTTTGATAGGTGAAATTAATAGTGTAGTGTTCTGGTTAATCCTAGCCATTGGCAGCTTAACTCTTGCCTCTTCAACTCTTTAGCAATCACAAAGAATTGTGACAATTTGGATCTGAGAAGTCATCCACACATCATTCTTGAAAAAGATGTTGCCAGTGGCATGGAGTACTCCCTCCTCAATAATCCCTTCCTAAATCCATCTATGTTTCATAACTATTGCCCTATTTCTACTTGCCTTTTGGTGCAGAAGAATATTGAGAGTATGACAGAATTCAACTGCAGAGCATCCTAGATAGTCTTAGTGGATTATCTAGACCTTTTCCAGTTCAGAATCTGATCTGGGCATGGGACTGAGATGGTGTTGGTCATCAGTTAGGATGAGTTTTATTGTAATCTGGATGAACAGAGTGCATATCTTCTGATTCAATTGAATCTTTAAACTGTACTGTAGTAATTCCATTGCTTCCTTTGCAAGCAACTCTGGTTAGTGGCTGTGAAGAATCTTCTTCTTGTGGTAGACCTCTGGATTCAATCTTCTTTCCCTATCTTTTAACAGCTATATGAACCTGTTAAAATGAGCCACTAATTATTCAAAGTTTAGTATTATCAATATGCTGATGATATCAATTGGGACATGCTTCATTTTTCAATTTGATTTTTAAGATAAAGCAGGGCATTTTCTGTATTAATACATTCTGCATATTTTTAAGCACTTCAATAGATGCAATTTCATGTGTTATTCTTTTCTTGTCCATCTCATGTCTCACTATGCTTATTTACATCAATACCTCTTCCAGAAAAATTATTATAGCAAATATTTTTCCTTTTTAACTGAATCTTGAAGCAATATGAATTACTTCCATATTTGAAAATGGAAAAATAATGACATTTCTGGATCTTATTTTGAATTGGATCCAATTTATGTAGGCCTATTACCTTACAATTAGCTTTAAGGCTGGATCCATTCCTAACTTACTAATAGTTCCATATAACTTTCAATGTTATTTCACAGCTAAGAGACATGCATTCAGACAAAAAGCACACATTTCTGTTGCCTCTTCCTTGGTTTGCTACCATTTATAGATAGCTTGTCTGTGCCCCACTATTTGTGTCAGCTTTAAGAGTCTCTAGCATATCATAAATATATGCAACCATACACGTTTTTATGGTACATCTTGACATTTTCAATTACATTTTGGAAAGCCTTGAGTACAGCATTTCTCAGTCACCCACATAAATTACCCTAGGTCCTACAGAGTTCTCTACATGATTTATTTACTCAGTTGTTACCTCTGGTTATGATATCAGATTCTACTGATTATTTGGAATAAATTTATGTATAGAAATGATTTATTTAAATGGAAAGTAAAGGCAAGGTCAAATTAATAGTTATGCTTTAAAATTAGGAAATATAAAGACCTAAATTCCTTTTATTTTTAATCTTTTTGTAATATTGTTTATTGGGCTACTAAATAAGGAATAATTGAGCATAATCTAGTATCCAGTTCAATTTCAATTTCTGGATATACCCACCAAGAAGAAAACACACTTCTCAAGATATATTGTCTCAATATATATTGTATATTTCACGCATATCAGCATTTGTCCATCACCATATAAATTTTCCACCATCTCTGTTCTCTTTTTCTTCAGTGGACCCCTTTGATTCCATTGCCTCTTGCAAAGTTGAGAATCATTTTTATTATTCTGAATGGATAAATATGATTTAAAAAGATTTCTTGTGATTGAACCTTGCCTTTCATGTTCAGAGTAAAGTAATGGTACAGGTCTGTCTGATGCATCTATCTGATGCATTATTCTTTCTTGCCACTTGTCTCCTATATACACTACTCCTGCTAAGACCAACTTTTTTTTCATTATTTGTCCTGTGCTCTTGGCCACTTCTTTTGAACATAGATGTTTATCTCTGGAAGCACTCAAGGAGATCTTATTGAGAGGTATGTATATGCTCTTCACTTTCATAAAGGGGTTAAAGAAAAAAGATGAGACGTCTCTCCCATCATTTTCTCCTCCAGCATGGAGACAAGCTTGCACTTGCAAGTGATATAATTTATATGTTCTTCAGGTAAGAAAACAAACATAACACACATTTGGCAGCTCACCAGCATTATTTCCTTTGGGACCTTTCTTGACCATCTTGGGTACCGGTCAGGATTTGACTTTTCAGTCACTTTCATAAAACTCCTCTAACACTTTTGTTATGACCAAATGGTCAAGACAAGCAGGCCTTTAGAGAGTCCTTTATTGACTTCAATAAGTTTTCAACAAACAGCCCTCCAATGACCAGTAAACTTCTATCCCATGCTACCCTAAAAGCAGCCACCCTCAGTCCCCCAAACAATAGCCCACATATTACCAGGAAAGTGCACAAAACAAAGTTCATCATAAGACAAATGGCAGTCCGCAAAGCAAAGATATGGTACAAGGCAGTTCTGAAGGTAAGTCCACAGGGCTGGGGTAAGACAAACCGCAGTCATCAAAGCAAGATGAAAAGCAGTTCTCAAAGCAAGGCAAAAAGGCAGAAGCCCAAGCCGGGGGAGCGTAATCCCAAACAAATATTTGTTCCTGGCAAAGGCTAATTCCACATGACTTCTCCTTAAATTATTCTACCCCAGGTATGAAATCTGGCAATGTCATAATGGCACATTTAAATGGCTAAAAATGGTTTACATTTTCTTATGTTAAAACTACATCTCCTTGCCCCTAACTCTTAATGACCCATGTAACTTTGCTATAGGAATCGGTCTAATGTAACTATGAAATATGTCATTGTTATCAGATTTCACACATTTCAGGAACAGCTGCAGTACAGTATTCCAGAATTGTACATATTTAATCCATAAATTGTCTGGGTTAAAAACATACTAATAAAAAGCGGTGTAATTTCATCCTATATAAATCAAGTTTATTTTACAATTTGAATATAGAAATAAATATTCTGATCAAATTCTAAAATAAATCTTGATTCTGAACTTAATTTTTAACTTAACTTATATTTTAAACAATATTTTTAAATCCATTCTGTCTTCTGAAACATGGCTATTGATTTCACTTTAAGGAACTAAATCAGAATATAACCCATGGTGGGGCAGTGGTTAGACTGCAGTACTGAGGCTACTTCTGCTGACTGCCAGATGCCTGCAATTTGGCAGTTCAAATCTCACCAGGCTCATGGTTGACTCAGCCTTCCATCCTTCCAAGGTGAGTAAAATGAGGACCCAATTTGTTGGGATCAACATGCTGACTCTGTAAATCACTTAGAGAGAACTGTAAAGCATGTGAAGTGGTATATAAGTCTAAATGCTATTGCTATAATCTGTGCATGTCTTCTAATTATATCATTATGATATTTAAAAATGGTATTCAATTACCTATATCTGAAAGAGTTTCCATCTTCTTTGGTTTGGCACTCTAATGGAAAGTAGAAAGATAAATAAAATGATCAAAGAGATAAATGATAACTTTTGCTAAATTAAATAAAATATATTTTAAGTTCAGAAAGGTCACAATTTTACTAACTTTTTTTCCTTCCTCATTTTTTCTAGTTTTTTTCCACTGCTTGCTTTTGATTATATTATCTTGCTGTGCTTCATATTATAAAATTTGCCAGTTTTCCCATTTTTCAACAATGATATTGGCTTCTTTCCCTCATAAAAAATTAGATACGTGCTGTACTGCTATTTTCAGCTCTGCTGAAATCACTAAATTTTTAAAATCATTCAAATTTAGATTGACTGCTGTGAAAACAGCTGGTTTTCAAGTCTGCCTTTAATTCTACACCTGTGATCCTATTGCACTGCATGTATATTGGCTTAGCCTATTGAGTTAGTCAGGATAGTTAAGATGGAATATTCCATGAGATATTTGTACCCCTTTTTTCATTTAGAACTGAACTTCTAATGGGAAATCAAGAAAAACAAATTTGAGAACCCAAGAATTGGATCACTTTATTAGACTATCAGATTTGGAAAGAAACTTACGTAACTTGGGCTGCAGGCATTTAACATTTCTAATATTGTGCTGATTTTTCTTTCTAAAGATAGTAACTCTTTATGCTGCAGATTAAGCTAAAAACTCCAGCAGATTCAGCACAGTTGGGGGACAATCATTCAGTGGGTTTGTAAAACTGAATTTAAGATCAGCTATAGCAAGCACTATTTCTGCAAATGAAAAAAGGGCTGATTGCATGAAAAAAATAATAATCCACAAGTGGTTTAAAGATTTTAAGAATACTCTACTCTCTTATTTTTGCATTTATTATTATTATTTTGTTTACTACTCATATTTTTCATTCTGTATGTAAATTAATGAGTTCTTCACAAAAGATAGATTGATGAATCTTTGATGATAATTTGTCTTGAATAGTTCATTTTTAGGATTATATTAATAATGCATACCAGCATATATTTTGTTTAAATATTTATGAAGATTTATTCCTTAATATTACACAAAATACAACTCATTTCTGTGAAAGGAATTTTTTGGGTGGTGTCATCTTTACCCATGAGAGGCCTGTATGCCAGTAGGCATTCAGGAGAGACTACTTTCTTGCCCCTGCGCAGTTTATTCACTCATAGGAATTAAAGTACCGGGCTGCCAACCTTAGTCATGTGCAAGCTCAACATCTTACCACATCAGTCACCATGGCCACTGAATGCTAATAAAATCATTGAAACATCCAAAATAATTAACAGAGTTGCATTAAATAGTCTAGACCTAGAAAATATTAACCAGCAGATCAAACAAGACTATTTCAGTGCCAAGGCATACAATGAATCAGGCACATAAAATCCCTGGGAAAACGTAAACTATGAAATCAGTAGAACTACTAATTAAATCTGATAAATTTCAGCCCTGTAGCTTCAAAATAGGTGTTTATTGCATTTTGTGCCATATACTACTCTTTAATTCTACATGACATAAATAGGTTTATAAAAATAGGTTTTTCCTTGGGGCTTGATTCTATATTGACCTTGTTTAATTTAGGAATATTTTTTCACTAATTAATAAACAGTTTCTATAGGAATGTTACACTGTTCATTAGTTTTCCTTCTAGATAATCACTACTTTTTAGTAACTGAGCATTTTTAAATGCCACTACTTGTTTATCTTTTTTTCTTAATAGGAAGCTATTCAAAATATTTTTAATTCTGAAAAGACACATAAAAGAAATTCATAAAATAGATGTGAATTAGTTATTGTTATTGGTTGTTGTTTTCTTATACTATCAGACCAACTTGAGGCTAAATTATATGCAGTTTCCCTAGTCATTTAGATAATTAATGCTGCAGCTTGAACTGAAATCCATGTCCCACAGCCTTGTTTGATTACAAATCTATCCAGAACTTGTTAATCCTTTGAGAAGTTAAAAAAAGTATGAAATTCATGATACAGAATGGATTATAGGATTATTTGGAAGCCATATTAACCGGAGGAATGTTCTTTCTTATGCCTTTCATTTAAAAAAAAAGTTCCCAGTCAGAAATGGCTGGATGGGCAGGCAAATAGTTATTGATATTCCTTTGATATTTTTAATATGCAATATATATTAATACTATCTACAACAAAATGATTTTATTGCCATGTAATTTTTTAAAAAAATCCTATCAGGAAAGACAAACATTATTTTAAATTCAAGTTGTAATAATGCCATGGTTTACCTCAATGTAAATGGAAAAACGCACATGAGTTACATATTTTTCCTTTAATAATTCAACTTTCTTTTTTTCCATATCTCTAGTGTATTAAGAATGTGAAAACAATTGTAAATTATTGAATAGTGATTTCAGGAAGTGGAAAATGAGAAATGTTAATTATACATTTCACAATAGAAGTAACAGCCATCTAAAGAGTGCCCCACATGACCATTATAAAATCATCTGGCTATTTCACTTAGCACTTTTCTAAGGGTAAGGACTTTGCATTTTCTAGAAAATAGTGCATTTATTTTCATTTCTCTGATGATTAAATAGCCTTTTATTGTTCAATGTAGAGAAGAGTAAAGTCCTACACTTAGGCAAGAAAAACCAAAAGTACACATATAGATTGGATGAAACCAGGCTCAATAGCAGTAACTGTGAGAGGGATCTTGGAGTCTTAGTGGACAACCAGCTAAATATGAGCCAGCAGTGTGCAGCAGCAGCCAAAACAGCTAATGCAATCCTAAGTTGTATTAACAGAGACATACAATCAAGATCAAGAGAAGTATTAATACTACTCTATAAAGCCTTAGTAAGACCACACGTAGAATACTGCATCCAGTTTTGGTCACCATATTATAAAAAATACATCAAGTCTCTAGAAAAAGTACAGAGAAGAGCAACCAGGATGATTAGGGGATTGGAGGCTAAAACATATAACAAACAGTTGCAGGAACTGGGCTTGGCTAGTCTAGTAAAGAGAAGGACCAGGGAGACATGATAGTGGTCTTTCAATATTTGAGGGGCTACCACAGGGAGGAAGGGGTCAAGCTATTTTCTAAAGTTCCTGTAGGCCAGACAAGGAATAATGGATGGAAACTGAACAAGGAGACATTTAACCTGGAAATAAGGAAAAACTTTCTGACAGTGAGAACAATCAACCAATAAAACAGCTTGCCCTTGGAATTTGTGGGAGCGCCATCACTTAAGACTTTCAAGAAGAGATTGGACTGTCATTTGTCAGAAATGGTGTCGGGTCTCCCGCTTGGGCGGAAGGAGTTGGGCTAGATGACTTACAAGGTCCCTTCCAACTCTGATTATCTGTTATCTGTTCAGCCTATTTTGTGTATTACGGGCCTGTTATCTATTAGAGCTATATGGTGTTTTTCCTCATCATCATTGTTAGCAGGATTCGGGGGGGGGGGGGGGGCGGGGCTGGTGTCATGATGGTACTGCATGCGATCTTGGTGATCCGAGATCGCAGCTGATACCTTTGTTGCTGGACGGTTCAAACGGACCTAATCCATCTCGAAGAGATGGTGAATGTAAAGAGTGCATCCTGCTGATCCCAGGGACATCACAAAATCCCTGGTAGATCCAGGAGAAGTTCTTTTTGCCAGTGGCAAAGAGGCAGCCTTTAAAGCTGCTGAAGTTGGGACAGCCCCGAAATGGAAGAGAATAGAAAGAGAAAGTGTGCCAGTTTGGTGAGAGTTTTTTCATTATATGATCTGAGACCACCCTAAGGAAAGAAAGAATTTGTAAAATTTAAGACAGAAGTGATTAAGCGGCGATTCTGCCAAGAAGTCAAAATTAGTATTTCTTTTTTATTGCTGGACCTTTAATGTTTGATTTTTTACTTTGAAACTGGATTGGGTTTTTTTTTACCTTTTCTCTTTTTTTTTTTTTTTCCTTTTTGTCTTTATAATATTATAGGTTAGAGAATCCTTTTTAGTGTTCCTTCTTAAGTTTTTTTTTTTAATATTTTAATTTTTTTTTTTACTTAAAACACATTTTGCTTGAAAAAGGAGGGAGAAAGTGAAAGTAGAAGGAAATTTGTAACACTGCTATCTAGAGACTTGGAAACATTGTTTTCTTTTTCTTTACTATTGAAGACCAGACAAAGCTGAGAAAGAGGCTTCTTTTCAAGGACTTTGTTTGAAAAGATAGAGGGAAGAGCACGGGAGACTGTTATTATAAGTGCTCTTCTGGGTTTCTATCGGTGGCTGAAGTCTGGTATTGAAATTTATAGAAAGAAGATTATAAGACTTTAGAGAAGGGAGTTATATAATTGTTTGGAAATCAACAAAAAGCCTTGGACATTTAAATAGGTGCAGTATGTTCTTTTTTTTACATTGGGATATTCTCTATTTCAACAAACTCCCTCCTTATTAGTTTACTATTTTTGATAATCATCTGGATCTTTGACTCTTTGGAATTTGTTTTGCCTTTTTTTGTTTTTGAGTCTATTTTTTATTTTTATATTTTATTTTAAAGGGAAAATCTTATATCATCTATCTGCTTTTTGGTTTTTTGGTACTATTATTAGTATTAATTTTTTTTTTAAGGGAGGTTTTTTTTCTTTTCTTTCGTTTCCCATTTTTTCCTTTTTGTGACTTTATTGGAGATATTATGGCAGATTAACCATGGTTGAACAAAATAAAAATAGGATGGTGGGATGGGAAATGGACAGATCAGAATTTTATCTTAGATTTCAAAACATAGAGGAAGAAAAGGGACAAAATCTGGCAGAGATAATGATAGAAATCTTGGCTGAGGCATTGGAAATATCTAAAGAGAAGATGATGGATGGAATAGACAAGGTTTTTCGAGTTTTCACAAGATTGTTAGCAGGATTCAGCAATGTTTCATTTTATCATTTAATTGTTTCAACTCTCAATTCATCATCTGTATTTGCATTTTGCATTAACAAAATGTGCTCTCAGTACATACACATACTTTCACATACACAAATGCTGAAGGCTTATATGTTAGTTACATATAGGTTTTTATAAGAGTAGTGTAATGCATCCTTCTGATGAAAACATGTTTAAAAGAAAGAAGCATGCTTATTCGTTCAGTGGTAATGATAGAAATTGTCAGGAGCCTGCACTTCATATACCAGTTTGTAAATAATGAAATGTCTCAAGGCTAAACAGCAACTACAAAATTCTTCCACTGCAAAATGATATACCGAACAAATAGATGGTGCTGTTATGGCTCTGCACTACCTCCTACAACACCTTGAATCTCCAAAGACCTATGTAAAAATCTTTGTAGATTTTAGTTCTTTATTCAATGCCATCATTCCAGACATTCTTCTAACTATACTAAATCAGCTAGCAGTACCTGACAATATTTGTAAGTGGATCATACACTTCCTAACCAGACAGGAAGCATGTGAAGCTAGGCAGAATCACATCTGATATCTGTACAATTAGCACAGCCGCCCAAGGCTGGGTGCTTTCTCCACTTCTCTTCTCCCTATATACCAATAACTGCTTCTCAAATGATCCATCTGTTACAATACTGAAGTTTGCAGATGATATAACAGTGATTGATCTCATTCTATATATGATTAATATGAAATTATCAGTTTAATCTTCAAAAAGGGTAGCTTTTAAAAATCTCTATATTAAAGCCTTATTGTGTATACTCAATCATCCTCATGAAGAGGAATTTTAGCTGAAACATTCTGTCTATAGTTGATAATAAAATGGAGAAGTGTAGTTTATCCTATAAATCTGTGGAAAAAATGTGCAATTACTGTGAAGATTAGCATTTTCTCATTCTTTATAGCCCTATGGTCAGTCCAAAGCAATGGGACCATTATAGATCTTCCTGTTTGCTATTGCTCCATTTGCTTCCAGATCAGCCTGCCAATTTGTTTCCAGACTCTTATCAGCACTTTTTTGAGCATTCAGCTAAAGTGGGTTTGATGCTACACACAGCAATTTCAACAACTGGCCAAGAGAAATACTACTGTGGCCTGTAATATCCCATGGTCTTGTAAATGTCATTTACAAGATACCAACTCTGACCTTTGAAAACATAGTAAATAATGTGAAAGGAACATGGAAGTATGTGAAGACATTTTTATCTGCGGATAGCTCAATTGGAAGCACTCCAATTTATAATCCAACAAATTCTGTGAAACTGCAGTCTTAAAAATCAACTTGGCATTCATTAGATTTATAAAAACAGTTCTGTTTTCACTGAGTGTAATGAATAAGTTTGTAAAGACTAACATTCCCTTTAGAATTCTATAGATGTTTATACATTTTAAATTAAAAAAAAGAAACTAAGGGAGGAAGAAAGTGAAAAAAGGAGTCTTTAGAAGTTAAAATTCTGTTATGTATAAAAGGAAGTCATCATAGAAGAAAATTTCCCTGCCAACAACACTCCATCTTTTATTTTGTAAGTTATCAAAACAAATATTTTGTTTCGAAGCAGAAATTCCTTTTCTTCTCTTTCATAATTTTTGCATACCTGTTGTTTTCTTTGTCTGATTTCCATCTCTCCTAAATTAGCACTACAACTACAACTAAACAATGTTTTTTTAAAAACAATTCAACAACAAATATCAGAGTGCACACAGTGTGACTAGGTGAGATAACCCAGGAGCAAATGTAGCACTCAGGTTTGTATTTACATATAGTGATTTTATCCCTACAAAACATATGTACATACAAGTACTTTGATACAGGCCTTGAACAAACAGCAATTAGTAACCAGTTATACCATGTAGGCACACATGGAGAAAGAGAGATACAACCTCACATGGTTTCTTTTATATTTCAGCTTCTTAAAGTGGTAGCAATAACCTTGCTGACTCATTGCTACCATTGCATCATTACAACATTACAGTATTACAACATTAAGCAGCTGGTCAGCTATTAAATCATCATTACTCTCCCAAAAAATCTCTCTAACTTTAGACTTGAGCTTTTTTCTTTCTTCCTTACAATCAGTGAATGAACTGAGATCAGCAATTGCAAGACAATGTAAGGATTCCCTATTATGAAATCAGGGGTAGATTCTACCAGCTCAGACCAGTTCTTTAGAACCAGTTGTTACCATTCTACACTGTTTGGAGAACTGACAAATTGCACCACTGGCTGGCCCCTCCCTGCCCCTCGCTGCTTATCCTTCCCCTCCCTGCCCAGTCACTCCTTATTTCTCATGCATGCCATTCAACTTGCCTGTGTTGTGCAAACAAATTTTAGACTCAGGCAGCAGATTGCAGAAAGGTAGATCTGTGAGTGAATCTGTGATTCTGCAAGCAACTCAATCTGCCTGATTTTGGGTAAAAAATTTTTTTTATAAAAAATTCAATATTTACATAAATATTTACAATATTTACATACAAGCCATGCCCAGCCAGTCACATAACCACCAAGCCATGCTCAGCCAGCAAGCCATGTCCACCCAATCACATGACCAGCAACCCACACCCTCAAATTAGGCCACACCCAGAGAACCAGTTGTTAAGAAATTTGTATCCCACTCCTGTATGAAATCCATTTCAAAGTTTCCTTGGATAAATGAAATTTGTAATACAGAACAAATAAGGAGTTTAGAATGAACAATGTACGTAAAGCTTGAAAACTTGACTTTATCTATGCTTCCCAAAGAAAAAATACTGTAAAATCTAGCTAGAGTATCAATAATGCCAGAGACAATACATTTAGATAGCATAATATCTGAATGGTATATTAAGTGCACTAGTATTGGTCTACAAAAATGGTATCTATTGCTAGAGAACCAGTGGTAGGTTACAACAGTGAGATGCAAGGCAAACAATAAGAATCAGATTTAATAAATTTAGTTCCTGAAGAATTTTGGATTAAAAAAAATCTTAACATTTAAAATTATGCAATTAAAATATTATACATAGTTAAAAAGGAAAAGAAAGTTCTCTATTGAAACACTGAAAATAACTGAGGAAAGGAATAGAGGAAAGGTTATCAACTAAATATTACATTCCAGAAAAGAGCAGAACAGTCGCAATTCTACAGTGAATACTACTAAAATGTCCATTCATTGTCATGATTTCTACCTGGTCAAAATGGTGTATCATAGGGCAACAATTTTTGAACCAAGGTACCTTAAATGGACTAACTTATATCATTATACCATGTGAAAGAAAGGTCTTGGTCAAATACTGATACCAAATATTGTTGGGATGGATCAAGGAAGAAGATAGATGAAGCAATGAAGGATGATAGGACTGAACCTCTCCAAAATCACAAGGAAAGTTATGGAATGAGGAGACAAGAAAATATTGATGAGGGAAGAAAAGAACAATTCAAAAATTGTGACTAACACTAATTACTGTAGTATTTGTTGTTATCCTCAACAAATACCTGTCTTCAACAAATACCTGTCTTCAATCACAAGATTTCAACAAAGTTAGGAAAAATGCATGACGTGCATAATGATGAGCATCTATTAAATAATGAGCAAAAATCAGTATATGACTATATATGTACATGTTTGCAAAGCAGTCTTGATGAAGGAATATTGATCCTTCAATGCTGTCAGTGAATGTGTTAACACTGATCATTTTCCAACAGAATTCCTTGATTCAGTTGAATTCTCTGGATTGCCACTACATAAGTTGAGCTGAAGATAGCATCTTCCATCATTTTAATGAGAAACTTCAATTTTCTAAGACTTTTAAATGGAACATGTAACATCATGTTAGAACTTCACAAAAATGTCATTGTAGCAAAGAAAAACATTGGTGCATTCAAAAATGACATTGTCATGATCTCAAGAATTATATTCAATTTATCAGAAGGTGAAGAATCCCCTCTTCAGCAGACAGAGTTCCCAATACAGTCATGCTTTGCTCTTAATGTAGTACACTATACTCACACAAGGACAAACCATGAATAATGGGTTGGTTTATCTGGAAAAACTGGAATTCCAAAATAATAAGCTTGTATGTCACTTTAAACTGACGGAGAAAAATGAAAATGGATTTTTTTTTAAAAAAATGGCAGGGCAACCACAAATGTTGTTTTTCAAAAACTGCATTTGTTAAACAAAAAGCATCTATATTTGTCTTACTATGGGTCTTTCTTCTTGATTAAATAATGTTTTTTCTTTAATTTTAAAACCAAAGAAGTAGCATTCTATCCATGGTCATTCTGTTTCTTTGTTTAACTAGTGAAATATTTCTGAAAGGGTGACAAGGGTTGTCTATTTACTAATAAAGTATGGCTAGTGATATTCAAGGCAGGAGATGAAGGTCTCAGTTTAAAATATCTAGCTCTCAACATCAGCAATATTTTCAGTTTTTGGACACTATTTGCATAGTGAAAGAAATGATCATAACAAGTCTAATTTCAGAAAAATATGTTTGATGTTAAGATAAAAACCCAATAATGCAGCTAAAAATTTGGCAGGGTAGAAAAATAAACCTCTGTTTTGTCAAAAATATTCTAGGAACTTTAATCTGTCATAATTTTTTTGTAATTGTATCTCTGTATGAAATAACCTATTAAGAATTAGCACTGGAATCTGTCTTAAAATTTACATTAATTCTATTGTAATATTCATTTTGATAATATTAATATTACTTAGATTTATTAGTCTTGACATTAAATCTACTGAAATTTCATTCACATAGATATATTAATTTCAGCAGACTATGTAGAAATTAAGAAGAGATGTACAAATTGCAAATCCTAATTTTACCAAGTAATTTATGAATAAAGTGGACAACAATGGGAACAAATTAGATTAGAGTATTTCTCATATTTCTATATAACTTAAAGCTAGAATGTAGCTTTGTAATGTTAAATAATTGTAAAATTTTGACTAGTTATGCTTAAGGCACTTTTTTCTTATTTTTCATTTATGTCTCTAAGAATTGAAGACAACAAAGACTTTTAAGCTAAAGCTTAAAGCTTTAAGACCTATCTTTCCCATTATAAGATTTTTTTTTGCCATTTCATGTGCAGTTATCAGGTCAACTGATAACATATATGTTGAAGGATGGAGTGTAAGTAAGTGACTGAACATTTCTGCCCACGTATATTGCCAGAAAACAACTTTTTATCCATTAAAGTAATATAAAAATGTAAAATTCTAAACAAGAAATATAAAGTTAGAAATAGTTTTGTTTCTATCTTTCTCAGTCTCTCAAGTCACCATTAATTAATAGACTCTAAAAATACAAAGTGAACAATATTTCAGTTCAAGCACAAGTGTATATAAAGAAAGTGCTAGTGCCCTTCCTGGACAAAAGCTTCTTTTGGCCCATGATGTTCTTTTGAAACCAAGCAGAAATTTAAGTAAAAATTGTATTATAGACAATTGCTATGGGAAAAGATTTTGCCTTTGTAATAAGTCATTCACAATTTATCATAAAACAAAACTAAATTAAACTTCCCCCCTCAAATGAACATTAATTCATAAGGGAATTAAAAACATCCCAGTTCCCAAACCTAGCAAAAGATTATGAAAAATAGAAAAATGTTGCAACATACATTTTCTTATTTTGACTGCAGGATGGTGGTTCTTGTGTCTAATCTACTAGTCCAGTAATGACTATCGCCTAATGTATATCAGATATAGAAATAATTAGTTATTCAGAAGAGAATAACTCTTCTGAATTCTGTCTTGCCTCTTCTGCTTCCTATCAAATAGAAGATTTGACAAAATTTGTGTGTTCTGGCTGTGTGTTTTTATGGTCAAGCAGAAAAACAAAATTAAGAGGACTTATTTACTTTCAGAGCTGTAAATGCATTCTTGAATGTACAGTTCCCAGAAATAAAATTAACAAATGAAAACTTCCCTTTCAGTTCTGGCTTTTGCTGCTAATTTAGCAGAGCTAATGCTACAACTAAAGAGTTGAATGTTGTTCACTGGTATGTCTGTTTTACATGCTGCACCGGTGGTGGGATACAACTTTTTTTACTACTGGTACTGTGAGTGTAACTTGGTGGGTGTGCTTTGCACGCACATCTGCAGAAGGTTTGATACTTACCTTCTCCTGCAATCCTGCAATCCTGCACTCTTCCTGTGTGTTCAACATCTAACACACGGCAATCCGCTGTGCCATGCTGAATTTCAAAACCAGGAAATAAAGATCAATATAGAGTCAGGGCCGGTGGGAGGACCCAGCAGCTGTTCATCGGAGTGAACCAGTTTGTTCACAGATGATTCTTGGACCTACAGGTTTGGCCGAACTAGTAGAATGCCACCATTGTGCTGCTCAAAACAAGGTTGGAGAAGGAGCAGAAAGCAAATGATGACACATGATATGGAAAAGAAAATAACCTAAAAGCATAACTGAGAAAAAAAGAAAAAGAAAAGAGAATATAAAAAACAAGACTGAAAAGGGAAAGATGAAGTGACACTAAAAATAGATCACATATTGTCAGACTAAATCTCTCCAGTCCTACCCCAATAGATATATCATTACATGTACTACTTTTCATTGAAACTAACAGAATCTACATTTTTTTAAACAACTGATTGACAATGACCATTTTCACTAGCCTTGTTAACTTTATGAATCCCAGTAATGTTGCTGTGGTTAATCTGAGTACTTTTGTTGGCCCTGCCTTAGCATTTTGGGTCATCAGATTAAGCCAAAAATGGTAAGGCTTTCTGCAAGCTGGTAGTTTATTTCAGAATTCAGTAGTGCATCATCATCTTGGCTCTTCCCATCTTCTTTGGAGATTTGTTAATACCACTAAAAGATTGTCTTTTTAAAAATACCCTGATTAATGTTACTTTAATTTGGAAAATAATGACATATAGCTATCATTTTTTTTTCATTGGCCATTTCATCTGTCTGCAATAGGAGATTAGATTCTCATTTCCTGCACCATTTTAGTTACATTTTTAACCTATTTTTCAATGTGTTGAAATGAAGAAGTATGAAAGAAACAAACATAAGGAAGGAATGCATGCAGAGAAATGTACTCTGAAACCATATGCAAATCTGATTGCATTTTCTTTGATCTCAAAAGAAAAAAATCAGTAGGCTTCTGAGGCTAAAAATGTCACAGATAAAATCAGCTGCCTCCTTAACAGTGATAATGGCTTTCATCAATTTCTTGATATACTGGTACTCTTGACTTAAGACTCCAGCTCAGAGTCTCAACTTTATAATTTACATATTTAGTCTGACAGATGTTTTATTCTGTTATTTCTTGAGTTCTTTTTTAAGATCTTCAAAAATATAGCTCAATGAGTAGAAAAGAAATATCTAATTTTTAAAAAGGTTTGCTTAAAGGTACACTGGAAAAGCTTATCTTTTTACTGTATTAGGAATTTGAATGCATCTTAAGATAATTCAGTATAAGAATAAACAGGCACAATTTGGTTCATATGACTTCTGTAGTAGATATGCAATTATGTGTTTTGAAATGATAACATTGAAATTCTAATTAGCATAATGTTTGTGTGTCAGTTGTGGACATTTGAAGATATTTTTGACATATTTGATGCTTTAAATGTTATATCTCTAGATGTTCCTAAAGGGGATCTAACATGAGATCCAGACTTGATTTCACCTATCTCAGAACAAAGCACATCATAGCTCATTTTGTGCTGCTACAACAAATAAATTAGGGTCAGATGGGACACATTTTCTGCTCATGAGGATGCATTATGAGGAGTGTCCACAATATATTATATTTCTTCTGCTGTTGCATATTAATTTATAATAAAATATAAAAAAATTGTGACCTTTTAAAATAATAAGAGTTTTACCTGTTTTTACAAATGTTAATTGGTTTAAATAGAAACAGAAACAGTGCTTCCAAAATTTGCTTATTTAAAAGATTCATAGGTTATTTCCTATTCTGATGGTTTTGTAGCAATACATAAAGAGAAAAATAGAAGCAAGAAACAAGCAAGTTAAAGTTTAATTTAAAGCATGTAACAAGGACATTGGCCAACAACAATCTTGTCACGTGGTGTTTTAGGCAGACTTTGTTATGCCGATTTAGAAAGTCAAGTCAGATTTCTTTTATTAATCTTAGTCTATCAGCCTGCAGCTTGATTGGACAAAATAGTATTTTTGTATATGAATGGGACAGTAGGAACAGGAAAAAACCAATTTATACAATGTCCAAACCATACCTTAAGATTAAAGTGTTGGACTAGAAACTGAAAACGTGCTAATTTTCTCCTAAGCACGAAAGCCAGTCATTTGTCACTCTGCTTGAGACCAAGCCACCTCAAAAGGTTGTTGAGATAGAGAAATTAGAAGGTAGGACTATTGTATAGTATATGATATATTGAGTAGTTCATGGTAAAGATGGTTATGAGTTAAATATAAATAAATAAGTAAGGGCCTCCTTGCTTCTTAATATGTTATTCTGAGAAAGAAATCAGTTGATGTAGATTACTCTTAATGTCTCTGATGTAGATTTTGTTAGTTTCACTGTAATGATATATCTATTGGTGTAGGACAGGGGAGATTTAGTCTGACAATATGTGGTCTATTTTTAGTGTAGAAGATTGGAAGATGTGTTTTCTATGCTTTTTAATTGACTATAACCCACTACCCTGAGCCTGATCTACTACCAGAATAAGAATTTAATGTGATATTACAGACACAATTTTAAAAAACACAGAAAATATCTCTTTTTTTACAACTTTCCTAAAGCTAGGCAAAAATTAAACCAATAATCTATAAACAACAGATAAAAATAATTGGTTGCATTGACTAATTTATTTCAAATAGATAATCACACTGAAATAAATTATACTTTTTGCATATTATTTGGTGTTACATTTAAAAATATATGAACAATCTGTACATTTGAAGAACTGCATACCAAAAGATAAATTCTCAACTACCTTTTGGTCTGCTTCTTTCTCTTTCTTAAAGAATAGGAACTCTGTGAACATGACTTAAGAAGTTATCACAGTCCACAGAGCAGATTTTACTCAATTTTGATGTATGTCTCTTCTTGATGCATTCTATCTTTTGACTCTTCACTTGAATGTTGGTTAATACATGTCTATTCTTGATTCTGGGCTCTGTCTTCAATAATTTTGGATTAGGGTTTGACTATTGGGCTGGATATTATTCAACCTGGAACATAGGAACTAGGGGTCCGCATTGACCCAAAAAGAATTACCCATGCTCTGACACAGGATGATGGCCAAAAGATTAGCCATTCCCTGTGTTTGCAAGATAAAGCTCGCAATTGGTTCAATACTGCTTTTCTAAGGAGTCCCAGCAAGCAAGCAGAGTAACAGGCATGAGGCTAACCGTCAGATCAATGCCCTCTGTTATGTCAATCCTTTTGGTTGAACCAAATGCTCTGAACTTTAGTAAAACTGATCTTAAAAATAATGACATTTTTTTCTTTTGCAATTCTGTCATATTTCAACTGGCCACATTAAGGTTGTTGGTGAAATTAGCAATTAAAAAAAAATAAAAAGAAAGAAAACAAAAAGGAGAACAAAGCTGACTTATTCATAGTATAATCTCCATATAAAACTTCACAGTTCTAAAGATCTCCTATAGAAAGGTCCTTAACTTGTAGAGAGACCTTCAATATGAATAAAATATTCATTTGAGTGTTCTTTTATTGCTGTAATCTAACTTCTGGGATTGTATTTCTAGTTGGATGCATATGCTGATTTGAATGAAAATAATATTTATTCACCTAATCATTTCATTCAAAGAATTGCTTTTACCTTAGCCAGAACACTTCTATGTGAAACCCAGACCCATTCCCACGGCTCCTTCAAAAGCAGTTCCTACATAACTTGCACCACCGGTACAGCTGACTTCGTTTTCTGGTTATTTCTAAGTATAAATAAGGTTTCTGTTAGTATAAATGGCTATTATTCATAAATATTATTCATCAGCCTGTTTCCAGCTACAAACCTTTAGTACTATGCATATCATTTTTCAAGAGTCTGAAGTAATATTTATAGTTTAACTACACAGCTTATAAAAGTTCTTCGGGATTTATTTTTTATTTAATGATAGAATGTATGCACAAATTTGATTGAACATGTCATTTAAATTATGCTTAAAACAGTCATATTGCCACTTACTGACAAGACTTTTAAAAAATGCTGCTTGGTACTTTCTTTTGCAAAACAAGTCTTCCAACCCTACACTACTGATTTAAAATTTGAACATAATTATGTGACAAAAACAGAATGTTTTGCATGTTCTTCAGTATAATCACTTGTGATGATCCCAAAGCAATTCATTCAGGGCAGTGATGGTATTCAAAAATAGGGGAAGGATACTATGGCAGGGGAAGGATACTGTAAAATCTCGAGTCAGAGGTGGTATTTGCCGGTTCTCCGAACTACTCAAAATTTCCCCTACCGGTTCTGCAAAACTGGTCAGAACCTGCTGAATATCACCTCTGATTCAGGGCCTCAAAGCTCAGTTAGTTATAGATATTGGTTAATTAGGACACTGAACTGCAACAAAAGTAGATTCCAGGCATTTAGGCATAGAAGGCTGTATCAAACTGGATTGCAGGTATAAACCACAAGGGATATGAATAAGATTTTTTTATACCAATATATCTTACTTTTTATTTTATACAATCACTGAAAAATTGATGTTGCTGTAGTATAAAATGAGAAATGAGACATTCATTAAGAATATGTTCATGGATTAAAAACTAATGGAACCACAATATTTTTGCTTCAGAATGAAAAAGGCCCCAAATTTGCAAGCGTAATGCATCCTGTTGCTCTAAATAATTTTCAGTAATTTCTAGAGGAAAAAATCTAGATCAAGCAAGTAGTCCTTGGCTGAACTAAAATAGTGTGTTTTCTGTTCACAGTAAGTACAGTTTTGTTTGCTTACAATTATGTCTCCTGTAGTGGATTTATATAAATGTACAATGGTAACAGAGGAAAAAATCAACTATTGATTAATCATGAAGGCTTGATTCAATCCAGATTTTATAAATACTGGTAAAATTTACATATAAATTATTTCAGATTCTATTATTATGAAATGCTACTTAGCTTCCATAAAAAATCCGGTCAAGTACATGGTATGTAATACTAGCGAAGCCTAAAAAAATATTTGTGTGTTTGTGCGTTATGAGAAACAGTATGAAAGACGCAAAAAAAACCCAAACACCTGAGTTACTTTTTCAGTTCTTTGAAGCTATGATGTCATATTCATTTTTTTACAAGGACTTTTTTTTAAAAAAATGCATCTGACATAATAAATTCATAGGATTGTTTTTATGGGGAAAATGGGAGGAAGCAATATTATATATGTTTGCCACCTTGAATAACTTATAAAAATAACAAAATTGTATAAAACAAATAAACTTTAAAAAGAATTGAAGTCATACCTGTTGTGGAAGTAAGGAAAGACTCAGCAGGTAAGTCTGAAAAAATGAATAAACAATTTAAAGAAATGTAATGGCAAATAGCAGATACAGCTCTGGTTGCCTGCAATCCTTATGATATTACAAAAATACTTTAGAGATAGAGCAGTCTCAAAATAGTACTGCTGAAAAAAGATTGAGCTGGCATATTTCTGATCACAGCGGAAGAAATAACTGAAATATCAAAGGAGTATCAGAGAAAACTGGGACAATCAATCTGACTAAGTATCTAATTTCTAAAATTAATGAACTGACCTTTGATTTGAACTTAATGTATAAAGATATTGAATATGCTCACCAGATTTACTTCCTAGAAACTTACAGAAACATGAAAACATTTTGGTCAGATCTGTAATCCAAGTACAAAAGACAAAAAATAGAAGAAAAATGTATGCGATTAAATGAGATAGCAAAAGAATATCCTTCTTCTAAGATTTTAGCATACCTTCACAGCGGTGCTAAAAATACTGACAGAAAAACCTTGAGCGTGATGTGTAGTCTAGAATCATTTAAATACAATTTAAATAAATAAAAAATAAAACGTGTAATTGGTTTATATTTATTAAATTAAATTAATTTCAACAGTTGATTTGTTTTAGAAAGAAAAAGGGCTTTACACACAAACAAAAGTCCTCCCCCGAATTGAATGGATTCAGAGAATCTGATTTGATTTGATAGTCCCAGCGAATTCAACAATTTAATCTGGAAATTTGGTTTGCTTTTTGGATTCAGTAAAATTTGCTTGGACTCAAATCTCCAAGTCAATAAAAGACTTGATTAAAAATATTTGATATATCAGAGTACATCCAATTCTGTATATGACCATATGCACCTGTGACCGAGAGATAAAGTGACAGATGTAACCTTAGTGTGTCATTTTAAATATAGACATTGCTCAAAATGCATTTCCAAGAGAAACCAGGCTAAATAGATTGCAGAGTTTATGAAGTTATGAGAACTGACATCTCCTTTCAATAGAATTATTACAGATGTGCATAGTTCTCTTTAAAAACCTTCCTTCTTTGGCTACTTCAAGTGGCTTTCAAAACTTCTGTTTAATTATTTATCCAATTTAGACAACTGTTGGTGATATGTTCTGCAATAATTTATATACACTGTAAGGAACTATGATGTCCAAATAAAACCTGAAAATGATAAGAAAAAATGAAAGTAAATTTATTTTTTAAAAATATGAAAACTATTTTTCATTTGTAAGAAAACAAAATATATTTAATTGATTTTAAGATATGCATAAAATATTAAGGACAGCAGGTAAAAAACTTTAGCGGGATAACATTTTACAAATTATTTACTGTTGTTGTTTGTTGGAGAGTCATATTGCTGGGATTCCTATGGCCATATCAGTTCAAAAAGTTAAATTAATGGTTACTGGATATATTTTACACCAGGGGTCCCCATCCCCAGGGCCATGGTCCACAACTGGGCTATGGCCTTTTCAAAACTGGGTCATGGAAGAGATGGCACTTGTGTATGAACTTGCACTCATGTGAGCATATTACAAATATAAAACAATTACCATGATCAATTATAGAATCTGATTATAGAATCAGAAGCATCTATTAGGTCAGATATATAATTTTTAGAACAAATTTATACAATTTACTTCAGGTTACAACCTAAGAGAAAACAGGTGTAAAATGTTTTATAGTTGATAAGCAATTCTATCAATAATTGCTAAGATAAACAAATCATATAATAATAAAAGTTAAAAATGCCATGAGACAGAAGAAACCTTTTATACAAATGGTGGATAAAAATTCAAAAGTGTAGAAAGAAGTAAATAACACTATTCAGAAAGCTTTAAAAATCAAATTTGAAATACACCACAATTCTTCTTACTAGATATGATTCCAAAATTCAGTAACAACAACAACAAATCATAATACATTAAGATACATCTTTCTGGCAGTAAAGATAAACTTAGCACAACACTGGAACAGGGATACATTGTCAAAGATATACCATAATGTACAAAGATAAGAAACTTAAACTTGAGAAAATTCATTAACAGCAAAATTAACAGCACATATTTACTACATAAGAACATTAAAGCAAGAGTACCTTCCCTACATAATACATTTGTTTGTTTTTCCTTTTAAAAAGTATTAATAATGAAAGTTTGTGCAATGATAAAAATGAAATAAAACTGGTTTTAATAGTATTCTTTATTATCCCTTTATATTTACCATATTTTCAGAGTATAAGACTCACCAGACTATAAGACGCACCTTGGTTTAGAGGATGAAAATTTTTAAAAAATCCCTCTGTCCTGTTTTTTCTCTCCCAGATGTCCAGAAGTCCTCTACAGGCCAAAAGCTGTTTTTGTCCTCCAGAGGCGTCTGCAGGTCTGTTTTTTGCCTGCAGAGTGCTTCTGGACTCCTGGGAGGACAAAAATTGGACCCACAGAGGCTTTGGAAGGTCAAAAATGGGCCCATATTTGCTGTATAAGATGCACAGACATTTCCAGCCATTTTGGGGGAGAGGAGTGCATCTTATATTCTGAAAAATACAGTAATGTATTAATAATACATTTCATTTGATTAGTAAGCTTATATATGATGGTATATTTCATCCATGTTTGGCATGAGAATTATTAAATTCTGCATAATATTATTTTATAGGTAGTTCTCGACTTACAACTGCTCATTTAGTGACTGTTCAAAGTTACAACAGCACTGAAAAAAGTGACTTATGACCATTTTCACACTTATGACCATTGTAGCATTCCCATGGTCAGGTGATCAAAATTCAGAAACTTGGCAGTTGACTCATATTTATAATGGTTACAGAGTCTCAGGGTCATGTGATCCCCTTTTGCGATCTTCTGACAAGCAAAATCAATGGGGAAGCCAGATTCACTTAATGAGAGTTTGACTAATTTAATAATTACATTGATTCATTTAATAACTGTGTGATTATACTGCAGTTTTATATTTTGATTTATATTTTTGTAAGACACCCAGTAGATAGTTGCAGCATAAATAAGTGAAATAAATAATAGATTTTGGCTGTGCCAAGTATTGAAAATTTGTAGTAATAAAAACTTTTTAATTATTATTTATTTAAAAAAATCATATTATATAATATTTTTAATCCACAAAAATATCTGATGATATTTTATGTCTTTTCAGAGTAGAATCTCAATAGTGATGTAATCAAATCTGTTCATTTATTAATCAGGACTTGCTTGGTCTTGAATGGATCTCAAATCTGGAACATTTTCCACAGCATGTTCAGAGAATTTCAAAAAAGGAAAAAGAAAACCAGAATTAATTGAGAATAAGTATGCCAGCAATGGAAGCATATATGGCTGTTATGTATATTACACAGCATTTGTATTCTGAAGCAATAATATAAAGTTTAGATCACAAAAACTGACTCAGATTAAACCATTTATTTGGCTTCCACCTGAGCTGCCTGACCTGTTTGTATCTGTTTGTAGATATTCCACTTCAGAGCATAAAACATGATTCATTTTGATATCTAGTATTCAGTCCCTTAGTAATTACAATTTTAAGCATCTTCAACTTCCAACCCTGGTCATGGAAGAAATTCTTCTTCCATCTCTAGGCATTATATGCCAGGTCTACTATGAAAAGTTAGAAGTAAAATTTAAAACTAACTTAAAGGAGTACTGAATAAAGGAATGAGAAGTTCATTGGGCAATGTGAATGAGCTGTCTTCTCTGAAAATACTTAAAGATGTTTCTAATCTATACACCATAAACTTAATGTAATGTACAGTAAAACAAAGCACAAATATTTCTTTTTTGTTTATCATTTATTCATGATTCAAAAATGCATCTATTCACAAAAATTCCAACAACATTTTAAACTGAATGCATACATTTATGCAGTAAACAATACATATTTGTACCACATTGTGTTAAGCAGGACATCAAATTCTATAGATGATCCTAGAAGCCATCAAAAGACATGCAAGGAACTGTCAAAGAGGTTGCTTTACAAATATGAGCTAATATCAGAGAGCAAGACTAGTGTACAAAGTTCAGGCATAATTCCTGCATCATTGACACATTTGCTTCATGCTGACTTGACAGGAGGTGAAGAGCATTCAACCTAATCAGAAATAAATACAGAAACTTTCATGAAAACTTAACTATGAAAGCAAAGGTCAACAAATACCTTCCTGTTATCATTTGCTATGGGATCAACAAGGCATTCAAAGAAAATGGACAGTTTAGAGACAATCTCAAATGTTGGTTATATTGCATAACTTTTTAACTGATACAAATTTGTGCGTGTTTGCAGTAGTTGGCAAATTTCTTAGGTTACTACCACAAGAAAGTTTGGGGTAAAATAAAGAGAGGGTCACAGCCTATAATTTTATTTAAGCATACTTCATTGCACACAGACCATTATGGAATGAGAAACTGCTTCAGTAGAGATATAAGTTTTCATTAAAATTACAATATATATTTTATTAGAAATTTTACAGAAATAAAAGAGAAACATGAAAATATATAAATAACAGATAAGAAAAAGAAAATGGGTTAAACAAAAGTTTGAAGGAAATAGAGAAAGTGAAAAAAGATAAAATAGCAACTTCCAGCAATTATCTCTTATCTCTTTAAAGCTAAACCTTTTTAATCAGCAAGAGCAGAAATCACTATTTCATTTTTTATACTTTCATCACAAAGTTCATAAAAAGATCCAATCTTTTATTAAAAATATTTATTGTTTTCTACCTGATCAAACAGATCAGTTTGGCCATTTCTGTTAATTCTGCCATTTTTGTGATCTAATCCTCCATTGTAGGTGTTTCAGTATTCAGTATTTCAGTGTTGTGTATATTATAGGCTTGCTGTCAGCTACTTTCCTACTTTCCCAGGCACAGGAATATGGCAGCGTAGAAGCTTCTGGTACTAATATGACTTCCAAAGCTGACACTTACTTTGTTATGATAAAGAAAACCAAACTGCTCTTTTCCAACGGATTATCCATATATTCTTTTGAAAAGTTGTTTCATCTGTATGTTGATAATTAAAATTCTTGTTCGACACCTTACATAACAGAGTTTGACAGAGACAGGACCTTGGAAGTCTTCTATCCAAACCATGATCAAGCAAGAAACCCTGTATCATTTCAGACAAAAGATTGTCCAAATTCTTCTTAAAATCTTCTAGTGCTTGAGCACCCACAACTTCTGGACGAAATCCATTCCACTGATTAATTGTTCTAATTATCAGGAAACTTCTTCTTAGTGCTAGGTTGGTTCTCTCCTTGATTAGTATCCATCCATTGCTTCTTGTACTGCCGTTAGGTGCTTTGGAGACTAGGTTAACCTCCTCTTTTTTATGACAGACCCTTGGTACAAATATACATATTTATATACAATATTTTTCATGCATGATAAAATGGTCCTTGATGTGTTTTCCACTTTCAGAATTGACTAGAAGTGCCTTCATATATCTTAAATAATTTATCTAGTATCATACACTAATGACATACAATTGTTTTATAAAAACTATAATACAGTGTGAATTTCAATCCTTTTATTCATATTGTCTCCCACTGATGAACATGTATAAAACCAAAATTCTTAATCAACTTTACCATGCACTCTTCAGTTTCAAATTTCAATTAAAGTTTATACATTTTAGCGATCACATATTCATCATTTGTACATAACTCAGTGTTGAATTCCATGTTATGTTGTTCAATTCCAGTTAACTGTTTATCTACATTAAGTTTTAATGTATGCATATATATTAATTGTGCATATGAAAGGTAAGGCACTTATCCCACAGATGAAAGAAAGCGAGCAGCCCAACAATGACTAGCTAAAATTAAAACAAAATTAAGAACTCATGATCTTCTGGTTTAAACACAGCAAGTTGACTCTTGTTATACAAATGATTGCTTTAAAATTCTTTAAGACTATTTTAAAATTGGGACACCTGAAAATTAATACTGAAGTTTGACAAGATTTCTAAAAAAAAATTGAAAAAGGAGAATTTGTTTTTGTTTTTGAAAAATGATAATAATTTGGGGAGTGGAAATGCAATTAGGCAATACATTATATTCCTTTCCTAAAACAATGATTTTGGAAAGCAAATTGATAATACAAGCATAACATTTATTTAAATACTGTACATAAGATAAAAGGTGGTTGGGCTATTGCATGACAAAGATATTAAAATAGCACTAAAGGGGAAAAAAAAGCAGAACACAAACTGAATGATTTTAATTTCATCTATATTATTGTAGAAAACCAAGGATATATCTGAGCTGATATTTGCATTAACAGTAATGGTAAGTAGATATAAATAATACAGTATATCCTTATTATAAAATAATTTTAAAAAATAAAAAAATCTGCATTGTTTCCAAACCTTTGCACAAAACATATTAAAGCAATATGAGTGCATTTGTAAATTAGATTCATACTTGCTGTTTGAGTGTTTGACAACTTTTGCAACACCAAATGAGAGCTATAGATCAGTTTTTCTCAAGACTGGGGTTCTATGAGAGATCATAAAAAAATATTTTTTAATTTCACATAATACACAATGAATTGGATTGTTTTGTATGCTATAAGTCAGCTTACTGATAATGCTAATGTACCATAATATTTTAATGTAGGAGTTCCCTGAAACCAAATGCACAAAGGATCCTTAACAAAATACTGTTTATACCTTCCTTCACAGCAATCTTGCCCTGAGTAAAAACTGAATCCCCAAGATATTAGCTATGCAGAATCAATTACAATCTCCCAAAATGCATTCACTATTGCTATTGTAAAATGAAACAAATTGTACTGAATATAAATCCAATTTGTCAAAAATGTTTATATCACTGAATTATCCTCAGAACAAAAGGCTCAGTCATTGGGATACCCCTCAGGTATCACAGTTACAGTCTATTTCAATTACAGGATAGCGCCCAGATAGATCAACAGATGTATTATTATCTTTTTGTTTGTTTGTGTTTCACATATTTTACAGAATGAGACAGAATTGCTGATAGTTCATTCATTTTAGAGATACCTATAAAAGACGTATTCAACAATACAGTATGTATACACTACTGATGTTCATATGATTTCCACTGTCATGAATCTTCCCTAATATTATTCACTAGAATGCTGATTAATTAACATAACCATTTTAGAATTCAGAGCTTAGTATATTTGGAAAGGATCTAAATACTGCTAACAACATGAAGCTATCTGAAGATTTGTTTGGGATACCCTTAGATTTTTCTAAAACTATATTTTCATGGAGATTAAAAAAGCCATTTCTCCATAAACATTTTCTTCTTCATAACTATATATCTACCCTTTGCTTCATTGTGCTACATAAATTAGTTTAAAAATAATCATGGATAACATTAAGTTGTCAATTCAAGATCCAATTATAAAGTTATAATTATAATTAAAATTATAAAGATGCCTTCAACTGCAATAGCAGACAAAGTCAGATATACTGTAGGATGCAGAAAGATAGGTTTAAATCTACTCTTTAGCTAGGGAAATTCATTCTCTGACTTTTGATGAATCACTGTCTCTTAGACTACCATTACAGAGTCGTTATTGTAGGGGTAAAATCAAGGAACATATCTGGGTAAGTTGCCTTTTCTAGAGAAAAGATTAGATAGAGACCTAACAAACAAAAAATAAAATAATATTTTCACCTTCTATCATTTTTCAGAGAAAATTTGCATAAAATTAATGCTTCTATTCAGATAAAAGCCTTTCCATTTTCTATCTATACCTGGAAAGACTTTCTTTTTTGAACATAAGAATAAAACAAGTTATTTTTGCATCAGTATTTTAGGATTCCTTTTCCAAAGTCAGATCATTTCACCTTTCTCTTTTCATAGGAATAAAGATGCAGCTCTTTCTTCCAAGTATAGAGAACTGTATCTCTGAATAAGGTATGTAACTGGTGCTTGTCTTTGAATGAGTATACAAATTACTTGGAGAATAAGAGAAAGAAGGAACTTTTCACTGTGTTCTCCCTCTTTCCATACTGATACAATATACTCAATTTTTACAAAACTTCCATACAGTTTTATTAAACAAAGATTCTTGGGGATTAACTAAAAAAAAAGCATAATCAGATATCAATCCCCAAAGACATGAACCTCAATTTTTTCTGCCTAAATCTCCTTCTCAGTGAAAAAGTTATTGGGCCTTCAGCAAGACTAGTGGAAACTAGAGATTTTAAAAAAAAATTCAGATGAAGAATTCATTCATTTTTCTTATTTCTGAGATAATTTAATTGTGTTGTCTACATTTATATGACAGGCAGATATATTCAGTTATTTGTAGAGATATAAACATGGTTTCACAGCTCAGAAAACATCTATTTTATAAAAATGATCAGTGTTTAGCTGAAAGAAAGCCAAGAATCACAAGGGATCCCTGAACCCAAGGTGGTTTAAGGTTATTTATTACTCTATAGAAACCTTTGGAAAGTGAACTTTCAAACTTGATTCCTCAGTGAGTAGTTAACAAGCAGGACAAGTGAGAGCAATTTAAGAAAGAGGACTCCAAGAGATAAAAGATAATTGGAAAGTGTCACCATTTCCTTGCCCTCATGGGAAACATTAAACACAAGAAACAATCTGAAAATGTCACCATTTTCTTGTACCCAATGAAGTAAACATGGAAATTAGTGTTTTCAGCACAACAGATTAGAAGACCAAATAAAAAGTATTTAACTGAAAGGCCAGCTCCTCAAAGGCTACCCTTACCTTTCTTTCCATGTTCTCACCAAACAATTCATCCAGTAAATCAATTCTGTCTTCTTGCTTTCAGAAAAAAAAGTGTCATTGTTTGTTTGGTAGACTGCAATACAAAGCCTTATTAAGTTGATTTCTTCCCTTAAAGGCTCATTATCTCAAATTACACATTAGGTGCTAAATATATTTCACTGTTAAACTGTTTCAGATACTGCTCACATTATGGGAAAAGTCTATTGAAAAAGATGTTTTTATACAGGAAGAAGGATAAGCTAGATAAAATAATCTTATTTATTTATATTGAAATAAAACATTCTAGCACACAGATTTGCCATCTAAAGCCAGTTGTCTTCTTTTGAATGTGGAGTAACATGAGCCTTTGATGCATATTAATTTCAGATATTTTGGATAAGACTTGAATGAAATTGCTTCAGTTAGCACCCACCCCTCTCCTAAAACAATGAAATATTCTAGGAAATATTAAAAAGGTAAAATATTATACCTCCCTGGATGAGAAAAGGAAAAACATGTTTTTAAAAAGAAAGCAGCTCCCTGCAGCTCCCTGGCTCCTTCCCTTCAACTCCAGGGTGATGGGATTAAGATATGACCTTAGGACATGATAGGATTAGCCCTCACTAAACATCCCAACCAGGACAAAGCCATTAAAGCCATAATAGGAATTGCCCAACACCCTTTCAGAACACAACCATCTTCATTACATCACATCCAGCAAGATTTAACAAAGGCTGGGACACAGACAGCCTACAAGGTTAGCCGGACCACTGAATAGCCCCCTGGCAGGCTAATAACCAATAGGATGCACCAAGCAGCCTCCATGCTTCCAATGTATTTCTTCCCACTTGGAACTGAACCCAGATGGACATTTCTTCCAACAATATGTGTGTGTGTGTGCATATAGACTACAGAGAGGGATTCAATCCCTATAGGGATTAAAGTTATTAAATGTTTGAATTAGTTGCCATGCTCTTCTAACAATTTCCTTACTTGAACAATTGATTTAAGTATCTCAGTTATGAAAACGATAGTTGATCTTTTCTTTCACCTACCCTAAAACCCACATTGCCTTATTCCCTTGAAGTGGACAATATCTTTGGGCAAGGAAGAAAATGCTTTTAGATTTTTTTCAGGATCCAGGATTGCTAGAGGCCTGGTAGCAATGCAATTATATATTAATTGAATCAGAGCAAAATTTGTTCCTATTTTCAGATGTTCAGCTGAAGCTTAATGAAATCACTGCGTGCCATATTTGAGGATAAAACTGTGAAAAACTGCATTGTTATGATTTGCTACCAGTAGTTCAGGGGTCCCCAACCCCTGGTCCATGGACTAGCACTGGTCTGCAGCATTGTACAGCAACTGTGCTGTACAAACAAATGAAACCCCATCCGTGGGATACAGGTAGCACATAAAACCATGCCCGCCTCCAATCGTTCTCCATGGAACTGGTCCCTTGTGCCCAAAAAGTTGGGAGCCTCTGTGCTAGTTTACAGTTGAATTTTGGTGACTTTATTTATTTATTTATTTAACTTTTATACTGCCCCCTCTCCCAGGGATTCAGGTCAGTGAACAGCCATAATAAAACAATACAGTCCATAAAAATTTAAAATAGAATTAAAAATTATTAAATTAGTATGAATTTAAGAATAAAAACCAATAAAAACCCAATAAAAGTTTAAAATTTTAAAAATTAAAACCCTTCTAATGGCACTAGGCCAGACCGGCCTGCTGAAAAGGTGGGTCTTCAGCACGCGGCAGAAGGCCCGTAGGTCAGTGATGGCTCGTATCTCCGTAGGTAGCTCATTCCAGAGGGAGGGTGCTCCCGCAGAGAAGGCCTGCACCCTTGGAGCCACCAGCCGGCATTGCCCAGCCGGTGGCACCCCGAGGAGGCCCACCCTGTGGGAGCGCACTGGCCGGTGGGAGGCCGATGGTAGCAGCAGGTTGTCCCGTAAGTACCTGGGTCCCAAGCCATGGAGGTGATCACCAACACCTTGAATTGCACCCGGAAAGCCACCGGAAGCCAATGCAGCTCGCGCAAGAGCAGTGTAACATGGAAGCTCCGAGAAGTCCCCAAGATCACCGACGCGGCCACATTCGGCACCAGCTGAAGCCTCCAGATGCTGTTCAAGAGGAGCCCCATGTAGAGAGCATTGCAATAGTCTATGCGGGAGATGATGAGGGCAGAAGTGACCGTGCGCAATGCACCCCGATCCAGAAAGGGCTGCAAATTGTGCTGTTCATATCAATGGAAAATAGAACAAAAACAAACTTACTCATAATATACAATAGTTTATTGAGCCTAAGTCAGAAAGACACTGGCTGAGGCCAGCTGCATGCATATTTTAGAAGAAAATAAGCCTATTTACTCAATCAATATTGCATCACAATAAAAGTGTAATTTATCATAATTTGATAATGTGCTAAAATCACGTTATATTAATTAAAACAAATATATGCAACTTCTTTCACAGCATATTTTCTATTCAAAGTATATGCAGTAAAACTGAAATTACAAAGACTTGTTAAGCATAGCAGAATACTTTTAGTTTAATGCATCAATCATTTTTCTGCTTTAAGATTACTCAACACTACTTTTTTAATTTCAACTTTGTCTTTTCATATTATCATCTGCAAAAACTATGGCCAAGAATTTGGCCCTGGTAATAGTTGACTGTTCTCTTTGATATCATCACTTCTTGTTGTTTATGGGAAGGCCAGCATTAATTGTGATTAGCAAAGGACAGTCCTGTCTGTCTAGATTATTCATAAATTGTTAGCAGTTCATGACATGCATGAACAGTAATTGCTGGACAAAAAAAATGCATAGAAAGTAAAATGGGAAAAGCACATAGATTTTCCTCTGTAAATAATACACTGAAATCATAGTACTTCTGTATGTTATTCATGGTCTTGATTTGAAGCAAACAACATGGTTTCAGGAATCACGATGTTTCTTGTGACAATTTCTTCTCAAGATTTGGTCGCTTTATTTTTAACCCATGATTTTGAGACTGGATTTCTCCATTGCAAAGATAATAAAGGGTACCAACAAGAGTCTCTGGTCAGTGTATATAAAGTTGTATTTTTCCCCTCAGTACATCTCTCAGTGTTTTAAGAGACCAACAAAATCTAGAAAATGAAGAGTTCCATTCTTGTTTGAGTCAGAATTGTGTGTGTTGCCAACCTTTTGGATCTCAAGAACCACCAAACTCATAATTTTAGATCCGAGGGACCACTAACTGGTTCTGTGAGCATGGCCTAATTTGTGGGTGTGGCTTGGAGGTCATGTGACTGGCTGGGCATGGCTTGTATGTAAATATTATAAATATTTATATATTGATTTTTTTTATTAAAAAAGAACAACTTTTATCCAAAATCAGGCAAAGCAGGCAGATTGAGTTGCTCACAGAATCACAGATTCATTCAGAGATCTATCTGCCATCGGCTAGTTCAGTCTGTCACATAAAATTTGCTAGCAAGCAAACTCACAACACACCATGCATGTAAATATTAATTTTTTTTATTTAAAAAAAGAGCAACTTTTACCCAAATCAGGCAAAGCAGGCAGATTGAGTTGCTCACAGAATCATTCAATGATCTATCTAGCTGCCATCAGCTAGCTCAGTCTCTCAAGTTTGCTTGCACTGAATTTGCTTGCAAAGAATTTGCAGAGAAACAGAAAGTGACTGGTGGATACCTGACTGCACATACCACAGAAAGAAAATCAGAAGCAGATAACAGATAACAGATAATCAGAATTGGAAGGGACCTTGTAGGTCATCTAGACCAACCCCCGCCCAAGCGGGAGACCCTACACCATTTCTGACAAATGGCAGTCCAATCTCTTCTTGAAAGTCTCAAGTGATGGCACTCACACAACTTCTGAGGGCAAGCTGTTCCATTGATTGATTGTTCTCACTGTCAGAAAGTTTTTCCTTATTTCCAGGTTAAATCTCTCCTTGTTCAGTTTCCATCCATTATTCCTTGTCTGGCCTACAGGAACTTTAGAAAATAGCTTGACCCCTTCCTCCCTGTGGTAGCCCCTCAAATATTGAAAGACCACTATCATGTCTCCCTGGTCCTTCTCTTTACTAGACTAGCCAAGCCCAGTTCCTGCAACCGTTTGTTGTATGTTTTAGCCTCCAGTCTCCTAATCATCCTGGTTTCTCTTCTCTGTACTTTTTCTAGAGTCTCAACATCTTTTTTATAATGTGGTGAACAAAACTGGATGCAGTACTCTAGGTATGGTCTTACTAAGGCTTTATAGAGTGGTATTAGTACTTCCCTTGATCTTGATTGTATCCCTCTGTTAATATAACTTAGGATTGCATTAGCTTTTTTGGCTTTTGCTGCACACTGCTGGCTCATATTTAGCTGGTTGTCCACTAAGATCCCTCTCACAGTTACTGCTATTGAGCCTAGTTTCACCCAGTCTATATGTGGACATTTGGTTTTTCTTGCCTAAGTGTAGGACTTTACTTTTCTCTACATTGAATTTCATTTTGTTGGATATGGTCCAGTGTCCTAGTCTGTCAAGATCCATCTGGATCTTGAGCTTATCTTCTTGGGTGTTAGCTATTCCTGCCAGTTTAGTATAATTTGCAAATTTGGTAAGTTCCCCTTCTATTCCCTCATCTAAGTCGTTAATGAAGATATTGAAGAGTACTGGACCTAAGACGGAACCTTGTGGCACTCCACTGCTTACTTCTCTCCATGTAGACTTAGACCCATTAAGGACTACTCATTCAGTATGGTTTGCCAGCCAGTTGCGAGTCCATCAAGTGGTGGTGCTATCTATTCCACCTTTTTCTAGCTTACTAAGAAGTAGGTTTGTCGAATGCCTTGCTGAAATCTAAATATATTATGTTCACAGTATTTTGCTGGTCTACTAATTTAGTCACTGTGTTGAAGAATGAAATAGATATTATATTTATCACTTGATTTCTTTGACTCTCCAATTCTAAAGCCTTTTTTTCCCTTCCTTCTCTGCATAACTTTCATCACTGTTAAAATCCAAAAGATATATCTAGTTCTTTTTACTAATTGTTTAAATCATTGGTTCAATAAAATAAAATGTTTTCAGGTGACCATAATAGCAGAATTTAGGACATACTATTTAGGACATACTATTTAAATAGGACATACTATGGTATTAAATCAGTCAGGTTTTAGGACATACTATTTAGGACATACTATTTAAATAGGACATACTATGGTATTAAATCAGTCAGGTGTGAGGCATCCTTGTCTATTAATACCCATATTATGCAAGAGGTAGATTTTATAAAGCTGAGACTACCCTGTCTCTGTCCCAGGCCAGGTGGGAAAAGTAACTATAGAAAATAGGACTTCAATCTTTCCAGACACAGGACACAGATATTTAGGGCCAATTAGAATATCATTTTTAATTCACTGAATAATAGTCAAGGAAATAGAGACCAACCATCCAGTTAACAAGATATTCCCCCAAAGTCCTGAAGCTAAACCAATAATTGTGCACAACATGCAGTCCATCTGCATTTTTAATACTTGACACCAGCTTGCTTAATTGTCACAGAGATTGCCTTGATTGCATGGATGCTGAAGAGTTCCAGATATTTAATTCCTAGCACCAAAGGACTTCTGATAGTTGCTTATTCTCAGAGCTCAAACATATGCTTTACACTTCAAAATAACTCATATAGATAATTCACTATAAGGCTTGTATTGACATTTGCTAAATAAAATTGAAATCACTTTCCTTAGAGATGTGCATTACATAAATTAAAAGAAAATCCTTCTATGCCAGTCACTGACCCAATTACATAGATAATGTATCTATGTTACATATTTTCAAAGACAGTACTACAAATGATTACCTATTTTCTGACTGTTCACATTCACAATTATTTTTTCTTTGTTTTGCTTCCTTTTTTTCTTCAAAGGAGTTCTAGATTCAGGAAAGTGTCTTTGGACATTTCTCCTATATTCTGATCACAATATAGGCAAAGTGAAATACTTTCACATTTCACTGGTTCAATGTTCTCCCACTAGGACTTTAAGTTGACTGAACCAGACCTATTTCTCTCAGATGACAATACAGAAACTAAAAGCATAAAGAAGTGAAATAAAGCATGTCCTTCTAAA
Organism: Bungarus multicinctus; assembly: GCA_023653725.1. Taxonomy (NCBI): domain Eukaryota; kingdom Metazoa; phylum Chordata; class Lepidosauria; order Squamata; family Elapidae; genus Bungarus; species Bungarus multicinctus. Next base: position 37,613,095 of record CM042849.1, read on the forward strand.
AACACTTTAGAGAATTGAGAGCTGAATCTATATACTACTAAAAATGTCTTTGCTTTTGTCTATTTAATCATTTATCTTTTTTTCTTTGTAATCTCAAGTTAGCCCAAATGGTGATTCAACTTTTGAATCACCAAATGGTAATTCAACAATGATTCAACTTTTGAATCAAGTTTCGTAAAATTTTGGACCCTTTACTGTTATAGAATTGAAATTTCTCCATTATTCAAACCAGTTTTACTCACAAAATTGTGACTGTTATAGTGACTCCACAGACAAGTGATCATAATTTTCAATGCTTCCTGCCAGTTTCCTAAAGTCAGAAAAGTCAACGGAAGAGCAGCAGAAAATCCGAAGTCAATTCCATTACCACTGTTTCCCCTTCCACCAGTCTTTCTGTTTAAGTAAACATTGAATTATTATTAAAGTTTGTTTGCCACTGTAATTATTTTTCTATTTATGATATATATATATATATATATATATATATATTTAGATGATCATGGAACTGCCCAACATTGGGATAAAAATATATAATGAGCTTAACGTTTAATGTCCATTCTGTAACATCAAACTGTACTATCTTTCTCTCAAAGTATGAGTCAATGTATCATAGAGTTGTCTAGTTACTTATAAAAGTAACACATCTCTATTTTTGTCTTTATGCAAACTAATGTAAATAAAATGGGTAAATATGAATAAACATAATATTAGCTAGTTTACTTTAGAAGTCAGAATTGTATTAGCACTTCTATTTAATGCATGCTTTTTATCATATACAAAGTAAACCTACATGGAGAGAGATTATACAGAGAAGAGAGAGAGAGAATGTCTGTGTGTAAGAGAGAGAGAGAGAGAGACAATACATGATCTGTTTAATTATTGTAGAGTTAATTGAATAAACCACAAATTACAATGCCGTATTATGCCATAAATTAAGATTTATAAATCAAATCATTATGATTACACATTATGTTAAGCAAAAACCAAGCAAAATACTTCCACCAATATCTTAGTATATTTTATGAATATGAAGAGTCAGACATGACAGAACAAAAACAGCAACAAATTACTCTTAGAATAAATATAAAGGCTTTGAATGCTGGGTAATATAATGGGCAAATATCTCTGTGTAAAAGGTTCTTTTATTCTTTTTTTTTTTTTTGCAATAAAGACATTTATCTAGCCAGTGTCATCAGTGAACTTCTGCCAAATAAACCAATTACTGAACTGGATTAAAGAAATAGAGTGCTGAGATTTACAGCTAAAAAATTCTAAGAATCCTGACAGGAGACAACAAATAAAAATATTTGTTTATATGTCGGGGAGATTAACAGTAATATCTACACAGGTCAAATTCAGGTCATAAAAATGTATTTCATATCTGACAGTAATGTGAATCAAGTCTCTCTTTGCAGAAAACTGTTGAATCTGTTCTGGGTTCAGTAATGTTCAGTACATTCTTTCAGTTCTTTTTCCATGAAAAGAACATTTAAAATGTTTTGAGAAGTGAAAGGTGAACCCAAAAAAACATTAAAGTTGTTTAGTAGCATAACTACCATTTATCTGTTTTTTGGGTAGAAAAGCCAGAAGTTGTCAATTCTTCTCAAAACATGCTTCACAAATATTATGAAGATATATTTACTGTTTTATTTCTATACAGCTCTTTCAAGCAAGTCCAAAATAGTTTAGAAGTATAAACATTGCTTAGAACATTAATGTAAAGCTCAGTCTATAAAACAGAGGGGCAAAATTACAAATAATCTTAAAAATGTCTAACTTGGAGTTATTGTTATCCTGTATTATCTCTATTTGAAGATGATTGATTTTTGGTTATGTAAGACAAAACACAGGAGAGAGTTATATAATTGATGTGCTTTCAATGAGAGAAGAAATTGTAAGTTGGAACATCCCCATTCTTAATGATGAGCTTCTATAAAGGAAAAAAATAAGCTTGAGACACAGTGATGGGATGATAAATTCACAATAATTGTTGGCATATTTTATGGAATAGAAAAGGAAAAAAAATGTATGCATCACTAATCTGTGGATTATGGCCAATGCAAATTAAACAGTTCATTAGGCATACTGCAAAAATAAAGTTACATGAGTTGCAACTTTTTAAGATTGGGGAAGAAAGCATACTCCTTAGCTGCCAATAGGTTTTTGGTAAATTAAAATTAAAGCTTAGTGGTATAACACTAAAACAACTAAGAAAAAAAACCCTGTGAGTTGACTTAAAACTAAATAATAATGTATTCTGCATATTCCTGTTTCTTACTTTGATCACACTCATCTTGCTCAACTCCCAATGGCTCTCTTAAACAAAGTTTGTCCAATAATACAAATAAAGAAAATAAGATATGTTCCGATTACAAATAGCTTTTGTAAACTCATATAAAGATTCATTGAATACCCACAATATACCTAAAAGTGATCTTTTTTTTCCTTATACATTTTATATGCTTTCACCAGACATTTACTATATGTCAAATGATACAGGGGCTGGGCACTGGGCACTTCCTGAGATAAGTATGATCTTATTGAAGGTATAATTAAAAGGATATATGGTAATATGGGACCTAGTTTTGTATTTTGTAGCATGATGCCAGCAGACATCAAGAGTTCTAGCAAGTAGTCCCATTAGATCAAACATATTCTGTAATATGGGCTCTATGTTCATAATATTTTAAAGAATATTTGAACTCTGTCACTCTTTAGCTTTCCCATTTCTTAAACAAATTTTCATTAGAATTCTATTTATTAATCTCTGAGATAACTAAGGGACCTTAGATACCAGACATTTAGTTCTCTATCCATAATTCATGACCACCTAATTCATATCCCAGAGGATTCTCTGGTGCACCTTAACAACAGAAGTTAACAGTATTCCTAAATGACACAAATATCCAACTGTCACTTTCTTTAGTTGTATAAAAAGCCATCATTTAGAAAAGTTTGTATGAGCTTCACGTCTGAAAAGAAAAGCTATTAGAGGCATCCTGGGGCTTTAAAATCCATTTTATTTATTTTATTTACATTTTAACAATGTTGGATGGGATAAACCTCTTAAGAATTACTGTATCATTTGTGAGGAGAGCTACTGAATGTTAAGGAGGTAAATACACTCAGCCATAACAAATGCTTGACTCAAAGCAGAGTTTCAGAAAATTGCTATTGTCAATCATAAATATGACTTTATCCCTAAAATGCAGGAATAAAATTATTATTGTTGTTTTAGAGTACTATCATTATCTATCAAGTTACAGTACCAGGCTCAAAAAGGAATATAATTGAGAGAAACCTTAGAGGCATATAAGTTGTCATTTTTCTAGAAGATATAAGTGGTTCAAATGTTAGAACTGGGTATCAAAAAGCAAATTTTAAACATTTCTTTAATAAATATCTCTGCTCATAGACTAAATAAGTGGATGTAAGGCTTCAAAAAAAATCCCTGATCTTCTTGTAAGAATGTGTAACAATGTAAATATATTCTTGCTTTGACTTGAATATGTCATTCAAACTTCTCATCAATTGTGAGGAAACTGAAAGCAATACATCAGTTGTCTTATAAATCATAGAGGGAAAGGAATGCATAGCATGACTTCTATAATTCTTTCCAATCTTATCAGCAGTGACCATGTGCTTTTGTATACATATGCTTTGAGAAGCACAAGTGGGCTGCATCTACATTCTACTGTTGTTACAAGACTAGAAAGGATAAAAGGGGGCTTATAAGAAAACAGTTTCCAGCAAGTTGTAGTCCAGCTGCCTTTTCTGTAGAGATTTATTTGAGTTTATTTATTGGAACCTTTTTGTTCTGTTTTTAGTAATAAAATATTGTCAAATTAACTATTAAAAAATACATCTGGTCTGCAATATCCAAAGCATGAATATAGATTTAATTCTGCAAAGTCAAAAATGTCTTTCAACCTTGCCTTTGAAACAGTTGACCTCTATTAACCAAATTACATATTATTTAAACATTATATTATATAGATTTTATTTTCTCTCCTTTTGTAGCACTCCTATTTATATTTACTGAGGCTATCCCATTGGATGACACATGATTGCAATATAAATGAGAAAGTAATATATAAGAGAGTGAGGAAAGATAAAGCAAGTATAGGTTTCAGTCAAATTTCAGACATTAGAAATTAGCTTTGCGAATGTTGCAAAAGTAATTGAACTATGGTTACGTAGTCTGAGATTAAAAATCCAAAATGCAGTATGAAGTATCCATGGCAGTCATAATGTTCAGTCAAGGATTTGCATTCCAACTTGGGGCACTTATTATCACCACAAATAAAGGCCAGGAGAAATGGTGTTCTATGTTTAGCAGAACTTGAAAAGATATTTTATCCTTTTATTAAATCTCCTTGTTTGGGTTTTAATCAATCCTGTTTCAGGATAATTCTTCTAAAAAAGAGTAGAATAAATAAAAGTAGAAGTTGAAAATTGAATTCTAGGAGACAGTATATAATTAGTTGTCTGTGAGAGTAGATACACTTATTCTGATGTAAAATTAGACTTACATTAATAAGATTATTACATACATCCAACCTTTATTGCTTTATGCATGCATTGTCATACAAAAAGGTTGACCTATACATTCTACTTTGTTTAATTTTGCCTGTAGCCAATTGATTTTTATTTAGGTGAAGTGTGTACTATTCCTCCTATAAATACAGGGACAGTTATATCTGAGTAAAAATAAATTTATTTGATCTAATCAATGAAAATACATCCCCTGCTTGATATACAATAAGTGTCTGAAATCAAATCCAAGTTCACATCTTTGAAAAGAAGAAAGTCTAACTCTTTAGTTTAGTTTACATTATTGTCTTTGCACCTCATACAACGAAATCAAACACCATCTTCAGTGTACATCATGACCATGAAAATAAACACAAACACACATCCTTCACAATCCACACATTGAACTGAAAAGCCCTGACACCGCACCAACACTGCACTATACAGTAGAATTCAAAAGAGCTACTGCCCTGGGATAGAAGCTGTTTTTCAGCCTATTTGTCCTTGTTTTTATTATTCTGTACCATCTGCCAGATGGTAATAGTTCAAAGAAAGGGTTCCCAGGCTGAGATGGATCTTTGTGAATGTTTTGAACTTTCTTAAGGCAGTAGGAGCTATAAAGCTCTTCCAAAGAGGGGAGAGGGCAACCAATGATCTTCTGGACAATGACATTAAGCCTCTGGAGTGTTTTCCTATCTGCCACTGTGCAATTGACAAACCATACAGAGGTGCAGTAATTTAAGATACTCTCTATGGTACAGTGGTCACCAGAAATTTTTCATTCAGTTGTTGTTTTCTGAGAAGTCTCAGGTAGTATAATCTCTACTGGGCCCTTTTGACCAGTGCTGCAATGTGAGAATCCCAAGTCAGGTCCACCCAGAAACTTAAAATTGGCCACTTGCTCCACTCGGTCACCATTGATAAACAAGGGCTGGATGTCTGATCTGTTCCTTCTATAGTCCATTATAAACTCCTTGGTCTTATTGGTGTTAAGAAAAAGTTATTGCCTCCACACCATGAAAGCAACCGGCCCACCTCATCTCGGTCCCCCACTAGTAATACTATTACTAAATTTGCAGATGAGTCCCACCACTGTTGTATCATCTGCAAATTTAGTAATAGTATTACTAGCGTGAGTGGGAATGCAGCCATGCACATGAAGAGTATAGACTAAGGAACTCAACATGCAACCCTGTGGTGTACAAGTGTTAAGAATAAGGGCTGAAGAGGTATGATTACCTAATCTGACCCTGTGAGCAGCCAGACAGGAAATCCATAATCCAAAGGCTGATTGAATAAGAAAGTCCAAGGTCCAGAAGTTTAGACACTAGTCTGTGTGGAAGAATTGTGTTAAATGCAGAACTAAAATCTACAAAAAGCATCCCCACATAGCCCCCCCCTGCACTGTTCTAGATGAGTCAGAGCACTGTGAAGAGTGATGGCTATAGCATCGTCTGTAGATCTATTTCTTCTGTATGCAAATTGATGTTTATCAAATGTTTGTAGAAGACCAGAAATGATGTGCTGGCAGACCAATTTCTCAAAGCATTTCATGCTGAGTGAGTGCCACGGGTCTGTAATCATTGAGGTTATTGATAGGGACTTCTCTGGCAGCGGAACAATGGTGGAAGCCTTCAAACAAGATGGAATAGTGGACTGGGATAAAGACCAATTGAAGATCCAGGTAAAGACTCCAGCCAACTGATCAGCAGTCTTTAAGTACTCAGCCAGAGATACTGTCAGGACCAGCAGCCTTTCTAGGGTCCGCAGCCCTCAGAATGCTCCTCACCTTCTGTTCCTCCACAATGAGGTGAGGGCTACAATTGGCTGGTGGTTGTATTTTATCTGTCTATGATGTCTCCACTTCAAAGCAAGCAAAGAAATTATTTGGTTCTTCTGCCAATGAAGCATCCCCCTCAGCAGGGATGACATTGGTCAGTTGATGGTTGGTAATTTGTTGAGTCCCTCGCTACACCTGCCTCATGTTATTGCTATCCTCAATCTTCCTCTTATAAGCAGTCTTGGCCATCTGAATAACTTTCTTCAGATTAGCTCTGGCAACACTTTATCTTGTCCCATCACCGGACCTAAAGGCCTTGATCCTGTCATGCAAGAAGCGCTGGACTTCCTTGGTCATCCAGGGTTTCAGATTGAGATAGATCCTAATACATTTATCCACAGTGATAGTATCTCTGCAGTGTTTGATACAGCACAAAACAGTTGCAGTGTGCTTATCTAGGTCAGGGTGGTAAACGATGTACCAATTTGTGTTCTCAAAACAATCCTGAAATTGTTGGGAGGCATCTTTTGGCCAAGATTTCACTGTCTGTATTATAGAGCCCATCTCCTAAGAGGGATATATGCTGGTAATAAAAGCAGTGACATATGATCTGATTGTCCCAAATGTGGTAATTGTATAATCTTATAGCCAGTGGTAGGATTCAAATTTTTTTACTACCGGTTCTGTGGCATGTCTCTAGAAGTATAGAAGTTTGAGTCCACTGTTTTTCATCCATCACTGCTTTTCTTTTTTAATTTGACCTTTTGTCACTGCATTGTTTTAGTTTGTCTGTTGAGCTTCCAGAATGTTCCAGAATGGTTATCACGTTACTATAGTAACAAAATATGAGTGTCTTGTGATTTTTGATTTACTGTGCATGTGTGCAGGGGAGGAGTTTTACTTTACTTTTACTTCAACTTTCTTTTACTTTTCTTTTGCTTGCTTCTTAGAATGTACTGCTTTTTCTTTTGTTCTCCTAGTTATGTGTAAATAAAGTATGCTGGCAACAGAAAACACAATTCATTTCCTCTAATTTATAAAGCTGAATTTTTTCGCTTTGACACCTTCTTATTAGATCATTGAGAGTTCTCTTGATAAGGTGGCAGGCCATAGTTTCTACATTGGATTGGAGATGTAGGTTTCTTTGACTTCCAGTAATTATTTGGCATTCAATTGTGTTCTATTCATGATAACTATGGTTTGATTTCTGATCAAATATTTTCACTGAGTGAAAATCTATCACCATTAACTACTACCATTCCCATAGTTTATAATCCATTAGTATTAGTTCTACTTTTGAGGTATTATAAAATTTATTTCCACATAGTGAAAAATGTGAATATCTCTATTCCTATTCACTGTCTAATTCTGGTTTATCTCATAAGCATTGAATGATAACAATAATCAAAATGCTAGCAAACAAAGAATTTTGTATTTATAAAGCTTGAGCTTATCATCAATCACATCATCCATGACTTCATAACTGACAAGCCCATTAGATTTCCAATATGTTAAATGATTTATCTAGTCTCATTGTCTAAGTACTCCATATTAAAAAATATTATTTGGTACTGAATTGGTAGATAGCCATAGGAAACTAGAGATCTTATCATTATCATCATACTGAGTTCTGAACAAAGGTTTCCATAATGAACAGAAAATAACAACCAGCTGGTAGCACATATTTTATTCTACACAAATATGTTTATACAAAGCAGACTCATAATCAAATACTGTGAGTAGCATAAAGCAGACTTTTGACAGCATAGAAGCATCATATGAATGGTATGTATATCTTGCTTTATGCAGATTATTCTGAGAATTATTATTTTGTAAGCATATCAAAAGCCTATTACATGAACTTCTGTATATAATATAGTTTCTTTCATAACTATTCAACTAAGGCTTCATAATGATAAAGTTTATGAGTTAATTCTAGTTTTGTACAATCATAAGCTATATACAACCAATTTAACTCACTTTTTCAAATTATAATAAATAAGTTATTTGGTAAGAAATTATCTTGTTTTATCATTGGTCAAGTAAAAACAATATTATCTACACTATTTAAACTGCATCCCAAGGAAACTCAAAGATTTTGCTGATATGAAACTGATATTATATTACTCACATATATGCAATACTGATTGCAGCCAATAACTGATCATTATGAAAGTATTTGTGCAAGTATTAATAATCTTAAAATAACACTAAAACCAAACTTCAAGTTCTAGTACTAGATTTGACAGACCATCTTGGATGAAATAACTTCTGTACTAGTGCAAGCGGTGAGCAGCCCTTTTTGCATACTTTAGGCACATTAGGAAAAATTAAATAAAAGGTTATCCAAGGGAAATGGTAACATAAGCTAAGAGAGCTAATATGAGTTTCTTAATACTTCCAGCATTTGATTAGCCTTCTATCACTTCCTGACTTTCAATATCAATATTACAGGATGTCCCCAACTATTTGTCCTTCCTTCCCCTGACTCTCATCACAGAAATGATGGGCCCTTCAAACTTCTGAATAATCTTTGATATATTTGCAACTTGAAGCAGTTTTCCATATACAGAATATTTTTAGTGAAGAGAACATACATTCTAGCAGATGGGGCCATTAACTTTTAAGTTCATTCATCAAAGCAACATTGCAAAGATATAAACTATAACATTTGTTCTTTCACATTGGTTTCACAGAAAGTGTGGTTGTACTGATTTCCTGACCCTAGTGGGATCTGGTCTTTTGCCAATAACAATACAAACCAGCATGTTCAACAAATTTGTTTATCAAACCTGAAAATATCCATAAACAGCTTAATATCCTAAAACAAGTTTTTAATATTATCCTCATTATGTATCTTCAAGGTGCACATTGCATTCACACTTTAACAGAATAATTGTTATTTGGAATATTTTCCATTTTTAGAAAGCTATGAAACATTTACTTCCTGCTGAGAGAATGTTATTATACCCCACTGGAACTATTCCGAATGATGGCATGAACCTTAATGTCTTAATACAACAGCTGTGTAATCAAATATATTTTGTTTTTGCAGGGAATGGGGTGGGGATAATGACCACCTGAAAGCATGTGAAAAATAATTTGATTTCCTGTAACTTCCCAGTTTATTTTTTTACAAAGGAGAAGATGGTCAAGCCAATCAAGAAAGAAAACTAACATTTTAAAGATGAATAAATAAATATGCAAATGTATTTATTTTGTTTATGTTGTTTTTCTGATTAGGCTTTTTCTAAAGTTATAAATTGCAAATTGTAGGGTTAAGCTATCCAGACTAGAGACATACTTAAGAATCTTACATGAGAATGCTGTCAATTCCAACTGGTGATAAGATCAAAGGGAACCTGATGATGGTGTTTCTAGGTTGTGCTTCAGAAGTTACATTAATGGCAATCCAGCCTCATTTCAAAATTTCTCAAGACAGAATTATTCTACAGGGACTTTGAAAGCTAATTTTGCTTGTATATATTGTATGACAATATTTGATGCTTGGAAGAATGGTTGCAGTTTGATTTTTTTTCTTGTTCTTTTATCTACATTGGGGGTTTTTTCTTTTTATATTTGTAATGCTTCTGGAATATAACAGTACTTTAACTAACTAAAATAATTTCATTAAATGCAAAATAAATCAAACAAAAAATTTAAAAAAAGTTTAAAAGAGGCTATCTATTTTCATAAATACTGAGAAATTGGTTGTTCCTTCTTTGAAAGGAATAGTTCATGGCCTGGAAGTACAGAGCAAAATAAATGCAAGCTTCTGGTAGTAGGCGAATTTAAAAATAAACACATCCCTTTCTGCTTCTGTAAGGAACCAGAAAAATTCATAGCAGGAGAGGCAGCCTTTCATAAACATCTTTAGGATTTAAATACTAGTCATTTAAATTGTACCCAGTAGGGAACTGAAACTCAGTAGAGATATATCATTATAGGCTTATGAGATCTGTGTAGCCTACACTAGTTAGCAAACTGGCTCTTGTGTATTGCACCAATTGCAATTTCCAATGCATGGGAATTCACAAATAAAACACATCACAATGATTAATATGGTATGTAACCAAGGCACAGATAATTGTTATTAAGTACAACTGATTGCAGTTATGCCAAATATGAACCTCATTTATAAAATGGAATGCAATCATATCTATACCAGCCTTTATCTCTATTCTTGAATCTAGATTTTTCTGTCAAACAGCAATTCCAACATGTTTTGATTTAATTTTAGCTTATTCTTTGTCATTCATTCAAAGATGCTAATTGTTTCCCTGGAATTAGACAGCAAGAAGCAATAAGAGATGTGATCAGCATACTAATTCAAAACTCAACAAAATATAGCCTGATGAGATATTGTATCCTGGTGCAGCCTGGTGAGATATTGTATGTCAATTAATTAAGATGTGAACAATTGTTAATTAATTAAGATGTGAACAATTGTCTTCTAGATTAGAACCACTGTAGGACAATGACCTCAAATCCAAACCCCAGTAGATACCCAAAAAGGATACCATGACTGATAATACCAAATTCTGCCAAGATATTTCAGAAGAACCAGCAGGATTGCACATCAAATGTATCATCCATCAAAGCAACAGTTTCAGGTTCATATCCTGGACAAAATACTGATTGAAATGGGTTCAAGTAATTAAATTGAACTCCACGTTTGCTACTTTCTTACTTGTGTGATCTAAGAATAAAAAATGATATATATCCTTACGTCTCTATGAGAACCTTTTCAAGATCCAATTTTTTTCATGAAAACTTTTCTCACATGTCTTGTTATATCTTTGCTTTTAGCTAACTTTAAGCACTGTATGTTCCTTACCTCCCTTACCACATTTTTATATTATCTCAATTTCTTTGCTATCCTTTTTCTGTACGCTTCATAGTGCTTCCAGCAGAGTAGATGTGCGACTACTCTTTCACACAAAGCCAAGATTTGCAATGCATAAACTCAGTTGTTTTGGTGCCAAAGGGAAAAATAAAGGCAAATGCAATCATGAAGTAAAAAATGCTTTCATAAATAATTAAATAACAATATTCTGCATTTTCTGAAAAATTCTGCACATCAATGGTATTATAGTTATAGTGATAATAATAAAAAACACTTTTTTGGAAACATTTTCAGTAAGTAAAAAAAAATACAAATGTTAACCATTGCTTAAAAATGTATTTGTAATTTTTATAGTTATGGAGGGCAACCTTGTTCTGATGAATCTTAAAGAAAAAAACTTAACTGAAGAGTTTTTAATCTGCAGGTTTTGATCGGTATTTTTTTCTTGTCTGGTTATACAAATCTAATTTGCAAAAAAAATCCATTAGATGTTTATTGTTTGTTCTCCTTTATCAAATAAATGTTTGACAAGAAACATGTCTCCAAACACAAGCTAAATTATTTGAAAGTTGCAATGCCTCCATGTGAAAAGGTTCTCATGAACCATGAAATGTTCTTTTTTGCATTATTTAGTAGTTATAAATGTCAGGTTAGTACTCAGAGAGCATCATGAGTGCTACAAATGGCATTTCAGAATTTCATCTGCCAGAGTTCATATCAGTACTCCTGTCAATGTCATCTTAAGTAAAACAAGTCTTTGCAATAGACAATGCTCAAAGATCAATTTTGTAGAGGGAAAAATCTTATCAATAATTTGTACATGAAACTCATGATCTCAAGCAATTATTTTAACAATAGAAAATACAGTAGAACTATTCATCAATATATTATAGAACACCAACCAAGCTACATGTTTGAAGAATTGTAATCTTCCTTCTCTCTATTACTGTGAATCCTCCAGGCAAAATTGAGGAGATTGATATAAGTCTTTTAGCGCCAATGGTCTTTGTTCTATCTTGTATATGGTGTAAGAATATTGGAATCTAAGCTTTATTTAGTCTAGAATTTCTCCATTGATCTGTTTCTTATGGTACAACCAAAAATTAATAATATTTTACCTCATATGAAATGAGAAGATTCAGACTTAAATATTTAAGAGAGATTTGGATAGATTTTCAGTTCAGATTTTCACTTGAGGTCATGTATTGGATGACAATGATAGGTTTTTAATTATTTTCTCTAAAAAAAATCAATACCATTTGTCCATTGTCATTCATTGACAATATTTACAATTACAACAAATATTGGCATCTTGATTTGAACCAGCAGCATTTTCAGCTTCAGGGACACAAATTTACTAGAAATTATTACTAAATCTTACTAGAAAAAAAGAGTCCAGAATTAATATTTATAAATACAAAATAAATAAATTTGACATGCAACTAAATTAATCAGGAATGAAATTTCACATTTTATCTAAATAACAAGAAAGTCTTTTTATAGTCCTGATGAATAATATTATGGATATTTTATACACCCTGCATTTGTATAGAAAAGAATAAATAAATCATTGTGATGGTGATCAAGGTGATTGAATGATTTATTGGTTGATTGATTATATACCTTCATTAAAACATGTTTTTGTGTTATCATTTTTTTTGGGAAAGTTTTATTCAATTTTCACATATTACAGAAGAAGAAGAAATCTTTTTCAGTGAACAGCATGATTCCAGGTTAACACATTTCCATTACAGACTTGACTTTCATTTCCTACTCATCTTTCACATTTAATAACTTATCTTAATCTTACTTTATGTATTTTCTTTAATTTTAATTATTGAGCTTTTCCCATCTTATTTTATGATTTTTCCAATACATTGTTTAATCTATTTCTTTAAATCCTTAATGCATCATTATATATCTTCATATGCATTGTATTTTATATTCTTTTGTCAGATCTGCAATTTACACATCTATATTTAATTCATCATTCCAAAAATTCACACATTTCCAACATAGAAAAAACAAAAACAACAAAGCAACACCCCTATTATTGCCAATTTCAAGATGCCACTCCTGTGGTTAACATATCACATAATTAATCCCTCCCTAAGATTCCCATAGTTTAATTTTGAATTAACACTTTAAAACAAAAACCACAATAGTAACTTTCTAATAGCTACTACATTACATATATCTCTTGTTAACCCTGGGCCTGCAAATTCCCTTGCTTATTACATAAAAGATATATCTAAATTAATAAAATTATAAATAAAACAAACATAATTAATCCCATCATTTCATAAGAATTAATATTGTTTTCCCTTTAACATTACTCCTGCTCTGTTTGCCGTAGCTTATTAATTCATATAATATTCTTAATATCTTTATTCTGATTACCTCTCTTAATTTCATCCATAAAGAAGAAAAAACAATCACTACAATAATAAAACAATATCAGTCCCTATCTCCCATCTTAATAATCTATATTCCAGTATTTTCTAAACAAACTTATTATTTAAACTAGTCCTTATACACTTGTAGAATCCCCTTCTTTTATATCTCAATCAACCATTATCTCTGTGCCTTTTATTAAGTAATTTCATTTCATTTTTATGTGTTTACCATATTTCTTTCTTTCCAAATCCTGTTTCATTCTTTTTATCACTCTCTATTTCTATCCCTCTCTATTTTCATTAGTTTCTTCTGAAATTTCCTTTCCTGCTGTTTTCTCTCCTTTTGTTTGGTTTTTAAAATAAACCCCCTTTTAGTTACAATGTTAAACCTCCTATTATTAATTATCTTTCTTTTCCTCCTTTGTTTAAATTTCTGTTGTTTCAAGTGTTCATTTAAGATGGACACTTCTTGCATTGATTTCTCTTCTTGTTGTTGTTCTTAGTATTTTGAAACTTCCATTTCCAAAAATTGCAATGCAAAACCAAATGATTTGCCTTCTTTTTGTAGCATGTCTTTCATGTTTCTAAGTTCCAATTTAAGGTCCAGTAACATTCCTGCCATCTTTAAACCATGTTTGTAAAATTTTTTCAATGTTTAACTCTTCTTGGCTCCTCTTCCAAAGATTTCCAGATTAATTCCACTTTTCAATATCCATAAATTGAAGTTGTATTTCAAAAACATCCAGCAATTCCACAATTTCCCTTTGTTTTCAAATTTCACTTTCGCTTTCCAGAGTCCCTATTTTGTAATATCCTAATTCCAGTTATTTTGTAGCAAGTAGGTCTTTAACGGATCCAAGTTTTAAAATAGAAAGGGATATATATAAACAATTCCTTTCTCCACTAGATGGCACTTTTCGTTGTATTCAAAGTCAATTCTTTTTCTTTTTCCCGACTTTTTCTCACTCATTCAAATTTTAAAATTCCAATATCAATAAATCCAAATGTTGATTTTCAAATTTTATTTTCCACCTTGACACATCCCAGTCCAGCTTTAATAAACCTATTTGGTGTCAGGGTTATATATTTAATTATTTCAAACACAAGCTTCTTCCGGCTTCTTCCTTTAAGGTACAAAGCCACTTCAGCTGTCACATATTTTTGTCTTAATTTCTTTGTCCACCACTTAAATTCACTTTCTTAATGGTTTAAAAAGATTTAAATCCGGGATACCTTGTGCCAAAAAATTTTCTGGTTTCTATGTTGTCCTCTTCTTCTCCACTCCTGCACTGTCTTGTCCATTCGGCTTACCTCTTTGAGGTAGCCATTTTACTGACCACTGCTGCAGTTGTCTTCAAAGTAGTAGTTATCAAGCCAAGGAGGGAAGATGTGTCTCCCCTCGACTCAGCTGGCTGTTTCCCCCTTCATCGCCACCCCTACAAGGTGGCTCTGGCCCCAAATCACAACAATTGGGAACCTCTGGTGAAAGAGCATGGAGCAAAACCATGCACAATCGCGGATTTCGGTCTGTCTTCAAGGCAAGCCAAACAGGAAGTCCCCATGTTATCAAATTATTTTGTACATATTACTTATATTAATTTGACTTTAACTTAATATATGCATATATTCAGATTATTTTGTAATGTATATCTATTACATGGGAATAGATGGTTTTACAATGAAAATAGATTCACCATACCATTCTTAGTCTTAAAATATAGTGCTAATCAGAATTAGAATAACAGAATTGCAAGGGATCTTGAAGGTCTTCTAGTCCAACCCCCTGCTTAGGCAGGAAACCCTACACTACTTCCAGAGCTCATGCGAGGAACACAGGCACTTCATGTGGGCAAGCTCCCCCCCAAATTTTTAAAGAATTAGAACCATGTGAAGCAAAGCACACTCATCTGTTTCCCTCTACGACCAGCCTTGGAAAAGCGTGCCTGCAGCCAGACTCTAGTTTGGAGCAGCAGCAACAGTTTGGAGCTTGTTAAGAAGAACTACTTCTCCATCCCAGCCATGTGTTTTCCAAACCCAGAGTTTCTATTGGCCCTTCTTTTTCTTTCCATAGCCTCCTTTTGCCAGCATTCAGCAGGAAAGCTCAGCAGGTAGTCATGATCTTTAGATGGGTTTTTATTTTGTCAGCCCCAGGGTGGAAGGGGGGCAAAGGGCCTCAGAATGGTATATAGGAAATCTGTCTCTGCAGCATACATTGCTTGCCAGTGGACAGGCAATGAGTCGGCAGTGGAAGACAAGCACGCTGGACTTCAGGGACCATGGCGAAGGCAGGCAAGCTTGGTGGGCCTCAGAGATAGAGGGGAAGGCAGTAGGAAAGGCAGGAAAGCTTGCTAGGCAATCTAGCCCGGAATTCAGGCCTTGCTGTTAGCAGGCTCACCCAGGCTGACCTGGGCACTCAGCTGAGTCATGCAGAGAGTGCTGCATGAATGCAGAAGATGGCAAGCTTGCTGCGTCACATGGGAGGCAGCTAGGCTGGGATTCAGGCCTTGTTTCTTGCAGTCACCAGGCAGATCAGGGCAGCTCATCTGGGAGAATGGTGTGTGGGATTCGGCCACTCTGAAGGCAGGCAAGCTTGGGCCACATGGGAGGCAGTTAGGCTGGGATTCAGTCCTTGCTGCTTGCAGGCTTATCAGGATTCCAGGCAGATCATGGCAGTTCAGCTGGGCCATGCAGAGAGTGCCATGTGGGATGCAGCCGAAAGCAGGCAAGCTGGCTGGCCCTCAGAGACCATGTGGTCGAGGCAACCCAGGGAACCAGACAGAGAGAAGAAGCAGCTGTGCTGGGTGAGTGGACAAGATGAAGAGTGACTGGGCAAGATGGGAAGGGATGGGGCCAGCCAGTGGTGGGATTTGCCAGTTCTCCTAACTGTGCAAAATCATAATTATCAGTTCACTTCAATGGTCTGAACCGGCTCAATCCTACCACTCATCTCAACTCATGAAGCATTTCTGACCTGCTCTTGAGTTACCATAGGCAGGCGGGTGGGGAATAGATGCTTGCAGCTGCATGGAGGAATTTGCATTTCAGTCTAAACAAAGCACAATCGAGCCAGCAACGTCAAGATCATCTCCATGGAGATCCACAATGGCTGGAGGGTATGCCTTCTACAACCTGCGCAATTGCTTCGTTGGGGAAATGTGACGACACACCTTGGGAGATGGAAACAGGGTCAGAGCCAAGATGCGAATTAAGTGAGGTCAGAGTTGGCTTCACTTGGTCTGTGCCAACATGAAGCTGCTAATAAATAACTGGATTTCTTTTGAAGCTTGGCCTGAGGCTCATGATTTAATTAGGACATCGGTCTACACACACACACACACACACACACACACACACACACACACACACACAAAATAAAATATAACTATTCTTTATTGAATCTGTTGTATAGAATTGAAAGTATGAAGGGATCTGGGTATGAGAAGCTAGTTATTTGTTTATTTGTTTACAATTTTGATTTAAAAGGCCAACCAAGATACAGCAAATATGGGAAGCATAGATTTTTTAAAAATCCATTTTCAATATATATTGAAATTATTTTGTTTAAAAATGTAAATACATTGGGAAGAAGGAATATTTTGTTTAAAAATATAAAAAATGTTCTTAGGCCCTATAAGATAAGCTTGCTTCATAGATGAAACCTGGAATATTCTATACGGTTGGATCTCACAGAATAGGCAGAAACAATGGAAAAATGTGGCTCCTCAAGTAGTCATGACCAATGTCAAAAAAGTCTTGGTAGATGATGAACAGAATTTGCACTCACTTTCTGTATTTTGTTGAAGTAGCTTTCTTAACCTGATTGTGCAACAGGTCAGAAGCTTCCAAAACTCCTAAGTACTTTTACCTTTCTTCTGGTGTTACTGCTTTTATCAGCTCCTTATTATCAAGTTAGAATATTATTTTTGACAATTTTTCTTGCTTTAACAATTGTTGCAAATTGTATTTCAATATCTCTATTAAATTTCTCAGTGTTTTCCAGCAGTGAGCTCTATTCACCTTTTGTTTTTCCAAACAATTTTAAATCATCCATGTAAAGCAAATGGAAAATATTCAACTCTTTTTAGCCAATTCATAGCCACAGATTGTCTTGTTAAAAATGCTTGTGAGAGGCATCATCAATCCTAACCCTAACCCCAGGGTGAGTTTCTACCAGTTCTGTCCACTTCTGTAGAACCGGTTGCTCCGAAGAGCAACAGACATAGAACCGGTTTTATGTCTGCTGCTGTTGTGGCCCACCCCCTCGCCCAGGCTCTTACCTGACCTTTATTTCCTGCTTTTTCAACCACAGCTGCTTTGCGCGACACAGCTGCAGTTGAAAAAGCAGGAAAAAAGGGCTTTTCCAACTGCTGTGCACTTGCACGCAGTGCTGCTCAGCTGTCTGGGCAGCTCAGCAGGTTGTAAATTGCACTTGTGCGACTCGCGAATGTGCGCATGACACTAATAGACAGAAACGTTAGTTATACCAGTCGGATCCCATCCCTTCCTAATCCTAACCCTTGGAAAATTTCTCGTTTGATTTCAACTTCACCAAGTTGTTCTCTACAAGACATCAACAATTGAAAAAGCTTCATGGAAGTCTTCAAGAATTTCTGGATGTTGCTGTTAATTCCAAAAATGTCTAAGCATTTCTCAATCCAGTTTTGTGGAACAGAATGTTAGTAATATCATCATCATTTTGTCTATTTAATAGGAGCTGATAGGTGAAGTTCTTATATCATTTTATATTATTTTATATTATTTCTAAGAGAATTATAGAGACAGAGAGACACAAAGAGACAGATGCACATCCACAATAGACTATAATAAGATAATTTTAAAAGCAGCAATAAAATATTGTTTGTATAGTAAAAATTATTATAGTAAAAATATCCCAAAAGATCTATAAAATAACTATCCAGGAAGAAAACAGTTTTAAAATATAATTTAAAATATACTATGGTTAATAAAATAATGCATTAGAAGCCTGGGAGAATTAAGAGGCTTCAGCTTGTGTACTTTTTCATTAAAATGAAGCGTGTAATATATCTGATAGAATTGCAATTTAAAAAAAAATACCCAATAGAATATACCCAAATCATCAACTAAATATCATCTGGGTAATGCTGTGTGAGGCAATGAATACGTGTCAATGTTTCACTAGTTATACTATTAGTTTCTTCAAAGTAACTCTAAAACTAAATTTGGCAACAAATGTGCTGTCCTTATTTACTGCCTGTATTTTGACAAGTTTTTAATTGCATTTTCATTGTCTCTGTCTAATAATTTTGAGCAAATAAATTTAATATTATGCCAGAATGCAAATACATTTTGGATTTATTTCATTTTAAGATCTGATCTTTTTGAATTGTTTTTAATTGTCCGCTTTTATACCTAATGTCATTTTGTCTGGCAAACGGGATCTTTTAAAAATGCTTGAATTACTGCAGAAATTCAGAAATACACACATACAAAACTAAAACACTGATCTTGGGATGATAAAACCAAATAATTTAGCACAGCCTCAAGTTGGGCTACAGAATGAATAAGAAGGAGACAGTACTTTGTTTAGAATGTTCTATATTCACATTTGGACTGTGAAGCATGAGCTACATGTGTTTATTTTGTTTATTTTTTATAAATATCTTTATTTTTAAAAAAAATCCTATTCAAAATCTATCAGAAAATATGGTGATTTGCATTCTTCAAACACGCATGCATAGTTAACAAAACAAAGAAGAAGCAAATGAAAGAAAAATAAACTCTTCAGTTGATTCTGCACTGAACTAGCTTTGGCCCAAAAGAAAGTACCTGAACTTGAGATGAGTGGTAAAGCAGCTTCCGTTTCCTATCTCAGAGCTGAATTATCCATCACATTTAATGAATATGGCTCCAAGTGGCTAATAAGGATCTTCAAAAATGTATTAGGCATCAAAAACTCTATATCACATACATTTATAATTATATTAGAATTCATGCACTATAATCACAATAGATATATA
Source organism: Bungarus multicinctus (assembly GCA_023653725.1). Lineage (NCBI taxonomy): Eukaryota > Metazoa > Chordata > Lepidosauria > Squamata > Elapidae > Bungarus > Bungarus multicinctus. The sequence goes on from CM042849.1 coordinate 37,632,649, forward strand.
TTTGTCACTCCACTTTTGCCAAATTAATGGTTTGTTCATCACTATCCCAATTACCAGGTAACATCAGTGAAAAGAATCTATACAACTATCTGCAGCAGGAATTCTGACTGTAGAGAGGATCATTTCTTATCAGAAAGCAGAGACAGACTACATCCCTAATGTGTTTAATGTCTCTTTACTTACACTTACAACCCATTCCACCCAGCCAGGAGGGAGGAAATGGTGCATATCCTTTTGGTCAAGGAGTTTTGGTTAGTGGGATCTAAGGGAAGGGCCTTCTCTGCTTCTCATTAGATCCTCATGGGTGAGGAAGCTTCCACTTAAGACCTAGCTTTGCAAAGTAATATGGGGGGTAGAGTCTAAAAGTACAATGCAAGTGGTGATAGCTGGTAACCTGAGGACACTCCTACTGCCTTGTTAACTTCCTGGCCATTTGAATTTTGTACCTTTATTTTTATCTTTATTCTGAAATTTTTGATTCAGCTTTTTTAAACTTATGTATTAGTTGTGTATTTATATAGTTTTATTATGATGTTATAAACTGTCCAAAGTCTTTGTGGTAAGATGAGTGGCATAGAAATTTGATAAAATATATAAATACTTACTTTACCACCAAGTCTAGGATGGGATGGGATATAAGCCTTTATAGAGCTAAAATTTGCTATGGAATGAAATGATGTTGAAATATAAACATGAATTTCTTGGCTACCACAGTTCTCTGTGGTAAGGCAATGTTTTCAACCTCAGCAACTTTAAGATGTGTGGACTTCAAATCCTAAAATTCCCCGGTTTGTTCCTCGTCGGAGAGGAATCCACAATCGTGTACAGTTTACTGGAGCTCACTTGCTGGAGGGTCCCGATCGGGACCAGAACCACTCTGGTAGGGTGGTGAAGAAGGGGGAAATCGCCTGGAGGATCAAGGGGAGTCGCAACTTCCCTCTCTGACAGGAAAATCCCTTCCAAAGGCAAGCTGCAGTGGTAGTCCTAAAATGGCCACCACAAAGACAAAAAACATTCCAGGAAACTAAGTTTTTGCTTGCCAAATGAGAATTTTTTATTTTAAAAAATAAAATAAAAACAGAAAAGAGAAAATTGAATAATGGAATTATTAGTATGTTTAACTGATATAGTGGTAGGCATTTTGGAGAGTGTTTTGAAAGGTTGAAAATAAGCACTGTAGGATTATGAATTAATGTGAAATATATGCATTGAGAGATATGATTGATATTATTAATTTTGCCTATACTAAAATGTATGATATATTGATGCCACACTATTAATGTATTGATGTGCATATGCAGATTGAAATTAAAATAATTGGAAAAAAAAGAGGATAAAACTTTTTTGGGAACATTGACTCTGTCAAAAATATCTTTCAATATATGTACGTTTTAGTACTGCCTCCATATTATTTTACTGGTATAGCTTGGTCTGATGGGAATAATTTATCCAATGTGGTGACAATTGGTTAAAAAGTTTAGCATTCATCTTAAAATGTTACATCAAAATAATGAAATACAATATAGTTACTAGACTCTAGTTCACATTTTAATGTATGTGGTAGTACACATCCAGCTTGAACTCATAGATTCTGATTGATCTACCTGTATGTGCTTTCAGCATAAACCTCATTCTCTATTCCCAAGAATCAATATCTATATTTTATACATTATTATAAGTGCAATCAAGCTGTGATATATGAAAAAGTCTTAACTACCTTATTGATGACTTTAAAATGAATCTTGTCCACAAAAGAAATAGATGAAAAATATTTTGGCTTCATAATTCTCAGTTAATTTAAAGTAACCACTTATTTCAAAGTTTTAGAAGAAAAACTTTCTTTCCCAAATACTGGGTATAAATGACCATAACAATCTTTTCTACTGATAAAATTGTATAAAAGCTCTATTTATACATTTTTCATTATTTTTCTGCTGAAAGGATACATAGGAGCTTTTAAGCAGGGCTTTACATTTCTGTATGTAATTCATAACATATCTCCATTATTTTTTTTTAGCGGAGAAGTATTGAAAGTTTTTTTTTTCCTTTACATTATACCTATGGTTTAAATGATGTCTCCTTTATGATTGTATTTTATTCTGTAATTTGGTGATTAAAAATTATAGCAATGTCACCCATAATTCTTTGGCTCTGAATCTGAATCTGAAACTCAACATTTGGGTGGTCAATATTGTTATAATTCTTGTTGGTTAATATTCATATGTTAATTCTATCAAAAGATTTAATTATATCTCTAGTCTCTTATATAAAGAAACACTAAGTATTATTAGAAGAGGGGAAGAAAGGAAAAAAAAGAATTTGCTCATTGATTTATATAATTATTCCTCCTACATGATTAGTTTTCTAAAGAGTTTGAATCTGTCTATTTTATGGTTTAATATTAACTGCTTTGTGCATCACACAACTTTTGTTAATAGATGTAGTGTGTGATAAATATTGTTTTGTATTAATGACAGCAGTATTAGCATTATTATTAATATAATTAGAGAGAGGGAAAGATTTCTACACATGCATTCATCCATACAAATATACATTGATGCATATATTCCATATAAAGACTAAACAGCTTTTCTGCTGAAACGTTTTTTTAAAGACCATGCTTCAATATTTGACAGCTTTTTGTTAAACTGGTCTTGATAACCTGACAAAAGGACTTGTTTTTGTGGCTACTGGATGACAGTCCAGTATTTTTAGTCTTTTGAAACCCAACACATTTGAAGGGCATCCTTCAGATTACTGAGACAGTCTGACAGTTTAGACAGGCCATCATAATAGTTTAAATTGTATTTCTGGGAGATTCCCAAAGACAGACAAGTTAGGCTGCTTTGAAAGCTGAGATTTCACCAGACTCAGGTTTTGATTTCAGGTCATCTTTTATTAATGCAATTAACCCATGCCAAGATCTTTCATATTAACATTTTTTTTTAAAGGAAAGCTTTGAAGCACTTCTTTGTTCGTGCTTTTCATCCTCTACCACACTACTGGACACTTCAACAATAATGGAGTGTACAATTCAAAGATGTTTCATAATTATAAAGCAGTAATTAAGTTTTACAATAATTAATGGATGTAGCATTTGCCTGATAAAAAGGCAACCCAGAAATAGTCTTGTGAAAAATAAATTTTTTTGCTTTATATTATTTATGTAAAAAAGAAGACAGAAGGAAAATAGATATTGTAAATTCTCTTTATTCCCTTTTTTCCTTTGAAATGTTAATCAGAATGCATGAAAGAACTATGTTGGAACAAGAAGCAAATATTAGACCTTACAAAATTAAGGAGCATATTCAGCATAATAGATTTGATCACATTTACTTAATAAATATTTATATCAGTGATATTCTCAACTGTGTGTGTTTTGTTGGCCTTTCAATGGTAGTAGTCAGTAGATTTAAGATAATGTTTAAGATAATATATTGATATCAGGGTAAATTATTGTTGTTATCATCATCATTATCTCATCACTGATTGCTAATGTGCAGCTCTTTGGATATAAAGGCATAAGGTAGTGGAGAACAATGCTTACATAGCAACTATCTGTATATCCTTAAAGCAGCTGCATCTTTTCTCAGGATCACATGAACTGCAATACAAAGATATGTTACACATAAGGATTTGCATAAAAGTGCTACATACACACCATCATGAATTCCAAACATTGTTTTCCCATTGAAGAGTTGAAGAGTCCAATTTAACTATAAGAGGAATACTAATTCAAATCCCAGCAATAACTTTGATGGAGACTGCATTTTAAATAGGTGAATGTGGAAGAAAAACCATGCAATGACCAACATAATCTTTTCCTTCCTTTTCCCCCCTGTTCTGTAGGATTTTAAGACAGCCTAAAGAGAGTTGCACCATTCATCATTTCCAATTATAAAAGAAAATGCTGAAATTGCTAGCATATAGATGTAATTGAAGAAATATTTTCTTGTTGGCGGAAGAGTAGAAAAAGAAAAGGTGTAGCTAAGGAAGTGAAATAACTATCAATTCCAAAGGCATCTGGTACTAAAGGAAGAGGTGGCATTTAGCAGCTTCTGACCAGTTCTGGAAAATCGGTAGCAGAAATTTTATCTAGTTGAGAGAACTGGCAAATGCCACCTCTAACTGGAGATTTTACCTGCCACTCCCACCAAGCCACGCCCACAGAACCGGTAGTAAAAAACTTTGAATCCCACCACTGACTTGGACCTTACCAAATGAGCAGTAGATAATCCAAAAGATAAGCCCAATAGCTTCATCATTCCAGCAGAAATTTAAAAATACCTTCCTTTTCCCACCCAGTATAGACCAAGAAACTACACAGCCAATGATTCAGCAGCAGTTTAGAACAGCAACTCACAGGAACAATAATCACTAACTCAAATTAAATTACCTGGAACTACAGGAAAAAAAATAGGAAAAACTATTTTTAGTGGTCTATACCATGGGTGTTAAACTAGATCGCATCCTGGGCTGGATCGTGACATAATACAATGTTTTTCACAATGATTTAGGCCTTTGTGGAGCCAAGGTGGGCATGGCCTGTGTGTGATGTATTCGACCCACAGCCCACCAGTTTGAGAGGCCTGATCTATACCATTTCCCAAAAAAGATCCCTCCCAGTGAACAACATTTTAGTCTGTATTTTTCTTTTATGTTATATAATGTGGGGCTATTTTAAAGAATAGAACATGTCAATGATATTAATTGTGAGTTATTGTGCACATACCTGAGTTAGGATATGTCAGAAGGTCATATTTTTCATTGTAAAATCTTCAGCATTCTGTAGTTTTGTTAATTTTACATCATTTAATTAATAACACAAATTCTAAAGCAACCAGTAAACAATATTTTTTGAAATAAATCCTTCTTTATAGGGACAACAGCTTTGGAAAATTGAAAGATGTACTTTGACACAGTATAATTTTTATTAAGTATCAGTGGGAAAGGAGTTCACTTCTCAGTATATGGGTAATCATAGTCAACTGCTAAGACTATCCTTCTTCCCTCTTGGCTTTGCCCCACTAACTACGTGGAATGAGTTAGGCAGGCAAGGCAGCAACAACTCAACTCTCATTTTTGGGATTTTCTCAGGTCTTCTATTCTACATGGAGCTGATTAGGCCAAGGCTCCCATTAAACAATATATAGCAGTCATAAAGCACCAATTGGACCTAGTCTGATCCCCAATATTTATCACCAGCAAAACCAATGGGTACCCTGCCTCCCCTGCATACTTAACAAATCTTAAACTATCTAATGATCATAGGGATTTTATGATGTCATGTCCTCCCCTCAGCTATCCTTGAAGGCTGATAAGTATGATCCCTACTGATAGACAATTGACCTGTGAGTCTGGACACATAGAAACAATAGAACATATCTGATTCAGAGGGGGAGGCTGACAGGGACTGGGAGTGTGGCTCCGTTGGCTGTGGAAGAAACTGGGAAAGGGAACAGTCCAGCTGGGCAGAGCAGGGGAGAAGTAGAGCAAAGAAGAGGGAATTTGGAGGAAGACCTAGGCCCACCCCCTCGTCATCCTAGAGCACACAGAGAGGAATGGAGAAGGGAGCAACTTGAGTTGTGTGGCATATGGGGGAGGAAAGGGCCCTGATTCCCTTCATTCAACTGGGAACACAGTGCTTAAAAAGGAAAGCTGTGCACAGCAACTTGTTGGAAGCAAATCGTGAATTATCTATTATTGTTGAGGCTTATCTGGATTCCTGGCATCTTCCCAACTGTGTGTGTTTTGTTGGCCTTTCAAGTCTGCAATTCCTTATCCTGCCCTGTCAAGTTAATTATGTGGATTTTTATTTATAGTTTGTATGTACTTTGTTTTTGGACTGAATTTCCTTCACTTAAAGACTGTTCTTGGGAGAGTTTTTTCTCCAGATGAAGGTAACCTGGACACTGGGCGCAAAGTTGGAGTTATTAAAGGGACTCTTCTTACTTATGTGACTGTGTTGCCTTTGTGTCACAGCATGCTTCTCCAATGCTTATACTACAAGGCATTTGTCCTAGCCTCATTTCATCATTATTGCATAAATATGCAGGGTGAATAGGACAATTTTACACCTCTCAATGCTCTTGGTTACCAATCTTGCTACAAATACAATGCTGTCAGATTCTGCGCAGTAGCCCTTAAAATTCATCACAAAGTGACCTAGGCCACAAATCAATTTTAATATATATCTATACTGTTATTATAGATGGTCTGTATTATGATAAAGTTATTGCCATGCTTTTTATGCCCATTTATTGTTTCTGCCCCTTCTTTTAGACTTTTGGTAAATTCTTTTTGGATTTATAATACTTTCATCTTCTTGTGTGATTTAATTTTTGTATTTTATATTTTTACATTTTAAAATTTCTTGTTTCTGACCCTTCTTATGCTGGTCTTTGACTGATTGATTTGATTTGAACATCTTTTGAAAATTGGAAGATGTATTTTGACATATTATTAATTTTCATTAAGTGTCAGTGGGAGAGCAGATCATTTCTCAGATCAGCAACTCTCCTACATATTCACATTCAATCTTCCACATGTCCACTGCAACATGAAGAAAGACAGATGATACACATATAATATCTCAGAAGTGCGGAACTAGTAGCCATTTAGATGCTGCTGAAAATGCCTGCCATTAGTCTCTGCCAAAATAGTCAATGGCCAACATTGAGGGCTGCTAAGTTTTAGTTCAGTAACCTCTGGAAGTCCAGATTTTTTTCTTCCTGGTACAAACCATGATTAGTATTGTCTCTTATGATGTGTTATAGGATGCAAGACATTTAACTTAATCCAGGAGTTTACTTCTATGATACTTTCATCTGAATAACCTGGACAAAGCCAGAATTTCAACAACTACAATATGATTAAATCAATTTTTATTTCTTAGACATTAACTTGCTCTCTGCAGAGCAAATTTCTTTCAACTAGGGAAAAAAGTACTAAAACAAGACAAAATGTCATAGGTTTGACTGTGAGATGCAGGGAGATACAGCTATCATAAGTGAGATTTCTCTTAGAAACTGGTTTGAAGTAAATATTTATTTACAATAAAAGAATTGCATTATTTCTTTTTATTTTTAATTAATATTTTACAAATATATTTGCTATTTATATTTATTTATATTTCCAAATGTACTGTACTTTATAATTTATCTTTCATTATTTTGCTGTGCCTCTATTATTGTATAGTTTTTAACACATTATTTCTGTGTACAATCTTTACATTTTTAACTTTGTCCATTTTCTCTGCTCTTATGGCCTATGTATGTTTTCTTAAACTTTTGTTTAATTCATCCATTGGCAAAACAAACTGATTCATGCATGCATTCATTCATTCATTCATTCATTCATTCATTCATTCACTCATTCAATTTCTATGGCTGCCCATCTCAACAAGTGATTCTGGGTGATAAACAATCATAAAAATTAAAACAACTGGGTAAAAACAACTGGGAGAAAACAGTCTTTCAGGTAACTTTAAAGTGTGAAGGGCTTTAAAGATGACAAGCAGCACCTTGACTTGCACCCTAAAATATGCTGGCAACTAATACAGGTCACAAAGCACTTGTATTACAAGGCAGTATTCAACACCATTTATTATTCAGACTGTTGCATCCTATACCAATTGATGCATCTTTTATCCTTGCAGTCTTCCATATCCCACAATCATTTTCCTAGCTTATAGGAAAGCATTTCCCTATGCTAGCCAAGGATTAGGAGCAGTCTGGTAACACATTTTCAGATTAAGAAGAAACATATTTTTATGAATTGCACCTTACTTTAGTGGCTTATTTTTACACACACACACAAACACACATTTAGAAGCAACTATGTGGGAAGAGTTTACTTCTATTTTTCTTATTTATAAAATGCAAGGTTAAAACCTAAGTAGGTAAAGGGTTTGCTCAGAATCCCTAAATTGAAATCTAATGTGGTAATGAATGTCCACAAAACAAATTCAGGTTTGTAAAAGTAAAAATGTATAATAAATATTCACTTTAATTATTTTAGCCAAATAATAAGAAATTCACCATATCTTTTGAAAAATAATGATTTGGATAATTAGAGTTGAGTCAAAGTTTTGCCAAAAATTTCCTTGGCAACAAAATCTATTACCAATTCCTGAATTTAAAAGTACATTAAGTGCTATATATTTTCACAGATTGTAAAGGCTAGACTAAAGTGACTGAGATATTATTACATACCTCTCTTCCCTGCATAAGACATTTGGTTGGATTTAAAGACAACTACTAACTTCACCTTTAATGCCATGATATAGCTGCTTAGTAGATATTGCTGGAGCTATAATCTTTCTGCCATGGAGATGCCTTAATCCTGTGATCAAAAGTGAGAAAAATAATACAGACAATATTCAACATTGTTGGAATGCCAACTAGAGTGAGTTTATTATTATAAATATATGCATTCTATTTTATTATAGAGAATAACAGAGTGAAGAAATTTAGGATACTAGCAAGATGCATAGGTTAGCTATCCTCTGTCTCTGTGTGTGCATATATAATTTCTTAATTGCAAAGGCTAGATTGCACAAATCTAGCATACATTTATCTACAAGACTTATTTGGACGTCTTTTGATGCTTTTGCATCTTTCATCTCTTTTTCTTGCCCCACATCTCCTAAACTTATTCACTGGACTTTGCTGTTTAACTCCTTCTCAAATGTATTTAAAAGGAGACTGAGGCTGTCTTTCCCTCCCTCTTTCCTCTTTATCTGATAAAAATATTGAATGGTACAAAAAGAAGGCTTCTTTTCAAGCTTTCTTGGAATCTGGCACCTAGATCACCCTTCATTTGTATTGTACTTCTAACGTAACATCTTTTCTTAGCACTATCCACTTCTTCAGCCAACTACTTTCTCTCAGATCCTTTTTTTCTATTGTTGGGGCATCGGTTGTATATCCTTTCTTCTCTGCAGATTCTCTCCTTCCTCTTCTATCTTCAGCATTTTTATTTGTTTTTTTTGCCATATTATATTACATTAAAAGAACTACTGTAGCACATTCAAAACAAAATTTGCTTCATAAATTTTGGCTAGAAATATACTTGATCACAGGCATTTCAGGAAGTTTAGAGATCATGAACAGTTTCTATTAAAGTAATTTCATTTGCCATATTCCAGAAGGTGAAACAAATAAGATGACAACAATATAAAACAATAAAAAATATCATAATTACATAGTCCTCCCACCACTACCCAGTTCCTTTAAAAGAGCTATTTGATGTGAATTTTTTTCTCCATGCATTTTACAAAGACAAATCTGTTGTCTTGACATAGTCTTCAGCTTGTTAGAAGTTTTATTTTCTGTCTTTATCATATCTCACAATACAAAGAATAAAAACATTATATAAGGAAACTACAAGCTTGCTTGTGCTATACCCAGTTTTATTTCATTTCATTCTATAATTCTTATTGATATCTCTTGCAAATTCAGATAGATTCCAAAACAGGATCTAAGAAACATAAACACTTACCCATATTACTTATCCTAATTCTCTTATAATTATCCCCAAAGATATACTGCGTATTGTTTTGGAAACGGGAAGTGAAATAAAATGAAATTATTTCTAATATTTCAGAATTCAATAATTTTAATGAGTCTTCTAATCATATTCATATTCATTCATCATATTAATTATTGCTTTTTGAACATGAAACCAAGTATCCAATTTAACAGTGAACTTACGAGAAAAGCAGTGTTGCGCTCTGGCTTCCAAATTCAAAAGGAGTGGGGAGAAGATATAGATGCAATGAAATTCTTGTAAGTAAGTAACCCCTTTGGGGTTATATTCTTGTTCTAGGAAATTAATGGAATAAGATCTAGATTTTTCCTTCAAGCCGATTCATAAAAATTACTTGCTAACCATATGACTGCTGATAGCAAGAATTAACTTCATTCTGATTGTTTGCAATGCTAGATATTAAACAGTACTATGGTTATTGCTGCATGAAATTGCATTTTACTATTATATGAATGATCTCTACTAACATTTAGAGATCATAAGACTATGAGATCATTGAGACTATCAACTTAAAAAAACAGATAATGTTAACTTTAATTACATTTGGGGAAATGCTTGAAAAGATAATATGAAGAGTTATGTCTAAATATGAGTTAGAGCTCAGAAATGTTTGATATGTTAACAATCAAGCAAAATTCAAGACAATTATTCTGTCTATCCAGATAGAAAACTAAATTCCTGGCTTTACAGTTAACTTTATATTGACCAATAGAATGCATAACATTTCTATTAGTATGATATAAAGATTATTTTTAGGCATTAGGCATCTGGAATGATAAGCCTAATTTTATAATTAAATTTATTAATTAAAAAATAAATTTTCAAAGCCTATTTGAAGGGGAAAATATTAGGGGTTAGGACACATATAAACGTAATACTATATTAATTTATTATGACTATTAAGAAAAAGAGTTGCAAGAACAGGAAAGCTCAATAAAATAATGGAAACTTGCTATGAAGGGGATGCCATCTTGTAAACATTAAATGTTGTACTGGTGGTATATAAAGATCATAATCTACATCACGGGTGGGATTCTAACAGTTCACACCTATTCGTTAGAACCGGTTGTTAACATTCTAAGCAGTTCAGAAAACCGGTTGTTAGAAGAAATTAATGGCCTAATCCTGTAAGGAAAGCAGGAAGGAAACATTCTGGTGTTGCTTATAGAAACTGCCTCTCTGTTAACTCTTATTACATTCTTGCCAGGACTAGACTTCCTGTCTCAGGAACTTCTCTGGAGTTATTTTTCTCTCTTTTGCTGGTACTTTGCTTGTGTGGAGTGACCATTTAAAGTTACAATGGCACTGAAAAAAGTGACTTATGACCATTTTTTACACTTACAACGGCTGCAGCATCCCCACAGTCATGAGAGGCCAGGCGAGGAAATGCGTGCCTCGATGTGAGTGATGTTGAGATGGCCACACCCAGCCAATAACATGACCACCAAGCCACATCCACCCAGTCACATGACCACCAAGCTATTCCACCAACTAAGACACGCCCACAGAACCGGTTGTTAAAAAATTTGAATCCCATCCCTGACCTACATATTTAATACCATTTAGAATTCTAATCCACTGATTTGTTCACATTTATGTTAAATTATCAATATTAATCCTAGCAACAATCCCCAATTGTTTATAAAAATAAAGCATAGGTTTTGAATTTGAAGTTTTTCTTAAATTTAAAAAGTAATGCCATTTATAAATTTTAAGCAATCTAAATTTTTGAGCAAAGCATAGCCAATGTTTTGAATGAGTGTTCAACAATAAAGCAATTAATTTATATGATAATAAGGATCAAATTTACTTTCCAACATCACAAATAAATAATTTCAGTTTTAAATGTTAAAAAGAAAAAACTAAAATGCAGCAAATGCCCTGCCAAGCTATAAACAGGATAAAGTAATAACTTCAAGTTGTGCTTATAAAGTCTTTGAGAAAAACCATAGCCCATTAGTTAAACAGAGCTATAGACATCTGATTTACCTTTTGAAGCTTTTCAGATGTCACGTTGTGAAAGGAGGGTAGACCATGTGTCCCTGGACAATATGATAGTGATCCAAATGCAGTTGCCATTTTGTTCCACCTGATTGTGGGCAGTGACAAAATGGCAGCCATCAGACAAACTTTAAAAGTTTAATTTTGCTGCCTTAGAAGGTCTGCACAATGCAGACCTTCTTAGCAATGCCCCTGTGTTATGTAGTAGTGACCTGAATATGGCCACCATGTAGGCGAGACAAAATGGCAGCCACTTATACAATTATGCCATGCAGAGGCACAAAAAAGCAAGTCATTTCAGAACTCTAGAAGACATCGGTGTTCTTCAAAAGATAAGTGGAAGAAGAATTTTTATCCTAATGTGGTGGGAGCCAGGCCTAAGGCCTGATAGAACCAAGTGGGAGTGGGAAAAGGCTTGTTTGGTACCCAAGGCATAGGAAGTGGAGCATGAAGGGATGGGGAAGGTCTTGGGAGGCCAAGGAAGCTGGGCCTAGGCTTGTGATAGGCCACCAATTACTTCCCTCATCCAGAAGGCATGCTTCACTCTGCTTAATGAATTTCACATTGAGACATTTCACTTAACAACTGCCATGACATTTGATCATAATGGACAGGCTCAAGAACTGCCAGCATTGTTTTACTAGAGAAAACATTTTTTATCAGTAACATTAGGTTATGGTAATTTCAATTGCTAAGAATGGGCAACTTTAAGTTCATTGAAAATTAATAGGAAGATAGACTCAGCCATCTAGTAATAATAGCAATAGCAGTAGCACTTAGACTTATATACTGCTTCACAGTGCTTCACAGTCCTCTCCAAGCGGTTTACAGAGTCAGCATATTGCCCCCAACAATTTGGATCCTCATTTTAGCCCCATTGGAAGGATGGATGGCTGAGTCAACCTTGAGCCTGGTAAGATTCGATCTGCCAAATTTCAGGCAGCCAGCAGTCAGCAGAAGTAGTTTGCAGTACTGTACCCTAAACATTGCGTCACTGAGGCTCATAATCAGAGTACCAGGCTGGAATGGGGACAGGTGTAAGATTTGCAAGCATCCTGGGACCCATAAAAATGTTGATGGATGATATTGAAGCAGAAACCTCTTTCCAGTCTTGTTCAAAATAACAGTCAGTAAATAGAGAAGGCATGAGAGTCTTTAAAAATTATCATTTTCATGTGACTTTACAACTCCCTGAACTTTTTTTGTTTTGTTTTGTTCAGGTCAAAATAATGATTAAGCCAAGAATTCATTTATATATACAAAATTTTCCATTCATTTCAGAAGAAAGAAAAAGATTGAATCTAGGTTGGCAAATAAAAATAAATTACTGCATTTTTTTCAAAAGTGAAAGAAAAAAAGTATTAAAGCAATTCTGTTGATACACTATAGAAAAATATTGTATATCTATTCTTCTAAACTCTACTAAAGTAAAGTTTATAGGCCGTGAATGTGGTATTTTTTTTAAAAAATCATTTGATTACCAATGCATCAAAAAAAGCTGAAATCCATTATATTCTGCCCACCCAAGACTGATGTATTTGTAACCTTAAAGCTATAAACATTCTGGTTAAACTTAGTGTCACTGAAATGAAAAATAATTGTTTACTGCTAGCTATAAAGTGAGCAAGTTTATTTTGCCAAGGGCAACACTTAACACAAATTTGTAAATAGCTGGCAAGTTAAAAATCATGGATATCGTAATCTAGCTAATTAAATTCTGCATCTAATGAAGTGAAATGTATTGACAGCTCACTAAAATGAATTAAGAGGAGCAATAACTGCATGTTGTGGCATGTAATAAAATGTTAGGTGGGGAGTTTACGCAATAAGAATGTCATTGTTAAATTATTCTGAGTCAATCCATTAACATATAACATCCAATTCATATTCTTTAATCACTGCAGACATTTTGAAAAATAGTTTACTTTGGTCATTCTTTTAATTTTATCCACATCTAGGAAATTGAACACTTGTTCAATATTGTGAAGGACAATAGATTGATGTCATATAAATGGCATTGTTATATCAATTCAGACACTTTCAAGCTATAATTTTATTCATATTTATTTATTTATTTATTTTATTTATTATTAAAATTTGTATACTGCCCCTTCTCCCTAGGGACTTGGGGCGGTGCACAGCCAGATAAAAAACATATAAATACATATACAATAATTTAAAATACATTAAAAGAATTAAATAAATTGGCCATTAAAAATTAAGAAGTAGGGAATTAAGAAAATTAAAACCATTTAAAACCAAATTTAAAACCATTACACATAACTCTAGGCCAGACCGGCTAGATGGAATAGGTAGGTTTTTAGTGCATGCCGGAAGGTCAATAGGTCGGGGACAGTCCTCATCTCCGGGGGCAATTCGTTCCAGAGGGAGAGTGCTCCCAAAGAGAAGGCCCGAACCCTCGGGGTTGTCAGCCATCCAGCCGGTGGCACCTTGAAGAGGCCCGCCCTATGGGAACACACTGGTTGACGAGAGACCGACAGTGGCAGCAGGCGGTTCTGTAAATACCCAGGTCCCAAGACATGGAGTGCTTTAAAGGTGGTCACCAACACCTTGAATCGCACCCGGAAGGCTACCGGGAGCCAATGCAGCTCGCGCAAAAGTGTGTAATATGGGAGCTCCAAGAAGCCCCCAAGACCATTCGCACAGCCGCATTTTGCACCAATTAGAGCCTCCAGGTGCTCTTCAAGGGGAGTCCCATGTAGAGACCATTGGCATAATCCAGGCGGGAGATGATGAGGGTGTTCTATATTCAAATACTCACCTGCAATTAGTCGATCCAATAGTGGAACTTTGTATAGATGTCATTGGCTGGCGAGCTGTGAGCAGCCGCTATAAGAAAGGCTGCCGCGGCTCCATTGGCACTCAGTTCTGGAAAATAAAAACAAAGTAACGGATCAACTGGATGTGAGTGTCTCTTATTTCCCGCCATAAAATACTGGCGACGAAGGTGGGATCGAGACGAAAGAATCCAGTTGAGCACGCAGTGACGAAGATTGAATGAGGCAAAAAATGTCCAGCAATAATGCACATCCGAGCAGTTTAATCCAGCCAAAGAAGAATGTAATCTTACGTAGATCGATTTCTAATGTTCCTGGAGAGCAGCAATTTAAACGGAGTCTCAACATGGAAAAAGAGCTGTTTTCCTGACCCATTGCGGACCCGCAGTATTCCGGATGGCGAAGGCGTTAGCTGCACCCACAGACGTGAAAACATTAACGTGGCCGGAATTAGAGGAGATTCTCCGGGCTCACTATGCACCGACCGTATCGAGCCTAATTAAGATGCATGAATTCTATCTAAGAAATCAAAAAGATGATGAGAGTATCGTCGATTTTGTAGCAACCCTGCGGAGAATGTGACTTTTTAAACTTCGATGAGGCACTGAGAGACCGCGTGGTCCTCGGGTTAAAAGACCTCACTTTACAGGGCCGTTTGCTAACCCGGCCAAAAATCACCATGAAGGAGGCAATAGAAGAAGCCACTGCCACAGAAGTCACCCACAAATCGGCCGCAAAGATAAAGAAAATCAATAAATCGGCAGGACATATCAGTAAAGAGCCACCTAGATCAGAAAGAGAAAAAGAAAAAACCACAACGCACCACAAGGACGTCGAGTTGGGGACCAGTAGTGAGGAAGATGACGTATACCACCTGAGAGCGGGAAAAGACAGAAAAGAGCGGGCTGGAAGAAAACCCGAATTTTAATGCAATCGATGCGGGGGAAACCATCCATGCTCGGAATGCTGGTTCAGTGACGTTATCTGCAGGAAATGCGATAGAAGAGGACACTTAGCAAGAGTATGCCGGTCCAGAAATAACTACAGCCCCCAGCGGAGATGGAGCCCACCTCAGAGAGAGAGAGAGAGATAAGAAACCGGAGAGCCGTTGGAGCCAAGAGGGGAGAAACAAAAGAAACAGAGAAACATCATATAGAAAAGAGGAAACCCACCAAACCATGACCATTCAGACACAAAAAATGTAAAGAAAGTCCATATCCAAGTGGAAATAGAAGATCAGGAATGCGAGATGGAAGTGGATTCAGGGTCATTTCTATCCATGGTATCATGGGAAACCATCAAAAAATTAATTCCTGACATCCAACGAGAAGAATTGAAAACCCAAAATCTGATCAAGGAAATAGAATTCCAGTGGTGGGAGTAGGACATTTTAAAATTACGTTCAAATGCCACACTGCAATCCTACCGCTCACCATCGTTGACCGGAATAGACCCAGTTTACTGGCACTAGAATGGTTCGAGCCATTAGGAATTGGAGTGACGGGCATAAACCAAATCACTGATGCAGACTGGGAAGAGGACCTCGTAAGGGAGTTCCAGGATATTTTCAGCGGTGAGCTAGGCAAGTACTGGGGAAACCCGATCTCTTTTAATTTAAATCCTAACATAGCCCCAATAAGACTCAAAGCAAGGCGCGTTCCGTTTGTCCTAAAGCCAAAAATCGATGAGCAGTTAGACAAACTTATTAAACAAAGGGTATTAGAACCAATAGACCATGCGAAGTGGGAAACCCCTATTGTGACCCCCATTAAATCAGATGGGTCAGTCAGAATTTGCGGGGACTATAAGACTACCCTGAATCACGCACTACAAGAAAGTGCATACCCCGACCCGGTAGTCCAGCATTTATTACATTCGATCAAAGGGGGAAAATTTTTTGCTAAATTAGATCTGCCCAAGCCTATCAACAACTACCGGTAGATTCCCAAACGGCCGAAGCACAAACTATTGTAACACATCAGGGAGCTTTTAAATGCAATCGACTACAATTCGGCGTTAGCGTAGCTCCCGGAATATTCCAATGCTTAATGGAACGCCTTCTCCAAGGAATAAAAGGAGTAATTCCTTATTTCGATGATGTTTTAATAGTGGCCAAAACCAAAGATCAACTAAAGGACCATTTAAGACAAGTATTCATTAAATTTAAAGAGGCCGGTCTAAAAGTAAAAAGGGAAAAATGCACACTTATAACTGACAGGATTGAATTCCTGGGATACCTGATAGATGGAGATGGCATTCACCCCACCGAAGGCAAAATTCAAGCAATCAAGGAAGCACCCATTCCAACCAACAAAGGGGAATTACAAGCATTTTTAGGACTCATTAACTTTTATAATGTGTTCTTGCCGCAGAAAGCAACGATAGCAGAACCTCTACATAGATTGCTCGACAAGGAAGCATCCTGGAAGTGGGGAAGGCAGGAAAACACGGTGTTCCAAGAAATAAAAAATCTCATTACATCCAGCAAGGTACTGATCCAGTATAACGAAACACTTCCCCTAACTTTAACCTGTGACGCTTCACCTTTCGGCGTGGGGGCTGTGCTAAGCCACATTTTGCCGGATGGCAGAGAAGTTCCCATAGCATTTTACTCTAAAACTCTGTCTAAAGCAGAAAGAAATTATAGCCAACTCGATAAAGAAGCATTGGCCGCTATATCGGGAATTAAAAGATTTCATGAATATCTATATAGGCGGACCTTTTCATTAATAACTGATCACAAGCCGCTATTGGGGATCCTAGCAGGCGATAAGGCAACTCCTAATATTTTGTCACCACGAATGACGAGATGGTCCGAGTTCCTGGCCGCCTACAACTACACTTTAATTTACCGGCCTGGGCGCTCCATTACTCATGCTGATGCATTAAGCCGCTGCCCGTTACCGGATAGAGACACTGACCCCACACCGAGCACATCTACCCTACAAATCGAAACTTTGCCAAATCTACCAATTACAGCTAGAGACATTGCCAGAGAAACTTCTAAAGACCTTGTGCTTACCAAAATTGCAGCATGGATTATCAAGGGATGGCCTGAGTCCAATCCCGAAGAATACATGAAACCTTTTAGAAACAGACAAACTGAACTATCGCTCCTAAAGGGTTGCATACTTTGTGGGGATCGGGTTGTTATACCACCTAAGCAGAGGGAGACAATTTTGGACCTTTTACATGACGGACACCCGGGTATTGTAAAGATGAAAGCATTGGCCAGAAGTTATGTTTGGTGGCCAGGCTTGGACAAAGACATAGGGGAGTGGGTAGCTAGTTGTAAATGTTGCCAGGAATCCAGACCCGCACCTCCACAGGCACCAGTTGCTGAATGGGAAATGCCCAGGGGACCATGGTCAAGGATCCATATCGATTTCATGGGTCCAACTAGGGGTTATATGTTTTTAATACTGGTTGACGCTTACTCGAATTGGTTAGAGGTGTGCATTATGCACTCTACCTTCACATACGCTGTAATTAAGAAACTCCAAAATTTATTCGCAACGCATGGGTTACCAGATGTATTGGTCTCTGACAACGGACCACAGTTCACATCAACAATTTTTGAAGGGTACCTAGCTAGCCTGGGAATAAGACATGCTCTAACCGCGCCGGCACATCCAGCGGCGAATGGGCATGGTTCGTTTCACAAAAGACACGCTTAACAAATTGGGCCCGGGACCAATAGAGGAACAAATAGATAAGCTATTAACCATACAACACATGACACCTAGCACGACAACTAACAAACCCCAGCAGAACTCTTAATGGGCAGAAAGCTATGATCACACTTAGACCGTTTGCACCCCACCTACTGCACAGAAAAACCAACAGATTCCTCCAGCAAACTCCGTACATTTAAGGTAGGAGATCTAGTCTATGCCAAAAACTTAGTGGGGGACCCTTTATGGATACCAGCTACCATTACTCAAATCACAGGACCACGATCTTACAGATTAGTCACCTCAGACAACAAAGACTGGAAAAGACACATAGACCAATTAAGGTCCCGGACACTCAGAGGGGTTTCTGACCCACCAGGGGGGGAAGGGGGAGACCCTTCAAACACACACCAACCCCAAGCAAACGAAAACAACCTAACACTGTCACAACCACCCCTGACATTTGCCCCGGTTGAAGTTCGCAACTACGCACCTGCAGCCGAAGAAAGAAACACGGCAAGGGACGTGGACCAGGCAGGAGAAGTGCTGTTGCTGGGAAGAAACCTTGAAGGGAGTGGCCTAGCCAACTCAACTAACCTAGCAAGGCCCGGCAGGAGCAACATGGCCGACTCTACCTTCCAGGCGGTTCCACGAGAAGAGACAGAGAGACCAATAGGTCCATCCGCACCGGCTGCTAGTGAACTAACAAATGACCTGCGCAGGTCTAGTCGGACCTATAGGAGCCCCGCCTACTTACGTGACTATGTAACCTAGGGGGCTCCTGATTGGTCAGACTAGACCAAGTGGGGAGAGGTGTTCTATATTCAAATACTCACCTGCAATTGGTCAATCCAACGGCGGAAACTTTGAATAGATGTCATTGGCTGGCGAGCCGCGAGCAACCTCTATAAGAAAGGCTGCTGCGGCTCCGTTGGCACTCAGTTCTGGAAAATAAAAACAAAGTAACGGATCAACTGGATGTGAGCATCTCTTATTTCCCGCCATAAAATAGAGGGCAGATGTGACTGTGCGAAGTGTGTCCCGATCCAGAAAGGGACGCAATTGGTAGATCCTACGAACCTGATTAAAAAAACCCCTGGTGACGACTGCTATATGATCTTCCAACGACAGCCGTACATCCAAGAGGACACCCAAATTGCGCGCCCTCTCCGTGGGGGCCAGAATTTCCCACCCCTCCCACGGCCAGCGAAGGAGTACACTGGCTGTATCAGCGCCGAAAAGCACAGCCACTCAGCTGTGAATTTATGTGGTTTCAATAAAATAAATGGAATTCTATGAAGAACCATGAACACCTTCTATTCAGGGGCTCTATAAGATCTTTTTATAGAGAATATGCTCTGCTTTCTCTGCAATTATCAATTTCTTACATATAGCTGATAACTTTCAGGTTCCCTTGACTTATCTATGTTACAGCTCTTGGATCATTTTACTGGAAGGCACATTCACATTCACAATATGTGAAATTTTCCCTGGTCCATCACTCTTGTACCATTTACAGAAGAAAAAACTTAAATGGATGCACACATTAGAACAATTTTGATTTTCCCGAACTTTCACCTAGTGTTGCCTGCAGCCTTGAAGAGGAAAAAAAAACACCGAATGGTTACCCCTTATAAAGTCTGGAATTTAAAAATCAAACTCTCCTGTTCAAGGAAAAATCAAAATGTTGTATTAGGAACATATCACACTGATAGAAAAAAACGGGCTGGGAAGAAAAATAAAAATAGAAAGGATAAAGATATTTCATTGCAAACAAGGAACAATATTTTTCTCTTAATTCAAAAAATACAAGCATTCATTCAAATAGCAATTAAAGATACTTAACATTAAATCCTGACTTCTTGCAACATTTAACTTTCTATAAGAATTTTGTGTACTGTAACAATTTACATTAAAATGCAAGTCATTCAAAGAACATCAACATTGTTAAATTGTATTGATAAAAATGATAGAAAAAAAATAACTTATTAATGAAAAAAAGTTGTTATTGCTATTCATATATAATGCCCTCATCAGCATTATTACCTCACAAGTTTTTGGACTAAAAATTTGATTTGTTCAAAAACCATATTTTCCAATAGCTGTAATAAAATTATGCTGCTTAATTAGTTCTATTTTTATTTTTAAAAAGTAAAGCAACTTAGATATTGACAGAGCTGGTTTGTTAAGTCAAGGTTTTACCAAGGTAGTTGGAAAATAATTTCCTCAGAATGATTTGGTCTGTTTTGCTTGACAGAGCATGGAAGGTGGTATGCAGGGAATAAGCAATGGCTCTTTTTTAATTTTTCTTTTTAAAAAAGTATTAAGATAGCCAATATGCTTGCCTAATGACCCTGGTCAGACTATATTTCCTAGCTCATTTCAATGGATTTTATACAGGAGAATATAAAATACCAAAAAACAAAGAAGCAGGAAGGGAAAACAGCTGAATTCCACTACATAGATCAATTTTGGCAACTTTAAGACTTGTGGACTTCAGCTCCCAGAATTTCTCAGCCAGCAAAGTCCACAATTTTGAAATTGCCAAGATTGCAGAACCCTGGCATAGATTGCTAAGGAAGGGAAAAACACACAAATCCATTTTGTCAGAGATATTATAATAAAATAAAAAAGAGCAATGTATGATGGGTATACTAAATTATGTCAAAGTTATGAATCAGAACATATATATAAATCATATTTTGCAAAAATACATAACACAGTTTTGTGTAGAGTGATCATATAATATAAAAGAGACAATACCTTTAGCAAAAAAGTGCACTATGAGTATGCAGATTAATATGAAAGGGGAGCCAAAGTATGAGAGACAGAGGAAAACAGTGTTGATGGTTTCACTCTGTTGAATCTTTTCTACTTACTGAAGGAGCATAATGATCAAGCCAATATTTGCTGTTTGCTTCTGATATGATATACTGCTAGAAATCATTAATTAGGAATTAAGCTTTGTTAATGGCTTCTGCTTATATTATTGTATAATATATATTATTGTATAGTGAGAAATTAGTTGTTAGGCATAAATTCTAGCTTAGTAAATTGTAGCCTTGATACTGATTAGTATTAGTACAAAGTTTGTTATCTTGCTTCTGTGTCTTGCTTCTCTTCTTGGCTTCAAAACTAAACACATCCTTGAAAATATAGAAGAAACTGTTATCCTGGAATATCAAGCCCCATAGATAAAGGAACCGGAGTCGGGAGTTTTCTGCTGAAAACTCCTGAAAGCATTCTGCTGAATAAACAACTTGGCCTGGGAGGGAAACTGCCCCTACACAAGGCTTTAGGAATTCTCAATAGATAAAGTGGACAGAGGGAGGGTCTGAACAAAGAACATTTTAAAGACCATGTTGGTAACAAATCTTTGTCTCTCATTGGGTAAACTTTGTTTCTAATGGGGTAAAATGTATATAAAACTCTGAGCCATTCTCGCAGGAGTGTGGCTATTCTATACATGCATTTTGCCTGTATGTTTTGGATATAGTCAGGGGTGGGATTCTACCAGTTCGTACCTATTCGTTAGAACCAGTTCTAAGCAGTTCGGAGAACTGTTGTTAAAAGAAATTACTGGTCTAATCCTGTAAGGAAGGCAGGAAGGAAACATTCTGGTGTTGCTTACAGAAACCGCCTCTCCGTTAACCCTTATTACATTCTTGGCAGGACTAGACTTCCTGTCTCAGAAATGTCTCTGGAATTTTTTTTCCCGTCCTTTGCTGGTACTTTGCTTGTGTGGAGTGCCCATTCAAAGTTACAATGGCACTGAAAAAAGGGACTTCTGAACATTTTTTACACTTACAACTGTTGCAGCATCCCATAGTCATGAGAGGCCAGGTGAGGAGATGTGTGCCTTGAGTGAGTGATATTGAGTTGGCCACACCCAGCCAATAACATGACCACCAAGCCATGTCCACCTAGTCACAAGCCACGCCTACCACCTAAGCCATGACCATAGAACCGGTTGTTAAAAAATTTGAATCCCACCCCTGGATATAGAATTCACCCATACTTTTTACTTTGGCCACTAATAAAGATCTGTTATTTTTTGCAAGCCTCATCTCGAGTCTCACTTTCTTTGGTATTTAAGTGGCTCGAGGAAATTTATGGGACCTTAGGTAATAAAATATACTTAGTCAAGAATAGCCTTTTTTCATATTACTGGCTTGACTGCCTCTTCTAGAAAATTTAACCACAATAAGTCTGCAAGAATCACACCATATACAGTTATCCCAAGGTAATCAAGCCACGTGTATGATCATAAGACTGCATTCTATGAGTAACTATAACCTAATAGATTACACATTCAATCTTTTATGCTAGATGTCTATGGAGATTCTGAATCATCCAGGTCATAGTTATCCTATTGAAAAAGCACCTTTGTGACTTTTATGCAAGAAAAACTATTGATTTAAAATGAATATGTTGTTTAATTGAAAAGGGGAATTAACTATAATAAAGGAATGGCTAAAGAAGCAGAATACAAAAAAAGTGAAAAATATCCTTTTTTAATGGTACACTGCAGTGTGAGGATAAGAACAGAAAGTACTAATTGTTCTGACAAATTGACAATACTATTCTTGTAGAAATACACACACCTTTATCTAGGTCATTCATTCATATAGGCTTGGTTAACTTCAAGTTCCTAGCAGCAGGTTCTAAAATAGAGCAATAGAATACGCTAAGTAGGCCAATAAAAATATTTTAGGAAAGAAATTGTGCATGGCTGTTGCTCAATCTTATATTTAAAATTATTTCTGCCTTCCTTGAACACTCACAAGTCTTGTACAGGTGAAAATACAGTTCATAAACATTGTTGATCTGATAACAGGAAATTTAAAAATCTTTCACTCCCAAAAGATGCTGCACCCTACCATCTATATGATTATCCCTGCAAACGCTTACAAACAATAATCTAATGGACAGATAGATTATGGCAAAATTATGAAAACTCTTTTCAAAATTGTATTCATTAATTGACAAGGCTCTAGAAGTAATTGAGGTAAGCAGTGAATTTGGGTATCATTACTTTTGAAGGAATACTGTGAATACTGCTTTACCAATAGGTTAGGCTATTAAAGCAATTAAAGCAGTCTGTTAAAAATGTACATATTTGTAAATATTAAATGTTTCATAAATTTTGTGCAATAAAATAGAAATGTGTATTTTTCCCATTAGTATTGGTGTATATATATGTGTGTGTGTGTAGCAATAGCAATAGCACTTAGTGATATATAGCCCTCTCAAAGCAGTTTAGAGAGTCAGTATATTGTCCCCAACAATCTGGACCTCATTTTACTGACTTCAGAAAGATGAAAGACTGAGTTAATCTTGAATTGGCAGGTGTAATCAGTATATTAGGTAGGCATGAGTCCTAATTTGACCCATTCCTTAAATAATACAGATTTTCAGAAAGATTTAGTAACTTACTGTGCTTACAGGAAGAGTGAAATCATTCTCAATTGAAAATAATTATTACTCCCACCTATAGTTGGATATATTATTTCTCCTCCCCATGGCACTTTGGAAGAAATGAGCTCAATATGCTAGATAGAATAATCAGTAGTAGGAAAAAAAAACAATAGCACATATACCATAAGAAGGAAATTATGGCTACAAAAATTGTATAGCTTTGAATCAAGTACCTAATAATCCTAATTATGTTCTACTGATACCATCTTTACTCAGTTATAATGTCTTTAGTTTTTAATGGACTTGATTTCAAAAGATCCTTTTCCTGTAATATGTAAAAGATGTTGAAATCATAATGCACTAGTCTATTGGTAGTTTTCCAAATTTTTAATTCTCATGATATAAAACATTAGTTCACGTGTTGCTTCACAAGTGAAACTCCTACAGTTGCAATTGTACATTTACAATTTATCTTTCCATAACCATTAGGTATTTCATAGCAATGAAAGACTGGGGAAAAGCTCAATAAACATTGTTAGGTTAATTGTTCAAATGGGAATTAGTATCCAAAGCAAAGATTTAAAAAAAAAAGATTTTTCAAGGCAGACTGAAACAACATGAGTGGGCTTTAGCAGTATGATAGATATATTCTCAAAAAGATTTCTAAAAATTATACTTATATGCAAAAGTGTAGGCATTTTTGCTAAAACTGTATATTTAAATTAAAACTTCAGTGAACGGAAGCTGACATGTCCTCTTTACTGTACAAAGTTAATCATATTGTGTGAAAATTTGAATGCATCCTTATTATTTATGGCCAAGTTATTTACCAATTCAAATTAAAAAAAAGAACAATGAATACACAAGGTGCAGAAGTTAACAGTGAAAGCTATTCCAAAATCTTTATACTCTTTCTTAAAAATATTTTTTGGTGAATTATGTTTCAGATCATTGACCCTCTGCAATATTTGAATTCAACTCTGCTTACAAATATTTTGCATGACAAGGTCTAATGCTTGCCTCTACCTGCAAATATAAAGCTACTCCCTAATGATTTAGGTAAAAAATATTCTGGATAAATTTGTAACTTAAGAAGGCTTTGTAACTTTGATGTTTTTGAGTGTTAATTTCTTCCAATTCATAATAACCCTTTTATTCTATTGTTGCAAAAGTGTCAAACTTGCCAGATGTGTCAGATGCTGGCCATGCCCACCCGCATTTTAGCAAAGGGAGGAAAAGTCATGATATGTCATATGATGACAACATGATGCTGCAAGTTTGACACCCCTGTATTGTTGTATCTAACATTGTACCCCAATATGGTACTCTGCCAGAAAATTCTTTGTCTCCAAATGCATGAACTTACTTTTAAAAACTTTAGTTCAACAGCCACCACCAATGTAGAATTTTAAATACAGTGAATTCATAATTAAATACAAAAATATATAATATTGATCATTCTATGTTTTACTCCTTTCTTAATGATTCATCATGTGTGATTTGTTTTTACAAACAGTGGGTCAGCACGCTTATTCCACGATCCTTTATAATTTCAAGGTTGCTTTCCTGATTAAGTTATCACATGTGATTATTTAAAGTGGGGAGGTTCAATGTTATCTCTTTATGCCTGCTGGCACTGAGTTGAATTTGATATTTTAACATTACAATGCATTATTGTAATTGCTAGTCTTTAGGGTACTCTATATTATCACTGTAAGGACTGGAACTTTATTTTTCTGATTTAAACCTTTGAGCTGCATTGGAAAATATATTTTCTCTTACCTTTATGGATATCTAAGTCTCAAAATCCAAGTGCTATGTTGTATCTCATGCCTTTTGATTTGTTCAAAAATTAACTGAGTGAATAAAATATAAGTTCCCAACTTCACATGTTTCCAGCTGTTCTTTTATATCTTTCTCTTTAGAAATTCTTGAAAGCCCTAAACGTGTTTCATCCTCTACTGCTTTCTATCTTGATTCTTTAT
Source organism: Bungarus multicinctus (assembly GCA_023653725.1). NCBI lineage: Eukaryota > Metazoa > Chordata > Lepidosauria > Squamata > Elapidae > Bungarus > Bungarus multicinctus. Next base: position 37,658,074 of record CM042849.1, read on the forward strand.
ATTTCACTTTTATTTCTTAATGGGCGGAGGAAATTTCATGTGGCTTTTCAGGACCCAATCACTGAATAAAATAATGTTCTATGAACATTATGTTCTATGACTTTCAGATCTCCAGCATACAAAAAGATTTGTGTATTTTATATTGACTTTCAGGACTACCAAATTTTCTATAGTAACATCTTTCACATTTATCTTGAATATAACTGAAGAGTAAATTTTATTCAATGGTCTAAAAGACATCTTTTAACAGGTGCCTTCCAGATTTGCTGAACTATAATTCTAAGAAGTCTCATTCACAATTGTCTGAGCATTAGCATTTCTTTAGAAATTAGCATTTCTTCAGAATGCCAAATGCACTAAACTGGGAAGACTGTATTATGAATTTGCAAAGTGTTAGCTTGATTGGTATACTCTAATGCCCTTTTGAACACCAAAATACTGCAATGTCTTGGTAAAGATATTTGAAGTTCACATTCTGAGACATTGTGGGGAGATTTCAAAATAGCCTGTTGGACATTCTATCTGATGTGGTTGCACTGTAACCACTATTGTTCAAACATTAGGTTTTAAATGACAAGGTATTTCAGTGTTTTCACCAAGCATTCTTCACGTTTGGTCTTAGGGAACAGACTGCATTCCATAGTAAAACTGCTAAGCCATAAGCACTGCATTTACTGACAATGCTGCAAGAAGTATTACCAGTGAATCCACAGTTATGCTTGATTTATGGTAAAGCCCTCAAAATAGCTGTGCTAGCATTCAACAGAATGAAGCTGTACAAATGTGCCTTCTTGCTTAGTAATCATATGGTTATTCAATTGTCAGTAGTCAGTAAACTTTGAAATGATATTTCCACCCATAATATTAAATTCTGCCAACAGACTCAATGTTCAAAGAGGAAATAAAACAGCATTTGAGTCAGTTTTTCTTGATAAAATATTGGATCTTTTAGTCAATTAGCAGTACATATTCTATTCTTTGCACACTATCAATATGCTGCATTCTTTTACACTCAACTGAACATATTGTATCTGAGACATTGTGAACAATATTAAACATATTGTGCAAGATTGTCTACTATGTGCATTCTCTGATTCCCTAGTAAATTTTCATGAACAAACACCAAAAACAATCAGTTGAATAGCTAAATTGGACAGTTATGAGGCCACTGCCACAATTTCATAGCAGGCTTATATATGATTATATGGACTGTTTGTATAGATTTACTTTTCTTTGGTCATGTTCTCATCAAATGCAAATAACTAAATACATGCATTCATGCATTCATACATAAGCATATGTGAACAGTAGAAGTTAGTGTTCTCTTACACTACAATACAAGACATATTCTAGGAAGAAGTCACAGTTTGTATCAAAAGTTATGAGTATTATGTTAAAACATTTAAGCTCACTTTCTTGGAATTTAACAAACAGGACATTTTATAAGACAACATTCATTTCTTGCATAGTGCAGAATGAAAAGAATGTAATTCATGTAGGATAAAGACAATGGTTACAAAGGTACTATAGGGAGTAAAGTGACTGACAATTTTTTAAAAATACAGCTAGCCAAATGGCCTTTCAAAATTTTTCATCAAGTTTATAATAAAGTTTATAATAAAGTTTATAATAAAGGTTAAAGAGCTTCAATTTGCTCTCCCTTTGTGATCATGGTTTTCTCCTTCTGTGTACCCCATTTTACTAATTGTTTATCAAGAATCCTTGGAGGTATTTAATGGAAAATAATTGATTGTAAAAACAATTATAATGTTTTATTAACTTGAATTACAAAGTGCTTTTGGGAACAGATCAATCACCAATGCAGCAATTATTAAATACCATTAAACAGTACCATTTTTCTTATTAGAAAGTACTAAATACAATAATGTATGTTATTACATCCCCATTTTTATATATGTCAAATAAAACAGTGTCTGTATTATCCACACATTAGAATGAATCTTGTTCAGAAAGAGAAAATAGTACAGAAAAGATCCTGTAAGAAAAATAGAACAGAAAAAGCTCATGTAAGTAAAGATTAAATGAATTTGATACAATATAGAATAATAGAGTTGGGAGGTAGCTTAGAAGTCTTCTAGTCTCTCTTCTACTTGAGCAGGAGACCCTATACTATTTCAGACAAATCACTGTCTACTCTCTTTTTGAAACATTCAAGTGATGGAGCAACCACAACTTCTGAAAGCAAGTTATTCCATTAGTTGATTGCTCTAACTAGGTTGTTTTTCTCCTTGATTAGTTTATATCTATTTAAGGGTATGGAAAAGGGGGAAAGAAAACCATGCTACTTTTCAGATAGCCAGATGTCTGTTATACAGAAGAGAAAATATATACAGTAAATAATCTCTTACATTTAAGAAGCAATTTGTTAATCCAATCAACTGCTAATGCGTAGAGAAGATCTTAATGTTTGTGCAAGGTGATTGGAATTGAAGACAAAAACAGTCAAATTCACTTGAATGGCTATTGATTAAAACATACCAATTCTGAACTTCCTGTAACAACCTGGAGTTTGAAATATCTAATCAAGTGATTTTTTAAAATTTTTTAGAAAATTTTGAAACAACCAGGAAAGAGTATTGAAGGGGAAAGGAGAAGATAAATCAATAATACAGATTAAAAGTATGAAAGGATTGTATGTAGTATATTTTATTTTATTTGTACTATTAATTTTAATTTCAATTATTCTATCCTATAGCTTAACAGAATAATATTTCATTTTTGAAATTAATATGGAATAGTATTTCAGCATATGTATTTGGCAGAAGAACAAACTTATTCTTCCAGCTAAACCAGAAAAAAAAAAAACAAAGAAGTGCAGGTAATAAAATCTGACAAATAGGAAATGGGAGAAAATTTATCATTAAAAAAAATCTAATAATGCCTGCTAGCACTTTTTAATCACAGCTACTGAACCACTGTATCTTGAGGAACACTGCTTGTTTTAATTATTTATTGGGAAGCGATGGTTTATTTGGAAGAAAATGTAATTACTTTGTGACACTTTAATCACTATCAGTTTGTTTTGTTGCCTTGCTACTGCTAAGAGGAAGGTTATCTTCCTATGGAAATTCTGACATTTCTATAATTGGCTTTCTGAATCTTCCAAGAGACTGTAAAATATCCATATTATTACATCTGCACAAAGTAGAAATAAGATATTATTAAGATTGATGGCTAATAATGTTGATATTCTACATGTCTAGTTTTGATTAAATATTCCTGTCTCCTTAAATGGTTGCACTATTGGATAAATAATAAGCACAATATATTCTTCCAGTCAGAATTCCATGAAGACTAGACACTCTCTCTGATGATTCTGACTTTTATTTGTCCCAGAAGTACTATTGAAAAAAAAAAGTGATTTAAAAAAAACCACATTAAATTGTTTTCAGTATTTATCATAGAAGCCGAATTCCTATTATGTTAAATATTTATAAAATGGATATTGAATCATCAGAGTATACAGACTATATAATCATAGAGTTAGGGTCAGAAAATTTAACTTAGTCTTTTAAAAAATGCTTCTATTAATATTAACAGCAGCTGCAGCTTTCTGTGAATCTGGACTATTTTTCATTTTCTTCTGGTATCCTTAGTGTAGAAACAGTAGGAAAACAAGTGATGTGTTCTATACACAACTACTCGTTATTTATTTATTTGAAAGAAAAATATTTAAAAATGAACCAAAGGACACTAAGATGCTAATATATGCTAATGCCAAATTCATCCTTGTAATGCTAATACAGCAGAGTCTCTTGCTTTGGTCAGAAAATCAGAAACTAGATGCAAAAATACAAAAGCATTCCCTGAATCACAATAATTGCAAAGCAAAGCCATTTCAATCTGTATCTATTGATTGTGCTTTCAAATTTAATAGCCAATATAAGGATGAATTTGCAGATATGCCATCTTCAGAGCCATAGCTATCCATAACTAAACAAAAGTAATTTATCAAATCAGGTAGAGATAGTCCTTGAAATATAACAGATAACTTAACACACATTTAAGTTTACAACAGATAGTACAAAACTATATATGAACCTGTTTCAAAGTTTGGATGACTGCAGGGTTTCTACAATTATTCATGCTTACAACAGATTATGTGGATGCTTCCTCTTTTCTTCCCATTCCACCTGACAAGACCCCACAGCACTTAAGCCTGATTCCTGTGTTATCTTCAGCACTCCAACAATTTCTTGAGGAGAGAGTGGCTGCTTTCAGAATTTTCTGTCCCAATAAACTGGCCAGCATGAGACTGAAAACCTTTTCCTAGCTCTTGCTAGGGTTTGGGAAACCAGACCCCACTTGCTAAGGAGAAAGTTTCAGAACATGGTTCTCCAATTTTTTCTCTTGCTTTAACCCCATTCCTCTCCCAGAAAGTCACTCGTTCAATTTTTAAAAGCTGCAAGAAACAGACGCATTGATTTTTCTCTCCCCCCTGTACTATAGGCAAGTACATACTTAGCTGAGTTCCAAAGGCATCAAGCATTCTGGGCTTTAAAAGAGGTTTAAAAATCTAATTCTATCGGCAGCTCTGAGCCATGGCAATTTGTGATCCTATTTCTTACCAATGTGCCTACTATCCCTGTCCTATTGTTTCTTTTATTTTTCTTATATGTATCCATTTCATGTATTCACAACTATATACATACTTATACCTATTATCTTGTAAGCGATTGACCAATCAAATAAATAAATAAAAATAAATTTTATCATGTGTTTTCAAATATTTTATCTGTGTCACTTTGAATCAATCATGATCCGGTAATAAATGGAATGATTTACATTTAGTAAGCCTAAACTGATCATTTTTGAAGGAATAGAATACAATTTACAAAAGTGACACCTAGCATAATAATAGAAATTATAATAATACAATAACACAAATTCTCTAAAATACAACCTAGTATTTTGTACTGGTTATAATTATTGTATATGAGGTAAGTAAATATTATATATCTTTCATTGATTTTTAACAAAATCTGCCACAGTAAAATCAAGCTATCTAAATTTTATCATATTGTGTAGAGCCAAAGCACAATTTAGATAGGCAGACAGACAGATCTTGCTTCAACAATATAAAGCAATTTAAGCAAATTTCACATGAATCAATGAGACTAAAGCAATAAATGTTTCATTCAACAATAATTTGAAAGTGGTAAACAAACCCACAAAAATAACATAAGTTCCAGATTAATGGGTAATGACAATTCTATAAAAGCAAACTTTACATGACTGCAATAGTAACACTTGATAATTATTACAAAAATATTATTGTAGAATATATATTATTCTGGTTTTTTTTTCAGTTTATCTGTTAGAGCTATAAAAAGTTCTAAGGCAAACTAAGTATTATTTTTTTAACCATGCAAAATTTAAACATTTAAAGAACAATGCTGGCTAGACCTAGTTAGTTCTGGAACCAGAAATTCCTTCTTCAGTTCTTGGTTTGTATTTGGAAGAACAGAAAAAAATAATTATTAAGACACACATTAAAACTTTATTATGACAGCCTAAACTCCCAGGGCTGCCTCTTTTTTATGTTTATATATGATTCATGGATCTCCACAGGTTACAAATGCTTAAAAAAACAATGTCAGTCATTCATACTGTTACAGTCTTCAAAAAGCCCACCAGAAGTACAATGTCAAGCTATAAGTAAATAATACTGAATTAATAGCATTATAATAGTAACAATTTTGCTCATACAACAGAGATGAAAGACATCATTTGAGCAATAACTTTTAAAAACTGCTAAAATACCCTGTTATGTAGTAGAAAAATGCATGCTATGTATATAGAAAATTCCAGGTCTATTTCCTGCCATTTCTGTTTATGACCCTTGCTGAAAACCCTGGAGAGATGCCACCAGCTATTGTCCATAAATTGGGCAACTTTTCTATATCCCTACGACTTTCAAATAGATTTGTGTAAAGTTTCAATGGCAGGAATCTGTATAAAGAAGACTTGATCAAATCATCTGTATTTTTTCATTTACCAACAAATGTAAACACTTGATTCCAATCAAGCTGGGCAACTTGAACTGAATGTGAAGCAAGGTGATGTGCTGAAGGAAAACAAGGATCTCTGACTCACCAGAGGCAATTCAAGATTTAATAAAGTGTTGAGACTTCCGGTTTGAGCTTCTTCAGTGACAGACCAAAATCCGCAATTGTGCACGGTTTCAATCCGTGCTCGCTGCCAGAGCACCCCGAGCCAGCCGGATTCAGGGCTAAGCCATCCCATAGAGGTGGTGACCACCAGCAGGGTCGAGAAGAGTCACATCTCTCCTCCTCAGCTGGCCATTACTCCCTTTCCTGAAGGTGGTTGCAGCGGTGGTCAGAAATGGCCACCTCAAAGAAGAACTCAACTGGAAAAGAATGTGCAGGAGGAAGATAAGAAGAGAATGTTTCTTATCCATGCAATATCTGGGAAGCCACAAGGAAAATTATAAAAATATGTTGGCCCATCTACCAGACAATATCATATGTCTTCGTTCTCCACAATTAAAAGAGACATTGGACATACTGAAAATGTATTTCCAGTTCATTATTAAACAATATCTTACTTTTCAGATTAAAGTCACTCTCTGAGGTCAAATACATACACTGCATGCACAAAACAAGATATTAAAATCCAGTGAATGAAGATCACTGAGCCCAAATTCTGTCTTCACAGATTATAACAAGGAAATCAGGCTACCTTGTCCTTCTCTTTAATCTTTAAAGTGACCAGAATCACTAAGAAACTGGAGGCGTCCAAATTGGATAAATAAAATAAAAGGTACATGTCAGGTTGAAATAAGCCTCCTTACAGAAAATAAGTGCAGCACTTCAAACGTCTCAATGAGTATCAAACAACATTATGCAACTTATAGAGACAAAAAATCAGAAGGATTTTTTTATGCATTTAAGCAGCCAGGTGATGTTAACAGCTGGACTCTACAAATCTCATTAACCATCCATAAATGATGACTGATCCATCACTGTGGCAATTATTTTTCCCAAGATATTCCTTTCTGCCTGGTTTGCAATACTATGCTTCTTGGTAGAGCTTCCAGGACCTATGTACTGTCAATCAACTGTTCTGCCTGTGAAGTAATCAACTTTATCTATATAAATCAGGACAGAAAAGTTTTTAAATTTTGAGGTATTTTCAGAGATTACATATAATATTGCCAACTCATAGACTGATTTAAAATGTTTTTTACCAGGACAATCGTTTCCTTCCCTGGTCCTTCTGACTTCCTGGAAGTTAGTCAAAACATAGCCTCCAACATTATCAATGAAATGTTTGTTATTGGGATATTTTTTGAATCTAAATAAATGATATTTTAATGATTCTAGTATTTTAACTTATACTATTGTATGGTGGATACTTTTATTTACTTTGCCTTGAGTCACAATATTGTGATTGTTTAAATCAGAGGTCTGCAAACTTTGCATTGTTAAGGCTTGTGGACTTCAGCTCCCAAAATTCGGGGAGTTGAAGTCCACAAGTCTTAAAGTTGATGAATTTGGGGACCCCTGGTTTAAATACATATTGTACAAAAATATGTGCATAGCACACATTTTAGGCCAGGGATATCAAACTCATATTGTCACGGAATTATCACATGATGTATCGGGACTTTTTTCCCCTTTGCTAAACCTGGCAGGGGTGGGGTCAGCATGTGACACATCCGGTCCACGGGCCACAAGTTTGACACCCCTGTTTGAGGCAATTTCAGAAGCCAAAGGGGACAAGATCACATTGTTTTAAGACTACAGAGAAACAAATGGTCCCAAAATCCAATTGAGTATATTTCCATTTTAGCTTAAAAAAAAATACTTTGGAGACTTGGCTGTTAATCTGTAGACAGCGGGAATCAATTAGAATAATCTTTGTTTCTTTAGGGTTTAAGTACAGGACATTTCATGTTGGTAGTCTGGACATCAAGCAGGCACCTAATCAAAGAAGAAATTGATTCCCTGGAGATTATTCCACAGAAAAATAAACCAGAAAAGTGTAAGTCCAACTGATGGTGGTTCAATTATATTTCTTCTGGATGGCACCTCAGAGAAACACATAAGCAAAACAGCATGTGGACAAAATTTAGTTCAGTAGAAATGCTTAGAGCAATGAAAATATCATTCTGATCAATGGATTATACAAGTTACACTGCATGAAGTGACCGTGGAAGCCATTAAATATTTATTATTCCTTGAAATATAGTTTCTAAATGCCACAATCTCAATTAGACAAAGAAAACATTAGGATTATGCTGCTGCCTAAGAATTGTTTATATTGTAAAAGGCCATCTATATGACTGAAAATCTTAATCAAAGCACTATAACATACCTAAAACTGAAAAATCTATTCTGCAGCTAAATTTAATTGCCTTACACCAGCAGATATTACTAAGGTTGATTCAAGACAATCCCTTTGGGATTTAGATTTTGCTCATGTGAGGTGGGAGTAGTTGAGAAAGTAGAACATGATGGAATGTATTTTTCATGATAGTATTAGAAACAAATGTATTGCTCCACTTTTGACCTTATTTCAGGTAGGATAGAAGACCCACTATGTTGCATATCTCCTTTCTGATTTTGACAAGATAATAACTATATATCTTGTTGTTGTTCTCATACTATTTGATATTAACATACAGTTAACATCAAATAATTGACAGCAAATATATATTTTATATGCTTCTACAATGTTTTATGAATTGCCACATGCAAGACTAAAGATGTTCTTTATCTGTGAATTGTAGAATGGCCGCTGCAGATCTTCTTTGTGTGCTACAATCTACTAAAACACAGAATTAAGAAAAATCCAATAAAAAGAAATGGAATCTGTCCTCTTTTATAATTTTCCTACACAATAAACTAGCCTGGGACCTATCAATTAATTACTATTACTGCTATTATATTCCTGACTGTTGGCCAATTGGAATAGGAGTACATGTTACATTTCCTCCACAAGAAAAAAAAAATCTATTGTTTTGTAAATGTTGTAAATATTTAATCTATTGGATCGACCATTTTTCTATGCTTGATTTTTCCTCTAATAACATTCTAAACTGTGTAGTAAGAAATCTAGTGGATCCTATGTCACCCACAACAAGCTTTCCAGAATGCTAAGGAATATATTTGCTAAATGGCACTTCTTGTCTAGAAACATAATTGCAATCTCATTCTCTCCATACATCACAGAATTACAGAAAGAAAGGCTTCACTATATAGGATTTTCTATTTAACTAGAATTCTTCAGAAATCAGAATACTAGACAGTCTCAACATGTAATTGCTTATATGGAGCATTACATTATAATTATACTGCTTACATTAAATACAATAACTATATTGCTTATATTAAATGACTTATTATTTTATTATTTTTCTTTCAATTAGCAATTGCATGTATGCAATTGATGAAGGAAAAGATTAAATGTACACTATGAAAGAAATCATGAATGCCACTACTTAACTCCATATATATTTATATATTAACTGTTCTTTTTTTAAGAAATCACATTCAAATGCATTGAGACAATTAAATTGCCAATAGAACCATGACAGGGTTTATTAGCATAATTAATAACATCAAACTTACAGTAATTTGATATTTATTTGGGTTCTCAAATCACAGTTTGCTGGTTTCTAGCTCTGATGCTTTGGCCACTGTACCACTTGTTATTCTGTAAAATGGCATGATATCATTTCTGTGATGTCACCCGTTAGGGCAGGGGTGACAAACTCAATTTCATTGAGGGCCGCATCAGGCCTATGGCTTACCTTGGGAGGGACCGGCCAGCTGTGGCAGACTGGGTGGGCATGGCCAACTGGGTGGGCGTGTTTGATGCCACTTCCCAAACTACTGGCATGTTTCCTTTTCTCATTGAATAGACCAGGCCAAAGGTAGACTGGCCTGATCTTTCCTCTTTGCATTGGACAGCCCCGCGGGATAGATCCAACCACATTGCAGGCCAGAGCCAGCCCACAGGCTTTGAGTTTGACACCCCTGTGTTAGAACATTATCTTTTGTTTCCAGCTTCCTGGTTCTGTAGAGTTTAACAAACAAGAGAGTGCATATGTTTATAGAATTTTATCATTTTAAGGCGTCATGAACAAATACTCATAAATATTTTGGAAGCAATGCTTTATTTACTATAAGTAACTATTATTTACTTTAGATTTTCTTAAACAATTAGCAGCTAATCTTGCTACATATTTCAGTGAATAACCATGATGTCACTTTGGTTTGCTGAATGCTAGAGATTATAGCACTTGGGCAGGACTAACAATATTGGATTAACAAGGGTTTTTGTAGTGAAAAATATTTTCCTCAGCAGCAGAAGAGTATCTGGATTTATTTTTAGATCCAAATCTCTCTCAGTTTTCATTTATTGAAAACAATATTTCTAAATTATAACAGCAAAACATTCTAGTTATATTAGCATTCATTGTATCTGAATGCATATTTTTAAATAAATAGAAGGAAAAGAAAATCAGTGATAAGGCTTGTCTATTTATTTGTTTAATCCTGGAAGTGGTACTTTTATTTCCAGCATATTCTCCCAAAAACTTTTCTATTAATTTCAAGATCCACATTACTGTCTTTTAAAAAGTTTGTAAATTGACAGCCTGGCCTATACCTCCCCCCTACTCAAGTATTTGGCACAGCAAGCATTCCATCTTAGAAAGAAAAGCAATATGGTGTGACCAAATGCTTCATCTCTGGTAGTCTGACTAATGGTGAGGAAATCCATTAATTAAAAAAAGAAAGGAAGAAAGCAAAATGCATAATTGAGAAGGAACATACAAAAATTAATTCTCAGTTAAGTGAGATTGCATATAAATGAGTTGAAAACAGATTTTCAGGATATTATTAGGACAGTTTTTGTTTTTGAATTAAAATATGTACAAAGAAATATAAGAGCATATTATCATGCTCAATTTTCCCCAAAAAACATGTTTAGAAAAATTAGAAGGAATTAATCTGTTTGCATGTTGACTTCCTGTATTTTAAATTCCAGAGCTGAAAGAAGACATGTTGTTACATGGTATGCCATGTATAATCTATGCTAAAAGAGCCATTTTTCAAAATGATAAGCCAATATGATATAGCAGTTAATTACTGAACAGTTACTGAATTGTATTGGGAAATCTAGTTTCAAATCCCACACCACTGTTGCTCTTTTAGGGTAGGAAAGAATATGTTATAAATTTGAAATAAAATACAGCATAATTATTTTATGATAAAGTTGCATCCTATTGCATTCAATAAATTTTGTTTCCTGCCAAGATACTGTATTTTGATGAAGCAATCGGTTTATTTTTTGTGTCATGTAATTTAGAATAGAATTTATTCGAATATGATTATCAAATAAATAAATAATCAGAATGTGCAGGACATTTTATTTTGTTAGTTCTGTATTTTGTGTTTGCTGTAGGTTCTCAAGGTTTTCTAAGTTTTTTCTAAATGAAACTGAGAGACCACTTGGTTTGAGTTTCTGTATAAAATAATAAGCCAAGTAGTGATTAAGATATGAGCTAGTAACCAGAAGAAAGTGAATTTTGTGCCACCTTAGCACAAAGCTAACTGGGTGACCTTGAGCCAGTCACATGCTCTTTCAACTCAGGAAGTGGCAAACAACTTCTGAAAATTTGCCAAGAAGACTGTAGAACTGGGGTGTAAAACTCGATTTCATTGAGGACCTTATCACGGTTGTGTTTGACCTTGGGGGGCTGGGGTGGGCATGGACAATGTGGGCATGGACAGCTCAATGCCACCCTCATTTTTTCCATTTAGGTTCCCTTATTTTAAGCATATGTGCTTAATAAACAAGGAAAAAGTAGACAGTCTTGTCTCACCCAGTAGCAGCTTTAAATGTTGCCATATATTTTTACTCTACACCAGAGGTGCTATTCAACCAGTTCTCACTTACTCGGGCGAACTGGTAGTGGTTATTTGGGGTGGGTTGCTGAACCAGTGGCAACCCCTGGCTGGCCATGCCCCCAACCCAGTCGCCCAGTTGCTCACTTGTGATCGCTCTCCTAGCTTTCCGTTCTCATGTTCTCTTTCTCCCTGGGGGAAAAGAAGAAAGGCTTGGATGCTGCAAGTATCACTTTCCCCATGTGAATTAAAGTGCTGGAGTGAGAAGGAGTGTGGTCTGACAGAGGGCGTGGGGGTGAATCAAGCCTTGGAGCACTTTTGCAATGTAAAAGAAATGCATTTTGAAAGCAGCAGGTCCTTTAAAAACTTCTCCAAGGATTCCTCATGGATGCTGCAAGTGTCGCTTTCCCCTTGTGAGTTAAAGTGCTGGAGTGAGAAGATGTGTGGTCTGACAGAGGAGGTGGGGGAATCCACTCCAGCCTTGGAGAAATTTAAAGGAGTGCTTCCAAAATGCTTGTCTGTTAAGTGCACTGTGTGTGTGTGTGTGTGTGTGTGTGTGTGTGTGTGAGAGAGAGAGAGAGAGGGGGGGGGGGGAGGGAGGGAGGGAGGGAGGGAGGGAGGAAAGAAAGAAAGGAAGGAAGGAAGGGAAAGAAAGAAAGAAAGAAAGAAAGAAAGAAAGAAAGAAAGAAAGAAAGAAAGAAAGAAAGAAAGAAAGAAAGAAAGAAAGAAAGAAAGAAAGAAAGAAAGAGAGAGATAAAACTCTGTGCTATTATTTTTAATTGTTCCATTATTTATCATGTGTTAATATTTTACACTTCCACACACATAGAGTGATTTTTCTGCCTTTCTTTTGCCCAGGGTTACCACATATTTTTCAGGGTTTACATGCATTCAATGTCAATAGTCCAGAGCATAAAATACACATGTGTTTAACAAGAGTTGAAAAGGGACCTTGGAGGTCTTCTTGTCCAACCCCCAGCTCAGGTAAGAAAACTGAGAATGCCAAACCCTGAGTAGAAATCCTGGAAAGGTGTCAGAATAATACTTAGAAGGGACCTTGGGGTGAACTCTATACCATTTCTGAGAAATGGCTGTCCAGTCTTTTCTTAAAAACTTCCAGTGATTGCACACCCAGAACTTCTAGAGATATTCAGTTACACTGGTTAATTGTTCTCACTGTCAGGAAGTTTCTCCTTAGTTTTAGGTTGCTTCTCTCTGTTCAGTTTCCATCCATTGCTTCTTGTTTGCATTCTGATTCTTTGGAAAATACATTGTCCCCCTTTCTTTGTGGCAGCCCCTTAAAAGCCTGTTGCTTATCACACTCTTGGGTAAAGCATGTGAGTCATTTCCTCCTTTCAGTGGTCCATGAAAGTATCTATAGTATGCAGATAATAAAGTCAAAAAAGGTGAATTTTTTTTTACAGAACTGTAGATAAGTTGAGGCTGGTGACAAGGAATGGCTGGGAGGGGAGGGGCCAGGTGAGGCACCCCTTGATGTGAGTGACATTGAGTTGGCGACGCCCACCCAGTCACATGACCACTAAGCCAAATCCATCCAGTCACATGACCACCAAGCCACACCCACCAAATAAGCCACGCCCACAGAACCGGTAGTAAAAATTTTGAATTCCACCACAGTTCTACACTGTTTTTATGTGAAGTAAGAAATGTGTACAGATATTATCATATTGTCAACCAATTACTCTCTGAAACTGCACAGTATCTGATTGTAAATTATTAAAGATATTAACGTCTCTTATGAGTGAATGTATTCACAGCAGAGGTTCAGCAGGTTCTGACCAGTTCTGGAGAACCAGTTCTGGAGAACCAGTTCTGGAGAACCAGTAGCGGAAATTTTGGGTAGTTCAGAGAACTGGAAAATCCCACCTCTGACTGGAGATTTTACAGTATCCTTCCCTGCTGTGCCCACCAAGCCAGGCCCACAGAACCGGTAGTAAAAAAAATTGAATCCCACCACGGATTCACAGCCAAAAGATTGACAGGGACTAAAAACATTCTCATGGTCTGAAGCAATAAACTGGTGGCAGTTTCTCTTCAAATCATAAATTGTTCACTGTGAAGCAATAAATTCCACATTTGTCATAATTTTACACACTTTTTTTCAGTTTGTCAGTGATTGCCTGGTCTTATTGTTTATATTTGCAAATAATTAAACCAATTTAAATAAAGCTAGAAAATAATTGTTAGAATACCATGCTGAATCTTAATGATACTGTGAACCAGGGCATTATTAATACACAGGACTTTTCTTGAATTGCAATTATATGTATCTAGATTATAGTTATTTAAAATTATCTAAAGCTGGAATGATTATAAGTTTGCATATGACATACGATGTTACTTAGTCTTGGGCATGTAAAGATTTGTATTAATATACTCCCAATTTTAACTTCTATTAAGTTAATATAATAACTTCCTTTTGAATGTTAGGAAATCAAAGAAATATTGACACATATTTAGTATAGTTTTTCTTCTAGAACACCAAAATACCATAGATAGTTCTTTAAACATTTTCTTCCTTTTTTTAAAAAACCAGAAAAAAAAAAGTTGAGAAATAACAGCATGTAATACTATGTATTATGAATGAACAAAATAAGTAGAAAGAGATGGATTGTTTTTGGCAGCTGCATTCATTTTACTTTCAAATCATTATTCCTTTTTCTTTCCTGTCACTCATTTCTGTTTTATTCTTTTTTCTTATTCGTTTTGTTTCTACATTGATTATAATAGAAACCTAAAATATCTGCAGATGCAAATCAATTTAGATGCTTTAAGCCAAATTGCATGGTTTACCAGATTCTACACTATATCTATGCACATTAGATTTGACACATTTTAGAAAAAATAATCACAAAGGCTCTATTTTCTAAGCAAGAGATCTCCACCATTTTTGGCTTGCAGAAATGTTTGGAATCTGAAGTGCCATGGACACAGATAGAAATATTATGCAGGCTTTCCCATTCTCAAATGTTTGCATTATAGAGCTGGCCAATCACAAAACACCTCATTATTAAAATGGAAATTAATAACATTTTAAGAAATTAAATTGCCAAATATAATACAAAGCCAAGACTGAGATTGAAGCTATTAACATAAAACAGCTCTTTTTTAAATCATTAATCAGTAACACTCTGAATAACTAACTGTATCATTCAATATCCTTGTACAAGCAACAAATCTCTATACATAATTTAAATTATGGTTTATTATTTAGTATGATCATTCATTAATACAGAAATATATCACAGAATTGAGCTGTATACCCTAAAAAAATAATGTTAAATTCAAGGCATTCTAAAAATCTTTCAGGTCACATATCCAAACTATTATTTTGATCAAGCCCTTCCAAATTCTTGCACGAGTATGTTGTTTTGAAAGTCTATCTCTGATGAATGCACAAATCTACATACATTTCTCTTTATGAGATATATTCTTGTTTTTTAAAACTGTTATTCACTACCTTTCGAATATCAAATTGTCATGTACATAAGGAGATTTTGCAGTCGATCATCTCTTCCCATCATTCTTCTACAATAATTCTTTTTCAGAATATTTGTCACTTTAGGAATAACAGCAAAGAAGGCATCATTTTATATTGAATGGAACAAGGTGAAGGTAAACCACTTCAATATCTTATTAAGAAAACCACATGAATGGAGAAGATGAACTGATTGACAATACATTGATAGGCTCCTTAAGTTTGTAGCACTCAGCATGCCACTGAGGAAAAACTGAGAATCTTTCTGAATATCAATGTGTTTATACAGCTAGATTTTATATGGCTAGATTAAAACCTTCAGGATGTCTAAATACTGATATTGTCATACTGTGCAGGAAAAGAAAATCCAAAGAGAGAAGCATGGTGGGAACATGGAACATAAGAAACATGAATACAGCATGGAACACCATGGAAAATTAAATGAAATAGCTAAATAGAAAATAAATAGAAATTAAGATGGATTGGAATTAAACACTTTCAGTTAGAAGATCATACAGTTTACCATTCTGGACTGTCAGAGTTTGATGGGGGGTTTACATGTATGTTTTTTAAGAAGAATAATTGCTTCATAAAGAGGTGAAGAAAGCTTTTTTTGTTTCTTTTTATCATGTACTATATTTTCAGGAATTACTGAAAAACCAGCAGAATGTCCAAACTTTCCTGCTTCTACATCTCTCATAGCACTATTCACTAACCACATTAATGAATAGTATTTATCTACCAGCTCTTCTTTTTTCTTTCTTTCTCTTCCTCTCACTAACAGATGTAAGAAGGGAATTTGGAGTCCCTGTAAAGCCTTTTGTTGTCCTTTTAAAAATCTCAATAGCTGTCTCTCTGAGTAATTGTTGTATGATGCATCTCCTTTTTGATATTCTGCCCTGTCCTTTCTTATTCTCCACCATCTTGTAATCTGTCCAAATCAGTGGTGCATTTCAAATATTTTTACCACTGATTTAGTGGGGGTGGCTTGGTGGTGTGCTTTGAGCATGCACCAAACACACACTTTGCGTAGACACAGAGGCTTACTGACTCACCTCACTTTGCACAGACAAAGAGGTTTGCTGACTCAACAATCATGCACTCTCTCTGTGCAAAGCAGCTACACTTCGAAAGCAAGGAATAAAGGTTAATATGGGAGCCCAGGTGGGTGGGTGGGCCCTACAGCAGAGCATCGTACAGAACCGGTTCAGTCTCCGCTGCTTATCAATACTACCGGCTCGGCAGAACAAGGCAGAACCAGCAGAATATCACCACTGGTCCAAATGCATTTATTGCCTTTATGCCTTTCCATATCTTTTTCTCTTTGTGTGTGTTTATCTTTTTGGCTCAAACTAATAGCATTTTCTCCAGCAACTAGGGTGGTATGTTTCTTCCCAGAGATTTAGCTCCCAAAACTCCTATCCTATAGGTTTCATCAACCAAAATACTGTCCTCACAACAGTCCTGAAGTGGTCCGTTGATCTTGGGACAGCACTGTTGCTTCTCCCCATTTTTCTTCTCTCCTTAAACTTACACCAATATAGAGCAGCCTCCTGGCCTCAAATCCATATGCCAGAAAAACATAAAATACAAAGAACGAGCAGTGTTAGGATGGATGTGGCAAAATAGTATTTAGGTACAATGAAATCAGTTATTGAATATCCCAAAGGTGTTTTTTCAGGAGCAACTGGGTTTTCTTGGTTTTTTTTTTTTCACCTCATTCAAGAAGCTACTTCAGCTCTGGCTGCATGGTTGGGGAATGGAAGGATTTATATTCCTTGCAGGCAGCTGGTCATTTTCATCTTTTTACATGGTCATTGAAGCACCTGTAGGTTTATCTATGTCCTCAGGGTTACATATTCCCACACCATTCAAAGAGTTTTCATCCCAAATTGCATAGAGATTCTCAGTCAAGGTCATGGTGGTTGTCTCAAAAGTGCTTTTTCAAGAGTTAACTGGATGTTCTTGTTTTTCAGTAATTGAATATTATCAAATGGATCTGTGGAGAAGAGTTCTCCACTCCTCTACTCATTGCAGAATACCTTATGCCACCAGACTTGAAATTCTAGACCTAGAAAACCTAGAACTATGCTGCCTTCATCCGATCTAAGTATAGTATATAAAATCATGCATTGCAATGTCCTACCTGTCAATGAATACTTCAGCTTCAACTATAAAAATATAAGAGCACACAATAGATACAAACTCATGGTTAACCGCACCAAACTTGATTGAAGGAAATACAACTTCAGCAACAGAGTGGTCAATATCTGGAACACTCTACTTGACTTTGTGGTTTCTTCCCCAAACCCCAAAAACTTTAACCTTAGACTGTCTACTATTGACCTCTCCCCTTTCCTAAGAGGTCTGTAGGGGGTGTGCATAAGCACACCAACGTGCCTACCCTCCCTGTCCTATTGTTTCTTTTATTTTTCTTATATGTATCCATGTATTCATAACTATGTTTATACTTATACCTATTTTCTGTAAGCAATTGACAAATAAAATAAAAAAATAATGTATTAATAATGATGGTTAATCAAGTTAATGTTCCAACCATTGATGCAGAAGAAGACAACGCTGACAACATTTATAGACAAATTCAATATGAAATTGACAGAACATGCAAGCAACATATACTGCTTGTGATGGAGACTGAAATGCCAAAGCTGAAAATATTAAGGAGAAAAATGTAGCTGAACTGTATGGCCTAGATAACATCAATAAAGCTGAAAAATTACTACCTATCTGATTGTTTATTCATTGCTAAAATATTATTCAAAACCAGTATTTTGAAATTGTGAAACCTTATTAATAATAAGTAGAGTAAAAACAATAAGCTGCCAAGAATATGTTAAAAAGAGAATGACAATGACCAAGCAACAGAACAAACTAAACTGGTTATCAGAACAGATTGTGGAAATTGCCAAGAAGAGATTCCAAAGTCAAAAAAGTGTGTCCTGTTGGGTTGCAGAACCAAACCAGACAGTTATAGAGGTGCAGATGATAGACTCAAAAATTCCTCTGTAGAACCGGATCAGCAGCTCCTTGGGTAGTTTGAGCTTTCTGAGTTGGCGCAGAAAGAATATTCTTTGTTGTGCTTTTTTGATGATGTTTTTGATGTTAGGTGTCCATTTTAGGTCATATGATATAATAGAACCTAGAAATTTGAAGGTCTCTACTGCTGATGCTGTGTTGTCTAGTATTGTAAGAGGTGGTAGTATGGGAAGGTTTCTTCCAAAGCCTACCATTTCTATAGTTTTGAGTGTATTCAGTTCCAGATTGTTCCGGTTACACCACGAGGCAAGTTGTACAACCTCCTGTCTGTATGCGGATTCATCATTGTCTCGAATGAGACCAATCACTGAATGATCATAATTAGATAAATATGAACTTTGTCTAGCAATTTGCTTCGCTTCATAATTTAAGAATGTAGCTATTTATTTTTTGAGATTACAATGATGATCGGTCAAGATTTCAGTGTCTAAATATTGCACTCAAGTAGTTGAGAGGCCTTTTAAAAAGTACATTCATTCTTGCAATTCCTTTTAGCAGCTTGATACTTGTGAAAGTTGGCAGTTTCTTCATTAAGATTCATTATTATGTACACAACGCATCCTCTTCAATGCCATTGCCATTTTCTATCTCAAGGAAAGTTAATAACATTTCAAAATGCAATTATAACTTTTCAACAGAAAGTGCAACCTGTGTTTGGATAATCTAAAGAAACTCAGTAGCACACTCACCACTAAAGCTAATAAATTCTCCTCATGTCTTCATATTAACACACCTTCCAGCAATGTCAAGATGTTAGTTTAAAGAATTTCAAATCTGCAACAGTTCAATAATCTGGTTGGCAAGAACTGACTGTCAAAGCTAATTAACTTCCTGAAGAAGATTCTTTATAAATGAAATCGCTTCTGTCTGAACACATTTCCAAGAAGAATAAAATGTTATATTTTTTCCATCACATATTCTATCTTTCCATGTCTTCTTAACCACACATACCACATTTCTAATAGGAGAGAAATCACCAGATATCCTTTCAGCATTGTTTCAATGGTTCAGTTTTGTTACTTATGATACAACATAAGTAGTTCATAGCTTTGAGTTGTTCCCTTGCAGCCATCATTAGTTCTATTGGGATATTATTCAGCTTTAAGGATGCTTTGTACATTCCAATGCATATCCGTTCTTCTGATTGGAAAGAAAAAAAAGTACATACACACACAAATGCATAAAGAAACAGTTAAAGCAATTACATTTTAAACATCTTAACTTTCATCCTGAATTACAGGTAATCTCCTAAAATACTTTATTATTTTCTCAAATAACTTAGCAGGCAATGAAAAGGACTACTGTTAATATTCTTTGATTTTCCCACAATAACCCTAAAGAGAATCACTGGCCCAAAATCACTCAGCTGGCTTTCATATGTAAAGTGGACTAGAACTCACAGGTTCCTGGTTTCTAACTTAGTTTCTCAATCACTAGATCAGTGGTTCCCAAAGTGGGTGGTAGCGCCCCCTGGTGGGGGGGTCAGATGCCTTAGGGGGGCTAAGAGATGTCTCAAATGCGGTAACAGCGGCTTTGCTCTACTTTCCCAATGTGCTGCTGCATTTGAGGCACTGGCTCCGGAGCGGTGCAACAGCCAATGGAGTGAGCCTGCAGTGCCAATGCCTCAAACACCCCCCTGCCACTTTTTAGTGCCCCTCTGCCGGCCCCCTTGGGGGCACTAAGAAGTGGCAGGAGGTTATTCAAGGTGCCAGACCCTCAGGTTGCACCAGAGCGGTGCAAGGGGCTCAATGGGGTG
Organism: Bungarus multicinctus; assembly: GCA_023653725.1. Lineage (NCBI taxonomy): Eukaryota > Metazoa > Chordata > Lepidosauria > Squamata > Elapidae > Bungarus > Bungarus multicinctus. The sequence continues at coordinate 37,678,286 of CM042849.1, forward strand.
AGCAGCTCTTCCAAGCCGGCCAGCTTGCACAGGCAGCCAGCCACTTCATAGCGCAGGACTTGCACTGCATGATGTCCGAAAATCTGCCAGTAGCAGGCCAGGCATTTGGCTTTCAGCTGGTCCTCATCCAGGAAGCAGCAGAGGTCATGCAGCTTGCGGTTCTATGCCTGCAGCCACCCGTTGACAGCTTTCAGCTCATGGATCTCGCACAGGTACTTCTGCAGCTGCCGGTTCATGCCCTGAATCAGCTGGCCACATTGAACCAGGGCTGCCAGCTTCTCGGCCTCCTTCCAGCACAAGCGGCACACCATCTCCTCCTTGCTGCAGCTGGCCAAGACCACCTCGCTGGATGGGGCATCGGATGGCGAAGGAGGCAGAAGAGCCGGTGACCTGGAGGGGTGGCCGACCAGGGGCAGTGGCGGCTGAGGCACTGGGAATATCAGTTGCTCAGCTCTGGCTGGTGCAAAACAGTGGCAGGGGAAGCAACCGGTTAGCCCGCCCATGCAGCGGCATCTTTGTAACACTGGATGCCAGGACGAGCGAGCCATGCTTTTGCAGTGGGACCTCCCTCCTCCTGTGCTGCCGGCACTGGGATTAATGGGATGGATGCATGGTAGGGCTGGGAGTGCTGCACCTTCGCTGGCTGGGAGCAGGTGCAACATACGGAGAATAATGCCTACGCAGTTGAGGATGGGAATGAAGGGGGCAGGTGGGGGGAAGGATGCCCTGTCAGTGCAAAATGGGTGAGTAGGTATGTGAGTGGGAGTGCACTGGCACATGCATGGGAATGGACTGATGGTGAAAGGAGGAAACAGCGCTGTTTTTTTTTCCTCCAAGCCAGGAAAATTGGGGAGAGGGTAGGTGGGGGGGAAACAGAACAGCCTTGCATGATTTCCCTGGTTGCAATCCAGATTAAGGAGTCTTCCTGCACCCACCCACCCACTCACTCTGGGGTCTGGGACACCCCCGCAGCCTTCTGTAGCTTGACAAGGGGCACGCTTGCATGGAGGCACAATTGTGGTTAGGGGACGTGTGTGGGGGAGAAACAGCTTGCATTCTTTCCCTGCCACTCTGCTTGAGCAAGTCCCTCTGATGCAGTGGGCTCAATGGGGTGGACCTGCAGGGCCGGCACATAGAATGCGACAGTGGCTGCACATTGAAAAGTAGAGCAAAGCCAGAGGTCGATAATTTTTGCTGAAAAGAAGTACAAAAGCTTCTGGGCTGTGCACAAGAAGGGACACACATGTCAATGCAATTCAGCAACATAAAATAAAGAAATACAAATAAAACAAATCAACAAGAATTGGCAAAGGATATTTGATTAGATTCTCTTCACTACTAGCATCTAATCAGAGATGCTTTGACGATTCTAGTCCAATGACCTGCTCCAACAGGGTTAGAAGAGAGTGTGTGAATATGGCTGTCAAAACTCCAAAAGCAGATCAAGTAGCTATGGGGAGGCCAGTCATAAATTAGAACACTTGCTAAACAAGCAACCATTAAGTGAGGACCACTTGTATTTGGTCATCTGGCCATGCCCATCCAGTCACATGACCACCAAACCACACCTTCCCAGTTATGTGACCACCAAGCCATGCCCAGCCAGCAAGCCATGCCCAGCCAGTCACGTGACCATCAAGTCATGCCCACCAGTCACATGACCAGCAAGCCACACTCACCCAGTCACATGACCAGCAAGCCACACCCTCAAATTAGGCCATGCCCACAGAAATTTGAATCCCACTGGGTGGGGGGCACAGAGGATAAGTTTGTAGCACCAAGGAGGCCGTGGACTGAAAAAGCTTGGTAACCACTACACTAGGCCAAACCCTTCATTTTAAATGGGGCTAAAGGTTAATTAATTTTTTAAAAAGTGTAAACATAGTACATGGATCTCATTCAGTATATTTTGTGGGACTATAAAATTTAGTAATATCTTATGATTATGCAGCATGCCAAATATAATCCCTTTCACTTTGCTTCTAATGGGGTTTCAATGTCTACATATTATAAATTAACAAATATACAAAAAGGTATGTTAGAAACCAAATAGATCTTTTTTCTTCCTTTATCCTTTTTTCTCTTGTTTTTTATTTTAATTCTTGTTAAATTTGTATTGCTTATCAATTTGCACTAAGATGGAACTGTATTGAAATTCCTGCAATGGAAATAGTCAGAACTAGGAGAAATGGCAAAAAACCCCTATTTGGTCAGGAAAAACAAGTGCTTTAAAAAAAAAGTTTAGAAATATTTTATAGGCATTTTGATAAAACAAGAAAAATAATGAAATGATAATTTATGAATTTAATGTTTGAAACAGATGATAAATAAGGAACTGAAGGTTTACTGGAACTGTTAAAATTGAGGGGAGATGATAGATTTGGTAAAATCACTTGAATAGAAGTTGGAATATAAATTTTAATTTCCTTGCTTGCTTTTTTCTCTTCTTTTTATTTAGATTTGCTTTTCACCTTATGTAAAATATTCAATAAATATAAATAAAATTAATGTTGTATAAATATAGTTATATTGAAACACAATAATGTATCAAGATATATAAAAACAAAATAAAAAGAAGTTTAACCCTTTAAATTGTATAAATATTGCTTTTCTTCCCAAGTTACATTCCTGTCAATTTTTGAGTTATTTATCTGAGATCCTGATACTCCAATATGTATTTCATTTTCAATTCTAAAGAGTGCTTTTGATGATAAAATATGTAATCACATTTATTTAGAAAATGTAAATGTATCATCATTAGCATATAACTTCAGCTTAAGTTTTTAATTTCTGAAATTTTATTTTCCTGACATACAGTATCTTCCTTTTCAAAAGCTCTAATGTCAATAAGAATGAGAAAGGGGAAAAGAGGGCAAACTTGCCTTGTTTCCCTTATTATAGCAAATTTTGAGATTCAGCCAGAGATATTTCCATTAAACTTCATGTGGCACGTATTTGTTCAATATACACTGAGCTGATAATATCTATGATAACAGCTGCAAGTATTTATTGAAAAAGATTTCCAATGCCCTCTATGGAAGAATGGCTAATTAAACTGTGGGAATATGCTTTGTTGTCTAGAATAAGTTCATATTTAAACAGTAAATATGATGCATAGTTTTATTTAGAAACCATTTCTGGAGTAAAGGTTTATACTCATTAATGGTGTAATAGAATATATTAACCACATTACAGTTGGTTAAGATTTATTAGTTATCAAGCTCTACTGCATTGCTTATGTTGGCTTCTTTTTCTCATTTCTCCATATAGATATATACTATCTATATTCTTTTAAATCTATATTTGTATTAACATTATTTTTCTTTCTTCTTTGAAATGATAAGAAATAAATAATAAAGAAGATGAGAACAAGCACAATTTGGGCTAACAATGGGAAATGTCTTCAGCTTCCTTGGTTTGGCAATCAGAAAAGAATCTGGTGTAGCAATAACACAATGTGAATAAATGAAGAGAAATCTCATTTATGAAACATTTAAAAGGATTGTTTTAGGCCAAAGAAAGAAGCACAAAGAACTGAGCACATCTTCCTTTATCACTTATCTATGAACCAACATCCCCAAATGGGACCTAGCATTTAATCACAATAAGCACCAGAGAGTAGTATGCCAGTCAAAGAAGATACAATACCACTAATCAATATATCCTGCAGATCATGTTACTTAGTCTAGTAATAAAATGTCTGCAAGAAAAGAACCAAGCTGAAAGAACATCAGCAATTCAACCCTGAGCGACATATATTCTCCACTGTTGCAATTTCTGAAAATTTCCAGTTGATGAAACTCCTGTTGACCTGCTGTCATTTCAAATGACTAGAATCAATTTTATGATTGCTTTTCAGTTTGAATGCCTACCTTTCTGTTATCTAAATAGCCTGTATATGTTTGTTTCTATGTGTATGTCCAAGTATATGTAGAGCAAGGGTGTCAAACCCTCATTGTCATGGGCATTTTTTTCCCCTTTGCTAAACCAAGCATGGGCATGGCCAGTGTGTGACGCATCTGACCCATGGGCCAGGAGTTTGATAGCCCTTTTGTAGAATATGGACATGTTAATATGAATACCATCTATACATTTTTATGTTCTTTTTAGTTCTACCTTTAAGAAAGACATAGGATTTATTTTGTGGAATGGATTATTGAAAAAAATCATAATCTCCCTATTACATGGCAACCTATAATGAGTCTTAATGAAGCCTGCAAACAGCTGTTGAAAATTCCACTTGAATGGGCCTTTCTGCATATCAGTAGCTTAGGACAATTTTTTACACTTCAGTTGCTGAATCATCTGCTCATCATACATATAATTTGAAAAATGAAAATGGAACACTAACACAGCTTAATCAGTTTTCATTACATATTTTATTTTCATCAGAATTTTAATATGTTCTTATTGAATAGGTACATTATGAAGCATCATATCAAACCTTCACCTTTTAAAAATAATGTTCTATTGCTGAACAGAAAATGAATGTTACTATACCAATATTCATTGCATTCATGTCCTTACCAAGAACATTTTTTAAAAAGATAGATGGTCTACAAATTGTTAAGAATTAAATCAAATCAGCAATGTTCTGCCTTCTATCACTAATATTTACAAATTCAATACATAGTTTAAATTATCTTCATCCTTTTATATTATGATTTAGATCAAAATAAATGTATAAAGCCCAGATTTACAGTGCATCCTTGTATTAGAGTTAAGTAGAAATCAATGGGAGAAATTAGTAATAACTTAGGTCCAACTCATTTCATTGGCAATTCAATTCTAATAACGTGATTTAGCCTTATATAATAATAGTAGCTTTATTTCAGTTACTAACCAAAATTGTATGAGTTGACAAAATAATTAAATAATTAAACAGTTTCTATTTCAAATAAAACAAAAAGAGCATAGGCTTGTTACAGAGTCAACAAAGCCGTTTACATTCCAGTTTTACAAATTTATAAATATTTAAGCACATTTAAGGATATGAAAATTGTACTAGTCTGAAAGTAACTGTATCTAAAATAGATTAAAACTAGTACTTGGACAATTGGAGAGTCATCCCAATATAACTGTGTTATTTTATGGTTATTTTATCATCAGGTTGAAAAATAATAGATACTGTTTTATCTTTAGTCAGCATAGTTTAATATTCAAGTTGAATAGTTTTGTTTTCTTAACCTGAGATTCAAAGCCCATTTTACAAAATTTAAATGAAGAAAATAAAACAGAAAATTATTTTAGTGCTGTCATAATTTTTGTCAATAACCAATGTACCACTACCAAAATCACATTGTGTTAACTGATATATCCAGGTTTACAGTTTCATAGAATCTCCTTCTGGCACAAACCCAAATTTACAGTAATTATGATTATATTATTTATGAATTTATGTGAAAATTTTCCATGTATTCTAGGCAATATTTCTTAATATAAAATATTAATAGGGTAGAAATAAATATTATTTAATAAAATTTCAAAGAATGTTGTCTTTTTTTGAAAACAAAATGTAAGCAAATAATAAGAGCATTGCTGGATCAGATCTTAAGTCCCAAAGGTACTTTTTCAAGAGGCAATTGGACTTTTTTGTTTTTCTTTGAAGACATTTCACTTTTCATCCAAGAAGTTTCTTCTGCTCTGACTAGATGGTGGGGAATGGAAGGATTTATATCTGCACCTGAATCTGCATTTAACAGACAATGGCCACTCTTTTGAAGACAGAAAAGTCCACATTTTGGACAGAGAGGACTATTGCTTTGAAAGAGGGGCCAAAAGGGCGGTCTATGTCAAAATTAAACAGCCCTCTTTTAACAGAGGGTAAGGGATATGACATCATCTCTCTCCAGTCTACACACAATCCTTCCAACAGTTCCAAGAAGAATCCACACCCATTTGCACTACTCAAGTGACCCTGATCACACAGATAAACCCCCAGGTGGCCTCAACAACTCTCTCTAAAAGAATGCAAATGATCACCTGTCTGCAAGGAGTAAAAATCCTTCTATTCCTCACCATCCAGTCAGAGTTGAAGAAGTTTCTTGGATGATAAATGAACCATCTTCAAGAAAAACAAGAAAGTCCAGTTTATTTTTGAAAAAGCAACTTTGGAACAACTATGACCTGGGTGAATGAGAATCTCTACTTTTTGACACGTCTATGATTCTGTGATACCTCTCCATATTCTTCCCTGATGAAGATCCATCTCTTATATGTGTATATTTCTTCATTACACTTTTGTGAAGCCACATTGGTTCTCTGATAGCCCCTTTTTTCTATTACTGTAATTATTTACAATTGGGCTTGAGTATCTTTTTTAAAATAACCATCACTCCTCTTATTAACTTCTTCTGTCATTGAATGTTAGTTATTTTAAAATCGTTACAATATGGTTTTAAAGTCTAAGGTCTATGTCTGATACATTAATATTATGAAATATATACAAATTATGTTTTGGCTATTAGAGATGGATATCATTAAGTATTTCCTTTTGCAAACACATGCTGCCATTAAATTGAGCCTGCCTGCCAAAAATCACAGGAAAGCCTAGGACTTTGGTTTTTAATTAGAAAATGCATGTGTTTAAACATTGTGGAATCAAATAGTGCATACTGTTGTGAAGGGACATGACTCTTAAGCAGAAATTTTCTTAATGGAGGTGGTGAGACTATCAGGCAGCTGAGGGAGAATGCATGTTTAATTGGTGACAATGATTATTTCAGACTTTTGAGGATCATGCATACTTTTGGAAAAATATACTTATTTCAAAAATTTGTATGTTTATTTATGGCAAAGTAGAGTTTAATATAAAGCTAGTTTCTTCTTTTTATTTTTTTCTTACAATCTCTCAAAGAAAAGTGCTAGAGTTGAAAGAAAATCAATAGACACAAAGTGCCTATATTTATAAATTCATTGATTATTTAATATTGATAAACAGGTTTTTAAAAATTATCTCCTTATATTATTTTTTATATGAAGATATCCACTTGGATTAAACAGTTTGGCCACTGCCATTCTATTTTAAATGCTAATGTCCATATCTTACTGGCTTCCAGTAAGCATCCAACACACACACGTCTTTCTTTTCTTGCTGACAAGGTATGAACATAGGATTCAAATTAACTTCTAATAAAAGAAGGAACATAATAAGCAGAATTTGCTAACAGAAGAAGTCTTAGAAAGCTTATGATTGCTAAATTACCCTCAGAAATAATTCTGGAGAAATTAAGATGAATGATGGGAGAACTGGATGGGAGTTAATATTGCTACAATGGCTAAAGTTGGCTAGACAGCTCATGTAACAGCTGAAAGTAGACCAATGAACAAACAGTACTTGGATGTGCTGGAAATGGCACCAGAAGATAGGAATGCAGAAGTTATATTATCCCACATATTCTATGAAAGTAACTATAGATCTAATGGTATTGTGGTATGATTTTATGGCCCAAAACAATGCAATGGTATTATGGCACAAAACAATGCTTATTAGCTGCTTTGTCTGAAGTTCATTTCAGTTAACAGTAGCAATCAATGGCATTTTTTTTAATATAAATGTGTAGCTTTTGTTAATTCTGAATCAGCTTTCAATAGCTTCTTTCAAGGCTAGAGAGTAAATTACATTTCTGTCAGTGCTGTTGTTTTCACCGCAGGAGCTAAGTTATACACCTTTATGATTTTTAGGCCTGATCCCTCCAACTTGACAAACAGCACAATCCTGGTGCTTATTCATCTGTCCCCTACAGTGATCTGTTAATAACTGGGTCAAAAGACACAGTTGCTCTTGGTTTACTACATTAGAATGAAACTAGTTGGTGGCAGCATGTATGGTGTCTACCTAAAAAGACAGATTGTTGGTGACATGACAGCTGTTGACTGCTTGGTAGTTTAAGCAATACTAAGGCCCTTTATACCCTGCGTAATCCTATAGAAGAGCTGGGAATCAGCCAAGCCTCAAGTATAAAGAATGTGTCTGTTATGTCTATTTGTGACTTCTTTTGTCAGCTTTTTATATTTTATGACAATATTACATTTTTATCAAAAAGGAAAGAGGCATTAAAAAAACAAGTATCAAGCAGTATAGCTGCTTCCTATATCTGAGAATTAAAAACTGTTATTTAGTTAATCTTACTCTTCTTTCACGTGACAGTTTGGGTTGCAATCCCAGTGAAAATCTACTGTATCTATCTATCTATCTATCTATCTATCTATCTATCTATCTATCTATCTATCTATCTATCTATCTATCTATCTATCTATCTATCTATCTATCTATCTATCTATCTATCTATCAAAACCAAGTATCAGTCACTCATCACAAAATCTCCAGAACCATAAAGCCTACAAACTTGAAATTTGGCATATATGTTTCTCTTGGCTTCTAGATGCTCACTAAGAAAGAATTTTTCGAAATGACCATCAGATCATTAGTATTTCTTTTACAGTAATTAACATGCTTCTGATGCTAAGGAGTTCTGCTTCCCCTCCCCACCTGAAAAGAACTCTGTTCCAACTGCCTGTTGTCTTATATTAACATGCTTTGATGCTAAGGAGTTAAGAATTTTACTCCCCCTATCCACCTGAAAAGAACTCTGTTCTATCTGCAGTTGCCTCACGTTCTGTTACCTCAGTTCAAACTGGCAGACGTTCCACTCCTTCATTCATAGCAGTCTGGGGCTCCTTACAGTACTAAACTTCGGTACCTCACCAAAATGTCTATGCCTTCCACCTATGGAACTGCTTCCAGACTCCAGGCAGCGGGAGCAATATTTCCTTCTGTGTTTCGATCATCGACACCACAGAGCCAATGGATTGTGAACCAAATTTCTCCTGCATAGCCCGATCACATATTTTTATCAGGAAGCATGGCTATCCAGTTAGTAATAGTATATAATTATTTTTAAAAACCCAAACCTACTTACCTATCATATAAAGACTACAGTAAATGGTTGTATACCATCCCAGCATTTTTTCACAACCACTTTCATCAATCAAGGGAGATGAAGCGCCGGAAAAGACGCCTAGAGAGTAGTTGGAGGGCTAGCCGTTCTGAGTCTGACCGAACACTTCTACGATCTTATATTAAGACGTATTTAGTGGCAATAAGGATGGCGAGGAGGACCTACCTCTCCACCCTTATTGCGTCCGCGGAAAACCGCCCAGCCGCCCTGTTTAGGGTGACCCGCTCCCTTCTAGAGGTGGAAGCGCGGGAGGATCCCTTACAGGGTCGGGCTGAGGAGTTTTCTAGGTTTCTGCAGGACAAAATCTCTCAGATTCGGGACGACCTGGACTCCGACTGGGCATCTCCAGGCGGGGGGGCGGGGGTGGATATCGGTGAGGCCAATTGGGTTGAGTTCGACCCTGTTACCATGGAAGACATGGACAGGGTGCTGGGGGGGCTGAATGCCACCACCTGTTTGTTGGACCCGTGCCCCTCCTGGCTGGTCTTGGCCACTCGGGAGGTGACAGGAGGCTGGTTCCAGGGTATTATAAACGCTTCCTTGAGAGAGGGGCTTTTACCCGCCGCCTTGAAGGAGGCGGTGGTGCGGCCCCTCCTCAAGAAACCGTCCCTGGACCCAGCATTATTATCAAATTACCGTCCTGTCTCCAACCTTCGCTTTGTTGCGAAGGTTGTAGAGAGTGTGGTGGCCCGTCAGCTCCCGCAGTTCCTGGATGAAGCGAGTTATCTTGACCCCCTCCAATCGGGCTTCAGGCCCGGGCACAGCACGGAGATGGTGGTGGTCGCGTTGGTGGATGATCTCTGGAGGGCTCGGGACAGGGGTTGTTCCTCTGTCCTGGTCCTGTTAGATCTCTCGGCGGCTTTTGATACTGTCGACCACAGTATCCTATTGCGGCGGTTGGGGGGGTTGGGGGTTGGAGGCACCGTGTTGCGGTGGATCTCCTCCTTCCTCTCCGACCGCTCGCAATTTGTGTTGACGGGGGGGCAGAGATCGTCCCCAAGGCCCCGGCTTTGTGGGGTGCCTCAGGGGTCAGTACTCTCGCCCCTGCTGTTCAACATTTATGTAAAGCCGCTGGGTGAGATCATCCGTGGCTTTGGGGTGGAGTTCCATCAGTACGCTGATGATACTCAGCTGTACATCTCCAGCCCGGGCCACCCCAACGAAGCCGTCAAAGTGATGACCCGGTGCCTGGAGGCCGTGCGGAGTTGGATGGGTCGTAACAGGCTTCGTCTCAACCCGGCCAAAACCGAGTGGCTGTGGTTTCCTGCGCCCAGATACAGCCAGCTTATTCCTTCGCTGGCCGTGGGGGGAGAGGTATTGACCCCCGTGGAAAGGGCGCGCAACTTGGGTGTCCTCCTGGATGTGCGGCTGTCTTTGGAAGAACATATTGCAGCCGTCGCCAGGGGGGCTTTTTATCAGATTCGTCTGATCTACCAGTTGCGGCCCTTTCTGGATCTGGGCGCACTTCGCACAGTCACTTCCGCCCTCGTTATCTCCCGCTTGGATTATTGCAATGCTCTCTACATGGGGCTCCCCTTGAAGAGTCTCCGGAGGTTGCAGTTAGTTCAGAATGCAGCCGCGTGGGTGATCGTGGGTGCCCCTCGGGGCGCGCACGTAACACCACTTCTCCGCAGGCTGCACTGGCTTCCTGTGGCCTTCCGGATTCGATTCAAGGTGGTACTGATGGTATTTAAAGTGCTCCATGGCTCGGGACCTGGGTACCTACGGGACCGCCTGCTGCCACCAACAACCTCCCGCTGCCCAGTACGCTCCCACAGGGTCACCCTACTTGGGGTGCTGCCACCTGATCGCTGGCGGCTGGCGGCCCCGAGGGTACGTGCTTTCTCTGTGGGAGCCCCCTCCCTGTGGAATGATCTCCCCCCGGAGTTACGAGCCATGACAGACATCCTCACCTTCCGGCGCGCAGTTAAGACCTTATTTTTTAAACAGGCCGGCCTGGCCCAGTAAGGGTCTATGGGGTTTTAAGTTAATAGGGGTTTTAAATTTTAATCTTATTTTTAAACTTTATATTTCCCGGTTTTAAATGAATTATTGTCGGACGGGATGCAGCCAATTTGTATTTAATTTGGTTTTAAATTCTATTTAACTTTGTATTTTATGTATTTATTAGGCTGTACACCGCCCCGAGTCCCTTTTGGGAGAGGGAGCGGTATAGAAATACGATTAAATAAATAAAATAAAATAAATCAATTTGCATTATAAAATAAATGTGTTTTAAAATTATTTTAGATGACTATACAAAGCCTCTATTTAAATGGCAGTATGCTGAATATTAATTATTAAGGGACCCAGGTAGAAATGTTACTGCTTTTACTTCATAATTGACTCTTTTCCCTTCTTCTTCTCTTTGCCTGCCTTTCTGTTCATACCTTGATTCATGGTAACATCTAGTTAATTATTCTGGAAGCAGATTATTATGTGTCTTTATATCTATTTAATAAGATATATATATAATTAATTAATTAATTAATAATAAAATATTAATTATTTATAATCTATCTATTAATATAATCTATTAATATAATAATCTATTAATATAATAATTATTATATAAAATATAATAATCTATCTATTAATAATAGATATTAATAATTAATAATCATGGCTTGCGTGTGCTAGTTCGTATACATGGAAGAAATGTAATTCTACCATATGAACTAAAATAATCTTAAAGGACATGCATTAGCAATACAAAAAATAAAAAAGAAACAGAAAAAACTTTTCTCTAATAGTTTGTTGAGATGGAGGATAATGAGGAAATAAAAATATTTAAATATTAGAAATTAAACAGCTGTGATACAAATGTAAAACTAAAATCCTAAAACCAAATACTTTTCTGATTTCCCATTTACAACAATGCTACCCTACTACAAACTTCATATAACAGTTTTGAATATATTTTTTCCTAGTGCAATCACAGAACTGCATGGGTGATACATCTGAATGTCATTACAGAGAAAGAGATCTGCAGATTTTCGGAAAATTCGTCCCATAGGTATCTTGAATACTATACAGAGAGATTTGCATTGGCATTGCAGCAGAAAAACTGTGAACTAGGAGAACTTTTAGGGAAGGAAAGATTTATGTCTCTAAAATGATGTTACTTTGTGCTGCACTTAAAAAATTCTTGAGTCTTTAAATAGCTTCTGTTTTTTTCTCATGCCCACCATTATAAATTTTAATCTTCTGTAAAAGAAACTGGAGAGATATTTAGCAGATGATATGAAATCTCATTAATGCCTCTGGAATAGCACAACTTAACATAAGTAACCCTTAAGTGTTTCTTCCTTCTGTTAGGCCAAATCAGCTGGAATAAAGAAGTCATACTATTGATGCAGACATTCATTGTTTCTTTAAAAAATGAAAGGCTAATCTTGACTTTGGAGACACAAAGTACCTATTAAAATTTTCTGAAATTTTATAATTTGTGGAACTCTTTGTTCTCTCTGAGTTGTTTGCCTGCAGATTTTTCATTACCCCACTAGGTAGCATCATCTGTGCAAATGAATGTAAGATTTCCATCCTATTTATATACAATAACTTGCTCCACCAGTTTTAGTGGGATGAGGGTCTTTTCTTTGGTACTTCTTTGGTTAGAGTATAGTTTTCTGCTTGACTATTTGTCTGGCATTAATCCCTGATTTGCGTTGCTGGAGAAGATGTTTTTTTATGTTTTCTTTTTGGTTTTTCTTTTTATGGTCTCTTTCAAATCACAGTTTACCATTTCCCAGCTGGAATTATGGCAGAATCTCCCATGTGTTGGGAGATTAAAGAAGTTTCATCATGTCTTCTCACTGCTAGTTGTTGTTCATGGTTGCACTCTGCTTATCCTATATGGACCAGCTAACCAACATTTTCCAACAAAATAGATACGTATACAACATTATGAAAAAGTGCTTAACCAATTAATATACTACAGCACAACAAACACATGAAAATGAGGACACTACAATACATCTCAGAAACAATCAAAAGATTTTTACAAGCACATAGCATTACTGTAATACACACACAATTAATTTAAAGCCCTCAGAATAGAATAGAATAGAATAGAATAGAATAGAATAGAATAGAATAGAATAGAATAGAATAGAATAGAATAGAATACTTTATTGGCCAAGTGTGATTGGACACACAAAGAATTTGTCCTGGTGTAAATACTCTCAGTATACATAAAGAAAAGGAACATTTGTTAAGAATCAAGAATCATAACGTACAACACTTAATGATAGTCATAGGGTACAATCAACATCAAATCATACTAGGAAACAGTTTGTTTAGCAGAGTGATGGCTTTCGGGAAAAAACTATTCTTGTGTCTAGTTGTTCTGGTGTGCAGTGCTCTATAGCATTATTCTGAGGGAAGGGATTGAAACAGTTTATGTCCAGGATGTGAGGGGTGTGTAAATATTTTCACAGACCTCTTTTTGACTCATGCAGTATACAGGTCCTCGATTGAGGGCATGTTGGTAGTAATTGTTTTTTCTGCAGTCCTAATTATCCTCTGATGTCTGTGTCTGTCCTGTTGGATTGCAGAACCAAACCAGACAGTTGTAGAGGTGCAGATGATAGACTCAAAAATTCCTCTGTAGAACCGGATCAGCAGCTCCTTGGGTAGATTGAGCTTTCTGAGTTGGCGCAGAAAGAACATTATTGTTGTGCTTTTTTGATGACGTTTTTGATGGTAGGTGTCCATTTTAGGTCATGTGATATAGTAGAACCTAGAAATTTGAAGGTCTCTACTGTTGATACTGTGTTGTCTAGTATTGTAAGAGGTGGTAGTATGGGAGGGTTTCTTCTAAAGTCTACCACCATTTCTACGGTTTTGAATGTATTCAGTTCTAGATTGTTCCGGTTACACCACGAGGCAAGTGGTATAACCTCCTATCTGTATGCAGATTCATTGTTGTCTCGAATGAGACCAATCACTGTTGTGTCATCAGCAAACTTCAGTATTTTAACAGATGGATCATTTGAGATGCAGTCATGGTATATAGGGAGAAGAGAAGTGGAGATAGCACAAAGCCTTGGAGAGCCCCTGTGCTGATTGTACAGATATCGGATGTGATTTTGCCTAGTTTCACCTGCTGCTTCCTGTCTGTTAGGAAGCTTATGATCCACTTACAAGTGTGTTCAGGTACCACTAGTTGGTTTAATTTACTTAGAAGAGTGTCTGGAATGATGGTATTGAATGCTGATCTGAAGTCTTCAAAGAGGACCCTTGCATAGGTATTTGGAGATTCAAGGTGTTGTAGGATGCAGAGCCATATTAACAGCATCATCTGTCAATCTATTTGCTCGGTATACAAACTGCATGGAATCTAACAGTGGATCCGTGATGGTTTTCAGTTGGGACAGCACAAGCCTTTCAAAGATTTTCATAACTACAGATGTTAGAGCAACTGGTCTGTAGTCATTCAGTTCCTTGATGGAGGGCTTCTTTGGCACTGGGATGATGGTAGAATGTTTGAAGCAGGAAGGAACATAGCGCATCTCTAGTGATCTATTGAAGATTTGGGTGAAGATGGGGGCTAATTGCTCAGCACAGACTTGTAAGCAAGAAGGAGTTATCTTGTCTGGCCCTGGTGCTTTTCCTGGCTTTTGTCTGTGTAATAGATCTTGCACTTCTTTTTCTGTGATCACCAGAGGTTGTGAGCCCAATGGATTGGGGCCAGTTGTAGGAGGCTTGGCTATTGTTGGTGTGTTTGAGATGTGTGTTGTGGAGACAGGTGGCTGTAGTTTCTTTTCAAACTTGCAGTAGAACACATTCAGGTCATCTGCTAGTTGTTGATTTCCTTCTGCCTGGGAGGGAGGTTTGCTGAAGCCAGTGATGTTTTTAAGAGTTTTGCTGGTTCATTTGTTGAGAACTGATTCCTTTGCTTTTCAGAGTAGCTTCTTTTTACTGCTCTGATCTTGTTAATATGTTTCTGGCCTGATTGTATAGCATTCTGTCACCTTTTCTGTAGGCTTCCTCTTTGGAAGGACGTAACTGCTTAAGTTTAGCTATGAACCAAGGTTTATTGTTACTATATATTTTCAGGTTCCTTGTTGGCACACATAAGTCTTCGCAGAAGCTAACATATGATGTTATAGTATCTGTGAGCTCATATAGGTCTGCAGAGGCATCTTCAAAAACATTCCAATCAGTGCAATCAAGGCAGGCCTGGAGTTTCAGCTTTGCCTTATCCGACCAAGTCCTCACTGATTTAATTGTTGGTTTAATTGTTTTAAGGCTTTGTCTGTAGGCAAGAACAAGGTGAATCATACAGTGGTCAGAATGTCCTACAGCTGCTCATGGTAAAGACCTATGAGTATCTTTTACTGTTGTATAGCATTGGTCTAAAGTATTTTTGCCTCTGGTGGCACAATTTACATGCTGGAAATATTTTGGGAGCTCTTTCCTTAAATTTACTTGATTGAAATCTCCTAAAATGATGGGAGAGGAACCTGGGTGTTTAACTTCAGCCTCCATGATTTGATCAGCAAGAGTTCATAATGCCTTGTTTATACAGGCTTGTGGAGGAACATACACAGCTATTAGGAGAAATGAAGAGAACTCACATAGAGAGTAAAATGGCTTGCAATTGATGTGTAAAGACTCTAAGTTTTCATCACAAAACATATATTATAGCTATATCCTGAAACCAACTGCTGTTGATATATAAACATAATCCTCCACCCTTTGTTTTACTCAATGTCTCTTCAATTCTGTCTGACCTAAATGTCTGAAACCCTGGGATGTATATGATGTTGTCCCCATGAATTTGTGGATTAAGCCAGGTTTCAGTAAAACAAAGAACAGCTGAATTATAAAAATCACAATTCCATCTATTTAAGAGATGAATTTCATCCATCTTGTTAGCCAATAAGCGTAAATTAGTCAGAAAGATTGAAGGGAGAGTTTTTCCCCCCCTATTTCTTAGTCTGTTTAAAATTCCCGCTCATTTACCTCGTCTACTCTTCTGGTGTAATGGCTTCTTTGCTTTCTTTGTTGTAATCCATAGCACTGGGGAATTGGTTAGAATCTCCTCCGTGTTTGCAAAGACAGGTGGGGAATCAGAAAGCTGCCTAATTCTTAGCAGATGGTCTCATGAGTATGAAATCCATAGAGAATTGCAGATAATAATAAGGAATTTTTAAAAAATCCATTAGAGAGCATTTCACCGAAGCAGCCATCCTCGGCGCCATCTTGGTAACTCAAAAGATCCAGTAGCCAAAGAAGAAAAAATAGGAGTCCCTCTGTAACATATAGTATAAGGACTGTGAAAGCCACTATATAGAATTTCCTATTCATTTAATTTCTGATTTGTTTTTATTTTTGTATATATAAAAGTGAAGCATACAAACATATGTGCAAGTTCTTCCCATGCCTATTATCTTATATTATATTTCTACTACTATTTATACTGTTTCTCTGTACTAAATTCTACTTTTATTGTATTATAATCGATATTGTCCTAAAGGAAATCAACCCTAACTATTCTTAGGAAGGACAGATATTGAAGCTGAAGCTCAAATACTTTGGCATCAAATGAGAAGAGACTCATTAGAAAAAGACTCTGATTTTCTGAAAGATTGAAGGCAAAAGGAGAAGGGTACAGCAGAAGATGTGATGGTTAGATAATCATCAATGCAATGAACATGAATTTGGGCAAACTCAGGGAGACAGTGGACAACATTGGGTCCTGGTATGATCCATGATATACAAAGAGTTGGACATGGCTTAATAACTGAACAACAATCTATACTATTACTTCTATGCTATATTACGTTTTTTCTACCTCGAGTATACTATTACTACAGCTATTGTACTATCACATTACTAATATACAACAGCTTTTAACTCTTAAAGATTCTTGTCTATCTTTAAATCTTTTCCCTCTCACTTACTCCTGTTTTTCTTCTTTCTTAATGGCCAACTGGTAAAACTGGCATCTTCCCAACATTATGTTTGGCTTGGTTTTGTTTTGATTCTTCTTTTTCTTCCAGTCCCTTCAACTTGTATAAAGAAAACTTCTTTTATTTGGTGGTGGTGGCAGCAGTAGTAATGATATGGTGGCGACAGCTGCTGCTGCTGCAACACACACACACATCTCCTTCTTTCTCCTCTCCTCTGTTTCAAGGTTACAGCTTCTATAACCCATTTTGTTGTGCTGACACACTGGAGAAAAGGCTCAAATAAGGGAGAAAGGCAGCACAGGTGCCTGCAATTTTCTCAGAAGCCCGCTCTTCCACAATTCCTTCCTTTTACTTTTAACTATCTTAATCTTCAGTCCATTCAAGTAATGTTGTAGAACTTGATTTCTTTTCAATTTTTTTTTATGCCTTCTCACAAGAGTCATCCAAGCTTTAACCTCTCTTGTAAATCCAATATAAAATCATTGTCCAAGTCACTTTCTTGATTTATTACTTGTAATTCCCTTTTTATTTTTAAAGCCAATTTCTTTTGGTATGTTCAATGAAACATCTTTTTCCATGTCATTCTTGTAGCCTGTCATTTGTAGATTCACTTTTAGTATTAATTCACTTTCTTTCTTGTCATATAAAACTTGTTCTTCTTTTACCATTTCTTTTAGGCACAGTCTAGCCACAGAAGCAAATATCACTACTGATACTGTTATTAATTTCTTATTCAATTTTAAATATTATTCATTATTTCCAATATATGTACTATAACTTTATATGATTTTGTGGATCAGGTGCTCATCTCCTTTTAGTAAAAAATATTTTTTTTTTAGTAAAATTGTTTATTTCTTTTATGTCTTTAAAAAATTCATAGCAAGTCCATTTTCCGATGGTAAGGATTCTTTATAATTAATTCCAAAATCTTATTTCAAATTTATCTGGACTCTTAAGTCACTTATCATTTTCTAAAATCAAAGCCTTAATTAGCTTTTGCTGTTTATTTCAAATTTTTAACTATTAAGTTTGTAATTAAAATGTTCTTTCATTAAGGATTGAAGGTAGATTTGTCCGGTGTTTTCGGACTTGGTAATCCAAAGATTTCTAATAGCTGAAAAATAGCTAATAAGCAGTTTCCAACTGGAAAAGGAATTATTCAGGCTTAGTGTCTTTTTAAAGGCAACAATCACAGTTTGAATAAGATGAGTATACCCTCATCTCTCAATGCTTAAAACCTGCCAGAGACTGCTATTTCCTCATTATAAGTAACTGTTTGGTAATACTTGAGGGAATCTTAAATCGTCTTTGTCTAGAGATGTTCAGCAAGATGTTCTGCTCACTAATTATTCCTTCTTTGTTGCAGTTACCAGTTCTGCTTTTTGAAGTCTGTCATTTTTTCCTCCAGAAATGTTTAGTATCGTTGTGATGAATTTTGAAATTAAGTTCTTTATATGTTCTTTTTATTTTTATTTATTATATTCCTATTTTTCTTTCTTCTATTCCCTACTTTTTTCTTCTCCAATTTTTGTTCCCTATTTCTCTTACTTAGTATTAATTTTTACTATTGCAATTATATTTTAATAAAAAAAATTTTTAAAGGAAGGTACTATGGAAAAATATACTTAGCCAATGTAACTTTCAGAAAAATTAAAATGCTTATATAGAGGATCAAAGTAACCTTCTGATGATCAAACAGTCCTGAATTAAACAGATCTCAGTTTAGCAGAATGCAGGTACAATATACAACATCTTGAATGCATTTAAATCCTATACATAAATGTGTAAAATATGTTGAAGATGCATTAACTGTATAAGATATGTGTGCATAAAATATTCATAAAATATTCAGATTTAATTAACATTCTACTAAATGTCTGATTTAACAATTCACCTTCCCCAATTAATCCAAAGATTCAGGATTATGATGGTCATAAAAATATAAATACCTAAAAATGATTTTTTTTACAAGTAAAATGTTAAATACCAGTCCCTTTAAAAAATATAATAGAAGCACATGCTATAGAGTGAACTACCTTTTCCATGATAATAGTAATTATTAATGCATATAGCATCAGTTCCTCAAACAAATGCTGAACAAATGGATATATTTGCTAATCATTAATCATAATATTTTCGTATGGTGATTGCTTAGTTAGGTTATCACACGCTGTGAGATATTTTGAAACTATATTGTAGGTTAAATTGCAATTATAAATAAGTACTTTTTGCAGTTAAAGGAGCCCAGATCAGAAATATATAATGGAAAAAGCACTGGAAGTCTATTGTATAATAACAGAATCTTAAAAGCTGCCAAAGTTTCTCTGTCTCCTCTCATACCATGTAGAATCAAGGTATGTTTATCTTGAATTTCTTTCACACATTCCCAACTTTTTAAGCCTGAAATGTCCTTTATTGGTGCTTTAACCTGGTAACAGTTCTTCTATTCCATGATTAATGGCAATTTTGCTTTTCCTATAGAACTGAAAGAGGTGAAGTTTTAGACTATGAAGTAATCATCCACTCTACCACAAGATTTATGCTTCTGATTCTGTTGCTATGTTCATATACCTTTACTCCATTGTCTGTCATCAAAGTTATAAAAGTAATTCAGAGCAGAAAAAGAAACCTGCTGATGAGTACTCTTTAGGTGGCCAGGCATAGTTTATTATATTTTATAATCAAGTGAAATATAGTTACGGTCAGTAGATTTTATATTTTACCTGAAATAAAAGCAAGGAATAGAGCAGAAGGAAGCATAGAAGAAAGAATTTGCAAGCAAGAATATATCGTAAGGATCAACTGTCACATTTTGGGATATTGCAACAGATCATACTTAATATAATAAACTCTTATTGTTCTATAATGTAGTTATTTCTTTATAACCTGATGGGCTAATCTGTTCAACTAGTCAGGGCCAAAATGTAGCATAGAAGCCCAAATCAGTACCTTGATCATTTTAAGACCAAGAACAACTTGCCTATCTTTACTCCTTCTTGAATTTTCATTAAATCTTGAATTAAATACTCATTTTTATAGCAAGTGTGATAGCAAATTTGATACTAGCATTCAGAATCTGAATTATTATTATGAATTATTGATGTGGACTTGAACTAATCACTCTGTCTGCCCATAAATAAACTAAACTGTGACTAATGTCAGGGTTCTGACAGTTACTCATAAAATATTCCTATGGTCCTTTTAGAGTTGCCAACTAAATTGTAATCTCAATATAGATGTCCAATGTTTCTTCATGAGTACACAGATCTTTAAAAAAATGTTTTTGAATAATTCTATTCAGTTTCATATTCCTAGTTGTCTGTGACTCAGTGCACAATACGCATTTTATTTTCCTCTTCCTACTGCTAATACTCTTTTAAAATGCATGCAGTTTACAAAAGTGATAAAAGAAACTTGATTAAAGAAACAATTTTCTCATGTGAGCTGATTACAGTTTACACAATCTAAATCCTTAGCTGATAATACCTTTGAATTCATAATTGCAATTAAAAGAGTGCTTTGGTTTTTAAAAAAGCATTGGCACTTACTGTGTATCACAAGAAACAATACAATCCTGGAATATTAATCAGGGCCTTTACTCATTATCTGAAATCTCTGTTTTATATTATCTTTCTAGTTTTATGCTAAACAGTACTTTCATAAAGCTCCTGAAAATAATAACATTGTATGTTTATACATACATCTAGACATATGAATACTCTACAAACTTAAGGTTAATGCTTATAGATTGATGCCAAATCTATAAATGTATAAAAAGTTTGATTAAACTGATTTGCACTAAAAATGTGATTCAGGGAACTCTGTTTTCCACTATAGAGTAACTTCAGGTCACGAATGCTTCTGACCACAACCAAATCGGGTGATGACCCAAAATTTCAGAACATTTTTGCATCTTGTTGTGAATATATCCTTGGTTGGTGATTTTCCCTGCCACGGTGATTTCCCCTTCTGAGGCACTTTTTTTTTTTGTCCATGCATGCGCAATCAGTCTTGCTTCCAGTCACAACCAAATCAGGTTGCGACCGAAATCCTGGAATAGATTATGGTCGTGACCGGAGTTTCCACTATACTTCTGATTGAACAGAAGCAACATTGTCTGCCCTTTGGAAGTTGATTTATGGCAAAACAAGTATGCCCTAGCTGAATACAAAATAAAATTAATTGTGATGTTTTACAAAACATATTATTTTCACGAAACAGTCTGTCAATAATTGAATTTATTGAGAATCAGCATTTGAATATTTCTTTCAGAAGAATGATACAGATGTAAAATAGCATGTCCACCAGAAGGAATTCTGATACCAATTTGAAATATTCAATTTTTATATTATTTTTATTTTATTATTTATTATTATATTTATTTGCCACTGATCTAGTGTCAAATGACTCTGGATGACTTTTAATTAGCCAACCACTTCCCCCATTGGCACCCCAAGCCATCTGGCAGAGCCAGGTCTTAAGGCTCTTATGAAAAATCAGGAGGGTGGGAGCCAATCGCACCTCAAGGAATAAGATATTCCAAAGGGCAGGAGCCATGGCAAAGAAGGCTATTCTCCTGGATCCTGCTAGCTGAAATTCCTTGACTGATGGAATCCACAGTATGCCTCCTGTGCCAAAGGGGATGGGCAGGCCAATCCCATCACGGTGAGATGTTTCTCAAATAGCCTGGATTCATGCCACACTGGGCTTTAAAGATGATAATCAACACCTGTTATTACAACACATATAATTAATTTACATGGTAAACTTTTTATGACTGTCAACCAACCTATATTTGACTGAGAAATCAGTTTCTACAAAACTCTATCTCAATGTCATAGCCAAGTGGAAAATGTTATTTTAATCTGTCCTTTCATTGAAAAGCAGATAATATAAGTTTGGTGTAATGCAGTGGTGGGATTCAAATTTTTTTACTACCGGTTCTGTAGGAGTGGCTTGGTGGGCATGGCAGGAAAGGATACTGTAAAATCTCCAGTCTGAAGTGGTATTTACCAGTTCTCTGAACTAAATGCCACTATTGGTTCTCCAGAACTGGTCAGAACCTGCTGAATACCACCTCTGGTATAATGCAATGGTTACATAGTAATTAGACCCAGTTCTGAGCAGTGTATAAGGCATCAGGCTAGAAACTTGGAGAACGTGAGTTCTAGTCCTGCCTTAGAGCACAAATGAATGACCTTGGGCTAGTCACTTTCTCTCAGTCACTCTGCCAAAGTTTTCCTGATGAAAATAGATTCTTGAAGCTAGTTCTATCTAGCTTGAAGTATGGAGTCCTTAGTAATCTCCAAGGCTGATTATTTGCTACGTAATTTCATCAGTGAGTGCAAGTTTTGCTCCCTATTTATATACCGCAGATTGTACTGTCTTTACTGGTGGGTATGTGGTTTTCTCATTGGTACCTACAGTACTTTATTATTGTTTTCTGCTTGTTCCCCTGCCATGTTGATATATTGGTGATAACTTATACCTCAGCTGCTGATTATGTATAGTGTATTTTTGTGTCTTTTTATTGATTGTAGGTTTTTATGATGTGTTCTACTCCTGCTGCTCCTGCTATCCATCTACAATCATTAATTTATATGGGCAGCAATATACATTTAAATAAATATATAAACAAGTATATACATGGAAAGAGAGAATGAGACAGAGACAGAGGCAATCTCTTCTCTCTCTCTCACACACACACAGAGAGAGAGAGAGAGAGAGAGAGACCTCCACTGTCAAATTCTCTAAGTGTTCTCCTCTAAAAAGTAAAAAATGTGACTTTTTAACAGCACTGCTCACAATATTTGTAATGGAATTGGATCAAGCCCCAGGAAAGTTGGGGGAGCAAGTAATGCTGAGGCTAACCATCAAGAATACTAAATCAAAGAAAAAGTGAGTATAAAAGAGATGTTTTTTTTCCTTCCCGGGAAATAGACATATAAAGTAAAATATTCATTATATTTTAAGGGCTGTAATCAAAGGTTAATTGGTTTTAGACACCTAATAATTAGAACTTTATAAATAGTGTATATAAATAGCTTTTAAAGTACTTGAGAGTTTTCATGATTTGGGAATGGACACTTCAGTTTTGCAGTAATACTATTTGTCACCTAAAATGCTGAAATCATTTTGATTTTAAAGGAAAATTAAAAAAAACAGTGTCACCACTATTATAATACCTATAATTATTTGTATTTATTCATAAAAAATAATGAACAAATAAAAATCAAATTCTTCTTCATATTCACCTTGCAGTTCCATAATCTCATAGTCTATCTTATTATTTTAATTGTTATATTTTACATTTCTCTTTTTCTATACCACCTAGAAGCTGGTTATAAGTATTGTAAAATAAGAAACTAAGCCTAAAATAATCTTTATTTAAACCTTATTTTACATATAGTATGTTTTCTATAAATAATGAAACAATTTTATCTTTCTATCCAGTAATAAAAGAAAATATCTCTAAACTATAGAACTATTTTCTGAAGAATATACTGCATTACTAAATTGCTGGTGAATAAAATATTTTCTTAGAGAAATTAGCTATAGTAAATACAAATTTAATAAGTTATTACAGTATTACAATATATAAAATGTGAACTTATTGGTCCATGTGCCGTGCTGCAGTGGTTAAAATGCATGATATTTCTGCTGACTGACTAAAGTTTGGCAGTCTGATTCTCACCGACTCAAATTTGACTTAGAGTTCCATTCTTCCAAGTCAGTAAAATGAGGACCAAGATTGTTGAGGGCAATATGCTGATTCTGTAAACTGCTTAGAGAGGGCTGTAAAGCACTGTGAAGCAGTATATAAATCTAAGTGCTATTGTTATTACTGTTGATCAATCACTTTACTTCAGTTCCATTTGTTTTCAGTATTTACATTCTGTACATTTACATAGTACTCTACATACAGCATTTTTTATCTCACTGCATACCTATCCCATCTTGCATTATTGAATTTGATATATTACTATATAATATTCTGCTATTTGCCATATAAATTTAGGGTTGTTTATCTGTAAGAAGATATTTTATATAAATATCATTCACAACAATTTTATTTATTTATTTTGGGGCTATCAGAATTCTGCAAATATCCCTATACAGGCAACAGTACAGGAGGATCTGTTTCAATTTTTCAAATACACGTCTTCATATAGGCAGTCTTGGGCATCATTAGTAATTATTCTGCTGCTTCATGAGTCAAAAATGAGAGATATAATACTCAGCACTACAACTCACAGTTGACAATTTTACCCACATCACACTTATTCAAACAAATTTTTGTGGATTGCCACTAGCTTAGAATTTTTTTTATAGCTTTTGTAACAGGACCACATGTAAGGAGACTCTCCAGCCACTTGAAACTCATCGAAATATGCTTGAGATTGATAATGTGTTGAGAACATCTGTCAAACTTGGCCAAGATTTCAATCAAGTGTGATATGAATGTGTTACTCTGATACACTTGAGTCAATAAATAAGTTGGCTGCTGTTGATAGAAGAAAAGTTTGATTGTAATTGCCAACTTTCCCTGTTTTATAAGCGGACTTTGTTATATCAAGTGAAATGATAAATTTTCTAACAGAAAATCAAATAAACAAGTTCTACACATTCTTAATTTTATAAGACTTTTTTTTTAAATTAAATAACAAAAATACAAAAATTTATACAAGAATTACCTTCAATAGTTTTCATTTCTAACAAAATCCATACAGTTCTTGACAATATTTTCAAAAGTAATTTGGCTTTTTTTTTTTAGCCTGGGCTGAGACAGGGTGACTAGCTCAAAGTCATTTAGCTAGGTTTGTTGAGGTTTAAGTGGGAATAAACTCTCAGTGATTGGCCTTTAACTAAATTGGTTTTCCTAAACTAAACATATTGTATACAAGGGAAAAGAGAAAAATGCAAGCTATCTAACCATTGAGAACAAATGTTAGATATTATATCTGTTGGAATACAGTGTTCATGTATTTTGTACAACTACATCAGTATTCAGTAGAGAGAGAGATTCTACAACCAGTAGATGGCAGTGTTTATAGGTTTGTAGTTGCATCTATGGTATACTCTGTAATATCTTATTTACTTACAGATTTACAGTTGGAAGGGACCTTGTAGGTCATCTAGTCCAACCCCCCCTCCCAAGCAGGAGACCCTACATCATTTCTGACAGATGGCAGTCCAGTCTCTTCTTGAAAGTTTTTCTACAAATAGACTTGTTTTCTTGCTCCCTTGTCACAGTTAAACAGAAAAGCACATGTGGGCTCTGCACTGTCTGTTCTGTAGGGCTATATACAGAATTTCTAACAATATCCACATTTATAAATTAAATTAAATAAATTATAACAGTCATTTGTTGGAAAATTTTCATGAAATCTATCCCAAAGTGAAATAAGTTGCATCTTTTTTATTAGTAAAAAAATGCCTTTTAAAAAATGATTAGATTCACCGTTCCAGAATGCAATTCTTGATATTTAGACTAATATTAATTTTCCAATTTTTCAAAATAATCTTTTAGCAATACACCACTTCTAATTTAGCCATAATTTCTTTAAAATGACCAAGTTCAAAAAATTTGGAATAATTCAACATAATCCTAATGTGTAAAAGATTTCCCATAAAGCTGCTTATATTGTTCCAAAAAATTGAAAATGACTCAAAAGACTAAAATACATGAGTCAAACATTCCTCAATTTTTTTTTCTACATTGCCAATAAAGTAATATACCATCCATAATTTTAAATACAAGGAAGGGAAGGGGAATCCAAATAAACACAAAATGAAATATTTTGATTCAATTATAGCCCATTAATGGATTCTCCAATAATTTAATCCATAAACTATAAAGACCAAAGACCAGCTGACATGTTTGCAGGATTTTCTCTTTGCTGATGATGCTGCAGTTACTGGTTATTCTGTCGAAGACCTTCAATAACTTATGGATCATTTTAGCAAGGCCTGCCAAGATTTTGGACTAACAATCAACCTGAAAAAATCACAATTATGGGTCAGGACATGGATTCACTTCCCTGTATTACAATCTCTGCGCAAGAACTGGAGGTCATCCATGACTTTGTGTACCTTAACTCAATTATCTCTGACATTATTTCTTTGGACACTGAGCTGAATAAATGTATTGGTAAAGCAGCGACCACATTTTCCAGACTTACAAAGAGAGTATGGCTTAATAAAAAGCTGATGGAACATACGAAGATTCAGGTCTATAGAGCCTATGTCTTGAGCACACTCTTACACTGCAATGAGTCTTGACCCTTTACATATGGCAGGAGAGAAAGTTGAACACCTTCTCTGATGTATTCTTGGCATCACCTGACATGACAAAGTTCTGAATAGCGCAGTCTTGGAATGTGCTGGAATTTCTAGCATGTATATACTATTGAAACAGTCTACGCTGGCTTGGGCATGTTGTGAGGATGGCTGAAGGTCAGATTCCGAGAGACCTCCTGTGTGGAGAATTAGTGCAGGGAAAGCACCCTAGAGAGAGAACAAAGCTGTGATATAAGGATATCTGCAAGAGGGATCTAAAGGCCTTGGGAATGGAGATCAACAGCTGAGAAACCTTGACCTCTGATCATTCAGCTTGGAGGCTAAAGATGCAGCCTCACCTTCTTCAATTTGAAGAGGCATTCGTTTGGAAGGCTAAAGCAAAGAGGCAGTCATGGAACCAGAGAAATCCAGGGGCGGAACAGGAGACAGACTGTATCTATCCTCAGTGTGGAAGGATTGCCACTCTCGAATTGGCCTTTTTAGCCAAAGTAGATGCTGTTTTAGGGCCTTTTTTCAGAACACGATACCATAGTCTCTTGAGGCTGAAGGATTCCAATTCAAATCATAAATGCCAATAATGTCAACTTTGAACATATTCTTTAATTTTTAATGCAAGCAGAATATTTCAGACATAGATTCCAACAGAAGAGTATATACTTCAAAATTCTTTTAAGTGCCCAAAGCATCTGATCGAAACATATCAAGATGTGGTTGGATACATTGCCACTCTTGAAGGTTAGGGAGGCAAATTTCTATTTGAAATCAAGCAGAATCCTTTAAATTATAATTGCAAAGCAAATGATTTAAAGCGACTATTCTAGGATTCTTCTATAGTTTCAAATAAACATTATGCAATATAATTTAAAGTTTCCTTAATCCAAATATTAAAATGCCTTAGAAACAAAACAGAGCTCAACCATGATTTCTGGGGGAAATTGGAAATTGAAAATAGCTCTGCGTCAGGAATTTGAATCAAGCTATGTTGTGTCTATTTGAGGACATTCTGTTCCCAGAAGAAGATATTACAGAACAAGATATGCAGCAAAATTTACTGCATTTAAATGAGACTTTGAATAGGAACTTATCATCAGATATAAAGAGTAAACTGGAAGATGCTTTATAAATAAATAAATAAATGTTCAAGGAGCAACTGGATTTTTTTAAAATTATATCTCTGTGTTCACATACAGAGAGGGAGAGAGTTACATTTACTATAAGGTGCCATTTTGGCCTGGGAGAAAAAAAATGTAATCCATGATACAGAAATATCAGTGGCAATCTAGGAACAATCTGTCTGGCACATCTTTTGATAAATAGGCACTTGTAGCTGAACAAACAATTTCAAAAGATGGTTTACCAAAATGTTCACACAAGTTGTGCCTTCTGAATCGTTTGACATCCATATGTGGTACTGATAAAGGGGAATATGTAGCTCAGTGCTAAAATCAAGGGTCCTTCATGCTCTTTGAGCTTGGTTGTTTTTTTACAGATATTTGCAGATATTCCATTATCCAAAACTAAGAGATAGGTTTTCTCTCAGTTTACTGTATATTCTAGTGGCTTGTTCTGTCAATGTTAGTGGGACTGGTCTTGGAAGTTCTTTGTTTGGATTGCTTACTAGGCTTCCAGAAATTCTTTCACATTTTTGGACTTGGCTTAGTTTAGGATAGTCACAGCTCCCAGTTGAAATTATAATGAAATCTGTCAATATGTTGTGAAAATGAAGAGTTTTCTGACTGCTAGTTGATGTTCATGGATGCATGTTCATCCTACATATTGGCTATTGCAGTGTATATGGTATGTTACAGATGAATCCTGTTTTTGTTTTTTGTTTTTTTGTTTGTTTGTTTCTGGGGCAGCTTAGGATGTTTTGGAGAGCTGTAGTTGATTTTGTACTAGTGCATGAGGTTATAATGGTCTATGATAATAACAGCCTTATTCAATGACAAAAGCTTAGAAGCTTTCACTTTCTATAAAGTTATAATGCACAAAAAAAGGGGAGATGATTTTCCATTTCACCAAATACTTGTATCCATTGTCTATATAAATGCTGTGAATGTAAATGCTGGATCCATAGCATTTACAATCACAAATATGCATATTTATTCACAAATATATCTACATTTTTCTATCTCTACAAATGATCCAGAAAATTGGCAGTTTATTCATCTCAGAGAACATCATTTCCTTCATCCTTCATGTTGACTTCATAGCCAAATAGGATAATAATATTTTGAAAAACTGCTATCATGGTAATTTAGAATAGATGTTATTGTTGCAAACATGACTAGAAAAATGTATGAGCAAAAAGTTAATCAACTGATTCTGTGTTATGCTATTATTTATATAAAATTAAGAATGTGTATTTTATTAAAACATTGAAACAATTGTTGATGTTCTGGAAGAACCACTTCAGTCTACATTAATAGAACACATTTACTTTTTGGATTTAATTCAATTCCAGAGCAACTCTTATGATTATATTATAAAACATAAAAAGCAGTAATAAACAAGTGACAATTTATCTGAACACAAATGCCAAGCAGTATACAAAATACTCAACAGTCACCATATGCCAGAGCTGGAAGAAAAAGCCAAGTTTTTAAGGATCTCCAAAACAATATTTGAGTGGTGATGTGGGAGGTCAGGTAAGTTATTTCCTATTGTGTTATGTTTTAATCAAGCTTTTCAGATATTTAAAATTAATTTATGGTTATATTAATCATTATATATTAATTCATTTAACTAATGAATGTTTAATTAATTAAACATATTTAAATTAATTAAATAATTAAACTATTTTAAATTCAATTAATTTTATCTTAATTTATATTTAATCTATTCTAATAATTAATGTAATCATTAATTTAATTATTAAAGTAAATAAATATATAAATATTAATTAACTGTTTGGTACAGCAACCAAACAGAGCCGGTACAGATTCCAACAGATAGTTAGAAAAAACTATTGCAACCAGTCTGCCTTCTAACCAGTCTGCCCCAGTGGGCCGGGGTCACTGATGGTCCATGAGAAAATTTTGGTGGTCCGTAGAGAAATGTCACCCACAAAGCAGCCCACAAAGCAATTAATTAATCCAGGCTGCATGGGAACACAAGCCTGTGCCGCCTACATGGTCCGTGGGAACACAAGGCTTGCATCGCTTGCCCTGTGAACAACATTAGGTAGTGAGGGGAAGGGGGAAATTGCAGAGGGGGGAACTTGCCCCACTCATCCCATGCACATCGGGCTGCTTTTTTCCCCTTTTTTTCTTCTGCTTTTGGCTGCACACAAGGAAAGCAGCAAAAGTCTGTCTTTCTCTCCCCCAAACTCCATCAGAAATGAGTCTTTGGGACCCTGCAAGGCATCCTGCTCTAAGAGGCTGCACCAGCATGACAAGTCTCACAAAGACTCATTTCTGGTGGAGTTTGGGAGAGAGAAAGAAAAACTTCTGCTGCTTTTGCTGCTTTCCTTGCATGAAGCCAAATCAACATCTCTCTCTCTCTCTCTCTCTCTCTCTTTCCCCCTGAGAATGGAGCTGGAGATGTATCCTGTGATCCCAAATAAAGAATGACCGATCAGTAGGAAAACGGGCTGGGGAATTTTTTGGAATTATCCTAGGGTCTCTGGTTCATGGGATTTAAAATTATGAATTTGGTGGTCTTTGAGGTCTCTGGCGACCCCTGCTATAGAAGGCCTGTATATTGTGTGAGTCAAAAAGACTGAAATAATATCTATAAACCTTTCACATCCCTTAAAGAAACTGTTACAACTCCTTCCTTCAGGATGCCATTAGCTCCGTTTGTGGGAGCTCTGCCAAGCGCTGGCTACTTCCAGCTGAGCCTGCATCCCCCCTCAGCCCCCATGTGTGGTAGGGGTACCGAGGGGTTTGGGGACGTCCGGGGTGACGGACGAGCCGCCAGGAGGTCACCCGGGCTGCCCGGGCGGCTCCCTTGGGCGGCGGTGGTGGCGATCTTGTAGCGGCCGCGGCTGCTATGATGGTGGCCGTGGCTGCTGGAATTCCTGGGACTGCCCCATGGTCAGGGGCTCTTCAGAGGTCCCCTGCCTTGATGCCGGCTGCCTCTGATGTTGTCCTGTCGCAGCCGCTGCGGCTACCATGGACAGTGACAGCGAGCGGTGTCGCGGTGGCTGCGGGGAGGGCGGAGGCCTCGTCATGGTTGTTTTGCGGCTGGAGGCCCCACTGCGAAGTCAGACCCCATTCCAGCTGGCTCTACCGTGGCTAGGGGTGGCACTATGACAGCCAGTGGTGGCGAGCGGTGCCACGGTGGCCGTGGGGGGCGGAGGCGGCACCGACGCCAGTGGGTTTTCTGTGAGTGCCGCGATTGCCATGCTCACCTTCTGGACAAGGGCCTTGTGGACAATGGTCTGGTTATGGCCCATCACTCCTTCTGGGATGGCTCCATGGATGTTAGTGACCCCGGCAATCTGGTATGGACTGCCAGTTTTTAACCATCGCAGCTACGGCGGAGGGTGTTGCAATGATCGCGGGCAGCGGGCGGCGCCGAGGTGGCCATGGGTGGTGGCAGCGTTGCTGCCACCGTGGCTACCGTGGGCGCCCACAGTGGGTCACCTTGTGGCTGATAGTTCTGCTGCAGCCTTGTGCTTTGCTTCCAATTGTCCTGCTTCCATCTGCTGCTCCAAGGACTTAGACAATCTTGTTCTGGTCTCCGCGGCTGTTGTAGGTGGTGGCCACCTTGTCGTGGAGGGTGTCGGCCCCTCTGGCATGGCGGACCCACCGGCAGCTGTGCGGACAGCGTCTACATCGACTGGGAGAGCTTTGCGGCCTCAGAGGTGACGTGGGCAGCGGAGCGGACGATGGCAACAAAGGCGCCAATGGCAGTGGCAACAGCGGTACTGGCCTGCCTGAACGACGCCGGTGGTCTTGACGAAGATGGCCCCAGGGACGGAGACGGCAGCCCCGATGATGTCGCCGATGGTGGCTGTGCGACCCCAACGATGGCGAAGTCGGTGGGGGTCTGGTCCGGGGTTGGCTCGCAGCATGAAGACGGTGGTCCTTGATCCAGCGGTGACGGTGACTAAAAGATCAATTAGCTATTCTTCGGCAGATTTACGGGTTCTGGGGAGGACCCCCACTCCCTGAAGTGGCCTCCGGTCTATCGACAGCCTACCTCAAGGACAGTTCCTGGGATCTGGAGAGGTGGCATGGCCATAAGAAAAGGAGTTGCAGGGAGGCGGTTTAAACTTTTTAAATTTTTATTTAGAGTTTTGTCGGGGTTGGGGACGATGAGTAGGAGAGGGTTGGGGGATGGGGAGTTATTGGGGTTAGGGAGGATACCCGGACCGGGTTTGGGGGATAACCTGGGGGGGGGTTGGAGTCAGCCAGGCTGGAGTGCATGTCTGGACCTGATTTTTGCCTCTGGTCAGTGGTTGAATGATCGTTCTGGGGATCTAGTTATAAAGCCCTTGTCATGGTCCGATCTTAGACTTGACTTCTGTGCCGCCACCCCCCATCACAGGGAGGTGGAACCAAGGAGATGGTTCCGCCCCAGGGACCTAATGGATCCTGAACGGTTCCAGATGGAGCTTGGGCCATTCCCTGAAACTCTGGCTCATAACTCACCTGGAGACTTGGTGGCCACCTGGGATAGGTTGGCCGCTGAGGCTCTGGACCGAGTTGTGCCTTTGCGACTCTGATCCGGCACAGATCCCATTTGGCTCCGTGGTTCAAGGACGAGCTGAGGGGGATGAAGTGCCGGAAAAGACGTCTGGAGGGCATCTGGAGGACCAGTCGTACCGAGTCTGACCGGACACAGGTGAGGCTACCTAGTGGCGATAGAGGCGGCGAAACGTTCGCATTTCTCCACCCTTATTGCATCGGCAGAAAATCGGCCTGCCACTCTGTTTAGAGTAACCTGCTCTCTGCTTGAGCCGAGAGCGCAGGAGGACCTCTTGCAGGGTAGGGCAGAAGAGTTTTCCCGATTTCTGCATGATAAAATCGCTCAGATTCGGGATGGGCTGGACTTCAGTTGGGTGGTCCTGGGAGAGATGTCCGGGGCAAGTCTTGAGATGGTTATCTGGGAGGAGTTCGATCCTGTGACCGCCGAGGGTGTGGACAGATTACTGGGGAGGCTGAATGCTACCACATGTGTATTGGACCCATGCCCTTCCTGGTTGGTTTCTACCTCCAGGGAGGTGACACGAGGCTGGCTCCAGGGGATTGTCAACGCTTCGTTGACCGAGGAGCTCTTCCTACCACCCTGAAAACGGCGGTGGTGCGACCCCTCCTCAAGAAGCCTTCCCTGGATCCGGCTCTTTTAAATAACTATTGTCCTGTCTCCACCTGACCTTTCTGGCGAAGGTTGTTGAGAGTGTGGTGGCGCGTCAGCTCCCTCAGTACCTGGAGGAAGCATTCTACTTAGATCCATTCCAATCGGGCTTCAGGCCCAGGTACAGCACCGAAACAGCATTGGTCGCATTGGTCGATGATCTCTGGAGGGCTCGTGACAGGAGTTATTCCTCTGTCTTGGTCCTATTAGATCTATCAGCGGCTTTTGATACTATCGACCATAGTATCCTATTGTGACGGTTGGAGGGGTTGGGAATTGGGGGCACCATTTTGCGGTGGTTCTCCTCCTTTCTCTCGGACCGCTCGCAATTTGTGTTGACGGGGAGGGAGAGGTCCACCTTTAGGCCCCTCATTTGTGGGGTGCCTCAGGGGTCGGTCCTCTCCCTTCATCCGTGGTTTGGGGGTCAAATGTCATCTCTATGCTGATGACACTCAGCTTTACATCTCCACCCCAAACCACCCCAACGATGCTGTGGAGGTCATAGCCCTTTACCTGGAGGCTGTGCGGAACTGGATGGGCGAGAACAGGCTTCGACTCAACCCTGCCAAGATTGAGTGGCTGTGGTTTCCGGCGACCTAATTTAGTCAGCTATTGGGGATGAGATCTTGACCCCCACAGAAAGGGCTCGCAATCTTGGTGTCCTCCTGGATGTACGGCTGTCTTTGGAAGATCACATCACGGCCGTCTCCAGGGGAGCTTTCTATCAGGTTCGCCTGATACGCCAGATGCGGTCCTTTCTTGATTGGGACGCCTTACGCACGGTCACCCATGCCCTGGTCACCTCCCGCCTGGACTACTGTAATGCCCTCTACATGGGGCTTCCTGCGAGGAGCACCCGGAGGCTCCAACTGGTACAAAATGCAGCCGGGTGGGTGGTTATGGGGGCGTCGAGATACTCCCATGTGACGCCTCTCCTGTGTGAGCTGCATTGGTTACCGGTGGCCTTCCGGGTTTGCTTTAAAGTATTGGTTTTGGCCTTTAAAGTGCTCCATGGTATCGGACCAGGATACTTACAAGACCGCATTCTGCCAGTAGTCTCCCACCGACCGGTGCGCTCCCACAGAGAGGGTCTCCTTCGGGTCCCGACAGCAGCTATGTGCCACCTGGTGACCCCGAGGAATAGGACCTTCTCTGTGGGGGCACCCGCCCTTTGGAATGGGCTACCCCCGGGGTTACGAACAACCACTGACCTGAGGGCATTCAGACGTGACCTGAAAACCTGGCTCTTTGAGCAGGCCGGCCTGAGCTGACTTCAAATGGGATTTTAAATAAGGGGTTTTAGATTTGATTGGTTGGGGTATGAAAGTTTTAGCTTATTGTAATTGGGGGTTTTAAATTTTTAATTGGCAGCCTATAATTTAATTCTTTTTTAATTGTATTTATATTTGTAATTTATATATATTTTAGTTGGCTGTTCACAGCTCTGAGTCCTTCGGGAGAAGGGCGGTATATAAAATTATTTAATAAATAAATAAATAAATTATATGGCATTGCATGACAAAACAACTAGATACAGGGACATTTTTTTCCTTTGTGTCATCACTCTGCTGAACACCTAATTTGCACAATGATAGATAGATAGATAGATAGATAGATAGATAGATAGATAGATAGATAGATAGATAGATAGATGATAGAATTCTTTATTGGCCAAGTGTGATTGGACACACAAGAAATTTGTTTTGGTACAAATACTCTCAGTATACATAAAAGAAAAGATACATTTGTCAAGAGACAAGAATCATAAGGTACAACACTTAATGATAGTCATAGGATACAATAAGCAATAAAATCATACTAGAAAACGGTCAATATAAATTGTAAGGATACAAGAAAAAAAGTTACAGTCATTCAGTCACAAGTGGGAGGGGATGGATGATAAGGTGTGATGAGAAGTTTAATAGTAATAATAGTGCAGACTTTGTAATAGTTAACAGTGTTGAGGGAAGTATTTGTTTAGCAGAGTGATGGCTTTTGGAAAAAAACTGTCCTTATCTCTAGTTGTTCTGGTGTGCAGTGCTCTATAGCATTGTTTTGAGGGAAGGAGTTGAAACAGTTTGTGTCCAGGATGTGAGGGGTCTGTAAATATTTTCACAGCCCTCTTTTTGACTCATGCAGTATACAGGTCCTCAAGTGAAGGCAGGTTGGTAGTAATTGTTTTTTTTCTGCAGTCCTAATTATCCTCCGAAGTCTGTGTCTGCCCTGCAGAACCAAACCAGACAGTTATAGAGGTGCAGATGATAGATTCAGTAATTCCTCTACAGAAATGTATCAGCAGCTCCTTGGGCAGTTTGAGCTTTCTGAGTTGCGCAGAAATAACATTCTTTGTTGTGCTTTTTTGGTGACGTTTTTGATGTTAGATGTCCATTTTAAGTCATGTGATATAATAGAACCTAGAAATTTGAAGATCTCTACTGTTGATACTGTGTTGTCTAGTATTGTAAGAGGTGATAGTATAGGAAGATTTCTTTTAAAGTCTACCACCATTTCTATGGTTTTGAGTGTGTTCAGTTCCAGATTGTTACGGTTACACCACAAGGCAAGTTGTACAACCACTGTCTGTTTGCAGATTCGTCGTTGTCTCGAATGAGACCAATCACTGTTGTGTCATCAGCAAACTTCAATATTTTAACAAATGGATCGTTTGAGATGCAGTCATTGGTATATAGGGAGAAGAGAAGTGGAGAAAGCACACAGCCTTGGGAGGGGCTGTGCTAATTTTACAGGTAACAGATGTGATTCTGCCTAGCTTCACCTGCTGCTTCATGTCTGTTAGGAACTTATGATCCACTTACAAGTGTGTTCAGTACCACTAGTTGGTTTAATTTAATTAGAAGAATGTTTTTTATTTGATTTGATTTGATTTGATTTGATTTGTCAATTGCTTACAAGATAATAGGTATAAGTAAAAACATAGTTATGAATACATGGATAGATACATGGGCCCAGAGGGTGGTATTCCTCTGAAGGAGATGTGCCCACCAGGTTTCTTAGCATTTCATCAGCCTAGGTCTCAGGGAAGGGTTGGTGAGATGGCGGTGCTTATTAGAGAGTTTATTAGTCTTATTAATCTTTTGTCCTAGGGAGGCCACTGTTCCTCAGACGGCTGGTTGTGAGTCTCTCTTTGTGAAGTGGGGGCAGGGGGTTCAGATGGGCCTTTTGATAGCGTACCTGGCTCCCTGCCATGTATCATTGGCCGTGCCCGGACTCCTCGAGGTGATAGCCAGGCTGGCGGTTGAGACCCCTAGGCTTTTAGTCATGGGGGATTTCAACCTGCCTTCGCTCGGCGAAACCTCTGGGGTGGTTCAGGAGTTCATGGCTTCCCTGGCAGCTATGGACCTGACCCAATTAGTTTCTGGCCCCACTCATATGGGGGGGACACGCTGGACCTGATTTTTGTCTCTGGTCAGTGGTTGAATGACTGTAGCTTCGGGGACTTAGTTATCAAACCCTTGTCATGATCAGATCATTCTCTTCTTAGGCTTGACTTCTGTACCGCCACCTCCCACCGCAGGGAGGTGGAGCCATGTAGATGGTTCTGCCCCGGGTGCCTGATGGACCCTGAATGGTTCCAGAAGGAGCTTGGGCCATTTCCTGAGACTCTGGCTCATAACTCGCCTGGAGACTTGGGGGCCACCTGGGATAGGTTGGCTGCCAAGGCTCTGGACCGAGTTGTGCCTTTGCGACCTCTGACCCAGCACAGATCCCATCCAGCTCTGTGGTTTACGGAGGACCTGAGGGAGATGAAGTGCCGGAAAAGACGTCTGGAGTGTGTTTGGAGGGCTAGCCGCACCGAGTCAGACCGGACACAGGTGAGGTCCTATATTAGGACCTGGACTACTCTCCTGGACTACTGTAACGCTCTCTACATGGGACTCCCTGTGGGGAGCATCCGGAGACTTCAACTGGTACAAAATGCGGCCATGCGGATGGTTATGGGGGCGTCACGAAACTCCCATGTGACGCCTCTCCTGCGCGAGCTGCATTGGTTGCCGGTGGTTTTCCGGGTTCGCTTTAAGGTTCTGGTTTTGACCTTTAAAGCAATCCATGGCATTGGACCAGGTTATCTGCAGGACCGTGTTCTGCTGGTAATCTCCCACCGACCTGTGCACTCCCACAGAGAGGGCCTTCTTCGGGTGCCGATGACATCCATGTGCCGTCTGGCGACTCCTAGAAATAGCGCCTTCTCTGTGGGGGCTCCCGCCCTCTGGAATGGTCTGCCTCCGGAGTTACGTAATAACACCGACCTGAGAGCTTTCAGATGTGCATTGAAAACCTGGCTCTTTGAGCAGGCCGGCCTTGGCTGAAATGGGATTTTTAGTGTAATTTTAGTATTTGAGTTTTAAACTGGGATTTTAAAATTTGGGGTTTTATTAATTTATTGGGGGAGGGTATAATTTTAGGCAGCCTCAAGATATCTAATTCTCTTTAACTTTTATAATTGTAAAAAGTTTTATGGTTGGCTGTACACCGCCCTGAGTCCTTCGGGAGAAGGGCAGTATATAAATATGTTAAATAAATAAATAAAATAAATAAATATAAGAAAAATAAAAGAAACAATTGGACAGGGATGGTAGGCACATTGGTGCGCTTATGCGCACCCCCTACAGACCTCTTACAAAAGGGGTGAGGTCAACAGTAGAAAGTCTAAGGTTAAAGTTTTTGAGGTTTGGGGAAGAAACCACAGAGTCAGGTAGACTCAGTTGCTGAAGCCGTATTTCCTGCAATCAAGTTTGGTGCGATTAACCTTGAGTTTGTATCTATTCTTTGCTGATGTGTTATTGTGGTTGAAGCTGAAGTATTCATTGACAGGTAGGACATTGCAATGCATGATTTTATATACTATACTTAGATTGGACCGAAGGATGCATAGTTCTAGGTTTTCTAGGTCTAGAATTTCAAGTCTGGTGGCATAAGGTATTCTGCAACGAGTAGAGGAATGGAGAACTCTTCTTGTGAAATTCTGGACTTTCTCAACTGTGTTAATATCAGATATGTAATGTGGGTTCCAGACTGATGAGCTGTATTCGAGTATTGGTCTAGCAAATGTTTTGTATGCTCTAGTTAGTAGTGTAATATTACCAAAGAAAAAGCTACATAAGATTAGGTTAACAACTTTAATGCCTTTTTGGCTATGTAGTAACAGTAGGCTCTAGCACTTAGATCATTAGAGATCAGTACTTCAAGATCTTTGACAGAGTTTGGACCATCAACAAGGTCTTGACTATTCAGCCTGTATTTTATTTTCTGATTTTTTTTTTGCCAATATGTAAGACAGAGCATTTATTTGTTGAGATTTGAAGTTTCCATTTGTTTGACCATTCTGATATATAGTCAAGGACTTTTTGAAGGGTAGCAGTGTTTTCTGTGGTGTTGAATAGTTTTACATCATCAGCAAAGAGAACGCTGTTGCTCTTAATGTGATCACAGAGGTCATTTATGTAGAGTATGAAGAGAGTTGGTCCTAGAACACTGCCTTGGGGGACACCACTGTTGACAGGTACAGAATTTGATAGGACTCTCCCAATTTTGACCATTTTTGTCTGTTTGACAGGAATGCTTCTATCCAGTTATGCAGGTGTCCAGAGATACCATAAGATTTAAGTTTTAGGAGTAGTTTGTCATGTACCACTGAATTAAAGGCTTTATAGAAGTCTATGTAGATTGCGTCTATTGCTTTGCCTTGATCGAGTTGTGTAGTCCATATGTTTTTGCAGTGTAAGAGTTGCAGATTGCAGGATAGTTTATTTTCTGAAACCAAATTGTTTATTAGAGAGTAGGTTGTTTGTCTCTAAGTGGAGGATAATGGATTGGTTAATAATTGATTCCATGACTTTACAGGTGACGCAGCATAACGAGATTGGTCTGTAATTTTCAACTAGGCTGGGTTCTCCCTTTTTGAAGATGGAGATGACTGCAGCTTGTAACCATAGTTTTGGCAAGGAGTTGGTCCTGAAAGATTTTTCAAAGATTATGCTTAGAGGTTTGCTATGGCAGTGGATAGCTTTTTTAAGAAGTAGGCACGTATTCTGTCTGGTCCAATAGATAGAGATGGTTTTAGATTGCGTAGTGCTTTTTCAACATTGTCTTCTGTAAAATCGATATATATTAGATCATTGTAGTTTCCTGTGGTTCGACTATGAAATACTGGGCATGATCCATTGTTGTTTATGTGTTAAAGAGATTGGCTTTAATAGTGTCGTCGTTGCAGTCTTTACTATTAGGTTCTTTCAGGGGTGGAATGGACCTTGAGTCTTTTAGTTTGTTGTTTACAAAATTGTAGAAGGTGCGGGTGAAATTGGTACGTAGAAGATTTTCCTCTTGTTTAATGTGATAATTGGTGCATTCAGTCTTTATCTGGTGGCATAAATTTTTGTATCAGCTTTTGAAGTTGGCAACGTGACCAAGATTTGCTTTTCCGCCAAAGTGATCTCTTTTTGGATTGAAGCTTCCTTATTGTTATGGATAATCTGTTTTTTCTGGTTTTTGGCGTTTTTATTGGTATGTATAGTTTGATGACTCTTTTGACTTCAAGTAAAAATATGTTGTAATGGTCTTCAACAGTATTGCACCCAGTGAATAAAAATTGCCAATCAAGGGATGAGAGATCGTTGTCTATTAGATTATAGTTGCCTTTATTGAAGTTATAATTGGGGATCATATCATTGTGTTGATTTTTGTGTGGACATATGTTGAGACAAAAATCAATCATGCTGTGGTCACTGTTGGAAAAGGGTTCTTTAATTTGTATTCCGTAAATTGAATTCAA
Source organism: Bungarus multicinctus (assembly GCA_023653725.1). NCBI lineage: Eukaryota > Metazoa > Chordata > Lepidosauria > Squamata > Elapidae > Bungarus > Bungarus multicinctus. Next base: position 37,717,561 of record CM042849.1, read on the forward strand.
ACTATTACAGAAAATGAGATCGAGGCAGTTGTTAAGTCTAGTATTTTATTTATTTATTTATTTATTTTAACATTTATATACCGCCCTTCTCCCGAAGGACTCAGGGCGGTGCACAGCCAGATCTACCCCAACACATGAATACGAAAGTTAAAATGAGATTAAATAATTTGGGCTGTTAGAATTAAAAAATCAACCCTCCCCACTAATATATTAAAAACCCCAAATTTAAAATCCAAATTAAAAGAGGAGACGGATTAAAATCTCATATCAGCCCAGACCAGCCTGCTCGAAGAGCCAGGTTTTTAACACACGTCTGAAGGTTCTCAGGTCCGTGCTGGTACATATCTCTGGTGGCAGACTATTCCAGAGGGCAGGGGCCTCCACAGAGAAGGCCCTATTCCTGGGGGCCGCCAGACGACACATAGAGGCCGACGGCACCCGGAGAAGGCCCTCCCTGTGGGAACGCACAGGTCTGCTGAGATCACCGGCAGAACGCGGTCCTGCAGGTAGCCTGGCCCAATGCCATGGATCGCTTTAAAGGTCAAAACTAGAACCTTAAAGCGAACCCGGAAAGCCACCGGCAACCAATGCAGCTCGCGCAGGAGAGGCGTCACATGGGAGCTTTGCGACGCCCCCATAATCACCCGTGTGGCCGCATTTTGCACCAGTTGGAGTCTCCGGGTGCTCCCCACAGGGAGCCCCATGTAGAGAGCATTACAGTAATCCAGGCGAGAGGTGACAAGGGCATGAGTGACTGTGCGCAGGGCGTCCCGATCCAGGAAGGGCCACAACTGGTAAATCATAGTATTATTGATTACTAGTTGTTCCAGTCCCAGGTTTGTTACAGCATTGTAGAAGGTTGCATGTATGGGTTCAGTTTTACATTCATTTAGGGTCCAGTTAATGTGAGGTAGATTGAAGTCACCAAGAAATATAAAAGTGTTTGGGCAGGATGTTGCCCATGTTAGTAGTGAATTTAGCTTGTTTATATGTTCGATGTCATAATCAGATGCTCTGTAACATAGTAAGAATCAAAATGTGATTTTTAAGGACAGTTCACAGGAAGAGCAAGCTCTTGGGTAACTTGGATGTTTTTTTAGATGTAAGGACTTTTTATAGAAGATAGCAACAGCACCTCCTCTACGGATTTCACAATCTGATCGGTAAACATTATAGTCTCTTACTGTGGTAATGGAGTCAGGGAGAGATGCATTAAACCATGTTTCACAGATAAATATGACGTCAAATTTAGCCATATTTAGTAAGAGGAGAAATTCAGGTATTTTATTCACAAGACTTCTTGCATTGAGTAGCTTGCATTTAAGGCCAGTTGCAGTTGGAATTCAGGTAGTTAGGAGTGTGCATGCCTAGTTTTGAGTGATGGTGGGTTGGATGAGGTAGGGTTGGATGTGGAGTTGTGGGTTGTGTGACTTACTTTTGATACAATCAGCATGGTAGTCAATGTAGAGATCCTTCTATCCATTGTCTAGACGTCTTTTGAGTTCCTTGCAGAGTTCATGGAAGTGGATTCTTTGCAGTATGGATAATTCTGGTCTTGTGAGAAGTTTTTTGTGGTTGGGATTGGAATATCTGGAATGATGGTATTGAATGCTGAAGTGAAGTCTACAAAGAAGACCCTTGCATAGGTATTTGGAGAGTCCAGGTGTTGTTGGATATAATGCAGAGCCATATTAACAGCATCATCTGTCGATCTATTTGCTTAGTATGCAAACTGCATGGGATCTAACAGTGGATCCGTGATGGTTTTCAGGTGGGACAGCGCTAGCCTTTCAAAGATTTTCATAATTACAGATGTTAAAGCAACTGGTCTGTAGTCATTCAGTTCCTTGATGGAGGGCTTCTTTGGCACTGGGATGATAGTAGACCATTTGAAGCAAGAAGGAACATGGCACATATCTAGTGATCTATTGAAGATTCGGGTGAAGATGGGGGCCAATTGGTCAGCACAGACTTTTAAGCAAGAAGGAGTTATCTTGTCTGGCCCTGGTACTTTTCCTGGTTTTTGTCTGTGAAATAGATTTTGCACTTCTTTTTCTGTGATCACCAGAGGTTGTGAACTCAATGGGGTGGCACCAGTTGTAGGAGGCTTGACTGTTGTTGGTGTGTTTCAGATGAGGATTTTGGAAATAGGTGGCTGTAGTTTCCTTTCAAACCTGCAGTAAAACACATTTAGATCATCTGCTAGTTGTTGATTTCCTCCTGCCTGGGAAGGAGGTTTGCTGTAGCCAGTGATGCTTTTGGAGTTTTCCACGTGTTTGCTGGTTCATTTGTTGAGAACTGATTTCTTAACTTTTCAGAGTAGCTTCTTTTTTGTTCTCTGATCTCTCATTAATATGTTTCTGGCCTGATCGTATAGCATTCTGTCACCTTTTCTGTAGGCTTCCTCTTTGGAATGACATAGCTGCTTAAGTTTAGCTGTCAACCAAGGCTTATTATTACTTTATATTTGCAGGTTCCTTGTTGGTACACATAAGTCTTCACAGAAGTTGACATATGATTTTACAGTATCTGTGATCTAGGTCTGAAAGGGTCTGCCTTACATCTAATATAATTTAACCATGTTGTACAGCTGTAGTATTATTATTATTATTATTATCATCCTTATCTTTTTTACTAATCCCTCTTATTGGTATTATGATGATGATGATGATGATTGCTACTTTGTTCCTTTGCATGGATACTGAGACCTTCTACACTAGAGGCAATATCTTTATGTATCTAATCACACTTGGCCAAATAAACTATTCTGTTCTATTTTGTAAAGTATTCTAACTAATTAATGTATCTAATATATGTTTTAGGGGGTGCAATGGTTCAGATATTAAAGACACTGAATTTGTCAGCTGGAAAGCTGACAGCACAGGTATGAAACCCAAGCATAATGCAATGGGATGAGCTCTCATTACTTGCTCCAATTCTTGCCCACCAAGCAAAAAGCATGCAAATATGAGTAAAAAATAGGTACCACTTCAGTGGGAAGATAACAGTGTTCTGTGTACCCTGACATGTAATCATGCTGGCCATCACCATAAAAATGTCTTCAGACAATGCTGATTACCTTGGCTTAGCAATGAAGATAAGCACTGTCCCCTAAAATTAGATATGACTGAAAGGAGAAGCTTTTACATTTAATTTTGTTTATTTAGAAATAATTTACACCATGGTGAATAGAATGTCATATGTATACATAGGTCTGCAGACATTACTCTTGCTTCTCTATTCATCTTGTCTTTCAGGCAGCTTTATTGTTATATTTTCTTTTAATTTCATTCTCTACTTTGAGAATTATGTAAAGCAAGGGATACAGTTTTAGATAAATTAATGACTGGGAAGAAACATGGGAAACATCTGACCTGCAATCATTTGTAAAAGGTGCTTCATCCTTTTTCAGATGTATTATGAATTGAGCTGGACTCTGACAAAAGATTGATGCCACTATGAAAAAGGAAGAGGGGCAAGTTGAATGAGTGCATGTCTCTTACTGGCTGATCAAAATAAAGATTTGTATCCTAATTAATCTATGATAGGTAGGTTTAATAACTATAGCTGTATGAAAATAACACTAAACAATATTTTTTATACAATTCAAAGGTAGGAGAAACTCTTGTTTGGATGCTAATACAATAACCCCTGACAAAAAAGATCCAAATGCTTCTACATCTCTGTACACCTCTGACGTCTTAGACTTACTCCAGGGCTGAAAAGTTATGTCTTCCCATTAGCCACCATCATATTTTTGCAAAATTAGAATGCATTTCAGTTCAGAGTTTCTAATATCTATGAACAGCCTTTTCTCACTTGTTTCACCCAAGTGTATCAGATCTCCAAGGATCAGAATTCTGAAACATCAGTCCCTTTGGACAATGCCAGATTGGCAGAAGGCTGTACTAATCTATGACGACACAATAAGTACATAATCCTGCAGCATAAATAATATGAATAGAAATGCATAATATTTTCATGGGATAAAGGCATCGGTTTTATTTTTCCATATTCTGTTGTGAATAATCACTGTCAAATTAACCATCTCTAAAAATTACAGAGCTGGAATAGACTAGGCTATCTGACTGTCATTTAAATGAAACTCTGCTAATGAAAAGTAATAACATATTTGGCAGTTTATCTCACCCAACATTATCTCAAGATAGCACTGGTATGGTTAATATTGCATATAATATCATTTTGATGGGACAATTATTTGATTTTTAATTACTATACCCCGACAAATTTATTTGGAACAATTTTACAATTTATGACCAAATATTGGCACATTGATTAAAATTTAATACCTTGTTTATTCATTCTTTGAAACTTCAAAACTAATTTGTTTAGAAATGTCTTATTATATTAAGTTATATTGGGTTGAGTTCTAGTTTAAAATCAGAGAAGGAAACCTGAAAAAACTAGCTTCCATTTTCAATATCTTCATGTAACAATCATTTTTAAAAGAGTTGTAGTGAATAATAGAGATTCATCTATAGTGCGCAATCTTTAGACATTTGAATAATATCCTTTGACATAATAAGAAGCTATGTTTTGTAGCTTAATTTTCAACATCTTGTATAAATGGGTCCATTTTTAAGACACAAAAGAAGGAAACACAGATAGAATCCTAGCTTTTTGGCAGACAAAGTAAAGTGGACAGAGCAAATGTGTTTCCTTCCATTTCCAAGTGAAACACTCTTCACTGAATTGAGGAGAAATCAGGGTGGGTAATGAAATACTAAGAAGGATGAATGAGTAGTAAGAACCTCAGAATGATGTATAAAAGCAACAGAAAGAGTAAAAAAAATTCATAGCAGGAATAGTGACAATACTCAGTGTGGAGAAAAGGTGTTTTGCAAGATTGCTTACATGTTATAAATATTCAACATCCTCTTCTATTATCTGTTTGCACGATAATATTATTTTTCCTTTGTCAGTTGACACTATGTTCAAGTGTTTGTTTTTAAAATACCTCTTGGGCAGCCTTGCCTTTGGCATCATATATCATTGTTTTGGGCATTTCTCATTATGGCAAACACATCTTTTGATTGACAAAAATGAAGCTAAATGGGAATAATGTACTATCCCCATCCTAATTCTTTCTACAGCCATCAGTGAAGTCATTTTGAGAGATGAAGTCATATCTATAGACTTTATTTGTGCATGCATGTGTGTGAGAGAGAGAGAGAGGAGGGAGGGACGGAGGGACAGAGGGAGGGAGACGGAGGGAGAAATAATGTTCATTTTCTATATATTGGTCAAATCAATCCAATGCATGGTTAATATTTCTTTGTTAAAGGACATGGACCATAATATAGTCCATTTACAATACTAGGAATTGTTATATCATTTTTTTTTTGTTTACTTCATAGTCTAATGCTGAGAGGATTGGAGTGTCCCAAAGTCACTGAGCCATCTTCTCCACCTAATTAAAGATTATAACCTGTTTCAGGTCCAGCACCATAACTATTACACAACGTAGACTTTCTTACACAGAGAGAAATACAAGCATTAGCGTAATATGTATAATACATTCCAGATCCAAGATTTCTTATACAGACAGAAATACAGACATTAGTGTAATATGTATAATACATTCCAGATACTCATAGAGATAAATGTTTTCCTGATTCTTTCCTTTTCAGGAGCATACTTTTTGGCAAAACCATTGTTTTAAAGAGCCTTTACTTCTAAGAATAAAGTTGTTTTGATAGTAAAAAGTAATTGTAGCATCCACCTACACAGTCCTTTAGAAAAACTAAAGTAATTTTATTTTTAAAAAAGATTAAGATTAACTTACTCAAAATAATAGTATAACTTCTAGCTCTTTGCATTAAAGTAACTGTAGGGAATTGTAATAGTCATTTTGTGCCAGTTTATTCTAATTTAAAGAATGTATTTCTATTTTTTTTAAGAACTTTTTTAAAAGTCATATTTGAAAGCCTAAAATGTTGTAATTAATTCTGTTCCAGTTGCATTTCACCATTGTTTCCATGAAAATCCTATGAAGCAAAATAGCATATCTAATATGAAAAAAATCTAAATGAGTTAACTGGGTTTGTGCTATGAAAACCTATTTAGGTACATGCCAACTATTAAAGAGGATCCAACATTTTATTAAAACTAGCAAATTATATTCTGGTCTCCTGTTTAGAACAAAGAGCCAAAGAGATTAGTCAACCAAGTTCTTATAAAAGGCTATAGAAATTGAAGATGAATATATGTATACATTTGTTGACATTTATTTCACAACTGATACAGATAGCGGTATATAGGAACATGGGCATCTATGACCATAAAGAGAATACTTTGTAATTCAAAGTGATAATTGGCCTTGGAAAAGTGTGAGTGCCAATCAAATTGATTATTAGCCAAATATTGCAACCTTGCATCCCATTTTCAACAGGAGAGTTATAAACTTACACATCATCAATATCCATGACAATATTGTAGTTTATGGAAACATATGATGTGAATTAAAGGCCATTCACTGATTAACAAAGGTTGCAACTTACAGGGTATAGGTCATGAGGAAGTATTGATGTCATATATAGAAGAAAAACTCTTTAGCATTAAGGTCTTGTGATCAAATTGATGCTTACATTAGGTAGATAAGCAAAAGCAAAGATAATCACGGGTTGTCATTGACCTTCATATGAGCACATACAGAAAAATAAAAATTCTTCCCACTACTTTAGCTTTTTCAAAGATTTTCATGATCAAAGCATAAAGTGCAAAATATGAGTTTTCCATTTGTGTTGCCTCCCAAAAGTCCCTGTACAAAAAAAAGAAAGCAAACACAATCTAACCACTACCCCATTACTGCTCAATTCTATAGCCTTCAAAATGTATATTTAAAAAACTCCATAAAAGAAAAATGTTGCCAATAAAGTTTGGGCTGTCTTAATTTCATGCACTGTGAATTCAACAATTTCTTCATTTCTCATTTATTTCTCTAAAAGTAGCTTCATTTAAAAACAGGGAAACCACATTTCATGCTCCTCAGTTTCATTAACATTATACAAATGCTTCTACCAAAAGGAGACTTCTCTAATTAAACCATTGTAGCAGATAAAAACATTTAAAATGATGAATCTGAATGGAATCTGACATTCCATATATTCTCTTGCATTTCTTTTCATTATAGAATGTTAAAGATCTAAAACTATAAGCTTAAATATCAAAACTGTCTTATCAATAACAGAATTTGATTATCTCCTTTGTTTAAAAGTTTGACAGAAGTCCTGGTGAAAATTGATCCATATTGTAAAAACTAAATACTGTGACAAATGAAAACCATAACTTGTTGACTAAGTGAAAGATGTACCAAATGCAGCCTCCATTTTAAATGAATTTGGTAAGTCAGACCGATCATAATTCAATAAGAGTTACAGTATCTGGAGCTTTATGAGGTCTTGAAATAAAATGGTTCCAGAAATGAGAGTAAAAAATAATGGTACTTATATCCTTAGGAGCAAGGAAATAAGCATTTTGACTGACATCTGTCAAGAAATGAAAGTAATGGTAATGATTATTCAAAACACAATAGAAAAGTAGAAAGGGTTGTATTAAATATTTTTTGTTGGTGATAGTATTATCTTGACTTCATTGTATGTAATATCTGGTTATAGAAAGAAGAAAACTACATAGTCCTTTTGCTTAGATTATCAAAGCTGATATATTCCCCCATCAGCCACACCCAATAATATAAAGTAGATGCTATTGTCTTGTGTTTCCATTTCTTGAGCTAGCATTAATATAAACATAAGCTTAATAAATAAATAATCTAAAACAATTTGACATCCAATGACCCTATGGACACGATCATGTTATTGTTTTTTTAAGCAATCATGCAAAACAATATTTACATGGCATAAAGCATAATCAGGTTTATTTTTAGTAATGTTGTATAAAACTACCCAGGGTGATTTACATAGCTTGAGATATGAATTGGGATAGTGTGTAATGTCACCTGATTATGATTTATTCAAAACAGCGTGTCTGTGGAGCTTCGCAGTCATCCAGATCATAGTCTCAAAGGTGCTTTTTCAAAAACCTTGCCTCCAATGCAGTCCTTTAAGCAGTTCCAAGAAGATTCCACCCCATTTGTATTCTGATACAGGCAACTATGAGACCCAGATGAACTCCTAAGTTACTTCAAGAGCTCTCAAGGAGGGTGACTTCAAATAAATATGATCCTTTCAAAAACAACACCCATTCTGTCAGACCTCATCCTACTTTAGTCCCCACAATCCTGCAGAAGCTTCTTGGATGAAAAGCAAAATTTCTTCTTCACCTTCATCAAGAAAAAAAACAACCCAGTTTCCTTTTGAAAAAGCACCTTTGAGCCGAAAAGGCATGGTTAAGAAAACCATATATTTACTGGCTTACTTAAGAATGTCAAAAAGTCAGTGACTTCTGTGCTGATTATCTTTAAAAGTTCACATGGCTCAATATATGCCCAAACAAATGATTCAACAGTTTACATACATTTACTTAAGTTGTCATAGTAGTTGACAAAATTTATTTGTTTCCAATACATTTTTTTAATTTTTATTTCCTTAAATACATCTTTAGGTGAACAGGTTTTAACATTTTAAAGCAAACATGACCATAATTACATATTCTAACTATTAATTTTCTTATCTGATTTCATATTTTCACCTATTATCAATTTTTTTTATTCAATATTTTCATACGTTACTTTCTATCAATCTCTATACTTCCGTTGCATCAGAATGAGATCTGTGATCATCTGCGGCTTCGCTCCAAGCTCTCCTCGTTGGAGGGTCCTAAACAGGACCAGAACTATCCTGGAGGGGGGGTGAAGAAAGGAGACTGCCTGACAGATAGAGGAGAGCTGTATCTCTCCTCTCTGCAAGAAAAACCCCATCCGAAGATGAACTGTAAAGGTAGCCAAAATGGCTGCCATGAAAATGGAAGGCAGTCTGAAAACCTAAGACTGTGTTAGACCGAAGAAGCAGTGAATGATGTGTGGACTGGGTGAAAATACTTTGAACTATAAAAGGTAACCCTGATAAAAATAACAGTAAAGAGATCTCACAAAGAATTGGACTGGCTGTGATTTTAAAAATAGAAAAAAAAACTGAGAAACGTAAAGAATTTAATTTTTAAAATTTAAATGGAAGGGAAATAACTCAAAGAGAAAACTTTTACAAACAAGAATAAAATTGCAATTGGTGACTGTAAAGGATTTGGTGTTGGATGGGCATTATTTAAAATGCTGAAATTGACTGAAAAAAAAAAAGAAAATAATAGCTAACATTTGAAAACATTGGCAAATCTGATGAAAGTTTAAAGAAATGGGAGGGAGTGAAAACTGGAATAAGACCGCTACCTGCTGTTTAAGAAAACCATGTAGATCCCTTAAACTTATGGCCTAATTTAAAGTGTGAATTTAAAAGTAAATAAAAGGAACTGTATTACAACAAAAACCCAGAAAACTGGAACATTAAAATTAAAACAGCAGAGGAATATACGAACATATTACCTCCGGATTTTTGAAAGGAATAATCTTATTAAAATTGGGAAATAAAGACTTAAAGAGATTGGACTTATACATTGAAGAAAAATGCTGGTTTAAATAAAGACTGTGGGATAATTGATATTTGGACACAAAATAAAATGAGCAACAACTTGGATTTATGGAATAAAATACAAATACAAAGCATGGAAGAAAATTTGGAAATGGATGAACAAGGAAGGCAGGAGGAGGAGGAGTTAAATAAAAATGAAACCAGCAAAACAGGACAAAGGGAGCAACAAATAAAACAAAAGGACAAAAAGGAAATCAAATTTAAAATGTTAATGATTCATGTAATAAATCAAGGGGAGAATATTTTGAAAGTAAAGCAACACGAAAAGAAATTACAGAAAAAAGACTTGGAGAGGGCAAAGGTAAAACCAGATAACCAGAAAAAGAAACAGTGGAATTTAATAGAGAAAGGAGGAACGAGTAAGAGAAAGGGTCCAAAAATGATAGAAAATTGAAGCCAAGCCAGGAAGAGAATAACTAACATAGTAAGGAGAGCAAGAGATGATGGTTGAAGAAGGGAAGGATAAGGATTCCACATGAATGGCTATTTTATTAGTTAAGATATATAATTATTGATTTTGATAAATTTGAAATTAATACTTATCATAGAATTATTATTAAAGACATATAAAATGTTAATCAGAATAAAAACAAGAATTAATATTTTAATTGGAATAAATATGAAAATAAGAATTTACTGTAGGATTGTTATTTAAGATATATAATTATTTAAGGAATATACAAGAAAGCCAATATGATAGTATAGAGAAGGAAATGCCATGTGGAACCTAATGGAGAATACATATTATATGGTAATAGATAAAAAAGATTATATTGTTATTAGAATATATAATTTGTTAAATGAAAAAAAAGAGATGGAAAGTATGATTTATGTAATGTAATGCGATTAGAGAGGGACTTAGTATTAAAAATATAATGGTGACAAAATTAACATTAAAAGGGAGATAAATCTTGGATAATATAAATTAGGATGAATTTAGGAATCATTAATTTAATGATATAATTGGAAAAAAATTGCAAATATGATTATAAGAATATTTATTTAAAAATATTAAGAAAATTTATTTGTTTATTCTGTTCAAATTATAAAACAGCCCATTTCACATCTGTAAATCTTGGCAGTTTACAAGAATTAAAAACAAAACTAAACATAATAAACAAAATAAAAATTAAAAACAACAAACAAAATCCTCTAAAAATCATTATATATATATAATTTGTTAAATGAAAAAAAAGAAGAAGGATTTCTTAAGGTCAAAACTCTTTTTTCACTTTTTAACTTTCTATACATTTACCAAACCAAAGATTATTAATGGCCAACACACTATCCTGAAATCACATATCAGTAAATTCCCCAATTAGGAGTAGTACCTCATTGTGAACATAATAAACCAGTGTTTCTGAATCTCACCAGTTTTAAGTTGCATGGACTTCACTTCCCAGAATTCCTCAATCAGCATGCAGGCAGGAGAATTCTGGTAAAAGAAGTCCATGCAACCTAAATGATTCTGAGAGTAAAAAACACTGTATTAAACTACCGTGAAGGACTCCAATTGCTGTAGTTTCAAAGAAAGGGATTAGTTCAAATGCATTAATATGATTCAATTTTAATTAATTCATAATTCAAAATGATGTCCATCTAGCCCAGGGGTGTCAAACTCGTGGCCACAGGGCAGATGCATCACATGCTGGCTCCATCCCCACCCAGTTTAGCGAAGGGGGGAAAAGTCCCGATATGTTACAACACCACTGTGACGGTGCAAGTTTGACACCCCTGATCTAGTCATTCTTTTCAGAAGTTGAAAACTTCAAAAGTTTAAACTTTAAAAAAAAAATCTCCTTCTTGTAGTTATGTCCTGCTTTTTCTATATCAGACTAATATTTCTTCTGTTTAACCAACAAAACCTATATATACCCAGAAAAACAGAATTGTGTACGCTTGTAGATTGGTAGAAAACAATCCCAAACACAAAAGTCATTGAATGTGTTCAAGTGATTACAATTATTTACAGTGAAATGATGTCTACGCTATAGTCAGCTAAGAACCATTTTCTTTCAGAAAATTCATCTCCATAGAAAATTATTGTAAAGTTTTCTATTACTTTGCATGTTAAGAAAGACTACTTTGAATCAAGCTTAATTTTAGATAGAGCTTCTAAGTTTTCTTGGCATAGAAATGGTTTGTCACTGCTATCTTTTGATTTGTTTGGTTTTTTTTTTTCAGATTTATGGATACCAATAAATTCAACATCAAATAGGTCAAACTGAAGATTTTCTTTATAATTTAAGAATAGAAAAAAATAAGAAATAAACACAGATAGGTTTTCTGTCGTATGTAAAAGTTAGAAAATGATAAATTTTTATATCCTACATTTTGATGGCATTTTACCTGCCATCAAAACACATTAAACAAGTGAGAATTTTATAGCAAAAAGCAGAACATGGTGCCAAATACACTATTATGTATAAATATATAATGCTATATGTTATAAAAATTTCTTCATTACATACAGTGCATTCAATTCCTTGTGTTGTTTTATATCCCCATACTACTTATGCAAACAGTAAATAATCTTCTACCAGTAATACTGTCTATTTTTTTGGAAGTGATCCATTAAAAGAAAATTCCAATTCAAATAGAGCAAAGCTCTGCAATGCCCCCACCATTTCAATACATGGAAAAGTTGCTGTTTGATTCCATTTGTTTAGGTATTTTTGGTGATTTAAATACATGGTGGTGAAGCAATCAGAAGAGAGATTTCAATTCTATAGCAATTGTCCTACTATCAGTGCAAAATTAGAACTAGCCAGATAAATACATGGTCAGGAATATACAGCTCGCTCTCACTCTCTCTCCGTATGTTGCAGATGCATAATTTGTAGAAGTAAAACCAAATGCACAAATCAGAAAGGCAGTTTTTGGTTCAAGTATAATTGCCCTCAAATTGCATTCATAGTGCAATTTGTGAGTGCTTATACAGAATTGCCTAATTATACTCGCTGAGTTTTACCCTCAATTTGAGTGTGCATAGAATTGCGGTTTTGTGGCAGTCTATGTGGACTGTTCTCAGAACATGCCCCAATGAGTGCAATGAAATTTCCTTCTGAGAAAATATGCACCTGGTTGCACTGATACTAAATTGATTTAAAGAAGCAGCTAATAAGGATGGCACACAATAAATTAATAAGGAATAAATTAATGAAAATAGCAAGTTTATGCAGATAAAACTATGGGCTGATTTACATGAACAAAAAACAAGCAGAACGTTGCCTGCTTTTTTTAAAAGAGAAAGCTAATATAATGTATGGCAACAATTTAAATAAAATATTCTTTTCTAAGTTTGTTTGACAACAATTTTCACATCGATATCCTGATGTTCCAATGTCTGTAGGATACAATAAAATAGCAAAGTTATGTACCAGCTAGCATAGTAACCCAGAACAAATTTGGAACAATAAAATTTATCAACAGTCTGAAAGAAGTCACTAACAAAAGCATTTTAAAAATGTGCTAATTAAGATTTATTCTATTCGATTCTGTTCTACAGTATTTTAATATAGCAATATTTAATCCTTGGATGAATACTGTAGTAAACCAGGAAGGTTTCTGAGGCCATCCTACAACAATTGACCTTTTGATCTTCCAATTTCATTTGCCCTAAATGTTAATTGACTTGGAAAAAGCAGCATATTATCCTTTTAAGAGTTGTAGGAGTGGGGTAAAGAAAAATGAAAAGAAACTGATCTGAGCATGCCAAAATCAGCATCAAAGCTCTGTTAAATCATAGTGCAGTGGAGCCAGAAATTAGAATCAAGAAAGGGGAGTTAAATAAAGGAAAAAACACTGATATGAAAGAACTCCAGTGACATCTACAGGCAGTCTAACTGGAGGACTGGCTAAATATTCCAAAATATCAATCCTGGATACAATATGCATACTTTCTGATTTACTGAATTCAGATTTCTGATAATACCATCTCTAAAGAGAAACTAATACATAGTAGCTTGAAATGTAACTGCATACAATATATAGGAAATTTTCAATATCTTCACATCATATTGTTTTAGATATTTATAAGAAAGAAAAGGATTAACAATGATAGTGTATTTTTTCCAACTAAAACAAATATTAAATCTTCTGTTGTGCAATACATAAACTGAAAGAATTTCCATATTCTGGTATTGTACAATATTCAATTTAATATGAAACATACAGGACTTAGCGCTGAAGTATTTAATAAGACATTGTATTATTAAATAGCCAATTTAGATTCATATTACTGTTGTAATAACAAACTATTATAACAATATGATCAATATGGATGATGTTAATTGTACAAAACATTTTAAGGCAATGTTTATGACAAATGACTCCGCATAATCTGATTATTTATCACTTAAAGGTTGCGATGTTCAATGTGCCAAAGAATAATTGCAATCCCTAGAGCTTTTATATAAGAAGAAATTAACCGATCCATAATGACTAGGGGTTAAACTGAGACAGGAAGAAAAACAATACTAACTAATACTTGCAACAAATTGTATGTTCTTAAGTTATCTCTCAGGTGACCTATTCACATGATTGTTTTATGTGAAGAAAAAATAAATTACTTTGACCTTCTTCAAGGAAGCACACTACAGCAAATTATGTACACAGATTATGTGGCAACCTTTAAATACATTAAATGACTATTTCTGTAATTGCATTTTTTATATTTGTTTTAATCTCTTCTGTACACACACACACAATTTATGGCTGAATAGCATTGTCATTAGAGCATCACCGTTGATGCAGGGGACTTGCCCCCCACAGAGAGGGCTCGCAACCTGGGAATCCTCCTGGATGTACAGCTGTCGCTTGAACATCACATTGCGGCCGTCTCCAGGGGGGCGTTTCATCAGATCTGTCGGATCTACCGGTTGCGGCCCTTTCTGGATCGGGACGCCTTGCGCACGGTCACTCAGGCCCTTGTCACCTCTCGCCTGGACTATTTTAATGCCCTCTACATGGGGCTCCCTGCGGGGAGCACCCGGAGACTCCAGCTGGTGCAAAATGCAGCTGCGCGGGTGATCATGGGGGCATCGCGTAGCGCCCATGTGACGCCTCTCCTGCGTGAGCTGCATTGGTTGCCGGTGGCTTTCCGGGTTCGCTTTAAGGTTCTAGTTTTGACCTTTAGGGCGACCCATGGCATGGGACCAGGTTACCTGCAGGACCGCATTCTACCAGTGATCTCCAGCAGGCCAGTGCGTTCACATAGAGAGGGTCTGCTCCGGGTGCCGTCGGCCGCTATGTGTCGTCTGGCGGCACCGAGGAGTAGGGCCTTCTCTGTGGGGGCCCCTGCCCTCTGGAATACTCTGCCACCGGAGCTTCGTACCGGCACGGACCTGAGGGCCTTCAGGCGCGCGTTGAAGACCTGGCTCTTTGAGCAGGCCGGCCTGGGCTGAGATGGTTTTAATTGGTCTCCATATTATTTTTAACTTTAATTTGGGGTTTTAAGGGGGGGGGGGCTTCTTATTTTTATTAATCAGCCAGCATCAAATTTAATACTTTTTTAACTTTTGTACTGTTTGTGGGGTTTTAGATGGGCTGTGCACCGCCCTGAGTCCCTCGGGAGAAGGGCGGTATATAAATTGAAATAATAAATAAATAATAAATAAATAAAATAAATATCAGCTGACACCCACCTTATTAGTCCTTGGTCAAAGGCTCTCCCTCAATTCTTCACTGCTTATCTCAAATATGAGAGTGATATGAGCTAGGACATTCATGCCAACTTAGGCATTGCTTAGATGAATAAGATCTGTATCACATATTGAGGAAGTAGGACAATTTGACAATAAATGGACTATTAGAATAAATTAAAGCTGGACAAGGCAAGAAAATCTGCAATTGATGGAATAGTACAGTAACAGTAGATAATGAGAGGGAATGTATGAAACATATGAGGAAGCTATGTATGGACAGAAGACCTGCATCCACAATAACTGAAAAACCAATAGTTATTCAACACTTTAACATAGTGAAGAGGAAGCTGTTCTCACAACTTGAAATTGATCAACTATATATTAAACACTAGAACAAATAGATATACATCCAAATCTTGAAGCTATAATATCACTACTACCCCTTCCATTACAGAACAAAGCAGCTGTAGATTATGGATTAAAGATTATGGATAAACTAGCTACAGTCAACCCAGTTGCCAAAAGGCTAGAGGAGATCAAGTGGCATCAAGTGCAGCATATACAAAATGATGCACTATTCCTATTGCTATTCTGCATAGGCTTGAACCCCTTCAGCATGTTAACCATAAATATTAAATATGTATACAGGTTCAACAATGGAACTAATATCAGACATCTTTTCTCTATGGATGACATCAAGCTGTATACTAAGAGTGAATAAGGCATCAATTCACTGGGCTACCTGATTCAGATGTACAGTGAGACTTTGGGTTACCATTTGGACTGCAGAAGTATGGATGAATGATTGTAAACTGAAGTTAAAAAGTAAAATAAAATAAAGAGTAAGGTAGTTAAGACTGATGGAGTCCAATTAGCAGCAGTTCTCATGGCAGACATACAGGCCAGTTACAAATATCTTAATATCTCATAAACTATGGTGGGAACTATGATGAAAAGACAAGGAACACTGTACCATCCAAGTACTCCAAAAGGATAAAACTAGTCCTGAAAAGCCAGCTTAATGGGAAGAAGAAGATCCATATCATCAACATGTGTGCCTTGTCAGTTATCAGATATCCTGCAGGTATAATGAATTGGCCAAAGGAGGACATGGAAGCTACCAATGTAAAAATCTGAAAACCTATATTAATATATAGAAGTTTCCACTCCAGTTCCAACTCCCCTAAACAGTTCAGAAAAAGGGCAGTCAGGCCTAATGAGTGTCCAAGTCACTATCCTGAATGAAATTCAGAACATCCAGGAATAAATAAGTAAGATTACACCCAAAGATGGGGCTACTGAAAGAATGCCTGTGTGATATGGAAAGAAGATCAAGCAGAGAAAATTCCATGGCAAAACAAGACCCTGCATGGAACAGACCGTTACCTGAGGTAATAGACATTGGGAAATCCTATCAGTTGCTGGAAAGATCTGGATTAAAAGACAGCACTGAAGCACTAATCATGGCAGCACAAGAGCAAGCATTAAGCACCAGATTCAGAGAAGCAGTGGTCCAAGGTGAAGGCTATGAAGAGGGGGTTCACAGACAGTTCAATAAATAATGGCAGATAAGATGCAAGCAGGTACAGCATATACTGAATGGCACCAAATAGCTTATATTGTTTATAGGAACATCTGCGTAGTGTATGGAATAGATCCACTCATGTCCAGATTGGTGGTTGCACAGAAAATCATGGTGAATAATAGGAATAAGAGCCGTGGTGGTGCAGTAGTTAGAATGCACTATTGCAGACTAACTCTGCTCACATTGCCAGGAGTTGGATTCCTTTGATCCTGATCAGCTCAAAGTTGACTCAGCCTTCTATCCTTCCAAGGAGAGTAAAATGAGGTCCCAGATTGTTGGGGAAAATATGCTGACACGGTTATGGAACTTCCAGGTCCACATGGACAAGCTAATACTGGCCAACAAACCAAACACTGTGATAATAGATGAAGATCTGAAGACAATTTTGATGATAGATGTAGTGATACCAAATAACAACAACATCAGAAAGAAAAATTATGAGAAGCTGAACAATTACCAGGGTCTGAAGGAAGAACTAGAGAGGATGTGGAAAGCAAAGGTCAAAGTGATCTCAATAAGCAATAAGAACAGCTGACTCCTAAACTGAAAGATTGGCTCCAACAGAATCCAGGAACAACATCACTTTCCTGCAGAAGAATACAGTGCTAGAAACAACTAAGATACTGTGCAGAATTCTCAAATTCCCAGCATCTGGCAGAGGAGCCAAGATTGAGGCATACCACTCAGAGAAAGTAAATTCTATAAATATATATTTAAACACATGAGAATATTTGGTGTTGCAAAATATATTATTAACATTTACAAAAAAAATATGCATTTTTTTCTACAAGTTATGCAAGGATCAGAGAATTCATAGAATCTTCAAACAGGTTATTTATTAAGTGTTGCCCAGCAGGCCTAAAGTTTTGGTCATTGTGTTAGCAGCAGAATAGATTTTTGTTTACTGTGTATTTTATTATCACTGTGTTAGCCAGGTTTATAGTGCCCACCCACAGTCCATGAAGAATAACTGGAGAAGCCAGGAAAGTCAGATCATTGAAATCAATTGACGCAAAGTAACAGAGGCATAGCTGGGATTGAGGAAGAAGCAGGCAGGGTGCCTTCAGGGAGCTCTAATAGCCTATCTGCTGCTTGCTCATTTCCATTCTAAGTAGGATTGTGCTGCTTGTCACTGCACAGCTTTCTGATTCAGTTCAAAGCTATGCATACTCATTTGCAAGTAAATCCCACTGATTTTGAGAGCGCTTACTATTCTGGGGCGTGCTTAGTATCGCAGCATAATGTTACCATTCAACATGTGTGATTAGCAGCTACCAAAAAATAGACATATATCCAATATTGCATTAATATCACAAACGCTGTTCTTTTCATTCCATACAGTCTATTAGTATGTTTATTAGTTCCGTAGACTTTATCATATTATTAATAATAATATAATGTGTGGAAACAAACAAGTGGACCATGTGCTATTGCAGGGGTCACCAACCTTTTGGACCTCAGGGACCACCAAACTCATAATTTTAAATCCTGGGGACCACTAATATGAATTTTGACTGTCAGTGGCTTGCTGACATTGGTGGGAGAGTATCTCTCTCTCTCTCTCTCTCTCTCTCACACACACACACACACACACACATAAACACAGAGGCAGGGGTGGGATTCAAATTTCTTAACTACCAGTTATGTGAGTGTGGCCTAATTTGTGGGTGTGGCTTGGTGGTCATGTGACTGGCTGGACATGGCTTTTTATGTAAATATTATAAATATTTATATAAATATTGATTTTTTTTTAATAAAAAAGAGCAACTTTTACCCAAAATCAGGCAAAGCAGGCAGGCGGATTAAGCTGCTCATAGAATCACAGATTCAGAGATCTATCTTTCTGCCATCGGCTAGCTGAATCTGTCACATAAAATTTGCCTGCAAGCAAACTCATAAAATTTGCCTACAAGCAAACTCACAAAATTAACTCACAACACACCATGTATGTAAATATTTAATTTTTTATTTTAAAAAGAGCAACTTTTACCCAAAATCAGGCAGAGCAGGCAGGCAGATTGAATTATTCACAGAATCACTGATTCATTCAGAGATCTGATTCATTCAGAGATACGCACAGTCACTCATGCCCTGGTCACCTCCCGACTGGACTACTGTAACACCCTCTACATGGGGCTTATTCCCGAATGTATCAGTTGTACTGAAGGGATCTGGTTGGGGAAGACAATCTAATCTACATAACTCTGTAGTTTCCTATCTCCTTAAAAGTATGTTTTCCCTGGTTATATTGGCATCTACCTACCCAGTTCATGTTTATGTGTATTCACATAAGTTATTCATTGTTTTAGAGTAAAGCAATACTAACAAAGAAAATACTGTATATCTTTTAAAAAAATCTGGAATTGATGCACATTTGTTACAGGGTTATTAAGGTACTCAAAATATCCAAGGTTGTTAAGCTACTTGTACTTGAAGTAGTACAGCTCATTAAGGATTAAATTATTAAGAATGAATATTTAATATAGTGTTGATATCTTTGGCATATTTAATAATCTAATCTAGTGACAGAGGAAATTCAGAGACAGGAACTGCACATATATTATTATTATTACTTATGATACAATTCAATGATTATAAAGACCTTTACCAAGATTTGTAGGACATATGGTAAATGTTCAGAATATACCATTTAGTAGAAGAAATCTAATGTTTTGCCATTTGGTAATAAGATATTTATGAAAGACATAAAATGCATTTTTGCTCAGGCTTGATTAAATACCTGACAGTAATTATTTCTTGAAAATATCTTGTATGGTAAATATTAATATTTCAAACTGTATAGCACTAAAACATAGGCACAGTAAGAAGTGGATGAAAATAGATGGGAATTGGAAAGAAAAATAAATGTAGCAAAAATGACCGTGGTTTCAAGATACAGAGAGGGATGGAGGGCAGGAGAGAGAGAGAGAGAGACTAAAATAGTAAATATTGTAATTGTAGCAAATAATATTAATACATAGATGAAGGGACTGCCACAGAAAGGAAGGAATCAAGCTATTTTCTAAAGTGCCTGTAGGCCAAACAAGAAATAATAGATGGAAACTGAACAAGGAGAAATTTAACCTGGAAATAAGGAGAAACTTTCTGACAGTGAGAACAATCAACCAATGGAACAGCTTGCCCTTGGAAGTTGTGGGAGTGCCACCACTTGAGACTTTCAAGAAGAGATTGGCCTGTCATTTGTCAGAAATGATGTAGGGTCTCCTGTTTGAGCAGGGAGTTGGACTAGATGACCTACAAAGTCACTTCCAACTCTGATTATTTGTTATTTGTAAATTTCTATGTAATGGTTAAACAATAAACACTTTTCTCTCAAAACTACAGCTTTCATATGATTTATTTTAATTTTCATTATTTTAAATTGTATTATTGAACATATTTGTTAATTTCAATAATGCTGAATGTATTACAATGAATAGGATATTAAATATATAGTATTTACACCCAAGTGGAAAGTAATTAATTAAGCATCCTTGGAATTCTAGTATATATTTGGTTCCATTATTATAGCCATAACTTTTATTTGATATTTCCAAAACTGGAAAGATTTGGACATTATTTGTAAGTAATTAAATTGCATCTTAGTTCACATGAGAAATTTTTTGATTCTGAAGTCAATTGCACTAGTTCACATAGCTTGCTCTTGAGCATTAAAATCAAGCCTTCAATTTCTTTTTTTAATATTTCAGTTAAATATCATTGGCAGCTTGTATCTTTATCTACTTTTACAATCATCTTTTTAAGAAATTGAACATGTAATGCTTTTCCTTGCCAGTATTCATTTCATATTTTTATTAAATTATTTTGATTTTCACTTTTTGTTTCCTGCACATTTAGTAATTTCTAATTTTAGCATCAATACTTATTTTTGGCTGTCTTTTATTTAATCAGCCAATACATGCTTTTCTTCTGCAACAATTGTTTAACTTGAAGTAAATCTTTGCCTCGGTTTCTGCAGGGCAAACATAATCTGTCAGTAACACTGTGGAAATGTTATGCATAGTGAATAGTCATTAGTTTTCATATTTTTCACTCCAAGATTTCAAGTTCAGCTTATGCCCTGTTAAATATTCAAGCAACATATTGTATACAGATATGGGCCAGGTATTAACAGCTTTTATAATATTTCCACTAGCCCTTTTATATCCTTTGGATGTATTCTTTACTAACTAGATTTTTAACTTGTCCATATTTGATGTCATCCAAAATGCCCAGATACCTTTAGGCTGTATTCTGATGGCTCCTAATAATTTGGTTCTTAAGAATTTCAATTCAATTACTGTTTGGATTTCAACCTTATTTATTGATACTGTAGCAGATTTCTCTAGGCCAAATTTCATTATTAATAATTACTACTATGGGTCATCACCAAGATAAACATCTTGTCCTGTGTTGTCTTGTGTTGTAACTGGATTTTGCATTTTTATCCACCTATAGAATCCTTGCCAAAGACCTGGGATAGTGAGATGTTGTTTTTTAATGATATTGAAGTATCATCACAGGATGCAAGCTGTTCCAAGTAAAGTATCTTTTGCAACTAATTTTTTTATGATTTCATCAATGCCAGTGATTTCCAAGTGGTGCTCCAGATATTGGAATGCATCCAAGGCACCTATTGCTTCTATCTTTGCTTCCCTTTGCCCCATCATTGTATTTCTATTTGCAGGTTTAGTATTTTGTATTTTTTTTATTTGTTTGATTTGATTTGTCAATAGCTTATAAGATAATAGGTATAAGTATAAACATGAGTAAGAATACAGGAAATAGGTATGAATAAATGGGGACAATAGGACAGGGACAGTAGGCACACTTGTGCACTTATGCATGCCCCTTACAGACCTCTTAGGAATGGGGTGAGGTCAATAGTGGATAGTTTGAGCTTAAATGAGTGGGGGTTTGAGGATGTAACTACAGAGTCAGGTAGTGCATTCCAGGCATTGACCACTCTGTTGCTGAAGTCGTACTTTCTGCAATCAAGTTTGGAGTGGTTTACATTGAGTTTGTATCTGTTGTGTGCTCTTGTATTGTTGATATTGAAGCTAAAGTAGTCATTGTCTGGTAGGACATTGTAGCAGATAATTTTGTGTACTTTTTTTCTCCAGTTCCTTCTCTTGTCTTTTCTCCAGGTACTGCCACCTCCATTATCCACATTTTTGTCTTTCTTATCAACAATTGTTAGGTCTGGGGTATAATGTATGTCATAGTTCTGAGTAATGCTCCCAAACAATTCAAGACTCTGAGGCCTTGGCTTCCTCAAAAATCCTGCTTATTGGGTACATCATATCAGCATGGTCAAATGTCAAACCAAAACTGAATAATTCCTGCATTTTTGGTATAATTAAAGAATAGATACTTGCCACCCCCTTGTATCACAAATCATGTTAGCCAACCAAACCAGAGATAAACTTCTCAGCATTCGCTCCTACCATTGCTAGGGCATGTTGATCTGGCCTTGGTTCTCAGGAACCTTATCATTGGAGAAAAACATTGTACATTCCATAAGTTTCCCTCCCCCATAAGTATGGCAACAAAGAAACAAAGCAAGAAAATATGGCTTCAGCTAGAGTTGTTTCAAGATTTGACAATGTGTTTCTAATAGAAATCTAAACCAAGAGATGTTTTATTCCCAAATTATCAATCCAAGGTTGGGGATATTTCTAAGTAAATCTTTTATTTGCAATCATATTGCCCTGTTATGGAATAAACAGGGGTTGCATAAATTGATATCTTTTATCTGTCTGTATTCTGTACTGTGGGTAGATTTTGTCTTCTGTAGAGATGCAGATAGATAAACTCAACAAAACATTCATACAAAGTCTTTATTATTGGTTCATCAGGTATCCTCATAACTCACATTTGTGATGAAGTTCTTAATGTCCAATCCTTTGCATATCTGTCTTGTAGGTAAAAAGATGGTTATTTCCTTATCCCTTTTCTCCCATCTCGTAGCGGTAGAGTTAGAGCAGTTACCACGAGTCCGTGAGTTCAGGCAAGAGTAAGGAAACCTCCCCCAACCCACCGAGGGTCAATTTAATGAGCAATCAGGATTACAGATGTGGTCACGTGACATGAATTACGTTTCCCAGGATACCTTAACTGCATTTACCATGATGCATTCCCTTAAAGGGACCGCTCACAATTGCTAACTAACTATCCAATTCCCATACACTGGCTGGACAGCACACTCCCCGCCTGGAATTGTAAATTCCACTATTAAGAGAAGAAAAAAAGGAATTGACTATAAACTAAAATAAGCAGTAGACAGTAATACTAACTGAATAGCAGATAACGATATAACTAAGATAAACAGTTAGCTACATAACTAAGAGAAACAGTAAACATTAATAAAGCATCAAACAAAGCAAAGCATGCAAAGCTTGAGGTTCAATCTTCAAATTCAGCTTCTTGGTGCAAGTCTGCTGGTCACCTCTGGTGGCCTTTTAGGGTGTACAGGCACTCTTGGTGGCAATGGTGAAAGTCTGGTGGTTGCTTCTGGTGGCCTTTAAGGGTTGGAATGGTACTCTTGCTTCCATGGTGTCAAAGGGCATCGGGAAGCTGTTGGAAAGGGTGTTGCAGAGGCATATGTCTATGTAGAGCATCTTAGTGGACGCCTGGTGGTTCCTGGTGGTTTAGGGTGTCCTAGTGAAAGTGTACTGGTCACTGGTGGCCTTTTAGGCTGGAATGGCATTCTTGTTTTCGAGGCTGCTAAAGGACATTGGAAGGCTGTTGGAATTGATGGTGCTGTCACTGTGTTTGTTTTGGGTTTGTCTGAGGAGCTTTCCACAGATGTTTACAAAATAAACTGGACTGGTTATCAAGTCTCCATAGTAACAAGATACGAGTGTCTTGTGAAGTTCTGTTTTACTGCGCATGTGTGCAGGGGAGGAGTTTTACTTCTACTTCATCTTTCATTATAGTTTCTTTTGATTGCTTAGTAGGATGGTACTGCTGTTTCTTTTGTGTCTTAGTTATTTTATAAATAAAGTATGCTGGCAACAAAAAAACACGATCCATTTCCTCTAATTTATAAAACTGAATGTTTTCGTTTTGACATGGTAGCAGAGGATGGTTTATCTTCATTTGGATTGCCAGCTAATCTGTTGTTTTGATTAATTAGATTACAAAGTCTGAGGACTTTGTAATTAATTTTTGATAAACTCTACAATGCTAAGAAAGAAAGGCAAAGCAAAGCAGAGAGCTCGGTCAGCGGAAGATTTATTGTCATTTTCTGAAATTCCTGAAGAGATAAGAAGTCCGCTGGCTACCGCTACTCATTTGAAGGAGGAAGCTGCCGTAGGAGGACAAGATAGCAGGTCTGTACCAAGTTTTATTTATGATGCATGCTATCAAACTCAGCCTGAGAAACCAGAATATGAAAAGCTTGGAGCTAAACCTAAAGTTATCCAGATAGCTGATAGTTTTTCAACAAAAGAGAAAGGTGAAATTTATTATTCTACATTGAGTCCTGAGATGCAGGATTATATGCAACAGATTGCAGTTTTTGAAGAAAGCCTACAGCAAGCTAAGGCCTATGCACTGTCTTCTCAGCAAGATAAGGGTGTGATTAGGGTTCCTGAGTCCTCCATCTTGCCTTCTTCATTGAAGCCAAGGGTCCACCCACAAATTTGTCACATGGGAGTGGTGTCAGACCAATCAGAGCAGAGAGCTATGCCTACATCACAGATACCTCATGATATGTCTCGTGATGCTGACTCAGTTGAAAGAGCTTCTGCCATTTCTAATGTTGCAGCAACATCTGCTGGTGATTAGTGTGAAATACAGGAACAATTACAAAATTTGCAAAGTGCATTTACAAAGTTGTCAAGGAGTCAGTCTGCTGAACAGATGTCTCCATCAAGCCAGCCAGTGCCAGCATTCATTTATTTATTTATTTATTTTTCATATTTCTATACCGCTCCCTCTCCCAAAAAGGGACTCAGGGCGGTGTACAGCCTAATAAACACATAAAATAGATACAAGTTAAATAGAATTTAAAACCAAATTAAATACATATATGGCTGCATCCCGTCCGACTATAATTAAATATTTAAAATCCGGGATAGATAAAAATTTAAAAATCAGATTTAAAATTAAAACCCTTATTGAATTTAAAACCCCAGAAACCCTTACTGGGCCAGGCTGGCCTATTTAAAAAATAGGGTCTTAACTGCGCGCCGGAAGGTCAGGATGTCTGTCATGGCTCATATCTCCGGGGGGAGATCATTCCAGAGGGAGGGGGCTCCCACAGAGAAAGCACGCACCCTCGGGGCCGCCAGCCGCCAGCGATCAGGCGGCGGTACCCCAAGTAGGTCGACCCTGTGGGAGCATACTGGGCGGCGGGAGGTTGTTGGTGGCAGCAGGCGGTCCCGTAAGTACCCAGGTCCCGAGCCATGGAGCACTTTAAATACCATCAGTACCACCTTGAATCGAATCTGGAAGGCCACAGGAAGCCAGTGCAGCCTGCGGAGAAGTGGTGTTACGTGCGCGCCCCGAGGGGCACCCACGATCACCCACGCGGCTGCATTCTGAACTAACTGCAACCTCCGTAGACTCTTCAAGGGGAGCCCCATGTAGAGAGCATTGCAATAATCCAAGCGGGAGACAACGAGGGCGGAAGTGACTGTGCGAAGTGCGCCCAGATCCAGAAAGAGCCGCAACTGGTAGATCAGACGAATCTGATAAAAAGCCCCCCTGGCGACGGCTGCAATATGTTCTTCCAAAGACAGCCGCACATCCAGGAGGACACCCAAATTGCGCACCCTTTCCACAGGGGTCAATACCTCTCCCCCCACGGCCAGCAAAGGAACAAGCTGGTTGTATCTGGGCGCAGGAAACCACAGCCACTCGGTTTTGGTCGGGTTGAGACGAAGCCTGTTATGACCCATCCAACCCCGCACAGCCTCCAGGCACCGGGTCATCACTTCGACGGCTTCGTTGGGGTGGCCCGGGGTGGAGATGTACAGCTGAGTATCATCAGCGTACTGAGGGAACTCCACCCCAAAGCCATGGATGATCTCACCCAGCGGCTTCACATAAATGTTGAACAGCAGGGGCGAGAGCACCGACCCCTGAGGCACCCCACAAAGCAGGGGCCTTGGGGTCGATCTCTGCCCCCCTGTCAACACAAATTGCGAACGGTCAGAGAGGAAGGAGGAGAACCACCGTAACACGGTGCCTCCAACCCCCAACCCCCCCAACCGCCCCAATAAGATACTGTGGTCGACAGTATCAAAAGCCGCTGAGAGATCTAACAGGACCAGGACAGAGGAACAACCTCTGTCCCGCGCCCTCCAGAGATCATCCACTAACGCGACCAACGCTGTCTCCATGCTGTGCCCGGGCCTGAAGCCCGATTGGAGGGGGTCGAGATAACTCACTTCATCCAGGTACTGCGGGAGCTGACGTGCCACCACACTCTCTACAACCTTTGCAACAAAGCGAAGATTGGAGACAGGACGATAATTTGATAATAATGCTGGATCCAGGGACGGTTTCTTGAGGAGGGGCCGCACCACTGCCTCCTTCAAGGCGGCGGGTAAAAGCCCCTCTCTCAAGGAAGCGTTTATAATACCCTGGAACCAGCCTCGTGTCACCTCCCGAGTGGCCAAGACCAGCCAGGAGGGGCACGGGTCCAGCAAACAGGTGGTGGCATTCAGTCCCCCCAGTATCCTGTCCACGTCCTCCACGGTAACAGGATCGAACTCAACCCAGTTGACCTCACCGATATCCACCCCCGCCCCCCCTCCCGGAGATGCCCAGTCGGAGTCCAGCTCATCCCGAATCTGAGCGATTTTGTCCTGCAGAAACCTAGAAAACTCCTCAGCCCATCCCTGCAAGGGATCCTCCCGCGCTTCCACCTCCAAAAGGGAGCGGGTCACCCTAAACAGGGCGGCTGGGCGGTTTTCCGTGGACGCAATAAGGGTGGAGAGGTAGGTCCTCCTCGCCATCCTTATCGCCACTAAATACGTCTTAATATAAGATTGTAATAGTGTTGCACACCATGCAACATTTGAGAGGACCGACTGCATTGAAGGCTCCAGTAAGGTGTAATTTCCGAAGAAATGCCTTCATTCCAAGGATGCCAAGATGCTACGTCTGTGGTCATCTGGGACATATCGTCCGTGATTGTCCCCAGCGATCTCTAGCACCTGTCACAGTCTTTTCCATTACAACGATAAGGCAGCGTCTGGGTCATCTAAGTGGGAGGCATAAAGTGCCTGCGTTGCTGTGGCAGACTGCGGCCCTAGCCACATACACTCAAGTGTATGAGTGCTTCATCGGATTTGAGGCATGTGGCCTTTTTTGTGCTAGGGGATGCTATGCGCAGGTAGCAGAAAGTAGAATTCCTGATGAATTTAGTACTTGAGCACGTAGGTTGCGCTGCAGAGTCTGGGCGGTGCTAGCACAGAACACAGTTATCGCTGCTTCTAGAGTGCGTTGTGTGCTTGCTACACAAGGAGGTGCTAGAGGTTGCATTGAGAAGTCTGAAGACTTGGGAGCTAAAAGCAGAAATTTGCCTGTTAGTGTTGCTTTCTATACGAGGTGGCACTAGAGGGTCTGGAAGACGCAGTTGCTACGCCCATGTTAGGTTGCAGTTAATCCTGGAACCTTGAATTAAATTGTTTAAATTTTCCACAATAGTTGCAAAAAAAGGATTTTCATTTGCAAACATGTATTTGAAAACTCTGGGAAATTTCTCCTTGAGCACCAGATGTTGCTTGGGCTGCTTTAAGACTCAGAAAATCTTACAGAGTCCTGCTGAAATTCCCTTTCTGGAGTGTAAGCAATAACAATTCAGCAGAGATGACGTAGAACTCAAGAAAGCTAGCAGGAAAGAGTCTCTCTCTGTTTAAGGGAACAAAGTAAGTCACTGTAGGTTTTTTTAAGCCAAAAAGAAACACTTTCTTGGATTGGCTTTGTGTTTTGGAGGCAGGAAATCTACATTTGTAAAGAGCTTTGAGACAAAGGCCTTCGTGGCATGAAGTATTTTTATGGCTGGCATCCATAAATGCCAGCCATTTGGTTGAAATTGCCAATGTAATGTAGTCTTTTTCTCAGAAGGAAGAAGAGAGAAAAAAAGGAAGCCAAATTTTCTTTAACTGCTGTAAATACATTTAGTTTCTAGCTTTTAGCCCACAAAGGGAGATTGCCTTCTTATCTGCATTAGAAAAGCAGTTGGTAACTGGAGGAATTTAGAGACAAATGGAATGCTTGGCCCCTCCCCATGCTTGCACGGATGAGCTCATTTTTAGTTAACAGCAATGTAACATGAGATAGAGCAGGTCTTTCACTGATGAGAGAAGGAGGGGGAATTTACTCCTTGCCGCCTTTAAAGGATGAGTGGTTTGATACAGACAAAGGAATCCAGAGTTAGGAAAGGAAGAGGAAAAAAAAGTGTTTTTCCTTGTTTAAGGGATGAAGACAACATTTGATTACTTCAAAGGAGAACGAGGCACAGAGGGAGTCTGAATTAATCATCTGTTTACTGCAGACAGAGATTCCAGATGCATCTACTTCTTTTGGGACTTCAGAAGTTCAAATTAAGCATCTTTTTACTGTTCTGTATTCTGTACAGTGGTAGATTTTGTCTTCTGTACAGATGCAGATAAATAAACTCAACAAAACATTCATACAAAGTCTTTATTATTGGTTCATCAGGTATCCTCATAACTCACATTTGTGACAAAGTTCTTCTTAATGTCCAATCCTTTGCATATCTGTCTTGTAGGCAAAAAGATGGTTATCTCCTTATCCCTTTTCTCCCATCTCGTACCGGTAGAGGTAGAGTAGTTACCACGAGTTCATGAGTTCAGGCAAGAGTGAGGAAACCTCCCCCAATCCACCGAGGGTCAATTTAGTGACCAATCAGGATTACAGATGTGGTCACATGACATGGACTACATTTCCCAGGATACCTTAACTACATTTACCATGATGCATTCCCTTAAGGGGACAACTCACAATTACTACCTAACTATCCAATTCCCATACACTGGCTGGACAGCACAAACACCATAATTTTGAAGATTTTTTTCATATTGTTAAAAATTCTTAAATATAGTTCAAATTACCATATTTTAGCACTATCAGACGTACTTTTCTCCACCAAAAAATTGGTTGGAAATGTCTGTGTGTCTTATAGAGCAAATGTTGCTGAAGCCCCACCTATCCACTGGCCCTCACCCTTCAGCCATTTTTTGCCTCTGCATGCCCCATTTTTGGCCTGTCCCAGGCAGCGAGGATCATCACTGCTGCTGCTGATCACCACCGATCACCAGTACCACTTATCCACCACTTGCACTGCAAATAGCGGAGTGGTGGTGACAAATGGTGGTGAGGGTGATCCAAGCTACCTGGAATGGGCTGAAAACATGCAGAGGCCGAAAATGGGGCATGTGGAGACAGCAATAGGTGGTGACAGCGGCGGTGATCCCCACAGCCTGAAACAGTTGATCGGCGGTATTCCGGGAGGCCAATCCAACCACCAATCATGCTAAATCAGACTGTGCTGAAACTGACCAGGCTGTTTGCTGTTTGCTAAAAAGAAGCAAATTGCTGGGAGGCAGAGACAGATTTTTTTTTTCTTGTTTTCTTCCCCAAAAGCTCGGCATATCTTATGGTCTGGAGCATCTTATAGTCCAAAAAATACGGTAAGCATAGAAAATAATACATAATGATATTTAGCAATAATGTGGAAGATCTTGGTTGGAAATACCATTATTTTGGACCGTGGAAGATTAGAGTTACTTTATCTAACTGGAAGACCTATCCATTTTGTTCAAAATGCAAAATAGTGTTTAAAATATGTAAATTGCCAATACAATGCAGTATTCCTGTGTCTTTAATAAAATTAGTGTAGAAGAGACATTTTCTCCTTTTCCTATCCTAGATTTGCTGTTGTAAACTCTTCACTGCAATTATTAAAGGTTGCTGGCATACTTTTTCCTTTATAATTTTAATTATACCTTCTAATTTGGAAGGGATGTGTTCTTAAATGATACAGGATTATGCTCTGAGCAACAAAAAAAAAATAAGTTTCTTTTTTTTCTATGCCTCGTATCCTATACATTTTGCATGTTCTATTTATTGACTGATCTATCTGCTATCATAATGTTATCTAATGCACCTTTCATATATTTCTATAATTAACAAACCAATAAGGCGTTTGATATATTTTCCTGCCAGACATGACATTTCATTAACCCAGATATGTAATCAGAAGTCCTGGGAGACATATGTAGCTATATAGATATACAGTATCCATAATATTCCAAAGCTTGTTTGCATTTGTAAATAAATACAGATGCAAACAAGTAAAAGGAAAATAAAAAAATCTAACATTTCTCTCCATACCTTTAACAATAGAATAATCACAATTAAAATTAACAATACTATATATATATTGAAATCCAGTTGAACATAATGTTTTTCACTAGGTGAATCTTTATTTTCATGCATACAATTTAAAATGTATAGATGTATATAATAATTTCAAGGTATTACCAGAATTGTGCATTTTAATTTGAGAAATTATACAATGAAAGAAACAATACGATTTTAGTAGAATATTTCATTACAGGTGTCAAGATGAACTTGAAAGAAAGCAGGCTGACTTCAGAGAATCTAACTTCCATGTGCAATTGCTTCCTTGAAAAATCAGATACTGGTGCGTGCTGATGGAGACATGAATTTTAGCACTGGACTAATCCAATTAATAGTTAGTTTAGAATCCAAGTTAATTTTATAGATGCCCAGCAGACATCCAATATAGCTAAATTAATTATAGAGAAGATGGCCACACAGTCTTCCGTTATTAGGAAAGCAAAATTTGTAAGAAAGAAGCTAATCTGAACAAAAGACACAACTACTTTCCAAAGATACTTGTGTATTTATATAGTTTCTCTACTGAATGTGTTCCTGTGATTAGAGGTTTATTACAATTTAGAGTCCAAATTTTGGTTCTGAAGTCCAAACAGAGTCTATCTTTGTCAAAGAAAAAAGAGGAAAGGGACAAGATAAAACAAAAAAACAACAAGAATTCCAAGTTTATCTACCCCTAGTTGCTACATTAGATAGACTACCCAAAGCCATGGCAATTGTATATGGGATCAGCAGACTTGACTCATTTAGAGGACCACTAGCTGTTCCCATCAGAAATATGGCAATTCAGTACCAAATAGCTTTCCTTATGCTGTAGCAGAACATATTATTTTCCATAAAAAATAACACTTTACTTCAATAAACAAGCTTGGTAAAATACATTCTGAAACAAATAGAAAAAAAGTGTCCCTGTTCAGATTGATAAAAGCTGGTGGTAGATCTGAGCAAACATAACTACTAAATGTGATACTAAAAATAATAATGACTGACATTTCTACAGCATCTTTCATTTCAAGTTCTTTCACAAGCTTCACATAATATTGATTTACAAAAGCTAAACCCAAACCTTGCAAAGATTAAGCATCTAAGTAGTCTGACATGCATGACTAGCACCATCACAGTCAATAAGAGGACTAGTCATGCATATAGCTACTCATATGCTCAAATTGATAGTGATATTGAACTAAAGACCCACATATCTAAGTTAACATTTCATCTCTTTATGTAACAAACTCTCAGAGTCAATCTTCCACAACAGCTTATTCTAAAGTCCAGGACAATTTTTATAATTACAAAAATTGAATGAGTCTTAAAAATATGGCTTGATTAAATTATACAACCTATCAAAAACCTCCAATGAATGACCTTTTACACAACTGTAGAAACAAAAAAATTTAATACACTAGTTGACTGCATTTTAGATATCATTTGAGTCACTCTCAAGAAATGGGGGAAGTGTACTATATATATATTCTTAGCCTTGTATGGAATAAGATAAGACAGTTTGGACAAATGAACCTATTACTACGCTTCGTATTAATAACATTAATTTTATTAAAATGTTAATCATCATTTAAAACTATACCTCTGGGAGATTAAAAATAAAGTACTGCAGTGCCATCTACTGATAATACAGAATTTTTTAAAAAAACATTTGAATTGCAGTTCTTCCTTCATCTGAATAAGAAAAAAAAAACAGTTACAAAATTCCAAAACATTATTTTAAAAACCCTTTGAAGTCTGCCATTTTTTTAGCCTGAATAAATTAACTAGTTTTGTTTAAAGTAATATCATATCATATCAAAAAGACCTTGACTATGTATCAGAATGGTCAAACAAATGGCAACTTCAAATCTCAACAAATAAATGCTCTGTCCTACATATTGGCAAAAAAAATCAGAAAATAAAATACAGGGTGAATAGTCAAGACCTGTTGATGATCCAAACTCTGTAAAGGACCTTGGAGTACTTATCTCTAATGACCTAAGTGCTAGAGCCCACTGTAACTACATAGCCAAAAAGATGTTAAGAGTTGTTAATCTAATCTTACATAGCTTTTTCTCTGGTAATATTACTAATAACTAGAGCATACAAAACATTTGCTGGACCAATACTTGAATACAGCTCGTTAGTCTGGAACCCACATTACGTATCTGATATTAACACAGTTGAGAAAGTCCAGAAATATTTTACAAGAAGAGTTCTGCATTCCTTTACTCCTTGCAGAATACCTTATGCCACCAGACTCGAAATTCTAGAAAACGTAGAACTACGCCGCCTTTGGTCCGATCTAAGTATAGTATATAAAATCATACATTGCAATGTCCTGCCTGTCAATGAATACTTCAGCTTCAACCATAACAACACAAGAGCAAACAATAGATAAAAACTCAAGGTTAATCGCACCAAATTTGATTGCAGGAAATACAACTTCAGCAACAGAGTGATCAATGCCTGGAATACTCTATCTGACTCCGTGGTTTCTTCCCCAAACCCCAAAAACTTTAACCTTAGACTGTCTACTATTGACCTCAACCCTTTCCTAAGAAATCTGTAGGGGGCATGTATAATTGCAGCAACGTGCCTACCGTCCCTGTCCTATTGTTTCTTTTATTTTTATTATATGTATCCATGTATTCATAACTATGTTTTTATTTATACCTATTATCTTGTAAGCAATTGACAAATTGACAAATAAATAAAAATAAATGCCATAATTGCTGAGATGTATACACAACACACCACACACACACACACACACACACACACACACACACGGTAACAGTTTAGGAAAGTTATGGCATTTGGGTAAGTCTAATTTGCTGAATGCAAATGTTTTTAACATCATCTTCCTCCTTCTTCTCCTCTTCCTCCTCTTCTCTTTTCCCAGGGAAAATGAGTTTTCACATTTAAGACAAAAATATTAATAGTGAAGTTCTGCTTTAAACCCAGTACCTGGTTTATTTCCCAGTTCACTAGTTCAAATTAATGCTTTAAAGTAGTATCAGTTTTGTTTGTGTGCTAATTTTGATTATCAAATTTACTAATTCCATTCTTTAAAAAGAAAGGTGGGAATAATAGCATCCTCATCGTTTTATCCAGAAAGAAATTATTTTGTTCCTTTTTCCCACCAGACTGCTTTAGACAGAGATGCAATTATGTTAGAAAAGCAACTGTTAATGCTACCCTATAAGAAATTCTCTTGAAAAGAATGCCAAGCAGAAGAACCAATATTTGGCAGATTATCCAATCAGGTTTTCCACACTCATTCCCTTCTCCCCCCCCCCCACCCTTCAAATTCACATAGGATAACTTCAGGCAATACAGAATTGGAGTTCTATGTTTAAAATTATGCAAAGGAAAGAACATTTCTGAATAAATGTTCAGGGAATAAAACTGCTGAGCCTGCTAAAATTTGCCTCTTTTACCCAACTCTTCCATATCAGCCAAAGACAATTTTCTGCCTTAAAGGCAGCTTAATTTCTCCTGGTTTTTCACATCTTGAAAGATCTTGCAGTACAATTCAAATGTCAGTTCTTACTTTCCTTTATCTACAACTTGATGCTTCTGCCTGAAGCAGGTAGCCTTACTTGCTAAGCCATAAGCTCTTAAAACTTTAAAGCATTTTATCCCTCACATCTGGTTAGTTATCTTAATGGCTTTTCTAGCAGCAGCACAATGATCTGCTGAATATTACTTTTTTAAAAAAAATACTGAATTGTATAAAAATAACAAATCATTTCTCCTTCCAGTTGTTTCTGAGATTTCTTATACTCAAACACCAGAAATTTCCTTTCATACACTATCTCGTTATTTCTTAATCTCTATTCAAGATTCCTCCAATCCATGTTCTTACTGAATGAATAATTTCTGTGCTCATTGAGATTTATAGCTTGTTTTTCAGTGTGTTGTTCTGCATTTTGAAATAGGCCTCTATTATCTAATAATGATGGCTTGTAAATTAAATTTATTTTTAATGGCATAGTTAAATGCTAATTTATATTTTGGAGTTTTGTTTAATTCATTTAGTTGTAATGCAATCATTTTCTTTTATTAACTTACATTACCCAAAACCTGGAGCTGGAGACAATTAAACACAATAAATGTAACTCTGTGATTTGTTAGACATCCTAGGTTCTTAACCATCATCAGTCATACCTGATTATTTCTCAGAATACCTTTTCCAGAGGTGGTATTCAGCAAGTTCTGACCAGTTCTGGAAAACCGGTAGCGTAAATTTTGAGTAGTTTGGAGAACTGGCAAATACCACCTCTGACTGAAGATTTTACATATCCTTCCCTACCATGCCCATTAAGCAACACCCACAGAACCAGTAGTAAAAAAATTTGAATCCCACCACTGACCTTCTCACATAGGTAAATACCCAATCTCATAGTGATCTTTTACTTATAAGATGTTTTGAAGCATGTTTTACTTACAAGATGTTGTGAAAAACATCTTTCAATCAAGGCATCAAGGTACTTCAGTATTACACAGTGTATTTCAAACAATAGACAGCTATTTGTCAACGTATGTAACATTTAAAGAAATATAATACACACAAAAATAAAAAAATTATTGAAATACTGAACTAAAGAAGAAGAAGAAGAAGGTAGATCAAAGATTGAAATAATGTTGCTTCTGTTTGAAATTTGTAATCTGCAACTCTTACACTGCAAAAACATATGGACTACACAACTCGATCAGGGCAAAACAATAGACTCAATCTACATACACTTCTGTAAAGCCTTTGATTCAGTGGTACATGACAAACTATTCCTGAAACTAAAATCTTATGGTATCTCTAGACACCTGCATAACTGTCAAACAGGCAACACATGGTCAAAATTGGGAGCATCCTATCAAATCCTGTACCTGTCAACAGTGGTGTCCCCCAAGGCTTTGTTCTAGGACCAACTCTCTTTATACTCTACATAAATGACCTCTGTGATCATATTCAGAGCAACTGCGTTCTCTTCGCCGATGATGTAAGCTATTCAACACCAACAATACTCTTACCCTTCAAAAAGACCTCGACTATGTATCACAATGGTCAAACAAATGGCAACTTCAAATCTCAACAAATAAATGCTCTGTCTTACATATTGGCAAAAAAAAATCAGGAAATAAAATACAGGGTGAATAGTCAAGACCTTGTTGATGATCCAAACTCTGTCAAGGACCTTGGAGTATTCATCTCTAATGATCTAAGTGCTAGAGCCCACTGTAACTACATAACTAAAAAGGCATTAAAGTTGTTAACCTAATCTTATGTAGCTTTTTCTCTGGTAATATTACACTACTAACTAGACCATACAAAACACTTGCTAGACCAATACTTGAATACAGCTCATCAACCTGGAACCCGCATTATGTATCTGATATTAATACAGTTGAGGAAGTCCAGAAATATTTCACAAGAAGAGTTGTCCACTCCTCTACTCATTGCAGAATACCTTATGCCACCAGGCTTTAAATTCTAGACCTAGAAAACCTAGAACTAGCACTGCCTTCGATCCAATCTAAGTATAGTACATAGAATTATATATTGCAATGTCTTACCTATCAATGAATACTTCAGCTTCAACCACAACAATACAAGTGCACACAATAGATACAAACTCAAGGTAAACCACACCAAACTTTATTGCAGGAAATATGACTTCAGCAACAGAGTGGTCAATGTCTGGAATACTCTCCCTGACTCTGTGGTTTCTTCCCCAAACCCCAAAAACTTTAACCTTAGACTATCTACTATTCACCCCAACCCTTTCTGAAGAGGTCTGTAGGGGGCATGCATAATTGCACCAACGTGCCTACCGTCCCTGTCCTATTGTTTCTTTTTCTTTTTTCTTATTTGTATCCATTTCATGTATTCATAACCATGTTTATACTTATACCTGTTATCTAATAATCGCTTGAAAAAATAAAATAAATAAAAAAATATTTTCGTCTCAAGTGTCCCTGAAATCAACAGTAGTTATTTCCAACTAAATTGCCTAGGACAAAAGCCTCACATTCTTTTCCTAGCATTTTGTTCTACAGAATAATTTTGGGACACATTTAGAGTGAATATAAAAAGCTACCCTATAAGTTTTTTTAATTGCGTTAATTATTGGAGTTTCTACTGATTTGCAATGGAAGAACTTCTCCAGATCTGAATATTTTCCCAGCAAAAACCTATGCCATCACTTGCCGCTGCAACTATGGGGCTCCCCCAATATTTTTATATTATTGGAGATTGAAATATTCTGTCTTGCATGTCAGTACCCCAGGGGTGGGATCCGACCGGTGTAACTATAGGTTCAGTGATTTTACATTTTGCACTGTGCGCGCATGTATATCATCGTCAGCTTGCTGCCTGGACAGCTGAGCAGCACTGTGCGTGTGTCCGCAGTGGTTGAAAAAGCACTTTTTTCCTGCTTTTTCAACTGCAGCTGTGTCGCGCAAAGTAGCAGAGGTTGAAAAAGCAGGAAATAAAGGTCAGGTAAGAACCCGGGCGGGCGGGCAGGCAGGCCAAAACAGCAGCAGACAGAATCAGTTCTATGTCTGCTGCTCTTCAGAGCAACCTGTTCTACAGAGGTGGACAGAACTGGTAGAATCCCACCCATGCAGTACCCAGTTAGTGAGAATCTGGTGTGAGGAATGAATAGTGAAACAGGTTTTAAAACTATAACAGAATGTAATTCATTTGTAGCTTAGGATTGAACTATGGGATCTTTGGTGCCATGTGATTTCTGTTGTTTTCTTGCAGACATTTCATTACTAAAATAGACAATACCAGTGCTACTAAGAGGTGTGGTTTTCTCTCATTTTATATTTTAGTGGCTTAGTCTGTCAGTCCCAAAGGTGCTTTTTTTTCAAGAGGGAACTGGACTTTCTGGTTTTTCTTTGAAGATGTTTCGTTTCTCATCCAAGAAGCTTCTTCAGCTATGATTGGATGGTGAGGAATGAAAGGGTTTATACTTCTTGCAGACAGCTAAATATTTACAATCTTTTAGCAGGTCATTAAGATCACCTTTGGCCAACATAATATATGTGCACACTTCAAACCCAAGAATACACTAAGGCAGAAGCTTGCCCATCTCCAAAATAAAATACCAGACAGAAACTGAGAATGTGGTGTATGCAGTACAATGCAGTGAGCCTTGTACATTGGGGAAACAAAGCAACCATTTCATAAATATGTGGCACACATAGGAGAATAAACACATCAGACTAGATTCAACAGTTCATATTCATTTAAAAGACAAAGGCCACTCTTTTGAAGACAACAAAGTCTATATTTTGGACAGAGAGGATTGCTGGTTTGAAAGAGGGGTTAAAGAGACAAACTATGACAAAATCGAACAGTTTTCTCTCAAGAGAAGCGGAGGGATATGACTTAATCTATCTCCAATCTACAACACAGTCCTTTCAATAGTTCCACACAAATTTACATACTCAGGTGACCCTGATGACACAGATAAACCTCCAGGTGACCTTAATGACCCACTATAAGAAAGCAAATGTTCATCTGTCTGCAAGGAGTATAAATCCTTCCATTTCCCATCATCCAGTCAGAGCTGAAGAAGCTTCTTGGATAAGAAGCGAAGCATCTTCAAAGAAAAACCAGAAAGTCCAGTTGCCTCTTGGGAAAAAAAAGGATCTTTGGGACAACCATGACCTGGATGACTGAGAATCTCCATAGACCTTGTCCGTGGGAGTGGTCTTGGTTGGGCTGTTTACTGTTAGTTTGTTTTGGCAGTTCCTTGATTGAGGTATTGTCTCTCATAAAATTAAGTGATGTTGTTACTGTTCTGTCTTTTATAATTACTGGCTGAATATAAAGACAGACAGACAACTCTACAAAGGCTTCCATACAAAGTTTCTTTATTGGTTCACCAGGCATCCTCAAATATAACTCACGGTTACGTCAAGATCCATCTAATGTCCAATCTTTGCATCGCTGGCTTCATAGTGTAAAAGAATAGTGATCTTTCATCCCATAATGAAGGCAAGAGTGAAGGAACCTCCCCCAACCTAACCAAGGGTCAATTCAGTGACCAATCAGGATTACAGATGTGACCACATGACATGAACTACATTTCCCAGGATGCATTAACCATGAGGCATTCCCTTAAGTTCCTAATTCTAACAACTAACTCAATTCCCATTACCTATATACTGTTTGAACAGCACACTTACTTTGGTAACAAAATGACTGCAAGAACACAACCAAGCTCAAAGAACACAGGAGCCACAGTAATTTATTTACAAGCAATCCTCACTTACCACAATCAGAGCCAGCAATTCTGTTGCGAGGCAACAATGTCATAAAGTGAAACAACATGATCACACAAATATACAACAAAGTTCCTTCTGCATCTTTAAATCATTCACTTGGGCTCATTTAGCACAATGTCACTTCCTGCCAGCTTTCCCATTTACTTTGCTTATCAGAAGTCAGTTGTGAAAGTTTCAAATGGAAATTATGTGACTGTGGGATGCTGCAACCATTGAAATGCATGCCAGTTGCAAAGTGCCCAAACTGCAATCCTGTGATTGTGGGAAGGCTCTGATGACCATAACTTCAAATATCAATTGTAAATCTCATTTTTCAACACCATTGTAAATGGCCACTGAATGAGCAATAGGTAAACAAGGGCTGCATGCAATCCAGAAGGTAAATCACACAGATTGCAATGGAATTCATTCCCTAGTAAGCTGATTCTAGTCAGACTAGAATCTTAAACATTCCATCAGGAATGCACTAATATCCATTGACTTGATACTAATTAACTTGGCATTTATTGTTGCCAAGATGTTGATATTGTATTGTGTTGTGTTTTACTGCACTATACTACATTGTTCTGTACTGAATTGTATTATTCTGCAGTGTACTGTACTATGTTATATTGTACTCTACTATACTGTTCTACACGATGCTACACGATGTACTACTATTTATAATATATAAAAAATGTTGCAGGAACATATGATGTTATGGTTATCATTAATCATAAACAGTATTTATTATTTATTTGGTGTATGGCATACAATATCAGGGAACTCTACAAATGCTAGACATAATGCAGTTCTGACAGCCTAAATTTCTAGTTCATTCTGTTTGGTACTTGCACACATATCCTTAATGATTGTGGGGAGGGAACTAGCTTTGCACTAGCTAACTAGTGGTATTCAGGTTTGCTAGTTCTTCTGGGCTCCCCTGCCAGTCTTGCCTCACCTTGCCTTATGTCACCAGGTCCAGTGTCAGCTTCCATTCTTTTGCACATACGAACTCCACTAAAGTGGAGCCCATTTATCTACTTGCAATATGCTTTTGAACAGCTGCATGGGCAGAATGAATGATGAGAACTGATTCCATCTCACAGAGTCAGGCTTGAACTGCTAAAGTGCAGACAACTTCGTGCCAGCAGTTACAGTATCATTAAATCATGTCATTTAGTACAAATCATGTCATTTAGCACCATGTCTCCAATAAACAGTACTATTGAGATATTGCTTTTAAAACTTTGGCTATTAGCGCTGTCTTCCAGGGACAAGATGTAATTCTGCCAATTTTACCCACAATTATGACAACATCAGCAAGCACTGGGCAAGCCCAAATTTCTCAGAGATAGATCAGTAGAAGATATTTGGAAGGAATCACAATGTACAGATATGCATAAAGGAACTAATTTGCAAAATTATCAGACATTTATGCTCAATGTTTCCAATATATTCTGTACAAAAAATGATTGCTTCTGTTTTAAATTTGCATCAGTTTTGCTTCACTTTAAGTAATATAATCCCCCCTGACATATACGCATTGGAGTAGAACAACTGCTTTTTATTGTGTCAACATGCATTACTTTCTCCAAGGTGAAATTTTCCAAATCTATCAGAAAATGAGAGGAGAAAAGCTTCTATTAATGAATAACACTATCTTATTCATACTTCTATACAAGGAAAATAGTGTATGGCAAGAGAAAAATAAAAAGAGATATTAACATGTTAATTCATACTAAAACTGGTTTTAGAGTTGCACCAGTTCCTTTTTTAATATGTAGGAGATGAAACTGAAAAAGTAAGGACAGCTGACCTATATACTATAGATAAGATTCTGAATTTTCCAGAGTTAAGGAAAGGACCACCACCACCCCGCCCCAAAAAAATCATATATTTTGTTATATATTTCAGTTCTAGAAATTCTGGAATAATTATCCTGGCCACAAAAATGTCTGACAAGATCAGGAAAGCAAAAATATGTTTTTGAAATATACTTACACATTAACAAAATTATGTATACATATATATAATAGTTAAGTCTTAATTTTATCTATCTATTAATATCACTGTAGTTTTGAAACTGCAGAAATAATATCCAAATGTTTGATTTTATATCAATGAAATAAGATTGGATGTCAAAACTGGGTTTGCATTGATATCAACATTTCAATAAATGTTTCAAAGTATTATTGAACAATTCAATAATCTTTTTAATTTACTGATGTAAATTAAACTTCATGAGAATCAACAGGTTACATTAATTTAATACTTCAGCCAACAAATTAGTCCAACAACAAATAATCTTTTTAATTTACTGATGTAAATTAAACTTCATGAGAATCAACAGGTTACATTAATTTAATACTTCAGCCAACAAATTAGTCCAACAACAAATACTATTTAGATGACAAGCATAATTAACTAAGATTTCTCATTTCCAAAAAAATAAAAATAATTAGTCTGCGAAAGATGTGAGTGTGTGTTTTTGCAAGTCTTGATTGATATAGATTGTGGATTTCCAATCTTTTGGTTTTCCTGGGCCTCATTGAGAAAAGATGAATTATTTTGGTCTGCATATAAAATGTATAATTATAGATATATAAGCAAAATACCACCCACGCATCATCACAAAATCTCCAGAATCGTAAAGTCTACAAACTTGAAATTTGACACATATGTTCCTCTTGGTTTCTAGGTGCTCACTAAGAAAGGATTTTTTGAAATGACCATCAGAGTATTAGCATCTCGTATATTATTATTAACACACTCTGATACTAAGGAGTTCTACTTTCCCTCCCCACCTGAAAAAAATCTGTTCCAAATGCAAAACACAAGCAGAGGAGAGGAGTTTCAGTTTCAGTTTAGTTTCACAGCACCAAGCAGCTTTAGTACAGAACAGTTGAGCTAAGCCACACCCAGACTCCTTGCTGTCTCCTTTTTGCTCACTCAGCAAATTCTGCTTCAGTTTCCAAACAGCCCTCAACTCTCTCACACACTGACAGGACGCTAGCCAGATGAATACCAATGGATGCTGGTAGGCAGAGGCAGAATTTTTTTCCCTTATTTTCTTCCCCAAAAACTAAGCCCAACCACATAGTTTCGTACCAAAGCACAGGTATCGAGCTAGTATAGTTAACATGTTTAAGTTACCTAATAATGTTAAAAGTTTACAATTCTTTTGTGACTGCATTACCAACTATCCAGGACCACATGCAGCCCTTGGGTCATGAATTGGACGTGTCTGATGTAGATGATAATATATAGATGTCTATATGTAGATAAAGCTAGAGATAACAGGAGGTGACAGCAACTAATAAATGTGGGTGACTTCAAAAAGTTAAATATCAGACTTGCTCAATATTGAATGGAAAACTATCAGTAAATTCAAGAATTTTAATGCAGATTTGGAAAATTGGGGGGGGGGGGGAGATCCCAGAAAAAAAACAATGTCAAGCTGCTATTGTTGGCAAGATCAAATGGAACTACATCAGAAATGAGGAACTATGGCTCCTTTATGACTTGTGGATTTCAACTGCCAGAATTGAGCATGACTGGCTCAGGAATTCCGGGAGTTGAAGTCTGCAAGTCATAAAAGGGCAATAGCTCCCCACCCTTGGACTACATTGACATAAAGTCATAGGAATCAACAGGATTCAAAGTAGATTTACTGGCTTTTGTGAGGACAAGGGAGCAAGGAAGACACAAACCTGAAATGTATTTGCAGGCTTCTCACTATCACAGCCAAATATTTCTTATTGTAAAATACAACTATATAGACAGCATGGTAACAATCTGAAGATTCATGTACTAAATGAGCCTCAGTGTTTAGAACAAATAGGCAATTTTTGTTGAGAAAAACCTTTTGAGATGTGCTGGACTGCCAACTGACTGGAATTCAATTTACTGAAGTGATATTGAAATATTGGGGAGAGGTGGATGCAGAATGATTACAGTTCAAAAGCTCTATTGCTAGTTCTATCTCATGAACCTGTATGTTCAGTTGTCACCATGGCAACATGGTCATCAGAGCTATTCAGGAAATGGCAACTTCATTTACATTTTTATGTTAGATATTGAGAAGACTATCAAAGAAAAACACAATATGAGGCTCAGTATACATACTGTAACTACTCTTCAACCTTCCCATAATTCAGAGTAATAAAGGAGGAGGGGGGAGGGAAGGAGGGAGGGAGGATGATTTCTCTAATTTTATAAAAAAAATATGCATTCAGAAATATTTTTAACAATTTTTCTTTGTATTTTTAAGCGGGGTAAAAATCTGGCACATTTTTATAAGG
This sequence comes from Bungarus multicinctus, assembly GCA_023653725.1. Lineage (NCBI taxonomy): Eukaryota > Metazoa > Chordata > Lepidosauria > Squamata > Elapidae > Bungarus > Bungarus multicinctus. Next base: position 37,760,384 of record CM042849.1, read on the forward strand.
GATACATATAAAAATTAGCACGATCAGATAAGAGTAATCAACTTGTGGCCCCCAGTTTATTGCAAAAAGCTTTCTGTTTAGCCATTAATCCAAGTCTGTCAAAAGCAATCTACCTTAGCCAGTAGATGAAAAATGGAAATCAGACAAGAAGCATAGATAGATTCTTCAAGAATCTATAATGCATTTATTACAGGTGGATTTAATGTAGATCAATGTACTTGCCAAGTTAAAATACTATACCTCATCCCTTATGGACCTTTGCAAATTCTCAACAACATTTTCATCTACCAGTCCATAATTTCCTGCTTTCCTGGTAGCAAATTGTGAAGTTCTATTTATTTCATCGTAGCTCTTTATATATAACAATCTACGAATGATATTTCTTGCTTTGTGTTTTATGCTGTGTAGATATAGAAAGAAAAAGTACTATGCCTAATTCTATGGCTAATTGATGACACCTTCAATGACATGCACAGCACCTCTTACACACATCCAGGCTCACTCAGGAATTATTGCCAATCCATGTCATTCCTCCATACATTATCCCAACCTCTGCAGTATCTCTTACATCCTCTGTCAATGCTCCCTGCTGCTGGCCTTGCCTTGTAGGTTCTGGCAGGGAGGGAAAAAGATTTCTCATGTTCCCTGCCAGCATCCCACAAGAAAATTCAAGGGGGGAACCAAAAGACAGTTGTAATCTGATCTCATTCCCCTGCTTTTTTGACCACCTGTGGTCATTCTGTTTCTCTATTTGGGAAAGAAAATATCTCTGAAACAATGACCCAATAGGGCATAAGTTGTCTAATAATTATAAGAGACTAGTTATATAAGATAGGTGATGGTCTCTTATCAAGCAGGCAAAATGGGATAGAATTTATATTGTATTTCAAATGTTTAATATCCTTTTACTGTACTGCCTCTAGAACAGGGGTCCCCAAACTTGGCAACTTTAAGACTTGTCGACTTCAACTTCCATAGCTGGCTGGAGAATTCTGGGTGTTGAAGTCCATAATTCTTAAAGTTGCCAAGTTTGGGGACCCCTGTTCTAGAAGCTGTTGACTTTTTTTTCACTTGCCCTCATCCTGCCTGTTGAAGGTTGGTGCATGTTCACATTCTTTGAATGTCAGCTTTCTGGTTTTGATAGCAGTTATTATGGAAACAAAATTCTGACACAAAGACTCACTTAAACTAAATGTCAATTTAGCATTATGATTTACTTTATTTGGCCAATTGCTTTCTAAATGTCTTCAGTCCAAACTCTCACTCTTAAATGACATAGCTGATGTCTGTGCTCCCTGTGAATTTTGAGAATGATAGACATAAGGCACGAAAGGCTGACATAACAATTAATGCAGCTTTGAGTAGGGCCATGGCAGACTCCTTTATATGTTCCTAAAAGATGTTTTATTTTATATATTTTTAAAAGGGGAAATGTAAGTCCTATACTCTGTTTTATTCCTATATCCATAAGATCAGAGGGGTATTGAGCAGGTTCTGACCAGTTCTTGAGAACCAGTAGTGGAAATTTTGAGTAGTTCAGAGAACCAGCAAATACCACCTCTGACTGGTCTCGCCCCCATCTATTCTCTGCCTCCCAAGTCCCAGCTGATCGGCTGGGTCTTCTTTTGTTGCCCTGCACAGGAGAACAGAGCTGGAAAGCAAGTTAGTGGGGGGGATGGGATTTTGCAGTAACCTGTTGTGGTCCGCAAGCAGGCTGCGGAACAGGCAGCAGAGTTAGACAGTGGGGAGCAACATGGGCCAGTCTGAAAGTCTGGGGAAGATGCGGACGAGGGTTCTGCATCCAATACAGAGATGGGCCAGGATCATCTGGGAGTTATATGCTGACTCCAGAGCCTCCAGAATCTGACAGCAACAAGGCAGAGGAACAGGGGGAGCCTGTTACCAGTGCACATGTGCACAGAAGGAAAGAGCAGTTAAGACAAAAAGGCCGAGTCAGGAATATGGCTGGGAGCTGATTGGCCTTCTATAAGACATAAAGGAGGAGCAAAGGGACATGAACCTTTGCAGGAAACAACTTTGTTCATACTGGTCGGTTTGAAATCTGAAGCTCCGTGTTGAATTTGTGCTCCATTTGGTCTTGTATAACTAATTGGCAATTTAGTCATTGGCATCATTTCAAGAAAGATAAAGATGCATTCTTATCAGACTTATCCTGAAGGACTTTGGCAGACTTCTGTGGGACTATTTACAAATTGTTTGAGACTCATTACGGGCTGTGAATGACTATAATTCACAACCATTGAAATAAAACAAAAGGTTTTTGGGACTAACTTGTGTTTGTTAACGTCTCAGGAAGCTTGGTCAGAACATAACCTTCCCCCAGGAGTGGGGAGAGAATGGAGATTTTACAGTATCTTTCCCCTAGAGTGGGGTAGGAATGGAAATTTTACAGTATCCTTCCCCTGCCATCCCACCAAGTCACACCATGCCCATCAAGCCACACCCATAGAACCGGTAGTAAAAAATTTGAATCCTACCACTGTATAAGGTAAAGGTAAAGGTTCCCTCGCACATACATGCTAGTCATTTCCGGCTCTAGGGGGCGGTGCTCATCTCCGTTACAAAGCCGAAGAGCCAGGCTGTCTGAAGACATCTACATGGTGTGACCGGCATGATTAAACACTGAAGGCACACAGAATGCTGTTACCTTCCCACCAAAGTGGCCCCTATTTTTCTACTTGCATTTTTACATGCTTTCAAACTGCTAGATTGGCAGAAGCTGGGACAAGTAACGGTAGCTCAGTCTGTTATACAGTGCTAGGGATTCAAACCACTGAACTGCTGACCTTTCTTGTCAACAAGCTCAGCATCTTAGCCATTGAGCCACCGCGTCCCTTTTCGCTATATCTATACAATGACAATTACTATACTATGACTTTGGTTATAACAATTACTATAGTCTATACTATTACTATTCAATATACTATATTACTATATTCCATACTACCTATTACTCTATTACCTAGTGCTTTGTTACAATTAACTGTATACTATTGTGTATACTGTTGATAGTGTCCATAAAGATTCTTTCTTGAGCCTGTTCTATCTTTTCTCTCTGAGACTTCTTTTTCAGTTAATGGCCAACATGTACAGCTCTTGTACCATTTTGATGTTGTGCTTTGCCTTATTTGGCCTTTATATTTATTTTATCCCCAACCTCCTCTTTCTATCACTCCCTTATATTCCATAAGGGAGCACCATTCAGTTATAATGACTCGGGTAATTTACTTCAATTCTAGGTACATTTACTCAGAACCAAATCTTGTGGTATTCTGTGGGTTTGTGTTTAAAATTGCCTTGATTGGTTGGTTGATTAGTATTTGCATCCTTGGCAATTTTTTTCTTCTTTTGGATAATCTACTTCTTCTGAAAGACCAATGCTTTCTTTTGTTTGGCTCCTCTTCTTAATTTGTAGCTGCAGAAATCTGAAACACACTTATTTTCTCTCACCTCTTCTCGTACCTGTGTCAAGGTTGTAGCTTTATCAGCCACTCTGCCATGCTGATGCTAGAAAAAAATTCAAATGACGTGGGGGGGGGGAGGTCCCTGTATTTTTGCTAAGCAGATTGCTCTTCCACATTGGGGGGAAAAAACCCTATATTTGTAGTGGGATATAAATTTGAAAACTAATAAATAGGTTTCAAGTTTCTCAATTTCTCCTTTTGCATACTAAAAGTGGGACTCATATTACACATTGAAGGATATGAACAATATTATCAATAAACTTTTCAATGGTTCTCTAAAAATTCATCAAGTTGTTCTCTTATAACATATGAGAAATACACTGTACAGTGACATATATAAAAAAATTTCTTAGACATTTGAGAAGATCTGCTTATCTCAATTTGAGCCTCTATGTTTCTGAGTAATGTGATCGTCATGATCATATGCTAATAAAACAATTGTTTACCTCCTGCTTGCAGCAACCATTTTTGTCTCTCTTTTTTGCCAAAATATGTATTTTAGTTACAAAGAAAACATAATTTTGAGGTAGAAAATTGTATCTTGGGGTGGGGAGGGAGAAAGATTTGTTCCTGGCTTGTTAGCTTTGTCCCATTTCCAAATAGCATCTAAAACTACCAAGATATCTGGGGTGTCAAACTGAAATTCAGTTTTAGAATTACAGAACAGAAGGATCCTGAAATGTACACTGAATCAGCAGCATAATAATTTTAAAAAGTATAAAAGGACGGTATATAAGACTGGATAAATTGTCAAAAATGTACCAAGGCATATTCCAATATTTATTGGAAATCTAATCAAATTGAAGATACTTCTTTTTAATCTTTGGTGGATATACAAGAAAGCTATCAAATATTTGTATCAGGTAAGTATTCTGATTTAGACAATTTCAGAAATGAATGTACAATTGAAACCAGAGTTTTGAGTTTAATAGGCAAACAAATGGAAACATCTTAGGGAACTATGCTTTTGTATATGAGAACAGCAAGAAATCTTTACATGCACAAAGAGGGAAAGATTTACAAATACCTGCAATGAAAAAATGGATAGTGAAGTTGATGGAATAGATAGAGATGATGAAATTAAATATAATAATTTGATTTTAAAAATACCAATTTTATTTCTACTTGGAAACCACTTTTGACTTTTGTGCAAGAAACAAAGAAATGAAATGTATATTTGAGGATTTTAATAGTAGAATTGTATGAAACTATAAAAATAATGTAGACAAACTTAGAGTAAGAGTAATTTTTTTTATACATATGTGTAACAAATAAAATTTGAAAGTCATTTTTTTCTATTTTTCTTACTTTTTATTTGTTTTTAACATTTCTATCTTTTTTCTTTCTTGATTTTTAAATATTTTGTTCTTGTATATATTTTAAATTTTCTATCTTTGAAAATCAATAAAGTTTAAAAAAACCAAAGTGAACAATAAAAAGTAATTGTATTCTACATTCACTCTTAATTTATATAAATTTGAGAAGGGAGAATTATCTAAGAATTACTGAACAAGAATATGGCCTTATATGGCAATGAAATTGTGCGAGTTCGTTTTTAAAATTATAGTACTCAAATTCTGCACAATTGGATACAATTCTATTGCCATACTTAAGACTTCATAAAAAGCTCACACTTTTGGATGGATTTCTTTGTTTCATTGTTGAACGAAATAATATTTTGCATTCATTAAACATCTCTTACAGGTTCAATAAAAAAGAATACTCATATACTCTCACACACTAATTCTATCCGCTCTCCTCACTTTCTCTTAAGCAGAATTACTGTACAAGAAAATTTTAAAATGAGAAAGGCACTTCATTTCTTTTATTAGTATGACTTGTATTGTACCTGTTTGGTATAAGTATTTATTTAATGTTTAAATTTAGTTTTCTTTTGCTTCTATGCTATCTAGAAACAGCTTTTTTCCTTCTTTATACATCTTAACCTATTTTCCTGTTTACCTGTCTTACTAAATTGTGCTATAAAATAACTTTAGAGGTTTGAGACATCACAATCCTCATAACTGTTTCTTGAGACTTCGGCCAAATCATTTTTCCATTGACAACATTATCCCTTGACTATCTTTTCCTGTTTTCAGCTTTAATTGTTTTACATTTCCCTGTGGTAATTATTTTTATCATCTTCTGGACCAATGCCAACATCATAACTGAAAAAAATATGTATGAATTTGCATGCCGAACAATTCAAATCTGTATTTTTTTCTTATATAAGACCCAATAGACACAATCTAGGATGCACATATTTAGAGACTTTAATTTTTTAAAAAACAAAGGTTTATGCAAATTCAATGAACCTGCTGGTTTCATTTCTTAAAGACTATGGGACTTTGTGTTAGAAGAGGATAAAACAATATTATTTATCTGAATTAATCAATATTTTCTTCCTTACAACAAAAATAAGTTTTGACACTGAAGCTTTGATGTTTTAGCATTTATGTTTTTGAACAAATGGCAGCTTTAATAAAGTGAACGATGTACCTCCTGTAGACTGACCCTTTATATCAACTGGCCTGTGATGTGTCATTCAGTAAAATATAGCTCTGCAGTGGCCCATTGATACTGTTTCTTATCTCCTTGTCTTCACTCATTCAGGCAGCCAAATGGGATTTATTACATTTTAAAACATACATTCGCTCCTAGCCACTTTAAAAGCTTTAAAAGTTAAGTCACATTTTCTCCTGTTTGAATGTCATCCTCTTCATTTATACAGAAATGTATAATGTGCAATATCAAAGGACAGATGCTATCTGAATATTCAGAAGCTGACAACTATATGTACTCACAGTGCAGCTTTTTTTTTTCATTATTAATTTGCAGTATTTGTTTTTTCATTGTGTGAAAAAAGAGAACTGAAACCTTCACCAAACAAAACACCAGCCAATTTGGTCTGGTGGTTAAGCCACCAAGCTATTAACCAGGATAATATGAGTTCTAGTTCCTGCCTTAGACATGAAAAAACAACTGGGTGACTTCAGATCAGTCATTCTCTCTCAGCCAACCCATCTCATAGGATTATTGTTGTGGGAAAAATAGGAGGAAAGAATTTGCATATATATTTATATATTTAGCAGTTAGGCAGTTCAAATCCCTAGCACCGTGTAACAGATTACTTTTCCCAGCTTCTGCCAACCTAGCAGTTCGAAAGCATGTAAAAATGCAAGGAGAAAAATAGGGACCACTTTGATGGGGGATAACAGCGTTCCATGCACTTTCGGCGTTTAGTCATGCCGGCCACATGACCACAGAGACATCTTCGGATAGTGCTGGCTCCTTGGCTTTGTGACAGAGATGAGCACTGCCCCCTACAGCCAGAAACCAATTCTATAGAGATTCTCAGTAATCCAGTTTATGGTTGTCCCAAAGGTGTTTTTTCAAGACGCAACTGGACTTTCTTATTTTTTCTTTTGAAGACATTTCACTTCTTATCCAAGAAGCTTCTTCAGCTCTATATTCCTTACAGACAACTAGTAATTTGTATCCTTTTAGAGAGTCATTGAAGCACTTAGAGGTGTATCTGTGTCTTCAGGGCCACCTGAGTAATGATCCTGTTTCCTGTAGTCTACAATATAACTGCAATACAATTTGCAGTACAATACAATAGCTATACAATTTGGGATGAACACTCTTTGAATAGTGTGGGAGAAGTTGTCTACAAGAAATTTAAATCCTTCCATTCCCCACTGTCCTGACAGAGCTGAAGAAGCTTCTTGGATGAGAAGAGAAATGTCTTCAAAAGAAAAAACAGAAAAGTCCAGTTGCCTCCTGAATAAGCACCTTTGGAACACATACTGTATGTATATTTGCAGTACAACAAAAATGTATTGATGATAAAAATGAATGTTCATATAAAAGTAACTGTTTCTACTTGCCAAACACACAGAAAACACTGACATTTTATCTTGCTATGCAGGAAGAAAATATTATTAAAAAGGCTTCAATCCATTTAATGTGCACATTTGAAAATGTTTGATGACAATATCTTTTATATTTCTTTCTGTGCATATGACAGGACATTATTGCAATAGCAATTGCTCTGCAAACTTTCTTCATAGCTGTTCTGTATTAGTCAGGGAAGAACAATTTCAATTTGATATGACAATAGAAAACTAACAACTACAACTAGTATCAGCATAAATTATCATTACCATTTGCTGTTTGTCTGTCTTTTCCAATACATACTTGGAAGAATCTAACAAATTGTAAGATACAGTGGTTGTAGAAGGCTGCATATGGACAGTTCCCATTTCTGATAAGAATCTATCTTATTATCTATACATAGAAAACATAACCTTTTTCTTGCTTTCCATGGTAAAATTGGTATTTCCATCATTTAGGACCTAATTTCTTTTCAAATCATACAGAATTCTCTTTGTAACCATTGATTTTAAAATAAAAGTGTCTACCTACAAATCAAATCCTTTGACCAGCAATCAGAAGATTATGATGGTATAGATAAAGGTTATTCCATAATACAGATCAAGCACAATAGTTTTTGTTAAGAGTTCCAGTTCAAAGTATTTTAGAATCATGATATGTCCAAACCAATTAAGAGCTGACTAATTAAGCAAATGAATAGAACACTCAAAAAATACTAAGAACTAAGAACTGAATAGCAAAATAGTTCATAAAGCAATCCAGAAAAGTAAGTAGGGTATATGCTATTATTGTGTAAGGACAAGGAACCTAAATACATGTATGTCTATTGGAACTTAACCAGCAAGCATTGTTCTAAATTCCTTCTCCCAAATATGGAATTTACCTGTGATGGAATTTAAACATTACCATACAAGCCTTTGTAGAAAAGTTATACACTGTTCTTGAATATAGTATTGTAGCTTCTTGCAACCTCTACATGAAATACCTTGAGACCTACTTCTGTATTTCTCACATCCTGTTGTACAGCAAGCTATATTAATTCCAATTTTGGACTTGCTTTGGTCTAGGATGACCAGAGTTTGCCACTTGAAACTACAGTTAAGTATATCCATGTGTCATGAAATTAAATAATTTTCATCTAATTTAGTTGTTAGTTGGTGTTTAGGGATGCATTCGGCCAGTCTTCTGTCTGAATCTTTTATCAGAATATTTGTCAGAATTTTTTTCAGTCTTTTGACAAATCTTCACCAATTTTTTTTGTCAGAATATTTGTCAGTTTTCTGTTTGTTTATCAGGCAGAAAACTGGCGGAACAGAGGCATGAACACCAATTAGCAGACACACCAACAAGCAAGTAAATAATATCCCAATCAAAGAAGTGCCAAACAAGCCAACAGTAAACAGCCCAACTAAAGAACCACTAAGATCACCCCCACAAACTCTGACAGAGCAAGCCACTAGAATATAAACTGAAAGCAAATCCCATTCCTTACTAGCATTGATGCTATTACTTAGTTTGGTTAAGAAGCACCAAGGACCTCTCACTTCAACTCTGAGCTACAAATATTCACTTTATTGGAGTCATGTTTTTCTTTAAGGACACAGTCTGCATTCTGAAAACAATATGATTCTCTTCGTCAAAGTGCTAAAGATATGCAGCTTGCCCAGTTCGGACACTCTCAATCACTTTTAGATCTTCTCTAGCAGTTCTACTACTAGTGGTAATGATGGTAAAATAGCTCAATCCTTTCTTCATAACATTTAAGGATTGAAAGAGAGTAAGTGAAGCCTTAATCTGAAAGGGTCTTCCCATTTTTTTGTCAAATATGAACTATGCTTGTGCATACACAATATTTAGTACATATTCCAACTGGCCCCTCATCTACAGTACGGGCTATTCCAAACTGGTCATGATTTGAGACACTTTGAATGCAGTTATCATGCTTGACAAAATCCTCCTCCTCCTTTTTAGTATTGCACCATATTAACTAAGAAAAGAAACTTCAGAATGACAATATAATTAAATTACCCAAGAATCCTATCTACTAGTTTTCAGAACTGAAGTTAAATACAGTGCCAATTCAATTTCCTTAAACACTCGACAGCACCTATTTTCTCTGAGATTTCTTGCTAACAGCCTTTCAGTCACGTTAAGTGCTCAAAAGTGCACAAAGTTGTATTTTATCGTAAGGGCTTAATTGAGCTGTCTGGACTAAGGTAGCTGAATGTTATAAAAATATTTATTATATAAACCCACTTCATCTGAAACTAGGATAAGAGCATTTTTGTAATTTATCCCTGCTTTTTAAAAAAAGGGCTTTTTATCACCTTTCTCATTTTGGTGAGTTATGTTTATAGAGATCCTCCACTTAAATGAATATGGTTTAGTTCCAGCCAAAACATGAGAAGTGTCCCAACATTTCCTAACTGATTCTCATCTCTTGGTGAATCCCTGTACAATAAAACAACCTTGTCTCTTTTATTTACAACCGTTTCTTTCTTTTCTATATCATCACAGCCAAATTATGAGTCAAGCGACTTTGACTTAATTTAATCTGTGTTCCATCTCACATTCATTTTGTTGGATTTTATATCTTTTAAAGCCTTATTCAAATGTTCTTGAATGAATATTAAAATTTCTCTCTTTGCAACAAAGTTGTATATTTATGAAAAATTTATGAATTTATGAAATATATATAAAAAATTTGCTTTCTCAAACAATATGTTACCAAATATCTTAAATACTATCATTAAACAAATCTATAAAATTATGAATTGAATATAATATATTTTAAATTACAAATATTAGTCAATTAAAATAAAAGCTGAAAATAGCAAAGACCTAACTATTCATGTTGCAGGACTATAAATAATGTCAAGTCAAATTCAAGATGTACTCAAATTCAAGATGTATTCAATCTATGTCCATGTAATTTTTCCAAAAATTAGTACAAAAGTAATTTGCCTTTTCCCCAGGGATATTCCATGGAATATTCTGATTATTTCCATCCAAGCAATGATAGGGTCTATTTAGATTTTCTTTTCAAGATTAGCCAAGATTGGCTAGATAGTGAAGAACAAATACAGCAATATGAAATAAAAGGGCATTTGATGAACCAAAGAATGTTAGGTTCTGCTTTATGTATGAACATAAACATGAACAAAGGAAGTAAATACAGATAAATGGGGACAATAAGACAGGGTTGGTAAGTACACTGGTGCACGCATGCATTCCCCCTTTATGGACATCTTAGGAATGGAGTGAGGTCCATGATAGGTTTGAGGTTGAAGCTGTGAGGGATTGAGGCTGTAACAATGGGGTCAGATAGGGCATTCCAGGCATTGACCACTCTGTTGCTGAAGTATTTTTTGCAATCGAGTTTGGAGCAGTCTACCTTAAGTTTGTATTGGTTGTTTGCCCATGTATTATTGTGGCTGAATCTGAAGACGTTGTTGACAGGCAAGATGTTATAGCCATTTTGTGAACTATGCTTAGATCAGACCTTAGGTATTCAGATTGTCCAGGCCCAAAATTCAAGCCTGGAGGCATAAGAAATTCTATTGTGAGTGGAGAAGTGAAGTACTTTTCTCGAAAAATACCTCTGAACCTGCTCAATTGCCTTAATGTCTGATATACAGTGTGGGTTCCAGTTGGACGAGCTATATTCAACAATTGGTCTGGCAAAAATTTAATATGCCTTAGTTAACAATTCAATATTGCTGGAGAAGAAGCTTCCCAAAATAAGGTTAACAACTCTTAAAGAATTTTTGGCAATGCTGTTACAGTAAGCTCTAGGGCTTAGATCATTTGAGATAAGTACTCCTAGGTCTTTGACAAAGTGAGGGTCGTCAGCTGTCAAACCAAAGCAAATCTTCCTTTATTTATTGTAGTGTCAAGGAGCAAAGCCTTCATAAATTGATGCCAACACATATTGACCTCTGTGGTGTATGGCTAATTTGTGCACTAGGGGTGAAATACTCAAAAGGTTGGATAATCAAACAATCTAAGATTATTACATAGAATTTACTTCTTTTTTAAAATCCTGGATAAGAGTGAATTATGCATATGCTTCCCCACATGCCACATATTAAGTCATATTACTAGGATTCTGACCCTTTGAGTATATGGCTGACAGAGTCAGCCAAAGTAAAAAGAAGTACTATACCATGTAGAACTGGCTGATCTTCCTGGACAGCTGAATCAACTGAATAAACATTTTTAATGATCATCTAAACAAAACTCTCACAATCTTTTGTATATGTGAGGGATTCAAACAATTCCCAGCTGTTCTAATATATAAATACTGAACATTCTAATGTAATTAGAAAATACAAGACTGATGTAAAGAGTCAAGGCTCCAGGTTTCCAAAAATTTGCCTTTACCTTTATAGTACAATACTATTGCAGTATTGTAATAAACTTTGTTACTTTACACTGATACTAAAAATGTACTAAGAAAAGCCAACAGATAAATTATGTGGGTGGGTTGTAGGCAGTTTCATTATGCTTAGAAAAGGATTGCATTCCATAAGACTAGAGTAATACTGTTCAGTGAAATGATTTGTCTTTCAAAACAAAACTATGACAGGACCACACATAGGATTACAACTCTGAGTGAGATAGAAAATTATCAATTCAGCCATGCAATGTTCTCATTTTGTTAGCAAGACTTGTGCTCTTACCATGTCTTTCTTCTTTGAATGTCTTCTCTATTAATACCTAACTCACCTTGCTCTATTTGTTTTTCCTAAAATAACATCTCATTAAAATTCAACATCTACACTACTCTTACACTTAGATTGACTGAATTTCTCCACTCTATCCATACTTGGCAAGCATTTAATAGTAATTAAAGATTTCTTGACTATGTTCAAAGGGTATTCAAATAATCAACAGGCAATGGCTTTGATTGATAGTCACTGTCAGGCATTCTGGAAGATGAAACTTTTGAATAGATTTGCTTGAAAAAGCTTTCTCATGTAAAAAAAAATGCTCTAACTGTATTGAAAACAGACAAATTCTCTCCATATGCCAATGATGCCAAAAAGAAGGAGAGACTAGAAAAGATTTGCTGCAGCCTTCAAAATTTCTTGAGGATCCCATTTTGCCCCAGGGTGTCTCTTCTTTTCTGTGTTATCCTTGGCTCCTTAGTGGTATGACATTTCAAGTAGATATCCACAGCAATAAAACTAACACCGAAGCAGCCTTGGCTGCTTACGAATTAAGACAGAATGTGAATCCTGTGGGTTTTGAAATAATGAGAAGAGATGGCAAAACCAACAGTGGTAGTAAAAGGGCAGGAGCAGTTAAAGAGTCTCCATGGGTCATCTTCGGAAAACTTATTATTTCTGTATACATTTACTTGATTTAGTGTCTGCTACATAAGGACTGTAGTACTCCAAAAGCTAATAAATCATTGCTCTGGGTGACAGCTTGAGCACCTGTGCTTTATCATACAGCAGGGAAGCTTGTAAATTACCCAGAGAAGCAACTGGTGGCCATATAGCATGTCTGGGAGAATCATTCAGCACTCATCCTGGCACAGTGATTAACTTCATTCCCTTTTCAATACCATATAAAGCAAAGATGACAAGTACATGTACAGTATTTTTATGATTAATACATAGAACTGACTTTAGGATCATGTACTTGATAATGGTATCCCTGAAAAAAGGGGCAAATATTTACCTTCTCCTTCCACAAACTACATATTAATATAGCATTCTGGGCTATGAATATACTGTATGTGGGATTATTAGGGTAACTATAATATGTCCTGTCTTTTGATTGCTTAGTATTATATGATTCCCAGGAGGAAATGTTATTGTAGACCAACAGTCTCGGGAAAGGTAATGACTAAATATATTTGTCCGTCCTAAGGAAAGCTATCTCATCTTGCAACATCCCAAAATTTCTAGTAATAGCCATTCTGGCTGAGAAATTCCATAAAATCTAAACCTGTGTAGAATGTCTATTACAGACATCTGCTATGAGGCTTTTCTTCCAAGTTACACTAAAATAACAACTGGAATATGAAAAGTCAACATCTATAGAATGTAGATATGAATTTAAATATAAAACTCAGTAATGGAACCAAACAATAAAGGGTATAGATTACTTTTCTTGAAAGGATTGGATATGATATATTTCCCAGACTAAATACATAAGGAGTTAAGTACTTCTTACTTATTAGTATTTCTTACTTATTAATGGCTACACAAAATCATGTAGTTTGCAGTAATATAATTTCCAGTAATAATTTAAATATTAATATTTAACCTTTAGTTGGTGTCTAAAACAAATAAGCTTCAACTTGCAGGAGGAGGTTTACAGGAGAGAGTGATTTAATTAATAAATTGGGCTGTGCAACATGAAAAAATGTTTTTCAATAAATGAACTGCAACATGTAATTATTCAGAAAAAATAATATTTACATGTTTATTTCACATGTTTCTGGGAAGTAAGAATGACTTGTTAAAGACTAGCTATTTCTATTTAAGCTTTGTTTTACCTCTGTCTTTCTCCAAAAATATAGTTTTACTTTTCATCTTGTTATATTTTTATGCCACGAACAAGGTTCAGAAGATTAGTACTTCAGTTTTCTGAAAATTGCAAGTAATTTCAAGAAAAGCCATAATGCTTTCATTTTGAAGCATTTTAGTGCCCTGTAGTTTAATTGGCAGTCCATTCCATATGTTTTCAGAATTTCTACTTACTGCTAGATTCACAAAATGGTTGGTCACAGGTGAAACAGTACCAAATGCAGTTGCTGAGAGAACTGATGCTCAAAACATTATCTAACAATCCAAATATATCATGGGTACAAGAAAGAAAATGAAGGAAATGAAAATCAAGAAGACCAACCACTCCAATATTTTCAAAGCACAAGTATGAAAAGTTCAGAAGAACAGAATAGAAGAACAGAAACATTCATTGGTGAAACAACCTTTTTAATTATTTTTTTAAAATGATATTTGAGAAGGAAAGGAGGAGGAAAAAAAATCTATGAAATATTACCTGTTGGGGAATGTATGAAATGTTTTTAAAAATAAGCTTTTCTTCTACCACATGGTAGGAAGTAATCCATGTCTGAACCTACAGCAAATAAGTAACTGAGGAAATACAATTAAAATTTCATGAAAATAAAACAAATGTTCACAAGTTTCTTTTAAGAGCTGATTGTGATTAGAGATTTGTGATGCTAATACTTTAGGTTTAAGATTCAAAAGAAAATTTAATTGCAGCTAGAAATATATTGCTTCTACTATTAATTGGAAAATTTAATTGCAGCTAGAAATATATTGCTTCTACTATTATGCACATTATAAAACTAGAATGTTGCCTCAATTTCTCATAGTTTTTTTTCCAGTAAAACTGTCCTATCTTTGTGCTCTCCTCTCTGATCTGCTGTCATTACGCCATTCTCCATTTACATTTAGTAATATTTGCTCTTCCCTAAACAATGAATACTCAGTCTCTATATAACTGGAATATTTGAAGACAGGACTTTCAAGTTAGAAAACACGAATTGCAAAAATAATAAGGAAAGGATTGTTTCTTTTCACCCTGCTATGAGCAGTAAAGAATATTAAGTGGAAATAGATTTTATGTCCATTACTGATAGAAAATTAAGACTAAATTTAACTGTAATAGAAAGCAATTGATAAATTTATCAAACTTGCTCAACTTTCAGCTGTTCTTAAAAAAAACCCATTTGTTTAATTATCATGATTTCTGCTAGACATCATTAATCATTTTGCTTGCCTATACCGGTATGTTTTTGTGTGTGTATATTGTTGCCACCATGAAGAAGACAAGATGGTTTATTTTGTAGGGAGGGAGCATGATTGCATACAATTCTTTGTGTTATATTAGGGACAAATCTTTCTTTTGATGTACATTTGCATTCAGCAGAGTACAAATGATGGAGATAGCTTACAGATGCAGATGCAATTGCTTGGAGAAAAAACAGTTGTTTCACAATAAAAGACTTTAATTTTATTTAATTCATTATAACTGAAAGCGGATAAAAATATTTACAATATACATTCACTCCAGATAATTAGGACTGAGCAGTAAACACCAAAGACATGAATAGAAACTAAATAGTTATTAAGATTTCTTCTGCAGTTTCTTTTCTTTCTAACTAGCAATAGTTTAATGTTGCAAGAATGTTGCTAAATGCATTAACACAGTAGTAAATGCAAGTAAAATAACTTTAGTGAAGAGTTCTTAATGCTAGCTGACCTTAGTTGTTTACTTGTAGATATTTCATTATTCAAATTAAGTAATCATCAGTGCTAGTAGGGAGTGGGGTTTGCTCTAGTTTTATATTCTAGTGCATGAGTATTAAACTTGCTGCATCACATTGCTGTCACGTGACATTTCACAATGTTTTTCCCATTCACGGAGCTGGGGTGGGCGTGGCCTGTATGTGATGCATCCAGCTCACAGACCACCAGTTTGACATCCCTATATCTAGTGGCTTGCCCTGTCAGTGTTGGTGGGAGTGGTCTAGTGGGTCTTTGGCTGGGCTGTTTACCATAAACTAGCAATTTCTTAGTTGGGGTTTTGGATTATTGCTTTTGATTATTGAACTGATGTTAATCCTGGTGTTATTCTATGCTCATCTGGTAAGATCTTCTTGTTCCCTTTTTGGCTTGTTGATATATATAAGTGGTTCCCAAACTTTTTTGGTCCACTGCCCCCTTGGTGCTACAAACTCATCCTTGGTGCCCCCCACCCAGAGATGGGATTCAAATTTCTGTCGATGTGGCCTAATTTGAAGGTGTGGCTTGCTGTCACATGACTGGAGGGGCATGGCCAGGTGACTGGCAAACCAAATACAAGTGGTCCTCACTTAATGGCCAGTTGTTTAGCAAGTGTTGTTTAGCAAGTCCAAGTGCAAGTGCAATTTATGCCTGGCCTCCCCAGAGCTACTTGATCTGTTTTTGGAGTTTTGACAGCTTTAGATCAGAGGTCTAAATCCCACCCCTGCTTATGTGTGTGTGAGAGAGAGAGGGAGAAAGAGAGGTTGGATCAGATCTCTCTCTCTCTTTCCCACCAACACCAGAAAGCCACCATCAATCAAAATTCATATTAGTGGTCTCCGGGATTTAAAGTTTTGAGTTTGGTAGTCTCTGACATCCAAAAGTTTGGCAACACCTGATCTAAAGGGGTGAGCCTGAGAGAGGGAAAGAGAGAGAGAAAAGAAAGAGAGAGAGAGAAAGACAGAGAGAGAGAGAGAAAGACAGAGAGAGGAAGAAAAGAAAGAGAAAAAGAAAAGAAAGAAAAAGTGACAGACAAAGAAGGGGGGATGGAAGGGACAGAAAGAAAAAGAAATAAAGGAGGGAGAGAGGGAGGAGAAAGATAATGAGATATCTATTCTAGTCCAATCACCTGCTCCAGCAGGGTTAGAAAGGAGTGTGTGTGTGTGTGTGTGTGTGTGTGTGTGTGTGTGTGTGTGTGTGTGTGCGCGTGTTTGTTCTCCTTGTAATTTACCAGTGCATTTCGGTTTTGCCTTCTTCAGAATTGGCATTGTAATACATAGGGGAAAAATAATTTTTAGGGTAGAGGTCTGGTCCAATGGATCCTGTTTAAAGTCTCAACAAAATGTGGGAGCTTCCTGGTAGTCTTGACCATGTTTCATCCACAAAACCTTTAATAGAAGCCAAAGAGGTTTCAATGTGCTGACAAAGATGTTTCAATGTGGAAAGGAGCGTCAGTCTAAATTAGCCCTTATTCAATCTGATACATCAGGTCTTTCTCTCTCTTTCTCTCTCTCTCTCTCTCTCCTTCCCTCCCTCTCTCCCTCCCTCCCTCTCAGATTGGCTTTGGATTTGGATGGATGGATGGATAGAGAGAGAGAGAGAGAGGCAGGCAGGCAAACAGACAGACCTTTTGGATGGATGGATGGATGGATGGATGGATGGATGGATGGATGGATGGATGGACGGACAGACAGACAGACAGAATGCGACAGCGGCAGCACTTTGGGAAAGTGGTGGCGGTGGCTTTTTCCAATGTGCTACCACATTCGAGACACCGGTTCCAGAGCATTACTATAGTCAATGGGTGAACCTGCAGGGCCGGTGCCTCAAACGCCCCCTTGCTGCCTCTTAGCATCCCCAAGGGGGCCAGCAGAGGGGCGCTAAGAGACAGCAGGGGGACATTCAAGGCGTCGGCTTGCCCTGCAGGCTCACCCATTGACTAGCACCGCTCCGGAGCCGGCACCTCCAATGCGGAAGCGGTGGCACGTTATGTGCTGCAGTGGCCACAGTCGATGTGCTGCCCCCCTGCCATCTCTTAGCACCCCTCTGCTAGACCCCTTGGGGATGTTCACCCATTGACTGTAGCACCGCTCTGGAGCCGGCACCTTGAGTGCCCCCCTGCCACCTCTTAGTGCCCCCAAGGGGGCCAGCAGAGGGACGCTAAGAGGCGGCAGGAGGACATTCGAGGCGTCGGCTGGCCCTGCAGGCTCACCCATTGACTAGCACCGCTCCGGAGCCAGCACCTCCAATGCGGAAGCGGTGGCACGTTATGTGCTGCAGTGGCCGCAGTCGATGTGCTGCCCCCCTGCCGTCTCTTAGCACCCCTCTGCTAGACCCCTTGGGGATGTTCACCCATTGACTGTAGCACCGCTCTGGAGCCAGCACCTCGAGTGCCCCCCTGCCACCTCTTAGTGCCCCCAAGGGGGCCAGCAGAGGGACACTAAGAGGCGGCAAGGTGGCAGAGCATCGAATGCAGCCATGGCGGCACATAATGTCCCACCGCTTCCGCATTGGAGGTGCCAGCTCTGCAGTGGTGCTACAGTCAATGAGTGAACCTACAGGGTCGGTGCCTTGAACACCCCCTTGCGTCTTAACACCCCCTCTAAGGCATCCCACCATCCCCCAGGGAGCGGTACCACCCACTTTGGGAACCACTAATGTATATGAATATTATGTCTATATGACTGTTGATGACCAATTTGTCAGGGTGCCAGATTTCCAGGCTTCTCTAGCATTTTTGGACTTGGCTTAGTTTAGCATGGTCACAGTTTCACACTTGAAACTCTGGTTAAGTCTATTCATGTGTTGTGAAATTAAGGAGTTTTCTGAGTGGTGGTCAAAAGGTGTTCATGGATATGCTCTGCTAGTCTTCTGCCTGTTTGTGATGGTCATGCTATATTGGATTGAGTGGTTTTGATGAAGTTATCCATTTTGTTGGAAGATGTTGAATAGAGATTCTGTTTCCTTTTTCTGATGTTCAGAGACTTTAATGATGGGGAAGGTAGAAAAAAAAGAGTTACAACATGGATGGGCTCAGTTATAGTGACTAGAAGATCTGGAAAACCAAATTAAGGATAGATCAGCATGAAAAAATGTATGTGATCACTAGGAGTCAACACTGACTTAGAGTATTGACATCAACATCAGTCAATAAATTCCATAAAGAAATGAATTCTTAAGTTTTCCAATGAGAGAACGAAAACACTGTTTTAGTAATGATCTCACAAATACAAAGATTATACCAATCAGTATAGAATATTCTTGCTGAGTACTGTGGAACATTGGAAAATTACATTGCGGATGGCTTAAACGTTGTTTCTGAATTGTGATGTGTGTGTGCTGGCTCAAATTATATTGCTGTGATAGCTTAAAAAACAAAATAAAGAAGGAGTGAATTTAAGGATACCCAAACTAGTTCACTTTATACTTTTGCTCACCTCAAAAAATGTTAAGCTTAAATTATTAAAGAAACATGTTACATTTAAGAAGGAACATAAGAAGAGAAAATATCCGCCTCACATCCAACTATGTTGAAAAAAATACCTCCTGCCCAAAAAAGTAATGAGCTTGTGCTTAGGAAAGAGCATTGTGCAACTTAATGCAAGTAATGAACCTTTCATGTGAAATGATATAATGTCACAACTCATTTGCATCCCACTTAAAGTGTAATCAGGTTTGCCTGACAGCATGGCTTATGGCTGAAAGAGCAGACCTGGCTGCTAAATTAATCCAGAGACCTTCTAGTTAATAGCATTTCGCAAAGCAAATTTTAGATACTTTAAACTTCTTAAATTCTCACTTTACATGACAAATTAAAACAGGAAGCTGGCTAAGGCTAAGAAAGGATGGACCTAATTAAACCTCAAAACTGATTTTACAGGGAATTGTAAACTATGCATAGGAGATAAATCTGTTCAGCTCCTGTTAATGCAAGCTACCTAATTTCACAAAAGCAAGCCAATATGTAAACTGAAATTCAGTTATACTTTTAAATAAAAATCCATACATTTGGAAAAATATGGGAAATTGTGATATTACTGAATGTACAAAAATGAATTGCATTATGAAAGTTACTTGCAGAATTATACATTAAGTAAAAATTAAGTAAGAAATGTATACAGTATAAAATATTTGTGCAAAATATATAGTGGCCATACAAATTCTGCATGCTATATATATATGCATATATATATATGCAGGTCTTGGCGTGTTCGGGTCTTTTCCTGTGTAAGATTGAGAGTATCTTGGCGACGTTTCGATGAGGTCCCACTCGCCATCTTCAGACTGGTGCTTTTGGCTTCGTGTTTGTGCAAGCAAAGCATGATCTGAGCTGCTGTCTCTCTATAAATACTGGCGTGGAGGTTGGCTGTGTTGTCATTTCTTAATTGGTTGATGGAGTTGATGTTTATAGATTGGCTGGCTTTTTTGTATGAACATGTGTGGCTGAGGTATTGGTTGTGTGTCTATCAGCCTCCTGTGTTGTAACGACCTGGGTAATGGGCTGTGTGATGACCTTCTGAGTTCTATTGTTTTGACATCCTGGGTCTTGTGCTGTAATCTCCTGGTTGTAATGACCTGGGTCATGGGCTGTGTGATGACCTTCTGAGTTCTATTGTTGTGACATCCTGGGTCTTGTGCTGTAATCTCCTGGGTCATTGGCTGTGTTGTAACATCCTGTGGTTTTGTGGTGTAGCCTCCTGAGTTCTGTGATGTGATATCCTGAGCAGGTGGCTGTGATGTGACATTCCGGGCTTTAGTTTGACTCTGAGTTTGAGGTTTAGCTATGTGGCATGTGTCAGTTTGCTTGGTTTGGGGGTCGGAGTGTGTGGCAGCTGGTGATTCAGCTGTGGTTTGCTTTCTGGATGGTGGTTGCCTTTCGTCTATGGGGTGGGTTTGGGTTTGAGTCTGAGTCTGGTGAGGGAGATTGGTGGTAGCGCCATGTGTTGTTTTGGGTCCAGTGTTGGTTTTCGTGGCTGGGACTCATTTGTTGATAAGGGCTAGTTTCCAGATATCTGGTAAGTGGGAGGTATCATTCCATTTATTCATGTTATGGGGGTGTTTCTCTATTTTGATGGCTTCCCTGGTTATTCTCTTGTTGAAATGTTCAGTATTGGAGATTAATTTGGTTCCCTCAAAATTAATTTCATGTCCTGTGGCTTTAAGGTGCTAGAAAAGGGAGGAAGTATTTTCTTCTTTTCTGACTGCGTTGTTGTGTTCTGCGATGCATGCATTTATTCTCCTGTTGATTCGTCCAATGTATGTGGCTGGGCAATTGTTGCATGGTATTTCATAAATGCCTCGGTTTTCTAGCTGGATCTTGTCTTTGTGATTTCTTAGGGGAAACACAATATAGACTATTATATATACATGTGTGTGTGTGTGTGTGTGTATGTATATGTGTGTGTGTGTGTGTGTGTGTGTATGTATATATATATATATATATATATATATAGTGAATTGAAATCAAAATGGGAAATTTGAGAAACTGAAACCAAATTTGTTTTGACGTGTTAAACCACACTTTAGTTATCTGTGGTTTAAATGAATTAACCCAATCTCTCTCTCCCCCTCTCCCTCTCTCCCCCCCCCCTCTCTTGTTAAGTATTACCAAATATGGCCATAGAGTGGAGTCGGCTAGCAGACTCCACTTATTGGCCCAACCACTGGCAGAAGAAATAAAGTCCTGTCAGTGGCTGAAGCTTTGGACAGCGCTGACTACAAAAGTCAGCGCCTGCCACAGCTAAGCAGCTTTTTGCTTAGTAGACATAATAAAAGAATTTTACCTGCTCCTGCCGCAGCCTGCCTTATTTCCGTGGACCCACTTAATCTCTCTTTCTCTTTCTTTCACACACACACACACACACACACACCTATCTATCTAATCATCTATTTCCTTTTTCCCTTTGGTGCAGATCTTAGCATCCTTGATGCTCACCAAAGAATGAACTAGACCTGTGGTCTGTGGACTCCTGGGAGGGCCACATTTTCATCACTGGGTGTCCACAAAGGCTTTAAGAAATTATTTAAATCTTAAGTCTTGAGGGTCCGTGGCAACAAAAATTATTTAAAGGGGGTCTATGGTGAAGGTTGAGAACCACTGAATTAAGCTGAGCACAGGACATTAATGCCAATCTTGTGACAGTAAGAACAGCAAAGTGTCACTACTTCTCTGCCCTTTTTGCATCCACAGAATGCCACCCCATTATTCTATTTCAGGTGACACAGGCCCTCCCAAATAAGGAAGGTTTAGAGAATATCTTACAGAGACATGAGGAATTAGCACAGCATCTGTTGGATACTGTCACTTGGGTTTGCAGGAAACTGTTTTGCACAGGTCCCCAGCAGGTAATTGGGGTGAAGTCTTGCCTGATTGTTTGAGAGTGGTCTGAACTTATTGGACCTGTTTTCAGGACTATGACCTCAGACATCTTCTTTTTATATTATGCCCCTCCTAGACTGTTAAAGCAACCCAGAACATCATGTGACTGGGTTCTGGTGCTGGTCAATTCTTCTCTGAGTGAGGGGGTGTTCCTCTATCTCTTAAAGACTGTGGTTCCCCACTTCAAGAAGCTATCACAGCACTGCATTATACTGGACAATTTCCAAGTAGCATTTTACCTTTCTTTTAGGAAGAATCTGTTGAAGGTGGTCATGCAACAGCTTCAGAGGGCCTTGGAAGAAATTGATTATTGGGACTCTTTTCAATAAGGATTCAGACCTGATGTATCCATTCTTGCCCCCTTTGTGGCTTTTGATACCATCAAGCATGATACGTAGTTGGACCAGAAGATTGGGATAGCATGATATGTTGTTGTGCTGAATCAACCCCTTTCTTGAGGACCAATTCCAGTTATGTTCCTTGGGAAATAAAAACCCTACTCTTGGTCCTATTATCTTTCCTAACATCTAAGCCTGTTGAGTGAGCTCATAGGGTTCCTTGAGAGATACATATATATCCCCATGTGATTTAAATAATGCCCGAGTATCTTATCCTTATTTCTGAAGTCTATGAGAGTCTGTATATGG
Organism: Bungarus multicinctus; assembly: GCA_023653725.1. Lineage (NCBI taxonomy): Eukaryota > Metazoa > Chordata > Lepidosauria > Squamata > Elapidae > Bungarus > Bungarus multicinctus. Next base: position 37,783,062 of record CM042849.1, read on the forward strand.
AACAATACCTGGCATGACTGAATGGCTTTGGGTCTGTTTCAAGGACTTGGGTGCTATTTGGGTGCTGGATAGGATTGTGCTACCTTAGATAAACACAGTGTTAATCTGGGAGTCATTCTAGAAGATTTATGAATCCTGCTCAAAGAGCAGTTGGCAATCATAACTAGGAAGGTTCCATTTTGATCTACCTCATATAGGTACAAACACTTATCAAGTGCTCTCTACCAGCCGATTAAAGGTGGATAGAAGTTACAAGAAGCAAGTGATCTCATAACACATCTATCAAAAGTCACAAATGTATCAGCAGTCAAATCCTAGGCTATTTAGGATTATTTGTAAACAGTTTCAGCCTGAAGCAATGTACCCCTCAGAATAATGTGTGACATGGATTTATTGAAACACTCCATTACTATAAGTATAAAGGGATTGCACCTTCCACCAACTGTTCTTTTTGTGTAATCTTCAAGGGCAGTTCCATATGGATTGAGTTAAAGAAATATAGTAAAATAATATAGTATTAGTGTGATGAGATCAGAAGCAAATGTCTGCTCCAGAAATGTTCATAACTGGAGCAACCCTGTAATATAAAAAGTCCTGTGATACATGAAACATCAGGTTATCATGTTTCATGTCTGAATGTTTCTTATAATCTTTTTGCGTAAGTATCAGAAAGCTGTTACATTTATGCAATTCTTTACAAAATGAAATGAACACTTTTCTGATTCATCTGTCAGTAATTTTGTCAGAGAACTACTGAGAGCTTAACAAAACAAATATAGCATAAATATATACTGTGAATTTCCTTGCTTGAATCATCATTATCCCATATTATTTTTTATTTGATATGCAATCAATTTGGGGCTTTGCTGAATAATCTGAATTCAGTTTTCCCAAGACAATCCCAAGGCACAGTTTAGAGAACACTTACGATGGATTTCTTGACCACACTGATGACATCATTCTCCCCTCTAGTGGCAAAAAGAAGCAAAAATCTAACTCTGTACAATAGTAACGAAGAAGCAATGTGTCAATTTTCCATATATGTGACAGAAAATGGTTGCAAAGAAAGGATGCAATTCCATTTTGCATTTTCTAAAAATACCAAATTCACATTTTGTTTTCACTTTTAAATATCCAATTTTATTCACAGATGTAATATTTAAAACACATATTATGTTCTATTACTAGACATTGTTTAGAATATCATCTCTCATAGCAATGTAGTTGTTTAACAATCACCAGCAACTATTGAAGGAAGAAATTAGAAAAAAAGGAGTTAAATTTAGTCATTTAAATCCTTTCTAGATTAATGTTATGATTCTATGTGCTCATTTGAAGATTTTATTTAGTTTATTTATTTATTTATTTTAGTACTTATATACCGCCCTTCTCCCAAAGGACTCAGGGCGGTGCACAGCCGATCATAACCCCAATACACTATACAAAAATTAAAATGAATTAAAAAATTTAGGCTGTTTTAATTTAAAAAGTTTACCCTCCCCCATAAATAATTAACAACCCCAAATATTAAAACCCAATTTAAAACGAGAGACAAAGTTAAAAACTTGTGTCAGCCTAGGCCAGCCTGCTCAAAGAGCCAAGTTTTTAACACCCGTCTGAAGGCTCTCAGGTCCGTGTTGGTGCGTATCTCTGGGGGCAGACTATTCCAGAGGGCGGGGGCCCCCACAGAGAAGGCCCTACTCCTGGGGGCCGCCAGACGACACATAGAAGCCAACGGCACTTGGAGAAGGCCCTCCCTGTGGGAACGCACAGGTCTGTTGGAGATCACCGGCAGAACGCGGTCCTGCAGGTAGCCTGGCCCAATGCCATGGATCGCTTTAAAGGTCAAAATCAGAACCTTAAAGCGAACCCGGAAAGCCACCGGCAACCAATGCAGCTCGCGCAGGAGAGGCATCACATGGGAGCTTCGCGACGCCCCCATAATCACCCGCGCGGCCGCATTTTGCACCAGTTGGAGTCTCCGGGTGCTCCCCGCAGGGAGCCCCATGTAGAGAGCATTACAGTAATCCAGGCGAGAGGTGACAAGGGTGTGAGTGACCGTGCGTAAGGCGTCCCGATCTAGGAAGGGCCGCAACTGGTAGATCAGGCGAACCTAATAAAAAGTCCCCCTGGAGACGGCCACAATATGGTCTTCTAGGGACAGCCGTGCATCCAGGAGGACACCCAAATTGCGAGCCCTCCCTGTGAGGGGTAGAATCTCTCCCCCAATAGCCAGCGATGGCGTCAGCTGACTATATCAGGCCGCCGGAAACCACAGCCACTCGGTCTTGGATGGGTTGAGTCGGAGCCTGTTCCCGCCCATCCAATTCCGCACGGCCTCCAGGCACCGGGACATAGCCTCCACAGCATCGTTGGGGTGGTCCGGGGTGGAGATGTAAAGCTGGGTATCATCTGCATACAGATGACACCGCACCCCAAGACCACAGATGATCTCGCCCAGCGGCTTCACATAAATGTTGAACAAGAGAGGGGAGAGGACCGATCCCTGAGGCACCCCACAAATAAGGGGCCTAGAGGTGGACCTCTCCCCCCCTGCCAACACAAATTGCGAACGGTTGGAGAGGAAGGAGGAGAACCATTGCAAGACAGTTCCCCCAATCCCCAACCCCTCCAACCGCCGCAATAAGATACGATGGTCAATAGTATCAAAAGCCGCCTAGAGGTCTAACAGGACCAAGACAGAGGAAACCCCCCTGTCACGGGCCCTCCAGAGATCATCGACCAACGCGACCAATGCTGTTTCGGTACTATGCCCGGACCTGAAGCCCGATTGGAATGGATCGAGGTAAGTCGCTTCCTCCAGGTACTGAGGGAGCTGACGTGCCACCATACTCTCAACAACCTTCGCTAAAAAAGGAAGGTTGGAGACTGGATGATAATTATTTAAAACAGCCGGGTCCAGGGTAGGCTTCTTGAGGAGGGGCCGCACCACCGCCATCTTCAGGGCAGTAGGGAGGGACCCCTCTCTCAACGAAGCATTGATAATCCCCCGGAGCCAGCCTCGTGTCACCTCCCTGGCAGTCGAAACCAACCAGGAGGGACACGGGTCCAACAAACATGTGGTGGCATTCAGCCCCCTCAGCAACCTGTCCACACGCTCGGCGGTCACAGGGTCAAACTCTTCCCAGATAATATTCTCAAGACCTGCCCCGGACACCTCCCCCGGGACCACCCAATTGGAGTCCAGCCCATCCCGAATCTGAGCGATTTTGTCGTGCAAGAATCGGGAAAACTCTTCTGCCCTACCCTGCAAGAGGTCATCCCGCGCTCTCGGCTCGAGCAGGGAGGTCACTCTAAACAGGGCTGCAGGCCGATTTTCTGCCGACGCAATAAGGGCGGAGAAATGCAAACGCTTCGCCGCCTCTATCGCCACAAGGTAGATCTTAATGTAAGACCCCACCTGTGTTCGGTCAGACTCAGTGCGGCTAGCCCTCCAAACACTCTCTAGACGTCTTTTCCGGCACTTCATCTCCCGTAGCTCTTCCGTAAACCACGGAGCCAAGTGGGATCTGTGCCGAGTCAAAGGTCGCAGAGGCGCAACTCGGTCCAGAGCCCCGGCAGCCAACCTATCCCAGGTGGCCACCAGGTCTCCAGGCGAGTTGTGAGCCAGAGTCTCGGAAAATGGCCCAAGCTCCCTCTGGAACCGCTCAGGGTCCATCAGGCGCCTGGGGCGGAACCATCTACATGGCTCCGCCTCCCTGCGGTGGGGGGTGGCGGTACAGAAGTCCAGTCTAAGAAGAGAATGGTCTGTCCATGACAAGGGTTTGATGACTAAATCCCCAAAATTACAGTCATTCAACCACTGACCGGAGACAAAAATAAGGTCCAGCGTGTGTCCTCCTATATGAGTAGGGGCAGAAACTAATTGGGTCAGGTCCATGGCCGTCATGGAAGCCATGAACTCCCGGGCTACCCCAGAGGTTTCACCGAGCGACAGCAGGTTGAAATCCGCCATGACTAAAAGCCTAGGGGTCTCAACCGCCAGCTCGGCTATCACCTCGAGGAGTCTGGGCAGGGCCAATGACATGTGGCAGGGAGCCAGGTACGCCATCAAAAGGCCCATCTGAACCCCCTGTCCCCACTTCACAAAGAGAGACTCACAACCAGCTGTCTGAGGGACAGTGGCCTCCCTAGGACAAAGGACCTCTCTAATAGGCACCGCCACCCCTCCACCCCTTCCCCGAGACCTAGGCTGATGAAATGCTAAGAAACCTGGTGGGCACATCTCTCTCAGAGGGATACCACCCTCTGGGCCCAACCAGGTTTCGGTAATACCTATCAGGTCCACGCCCTCCTCCTGAACCAGATCACAAATCAGGGGGGCTTTATTGACAACGGACCTGGCATTGCATAACATCAGCCGGGTACTCAGGGCCCGAGGCTCTGGACAACCAGGTCTGCAGGATGGGTAAAGAGGGTCGGAGCGCGCTACCGCTTGGAGATATCGACAGCGCGATCTCCTAACCTGATATGGCCCTCTACCCCCGCCATATCTGCCCCTCCCACTAACCGTGCCGATAAAACTGGCCCCCGGCATCCCACCTTCCGTCTGCCCCCCCAACACACATCCCCCCGAGCCCCCCCAGACGTGCGTGCTAGCCTGGCTGCCCCCAGATCCTCACTGGTTGTCCCCCAAACCTGGTTCGGATTTCCCCAATCTCTTTAAAAAACCCACTAAAAAATTAAAAACCCTGGGCTTCACGCGCTTCCTCCGGCCACACCATCTCTCGGGATCCCAGGATCCATCATTAAGATATGTCCTGGAGAGCCTTGAAGGCCACTTAAGGGAGAGGGGGACATCCCTTAAGGCCCAAAGCTCTCTCCTGGAATACTTCAGAGGCCTAGATAAAAATGTCCCGGCAGTCCGGCGATGCCCTCCATAACCTTCGATGTTCTCCAGCGGCACAAAACAGTGGGCTCGATGGGCTCTGGCTGCCTCGGGGTCTGCGGCCCCTCCCCCCGGTCTATCCACCTCTGCCACCGGTGGAAACCCCGGGGGGAAGAAAGTCACAGATGGAGCCGCCGATCCCCCTCCCCCCCGGCCCAACCACCTTCAGTTCAGGGTGAATATATTGGGATAAATCTGAAAAATGAAACACAAAATTGATTACTAGCCCATCAGTTCTTCCCCATATTACGCTGTATTCTGTCTAAATTAATAGAAAATAAACAGGTTTATTTCTAAGATGTGAAATATTTGCCCAACAGAGTAGCAAAATGTACTAAGCAAATACTGGGATATGTTAATTCAGTTTGGTATGATGCTTTACTGTATAGGCAAAACCTGGTTTGCAAATAACTACTAACCCAGAATCATCTAGCATGGCTTGAATCAGTTTGTAGGCTATAATTCAATTAAGTGGATAAATTCATGTTAAAATGAAATGTGGTTTGCTTGCATATAAATAGGTAGGATATGAACTGGTTGATGAAAGCCTCCAGGAAGGAACCAGGAAACTGGTTTTGAGTGGTGATGGATGTTCCTTTAGAGATACTTCCATCTCCCTTGAAAGAATAGATGATACATTCTCTCTTCAAAAGCCATCATTTTTAACAGCCAGCTGGCCTCAAACCTGACTTTTTCAAAAAGAAGAGTGGTGGGGTTAAAAGAGTAGTAGGGTTGCAGTTGCAAAAAAGTCCTAAGGAAAATGGAAATCTGTTAAAGCCCAACTGTCAACATTAGCCATGCTTGTCCTACAGTGATAGGATAAAATGAAACTTCCTGCTTCTGCTTGATCGTTTATTGGCCTTCAGTACTACTTATCATGGCATCCTTATGGACTAACTCCAAATATGCAGGGTGGGTGGATATGCTACCTGGTTCTCCTCCTTAAGTACAATTTCACTTGCTGGCAAATTGAAGGAGAAGCTAGGTCCTTCTTTGTGTAGCATCTTTTTAAAATATATACTTAAATCCACTAGAGACATGGATGGAGTCATGTATAATTAGTATGTACTTGATACCCAGCTGTGTATTTTAACTGCTGGCTGAACAGGAGATATTGTGGAAGTGTTCTCCTGGTATCTGGAATTGGAGGGTCTGAATGGTGATGAACTATTTTAGAGTCAATCTCAGCAAGACAGAGTGACTTTGTATGTGTAAAGCTTTCCAATTCCAAATATTCCAGCTTTGGTTAATGATGGGGCTGCCTTTCCTCAAGCAGAGCTGCTTAGTAATCTGGGTTTCACTTGAAGAACAGGTAGCAGCTGCAGCTGGGCCTTTTGCATAAATCTACCTTACCTGTCACTTTTCTGCTAAAGCTGTTATCGGTGCCATGTAGTTTACAGAATTACTAGATAACATTTGAACCATAGGGAAAAAAATGCCCGAAATCTTCATCCTGCTTATTGAATGATAACTATATACATAATTTAAAAGCCTGATATTTAATACCTGCCACTTTACCATCAAAATACAAATTATAAATAATGGTTATTCTAGAGACAGAAAGACGAGCATTTTCACAAACTCAAATGTAGCATTACAACAGCTCTAATTTGCTATCTGTAACACCCTGAGGACCTTGATGGGTCATTGAGAATATTCGTATTAAAGATGACAAAATAACTTGAATGAGTAAGTGCTTTAGCATGTGACAGGAAAGAAACTAAATATATCATTCATATGCCGATGGAAGAATACTGATTCCAAAAGTTCTTTGGCAAGTACAAATAAAATATTTTGCATTTAATACACTTTGAAACTAGAACTACATATTTAATTGGAAAATTACTCTATTGGAAACCTAATGGCTTTATGAACCCCATCTCTGCTTCCTGCCTTGGTATGGTGGATTGGTATACATGCTGCTACCATCTGTTTTCCAGGGGAACCTTTCACCCAGTATCTTCCTCTGAGCCATAGTGTATGGGAGAGATAAAATTCCCACAAGCTTCATTGCTTTTCCAGGAAATTAAAATGAAAAGAAAAAATAAACAAGATTTTCTAGCACCACCTTCTGGCCTTTTAGCATTAGTTGTATAGCTAGTAAAATCCTGCTCTCTTCCCTTTCATTTTAGGAGATAAACCAATCTCACAGGAGATAAGTAGACTCAAGCTTTATTTAAAAAAAATAAGAGGACATGAACATTTTTAACTGTAAGTACTATCATGCAAAATGAGTAGTAGAAGATATAAAAATATACAGTTCTGGGTAGACGTGTTGCTAGGCTGGTCCTTAGGTGCAACCCTACTGTAAATAAATTTTATCTGACATTAAAAATTGTAATGGCTTGTGGAAAAGACCTTGGGAGACTGAGCAAAGAACAACTATCAGATAAGAGACAGATTAGCCCACAACTAGATAGTGGATATGGCAAAAGGCTCAGAAAGATCCATACCTACTTGGGCTCTAAAGGATAAGGAAGGTGATGGAATTTACTACACTAGATAGGAAAATGATACTTTCATACCTGCAAAATTATGTCAATGTAGTTTTACAGTAAAGTAGAAACAGTTCAGCTGTGATTCCTATCCACAAGGTTGACAAAAATAGAGTTACTGAGCTGGTATAGAAAAATTAATCCCAAGCACAAGCAGAAAACAAAATTAAGACTTTAATATAGTTTTCTACCTAGACTTAGTAATTTGTTTAGAAACAGAATTTCCTGCTTTCCTTATTCCCCGCCCTTTTTTTTTTCTACTGTGGTTCCTTTAACTTGAGCTAAAGTTATTTTCCTTTCCTTTTCTTAACCTTAACAATTCTTGCATTTTAAAACAACAAACCAAGGAGAAAGCTGGGGGACTTGTCTGCTGTATACAAATCAGAATAAGCATCTGTATGTTTGAAATATATCAGGGTTTCCCCAAAAGTAAGACCAAGTCTTATATTAACTTTTGGTCCAAAAGATAATTAGGGCTTATTTTCTGGTTAGATCTTATTTTCAGGAAAATATGGTACTAAATGCTTCCATATGGCTGACAATCTTAACTAGGGCTTATTTTGGGGGAAGGGCTTATATAATGAGCACACTAAAAATCATGCTAGCTTTTTTTCCCCGGTTGAGTCTTATTTTTGGGGAAACACGATATGGACTAAAATACAGGCCTAGCTATCTGACAGTAAATGTATTGGGATCTGAAATCCCACAATACTTGCAGGCCCTTAGACTCCATACTCTTTACTTTTTAGCTTTAAAAACTATTTTAGTCAATAACAGTAAGCCAATAGCAATTTCAGTACTCCAATCTCGTTTTAAGTTGATAATTCACACTGCACTAAGACATAATTTAACTAAGGCTTGCGGCTTGGATTTGTATAACAGACTAAGCAGAACCATAGTAACATTAAGCCAAAATTAAATAAATCCCATTCTGATTTAAATGCAATGCATTATTTGAGGGAATACCTGTCTCTAGTTGCTTCTGCCCATTTAATGAGATTGGATAGACTAGGTCCCATCAACCAAGAAGTGCCTATTGGCTAAATCCAGGAATTGTGCCTTCTTTGGAAAGATATTCTGTCATGAGATCCAGATGATTCTAACCCTGATGGCATTGAGGAAACAATTAAAGACCTCGTTATTTTCCCTGGCTTTGAGGCAGGCTGAAGGTTAAGCACCTACTGGATGGGTTTTGGTTCATATGTTTGCCTTCAGGCTGTTCATGATCTCTTTTATGTCTTTTGTCTTTTTTAAATGATGCCAGAGTTACTGGGAGCTAAGTGACCTATAAATTGTAGAAAGAAAAAAATAAATAAACTTAGCCGCTATCATATAAATGTTAAAGGCTAAAATTCTATGCACAATGCATTGTGACTGATATATTATAAACTGTTATGATTTTATTTAAATAAAATGCAGAGATGAAAGGAACCAAGACTTTTACATGACTCCAAGTACTGATAATTATTTTATTCCCAAAATATACACACGGTTCATATATAATTATATCTATAAATTTTGCCCTGATGCCAAGACTCTGCCATTTAATTCACTATAGACTTTCTAGTACTATAAAAAAACCAACTGTGTCCAATAATCTATCTTAATCTGCATTAGAACTGGAGGTGAATGTCCACTTCATTTTTATGTAGTAACTATAATGTAGTTACTATCTTCTATAGTGGCTTAATTTGTCATCTTTATAAAAGCTTAAAAGAAGTAAAGAAGCTGTGTTAAATGTACATGTGTTCATGTGCACACATGGACACATATATTTCAATATACAAAAGTAAAAAGTATACAAAATGAACAAATAGCAAGGAAGAGAATATTTCAGAAATGAAAGAAGAGAACATACAATTATACCTTCCACCTGCATTTCTATCAAGTAATTATATTAATATTTTTACTATTCACTTTGTCCATTTTTAATCCTGAAATCATTGATCTAATTAATTTTCTTTCAGCAAAATGTCCATAGGTTTCTGGTCTTTTTATCTCTCTCACTAAACTGGTCATATTCATCTTTTCTGTAAATTGAGTTAATTTTATAAGTCAATTTTTCTCTAAATGGTTTTTCATTGTATTTCCATTTTTTTCATACAATAATCTTACAACAGTTATATTTTCCAAATTCTTTTCTAACAATTCTAATTTTATAAAGGTCCCTTTTCTTTTTCAAAAGCCCATCGGCAGCCCAAAAAAGAAAGATCCCTGCCCACAAAAGTTTCTCAGACAAAGCTTTATGATATTCTTGTATTTTTCATCTCACACATTATTCAACAAGTCTGATTCGATCTGTTTCCAATCTTCTCCCATTAATTGTTTGAAACTGAAATTTTTAAAATATTCCAGACGATGGCTGCAAGAGAAAGCAAACAAAGAGTTAACAGCTGTGTTTGTCCTTTCCACTCCTATTGAATTGCTACAAAGAATGATAATTAAAATTCTGTACTGTATTAGAATGCTAGGATAGCTCACTTTATTCAAGAAACAAAATCTACATCTGTCAGCTGTTTATATATACATAGTATCAAACTGTTTTAAATATCACATTTTATACCAGTGTTTTTTGCCCTTAGCAACATTAAGATGGGTGGATTCCAACTCCCAGAACTGTCCAGTCAGCAATGCTGGCTTGCAAATTCTCAGTTTTGAAGTCTATACATTGCAACATTGCTAAAGCTGAAAAACACTGTTTTATATCTTTCGATTATTAGGAAACATACAATATTCTCTGTAAATATGTAAAACTTTTAGACAGACCACTATGCCAAATTAAGACAAGCCAATCAGTTAAGTGTATGCGCACATGATGGGATAGGCAAACAGCACCAACAGTTCCTTCCAAAGATGATATCTATGCAAAATAATGCCCCATTAAGTACATACTTGAATGTTTATTCTGTTAAATCAAGCCCTAGAGGTTTCCGAACTGTCAAAAAATTGCTAGCCTAATGTTTTCTGAACCTACAAATTAATTTATTTTCATGAAAAACTGAAGCTGTCCATTATTCTAATTATGGGTTTGGAGGTAGGGTAAAAATTAGATAACCATCACCAATAGGCATTCAGGAGATACCAGCGTGCATGGGATATAGCAAATTCCAGGCCCCAGAAAGGATGCAAAATAACAAAGATGAAGGATATAAAAGACAAGAAATATGTGAATATTTTTATTGCATTACATAAAGCTTCAAAAATATTTTTAAAATATATTTGAAATATGCTAACAATATTTTACTGTAAATCATATGAAACAGGAAAATCAACTAAGTAGATTTTGCTATTGGTGGTTTAAAGAACAGATGTTTTATTATTATGTTCAATAATAAATGTGCTATTGGTAGATTCCAAACAAATAGAAACAATTCCAAAATTAATCTAGATTTTCTTGGTGTATTCTCAAGCCTATAGTGGTTTGAGGGTTACAGTTCAATAGAGAGTCTGAAGTTCAAACACAGTCTCAGAGAAGTCAGTGGATCTATCTGGACCCTTTGAACACAACCCTTCTCATGGTTTGTGGAGAAAATAGGAGGTGTACTATGCATGCCATCTAAGATCTTGTATGAAAAGTGGAATATAAATATAATAATGTTATAAAACTTTATTTTTGGATATAGGGCAATAAAATATTCTCTTCCCTATACCAGCCTTTCATAAAAATGGCATCAGAGATATACTTACAAATCAGGTTTCTGATTACAGTGAACTTCATTTTGAGGAATTGGATAGAGAGCTTTGTATGTTCTGTTCATATCTGATCCATGAATTGCAAATGCATTAAATCTGTCAGTGTTGGGAGGAAAAAAATTCCAAGGCAAATGAGCACAGCCCCTCCATTTGGTAGCTGCCCTTGAAACTTCAAATTTTAAAGGAAGTTCTTTCTGTGTTAAAGTAAAAAAAAATAAAACAGATTTACCATCTTCTCCAAGTCATTCACATATTTAGGGAGACATTAACTCAAATGGTTCACTTACTCTGCAGATATTCCATTTGCCACAAAGGAACAAAACAAGATGTTGGCCATGCCTATAAAAATATAATATAAAGATAGCAGAAAAATATTTGCTTTGTTATGTTCAGCCAGAGTCTACTTATTAGTTGTTACCTGAAGACAATGCTGCCAACATGCAAAATAGCAGCCATCAGCTAATAAATGAATATGAAAACATTAAAGATACAGGACTACTTTTAATAAATTTTCCTGCAATGTACAGCCATTATGTATACATATCTTGAGATAAAGCTGCACACATACATAGACACAGTTGTGTATTAACCATTTATGAATTAACTTGGTTCAGAAGCTAAGCTGAGTTAGGTCCATTTAATACAGGTAATTCTCGACTTATGAGCCCAAAATTTCTGTTGTTAAATGAGACATTTGTTAAGTGAATTTTGTCCCATTTTATGACCTTTTTTGCTATAGTTGTTAAGTGAGTCATTGCAGTTGATAAGTTAGTAACCCAGTTGTTAAGTAAATCTGATTTCGCCATTGTCTTTGCTTGTCAGAAAGTCACAAAAGAGGATTGATTACATGATATTGGTACACTACAATAGTCATAAATATGAACCATTTGCTAAGCACCTAAATTTTGATCAGATGATTATGGGATGCTGCAAGAGTCATAACTGTGAAAAATTGTCATAAGTCACATTTTTCAGTGCCGTTGTACCTTTGAATGGTGACTAAACAAACTGCTGTAAGTCAAGGACTACCTGGATAGAAGACTACTAGGCATGGGTGTCAAACTGGTGGTCCACACGCCGGAAGTGTCATGCACAGGCCACGCCCACCCCAGTCCCACAAAGGGAAAAAGTCACGATACGCGACAGCAACGTGATGCTACAAGTTTGACACCCATGTAGTAGGATATCTAGAATTGTTAAACTACGAATTTTTCTTTAAAGATCCCAGAAGAAAACAGTGGCAAAACACTTCTATATTATTTCCTAGAAAAAGTTTTGTCTAAATAATCATCCTAAATTGAGTTCAACCTGAACGCATCTTTAATTTTTAAATAACATGGTCTAGTTTATGTTGTTCGTGTCTAGCTATGGTAGTAAAAATGTAGTAGTCTCAAACCCTATCTCACTTTGTTCGATTTGTGTATGGCATAAAATCATTTTGAATCATTTTGCTACTACTATAATCAGGCTGTATGATATCTGGTGGGGTGCAGATTTCCTCAAAATATAAAATCCTGATAAAACTAGTTTGAAATAGATTATCAGAATTGTAATTATTTTACCACTGTTTTATTGTTGCTGTTTTTGTTTTCAGAGCATACCTCAAAAAGAATAATCCTATCTTATGAAAAACTGATAATCATAGAAACTGAAAAGAATTAGCATATTTTTATTTTATGTTTCAATTACAGGAAGCCCAAACTATTAAAGACTCTTATCCTGTTAGATACATTTTAATCAATGTATAATGCTGCATTGCATTATTTATCTGCAGCCTTTTAATATGCTGTTTTTCATTGCCCTAATAATATTGCCCTTCTTTTATTCAAGCTGTAAAAAGTAGCTGTTACTTTATAAAACATGGATAGGATTGGCCTTTCAAGTTATTGAACTATGCTTTTATCATCCTTGATCATTGTAAAAGTAGGTTGTGGGTTCATTTATTTTTATGCTCTCTATCTGCTATGAAACACTACTACAAAGTACTTCCCATGACTGTTCAAAAACTACAGAAGAATTCCAAACAGGTACATAGTACCAAGAGTGATACCTGTAAAAGCTAGACTGCAATTCCTAGTACTAGATCCTCTCCTGCTGCAAAAATCTAATGTCAAACATTCTCAACATGATCCCTTAGGAAAGAAAGAGCCTCGACTCCATTTGGTTAAAGCAAAAGATTCTTTAACTAAAGGTGTTGGCTGCAATAAAAGCCAGGCTAGCTCTTAATTTTCCCATGCTCAAAAGATACAGAAAGGTTTGCCTGCAGCCCATTCCTTTCCCCATGACCAGTCCATTTCCCGGAAAACAGAGCTCACCAAAATGTTTTGAGAATGCAGAGATGTTTGGGAATAGTCTATATTATTTTTTCAGAATGCCTGGCCTTGGTGCCTGATGCCTGGCTGGTACAAACTGGATCTGGGCTGCTCTCATCTTTATTACCTATCATTTCCTTCTCCCTATTTTCCATCATGTTCACACATGGCTTTCAATTGCCCCCTTATGATGTTTCCAATTCTGGGTCCTCCCTTTTGGACTGCAAGGGGCCCCTGCTGTGTTCATGCAGGTAATAAATGAAATGCTGCATGAACACCTGTACAAGGGAGTGCTAGTTTATCTTAATGACAGATGGCATTTTGACTATGACAGAACACATAAAACTAGTCAGAGGTATGCTCAAGAAGCTTCAAGCAACCAAATTATATGCCAAGCTGCCCAGATGTGAAATCCACCAGAGTAAAAATTGACTATCTGGGCACATTTCCCACAAAGCATATAGAGATGGACTCAAAAAAGTACAGGCAGTGCTAGAGTGGACTCCTCCATATACCAGGAAGCAATTACAAAACTTTTACCACCAATTCATTTCCTGGGAAGGAAAAACCCAAGCCCAGCCAGCCACTTAAATGGACTATGGACATTAATACATAATTAAAACATAATTTCAAGAATGTAAGCCAGTTTGGTGTAGTGGTTAAAGTACCAGGCTTGAAACCAGGAGATGGGCTAGAAGATGGAAGATGATGAGTTCTAGTCACCGCCTTAGGCACGAAGCTATGTGGGTGAGCTTGATCCAGTCATTCTGTCAGCGGGAAGGAAGGAGGAGGCAAAGACAAACACTTCCAAAATCTTCCCAAGACAACTGCAGAACTGCATCCAGACAGTTGCCAGGAGTCAAGATACTTGAAGATATACATAAAAAAGCAACATGTCTACAATAAAAAAACTGCTGAAATAATTACAGTAGAACAGCTATTCTCAGTCTTTTGTTCACCACGAACCCCCCTTTAAATACCCTTTGTGGCCACAGACTACTGAAACTTAACTCAAGATCATAACATTAAATTTTCAATTTCTTCAAGCCTTCATGGACCTCCTGTGATGACATGATCTCTCAGGGGTCCACGGATCATGGCTGAGAACCACTGCTATAGAACATTCTAAAAAATATTTGAAAATATCTACTTACGGGCAGAGCTCTACTTCTAGGTACTGCTGGGTTTGGTAATTCAAGAAGAAGGCTTCTACAACTAAAATAACATAACAATTGTTAATTTTACCTTGTATATTTCATCTAACCACAAAGAACATTGAATACAACATCCTTAACTATGGTGTTATTTTACCTAATCTAATAATGCAAAGGTGAGAGCTAGTCTGCTGTAGTAGTTAAGACACTAGGTTAAAAACTGGGAGAGTCCGATTTCTAGTCCTGCCTTAGGCATGAACCCAACTTGGTTAACATGTGCCAGTGACCGTCTCTCAGTCCTAGGAGACAAGACAATAGCAAACACTTTCAAAATCTTGCAGAGATTAGTCCAGGATTCTCTAAGAGTCAACACTGACTCAAACATACAAAAAGATGCAAAAGATTACAAAATCTTTTTCGGAAGCCTACTAGTGTTATTCAGAATCTAAGCTAACTGTATAAACTTCTATCAGAGGCATTGGAAATGCTTTATCACAGCCATCATTGTTTTAAAACTAGGACAAATTTTGATAAAACTATGACAGAAGTTCAGACTTAATGGACATGTATGAAAAATAACTACTTGGAAATCATAATACTGCATTTTAATGCAATTAGGGTAGAAAATTAAGGTCAGGTCTATCCAAATGGCTTCCACAAGATATGTTGTGGTTAGCCGGCAGCAGGTGCAGACAGCTGAGGAGAGCGAGGACTCAGATGAGGAGCCAGGACCATTACGGAGTGGACTGCTGCCTTCAGAGATTGTGGGGGCTGGCAGCAGCAATGAGGAGGTTCCTGAGGAGCCTGGCCAAGTGCACATGCACGCAGGGCTGCTCGCAGGAAAGAGCAGCTGCAGAAGCAGCACAGGCGACTCGGGAGTAAGGCTACAAGGTAATGGTCCCTCCTTCAAGAAGATAAAAGCCAGCTGTGAATCAGTTGTTCTTTGCAGGAAGCAAAGACGTTTGAAACTCAAGCCTCATGGACATAGCAGCATCTTAGTTGGTATTTGAAGACTCTTGTGTTGTAAAATATTTCTAGGTAATCTTATCTGTTATTCTTGGCAACCTCGCACAGTTTTGGCGAGGCTCGTGCTTATCAAAGTCAATTAGTTTGTAGCAGCCTTTTAACCGGGGATTCGTAAAAATCATTAAAAGGTTTCTGTTCCCTTTGCTTTGTGTTTGTTTTATTGGAAAAGGTTTGGGTCAGAACAAGATATTTATTTCACAATGTGCAACTTCTTCATGCAAACTCCCATTTGGCACTCATATGCTGTTAACTTTTAAATCCCTATTTGAAGTTGTTCTGTCTCAACACACTCCAATTTAGAGTTCATAAAATGCACTACCAACTGAGATTTGTCTTCAATTGATAAGCATTTTTTTAAAAAAAATATGTATGTACATGCTGAACCGGTTGCATATCCCTTTTGTTTTTGTTTTTGTAAAACAATGGTGTAAAACGAAGAGCCTTATATTCAGGATAAAACAATTCAATTTCAGTGGCATTAGAGAAACATCAAATAGAAAAATCAAACAGCCAATTAAACACATCAGTTTCATTTCACAGTAATATTTTTGTTCAGGCAAACCATTTTCAAACGCTAATTAATTCCAACAGTCATAATGAAGTAAGGGAAGTGATAATGAAGACAAATACAGGCTAATTTATGAAACTTACTTCAAGAGGGTAATGGTTATGTTGGCAAGATCAGAAAAGCCTGTCTAAGTAGTAATATATGACTTACAACAAGAGAAAATTAAATTGCGTTAAACTTCTAACAGTCTGATGTTTGCAGATTTGTATAAGAATATGCAAATATTTAAGATACTAGATTTATCAAAATCACATTTAAAAACTTTTGATGCCAGTATGAAAATCAGTAAACTAAAGAAACCAGCAATATGCTGAGCAGTTGGAGGTCTCATTAATAACATAAAATTTATTTTGACCAAGTATTTCTGCAAATTCATTTATTTAGTATGAAAGATGGGCTTCAAATAGCAGAGTGGTTTGCTTACAAACAGACAGAAGTGTAGAAGTGCTATGCAAACAGCAGAGTTTCATCACATGAAAAAGCTAAATATAACCCCTAACCCTAAATCTGACAAGTGTTTATAGAAAGTCTGAAAACCGATTCACCAAAAATATTAAGTCTTCTTGCTAGAACTACTGGACTACTGTAACGCCCTCTACATGGGGCTCCCAAATGGGAGCATCCAGAGGCTTCAACTGGTACAGAATGCGGCCACACATTTATGTTATGGGGGCCTCAAGGTTCTCGCATGTGACACCCCTCCTGCGCGAGCTGCATTGGTTGCCAGTGGCCTCTCGGGTGCGCTTTAAGGTTTTAGTGTTAACTTTTAAAGCGCTCCATGGCATCGGACGAGGATATTTACAAGACCGCATTCTGCCATTTTCCTCTCACCATCCGGTGCGCTCCCACAGGGAGAGTCTCCTGCGGGTCCCGTCGGCATCTATGTGCCAGCTGGTGACCCCGAGGAATAGGGCCTTCTCTGTGGGGACGTCTGCCCTCTGGAATGGGTTGCCCCCAGAGTTACGTACGGCCACGGACCTGGGGACTTTCAGGCGTACCTTGAAAATCTGGCTTTTTGACCAGGCCGGCTTGGGCTGATTTTAGATTTGGGTGTTTTACTTTTATTAAATTTTAGGGTTTTAGGGAAGGGTTTTAATTGTTTACAGCCAGGGTTTTAGTTTAATTTAGTTTTAATTTTTCACATATTTATTGTTTTAATTGTACGGCTGTGCACCGCTCTGAGTCCTTCGGGAGAGAACCGGTATATAAATACATATTTTTATTTTTATTATTATTATTATTATTACTACGACTACTACTTAGCCACTTTGTATTTGATTATGGTACCTAAGTATTTATGTTCAGAAAGAAGTGTAAGATTTTAATTGCTACCATAGTTTATAGTTAGACATTACAGTTTACACTGTATATAGGAAAAAAGCAATAGGACCATCAGTAAAATTTATATATTTATATATTAAATTTATATATTTAAAATGCTGAAAACAAAATAGCTTATAGGCACTGAAATAGGAACATTTGGCACATTAGCATTTTGCTACAGTACTTATAAAAAGAGGGGGGAAATGAACCTCTAGGCAAGAATTGCTATCAGAATATTCAAAATTTTAAGTCCTAATACAATAAAGTTTACTTACCCTCATAGTCCCATAATCCATTGAATGGTTTTCCTGGTTCACCAGGAGGAGCTGGAGGATCATTGAAAAATGGGGCATTCAATTCCATCAATATTCCACCCTTTTCTGGACTCAGTCTGATTATTATTGGATCGTGGGACACTGGAAGGCTGTTCCATGTATGTTCAATTTTAAACTCCATCTAAGTATTTTATATCAAGAAAAATTGTTTCATATTTAACATAAATATTAATCAATTGAAATGTCTTTTAACTGAAGATATTACATTATTAGCTATTATAGAATTATTAATTATATATCTACAATTTTTAGTTTTAGGATCTATTTCATTGATAGACATTTGCTTAAAGGAAATCCCATTCACTTACTTTTTATTCAAGGTATATATGACTTCCAAACATATTCAATATATTAGCAGCAAATAAATTAAGAAAGTATACCAGGACTTATAGCTTTTAAAACATCACCATGACTTCCTCAAGTTATTGAAGACCAAGATTAACAACACATAGCATATACATTTCTGTCTAAAACTTGATGACACATCTTATGCTTAATTATCTTGGGCTATATTTTGAAAACATAAAAACAGAAGAAATGTGCTGCCAATCTAAAATCAAAATAACAAATTAACTTAATGCAAGTGAAAATTAAAACTATATCTATACCTACATCATAGTATCTATATTGGCTTATTACTCACCTGTAGAGTACAGCTTAACCATTCATCATAGGATATACTATCGTTCACACACTTTAAAAATACATGGGAACAGCAAAGCATTAAATACATGAAAGTTCATATTGATACTATGCAAATAAAATGTCTTCCAGGAATTTCATGCTTTTTCTCCTAATTTTGGTACCTGTTTCAACCAGTTTTCACCACATGGTGTCCACAGTGATCACAACATATAAATATGTAAATCAGTCCTCCCCCACATTGTTACATTTCTATATTGATGAACATCAACTGAACAAAAGTGAAAGATTGGTTTAAAATTGATAGGAAGCAAATTTGCCAGAGAAAGCAAATCTTCCCTTATCTGACCTGCTGACTTGCCAGTAATTAGGAATGCACAAATAGCATCTTTATCTGGATTTTAAAATAGTAATAATAGAGCCATAATGTGAACATAAAGTATACTGTTGTTGTTATGGGCATTAGTCAGAACACGTACACAACTGCAGTGCATCATAGTCTGTTGCTATTTGCAACTTTCAAGGTAGCGTAAACCTCAACAATTGTCACATCACTTTGTTTATCCTTATCAAAAATCGATGTTTTGCATGACTTAGATTGTCAGAGAACAACTTTAGCTGGATAGCCACATCCCTGCAATAACACCATTGTAATTTTCAGTTTTATAAATTTCCACAATATCAACACTAGCTTTGCTACTAAGCCCTTCCAGACCATCTGCAGTATCTTAAATTTTTGCGGTCTAAAGATCAAATGTTTGAATCCATTACATATCTAAGCAACACTGAAGTAGAAGTTATTTTTCTCTTTTTTAATTTAAATTTTAAGATTTATATTACTGTTTTCATCCATTCCTCATCCGAAAACGGCAAGAAACTGGTGTCGTTTTTTTTAGCAACCATAGACACTTGGCTTAATCTTTTATTGGCCAAGTTTCTTGTTGCCTATGCTTACCAAGAGATGCTCTGGTCATTGTTAACGCTGCCGCGAAGTTTATGTGTGCACATACACATATATACCCAAAGACGTACAATGTAACCTTATTGCCTTCAGATTGCCCATTATTTTGCACGAAACAGACATTCTGCCTTTTAATGCTTACGTGGTTTCAATGGCTTAACTTCTGCTCGCGAACCAACTATTCAAAACCAGTAATTCCGCAGGGAGAGAGGATGGGAATGGGGATATTTCAAAAGCTAAAGACAAATCCTAAAAGAAAATCCAGCCGCGACCAGCATTCAGTGCAGCTTTTATAGCTTTAAAAGTCTTGAGCCTGGAAGGGATCTTGGAGGTCTTCTAGTCCAGCCTCCTGCTCAAGCAGGAGAACCTATATAACTACTCAAAGAAAGCTCCCGAAAGTTTAGCAACACCCGTATTCCCAAGGCTAAGAACGAAAGACTGCAATATGGACTCTCCTGCTTGTAATCCAAACCTCCCTAACCAAATCCACCCACATCACCGAAGGGACAGTCCACACTTCCGCTCACCAACCCCAGTTACTTTTACCCACAAGCAGCTTCTCCATTGGGGGTGGGGGGGAGGAAGGCAAAGAAGCACGTGACCATTTTTAAACCAATGGCAAAGAGCTCTCTCGTCAGCTCAACTAGAATCCGATTGGCGGGTTGTTTTTTTCTGACCACATCGATCTCACCACCCCGCCCACCGTTGTTGCTTTTTTTAAAACCTTTTCACAAGCCAGGTCGGTCGTTAAGACGCCGGCGGTGTTGGAGTCAGCGATTGAAGCAGCGCGTGCCGCTCTCTCTTGAAGGGGGAAGGCTATGATTGGAGGGGAGGGAGATGACGTGGCTTAAAGCGAGCCCCGCAGTTGCTTCCCAGATTTGTTTGGATGGTTTCGTCCTTCCGCCCGCGCCGATGGGCTTTAAGCGATCCGCCTTCCTCTCGGCAAGTTTCTCCTTTTCCTTTCTGTCTCACTTCGGAGGTAAGGACAAGCTACCAACATGGAGAGGACGCCCTCTGAGGCCAACACAGTACACCATCTTCTCCCCCCCCCCGCCCAAATGCATGCGTGTGTAGTTAAAGCTTATGTCCACATAACCCCACTCATTGTGGGTAGGTTTCCTTCTAAGGAATGGAAACTTCAAGGAGAATCAGGAAGATGCACACAATAAATATTTCCTGCAGCCGAAAAGTCCAAGCATTGTGGAGGACCTTGGACCGATCAATTTTGCTAGGTCTGTTGGGCTTTCCAGGAAGGGTAATCTCTGATCAATTGGAGCATCCCAAATTCTTTCTCCCAAAAAAGATATTACAAGGATGGAGAAGAAATACTGGATTTCAAAGATCAAGTAAAACATTAAATGATTGGAGGGGATACAGTACATTGAGGACATTTCACTGTGATGCATGGAGATTAAACTTTACACTAAGATTTTACACTAAGAAATACACTAACAAGAAATACACTTTTTACACTAAGAAATACACTTTACATTAAGAAATGGAAGGATTATGTAAATAATATGTAACTAGAAGGATTTTAAGCATTTTGAAAATTAAGGATTATCTCTCTAAGCTTGTCTTAGTATTTTTTTAAGATATAAATGATGAAAATATTCAACTAATAAAATTTTATTTACATTCTAATTGTTTTCATTAGTGTTTGATCTTAATTTTTCTATCTAAAGATAAAAACACAATATTAAGACTGAATAAGTAATAGCTTTTCCTGTCAAATATCTCAAGATTGAGATTTTTTTTTATGGTTGACATTGATAGCATCAAGATTACAACTCTGAAGTTTAACAGCATTGTTACAGGCTTTGTGGAAGCTGTTCAGGTTATTTTGTATTTCTCCCTAAGAATTTAGATTTAGAAGATACAGTTCCAAGCAATTATAAGCTGCATTTGCCAGTTATATTTATTTTATTTCATAGATTTTATGTTTCTGGTACTGAAAAGCAAATCAGCTTCTTAGAAACGTTATATGAAATTCTGATAAGATTCTAAAATGGCAACAGATGTCAAGGTAAGTTTCATATAAAATTTCATTAAAATGCATTTGTATTATATAATTTAGGTATCAGTGATCGTCAACCTTTATTTTTGGCTGGACATTATCTCTATGCATTAATTTGATGGAAAGGGTATGATTAGACTGTATAGTAAATTGGTATACATTTTTTCGTATCTTTTTTTCATGATTTCTATATTCCATTTTTGTTGTACTGTTTAACCTATGCTAAGCATCACATAAAGGACCATGCAAATCATTTAGTTAAATTTGCTTACCCACTATTACAAGATTCTTATATTTTCATTTTTTAAAAAGAGAACATTCTATAAAGCAGCTTGTTTATATAATGTGCCTGAATACATTTATTTATTTATTTTTACTAAATGAACCTATAGCAGTTACATTTGGCCACTCCCACTACAGCTAACTGAGCCTTGAGCATCATTAAAAAGCAAATCTTTTCATATAGAAGCATTGTTTCTTGTGATGGTTGCTGTGACATCAACAGTACCTTTCAACACAATACTATAAACCAGAGTCGTGGATTCCTGTAAAATTTGAGTGATCTTGCCAAAATCTCAGGATAACTTTTTTCAACATGCAAATTTAAGAAAATTATGATATACCAACCAAACTTGAAATAAATAGTACTTTTGTTTGTTATAAACATTTGTATGTTTATTTTAACATATTGTGAGATTATCACTACTTTTCACTTATATTATTCCTGATGCGCCCATAATTTTTCTGTAAGTGGCATCCTTTTAAGAGTACAGTTTTTTTGAATCTTCTTATTTCTTTTAATCATCATCTTGGTTTTTGAAGTCCAGATCTAATGATTCTATAATTTTACCAGCTATCAGTTCTTCTTTTTCTTTTATCCATTTCCAAACCAAGCAGAAATGAAATTTAGTTGCTAGTTTATCACTAATCAAAAGAAATAGCTGATATGAAATAAATAAAAGCAAAACAAGATACTGGTTGCCACTGGAAAAATTGAATTGATGACCTTTCATTCAGCTTTAACATTTAATGAAATACTAAGTAAATAATTAATTGCATTCTTGCTTATCATTATAAGATAATACAGTTGGCAAAAGCCTCTATTTTATTAAAGTCATAGGTATTTTGTGTTTCTGCAGATAATCAAAGAACTGAAATAAAATACAAATGTGAAAAAATAAGATACAAAAGCTAAGATTATGCTCTTTGAATTCAATTTGAATCTATATGGAATTTTATTTTTTATTTTTATTTATTGATTAAATTTTTAGGGCGCCAATGTACTCTACAAGAGAATACATTGGGAATACTTTGATTTAAATATGAAGATCTATAGAATTAAATTTTAGGGGTTTTTAAAATATTTTTATGACAAAAGATAAACTTAAATAAAATTAAATGTTTGTTTCCAGAATAATGACTTTGAAGATGCCAGTATAACAGAGCATATTCTGATAGATCAAAGGTAAAGCTATTTATTTTGCATTCTAAATAATACATAAAATGCAATTTCAAAATACCTCATAAAAGGATGGGTTGATATCTGGAAACGAACAAGTGAGGTATCTATTACTTTTTTATCTTGATCTTGTTCACATGTATATGTATATGCAAAAACTGTGTACACATTATTTAAATAAATATACTGTACTCAGGGTAGAGGAATTAGATTTGTGATTAAGAAAAAAGAAAGCTTCCGTGAACTGTATCCAAATGTAACCATACAGAAAGTTGATCTGCTGAAATTAATGGAATTTAAAGTTAATTTATTCATTTCAGTGGCTCTTAAGTCAATTCTAAACCAATTCATCAAAACTCTCGATGAGTTCTAAATATTTTGCCAATGCTTTAATCATGTTTGAACCTGACTCTTTTCTCTGGAAAATAATTCCACAAGCATTCCATGCCTTAACAGTGAGAAACTACAAGCTAATGTTTTATAAAATCAGAGCTTGACAGTTTGATCTTTTCCTTCCTTTCATGTCTTAAAAATATTAGCATAACTGGCATTGGGTTTGATTTTTTTAAAATACTGTATATAAAAGCTGTAACTTTGTAGCAGGTAAAGGTTCTACTAGAAAACTTGATAAAATCAGTTTGTGTTCCCTCTGTCTGGGTAAACTGAAAGGGAAAGAATTACCTTATACAAAATTTCAACTGCTGCAAGAAGAAAAGGAATTTAAACATTTTCACCTACGTTTACAATTATATTTAACTTTTACAATAATTAGTTGTTAAGCATCCTGGGTTGTTTACATTAAAACATTGTTGATCCCTACCTTCAAATGAAATTATTATTGTTTGCTTGTTTGTAATCCCTTGATATTTTATAAATCAAGATAGTAGTAGGATCACTTTTACAACACAGATATGTCAAATTTATTTTGGGGTTTCTAGTTTTCTATCCAATGTGGCTGAGTTCTGAGATGTCTGGTATAGATGTATTCCAAAGTGAAAGTGTTCAGCCTGTGGTATTTAAGGTAAGTTTCCACCACCTGAGCAGAGAAAAAAACCATCTGTTTATATTCTTGGGAATCTATATAGGACAAGAGATCCTACTTCTTCAGAATTAAGCCTTTAAAGAAGTTGACTTCAGTTTCACTATTTACCAGAATGCCCAAGATAATTTTGGACTATCTGGTACTTTAAAAAAAATCCACAATTAAGTGGGAAAATTCCATTCTTACTTCTTACAGGAATTGCCTAATGACTTTAAAATGTGTGTGCTGGATTAGGATCAGGAAGAGTCTGGTTCAAATTTGTCTTCAGCCTTGGAAACCCTTTGGATGGCACTCAGGAGTGTTACTGCTAACATAAAATGGAGCATTGAGTACTGTGTATGCCCTTTGAACTTCTAGAAGAAAAGCAGGATTAAAAATGTAACATATAAGTAACCAAGACCAATTGTTTGAAAAGTTTTCATATATACAGCGTGTTTGGGATTATTGTGTTTGTCCTTAATAATGATTCATGTTTTTATTTAATGATGATTTTTTTTTACTTTCATCTGCATTGTGTCACTCAATATGCAAACTTTATTTTACCTCCCTCTTAGCTTATTACCTCCTATAGTTGCTGAATACGATAAACATCTTGGGGAAATGAATGAACAACTGAAATACTGCCAGGTACAAAGTTAAAGCTATTTTTACCACTAATATAACTTGCTCAGTAATTTTAAAAAACAACCATAATGTTTATAATTCAAATATTATTAGTAAGATGTTTATTTTAAAAAGTCACAGAATCATAGCTAATAAAATAATAGTCACTGTTGTTAATAATTCAAAAATATGTTTATCTTTCTAATTTGAGATATCTTGTTTCATAAACTAGAAAAGGCAACATTTTTAATTGACATTCAAGCATCTTAGTATCATACTGAATATGTATCGCATGTGCTGTATTGTATCTTCAGAAAGAAATATTTAATCTCCTGTTTTTCTTGCTTTTAGATGCAGATGAAAGAAATGAGGCTAAAACTTGAGCAAGTCATCAAAGAAAATGAAAGGTAACCCCATAAAACTCATACTAATTCTGTAATGTTTGTGTCATATAGAAAGAAACTGCTGATAGAAATGACCGTGTATTTTATGTTACCCTTGCAGTGCAATAAATAAATAAATACCCTGGGCCTGGGGTTGGAAATAACTAAAATGTTTTTTCTGGAATTACAATTGTTAACTGTACGACAGAAGAACCATTCTTAATAAAAATACAATTTTATTGCTGTTTTACAACAAAGTGATCCACCTTTTATTGTATGGTAATATAGATTGCATGAGGAGTTAAAAGAAGCAATTGAAAAGCAGTTGGAAGCTCTGCCATCTGGTTCTGTTTCAAGGGATGCTACATTTATGGATGAAAATGTAATAAGAAACCTTCAAGAACAGTTGCAACTAGCAAATAAAGTGAGAAAATTGAAATATGCCTTGGTTTACTTTTATGTCTAGGTTCCAATAGTCCTAAATTGCCTTTCAATTTAGGCACGTTCATTTATGACACATTTTTATTATAGCTGAAAATTGTAGTTTATTATTTTAATATTAGTGTTTATTTTTGTCAAGATATAGATATAAACTGATATTAAATAGAAATTTTGAACATTATGACAAGAAAGAAAGATAACACACTAATATTAGTAGACTATTTTGTTGTCATTAATTAATAGGCACAGAGATGTTCATAATTTCTCTCAGGTAATTATGCTTCTATAATATAAACTATATAGGGAATAAACAGTATTATTTATCTCATCATAAAATGATGTTAAAATTTATACATAATAATAGATATGAAGTAATAATTCTTTTCAGACATTTGATACTCAAAAAAATTGGAAAGAAAAATTCTAACGTTCTTTTTTTTCAATCTTTCAATTTTAAGGAAAAAGAACATGTTCTAGAACTTTGGCAAATGGTTTCACAGGAATTGGAGCGACTTCAACAGATATACCAAGAACACATGACAGAAGCACAAATTCATATTGTGGAAAGGCAGAAGCAAAAAGTAACATACTGATAACACGTGCATTAAAATAAATTAAGATGAAGACAATTTTTCCCATTAGCTCAACATTAGCCAGCTTTTTCATAAAAGAGCTTTTTAAATAATCTTTGAGCAAGTCATAGATAGGTGGTATATGAGAAGAGAGAGAGAACAGAGAACAGAGCTGAACTTTTCAGACTATTTGTGAGGTGGCAGAGGGAGTGTCTTTTTCATTTTGTTTTTAGCAATAGCACTTATATACTACTTCACAGTGCTTTACAGCCCTCTCTAAGCTGTTTACAGAGTGAGCATATAGTCCCAACAATCTGGGGTCCTCATTTTACCAATCTTCGAAGGAGGGAAGACTGAGTCAGCCTTGAGCCAGTGAGTTCAAACTGCTGAACTCCTGGCAGCCAGAAATAAGCAGAAGTAGCCTGCAGTACTACATTCTAAATACTGTGCTGCTTGCTATTAGGAAAGGAATGTAAGACGCAAAAGATGCATTTGGAAAATCGTTGTGCAAAAATGATCTTTCAGTTTATGTTAGTCCCTGGCACCCAGCTCCCCAATGACTTCCAAAGATTTGAAACCTAAATGCATGTTTAGAAAAAGGACATTGTTTGCTTGATTTTGAACTCTTGTGGATTTTAAAAAGACTTGCTATAGGATTATCTGAGTAATTTATTCAATTTGAAGTATACTGTATTCAATAAGTATGCTTCATTCACTTGAAAAATTTTGAATCTTGTTGCAGAAATGTGTTTTATCACAGTATTTCATAAGAAGGTATTCTATCACAGCCAAGTCTCAGATATAGATATGCCCAGAAACACAAACTATTAGAAAAATGAATAGTTTCGATCATTCCTGCTTTATGCTGTTACATGATTTTTTTCAAAAATAAATTGAATGATTCTCAAATATGGACAACAGCCACTAATATTGCTATATTTTATTATTTAAATTAAGTATTTAATACCTAAATATTTAATATATTATCTTTTAGTGTTTATTTTTATGTTGATAAGTCCTCTGGATTGTAATTCCAATGCGCTGTGTTATCTTCTTTTTAGGATCAATTAACAAGCTTTCAACAGATAACAAAACAACTGCATTTAACTAATGAAAAAACTGAGTCAGTAAGTGAAATACTGAAATTCTAAGAACGTTAATTTGGGCTAGTCATAACAGTAGAAAAGTATAAAAGAAAATATACTTTAAACAGATATACTTTTCATAAAGTTATGTTTTAACTTTTTTTACTTACATGTTTATAAGTTACATAGTGGCTTATAGTGTATTTTTAATCTGTTCCAGTTTAATTGCTACTTAGGAAAATGTGCTTTTCATAAAAATCAAGGTTTTGTCTGCACAGTCCATGATTACTAAGTTTTATTGCTTATTTCTTTGACTGTTCAGTATTAGTTTAAAATATTTTCTTTCTTCAGCTATTATTTTCTGTTTTTAAATACATGACTATCAGAAGCAAATGAAGTTGAAATGAGAAGCTTTTTTTAAAGCAGAAATGATAGAGAATAT
Source organism: Bungarus multicinctus (assembly GCA_023653725.1). Taxonomy (NCBI): domain Eukaryota; kingdom Metazoa; phylum Chordata; class Lepidosauria; order Squamata; family Elapidae; genus Bungarus; species Bungarus multicinctus. The sequence goes on from CM042849.1 coordinate 37,810,524, forward strand.
ATACATATCTGTGAATTTTATTATAATCATGGTTAGTTGAAAGAGACAGATTTTGTGTTGCTGCTAAGCAAAGTAAGGTAGTCTTGCTTAACAACTTTAATTGGGACTGGCAACTCCATTGCTAAGCAAAGCGGTTGTTAATGTGAAATTATTAGGCTTTTGTTTCCCTCCTAACCATTGTCCCACCCTTTGGGACATTCAAGTACCTGTTTACTATCTTGTACACATCAAAAGCAATGTGATCACACCTCAGCCCTCTGTTGCTCTCCAGTCATTTTGGTCTACAAGGACAGTAGGAAAAAATGCAAGCTATATCTGTTCTGTAGGCAATTTCTCTTTTGCCCTAACCTTTCCTCCCATTGGCATGACTGCATTGCTCTCAACACATAGAAGAGCAAACTGCTTATTTTGAAATTGCTCTGCTCTGCAGGAGGAAGCAATTTGGGTAAATAATCTCTCCTTAAGTGCTTGAAGGTGTACTAGACCCTGGGTCTCCGCATTCCTAGCCCAGCATCTTAACCATACTAGCCTACTGGCTTTCATGTTTTTTTATTTTTAACAGCAATACAATATATTTTTTAAAAAAATTTTTTACAGATTAATCAGGTGTTTCTGAAAACGGTAACAGAACAAAATGTAGAGCTGGAACAGCTGCGCAAGCAACAAAGGTATAGACTTCTAAATCTTAAAACATCTTTTAAAAAAACAAAGCACACGGATAATAGTCCTACCTGTGCAACAAGGCTTTTCAAAAGTATTTTATGGCTTATTGCACATCATCAGGTGGAGGTTTATAGCTATTTGTGGAGATGTAATATTGTGAGCAAATGCTGACCTCTGTTAGAACTTCAGTAGATAATGAAGAAAGCCTTTCCACTGTAATAAATGTGTGCTGTTACTACATATACTGTGTATGGGCTAGAAAATTATCTATCCACACCAAAATGTCATGTTTATCACACACTGGTGAGTAGATCTTTTGAGAAATGAACTGTAAATGCTGTAAAATATGATCACAAAGAGATAATAAAATAGACCAAGATGTGAGTTTTTCTGGTGCAATAATTTGTTGAGCAAGAGCGTAATTTTACCTGTATGCAGTTTTCCCCCCTTGAGATAGAACATGAAATGGTAATGTAAAAACATAATATTTGTGTAGTCAGAGTATTATTTAGAGAAATTTATCTTTTTAACATGCAGACAATCCAAATTGGACTTGAGAACATCAATTGCAAAAGCTGATGAAATGATGAGACTTGTTGAGGAACTTCGCAGCCAATTAAACAGAAAGGTTGAACACATCCTTTCTTAATTTTCAAAATAAAAGTTTATATTGTTGGACTCTGTTTCTGCTGGACATAAAGTTGTAAAAAAGCTCTGGTTTTTCTGGTGTTTAGGAAGAAGAGGTCCTAGCTGCTCGTGAAAAAGAAGAGGCATCAGATAAACGCTTGCAAGAATTGCAGTCAAGCATAAAACAATTGGAGACAAGGTAAATTATTAAATAATAACTTCCACTTTAACATTATAATCCTATTTCAGAACATACTTGTACAGAAAATATTCAACTAGTATAATTTCTTTCATCCAATGAATTTTAGTTGATTATTATTTTTGTGGCCCTCAAGAATAAAGATTAAGTCCAATATTGGCTTACCATCAAAAATGACTGCAAAATTGGTTGGAGTTTGAGAGCTGCCTTGGGGTTTTTTCTGGGTTTTGAATCAATAACAAATATGTCAATTTGGATTCATCCAGCCAAAAATATGTTTAAGGTTTAGTCTAGATTTCAGACTCTTCTTGAAAAAAGTAACCTCAAAATTTAAGAAACCCTTTTCTAATTTAGAAATATTTACAAAGCAATAAATACTACAAGGTTAATAGAGAGAATAATAAAATGATCAAAATTAAAGGTTGCTATTATTTTCTTGAGATTGAACATGGAATGGTAATGTAAAAACACCATATTTGTGTAGTTGGTGTATTTCATATTTAGAGAAGTTTATCTTTTTAATATGCAGACAATCCAAATTGGACTTGAGAACAACAGTTGCAAAAGCTGATGGAATGATGAGACTCATTGAGGGGTCTGGTTTGTCAAAAGTTTTCCTATTTCTGGATATCTGAAATTTCACTATTACGATAACAGTGAAAACTACTTGAAAGATGCTGCAAAAAGGTGCTGCCCCAAGATAATTTGATTTCACCATATTAGAGAAGAGATTTAATTTTATCTTATCAGGTCTTGAAAGATAGGAGGACAACTATTTTAATTGTCTTACCTAAACTTAATCTAAATTTAACCGTCTATTGGTCACTGTTCCACTATACAGACTTTGTATAGCTACAAAAGATTCCAAACAGCTAAGATCAGAAAAAACAAATCTTGAAGAAAAAATTCAGGAACTGCAAACCAAGTGTGTGAATATAGAAGAAGATAAGTATGATGCTGTAGCAAAAGTCCGAGAGAGCGTGCAACTCATAGAGGAAGCTAATCTCCAGAAGAATCAGGTGATGGATTTATTGTATATGCTTATGGGACAACTGTGTTTTGAATTTAAGTTAATATGTTTTCTATTAAATACCAATAGCTGTATCTTATAACCTACCTTCAGCATGAAGTTTTTACTAGAATATGCCCATTCTTTCTAATTCAAGGCAATGCTATCAGAGAAACAAAAAGAAGAGGAAATTGAAAATATGAAACAAGCGGTTTCTCAGTTGCTGCAAGATGCTGCTTTAAGAACGAGGAAAGAAGTAAGCAGTGATACTTAAAACTTTTTCATATTTTCTTACACATTTTGTTCTTGTAAATTATATTAATAATATTGATACTGTTACTCTAAAAGCTAAATATTTGAAAGTTACCTCAGTTGAAGTATGCAACTTTTTTCCTGTAGATAATTCAGGTAATTTTGTGAGTGGACCTTTGTTATTGGGAGAAAAAATTAATTTCTTCCAATAAACTATGGACATTACAGTCCATGTAATTCATCTGGCAAAAAACAGAACTGTTGGACACATTCTCTTTCAACCCCTCCCCCTCCTCCCAAGAGACTTGCATTGGGAATGGTAGAAGTGTGATTGCTTAAAATCCCAGCTCACTGCAGCCATTATGTCTGATTTTCTGGGATGCCCCTAAATCTTCATCAGGTCTTTCTAATGCCCTGAGTCGCAGGTTTAGTGGGTTGGAGGAGCTGTTTGGAAGAGAGATGGAGGATGCCCTTCCAGTTATGGACAGCTATATCTGGACATTACTTAGTTCTGGAATTTACGTAGAAAGCTCTATTGATAATTAGTATATTTCTGTTTAGCATATTGCAGCCTCTTGTACTCTTAATGTATTATATAATCAAGTAAGGAAACATCCACTAGACATGGAATAATACCCCCTTTTTAAAAAAATAGGTAGAAAACGAAAGGAAACGATACAATATTCAAATTTCACGTTTAACAGAAGAACTTACTGCACTTCAGATGGTAAGTTGTACATTTTGCTTAAGTTACTTACTGCCTAAAGTAGCCTCAAGGTGAGATAGTCAGCAAATCAACAAATAAATATAAGTTTACATTCTGTTATTTCCCCCCTGTGTTGACTTTCACTTAGGAAAAATAAGCATTAAAAATTTAGCACCACAAAACGACAGTTTCACTACTTTAGTTTGTGCAGGCAAAATTTTTGTATGTCTAAGTATTCATCTTTTCATTAAATATAATGATAAAAATACTTTTTCATGTGGGATGCTACTATTTAGAACAGCAGATACAAAACAAGATAATGTACCTTACTTGTTAAATTTCTGGATAAAATAAACATAGCATCAAGCTTTGTGATAATTTATAAGAAAACATATAAATCACAAATGTTTTGTTCAAATAGCATATATAACATACCTTATCTCTTTTTTAAAAGCGAAATAGAGATACGTTATAGTTCCAGACTTTACTTTTAGGAATTGATATCGGAGGCAGGAAATAGGTCCAAATCCCTCTTGCTGAACATGTGATTTGAACGAAATTACTCTGAAATATAACTTGAAAAAATTACAGAATCACCTAAATTAGTCTTGTATTATTTCAGTGCAGATCTTTCTTAATCTAGAAACAGGTTAAAAGTAATTGAAAGGTAAAGGAAGCTTAGAGTGAATGGAATTTGTAGCAATTTCATAGGTAAAAAATTAAGTACCTATTAATACTTCACAGGATTCATTGTTTATTCCAATTTTGTTTGCCACTTATTAATTTCTAAAAAATTCATATTCTGTTATTGCTTTATAGGAATGTGGAGAAAAGCAAAGCGAACTAGAGCGAGCCATTAGAGAAAAACGAGCAGTTGAAGAAGAACTAGAGAAAGTAAACACTTTTTCTTTTCCACCATTTTCATGCATTAATGATATAATGTACATGCTAAAAAGTAAGTAATTTTAGGATATAAAAATATTAGTCTTGATCATATGAGACAGACTAGAAAGGATCAAAGCATTCACAGCATTCAGATACAAATAAAAATATGCTGTCATGAAAAGAGCACTTGGCATTGTTAAATTAATGGCATGAAATGCTGTTCAGTATTTTTTTTACCAAATAACAAGCTGAAAATCACAAATTGCCTGTGATTCATGAAACTCATGAAAGTTCTGTGCAAGCTAGAATGACTAAAATTCACTTAATCAAACTCACTTAAATCAATAAAAATGAACTAAGAAAGTAAGATCTGTGAAAAAAGCAGATAATCAGTTCTCGTAACAATATTAAAAGCAATTATACTAATAATAAGATGATAATGAACACAATACAAACTGTTGGTGGAAAACCTGATTAAACAGTATAGGTTTTTTTTTAACAACTGAAGTCCTTCTTCTAGCAACCAAAGTTATTATAGTATTAAATAAATGATGCTTACAACCAGTCTTCAAAGTTTTGGCCCTCCCAGCCGCGGTGGGTGCAATGTGGATGTTTGACAACTAGCTCATATATATGAAGCTCGCAGCATCCTGTGGCACTCCTCTGCACTTATGCTACATTTCACGTCACTGCTCAGTCACACCTTCACCACCTGTGCATTTTCTCCAAGCTTTGCTGAGCTTGGGTCATATCTCCCCACCACTTTCGCACCTTCTTCCACCCAGCATTAGCCACCTTAAGACACATACGTGTGTTGCCACCCCACCCTCCACACACCTTCCTTGTGCCACTCTGCCCTCAGGCTGTGCCTCTCCCACTACTTACACACCCTGCTGTATTCTCCCCAGGCTTTGCTGAACTTGCACCACACCTTCCCACACTTGGGCATCCTCTTCCATTTGGCTTCAGCCATCCCAAATCTTTCTGGAATGTACCATACCTCCCCATCAGCCACTCATTTTTCACAATCCTTGCGTTTGTGCCTCTTTGCTACTCATGCATCCTCCTTGGCCACTTGTGCACCATTGCATTTCCTCCATGCCCAGCAGCAACCATCCCAAGCTTTGCTGCACTTGCACTGCATTGTGCCTCCCTTTTTACCTGCTCACCCTTCCTAGTCTCATGTTCACACTAGTCCTTACCTGCCACCTGTACACTTGCCTGCCAACAATTACCCTGAGCCCTGCCATACTTTTACTGTGCCTTCCCAAAACCCAGACATCCCTTTGCTTCCTTTCCCATCTTGTGGCAGCCATTTACCTCCCTGCTGATTTTGTTGGAAGCTGATAGGAAGATATGAGCAGGTGCTAACTTAATGACTCTCAAATCTCGTTTAACAGTGGCAATGGGGACTGCAGAGATTGCCATTACTAAGCAAAGTAATTGTATTACATTGAACTTTACAAACACATTAATGACAGAAATTCTGATCCCTGTTACTGCCATAACTCAAGGTCTACTTGTAGAATGTTTGTCTGGTGGACAATAATGGAATCTTTCTTCAGATGTGATACTCATAATGAAATGATTATTCACTTTCTAAGTTTTGCACAGTAACTGATTTGTGAAAGCAGGGATTTTACTGGAAAATTGGAATCATATTCTGGTTTATATACATCTATCAGGTGTACCGTGAAGGTAGAGGAAACGAAGCTGATTATAGAAGACTAGAAGAGCTTTACCAGAGATGTTTGAATGCTGAACGTACAAAAGATGACCTTCATCTTAGTTTGCAAACAGCACAAAACAAAATTAAGCAACTGGAATTGAAGTAAGTAATTTAACATATGCTGCAAACTCATATCCATTTTCTTTCTGTTTTTTTCTCTTTTTAGAGTGTTTGTATTGTTGTATTGGAATTTTATTTTTAAAATTTGTACTGATATGTAATTATTACAAATTTTTGTATAATGAAAATATACATTTTGTTTTTGTTTACTTCAGTTTGTTAAAGTTTAAGGTAAAATTTCCATCAAAGTGTTTAGAAAATAATAAACTATAATTGAAATACAAATAAATTGAATTTAGAAATAAGCAGATTTCTTAAGTCCTTCCATACTGCAATTCATTGTTAATTATTATCACTAGGTTTAGATGTGACACTGGTAATTGTTAACGTGTTTTTACAGTTTTATTAATATATGCTGTCCTCTTTTAAATCTCTTAACTATGCAACTTGTACTGGACTATGGTAGCATAGGCACACATTAAATACATTGATGAGGGTTATTTAAAATATTTCTGATTCTATGAGTAAAAAAAGGAAATAAAATGCCAAATATTACTATATTTGATGTAGTCTAAAGTCTACGTGTGTTTTCAAGTCCTGTTTTAAACTAACCATACAAAGTGTAATTCACTTTAAGATATGAAGAAGAGAGATGCCGTTGCCAAGAAAATATGTGCAAGCTGCAAAATATTTTGGATTCTGAAAGGGAGAAATGTGGAGCTATAAGTGAAGAGCGCTTAAAGCTGCAACAAGGGAATGAACAGCTTCAAAAAGAAATGGAAAACTTGAAAAAGCTCACAATGGAGGCACAACATACTGCAAAATTAAAGGTATTTTTATATAATACTTCAGAATTAATGCAAGTTGTTTGGATTTGAATCTGTAAGGAACAAGACAGTATTAGCTCACAACCTATTTTAAAAAATGAATTCACTTTTACAATGATATCAGTCACTTTGACAAAGAATGCAATAATATTTGTTTGACATTATCTGTTTTTGACAAGTCCATGTTGGCTTCTAGCAATAGCTTTGCATGCTTCTAGATGTTTTTAGATCCATTGTTTGGTTATATTTTCCAGATCTTCCCAGGTATTGATGCTGGACCGATTGGTCTATAGTTTCCTGAATCCATTTTTTCCCTTTTTTGAAGATGGGAATCAGCTCTTTTCTAGTCTTATAGTAGTTCCCTGGCTTTCCAGGATCTTTGAAAGACATGGTTCAGTGGTTCTGAGATCACATCTACCAGCTTTCTCAGAACTCTGGAATGTAATCCAACTGGTCCTGGTGATTTGAACTTGTCTAGGAAAGCATTTTCATTTTCTTCCTGCTGCCCGCCATTTACTTGTCATCTTCTCTGATTATTGACATTGCTCCAACGGAATGCTCCAAAGAAGCATTATTAATAGACAGCTTTATGATTCAGACATTTATATGATAGATTGCTTTTCTCCTTTCCATCTTTTCCCTTGGTTTTCTTCTTGATCTTGTTATGTTTGCATATAAAGGACAGGGGGCTCTTTTCATATTCTTTTTAAATATTCTTTTATAATCTCTTTTAGTACCCCAATTGTTCACATGCTTGTCTTTTGTTCTGTAAACTGTTGTATCGCTTTCTTTTGTAGTTTAGGTTTGCACATATTCATACTTCTATAATAGATAATAGTTGGTTGAAATCAAAGTCTTTTAGGATAAAGATGTAAGGGTGAATATTACAAAGATAAACTGTAATTTCAAATAAAAATGGGTACAGTAAAAGATTAAAGATATACTTATCTAGAAACCCTTATTACTTTCTATGGGTGACCAGGTCCAATGGTATTTTTCCAGTGGAATTAAATTTATTTAAATTGAAGCATACTAAAGGAGGTTATTAACTGCTTGGCATAAGAAAAGAGCACAGTGCAAAATGTATCTGAAATTAATTGTTTCATTTTGAATTAATTTCCATAATTAAACATCCAATAATTCTTTATTGATAAATATGCTAAGAAATTTAGCTTTCATGTTGACAGGTGTTAGTTTTAACTTTTAAAGAATAATTTTTTTCAGTATAAGACATTTTTTTCTAACAGATAAGTACAATGGAGAATGAACATTTATTAAAAGAACATGAGTTTGAAATTCGACTGAAGGAGATGGAAGATGTAAGTCAAAACTCAATAACTGAGCTTAGACGCCTGTTGATGGCTCAACAAAAAGCAACAAATCGTTGGAAGGAGGAAACAAAGAAAATAACAGAAATAACTGAATCCAGAATAAATAGTCTAAAGTAAGAGTTTTTTCCTTTGACATTTCTAAATAATCTAGACCATGGTTGTCAAACTCGTGGTGTTATGTTGCTGTCACGTGACATTTTGTGACTATTTTCCCCTTTGTGGAGCTAGGGTGGGCGTGGCCTGCACATGACGCATCCTGCCCGTGGACCGCCAGTTTGAGATCCCTGATCTAGACATTATGTGTAGATTGTTTACAAAAAAGAAAAAGCGAAAAATGTTGGCACAACATCACCAGATACTCATTATCTGCTGTCTTCCAAACCTGGAAAATAAATGGTACTACTTGGGGGGAAAAAAACCCAACCACCAAAATAACTGTTAGATCCTACCTCGGGACAGAGGAGGCAGAGTTGAAATGTTGCTTTCTGGAGGGAGGTATGGGTAGTACTCGACTTACGACCACAATTGAACCTAACATTTTTGTTGTTATGTGAAACATTGGTTAAGTGAATTTTGCCCCATTTTACAACCTTTCTTGCCACAGTTAAATGAATCAGTACATTGTTAATCACACAATTGTTAAATGAATCTGGCTTCCTCCTTGACTTTGCTCGTCAGAAGGTCGCAAAAGTTGATCACATGACCCTGAGACACTGTTAACTGTCATAAATATGAGTCAGATGCCAAGCAGCTGAATTTTGATCATATGCTCTTAGGGTTGCTGCAATGATCATAAGTGTGAAAAATGGTTATGTCACTTTTTTCAGTGCTCTTGTAGCTTTGAACAATCATTAAATGAACTGCGTGCTGCAAGTTGTGGACTGCCTGCACTTGCCCATAGATTTTGAGGATGACTAAGAAATGAGTTAAAAAATAAATTGTATATAAAGTGTTACAGAAGAGTTCAGATTGTTAACTCTATTCATGTTAAGTTTGTACTTTGTCTTTTTTTAAAATTTTACATAGTCACCTTGGACCAAAATTTTCATTTTTAAGCCAAGCTAATAGTTTGAGAAATTAGCATTGACAAGTACCTTTGGCATAGTAGAAAAATACATGCAGACAGAACCATTAAAGAAAGGAGAATTATTTTTGTTGAAAAAAATATGTTTGAACGAAAGAAAAGAAAATATTATTTATTCAGGAAGTTCCATTAGCCTAATTTGCTAACCTATCCTTAATTTACTTATCTAGCATCTGTCTGACACCTATGTCAGCTTGAAAATAAACATAAGCATCAAAGATAAAATACACATTGAAATATATATACTTGAAAAACTTCAGGCTTTAAATTTTTACAGAGATTTCAGGCTATTTTACAGTATTAAATCTCCAAGAGAATTCCTTGAAATGTCTTAGGTTGCTCAATTTCAGTAATGCTGATTCAGTGTATTCTAATTATGTGTTCTCCTAATGCTTGAAAGGTAACCTCTGTGCTTTAAATTTATTAAAATATTTTATTTTAGTAATGTTTGTGCTGAGAACTATTCTATAAGCTAATTGGGTGGAAAGCAGGTTATAAATGCTGAATATAAATGCAATCAGTTACTTTAAAGCTTCCACCTTGCCTTTCAAAGACTCAGATACCTTTAATGTCAGCATATCTGTAGTTATACAAACAAGTTTGCTTATTCCTGAAGTTAACAGTTATAAAAACACTGATTTTAGGGACCATCAGTTGACCATAGAAATAAATGGTAAGTTAAGTGAACAGTTCATTTAACTGGAAGCTTTTGCAAAAACAAAAATCCATATATTCAGAATTACGGCTTAATACTGTTAACGCACAAGCTCCCTCATATCCATTTGACTAACTTTAATTATTGTTTTGAATACAGTAAATCAGTCATAAGTTGAAATAATTTTATTTTAAATTCAGCCTGTGCCTTGTATTACCAATTTTTCCATTCTACAAAATGCTTATGGAATAGTAAAACAATTCATTAGGTATGACCTGAAACAATGTTTTTTATATACTTAAATAAATTGCATCATATTAGTGCACTTCTGATTCCTTCATTATTAACATATTAGTTTTAACTGAAATTATGTAACACCCAATTGTACCATTATTTTAAGTTATTTAAGAATGTTAACAGGATAAGAAACAGCTGCAGATATTGGAGATCTACAAAATATATAATTACTATACATAACTGAATAGCATAACTGAATAAATGAAGCATTTCATAAGAAAAACATCTGGAATATGCTTTGTATGTTATATGAGAATTTGCATTAAACCTTACTAGCTTATATATTATTTCTTCTACTTTACTCTTATACAATCTATTTTTTATTTTCTGTCCAGTTTTTGAAATTCAGGTTAATTCTAGCCTACTTTCATATTAATTAACGTTGGAATAGAAATACACACAAGAGTCATAGTTTTGTATGCATTATTATACACAAAGTTTTGAAATTTTTTAGTTGGAAACTGCAAATTATAGAATATTAGGTAAGGCTTATATAGGTAAGGAAATTTCATTATTGGTCTATCTTGATTCTTATCTTCTAGAACATATGTGAAATATGGAGGATTGTTAAATCTTTTCAGAATTTTATTTATTTATTCTTTCTGCTCCAAACGAGTGGAGTGGGTGATGGAGAAGAAATGGGAACGGGCTTCCATAAGCCAATTGAACAGAGGATTTCCCACCATTATATAACAAGGTCATAGCATACTACTGTAATAAAAAAACACACTTGGTGAAACAAGCAGGACATAGAAGCAATAATTATAGCAAGCATGATTTTTGAAAAGGAGAAAAGAATATGATAGAACTGGTTGACTTCAGCTGTTCCTTAATCCAGAATACTTTACTATAACTGAATAGCATAACTGAATAAATAAAGCATTTCATAAGAAAAACATCTGAAATATGCTTTGTATGTCATATGAGATCAGATTAAATCCTCTCCCTATCATCCATTGTTCAGGAAGAGAGGAAACGAACTTTATTACCCTAAGTTCTTCTGGAAAGTATACTTATTACAAATGGCTCCACAAGTTCACTGATTTTCATTAATGAGTTTGTTTGTTCTTATGTGACAGAACTGAGCTGAGTCATCAAAAGCTTCATACCCAAGATTTATTTTATCAACTGGAAAGAGCAAATGAAAAGGTTATTGAGGTAATATCATTAATATGATCCAAATGTTATGCTTCAGCTAGGACAGTTCTATTTTAATGTCACTGTCATTTTGCTTGGAGCTATTCTGACCCAGAGACACATGCTTTTTCAAATCTCACACATTGGAAAAATGTTTAAAATGGCTAGTTTTACTAATTTTACTGCTGTTTATACATTAAATATAGTGAATTGTGAATAATTTTTTTACTAATACTTATCCTTTCATCCTGTTGTATTTCATTGTTTTGCAATTATACAGACAGAAATGTAAATTTCACTTTTCATTTAAATGTTCATTTGTTTCTACAGTTACACAGACATTGTAACCATTATCTTAACCATCTTAAAAAAAATAAAAGTGAATTCTTTATCCTATAAAAATAAAACTACCTTATAAACAAACACCTCCTAAATCCTTCTGTACTGCCTCCTGGTAATGGAGGGGTGTTTCTGCTAAGTGATTATAATCCTATCAGAGTTCCCAAGGCGTGAAGCTCATCTTAGCAAAAGCTAGCAGACATCTGTATTCAGCAGCAATAGAGAAGATGCTGGAGCATATGATCATTTTAGTGACAACATCAAAGGCATCATTTCTTACTATATTTATTAAGAAAACCATATAAATGTCTTAGACATTAGTGAACTGAAATAGATTGCAATTGAACATTTTTCAATCAGAAGGTAATAGTTTTTATGTCAATCTCTCAAAATCTTCTTTATTGTAAAGCTTCAGTAGCAACCAAACTGACTTGATACTGCATGGAGCAGCATGTCTAGTCTGTCTGTGATTTTATATTGTTCTTTAGCAATTGTCTTTTTTATTTTTCAAAGTCTACTGGCAATTTCTTTTGCAAATTTTACATTTGTAATGATTGTAATGATTTTATTTATACAGAATGAAAAATTAATAAGGGAATATCAAGAAAAAGTCAACCGACTTCAAAGTCGACTAAATCAGGCAGAAGAGAGGGCAACTACAGCATCTCAGCAGGTATCTAAATTAAACTGGTCCATCTCAGCAGGTATCTAAATTAAACTGGTCCAGTTAAATGAACAAAGTGTTCAATCTTTATTTTAAAAAAAGAGAAATATATTTTATATAATAATGGTTACTGTTAAAATCAGTGCATATATTATATATAATTGTATATATGCACAAGGCCTTATAGATATACTTTTTGTACTTGCATTGCTTTCTCTTTTTTATATTAGTTTTCTGTTATATGAAAATAAAGGCAAAACATTTTAAATACAGAACTAGCAGGTATACTAAAAGAAAATGTCTGTCTAGAAACTCTGAATAGGTTTCAAGAACTAACATAAAATTAGTTTAGTTGCAAATTATATGTGAAAATAGAGTTACTTAATACAACTATTCTTTCAAATCCATTGGCTTGAAAGGTAATTTGGTAAGTAAAATATAAGAGTGCAATACAGAAATTGTTAACATTAATACACTGGTCTCTTACAACTGGAGACTTCTGTATTATTTCACTTGCAGGGTCAGATCTATATGTATAATTCATAATGGGATAAACAGGTTATATCATTCAGAAGTTGGACCTTTAACAGGCCTAATCACTGTGGCTGATAGAAATTGGAATCCACTTATATCTATAAGGTCTTACATTCTTCAGAAAGTAATTCCCTCTTCTCACATAAATAGATAGCTCTAAATAAGCTACTAATGAATTTGCAGGTCAGAGAACATTTAGTATATTTGTAATAATGATGGATGAAAAAAATATATATGTAGGAAGAAAATAATTTCTGTAAGTTATGTCTATTTCAGGTTGCATTGTCATCTTATTTGTTTAAAAGGACCAGTGAAAAAAGAAAGTAATCCTTGTTTGTGTTTAATTACAGCTCAACGCCATAACATTGCAGAAGAAAAAGGCCACCTACTTGATAAAGCAAAAAGAAATGTAAAGTAATATGTCCTTTCATAGTGTATGAGTACAGGTTGCCTAAGAAAAGTATCTTTTGGAGCCTTAGAATGTATCATATGGAATATTTTCAGAAAATACTTCATTGCTTTATAAAACAAATGTATTTTCCCTATTCAAAACAAACATTAAGCAAATAGCTGAGAAAATGTGTAAAAAAATCTACAACGTTTCGTTTTGAAAATTAGAAGTGTACACTGTTGAGTTGGATTTTTCTAATCTATAGTTATTTAACTTTCAGCTGTTAATATATGTATTGATCTGAAAATATTGTTCTATCCATTCATACAATATTGCTGAATTGCTGCCAAGCATCAATGTTGCTTACTGTTTAAAAAGTACAGACTTGGGATGTCAGCAAGGATGGAATTCAATTTTTTAACAACCGGTTCTGTGGGTGTGGCTTATTGGTGGGTGTGGCTTGGTGGTAATGTGACTGGTTGGGCATGGCCAACTCAACATCACTCACATCGAGGCACGCATCTCCTCGCCTGTCCTCATGACTGTGGGGATGCTGCAACAGTTGTGTGAAAAATGTTCATAAGTCACTTTTTTCAGTGCCATTGTAACTTTGAATGGTCACTCCACACAAGCAAAGTACCAGCAAAGGAAGGGGAAAAAACTCCAGAGAAGTTCCAGAGACAGGAAGTCTAGTCCTGCCAAGAATGTAATAAGAGTTAATGGAGAGGCAGTTTCTGTAAGCAACACAAGAATGTTTCCTTCCTGCCTTCCATACAGGATTAGGCCAGTAATTTCATCTAACAACCGGTTCTCCGAACTGCTTAGAATGTTAACAACAGGTTCTAGCGAATAGTTGCGAACCAGTAGAATCCCACCCCTGGATGTCAAATTATACAACTAGCAAAACTAATTCTTACTTGGCATTGAAAAAGTAGAAATTCCAATTATAGCAATTGTTTAGCTGTTCTGTAACAATAATTAGAATGTTATCACATTGTCATAACGTGGACTAAATTATCTACACTATCTTGGAAAGTCCATGATTTTTCAAGATGGAAAAATCTAACATATATTTGAAACTCCTTCTTTGGTTAGATACAAGGAATACATGAAAAAGAAAAAATATATATTTTGTTTAGAGTTAGATAAAATAAGGTCAGACCGGGCAGTGTACAGGCATCAGTTAGCATACTAAACGTTGAAGTTCATAATACTACAATTAGAGGAAGACTAAACAAAAGTATGGCTTGTTTGGAAGGGTTGTCAGGAGAAAGCCTCTTCTCACTAAAAAGAACATGGCAGCATGGCTTAGGTTGCAAAGTTGCATCTGAGCAAATCACAAGACTTCTGGAACACTGTTCTTTGGACAGATGAGACCAAAGTGGAGATGTTGGCCATAATGTAACTGCCACATTTGGCAAAAAACAAATACAGCATATTAGTGCAAGCATCTCATACCAATCATCAAGCATGGTAGTGGAGGGGTGATTATTTGCGCTTGTTTTTTAGCCACAAGACCTGGGCACCTTGCAGTCATTGAGTTGACCATGAACTCTTCTGAATATCAAAGTATTCTAAGTTAAATGCAAGGCCAGCTGTCTAACAGTTAAAAGTTAAAGCTTGGACAACATTAGATCATGCAACAGGACAATAATTTCAAGCTCACTAGCAAATCTACAACAGAATGGCTGAAAAAGAAAAAAAGCAAAAATGGCCCAGTCAAAGTCCAGACCTCAGCCAAGTTCAGTGCTGTGGGACCTCAAGAGAGCTATGCACAAACAAATGTCCATAAATCTCAATGTACTAAAGCAATGTTGTAAAGTATGGACCAAAATCCCTCCACAATGATGTGAGAAACTGATAAAGTCATACAGAAAAAAATTACTCCAAATTATTGCTTCTACAGGTGGTTCTACAAGCTATTGAATTATAATGTGTATTTAATTTTTAACCCATGGCTTCCATTTTGACTTTCCTTTTGTAAAATAAATGATGGCATGGTGTAATAAGCCGTATGTTGTTCATTTGAGGTTGTATTTATCTACATTTAAGAACTGCTAAGGACCAGATGATTATTACATCCTGATACATAAAACCATAGAACTCAATGAGGGTGCTCTTTTTAATGACTAGATATCTGGGACAGGTTGTTTACATTATTTTTGTAACCTTGAGAACATTAGTAATGGCAATTAGTCACAGACCAACCAAGCAGTGATCTCATCTTTCCAGGAATCCTGAAAAAGCCATCTCTGTATTTGGCCTGCAATCTAAAAATTCAATATAAGCAAAGACTTCAAAATATAGTATCTTTCAGGAACTAACATACAATATACTGTATCTTTTGCCTTTGCAACCTAGCCTGAAACCTCTCCAGCTTATCACTGCAATCCAGTGTACATACAGCTATAAAATCCAACTTGTTTCTCTTGGCTCAAATAATCATGAATGGAGGTTGACCCTATTAATTCTGCATACTTTAGAATATAACAGTAATAAGTTAATGTATTTTTTTCATTTTATAGTTTGCCATCTGATTAAAAAAAAGAATAATCGTCAGTTTTCATAATGCAGAGAAGTGGAGTTCCTCAACCTACTTTAGGACTGATAATTTTTAACCTGTTCATAACTTATTAATGAACTGACAAATTTGTGGAAAACACAAAACAGTTTTAAAAAAAACCAAGTAATTGGGAAAGGCTACAGAATTTCTTTAAACTGGTTAAAGGATTAATTTAAATTTCAGTTAAATTTCAGGTTAAGGATCAATTTAAGAAAATGTAAAATAGGATTGTGAATGAAATAGAAAATAGATTTTATTTCAAAACAATTTTGTTTTGGGAAAATGATGCTTGGTCATATGAAAAAATTGCATTTCAGATCAAGCTTCTTAGGCTGCAAAAATTGGAATTATTAGCGTAATGGTTTTCTGAGCGTTTACAGCCCAGATTTTATAATTGTAAATGATTTGTTCTAGAAGTATGGGTATTTTAATATAAAGGAATGTATCTGGCTGTTTATTTTTTTCCTCATGGAAGATAATGTTTTCAATCAATTATTTTCTGCAGGGCAGGACATGTTCACAGGAAATATTGACTTGGCCTGTTACGAGGTTACCATTTTTAATAAAACTTTTTCTGAATTTGTGTTCTGAAATTAGCTTTGCAGGCCACCACAAACAAGGATTATCCCCCTCTGTCCAAATATTTAAAACTGTAGCTACATATTTATCCTGCCTGGCTGATCCACCCCCTCTAATTTTTGTGGCAGAATGAACAAGGAATCTGGAAATGAAAGAGAAATATCTTGAAGTCAGACGATACCCAAGAAAATATCTGAATGTTCAGCAGCTGCGAGAAAAGCAAATACCATGCTAAAGATTGTTAGGGAAGGAATTCAAAATAAAAATAGAGTGTTGTAAATCCAAGTCTATGGTATATCTTCATCTGGGATGCTATTTAGAGTTCTAGGCACATTGAAAAAAGAAAACAATTGACTCAAATACCCTTCCTACAAGAAAAGCCAAGAATGATTAGAACAATCTAGTTTTGGGAGGGGACGGCATGGGGAAGGATCACAAGTAGAACATGACTGACAAAATGATGCATAGCACAGAGATAGCTGACGGGGCCAGTTTTATTCCTTCCCACAAAGCAAAGCACTTCATGCTGTGGCTGTCTTCACACTTGCCAAACTTGTTCTAAGATAGTCAGGGCTAAGATGGATGACTTTTTGCCAACACCAATTAGTAGGGGAATCAACAATGAGAATGTCCCTATACTTGCTGAGATCCCAAGGGGCACGTTTTTGGCTACTGAAAGAAACAAAAAGCTGAAATGAAATGGCCCTTGGCCTAATCCAGCAAGATTGAATTTATTTATCTATTCATCTATTAAATTTAGATACCGCCCATCTCACTAACCAAATAACTTTTTATAGATGTTTCTGTTATCTTCTGATCTCTAATCACACCTGGTAATTAGCAACATGGATAGAACCAGTACCTTCTGTCTTGTTAATCCTGGAATTTTTTTTAAAAAATAAAACCTAGTAATCACAGTACAGAAAGCAACAAAGTAATCACAACACTTCAGCAATGTAGTTTGAGACATCCCTGTTTTACTCCAAGCTTTTAAGTAGCATTGGGGAGATATATCCTTTAATCCTAAAGAAATAATTCTATGTACAGAATTACAAACTATTATCCACAGAAAACTTACTAAACTGTCTAACTTAATAAAATGTACACATTATTTAGAAATTTGGTTAAAGACAGCTAGGTTAATTTCAAGATGTCAGAAATTAGCAGAAATCAAGCATAATTATGAAAGACATCAGTCATTTTGTGAATGTCATAATGAATCATTCAATATTGCAGAAGGGAAGTGGGAAATGGGACAGATGGAAGAAATGGCATACTATTCAAAGCAGTTAGATACGCTAAGAGATAAAGGAGAGGTAAGAATAGAAAAAGGGAAATCCTTAGTAGTGGTTTAAAAGCCAAAAATACACCAATGTTATATATCCCATCATTCCATTAAGGCTTATATTAGGAAACAGATACAATTGAAGATGTTGAATCCATCACTGATTAATTTGAGTTCACATGAATATTTGCTGAGATTTACCTATTTAACATTGTCAAATGAGTATATACACAGATATCACAACAGAACACTTAAGTGTATTGCAAATTGTACAGCATTTATTCACATACAGACAAAGGCACAATTCTACTAAATATTTTAACAAAAAATACAGCCATCTTCAACTAGGTCTTTATAAATACTTCAAAAAGGGAGGAAAATAAATACAGGATTGGGCCATGTAATATAAAATAGTCATCTCTACATATACTTTATTTCTATTTGTTTTATCATCATGCACCTGTTTTCAAATTGGAGCAAAATGGACACCAAAGCTAGGCACATAGTGAAAAAATCCTCTGTACAAGGTTTTACAAATGTAGTAAGATCTTTTTACCCAATTTATGTAAAATAATCAAGATTTTGTACATATGAGACATATATCATCTCTCATTAGTTCAGACTGGCACGTATGTGTGTGGATGTCCACAATCAAACAGACAGCATTCCAGTCAACATTACTAAAATGTTTTATTACTCTATAATTCAATGTAGTACACCAACTATAATCAGAGATTTCTTGGACAAACTGCATAAGTAAAGTGTGGAGCTAACAAGAAATCTCCATTGTTTTCTTATCAACGAAATGAATGTAGTGATAGTAAAGAATATGGTTTTATTTATAAATTTTCATGTACTGAGTGTTAAATATAGTATGAAACAGATCATACTGATTTTACCTACTGGTGTAGTTGGAAGATTGGGGTAGGGGAAAAGCACTATTTTTTCTTCTTTTGTTACTAATTTTTGGTTCAGCATTAAACAAAACATCAGAAAGCTTATTAACCTAAATACGGTGGGGAAAACAGATAAGGCATTCTTTCTGCACAAATGCTAACATTCCTAATAGTGCAAATGTAATCTGATACCTCTTTCAAAATTGATCATAATATTGAATAATGTTTATTTAACATCAAATTTACTTCTTCTATGGCTTGATGAAAAACTCCGTTGGGCAGATTAACCAATATTATTTCACTGAAACACTTGTTGTAGCGAATAATGAATTTATCACATCCCTCTTATATTTAACAAGAACATGCCTGCTTTTAAAGCAGCAAACCTTGCTATATACCTGTAATATATGGGTAGTTCAATCAAAAGCAACAAAGCCGTATATATATTTTACTTCTTTCCAGTAGCTTTCTAAAATGGCATCTAAAATGTTTAAAATCTAAAGTCTTAACCTACTTGTTAATTCTATCCATCCTGACTCAAAGGCTGTGTATGCATGGACTACTCTATAGCACTCTGTATAGGAAAGGGATGGGGAATAATGTTCTTTTTTTAAAATTTGAATGATTTTCTTGACAATGAAGTAAGCTGCAAACAAAAAGTTCTGCCTATATAAAGTTATGTTAAAGCATTGGAACTCCAGTGTACCAATAGCTACCACTGGAACTACAGCTATTATATACACAATGAGCCTAAGATCAGAAAATGACGGTTTTGTTTAAATGTGTCCATTTCACAACCTCATCATTCATGTATGAGTCCATTTCAGTTTCCCATTTAGTTCTAATCATAGCATCCTGGGATATTTCAATTTGATAGGTCAAATTAAAAAATGGCCTTTTAAAAGCTGGGTTTTTTATTTTAATGGAAGCCGATTACTCATTTATTAAACTATGATTAGCACACTAAGCTAGATACTGAAAGTGGAGGCAAAAGAGAAGTGAGGGGAAAAATGAATTTGTAACTTATTTTCAAATAGTTTCAAATAGTTTTGTCTTCTTGGGATTATTACTGATGCTTTGGAAGTAAATGGAGATATGTTCTAACACACGTTCCCAAGTTATAGAATCAGTGGATTGGTAATTTAGAATTCATGGGATCACATACAATATTTCTCTATCCAAAAATTAGGATTGTAAGAAAACTACTTTGCAAACCTCCTCAAATACAATATATTATTGATGATCAGTGACTTGCATAGCAAGATGAAACGGTAGCACTCTAGTTATCAGCTGAAACCTCTGGAAGACTTGAGTCAAATTGCAAAGTTCCAACATTTGTTTTAAATATAGTAAGTAAAAACTAATGATGATGGACTGAGAGGAGAATTGGCCAAAACAAAATAACTACTGCTCCTTACATTTCCTGTAACTTTATTATCTCTGGTATTATTTATATCCAAGTTGAGTCCCAAAAGTTGTAATCATCTAAAACTACCTTTGTGTCTTACAACTGCACCATGTTGAGTGCACAAAATAGGCTAATAATCTTTTCATTTATTATTGCTGATGGCTTTTTCTCTCTACTTATTGCAGTTTTTAATGATGTAATCAAAACACTCTTTTGCCAAATCTAATCCATATCATGAAGTTTTGTTGTTAAATTGGCTTGAATGTAAAGCACTACTCGCATTTTATTGCCTTACCATTTTATTCAAAAAATATACATATATATTTATTACATCCTTCTTTTTGTATTTAAAGTAACCCTTATGTGTTGGGATAACTTATATATCCCAACACATATTATTAGTGCATATAAAGAAAGGCTGATGACTATTGCCTTTGGAAATACAGTCATATCTTCATGGCAAACTTCATTTGTCTGCCATTGCTTCTCCCAAGTCTGATGAGATGCTAAGAATTTTTCTATTGTAAAAATTCTCACCCATTACAGATTTACAATTTGCAGTGTATATCAGGGGTGGGGTGTGGGGGATGCATAGGAGAAACAAGACAGCCAACCCTGTTTTGTCACAGAGACATGTTTAAGTTTCTTTCACTTGAATTGTCTTTGTATTTCACATGGCAGGTACTAACAGAATACAGCAAGCTTACAAACCTACCTTTCTTTCAAAACAAGATCAAGTACTTTTAAGACATAGGTACCCCTCTTCCCTTAATTTGAGAGAAGTAAATAATTTTCTTTAATTCTTTGCCTGGGTCCCTTCAGAATAGCACTGTATATATGCTGCAGTTACTGTTTTTATTCTGGGCAGCTTGGATTTACCTTTTAGGGTATCTACCTGTCATGCAAATTCTTCTTACCTGCTGATAAATTTTGTGGCTTAAAACATTTGGAGTTAACAAAGGTTTCAGCTGCCAAAATTCCCCTGAATCTAATATAGCAAAAAAAGGAGACTAGGATTTACTCTAAGCACAGCCTGAGGAGAGTGACCATGTAGATTAGGATAAGCAGTGCACCAAAATTTAATTAATTACTTACATCAACAGCTTGTGCTTTTCAGGGACGGGAAAAGATAAACTTCTTCAGTGCTATCTGCCTAAACTAGGGTCTACCCACACAATCCAATGAACTTATCTTTCTTTTTAAAATGATCATTCAGCTTATTAATCAATTGGAAAACAGTATTATTTTCTCAGATTTCTTTGAGACAATTGCAAGAATGTTCACATCTCATAGTCATGAAAATGGTGGAGGAAATACTCTTGAATATTCAAGTGCACATAAACAACTTTCTATAGCCCAGGGAAAATGTCTTCATTCTTGGTAGATCTTGTAGTCAAAATTTAAGACTCTCTTTCTCCCACCAATAAATAGAAGAGAGTAGCTACTTTTTTATATCCAGGCTGAGGCTTCACTGATTCCAGTGCTGTCTTCTGTATCATTCTTTAGTCAAGAGGCAAGAATACTTCTCCTAATAATATCTGTCCTTCTAGGGAGAGTGCTATTTGATCCAAGCCTGCATTTCTTCTCAGACATCTCAGGTTCTGAATCACTCATCTCTGCGTCAGGGGCATACCCATCATTCTCGCTATCCACTTTTAAGTTGCTTTTTGTCCTGTCTTTAGGGGAAACTTGTTCGAGGGCTGAGTAAGAGAAATTAGAGTTTTGGCGGCATGCCTCCTCCTGCCCCTCTCCCTGCTGTTGCCTTTCTCCTTTCTTTGGAATTCGGAATCCTCCCCAATTTTTCACAGGGCTTCTGGGTGTTGTAGGCACTTTAACTGGAGTCGGGTTATAATTTATTCTGAAAAAGGATCCATTGCATTTAGGCACCATATCCCTCCGGATTCCGGGTGCTGATCTGCCACTTGGGTGGTTCACGGCCCTTTTATTTTCTAACTGCCTCTGAAATAATTCATTTGACTTCAAGGGCTTGTAGTTATGTTTGGGAGGTTTCTCCTTCAGTCCTACTTTTATTGTGTCACAATGAGAATGATTGTCTCTTTTCCGATGGTCTTCTGTTACAATCCCATTCTTCTGTTGTGCTGCTCCAAGTTGTGCTTCTGCAAAGTTTTTTTCAAAACTGAAAAAGCTACCAGAAGAAGCAAGCCCCTCCCTTTGGCTGGGCTGCTTCAGCAATGGTTTGTTATTGTGCCCAGAATTTCTCCTCATTTGCTCTCTCTTCTCTGTTTTTTTCAGTGAATGACTCAACGACATGCCCATTTGTTTTCGGAAGAAAGCCGAATGCCATTTCAAATCTTCTATCTTAGGTGCATCTGGGTCCAATGGTGAACTGTTGAAGAGCACCAAATTTTCCATCGAGGAGAAAGAGGTAGGCATCCCTGGAGAGACACCAATAAATGTGTTAAAGATGTTCTAAAATTACTCATCCAGTATTACCTTTAGTAAAAACTTCCATTAGTTGCACTATATTCTTATTAGAATGAATGGAATTTGAAAATGAATTTAATTTAATAGTCATTTTCCCACTGATTCCAATAGGGCTTACATTCAATTAATTTACTATAGCTACAACTGTTTCTTTACTCATATCGGTAGTATAGTCAGTACTAACATGGGGCATTAATTTCACATTAAATTAGGTATCTAATCAGTTAAGTCAGTAGAAATAAATTAAGGTGTTTTAATAACAACACTACTTTGATGCACTAAACACCATCTTCATCATTTTTGCTTTTTAGTCATTTTGGACTTTTTTTTTTTTTTGAAAAACAGAAACAAATCTAAACTTGCTAACCAGTTTTAGTCCTGGCCTGTATTGTAGTAAGGAATGTGTAGCACATTTCCTGCTACAGTAATGACATTATTGGTCACTTTTGGGCACCTTTTGGCTTTGTGCCTCAAGTGGTAAATGTCTATGGAGATTCTCAGTCATCCAGATCATGGTTGTCCCAAAGGTACTTTTTCAAGAGGCAACTGGATTTCCTGGTTTTTCTTTGAAGACATTTTGCTTCTTATCCAAGAAGTTTCTTCAGCTCTGATTAAATGGTAGGGAATGGAAGGATTTATATTCCTTGCAGACAAGCTGGTCATTTGCGGTCAGTAAGGCAATCTATAGGTTTATCTATATCATCAGGGTCACCAGAGTAGTGCAAATAGATGTGGAGCCTTCTCGGAACAGTTGAAAAGACTGTGTTGTAAACTGGAGAGAGATGATGTTGTATCCCTCCTCCTCTGTTGAGAGAGGGCTATTCAATTTTGACATAAATGGCCTCTCTGACTTTTCTTTGAACCACATGGACAGAAAGGACGGCTGGTTTGAAAGAGGGATAACAACATCATCTATCTCCCGTCTACAACACAGTCCTTTCCACAGTTCCAAGAAGGCTCCACACCCATTTGCAGTACTCAGATAAACCTCCAAATGGCCTTACCGACTTGCTAAAAGAATGCAAATAACAAGCTCTCTGCAAGGAGTAGAAAAACCTTCCATTCCCCACCATCCAGTTAGAGCTGAAGAAGCTTCTTGGATGAGAAGCAAAACTTCTTCAAAGAAAAAACAAAGTCCACTTGCCTCTTGAAAAAGCACCTTTGGGACAACTTCAAGTGTTACCGAAACCATCTTAAACATATTTTGTAGACTGCTTAGAGAGGCTGTAAAGTTCTATGAAGCGGTATATAAGGTTTAAGTGTTATTGCTTTCTCCAGATTACCAAGCATGCTACTGCCCTTACCCTACTGACTAGGACATATACACAATATACTAACAAATACTTAGAATGCATTTCTAAAGGCAATATATAAACAGTTTAACGACAGGGGAAAAGAAAGGATGGTTAGCACAGATATGGAAAGCTGCAGTGTGTATTTGTATGTTATCATATATCAGTTCGCAAGCATGCACATGCAAGTAGATAGATGCCACTTCAGTGGGACATAAGTGTTCTGTATGTGTTGGTGTATAGTCATGCCAGTCATATGACCACGAAAGTTTCTTCAGACAATGCTGGTTCCTCAACTAGGAAATGGAAATTAGTAGTGCCCTCTGGAGTAGGACATGACTGGACAAGGGAAATCTTTACCTTTTATGAACTAATTTTAGCTATGTTTCCTTTTTTATGTCATACTTTTAATTTTTTTGTCTAATTACTTCTTACATCTTTTCTATGCTCTGCATGAGATAAATAATATGATGTATATGTAGGTGAATGTAATTTTAAATAGCCAGTTGTAAAATAGAAAGTTTAGGTTAAAATTTATATTAGGTATTTGGAAACTTCTTTCCATTTGCTTTTTAAGATTACTGTTAGTTGCAGTGCATTTAAAATCTGCTGAAATTCAGTCATTACTAAAATGACAGAATTTCATATCAAAGGGAACCATTAACTTTATGTATTAAAATTGTCATCAATGGTAGGAACTTCATTCCTGAGGGGGCGGGAGGGGGGGGGCGGCGGGAATCCAATATCTTTAATATTTGCCTTCCAATATCAAGAGAAACCTCCATTTCCAATTAATTGGTATGGTTAGTAATGATGATGTTTGTAAGGTTACCTGTCACTGGGAGAAAATTAATCCCACTAATTACTAGATTTGACATCAGAGTCCAACTACAATACAAAGTGCTACTAAAGTTGACAGTAGTATCTTTAAGCTCAATAAAATGGGGGTAATTCAGTCAAATTTCCTTAAACTTGATTCCTATTAAAAGTACACAGAATATGATCTTATGTATAGCTATAAGAAAGAAAGGAACTATCAAACAAATGGTCTACTAGGAAGAGTGTATTCCCCAAGCAGAAGCAACAAATATTACATAACTTTTAAAACATATTTATTCCTACAGGAACCCCCTTCAGTCAAATAGCGATTTTTATTTTACTAATTTATTTAGCTTTTGAAATGTTAATGTGTCCTAAAAAAGTACAAGTGTTAATTTGCCAAAATTAAAGCAGAGAAAATTGTAGAAGCTATTTATATCATTCTCAGAGGAAGCAATATGTCTGAAGCTTTCATTTTTTTTAATTGAAAGACCGGGAGGGGGAAAGGGCTCTTATTGTTCACCTTCAAAGCAAGGTGGCTGCTTTTGTTCCCCAACCAGCTTATTTTTACATAAATTATTTAAGTTCTTAGTTTTTTAAAAAATGTTTCTCCTACATAGTGAAAAAAGTCCCATTTGACCAAATGATATAAATTATATATTTGGCTGATATATAGGTGTTCTTTTAAGACATTTTGTAATAATGAATTTTGATTAACCTATCAAATTCCTACAAATCACAAAACTAATTTAGGTTTCTGAAGTGCATCAATTAAAAATCAACATCGCCTTAGCTTGGTCTAGGGAGCACAAAAATATTTTTCACAGCTTCATTAAGTTGTTACTTATCCTATAATGAAAAATGTTAAACTGAATTATTACAAGTTGTATTAAAATGCAAGTATGAAATTAGTGAGCAAAATTTAGAACCTTATCCTGAGTTAAACTTATATAGAATGTAAGAGGATAAAGTATAAACCTATCCTCTAGGTTTCTCACCAACATCTGTTGACTTTAAAAAAGCATCTACTTATTTCTACTCATGATTAGCAAACTTTTTATAATCAAAACTCCTGGAAAAAATTAAGTGTAGAGTTGTATGCAGTTTTCTATTAATATTCAAATGCATACTGTATGTACACAAACACTTGAAGGCTATCACTTTCTTGGCAAATTTCTGGGTCTGGATATATTCTCTCCAAGAATGTAGTCTATCCAGGAATACCTAGTCTTTGACAGAAGTCCTGCTTCATATAAGAAATCCTGCTTCATATAATGCAATTATACTAATTAGAATTTACTAAGTGGAACAATAATGTTGCATGGATGTGACAAATGATAACTTGAGAATATTATGACCTTCAAAAGAAAGCAAAAATAGGAAACAAGGCTACAAGCAGCAAACTATAAAACAGCCATAGCAAACAACATTTTGTAAGTATTTGCAATGGCTATAATTTTAGAGAATTATTTTTCAAGTATATAAAATATGAATCAATAAATTCCATAAAGTGCAGCAGAGATAATACATGCAAAATCTTTTTACAGTTGAGGGCGATGGTAAAAAGTGGGTAGGGATAAGTTTCATTGAACTAAATTTAAATTTATGTACTAAAGACAATCAAATCAAAATTTTATTATGGTCTAGCATAAAGAAAATTAATGTCATTATTTCCCATTTGTTTGTAATTTATATCAAGAAGGAGACAAAACATTAAAATTATAGCATTAATTTTAATTCCAGTTCATTTAGCAGTATTTTTCCAATATCATTCGCTGAAAAATAACAGAAAACAGCAAAACTTACCTGAAACTCTTTCATGTTCTACAAGGTTTGTGTAAAGATTAAATATCTGTTCCTGGACTTTGCAAACAGATCTTTTAATTTTTTCCCGTCGGGTCACCATGTAAGTGAGGTTCCGTACCTAGAAATATTGAAAATATTGCTAATATGAGAATGCATAAAAGAAAGTTTAAGATTATTTTGAAGCTATTTGAAAAAAATAGTGGCCCATCTGGAAACCTCTTTATAGTGAGAAAAAGAAAAATAATTAAGTAAAGAAGCATCTTGGATGAAAAGCTAAACATTTTAAAGGAAAAAAACCAAGAAAGTACAGTTGCCCTTTGAAAAACACCTTTAAGGATAACCATGACCTGGATGATTGAGAATCTCCACAGTTCTTAGAAAAAAAGATCCTTTATTAAAAGGATTAAAAAGAGAAAGATTATATAACTTGGATAGAAAACCTTAAG
This sequence comes from Bungarus multicinctus, assembly GCA_023653725.1. NCBI lineage: Eukaryota > Metazoa > Chordata > Lepidosauria > Squamata > Elapidae > Bungarus > Bungarus multicinctus. The sequence goes on from CM042849.1 coordinate 37,837,452, forward strand.
ACAGCATTAATAGCCTTCTATGATATCTTATGAATTCAGCCCTTTCAATCTGGAGCCTGAATCTACCCTAATTGCACAGATGTTCAAAGTTACTCAACAGCTAAGACAAAGAATAAACACAGAAAAAACAAATATATTTTACTTTCTGCATTTCAGTTTGAAGACTTAATATATATATTTAAAAAAGCTCTTCCTGAAAGCAGGTGTGCAGTAGTCATATTCAAAGTTAGAAACTTGTTTTGAACCTGGCATAAATATCCTTGTTCTTTCTACCTACCAGCTGAACCTTAAAGAAACTGCAAATTTTTCTAGTCTCAACACTGTAATCAGTCGGCTCCAGAAAATAGGCATTTTTGTCCAGAGTTAAGGAGACCTAGAAGAACAATAAGCATGCCTGCAGCACATCTGAAGCATCTTCTTGTTTGAATAATGCACATCTCTATGATCAGCAATCAGCTTTCATGCCAATTTCATCTTCTAAGCAATGAAAGGACGTTATCCAGCAAGACTGCATAACGATTATCAAAGTTTCACATTCATTCCAGTAGCTCCTACCGCGTTTCTCCAACAATACGGCCTCCGCCAATAGGAAGATCCAGCATGTTTTCTAGGCATGGAACGAAATTAAGCCCCTCCCCCCAAATTTAGGCCTAGTTTAAAACATGCTTGGGGGGAGGCCGGGGGTTAAAACATGCTGGGGGGAGAGAGGGGAGGGGGAAAACTTGCCTTTATCAGTGCCCTTGGGCAGCCACGCCTCATCACCAGTTGCTCGGGTAACCAGGTAGGTGGCGGCGTGTGGATGTTGGGGAGCTGCCTCCATGGCTTCCACAATTCCTGCCGGCACGAGAACTGCAGCAGCGTTGGCGGGAACGTGGAAGACACAGAGGAGGCTTCCGCACACACCCGAGCAGCAGGAGAAACGCTTCCACATTCCCGTCGGCGCTGCTGCTGTTCTCGTGCCGGCAGGAACGTGGAAGACACAGAGGAGGCTTCCACACACACCTGAACAGCAGCAGAAACGGTTCCACGTTTCCGCCAGCGCTGCGGCTGTTCTCATGCCAGCGCCGGCGGGAACTGTGGAGGTAAGCGAAGGAAAAGCAAGAGCAGCAGAGGAAACAGCAGTGGCAGGCGCAATTTAAAATGCCCTGCCAAAGCCGACATCCACACCGCTGCCGCCCACCCGCTGATGGGGGGGGGAAATTATTTCACCCCCGAAAAGACAGCCTAGCTGTTTTTTCGGGGCTCAAAAAAAAATAAGGCCCTGCTTTATTTTGTGAGAAACATGGTACTAACCACAGAAGCCCTCAGTGAAGGGTAAGAGCCATTACATTACGCAATGCAATCCTCCAAGAACACATCTCAAAACATCTGAGTCTCTCAGACTGGAAAAGTATGTCCCAATTTTGCTTTAGAATTAAAAGTGAAATACATTCAGTATTTTGCAAAATACTGCAAAATTCTCTTGCAATTATTAATGAATCTCTTCAATCTGGCATTTTATAATTAGGGAATCCTGAATGTATATCAGTACATTGCACATATTTTCTAATTAATGGAATGTTAAGTTGGATTTTTAAATAGTCTCTAGATTAGAAATCCTAGCTTGCATAGAATAGCAAATACATCTTACTAAAAGTAGAATCTGATTGGACTTGTGGCACACCAGCCATAATGCACCTATATTGTATTATCTTTACCACTAGCAGAGAATATTGTAATGTTGCATGGGTATAATTAAACTAGGTAACCAACAACCTGGGTAGGACAACTGTAACTTGAAATCTAAGAGGAGTAAATGGGTGGGGGAGTCTAATAAGTGGGGAAAACGTAATTGAAAAATGCTATGTATAAATGTGCCTCTTTTCTGCTTTGTTATACAAAAATGAAAGTTATGCATGTTACGAGAAACATACAAGTTGTATCTGGTGAAAATGGACTACTGACAAAATAGTTCTTAAAGAAGATATGAGGTAAAGAATGAAAGAACAAATGAACTGAATTTGTTGATAAGACTAAGAAGACTGAGGGGGTTGGGCAGGATGAAGTTGCTGAAAAAAAAAAGTTTAAAAGTTACCGTATTTTTCAGAGCATAAGACACACTTTTTCCACTCCCAAAAGTCCATGCGCCCCATTTTCCACCCATTCTGACCTCTGCCGCCCAGAACGGGTGGAAAATAGGGCGAAAACAGGGTGTGCGGAGGCTGAAAACTGGATGCAGAGGCCGAAAATGGGGCACGCAGAGGCAGTAATAGGATATGGCAATCCTTGCAGCATGAAACAGTTGATCCTGGGGAGATCGATCCAACCGACAATCAGCTGCTTGTGCTAATCAGGCTGTGCTGAAACTGAAATTGAAACAGGCTGTTTGCTGTTAAGGAGGCAAATTGCTGGAATGCAAAGGCATATTTTTTTTTCTTGTTTTCCTCCCCAAAAGCTAGGTGTGCTTATACTTCAGAGTATCTTATACTCTGAAAAATATAGTAAATGACCAACAACCTACTAAGCAATATTTGAATATGATTTAAGCAAGGATGGTTTATAAGACTAGAAATGTATTTTCATTCATTCATTCATTTATTTACATACATCCTAACTTTATTGTTTTTATGACTCATTTGGGCTAACATATCTAAGGTATGGAGAAAAGATACTGATCTAGATTTAGGTCACTTTTTTCTTACCACATGCCTTTAATTTCTTTCATTTATTGTTTTTAACCCCTTATCTGGACTCTGCATCTTATTGCTTTACTCATACAGGAATAGCTTTATGGTGATATATAATTAATGATTATTTTTAACATTTTCCTATTGCTATATTTTTAATGAATCTATGTATTATTTTATTTGATATGAATCTCGGTGATATTCATGGAAATATATATACCTTATACGAATGCCATAATTGCAAACAGCAATGGTACGTGTTTAAAAAACGCTTATTCCCTATCTATCTGAATGAGACCCATGCTTCTGTATTTCTAGATTGAAGTTCAAACAGAACCATATACGTGGACCAAATATCAGGTGCACAGACCATAAGAATTTACTTTAATCAATGTATGGCATAAGAAATATTACATTTAGATCTGTGTTCTACCTTTCTTCAAGAACATAGTAGCTTACCCTCTCCAAATCTTGTCGGAGGTGAGTGAAAAGCTGTAGTCGCCTGAACAGAACATCCTGTTCCCGTTTGGCTAGATTGTCCTCTTCATCTTTCTTTGGGGTGATCAAAGGTTTGTTGAAGTTTGATTTTCTCTTCAATTTCCAATACTGATACAGGAATTCTACAGAGTCCTCTGGAAGTTGCAGAGCATGAGCCACTTCTGCAGCATTAACAAAGGCATAAAACCCATCCTCCAGTTGCTGGAGTTTCTGCTTTCGAATACTGACTCGATGAGCTTCCTCCTGATTTTGAGCTAGGCTATCATATGGTTCTAAGTGGCCCAGAGAATGATCATGTGCCCCATTCTCATTTTCCTGGCCAGTTAATTCACTGAGGTTTTCTTCATCCGATTTCTTAGTAGAACTGTGCTTCGGACAATAGGATTTGAATTTGACTTCATCATTGTCAGCCAGAATAGTCTTCATCTCCAAACCGCGGTCAAATGCACAAGTGACATGAAAGGCTGTGCGGCAGTTTTTTACTGAACACTGCAGAAAAAAAATACAAATTTTAAATATGTAGTAAAGATTGTAAACCCTATAGGGCTCCCCTAGATCCAAGATTTGGACATCATAGAAGAATATTAGGACAGCAATTCAGAATTGGGCCTAGAGCCTATATTGTCAAGTGTTATCTGCTCTATAATCAGGAAGCTCAAAACATGAACAGGAAGTGACAATGGCTGATTTGTGAATCACTATATAATTATCAAGAGGGTGATAGTTTAACTTATACAGGTAGTCATCGACTTATGATCCAGTCACTTAGTAACTATTCAAAGTTATATGATGAACCTCCCCAGGATCTGGCAGCAAAGTTCTGAGGGTCACCCCCTGCAGTCATGTGACCGCATTTCAAGTGTTCAGTATCTGGCCTACCTTTACAACCATTTGCAGTATCCTGCAGTTACATAATGGTCTTTACAATGGTTTTGTCAAAAACTGGCATTTATTTCCAGTTTTTGGCAAAAATGACAATTTAACAACTGTGATGTTTGCTTTATGACAACCGCAAAAAGGTTGTAAAAACATGGGTGACTCATTTTACAACTGTCATGACTTACAACCATAAGAGCAGATTTCACTAGTTGTAAGTTGAGGACTACTTGTAATGAATTTGTCCATTACTTTTATCAACCCTAGCCAATGTCTACCTTTGTAAAAATAACCAATAATTATAAATACTGTAAACTAAAGAAATTTGGCCACAGTGTATCATGGCAGTATAACCAAGTATTTATTGGTTGTAACAGACAGTATAACTAAGTATTTTTATTTCCCACTCACAAGGTGCACTGGGATTGTGTTGGCGTAACGTAAGATGATTTGTAAATCTAAGATGAGGATCAACATGTTTACTCCCCCACAGTTATGAATATGCAGCACTGTGAATCCACAGCCAGAAAGGATCTGTAAGCCACATCATTTTCTAGACTTGCTTAGTAGCCATGTGACTCAAGAAAGCAGTAAATTTTAAGGAAGCAGCAAATGAGACCGACTACATGTACACTGAAAAGCCTCTCTTGGTTCTTGATTCAAAATGCTACATATCCCTAGTAATGCCATACTTTACCTACATTGGGATATGCTTGTTTCACTGGAGTGTGGATAATAACATCATTGAAGTCTTCTTAAAATATTAGAAATGCCATAGTGATTACCAAGGCTATTAACTATTAACAGAAATAAGCTTGATGGCTTAAAAGAGATTCAGTAGAAGGTTTTTTAAGCAGCCTATCTTGATAATTTGGAAATATGGAATGGTTTGAATTTATCTATTTATTGAAACCTCGTTTTTCAATGTAATTATCAGGAATTAAAAATAATAAATAATATTCATGATTCATGATAGACAGACATAAACAGATGATAGATATTATAGAATAAATAAAAACAAAAACAGTAGGAAAAAACTAATCATCTAGAGCTATCAGAAATTTAGTGGAAAAATAGGATGCTTGAAATGTTATTCCTTCAAGAATATTAACCAAAAATACAATGCAGATAATCTATTCTCCCTGCCATGTAACTAAAAATGCTGAGAACAAGTACAGGTCTATTAAAACTTAACATTTATTAATTAATATACTGGGCATCTAATTATATGTCTGTGAGTCATATTCAGCACATTTATTTTAAATTTCCTTTGGAAGGACATTACTAAACGAAGCCTTTGGCAAAGCACTTGAAAATCTGTGTTGAATTCAATGTCAAATTTCAGGCATATCAATGATTTAGAAATGCAATGTAGGGGGAAGCATAATGTAAACACATACAACAATTCTAACCCATATCTTTATCCACGGCCAAATTATATCTTCTTAATAACTATGGGCAATTCATTGAAAAACATCCACAATTTTCTCTATATGAAAAGACAGAGAATAATGATCATTTTTATTTGTACATTTTTCTCTGAATAAAAGTTGTGGTCACCCAGTGTTTAACTCATAAGTTGCTTACTATATACTCTCTGTAAATAGGTTAGCTCAATGTTCTGATTAGCCATACAATTGTGTTTAGACATAAAATATTAATGTTCTAATATCCAAGTGCTGCAGAGCAATTCCTGTGTACTAATACATATTTCATGCACAAACATAGAAGAAATGCTAACTGAACATGAGTTAAAATGTACAGTCTTTTTAAAGCGCTAAATCCATCACAGTAAATAAGACTACCATTCTCTATGGAGAAAGCAGAAGCGCTAATTTGGAAAGCAGAATTTATAACTGTGAGACCCTCCTCCCATCATCATTCATGTCTTAATTACTTCCCTAGTAAGGCAGTTATATAAATCAATAAATGTATGAGAGAGACTGGCAGAGTCAGGGGAAGCTGACAAGTGGGAATCAATTTAGAATGTCTACATAGTCACAAAAGAATGAAGTCCAACCCCCACCCCACCCTTGAATGTCACAGAACTTTATCTCATTTTACCCAGGTGCAAGCCAGTAGATCTGAGAAGATTCCTGTACATAGGCTTGAACAATAAATCAGTAATTTGGAACCTTTCGCTATGTTTGCACCTGACATTAATCTTTTCAGACTCCCAGACTTTTTCCCCAAAGAGCAATGGCAACTATCGTGATGGCAACTAAAGTCCCAAGCAGAAGAACTTTCTGATGAAGGTGTAATGGATGCTGTGCTTTGGGGTTAGGATGAACTAGAGAATTAAGTGTGGAATTTTCAACTGTGCAACAGATGCAGAATCTGGCACAGCCACCACCACCGATTGCTCTGACACCAGCAGTCCAGCCAGTGTTGCAAGAAGCCATGGGTGTTTTAGCAGAAAGACTTGGAGGAAAATCAGAAAGGATGAGAACTTTCATAGCTCAGGAAGAGTTCTATATAGGAATTAAAGGCGAAGAATTCCCAACTGAGTGCTGTTCACAGGTGTCTTTTGTACTGATTTATACTGTAACTGTACTGTTAGCAACTCAATGGGCATTTCTGATCACTGAATGAAATGATCCGATTATAGTCAATTACCAGACTTTATGGACAACTCAGAGATCCAATAAGCGAAGTTTATCCACCAGATCCAGAGGCTTAAACATGATAATAGAAGGGTTGGCCTGAATTCAAATTAATCACTGCAGAGCTAGATGAGAACAAAACAGCTCTAATTTCTCAGTATAGACAAGGACGGAATGCTCAAATTGGCACTAAGCTCATATGGCAAGGAGTGCCACAGAATCTAGACCAAACCTACCACCTTTTCTGTGATCACTGACCTGGAAGAGATTCAAAGCCAGTTTGGGCAGCAGATAGAGCTCACTATTCAACCTTCTCCCCATTTATGCTCATGGGAACCAAGTTGGGGAGAAGAGGAACCTATGCAATTAGCACAGATATTCAGCACTCTGTTTTTACTGTAGTGAATCTGGGCATATAGTAAGAACACACCTGACTAGAGACTCCAGAAGAAAGGAAAGGCCTCCTAGCCAGGATGGGGGAGTGTGCCACACTGAGCACAGAGTCCAAGCTCAGGGAAACAACAACAGGCCCTCTCTCAAGAGCTCACAGGAAGGGCTATTTAATCACTAAAGAGCTCAATATGTCTAAATCCAAGTATGTTGCTCTGTTACTTTGCTTTTATCACACAGGCAAGAATATTTGAAAGAGCCACTTCACCATCCTTCTGTATTAGGCAGGGGGGACCTCCCATAGTTGCTCATGCTTTTCCTAAGTGGACAGCTGTAAAAATCACTAAACTTTTCAGAACAACATTTTGAAATTTTCCAGATTTTGTCAAAATCCTAAACATAAAATGCAGTTGATCTCATTCTTAGAACAAACTCCTCTTAATTTCTACTTCAGTCTAAAGCTGCTACAATAGCAATTAATCTGTTTCCTTGATGACCATGCATTTATTCAGAATTTTGAATCCTACTAGAAATCGCATTCAACTAAAAAGCATAACCTTGGGCAACACAGATGGAATAATATATTAGTGATCTCCTAACCATCTGCCCTCTATAGTCTGAAAATCAAATACAATTTGACAAATGCATTAACTATGTGATATTTATGTTATCACTAATAATTAATCTGCTAGATAGCAATGTTGCTCTAAATGAACCACAAAGAACAGACAGGCTTCTGAAGACCATTTTGAAATTAAATTAAAAATTGAAATTGAAATTAAAACAATCCTGACCAAAACAAACAAAAACAATGGCTATCTGAAATGAATCAGTGAATGCCTAGTTTTCACTGAACTTGCTCAATTAGAAATGCAGCAAAGTGCTCAGTATTTCTCATTTAACATTCAGTTACACTAGTTTATTTTTTTTAAAAAAGGAAATCCATTCATCTGTACCTACTAAATTAGATATAGATCAAGTTAAATGTAGCTAAGTAAGCTGCAAATTCAGTGGGTAATGCAAGGAACTCTGAACAAAGACAGGGACCAAATGATTTCAAAAGCAAATAATTATGAGAAGCAAATGGTAATAAAAAAACCCCCCTAACAATCAGATGACAAGCATAATTGGCATATAGACAAGAAAACATTAAACAAGCTCCAAGAAGCCAAGAGAAAGAAGATATGACAGTACACAAAACAGTATTAACAAAGAAGAGAAAGCAAGGAAGAGATTGAAAATTATTAAAAATTTTCCTCAGCAAAACAGATGACAAAGACAATGGCAATTTCAAAAGCTATCTTTTAAAAAAGGTTAAATCACACTCATGATTTATAACCATCAAAGAGTTCACAGTGAACAGATTTAATAGTATGGCAATGAGATTCTCAAACGCAATGCAGACTAAATGTGTATCTAAATAAAAATCCTAAATTAATATTGTAACATTAATGTATGTAATGTCCCAATTATTGCACATGCGCTGCTAATGTCAGTGCTCATTCTATAATTTATTTTATGAAAGTAACAAGGATATAACATTTGAAGATCACTATAAAAGTTAGATAAAAAGCTTTGGCCAGGTTTTTGTAATGATTAGTTTCTCAGAATACCTAAGAAATGTTTACCTGTATGGATGCCCCAATCTTCTCATTACAAAGACTGCATATCAGGGCCCATCTGCTGCTAGGAATATGAGATACCTTTGTAATGGGCTCCATCTTTTCTGGGCTACCAATGCTCACCTAAGAATAGTTGGAAAAAATAATACATATTTTTAAAAAACCAAACAGCAGCTAAAGTATAACTATCCTCTACTTACTGACAGATTATTCCATCAGACCAATATTTCTAGCCAGTAATATTTCTATTACTTTATCAAATGATATCCCATTAAAAAAATTCTTAAGCATTGGAAATAAATTGATTTCATATTTATCCTGCCCTTCCTCCAAAGTTACAGCAATGAACAAAATTCTTCACACATAGAATTTTGGCCTCATAACTAACAGTGATAGTAACTGGCCAAGGATGAAGAATGGAATGTGAGCTGGATAGGAATTTGAACTTATCCTCTGACCAAATCTAATACAAATCCTCTACAGAAGCCCAAGTTAATGTTTGATTAACAAGTTAAGCGAGCAACAGTACCTCTTTTCCCTCATAATCTTGTATTCTAATAACAAAGAAAAAGCATGCTATGATGTGGATTTGCTTTTATCTTGCCCTAAGGGAACCTTTCAAGTTATGCGCAAGATTCTCTTTTTTAATGATGGGATATTCTGGTATTCACTGGAAATGTCATGTTTTTCTTTTAAAATTCTGAGAACGGAAGGAAAAATAAACAATCCAGAACATCCCTGAAATGGTTTGTTTTGCATACAATTATGTATTTCTATATTCCATTAGTTTTCCATTTGCAATTGTTACATAGATTACATATTCTTTTTCCCCCTTATAAAAGATGTCAAATAAATCTCTTTCAATCATGGCTCCAAAATCAGAATTGGTTCCACTTCCTAACTATGTTCATACACTCTACTAAAACATTAGAAAACTCCTTAATGACCAGATATGGCTCTACATCTCACTAGCAACCTCCTATTATCCATCTCCTACTATTATATGGTAATGTTCAAATTCAAACTATTTCAAATTCAAAACGCTCCATTTCAAGTCTGAACTTTTTGTTCTGTGAAAGCTGTTTCATATTTGAAAAAGGCTGTTTCAATCATTCTGAATATGTTCCTAGCTTAAAAAGGGCGTTGGTACTTACCCGATACGCCCGTTCTCAGTGAGCTGCGATGAGCATCCATAGAGTGAGAAGTGCTTAGTCTCTGGTACGATAGGCTGAGCTTAACTGATAGGACGCTGTAGTTCCTCCCTGTCTCCTCCCTAGCGTCCCCAGTTTTTGGCGAAGAAGAGGCAATGAGATCCCCACCCACTCTAATAGCAATCTAGTTGAAGTTAGCTATCAATATTAAGAATATCATTGGTCGGAGCAGGAACTAATAGACGGATATTGGGTGGGGCTGAATGCTTGTCGCAGCTCACTGAGAACGGGTGTATCAGGTAAGTACCAACGCTCTTTCTCCATTGAGCTGCTCCGAGCATCCAGAGTGGGACATACGAAAGCTTGGCTGTCCTACGGGAGGGTCTCCGTCTGATTTGGGACTCTCTCCCTGTCTGAATGGACTTGTTGCAACACCTCCTACCAAAGGAGGCCTCAGCAGAAGCAAATGTATCAATTTTGTAATGCCTAATGAAAGGCAATGGGAAGACTCATGTTGCCGCCCTATAGATTTCGATGATAGGAGCCTGGGTGGCCCAGGCCGCTGAAGTTGCCGCACTCCTTTGTTGAATGTGCCGTGATACCTCTGGGCACCTGTAATGAATTAGTTTTGTACACCTTGGCTATCGTAGCCTTCAACCATCTGCCAAGTTGAGGGGGGCACCTTGGCTATCGTAGCCTTCAACCATCTGCCAAGTTGAGGGGGACACCTTCTGCCCGAGTAGCCGGTTGAAAAAGGGCCTCTGTTTTTCTAAAAGAAGCCGTTCGGTGAATGTACATACGGATAGCCTTGCAGACATCCAGTCGATGCCATTGCTGTCCTAGACCCTGAGAAGCTTTGGGGCAGAAATTCGGGAGAATCAGCTCCTATGCCCTATGGAAGGCCAAGTTGATTTTAGGTGTGAATGTGGGGTCCGGTTGAAGTATCACTGTCCGTATGGAAGATACAGAGGTCCTTGCGGACCGACAAGGCTGCTATTTCAGAGATGCGTCGAGCTGATGTGATAGCTACAAGAAAGACCACCTTATAAGTAAGATAGTGGAGGCTCGTAGTTCTCAGGGGCTCAAATGGGCTCCTAGTGAGAGCTGTAAGTACCTTATTAAAATTCCAGGTGGGATAATGACGTATCATCGGAGGGCATAGATTCATGGCGCCTTTTAGGAAACTCTTTATTCGTGGGTGATGGGAAATAGATGGTAAGCCTTCCCATCTCACCACCGAGGCAATGGCACCACCTGTCGCCTTAAAGTGTTTGGAGAGAGCTCCTTGTCTAGACCGTCTTGAAGAAATTCCAAAACCTGCGCTGGTGATGCTGAACACAGATCTATTCTGGATTTGGTGACCACGTACATTATATATATGGTTCGTAGAAGGATGCTGGGCCGCCTGAATGGTATTGATCACCCTGTCTGAGAACTTTTCTTGAGTCAGATCTTTCCATTCAACCTCCAGGAGGTTAGTTGTAACCATTGAGGTTCAGGGTGCTGGATCGGCCCTTGGATAAGACGAACCTTGTGCGGTGGGATTTTCCAAGGTTCGGCTATGGACAACCTCTTGAGGTCCGCGAACCATGGCCTTCGGGGCCAACAGAATCAGTTCCGCTCTCTCCTCTAACAATTTCTTGGGTATCAGAGGAATAGGCGGAAAAGCGTAGAGGAGACCCTGGGGCCACTGACAACGGAGGGCGTTGAAGTTCTCTGCCCCTGAGATAGATATCTCGACATGAATCTGGGGATTTGCGCATTTTGGGGAGAGGTGAACAGATCTACAAGCGGAAGACCACATCTTCGGATCATCTCTTGAAACAGATCCGGATGCAGGCGCCATTCTGATTGATTGACCGTGGCCCTGCTCAACCAATTTACTTTCGTGTTTGTCATCCCCGAAATGTGTTCCGCTGTGATGGAACCCAAATCCTTTTCCACCCAGCGAAACAGTCTCTGTTTCTTCCATGAGCTGTCTTGAATGTGTACCCCCCTGTCTGTTGATGTGAGCTTTCGTTGTGACATTGTCTGTAAGTATGAGAATATGACTCATGTGAATGTGAGAAAGAAAGCTGCGAAGGGCCAAGTGAACTGCCCTGAGCTCCAACCAACTGATGCTGTTCAATTGTTCTGTTACTGACCAGAGTCCCTGAGTCGAGGTGGTTTGGAAGTGTGCCCCCCAACCCGACAGGCTGATGTCTGTGGTAATGGTGAGTCTGTGGGGTTCCTTCAAAAGACAACCTCTGTTGATTGTCAGAACGGTCCACCAATATAGTGAGAGACAGACTCTTGTTGGGACCAACACTCTGACTCTGGAATTGCTTCGCCCTGATCTTTGGTAAGGAATTAAGAACCACTGAAGCGATCTGGCATGGAAACGGGCCCAAGGAATAATAGAAATAGAGGAAATCATTTTCCCCAACAGTTTTGACAAATCAGCCAGGGGAACTCGTTTCAAAGTTCTGACACTTTGAGCTAATGTCCTGATACTCTCCAGTCTCTCAGGGGATAGAAATACCCATCCCTGAACTGTGTCATTTATTGCACCTAAGTGGGATAAGCAGGTAGATGGAACCAAATGGCTCTTTGCCCAATTGACTGAGAAACCGTGTTGTTGAAGAATTTGTAATGTTAGTTGCAAATCTGATTCCGCCTGTCTAAGTGAAGAAGATAATAACAGAATGTCATCCAAGTAGCAATGTAGCCTGATGGAAAAACCCCGTGAGTGGCTACTGCCGCTAGAACCTTTATAAAAGTCTTTGGGGCGGATGACAACCTAAAAGGTAAGGCGACATACTCGAAATGTCTATTATTATAGCAGAATCTAAGAAATTTGAAGTGAGAAGGTTGAATTGGAATGTGCAAGTATGCTTCCGTCAGATCTATGGAAGATAAAAAATCTCCTTCTCTTATTCCAAGAAGAATGGATTGCAACGTACTCATCTTGAATTTACGATAAACAAGTATACGGTTCAGTTGCTTTAGGTCTAATATTGTCCTCCATCCCCCCGAACTCTTGGGGACTACAAAAAGAAGAGAGTAGAACCCCTGGCTCTGCTGGTCTCTAGCTACCAGTTGGATGGCTTTAATTTCGAGAAGGTGATCAATCGCTGCCTCCATCAGGTTCCTTTTGATAGAATCCTTGGAAATAGAGCATTACATAAAGCAATTCGGGGGTGTGGAAGAAAATTCTAGAGCCAGGCCAAACCTAACAGTATCACAGACCCAGGAATCCGACGTAGTGGAGTCCCAACTATCTGCAAAAAGTTTCAATCATCCCCCAATGGGAACGGCCTCCCTGGAACTATCTTGGACGCCGGAAGCCTTTTCCTCCCGGACCTCTGAAGGATCTCCTCCCCTGCCCTCCTCTACGAAGTCTATCACGGATGTCCGGACCATCTGACTACTGGGCGCCCTTAAACTCCGGGGCCTTCTGGAATCTAATGGGGAACATCCCTCAATAATAGGGACGAAAGGAACTTCTCCAAAAGGGCTGATAGGGTCTGGAGTCTGAACGATGGAGAAGAGGGAATAACTTTCTTATTTCTTGTTTCAATCAACAGGGGATCTAAAACAGCGCCAAACAACTTTTCGTTCGAAACTGGGGAAGAGGCCAGCTTCCATTTGTTTTTGGAGTCAGCTTGCCAATTTATGAGCCAGGATAGTTGACGGGCCGTAGTCTGAAAGGCCATGGCTCAAGCCGAAAATTTTACTGAATTAAACGTGGCATCCGCAGAAAACTCTGCTGCAGCAATTAGTTTGGCGATGTCTTGATGCGCCCTGATGTTGGAATTTGGAATAGTGTCCCTCAGGTGGCGGAGCCACCTAAGGGAAGTCCTGGTAAAAAAGGATGTGGCAGTAGCCACCCTTATGGCCTACGCATCAGACTGATGAGCTTTTCTAAGTGCAATCTCAATTTTTTTATCCTCCGCTCTAAGGGCATTCTCTGATTCCAGGGGAACAATTAATGGGAATGCCAAGGCAATAACCACCATCTACCACTGGAGTATTCAAGTAATCTGAGAAATCTGGAGCTAAATTGAAGAATTTTTTGTCAAAATTTGTGGGCGGAGGGTGCGTTGTGGTGGAGGACCACTGTTTTTGGAGTAGATCTGAGAACATTTTTGGAACTGGAATAACCTCGACTTCGTTAATTGGTTGAGAAAAAACAAGGTCTTCCGACTGCTCTTGAGACTCTTGTTGTTGAGCAGAGGGAGACTTATCAAGCCGAGCTGTGGCTTTCGCCTTATAAAGGAGGGATCTGAAAAGCTGTGGATGAAAAAGGCCCGTAAAGGTACGCTGGTCAGGCCTGACATCTTCATCATCTGACATGCCCCTTCCTGGGGACTCATCATCCAGAGGAACTTCACTATTTTGGAGAGACACTGAATCTAATTGATCCATATTTACCTCGCCTTCTCCCTCCTCCTGACCATGTTGGGAAGGTGCATGAGAAATTAAAGAGGGCTCCCTTTGGGGAGGTACCTGAGGGTAATGAAGGTCCGATCTGTCTAAGGATTGTATTGATTGATTGTCATAGCCTGACGTTGGTACCTGTCTAGTCCTGAGAGATTGTTGAAGTCCAGCTGCAATTCCCCTGCTCATCGCCAGCTCCATCCATGACTTCAATGCTTGTGGAACCTCCTCTGGAAGAATTTCTTCCTGCCTTAACCCTGCTGCCGTCGATGTGAAGGTTGCTTCTGGAACCCTTCTCGAAGTCTGTGAATGACTAGATTCTGTGATACCAGATGGACGAGATGGTAAGGATAAGTCTAAAGGTATTGGTGTGTTTTGAACCTGAGTCTGTGGAGATGTATTGTGAGGCAAAGAAGCCCTCTCTCTCTCTCTCCCTTGTGTGTCTTTCAATTTGCCTTTCTAATGCTTTCTGATGCCTGGAAACATCCTTATCTGCGGCCTTTGAAGGATCTTTAGACTTTTTTGACTCGTCTTGGGTCCGAGGCTTGGCCCCCCCTTTGCTTGCCATTGCAATATGCTAAGTAGAACTGGGATGTATATGTCTATGTATATATAAATGAATATACCAAATTGTATTGGCCTGTTGGCCCGTTCAGGGTCCTGTACCCCCACTGGGATAGGGAACCCAATCAATATACTTCTCCCCCCCCTTTTTTTTAAGAAAAAAATCTTAATATTACTATATTTACAATTACACTGAGAACTTATTTACAAGTATTATGTATGTACAAGAATGGAAATGAAAAATTACTTTAAGGAAGACCAAATAAGCCAAATTTGAGAACTCCACATATATAGGGCTTTGGATATCAACAATGGCCCAGAACAGATGTCCCACAGGCCTCAGGCCTTGGTAACACTGTTTATGCTGTGATGAGAGATAAATTTGTTTGAGCTGTGAGGGTAGTCAACAAAATGCAATGAAACCATTTCCCAAACCGGAGTTAAAGGGAGTAAAGATTTATTGGACCTTCCTCCCTTGCCTAGGGATTGAGGGAAGCAAACCACTCAACAGCAGATTAGAACTATCAGAAAAGACCACACGATGCCACGTGTTGAGGTCTGGACCTGGGGAATGCACACTCAACAATGGCGGACAGTCCCTGAAAATAAAGGCGCAGATCGCTATTTGGTGCCAAAAAACCACAGCAGAAGAGTCTCGCTGCTCAAATAAATAAAAAGGCCAGCTGAGCGGCGGAAAGGGGAGAACCGGTCTCCAATACCCTCACCCCTGCATTCTCGTGGGGAGGAATCTGAATTTCGACAATGACAAACCAATTCTGTTAAGACAATGGCAAGGAGGGGAGGCACAGGGAATAAAGATCGTTTGCAAAATGCTTCCTTAAAGGCCAAGCGGTAGGGAAGATTCTCTGCTGTAATCAGCGCGATCACGATCGGAATGCCTGTGGCGATCCGCGATCGCCTTGACTGCTTCAGTCCAATTGCAGTCGGTTATTAACTAAATTTGTGAAAAACGATTTGAAGAAGTCCAATTTTAAGGAAATAAACCGGATCACCTCAAATTGTCCTGCTCCGAGCAAGGAAAGTTGCCTACTGTCTCCAAGGCTAAGCAAAAACTGGGGACGCTAGGGAGGAGACAGGGAGGAGCTACAGCATCCTATCAATTAAGCTCAGCCTATCGTACCAGAGACTAAGCATTTCCATTCTCTGGATGCTCGGAGCAGCTCAATGGAGAACAGCTCTACTGGTCTCAGAGTTACACGGTAATCCTTTGGATCCTAAAAGCACTATTTCAAAATCAAAATAATTTTTTGAAGCTCAAAATCAAACATTCTGAATTTCAAAATGGTTTGAACTTGAAATGTTTCCCATGCCTCTGACTACTACCAATCCAAAATCTCAGGAAGCTTACCAACATATATGGTAATTATATTTCAAGACTGGAACCTGTTAGTAATGCTAGATTATGATTTTCAGGATCCCTCATCATTGACCATGATGTAGATCAGCAACATCTTGAAGTCAACAGGTTACCCTGTACCTCTAATGTCAAATAAAATGGATTAACAATTTCTTCAATTATAAGGGATGGGCTCCATATTATCAATTTTAACACTGTCTGCTATAACCAGTGGCATCAATATAACTCCCATTATATAAAGCCATAAAGCTATATGTATGAACAAATATCTGCCAGAAGACAGAAGACAACAACCCTGAAACACCAACCTCTGGGATCCAGAGGGCACAACTAACATGGACCCACTTGGTCCCACTTCGAGTTGGTTTCATAGCTCCACCTTTCTTGGGACACAACAAACATTTTGGCTGGACACCAAGAGCACAGGTTCGGCATAACCAACTGCCTTCGGGAACTTTTAGGATGCCATAACATGCCTGAAAAAAGAAGAAAATGTTAGCAGACAGATATAAACAGGACACTTCATTTGTATCAACTTATTGTTAGTAGTTTTTAGTATTTATATATCCAATACCTGAGTTGAGAAACTTAAATTACAAGTGTATACGTGAAGTTGATGAATATTAGTTCATGTGTACAAGAATAAGGCTCATGACATAAATTTGAATTCTGCTGATAACACATTTAGATTGTCTTCATATCTTTGGTTTTATTAGGTTTCCATTTCAGTTTGTTTCTTTTTAAAAATCAAACAAAAAGAAATAATCTAACAAAAGAAGCAAGCCCATTCTCTGGATCATGAATGAATACTTTTATGAATTCATGATTACCTTGCTGCTAAAATGGCTTCTGAGTAGCTTAACCTCAATGTAGCTGTGGGGTATCAGCTGAATTAAAGCTACTCAAATTTATCTACTGGACCACAGCCAAGATGGCTGTGATGTTAATTGCAGACATACATTCTCAACCACAAAGAAGCAATTTTTAGTAATCACGGGACTCTGGCCATGTTTATAACTGCTTCTAAGTTCACAAAGCTATGAAATAGACCAAACAATGTGTAATAGAAGGAGCTAAAACAGGAACTGAAGATCTATCCTAGCCAGTTGTGCTGCCAAAGGGAAGGCAGATTGTATATATGAATAATTATTTCAATTGGAGTTAAGCCAACATTTTATTAACTAAAATAAAAGCCTAAAACATATCTGCGTCCCACTTGAAAGCTGAGAATTTTAAAACAATCATAAAGAAACCTGCCCACCCCCGCCAAAAAAAGAAAAAGGTCTTTCAAGAACACAAATACAGCTTTTCTGGACCTGACTGAGAAGGAAAAGGTGCAGCCATGACATTAATTATTCTTCTGGCAACAGATATGGTGTTCCTAGAGAGGCCATTGCTTCTGATGTTTAAAATCTTTTGTGGTTCAATATAATTTAAAAAGCAGTAAGAATGACTGCCAGTTGATAATTTTAAATGTATAAAATGCTCAAAATCCTCTCAAACCATAAAAATGCTCTCTTCTCTGGCTTATAATTTACTGACAAAACCAGCCAATTTAAAAAAAATAACCCTGGAGAATAAATACACATGTAGTATTTCTTCCTTACAGGAAATAACTCATAGAAATGTTGATTAATATTAATACTGGCCTTGGGCCAGTCACTCTTTCTCAGTCCAACCCACCTCACAGGGTTATTGTAGGGAAAACAGAAGGAAGATATGTTGGATATGTTAGTCACCTCGAATTATTTGTGAAAATAAAAATGGAATATAAACAAACAAAAATATAGCTATCCACAATTCCTCTTTGAAAAATAAATGTGCAATTTTTAAAAACAGGATTTTGGACGGCGTGGTGGACACTTAAAAGGAAGTAGAGTAAAAAAAGAGCAAGGACAACATTCAAATGTAACCTACACTGCTCCTGTTAATGTAATATTTTTGTTGCATTTACAATTATAGTTGGTGGGGGCTTTCAGTTCAGAGAATTTGAGGCCTGCACCCAAAGCGCTCAACTGTCAAAATAAACCTGGAATCTAACATTATACTCATCTGTTTTAACAGAAATATAAATACACACTCTTATCTTTTACATAAAGGAAAGTATAAATACTGTACTCTTATTATTTCTTACACATGGACTGAACTAAGTTCATTTATGTAATCAATTCTCCACAGAGATGCATAACCTTTTCCAAATGGTGAAGCATATTTCTACTTTGGGAAGAGAAGTCTGAAACTTTTCAATGCATAAAAAGAGATAGATCAAAACTCTTATCTCACTTTGGAATGCTTGCAAAAAATATGACAAAATTGTAGATTTACATGCAATAATATGTTGAAGCCAAATGGACAGCAACCGAACAAACCTAAGAGGTCAAACATTCAAAATGAAGAAAAAACTAAAAATACACATGAAACCACATATAAGTCTGCAAATGAAAAAAATGCAACAATAACACCAACATTCCAAGTAGGATTTGTGTAACTGTATTTTCCAACAAAATGCTACTAAAATTTCATAGTTAGCAACTCAAAATTCTGAAGACACAACATTGGTCACTAAGCCTCACACAGTACTTATGAAACTTTTAATAATGATGAATAAAAGGCAACATCCATTCCCAGTGATTTTCTTGTGATTTTCTTGTCAAACAAGAAGCAGTTTTCCACTGCCGCCTTCTGAATGTTTATAGATAGTCTTTATTTATAAACATTCATTTAGCAACTGTTTGAAATTACAATGGCACTGAATAATGTGGCTTATGATCCATCCTCACATTTACGATTGTTGCAGGATCAAAATTTGAGCACCTATTAATTGTCATGATTTGTTTAACAAAGCAAATCATGGCAAAAAAAGATTGTAAAATTGGGCAAACTCATTTCATGACACCTTGCTTAGCAACTGAGATTCTGGTCCCAATTGTGGTTGTTAAGGACCAGAATCTCAGGTTGTCAAGGACTATCTATATTCTATAATACATCTATATTTACTGTTCTGTTTTACAAACGTAGTATTTTATAGAAATCTACCATCCATCTACTAATCAAGCAAGATCCTGCTTAACGACTGAGCACAGAGAACATCAGCCAAGTGTTACTAGGCCAGTGAGACAATTTTCCATACTTAGCTCAGTTATTTATTATTTTATTATTTATTTATTAATTGCATTTATATACCGCCCTTCTCCCGAGGGACTCAGGGCGGTGAACAGCTCATCTAAAAACCCCACAGAAAATACAAAAGTTAAAAAGTAATTAAATTTAAATCGGCTGCATACTAAAATTAGGAAACCCCCCCCCCCACCCTTAAAACCCAATTTAAAATTAAAAATGGAGATCAAATTTAAAATCATCATCTCAGCCCAGGCCGGCCTGCTCAAAGAGCCAGGTCTTTAACGCGCGCCTGAAGGCCCTCAGGTCCGTGCCGGTACGAAGTTCCGGTGGCAGAGTATTCCAGAGGGCGGGGGCACCCACAGAGAAGGCCCTACTCCTTGGCGCCGCCAGACGACACATAGCGGCCGACGGCACCCGGAGCAGACCCTCCCTGTGGGAACGCACCGGCCTGTTGGAGAACGTTGGCAGAATGCGGTCCTGAAGGTAACCTGGTCCCATGCCATGGGTCGCCCTAAAGGTCAAAACTAGAACCTTAAAGCGAACCCGGAGAGCCACCGGCAACCAATGCAGCTCGCGCAGGAGAGGCGTCACATGGGCGCTACGTGACGCCCCCATAATCACCCGCGCGGCTGCATTTTGCACCAACTGGAGTCTCCGGATGCTCCCCGCAGGGAGCCCCATGTAGAGGGCATTACAATAGTCCAGGCGAGAGGTGACAAGGGCCTGAGTGACCGTGCGCAAGGCGTCCCGATCCAGGAAGGGCCGCAACCGGTAGATCCGACGGATCTGATGAAACGCCCCCCTGGAGACGGCCGCAATGTGATGTTCAAGCGACAGCCGTACATCCAGGAGGAGTCCAAGGTTGTGAGCCCTCTCTGTGGGGGGCAAAGCTTCCCCCCCAATAGCCAGCGAAGGTGTCAGCTGGCTATATCGGGGCACCGGAAAC
Source organism: Bungarus multicinctus (assembly GCA_023653725.1). NCBI lineage: Eukaryota > Metazoa > Chordata > Lepidosauria > Squamata > Elapidae > Bungarus > Bungarus multicinctus. Next base: position 37,857,685 of record CM042849.1, read on the forward strand.
CACAGCCACTCGGTCTTGGATGGGTTGAGTCAAAGCCTGTTCCCGCCCATCCAGTCCCGCACGGCCTCCAGGCACCTAGACATAGCCCCCACAGCATCGTTGGGGTGGTCCGGAGTGGAGATGTACAGCTGGTGTCATCTGCATACAGATGACACCTCACTCCAAGACCACGGATGATCTCGCCCAGCGGCTTCATGTAAATGTTGAACAGGAGGGGAGAAAGGACCGACCCCTGAGGCACCCCACAAACCAGGGGCCTAGAGGTGGACCTCTCCCCCCCCGCCAACACGAATTGCGAACGGTCAGAGAGGAAGGAGGAGAACCATCGAAGGACGGTTCCCCCAATCCCCAACCCCCCCAACCGTCGCAATAAGATACTATGGTCGATAGTATCAAAAGCCGCCGAGAGATCTAATAGGACCAGGACAGAGGAGAACCCTCTGTCACGAGCCCTCCAGAGATCATCGACCAACGCGACCAATGCCGTCTCAGTGCTATGTCCAGGCCTGAAGCCCGATTGGAACGGATCGAGGTAAGTAGCTTCCTCCAGGTACCGGGGGAGCTGACGTGCCACCACACTCTCAACAACCTTCGCCACGAAGGGAAGGTTGGAGACTGGACGATAGTTGTTTAAAATAGCTGGGTCCAGGGAAGGCTTCTTGAGGAGGGGGCGCACCACCGCCGCCTTCAAGGCGGTAGGGAGCACCCCCTCTCTCAAGGAAGCGTTGACAATCCCCTGGAGCCAGCCTCGTGTCGTCTCCCTGGCGGCCGAAACCAGCCAGGAAGGACACGGGTCCAATAAACAGGTGGTGGCATTCAGACCCCCCAGCAACCTGTCCACACCCTCGGCGGTCACAGGATCGAACTCCCCCCAGATAACACTCTCAAGACCTGCCCCGGACACCTCCCCCGGGACCATCCAATTGGAGTCGAGCCCCTCCCGAATCTGAGCGATTTTATCATGCAGAAATCGGGAAAACTCCTCTGCCCTACCCTGCAAGAGGTCATCCCGCGCTCTCGGTTCAAGTAGAGAGCGGGTCACTCTAAACAGGGCGGCAGGCCGATTTTCTGCTGATGCAATAAGGGCGGAGAAATACGAAGATTTCGCCGCCCCTATCGCCACAAGGTAAGTCTTAATATGAGATCTCACCTGTGTTCGGTCAGACTCAGAACGGCTCGCCCTCCAAATGCCCTCTAGACGTCTTTTCCGGCACTTCATCTCCCGTAGCTCCTCCGTATACCACGGAGCCAAATGGGATCTGTGCCGGGTCAGAGGTCGCAGAGGCACAACTCGCTCTAGGGCCCCGGCGGCCAACCCATCCCAGGTGGCCACCAGGTCTCCAGGCGAGCTGAGAGCCAGATATTCAGGAAATGGCCCAAGCTCCCTCTGGAACCGATCCGGGTCCATTAGGCGCCTGGGGCGGAACCATCTAAGTGGCTCCGCCTCCCTGCGGTGGGGGGTAGCGGAACAGAAATCCAGCCTAAGGAGGGAATGATCTGTCCATGACAAGGGTGTAATAACTAAATCCCCCCAATTACAGTCATTCAACCACTGCCCAGAGACAAAAATCAGGTCCAGCATATGTCCTCCTATGTGAGTGGGGGCAGAAACTAACTGGGTCAGGTCCATGGCCGTCATGGAAGCCAAGAACTCCCGGACCAACCCCGAGGTTTCACCGAGCGATGGCAGGTTGAAATCCCCCATGACCAAAAGCCTAGGGGTCTCAACCGCCAGCCCGGCTATTACCTCTAGGAGTCCGGGTAGGGCCGATGAGACGTGGCAGGGAGCCAGGTACGCCATCAAAAGACCCATCTGTACCCCTTGCCCCCACTTCACAAATAGAGATTCACAGCCAGCCGTCTGAGGGACAGTGGCCTCCCCACGACAAAGGACTTCCTTTATAAGCACCGCTACCCCACCACCCCTTCCCTGAGCCCTAGGCTGGTGAAATGCAAGGAAACCTGGTGGGCACATCTCAACCAGAGGGACACCGCCCTCTGGGCCCAACCAGGTTTCGGTGACACCTACCAGGTCCGCGGCCTCCTCCTGAACCAGATCATGGATCAGGGGAGCCTTATTAACCACGGACCTGGCATTGCACAACAACAGCCGGGTATTCAGGGCCTGAGATTCCGGACAACCAGGGCTGCAGGATGGGTAATGAGGGTCGGAGCGCGCTACCGCTTGCAGACATCGGGAGCGCGATCCCCTTACCGGATATGGCCCTCTACCCCCAGCATATCTACCTCTCCCAGTCACCGTGCTAATAAAATTAGCCCCCCGCTGCCCACCCCGTCTGCCACCCCGACACAGGAACCCCCGAGACCCCCCAGGCGCGCGTGCCGGCCTGGCTGCCCCCAAATCCATGCGGGCTGTCTCCCCCGCCCGCCCTGGATCCTTCCAACCCCTTAAAAAATCCCATTAAAAATTTAATCACAGGTTTAGAACATTTCCTCCGGTTTCTTCGGCCCCACCATCGCTCCGAATCCCAGGATCCCTCATCACAAAAGGTCTTAGAGAGTCTTGGAGGCCACCTGAGGGAGAGGGGGGCATCCCTCAGGGCCCAGAGCTCTGCCCTCGAATAAGTCCGTGGTCCCGGCCACCTCGACAGTCTCGGAGTGCCTGCAGTCTCTGCCATCCTCTGGCTGCGGAAAAAATCCAGGTAGGCTGGGGTATATGCCGCCTTCCCCCAGTCGTCCCACCTCTGCCACCGGTGGGGCCCCCGGGGGGGAAAAGGTCACAGGCAGAGCTAATCCCCCCCCTGGGCCCACCACCTCTGCCACCGGTGGGGGCCCCAGGGAAAAGAGGGGAACAACCATGGCTCCGCCTAAGCGGCCCACGGGGGCATCGGCACCACCACTCCTCAGCCGAGCTCCTCCGTGGGTCCCCCAGCCTCCGCGTCGTCCTCGGGGCCGTCAAGGGTGCCCTAGGTCCACTCCAGGGCCGAAACTGCAATAGGCCCATGTCAGGACCAACCGGAGCCTCCCAAGACCGCCCCGGCCCGAGTGAGGTCGCCGAGCCTGCCACGCCGCCGTGCCTCACTGGGGGCGCCAAGGCCTTTTCACCGTTATCACTCATTTCCTGTGTCCCTTTGCCTCAAACAATAAATTTCATTGTAAACTCTCAAACAACTTCAACATGCTTAGAATGTGCAAAATCCTTATTGCCTCATCACACTGAAATTATACTACTTCCAATATTATTGTGGTACATGGTGCTATACCTGATGAACACAAATATTGCATTTGTCACAGAACACCATCTCATTGCCATCTTCACCATCTGGAGACTGGCAAACGTCACAGACAACATCCTCATCATACTCGATGCCAAGACCTTCTTCAGTCTCGATAGCATGATTCATATTGTCATAGCACCGTTGCTCAAATTCTTCCATGATCCTCTCCATGGTGTATTCATCTAGTTCAGGAATCCCTGGTTAATTTATATAAATATATTTAGTTCTCATGTTCTTTTTTACTTACCATTTAAGTTTAGCAATATAAACAATCAATGAAATCAAAGTGAAAAGGAAAGGAAAGGAAAAAGATAGGTTAAATTTGATACTAACTACCACCTTATCTTAACTGGTACAATCAATCTGGCTATCACGTATAAAGAGTTTCATGATGTGAGGCTGAAAGTAAAAAGTGGGTATAAAAATTAACCATCTTCCCAAATGCACATAAAAATTAAGATGCTGGATTTATTAATTTGCCTTGAATCAAAAGGGCAAATGTATTTAAATAGGCAAATGGTAGCATAGCTGCCAAATAACACTGTGAATGAGACAAATGTTGTACCAGCCTTGAAAAAGTCTTTCCTCAGATTAGAGGAAGTAAAGATATTAATTTGCAGGTTTCCAGAAATCCACACCTGGGACACTTATATAATTCTGTGAACTGACTTTTGGAGTGATATTCAGTGTTGTGAATTTATTTTAAAAATATTCCACACTACAAAAATGCCCCCCAAAATTGCTTTTATTCAGGACCGCTTTGCCCCAAAAGCTGAGCAGATGTATTATTTAACATGCTAGTATGTATTTGGTTATTTGGTGAAGATCAGATGTGATGGACTTCAAACTCTAATTATCTGTAGCCTACATGGCCATTACCATCATGTTGGAAACTGCAGTCCGGCAATCAGTTGGAGAAGATAAATCTATACTATGACTCTACGTCTCAAGTTACATTAAGCTGCTGCTTCTGTCTTCAGAACCCTTTAATTCTGTGATAAGAGGCAGAACTTCTAATCATAGAAAATATATAACATATTTTAATGTTGGTGATATAGTGACATAGGATTTGGACTTGGTATGCATCCTTTTTTTTGAAGTTTATATTTTTCATATAAATCCTTATTTCCAAATATCTGATTCCTGAAAAAAAATCTGTATTGTTTGGGAGGCTTTATCCAATTATATTACTTCAGGCAGTAGCCTCTTATAAGAAGGAATCTGAACAACGCCCACATTTCTTTCTTAATAGCTGGCACTACTGTGTGCTTCTATTAACAGTCTGATTTTCAATTTTACAGCTCTTTCAGGTTTCCAAATTCCTTAATAGTAGCTGTTATAATATCCCATACTTTAATGGTTATTTAATTTTAACAATGATTAGATACTTCATAACAAATTGTAACAAAGATTACTTTAAAACTACTGTCATAAATTCTACATTGTGTTGTTCTCAATCAAAGAGTTGCAAGGTTGGTTTACTGTAATTTGTTATATGTATATATGAGACTGCTCTTCAAATGAATCCAGAAAAGCCAGCTGGTACAGATTATAGTTAAGGATTCTTTGTCCACTTCATGCCTATTATAACGAACCTCATCAGTTTTCTTCTAGCTCAGTTTCAATTCATTCTTACTGATCTATATAGAAATCTGTTCTATGACTATGATGCCCTTTTTTGAAACCACTTCACCAGATAAAAGCTTCTATTAAGTTTGTAGAAAATCTTAAAACACTTGGCTCTTCTAGAGGGCTCTTAGAAAATAGGAAGTAAACTACTCGGAATCTTCAGTATGTCTTAAAGTCTCTCTCTCTCTCTCTCTCTCTCTCTCTCTCGTTTACACAGTGGGGCAAAAAAGTATTTAGTCAGTCACCAATTGTGCAAGTTCTCCCACTTAAAAAGATGAGAGAGGCCTGTAATTGTCATCATAGGTATACCTCACCTATTAGAGACAAAATGTGAAAACAAATCCAGACAATCACATTGTCTGATTTGGAAAGAATTTATTTGCAAATTATGGTGGAAAATAAATATTTGGTCAATATCAAAAGTTCATCTCAATACTTTGTTATATATGCTTTGTTGGCAATGACAGAGGTCAAACGTTTTCTGTAAGTCTTCACAAGACTTGTCACACACTGTTGCTGGTATGTTGGCCCATTCTTCCATGCAGATCTCCTCTAGAGCAGTGATGTTGTGGGGCTGTCGCTGGGCAACATGGACTTTCAACTCCCTCCAAAGGTTTTCTATGGGGTTGAGATCTGGAAACTGCCTAGGCAACTCCAGGACCTTGAAATGCTTCTTACGAAGCCACTCCTTCGTTGCCTGGGCGGTGTGTTTGGGATCATTGTCATGCTGAAAGACCCAGCCACGTTTCATCTTCAATGCCCTTGCTGATGGAAGGAGGTTTGCACTCAAAATCTCACGATACATGGCCCCATTCATTCTTTCCTGTACACGGATCAGTCGTCCTGTTCCCTTTGCAGAGAAACAGCCCCAAAGCATGATGTTGCCATCCCCATGCTTCACAGTAGGTATGGTGTTCTTTGGTTGCAACTCAGCATTTTCTCTCCTCCAAACACGACGAGTTGTGTTTCTACCAAACAGTTCTACTTTGGTTTCATCTGACCAAATCACATTCTCCCAATCCTCTTCTGGATCATCCAAATGCTCTCTAGCAAACTTCGTACGGGCCCGGACATGTACTGGCTTAAGCAAGGGGACACGTCTGGCACTGCAGGATCTGAGTCCCTGGCGGCATAGAGTTCCTGGCGTAGCCTTTGTTACGTTGGTCCCAGCTCTCTGCAGGTCATTCATTAGGTCCCCCCGTGTAGTTCTGGGATTTTTGCTCACCGTTCTTGTGATCATTTTGACCCCACGGGGTCAGAACTTGCGTGGAGCCCCAGATCGAGGGAGATTATCAGTGGTCTTGTATGTCTTCCATTTTCTATTTATTGCTCCCACAGTTGATTTCTCCACACCAAGCTGCTTGCCTATTGCAGATTCAGTCTTCCCAGCCAGGTGCAGGTCTACAATTTTGTTTCTGGTGTCCTTCGACAGCTCTTAAGGTCTTCACCATAGTGGAGTTGGAGTGTGACTGTTTGAGGTTGTGGACAGGTGTCTTTTATACTGACAAGAAGTTCAAATAGGTGCCATTAATACAGGTAATGAGTGGAGGACAGAGGAGACTCTTAAAGAAGAAGTTAGAGGTCTGTGAGAGCCAGAATCTTATACTTATTTTCCACCATAATTTGCAAATAAATTCTTTCCAAATCAGACAATGTGATTGTCTGGATTTGTTTTCACATTTTGTCTCTCATAGGTGAGGTATACCTATGATGACAATTACAGGCCTCTCTCATCTTTTTAAGTGGGAGAACTTGCACAATTGGTGGCTGACTAAATACTTTTTTGCCCCACTGTACATATGTACAGGTAGCCTTAGACTTACAACCACTATTGATCCTCAAATTTCCATTTATAATCAAAACAGTTGTTCAGTGCATTTTGCCTCATTTTATGACCTTCTTTGCCACAGTTGTTAAGTGAATCACTGTAATTGTCATGTTAGCAGCATGGCTGCTAATTGAATCTGGCTTCCCCATTGACTTTGCTTTTCAGAAGATTGTAAAAGGTGATCACATGATCCTGAGACACCACAACTTTCATAAACATATGCCAGTTGCTAAGCATTCAAACTGTGGTCATGGGGGCTGTAATGGTCATGAGTGTGAAAAGCAGTAGTAAGTCATTTTTTTCAGTGCCATTTTAACTTCGAACAGTCACTAAACAAATGGTTGTAAGTCAAGGATTACCTGTATACCTATATGTATTTAAAACAGTAAGTAACACTTTGGATGACTTACAAAGGAAAATGACAAAAATAAAACCATAAAAAAATAGAAAAGTAAATATATAACTTATAGATTTTTTTTAAGCAAGCCAACAATAATTGGTTAAAATATATTCTACCCACCCTAGAAAAGATTAAAAGATCTTGCTGAAGCTATTCAACTGCAATTGTTCCAAGATATATGATTGCATCTAGTACCATCCCATGTTTTAGATTGCAAATCCTAAAAGCATGACTGTTTTATTAATTCATATAAGATTAAGCAGGAACTGGTGTTCCTGATATGCTTTCCCTTTTCGCCCAGATTTCCGATGAAACTCAAAAATCCTAACTTTCAGTATATATCTGAGATGTTAACAATTCGGAAAGTTTATTTTATTTCTGCTAAACTTTCCACTCAAAACTAACCCTCCATTCCAACCACATACAATTTGTTTATAAGCACTTTTTCTCCACACCTCTTCTATCTAGAAACTACAAATGAGCACCATATAGCATGCTGGCTAGTTCAGAAACCCTACCTCAACTTCTCCAGTTACTTCTCTAACCTGGGACTGTAACTGGAACTAGCACTTACCCATCTCTTTGAATTCTTCATTGGCTAGTTCCAACCATGCTACATCCATGTAGTTAAGGTCATAGCGGCACACACTCTCTGCCAAAGTTCGAATGTCGACATATCCAAGCTCAGGGGCCTCAGATCCTGAAGACAAGATGTATTTTCGAGGTCTTGAAAATACAACAGCTTTTGTTTCAGACACAATCCTGAAAGTGTAGCAAACAGGTGTTCATTGTAATAATTACTGTAGAAATCCTTCTAAAACAGAGGTGTCAAACTCATTGCACCTCATGGTGCTGTATCGGGATTTTTTTCCCTTCACTAAACCAGGCGTGGGTGTGACCAGAGCATGATGTATCCAGGCCATAAGGTTCACAGCCCTGTGAACCTCAGTCTTTCCATACTGCTACTGCTGAAGGTTTTATATTACAATATATTCCATCCCACCCCAAACAAGAAAATACATTATGTCCAATTTTTCCATTCTACAAAGCTGATTTTTTTCTTCACTTAGACTCTCAATATTTTCAGAAAATATTGGAAGATATAAGGTAATTTAAAAAGACCTAATACCTCAGTAACCAACAATGAGCCAAGGACACAGATATTTTCCTGTTATTTTGTGTCACCATAAGAAAAAATGTTAAATCAATTATGTTACAGCACCATTCTATTGGAAAGACTATTGCAGAGGAGTTAATAATTTTGGAATATTTTATTATTTTAATTATGTCAGAAATTCATCTAAACTCACTATTTTTCTACTGTAATTTTGGCATTACAATTCCAAGGGAGTTGATGGTAGGGAAGAAATGAAAGGCTTGAGACGCCACCATAGCGTGTAAAATGTACCATGTATGGATTTTTTAAAATTACCCTTTTTCTTTTAATGTTTTTTATTTTATTTTATACATACCGTTGTAAGCATATATAAGGGTTTTTATATTTTATAATCACAATTGTAGTTTCTTTGTATTTATTCTTAATATAATCATATAATACTCTGTATAGGTAGTTCTCAACTTACAACCACAATTGAGCCCAAAATTTCTGTTGCTATGTGAGACATTTGTTAAGTGAATCTGGCTTCCCCATTGATTTTGCTTGTCAGAAGATCACAAAAGGTGATCACATGCTCTCCAAATAAAGCAACGATCACAAATTAGACAGTTGCCAAGGATCTGAATTTTGATTATTATAATCATGGGAACGCTATAATGGTCGCAAGTATGAAAAATGGTCATAAATCATTGTTTTTAACTTACAATTGAGCCCAAAATTTCTGTTGTTTTTGTTCCCTATTGACTTTGCTTGTCAGAAGATCACAAAAGGTGATCACATGAGCTTAGGACACAGCAAGGGTCATAAATATGAACCAACTGCCAAGCATCTGAATTTTGATAACTGTGAAAAATGGCCATAAGTCACGTTTTTCAATGCTGTTGTAACTTTGAACAGTCACTAAAGGAACTTTGTAAGTCAAGGACTACCTGTACTATATAATAGTGTTAATGTAAGAACCCTGGAGAAGGACAGCAGCTCAGATTTCTAATTTACAGGTCTGTCAGTATCATGTGTTGAGCCATGAAATAGTATCAGAGTAATTTCTGTTATAGAATCTACAAATATAGTAATCCAGTGAAATCTACATACTGATAAATGTGCATAGGTAGCATGTGATAAAACTTTCTAAAACTACAAAGAAAAAATATGTATAATTGTCAATAATTATGTGTACAGCTTGATAGATGGTGTTAAGATTTTACCAAAATTAGGGCATGATCTAGTCCTACTATAAGAACAGATCCGAGCATCAAATACTGTCATAAACTTAATGGAAATTCTTTTTCCTCCACTTTCCTACACTAAACAAATTGCATAGCATCACCACACAATGAAAATTCATATTATATGGTTGTAGCAGGAGCAGAACTGTGTATGCAAGGAGTGCTTAATACCCAGACACCTCTGAACCATCAGAAATTTTAACAGCATTTACTAAGAGGTAAATGGAAAGCAAGAAATCCTACAGTCTTCTCCAATAAATTAGGAAATATTCTTCTATAAACAATTTAACACCTACAAAATAATAGATGTAGGCATCTGTATGGTATGTGTAAAATAAGGAAGAAAAACAAACAAGACCAAAGTAGTTACAATAAATTACAGGTTAACATATTTGATTCAATTCAGTATTTATCCATCATATTTTTGTGATAGAATCTAAACAAAATTATATTCAGATCAGAATACAGGGTATTCTACTTTTTAAAAAATGTTTTTTTAAATCCACAGATCTATCACACCTGGATTTGAATTTGCATGAAGTAAATTAATTTAGACTAAAACCACAAGAAATCATACAATATCCCTCACAATGAGATCAAAGGATAACCATTATATATAAAAATGCAATTGTTCCTATAGCAATTTTACACAGCCTTCTATGAAAATCTCTGTGAACTGCTCATATTACCTTTTGTAATATTTAAATTAGGCGTTGGTTCTTACCTGATACGCCGGTTCTCTTCCGAGCTGCGAAGGAGCATCCATTTGATTGGGTTGGTTCAGTCTTCGTCCTGATAGGCTGAGCTTAAATTTAGGAACGCTCCTCCTCCTCCACGAGACTCCTCCCAGCGTTCCCCAGTTTTAGCGAAGATTGCAGTGAAAAGGCAGATGTCGCTTCTGAGAAACTAGTACATCAGCTTGGTCGTATAGCAGGACTCCCACAGACGGAAGGAATAAACACAGTTAGCAATAACACATAGGGTGGGGATGGATGCTCCTTCGCAGCTCGGAGAGAACCGGCGTATCAGGTAAGAACCAATGCCTATTCTCCTACGAGCTGCTCGGAGCATCCATTTGATTGGGACATACCAAAGCTTGGCCTGGACTACGGGCGGGATGCTGACTGGACCTGGAGTCTGTTGCTGTCCTGCACACACCCTGTAGCACCCTCCTACCAAAAGTCGCATCTGCAGATGCAAAGATATCGACCTTATAATGTCTGATAAAGGGGGAAGGAGACGCCCAGGTGGTGGCCCGACAAATGTCAGAGATAGGAGCTTGGGAGGCCCAAGCCGCCGTGGAGGCAGCACTGCGAGTGGAGTGCGCCGTGATGCCGCTGGGAACTGCCAGGGCCTGGCCCTGATAAGCTTTAGCAATAGTGGCCCGCAACCAACGACCTATGGTGGTGGAAGAGGCCCTAGTACCTTGACTATGAGGCAGAAATACAACAAACAAGGCCTCTGTACTCCTAAAGGATGCCGTGCGATGGATATAGATCTTCAAGGCACGCCGGACATCCAACTTATGCCACTGATGTTCCAACTCTCGGGAAGGATGAGGACAGAAATTGGGCAAGACCAACTCCTGTGCCCTGTGAAAGGCCGAATTAATCTTTGGAATAAACGTGGGGTCCGGCCGGAGGACAACCCTATCTGCATGAATAACACAGAGGTCTGACCTGATAAATAGGGATGCCAACTCGGAAATGCACCGAGCTGAAGTAATGGCCACTAAGAAAGCAACCTTATATGTAAGAAATAGTAGTGATGTGGAACGAATCGGTTCGAAAGGAGGTTTGGTAAGGGCCAGAAGGACCTTGTTCAAATCCCAAGTAGGATAACGATGAACCATGGGCGGTCGCAAATTAGTAGCACCCTTAAGAAAGGCGCGAATAAGAGGGTGATGAGAAAGAGATAGGAAATTCTCATGGTCAATCAAGGAAGACAGGGCAGAAACTTGTCTTCTCAAGGTATTTGATGAAAGCCCCCTATCGAGACCAGCTTGTAGGAATTCCAAAATTTGAGCAATTGAAGGAGATCGTGGATCAATATGAAATTGGGAACACCAGCTGGTAAATATGGACCAAGTTGCATTATAAATGTGATCTGTTGAGGGGCGCCTTGCAGCCTGGATGGTTGAAATAACCTTGTTGGATAATTGCTTGCTGATTAAACGCGACCGCTCAACCTCCAGACGGTCAATTGGAACCACTGAGGGTTCGGATGTTGAAGAGGACCCTGGGTTAGCACAATCCTGTCCAGAGGAATCCTCCATGGTTTGAACACCGACAGACAACAAAGATCGGTGAACCAAGGGCGTCTGGGCCAGTATGGAGCCACCAAAAGCAGATCTGCCCGTTCCTCTAGCATCTTCCGTATGACCTCAGGGATCAAAGGAAGAGGGGGAAAGGTGTACAAGAGCCCTGGGGGCCACGGGCAGCGAAGGGCGTTGAAAACCTCCGCCCGTTGAGAGGGGAATCGGGACACGAACCATGGCAGGTGGGCATTGAGAGGGAAGGCGAAAAGATCGACCTCCGGAAGACCAAACCTCGTGACTGCCTCTTGAAAGAGCGATGGATGAAGACGCCACTCCGTGGGATCGACTGTGGCCCGGCTGAGCCAATCTGCCTGGGTATTGCAGATGCCCCAGATGTGTTCTGCCCTGATAGAAAGTAAATTTGCCTCTGCCCAACAACAGAGACGTTCCGCCTCCTTCATGAGAGGTTGAGACTGTGTGCCCCCATGCTTGTTTAGCTGCGCCTTGGCTGCTGTATTGTCTGTGAGAACTAAGATATGTTGGTTGCGTACCTGCGGCAGCAGAGCCCGAAGGTCCAGATGAATTGCCCGAAGTTCCAGCCAATTGATATTGTGGGACTGTTCCCTTGATGACCAGCGACCTTGAACTGTGGATGAGTGAAGGTGAGCACCCCAGCCCAGCAGGCTGGCGTCAGTGGTGACAGTGAGTCTGCGGGGCTCCTTGAAGAGACAAACCTTGTTGGTTGTGGGCCGGGACCACCAAAGAAGTGATGTAAGAACCTTGACTTTGTGACCAGAATTGCTGAGACCGGAACGTTGAAACGGGAGAAGGAACCACTGAAGGGACCTGGAATAAAGACGAGCCCAAGGAATAATAAAAATACCTGAGATCATTTTCCCAAGAAGGGTAGAAAGATCAGCTAAAGAAACAGTATGTCGTGATTTGATCAGCTGCACTAGTTGTTGTATACTTTTATGCCTTTCGTCAGAAAGGTAAACCTGGCATGCCCGTGTATCAATGATGGCATCTAAGTGTAACAATCTTGTAGAAGGAATTAACTGGCTTTTGTCTCGATTAATAGCAAATCCATGTGCTTGCAAAATGCGGAGAGTCATCTGAGTACCTCGAGCAGCTTGGGTAGAAGAGCTGGACAAAATTAAAATGTCATCTAGATAACAGTGCAACCTGATGGAAAGGGCGCGAATATGGGCAGCTAGAGCAGCGAGGACCTTAGTGAAAACCTGAGGAGCAGAGGCTAGACCGAAGGGAAGAGCCCAATATTCGAAATGTTGACCGTTATAGCAGAATCTTAAAAACTTACGATGTGATGGCCTGATCGGAATATGGAAATAAGCTTCCATGAGATCTACTGAGGTGAGAAAATCTCCCTCTCTGATGCTAGCAAGGATGGAATGTAAAGTGTGCATCTTGAATTTGCGATAGACTAAAAATTTATTGAGTCGTTTGAGGTCCAAGATAGCTCTCCACCCACCAGAACTTTTCTTGACTAAAAAGAGTAGAGAATAAAAACCACGCCCTTTTTGGTCTGCGGGGACCGGTTGAATGGCCCGTATGTGTAGAAGATGCAGTATGGCTGCTTCCATGAGGCTATGTTTAACCAAAGTTTTGGAAACAGGGGATACCCTGAAAAAATCAGATGGGGCGGACTGGAATTCTAAAGCCAGGCCAAACCTCACAGTATCTCGGACCCAGGCGTCCGAAGTAGAAGCGTCCCATCTATCCGTATAAAACCTGAGACGGCCCCCTATGGGAAAGGACCCCTCAAGGTTAATGTGGACGCCTGAAGGATCTATTGCCGGAAGAACGGAATAATCGCCTGGATTGGCCGCCTCTCCGGTACCGATCCCCACGGTCGAACCTGTCTGAGGAGAATCCCAGGCGAGGAAACTGGGATCTAGACGGTTGAGACAGAAAGGAACTCTGGGAGTAAGGCCGAAAGGAACTCCTCCGAAAAGACTGGGGATACCTTGGGTCAGACTTCCTAAAAAGAGAAGAATCTTTTTCTTGTTCCGGGTCTCAATGAGAAGCGGATCTAGAGAGGGGCCAAACAGCTTGTCGCTGTTGAGAGGAGCAGAAGCAAGCTTAGATTTGTGCTTGATGTCCGCCTGCCAAGGCTTAAGCCAAAGGAGGCGTCTGGCTGAAAGATGAGATGCAATGGCTCTAGTAGAAAATTTTACGGCATGAAAGGTCGCATCGGCTGAAAATTCAGTAGCCGCCGTGAGCTTAGCAATGTCCTGATGGGCCCTTAGATTAGATGCAGGGACATGCTCACGAAGTTGCTTCAGCCATCTGAGTGAAGTCCTATTGAAAAATGAGGCCGCTGTGGCAGCTCTGATAGCCCAAGCATCAGAGTGATGGGCTTTGCGTAGCGCTACCTCGGCTCTCTTATCCTCAGGCTTTAAAACCTCAAGCGGCTCGCTGGGAAGAGAAGTAGGAGAGGCGAGACCCACAATGGGTTCATCGACCTCCGGGATATTTAACAAATTGAGGTATTCTGGGGCCATATTAAAGAGTCTCCTATCGTAACTAGTAGGAGCCGGACATGGTACAGGAGAAAGGAACTGTTTTTGAACTAGTTCCATGAACATTGGAGGAACAGGGATCACTTCAGCCTGAACAGTAGGCTGATGAAACAATAAATCCTGGGGACCCTCCTCTACAGGACCCACGGGGGGAGCTGATGTGTTGATGCCAGCCGTGTTAGTTGCCTTAAATAGGAGGGATTTAAATAGGTGAGGCTGAAACAGGCCAGTAAAAGCCGGTTGGTCCGGGGAAAGACCCTCATCCTCGGACATCCCCCCCTCTAAAAGCTCCTGTTCGGATAAAGGTGGCCTCAGGAGGACCCCTAGAGGCTGGCCGGTCGGATAACTGAGTCTGGTGTCCCACAGAACCACGACTGTGCCTGGAGGAGAAGGAAACATCTAGTGGAGGGGAACAGACATGAGAAGAGGGCCCAGGAGTAGAAGGAGCAAGGTGCTGAGAAGGTCTCTGAACCTCACGAGCACACTTATCTATTTGTCTCTCTAAGGCCCTATGGCGCCTTCTGGCATCATGCTCAGAAGCTTTAGAAATACCTCCCCACATTTTTGCATTTGGATTTTGACTTGGCATGCGAAGCAGAAGGCCAAGAACCGCTACCCCCTGCCATGATAATTCAGTATAATACAATCTGCTGATATCTATGTAAATGAGGCGGTTGGCATGCCCAGGGACCTTACCCAGTAGGGAGGGAGCCCTGATATTAATATATATTCCCCTTGATCAAATAATTGGATTTATAAATTTGCAAAACTGGAAGAAAAAGAAGGGATCACCAATCAGCCAGATTAAGAACGCCAGTGGAGCCTACTCAGAAAACAAAAGGCCCAGAACAGCAATAACTGCACAGGCTGACTCAGGCCTAGGGTGCTTGCTGTATGCTGCTAGGGAAGACTGTGAGGCTTAGCCAACAAGTTTCAGAACACTCAAGAATAATAAGGCCTTCTGTCTTATAGGATATCCTAAGAGAGCACAATCTGATCCCCACAGTCAACAATTAGGGCACAGGGAAAGGCCACGAGGCTCTGAGGCCTTTGGAAAAAACAAAATGGCGGCCGCTCGAATTTTGGCGCGCGCACGATCCCTAGCAGCAACGGTCCAGCTAATGGAGGACCTTAAGAGAAATCCACAGAAAGCAAGTTAAAAGAGGAAGAGAAACGATCGCACTCCACTCCCTCTGAGACCAACAAACGGCGTTCGGGGAATGCAGAGAAAAGCAGCTTGCCACGCTGCAAAAAAACGGAGCCAGACAAAATCGGCGGGGGGGGTGGCGGGGGGGGCTGGAAAGCAACGTTCCAGGGGACCCCCTTTTACTAAGGGGGGGGAGCTGAAACTTCTACCCCCCTCAAATAATTATTTGAGCCTTGATCACCCAAAAGGGAGAACAGAGGGACTGTGCTCTCAGTGCCCAATTAAATATAAATAGAACAGAAGTAAATCGAAATGCAAAAAAACGGAATAATAAAAGGACCCAAGACAGGGAAAGGACACTAAAGAATAAAGGAGGGATCAAGAGAATTGGTAAAATACAGAAATCACCTGCTTCGACCAGAACAAGCTCTTAAAACAACCTGTTTCAGACGAGGCTGAGCTAAAACTGGGGAACGCTGGGAGGAGTCTCGTGGAGGAGGAGGAGCGTTCCTAAATTTAAGCTCAGCCTATCAGGACGAAGACTGAACCAACCCAATCAAATGGATGCTCCGAGCAGCTCGTAGGAGAATCCACACTATATTCATCAATATTCTAGATTTCAAAGTCACCAATATGAGTAGTTTTAAAAATGAAGCTCTTTTAAACTTAACAACACAAAACTGCACACAGAAAGAATGTACTTTATTTCTCATTATCTCTACTTAAAAGGAACAAGTGGCAGGTGACGTGAAAAACCTTTGCATAAAACACTATGCATGTGCTACTGATTAAAGCAGATAATCTAATCTAGAAAGAATAATCTACTATTCAGCAGCTTCTCATATTCCTAAATTTATTACACTATTTAAATTAAAACTCTAGATATATACGTTTTTACTGATGTGTTGACTAACATGAGTTCATTTTAGATGTGTGATAAAGTATTTAAGAATTCTGCACAGTATATTTTGCTGCTTGTAGAATTTGTTGAGTTTTATTATAAACAGTGTTGGATTTTTATGCACACGCACCCAGAAACAGAATTTTTGAAAAAAATACAAGATTTAATCTCTGTATGATGATTACCTGCAGTATCTATCTGTCTATTTTGTTAAGATTTAGAGTTCATGTCTCTAGAACTGCTCTCCCTGTCCTCTATGCCATTTTCAAGTTTGAATTGTCAATTAATATTTCAAATTCAGATGTGAGAAAGTTGTATTTATTTGCTTGTGAAGTCTGACTGATATAGGAACAACTTGTACTGTTTCCAGCAAAAGGTTAAAGTGAATCTCCAGTTAGGAGGAACTATTTTTCTGGCAGTACAAGAGACTTCCTTCTGCTACTACATCAAGTTAAAAATAAGTCCTTAGCGTGACATGTAAAGTGCTTAAGTTGTGAGTAGTAAATCTGCTGATGAGTAAGGTTTTGCTCACATCAGCCACCTGAAATGAAGCTGCTCCAGTACTTTAACAGTGAAAAATCAGTTGCTAAATCAGTATTCCATTTCACACAGCAATCATTATGGAACTAATGGAACATCTATTAAAATGCCACCAACTAAACAATGGATTTACATGACATGCTAAGTTCTTGTTCATTAACTCTTATATCACTTTCAATAATGGGAAGTAATCCAGTTATTAATATTAATCCTAAACAAGATTTTCATAGACAGCACATGCCCTGAGATAAATCCAAATTATGGAACACTATACTTTCAGAGTAATTGTTTAAAAGGTAAGGGGGGTGGCCTTGTTTCCTTTTTCTAACTGGCTGCGCCAAAATTATACCTGGATACTGGTTCTGGTATAGTCCCTGGGCTGACTGGCACCTGAACACCTTTCTCCCATTCTTGTCTCCAAGGATCTGCCAGCACATAATACTCATCAGGATTTAGCTGGGAAGAATCAGGCAGCTTCATAGCAGTGATCAGGTCTGTTCTAAACACCTGGAAAGACACAGAGAAAGAGAAATGACTAGACGACCCATGACACAGTGAGGCATCATTTCGGACATATTTACTTAACAGATCCCTCAACATCTTCAACAATGGTAAAGCTCCTAATGTACTAAATGTTTTTAAAAACTCAGGGAGATAGATCAAGACATATCTGCCTTGAAAACAGCTTGTGTTGAAATGCATAGCACAGTCAGATCAGGAGGTGACCACGTGTTTTCTGATATTTTGTACTGTATCATAAAATCTTTATGACAATTCTATGTCATACTTCTTTTTACAAAATTTGTCCAATTTTAATTTCATGAGAGTCATGAGTTCCAGATTTTGGATGTATGCTGTAAACTAGCCCACTTGAGATAACTTGGTTCCAAAATTGTTGCCCTACAATGCACTGTTTTGCCCAGTTAAAGATTATGGGGACGAGAGTTTTAGTAGAGAGTTTGCCCAGTTAAAGATTATGGGGACGAGAGTTATGGCTACGGTGACATGTCATACTTCTACTGTATAATTCAGACTTTCCAGGAGAACAGTGAAGAACAATGCCTACTGCCATCGTCTACCTCCCGCCGCCCAGTACGCTCCCACAGGGTTGCCCTACTTGGGGTACCGCCGCCTGATCGTTGTCGGCTGGCGGCCCCGAGGGTGCGGGCCTTCTCTGTGGGAGCCCCCTCCCTGTGGAATGATCTCCCCCCGGAGATACGAGCCATGACGGACATCCTGACCTTCCGGCGCACGGTTAAGACCCTATTTTTTAAACAGGCTGGCCTGGCCCAGTAAGGGTTTTTTGGGGTTTTATACCTAATCTTGGGTTTTAGTTTTTAATCTTCCATTTTAAATTTTTATTAATCCCGGATTTCTAAATGTGTAATTGTAGTTAGACGGGATGCAGCCAGTTTATCTATTTAATTCAGTTTTAAATTTATTTAAATTATATTTACTCTATGTACTTTTATTAGGCTGTACACCGCCACGAGTCCCTTTTTTGGGAGAGGGAGCGGTATAGAAATATAAATATAAATAAATAAATAAAAATGCATAACAAAAGGCCTCTCACAATTAACTAACATGTCCTTTCAAGTAACCAGATGTTCATCTGTATTACCATGCTGAACTAGAAGTAAAAAAAAACATATCCACCTTTGTATTAATGACCATCCCAATTCATATGATCCAATAAAAAAAAAACTTTAATTATCTGTTTTTCAAAGTCTTCCTAAATGAGTCCCCAAATAGAACTCCAAACCCAAATACTGTAAATCTTATTTTATTTAGTTCAAAGGGAAGTACTGTACCTAGGTCACAGATTATTTTATTGATATCTTTTTTTAAGCCAAGACCTGTATTTCCTAGTTTCAGAGTTTAAAGCTAATCATGCACTCATGGTCAACTATAAAACCTATCTACTTGATCTCAAAAAGTTTAAATACAATTGAAAAACGTATCTCAAAATACGTATCCTTACATTTCCACAAACCACCAATCTATACTTTGGCAATTACAATCTAGTGACTCCATAACATCTTTTTCAAAAGATGTGAGCACCAACTTTTCAAATTATCATAATTTAAGAATAGGGCTGCAGGACCCAATATTTACTCAACCAATGTAAATTATTGTCAGTATTCTTTCAACGTGAAGTAAACACTAGCTGTAAATAAAGCTCAAGGGAAGATTGCCCTTATGTTGTATAGAGGTCATTGTATAGAGACCATTATAGCACTTTAAAAAGTACAATGAAAATTGAGCCTAAAGCCATGCCATCAGTTACCAATTCATTTATTCCTTTGTTACACATTCATTTATTCCTAGGCACCCAGCTGATGAAAGCAAGATCTGTGCCTATTTCAACTGAAATATTAATCTACACAAGCACTATACCATTGGGAAGAACATCTCCACTGAAGTTGAAGATGTACACCTCATGCAGAAGGTGCTATATTTCTCAGAAGCAACAAGAGCAGAAGCAAGTCACAATGCATATCCACAAACACATGTATATTCATATTATGTTGACTGAGAATTCTGGAAATCCCACAGGTCTCAGGGAAGACTGGCATAGACAGATTGAAGTTCAAACAAGATACATACAGGCAGTCCTCAACAGTTCGTTTAATGACCAAAGTTACAATGACACTGAAAAAAGTGATCTATGACCGTTTTTCACATTTATAACTGTTGATGCATCTCCATGGTCACATGATAAAAATTCAAAGACTTGGCAACTGAGCCATATTTATGACAGTTGCAGTATCACAGGGTCAAGTGATCATCTTCTGTGACCTTCCAACAAGCAGTCAATAGGGAAGCCAGGTTCACTTAACAACTATGTTACTAACTTAAGAACTGCAGTGTTTCACTTAACAACTGTAGCAAGAAAGGTCATAAAATGGGGTAAAACTCACGTTAACGAATGTCTCACTTAGCAACAGAAAAGTTGGCCTCAAAAGAATCATATCTGATACCTGTACAACCAGCACAGGCCGCCCCCCCAAGGCTGTGTGCTTTCTCTACTTCTCTTCTCCCTATATACCAATGACTGTATCTCAAACAATCCATCTGTTAAAATACTGAAGTTTGCTGATGACACAACAGTGACTGGTCTCATTCGAGATGATGAATCCGCATACAGACAGCAGGTTATACAACTTGCCTCATGGCGTAACCGAAACAATCTGGAACTGAACACACTCAAAACCATAGAAATAATGGTAGACTTTAGAAGAAACCCTCCCATACTACCATCTCTTACAATACTAGACAAGACAGTATCAACAGTAGAGACCTTCAAATTTCTAGGTTCTACTATATCACATGACCTAAAATGGACACCTAACATCAAAAACGTCATCAAAAAAGCACAACAAAGAATGTTCTTTCTGCGCCAACTCAGAAAGCTCAAACTGCCCAAGAAGCTGCTGATACAGTTCTACGGAGGAATTATTGAGTCTGTCATCTGCATCTCTGTAACTGTCTGGTTTGGTTCTGCAACCCAACAGGACAGACTTCAGAGGATAATTAAGACTGCAGAAAAAACAATTACCACCAGCCTGCCTTCAATCGAGGACCCGTATACTGCACAAGTCAAAAAGAGAGCTGTGAAAATATTTACAGACCCTTCACATCCCATATATAAACCGTTTCAAATCCTTCCCTCAAAATGACACTATAGAGCACTGCACACCAGAACAACTAGACATAAGAACAGTTTTTTTCCTGAAAACCATCACTCTGCTAAACAAATAATTCCCTCGACACTGTTCAACTATTACAAAGTCTGCACTACTATTACTGTTAATCTTCTCACCACTCCTTATTACCCATCCCCTCCCACTTGGGACTGTATGACTGTAATTTTGTTGCTTGTATACTTATGATTTATATTGATTGTTCTCGATTCTTGACGAATGTAACTTTTCTTTTATGTATACTGAAAGTATTTACACCAAGACAAATTCCTTGTGTGTCCAATCACACTTGGCCAATGAAGTATTCTATTCTATTCTATTCTATTCTATTCTAATTGAGGTCATAAGTTGAGAACTACCTGTATTTACCTATTTATGACTTTTCAATACAAATATTCCTATCAACAGAGATGTTTTGAATCAATACATTTTAAAAGCTACAATATCTTCTACCATTCAGATGCACAATTCTCCAGCCTTGGCTCAAAATTTTCCTTTGGACCTGAATGCATTTAAAAGTAGTAATGTACATTGGATAATGTAAGACTCAATCAGCTACAAAGAAGCAGAGATGGAATCCTCACGATCCCATGTATCCAAACAGGAGTATACATCTGTATCAAACGGACCTCAACTTATGACCATTTGTTCAGTGAATGTTTGAAGTTACGGAGGCACTAAATTAAAGGGACTTATGACTTGTCCCTGAGGATACACCTGCTTCAGTGCCCCTATGGTCACATTATCAAAATTTGGGTGCCTGGCAACCTACCCACACTTATGAACATAGTAGCATCTTCTCCATCTACACCAGTGATGGCTAACCTTTTCGTTGTCGTGTGTCGTGCGCGCACGTGTGCTTGCACCCATAATGCAATGCGCATGCGACACCCCCGCTCTTCTGCGCATGCAACACCCCTGCACATGCCCCATGCATGCGTGTGTCTCCGTGTCCCCCATTCATGTGTGGCAGATACCCAACAATCAGTTGGCTGGCGGAAGGTGTGCGTGCATGCGCAGTGGACCTGATCTGGGGTGACAGCTTGTGTGCCAGCAGAGATGGCTATGTGCCACTTCCAGCACGCGTGCCATAGGTTCACCATCACGCACCTATACTCTTCCAACTTCCTACATTCTGCTGCCCCTGCTGTCCTTCACATCTTCTTATACTACTGATATCTACTACAGATCAAGCATGCCCAGCCAAGTCCTTTGCAAGTCAGTTGTTGGTCACACAAGGGTTTCTTCCCAAGGTTGCACACAGCAATTTCCTGTGGAGAAGATGGCCTTATGTAGCCAGCTGCCTTGTGAAGGGCCAGGGAGGATATACCTCATCAGCAACAGGAGCAAGAAGATAGCAAAAGTCAATATAGGGCAGCAAGCCCTCAGATTGCAGGGTGGTGAGGTTGACTGCAGTTGGTTGTATCTGAATTTTCCCAGAGCAGGTGTGGCTTTGTGTCACAATGCTGTGCTGGCTGCCATCTTGTGCCAAGGTACTTGGCTAAGTCTTCCTGGAGTGTCTACAGCTTTGCATTGTGTCCACAAAATATTACAAAGTAACAAGAATAATTCAAGAGCAGCATTCCATCCACAACCTATGATTTAACTATCTGCTGAATGCAATGGGTTACACGGAAATATTCACCAAGAGTTTTAACATATGCTGGGACATGGTGAAATAGATATTAAATAAATTTGCTATAGAGAAACTAGATCAGTTCATGCAATGACAGCAAGGATCACTTACAGATCAACTGCTTTAAAAGAAATGAGCTTTTACTTAAAAGCAATCTGTTCAAGAATGGGGAGAGAGACAAGAGCAGCAAAACACTGCTTATTTTTCTGAAATAATTGAAACCACATATCATGGAATGAATTTCAATGCTTCAAATGACAGAGTCAAAACAAATGCTCTGAAAATGATTCTGCACATTTTACAAACACTGCTGGTGGTAATGTAAATGTTTCACACATCCTGCCTCATAAATTAATCCATTCTGCAACTCTGAATGATCTGAATCATTCATCTTTCATTTACAAGCATTATGTACATTTTATTTACAGGTTGCTTAATTCATCTGGATTAACACCAACATTATAAATAAAGATTTTACTGGTTAGTCTTCATCCAGAATAAGGGTATTACATCCAAACAGGAATATCTAAGTAATTTAAGATTGATTTGTCCAACTTGGCGTCTCCCAGTTGTCACTGCAATTGAACCTTTAGAGCTACCCAGAGCTTACTGGAATCAAGTGACATCAGAATTGAATAAACAGCAATCTCAATAATAATTCCATTCTGGAACTTAGTTTCTGGGACTGAAACTTCAAGAACTGGCTATACATTCTGAGGGTCAGAAGCTGGGAAAGACTGATTTAAGATTCCACATTTTTCCCATCACCCACAATCAAATTCAAAAGATGGACAGAGGTACGAAAAACATTTCACAGAGCACCTGTTAGATAGGGTAGCTCCTTCTCTAAGTTGGAGTAAGGAACAGTCCCTAAAAAACATTCTTGAAATCACTTTGAAAATAAGTGTATATGGGTGTGCATGCTGTGTTTATTTCTGTGTGCATACGTGTGTGTACAGTATGAATGTGTGTGTGTGTGTGCACGCGCGTGCGCTTGCCTAGTAAAAAGATATCCAGACAGAAGTATATGCCAGACATTCAGGACATTTATATATGTATTGATTTTGACTAGCTCAGGGAAAAACACCACACACTGTGAGTATTTCTGCACCTGAACATTGTGAAGAGTTGGCTACAAGACAAAAGAGAATTTAATGGAACATCAAGGATATAATTTCCGAGAATCAAAATTTGACTACTATTCCTGCTGTTCTGCAGATGCAATCAGCATGCCTAGAGACAATCATGTAAAATTATTATATCTAAACAGTGAATGATACAAACTCTTCATCTATGACTTTTAAGATGTCTAATAAGCTTGCTTTTCTTTTCTATTTTTCTATTTTCATCACTTTTTTTTCCTTTTTCACACTGCATCTTTTATAGATGACAGCAAACTATGCTATTAATCTTATGCTGTTTTTTGGGACTCTTTTCAGCTGAAGAACAAGATAAAACACACTGATTAATTAAATATAGAGAACTTTGCAAGTAAGATTTTGCAGTTAATCCACTGAAACAAGGCTCAATATAAATCATAGAGAATACATGCATGTACATAAAAAAAGGAAAGAAAAGGGAAAACTCTAATTAAAATTAGGAGAATACATTACAACAACTCTATCTTAGGACAGTTCTTTTTCCAGTATAAACTCTCCATCAATAAGTAATGTCCAATCTGTTTTGCTAAATAACCACCTGCCACAACCTGTAATGGCAACAGTAACCTTTATATAAGTAATACAGAATAGAAGAGGGGTGGATGTCAAGACCCAAAACATAATTTATTTCAGTAACACCCAACTAAGTAAATATTCATATTTTCTACTCCGATACTCAAGGAAAGTGACCATTTGTATTTCTTATACCAGTTTTCCTGTTACCAAATCCACTGTGAAAGGGCAAAACCAATTCCAATTTCCTGCTTTTCTGCAGGACAAAATGCACAAGAAACATTTAACAAGACAAATGCATCTAATTTCACTTCGCTAAACAAAAGTACTTATTTATCAATCTGCTACTAAGATTAACAACATACAGAAAACACTCCTAAAAAACATTTCCACTCTTTACCAACAAATTGGGGAAGGGGGAAAGAAAGGAAAAGAAAGGAAAAGAAAGGAAAAAAGAAAACTGGTTGGTGCTAGACCAATCCAATATTCATGGCTAAATAACTAACTTGATGCTGGCAGGGACTGTGGCAGCAGCTGAGCTCCCTGATCTCCTGGCCAGAAGAAAGGTTGCTGGGTGCCAGCTGAGATGGAGCGGAAAAGGAAAGAAAAAGAAGTATTAGGAAAAAAGATACATCTGTATTTCAGCAAGATGCCATGATGGATATCAAAGTAATACCTCTGATGGTTTTCGGTCTTTACTCTTAGAGCATGAACTCCTCTGAGGCTGAGATCTAGAATGCTGGGACCAGGTTGATAAGCCTAGAAAACAGAAAGAAATATAGCTGAGAATATACATACTCCAAATCCATACAAGATATTTAAACTGAATTTTAGTAAGTAAGACTTTGTTTTTCATCTTTTAATAATAGACTTGTGTACTGTTGGGTAATCCTGTCAAAATTACAGTTTTGATTTTGAGAAAAAAAAAATTAAAGCAAACATTAATATTCCTTAAATTACAATGCTGATTTATGCATTAACTTAGATATGTCTTATAGAAGTGTCAATTATTTATATTTATGCAGTATGAACCCAAACAATACTGAATAAAAATTGAAAATCAATCAATCAGTTTCTTGCCTGTTTCTAGGTTGCATTAATTTTTCTAACTCTTCTGGGATTACACTATAAACAGTTCCAAATTTTGACTTCATGAATGCCAAAAGAAAAAGAAAAACATTCCATGCAAAATTACAAAATAATGAAATACTGAACAATCCTTATCATTAAAAACTCAAAAATACCAAGATAAAACAATAAAAAACAGTAAAAACTGAAACAAGAATATTAATGCTTCGGAACTACTTTTATAAAAGAAATTAATTTACCATCTTCTGTATAGATATTATAAAATTTTATTTTCTTAATTAACTTATTTCATAGTTAATTAAATGTTCTAAATCTATTGGTTTATTGAAAAAGGCAAAATTACAGGCACTCATACTGGAGCTTTGTAACACTTGGACATGTCAATACATTTTCCTTTACGAATTGTTGGAGTACACAGACCAGAAACCACTGATGACATTGGAACTAAAAATAAAATATTTTTTCACAATCTAGAGCCATAGGATATATATTTGAAGCACCTATCAACCATGAATACAGGTAGCCCTGGATTTACAACCATAATTAGAACTGGAATCTCGGTCTTTGAGTAAAGCAGATGCCATATAAGTTCTTTATTCATCGAACATAATTCCAGCAATTTCAATTTCAATTGTTAAGTAAACTTCCTGTTATTAAACGAAAGAGCTTAATAATAAAAAAGATTTCAGTTCTGTGTGGAGCTGAAATGGTTCTGGCAGGTAGCTCCTTGGAAGTGAAAGTACTGCCTGCCAGAGTGTTTCAGCTCTGCAAGGGCCTGAAATTTTCTCTTATGTCTATTTTTTTTGCTTTCAAATGTTCCTACAACCCATTAAAGGATATCCCTTTCCCTCCATGCACAGAGCAGAAATTTTTCATAGGACTGCAGTAATGAAGCTGAAATCTTCATGAACTCCTGCAATTTAATGAAGGATTTCAGCTCTCCTCCATCCTCTCTGCTCTCTACTGGCTTCTCCATGACTTTCTGAGGAAACTGACGGAAAAGACTACAAATGGCCATCACATGGTTGTATCAGGCATGGCATCACATGGTCAAAAATATGAACAAGTTGGCCCATGCCCAAAATGTGATCAAGTGACTTGACGGAAGAACAGCACAATGTTTTTACAATGGCCAGAAGTGCCATAAACACACCTTTTCTGAGGCTATCTTAACTTTAACAGTTGAAAGTCAAGAAGAATCTTTAATACGTAATTGCTTGCTGAAAAAAGGCTTCGATTTTTTTACATAAGAAGTATTTACTTGAACAATTTGATTTTGATGAGATTACTAGTAGTAGTCTTTGATTTACGGCCATTTAGTGACCATTTGAAGTTACAACAGCACAGAAAAAAGTGACTTACGTCTATTTTTCAAACTTACAACCAATACAGCATCCCCATGGTTCCATGATCAAAGTCCAGATGCTTGGCAACTGGTTCATATTTATGACAGTTGCAGTACCCCAGGATCATGCCATCACCTTTTGTGACCTTCTAGCAAGCAAAGTCAAAGGGGAATCCAGATTCACTTAACAACTATGTAACTAACTTAACAACTGCAATGATTCACTTACAACTGTAGCAAGAAAGGTTGTAAAATGGCACAAAACTCACTTAACAACTGTCTTCCTCAGCAACAGAAATTTTGGGCTCAATTGTGGTCATAAGTCAAGGCCTAGCTGTAAAACAGATATCTCCCAAAATGCATTTGTTGATTGGTTAATGAAACGGAAAATATTTATTTCAAGGAACAACATCAATTTCACTTAAGTCAAGGAAAATGTTAGAAGCGAATATATCTTGAGAGCGAAGAAGATCTTAAAGTCCAAACATAGTGGAGGAAACACCATCATGGTAATTAATACCCAGGCAATTCCAGTCATTAGATACCCAGCTGGAATAGTGAACTAGACTCAAGCAGAACTAAATGACCTGGATAGAAAGACCCAAAAAATAATGATAATGAATCATACTCTTCATCCATGCCACAATGCTGACAGACTTACCAAGGAAAATACGTGGGCACGGAATGTTTGTTGCATATACATTAGATGGTTGAAAAAAGTATTGTAAGAATGCATTGAAGCTAATATATCATGATGCGTTACTGAAAACTAGAGACCAAACTGGCCTACAAAGAAAGGCCAAATGAAGAAAGGAAAAGTGATATGGCAAGGTAAAGTATGACATGGCTAGAACATAAAAAAAATATCAGCCAAAGCAGGTAACGAAAAGAAATGGCGATGGCTAAGAGCAAGAAAATTGAAGCAAGGGCAGAGAAGCTAATTCTGGCTAAATTAAAACCAGGTTTTAAGAACAAATGCATACAAAGACAGAATTGACAAGAAAATAATATGCAACCAATGCCACCTCTGCAAAGAAGCTGAAGTGGGCCATTTAGTTGCCTACTGAAGTTTGCATAGACAATAAAATAATAAAGCAACAACAGTATATTGGAATATCTGCAAGAAACACCATTAGCAAAATTATTTTGGGACACAAAATAGCCAAAAGTAATAGAAAATAAAGAAGCTAAATTGTTCTGGCACTTTAGAATTTAAACAGATAGGCAGCTGTTACATAAGACCCCAGACTTAACTGTTGATAAGAAAGACAAAAATATCTGAATAATGAACATGGCAGTATCTGGAGACATCAGAATGGAAGAGAAAGAACTGGAAAAGATAACAAAGTTTAAAGACCTGAAATAGAAATAGAATGACTGTGGCAAAATAAAGCAAAAGTATTACCAATAGGGGTGTGATGGCTCAATGCTTAAAAACTCTGAGCTTGACAGCCTGGGTTTGAGACCTAAGTGCCCACCTAACAACTCACAAGCATGCAAATATGAGTAGATTAATAGGTACCATGGTAGGTCCATGCCCCTTTGGAAAATGTATTTGGATAATGCTGGTTCCCTCAGCCAAGCACCCCACCCTACACTCAAATACGCCTCAACAAGGAAAGCTTTACATTATTTTTTTTCAGTACCAATAGTAATAGGCACTTTGGATACAATTTCAAAACAATTGAAGCACCACTTGAACACTATCAGCATTAACAAATTCAATCATTTGCAAAAGGCGGCTTTGTCCAGAAAAGCTTATATTCTGCAACAATAGCTATTAATACCATCAAACATCCACAGGTGCCTATCCCAGGTCCTTGGGAAGAACTCAATAGCCAGACAAAAATCCAGTCTGAACATCTGGCTGACTGTGTGAAAGACGATACAATAAAGTCATCTTCTCTTTTTCCTTGATTAATTTGTACTTGGATTTCCCAGCAGGAACAATTAGGCAAAGTAGTGAAATTACCTGTTTGAAATATCAGGTAATGGGTTCACAGAAAATTGGTTATATTTGCAGGTGGCAAATCAAAATTGACCAATAAACCTGAATATTCTGTGTGTATATGTGTGTGTACATACACACACACACACACTCACACATATAAAGTGGAGGTTAATTGAAGGTTTCAGTTTTCTCTGGGTAATAAAAATTCTGCTTGGGGGACTAATGAACTCTACAAATAAACTTTCTTGGGATTGTTTCAGTGGTGTCTGGAGACCATAATTTGCACTGAGAATACCTCAGAGTTATAGTTCCTATGATTTGGCTGACAATTAAATATACTATCATTAGATATCAGATTTACTTTTTGAATAAAATTAATTAATTAGAAATTAATATTTGCAAAAAGTAATGTTTTGCTACTAGTAATTTATTATCATATGTGGCATTCCTCTAATAAAACTATAAAATTAATGTACTTTTATATAATTTCATTTTTCTCATGCAGGAGCTTAAACTGTCAGGTAAGGAAAAAAGTTTAGACTTTCATTCCCAAAATATAAATGCATACCATAACGCTATTTTTTTTTCTCAAGTTAATCAATAAAATATAGTAACTGGAAACAGAACTTTGCTTTGAGTAACTGTTGTACCTCCATTAGGCAGCAATTATTGCAACCAAATGCTTCCTATAACTGTTGATCATCAGTTTGCAGGAATTTTATCCCATTTCTCTTCACATAATAGCTTTATTTCAGGGATGCTAGTGGGCTTCCCTTATATGAATTTCCTGCTTCAGGCAACTTTTCTATAAGATAGAAGGTCCACATTTGGACTCAGTCATTCCAAAACCATTAACTTTCTCCTGTTTTAACCATTACTTGATTATACAACTTATCTGTTTT
The DNA here is from genome assembly GCA_023653725.1 of Bungarus multicinctus. NCBI lineage: Eukaryota > Metazoa > Chordata > Lepidosauria > Squamata > Elapidae > Bungarus > Bungarus multicinctus. The sequence goes on from CM042849.1 coordinate 37,886,812, forward strand.
GTATCACTGTCTTGTTTAGTTATCCTTTTAGAGAAAGATGGGAAAAATAAGATGATTGTAGGCTTAACGGATGACTTTGAAAGTTTTTTAGCAGTCAGTCATATCTGATCTAGGCTGGATGCCAGTTAGATAGAATCCATTGAGATGAGCTAAGCAGGGTCTTGTGTTTTATCTGGATTGCATCCAAGCTTTTTAGCTTCAGGATTCTTGTAACTTGCTCTCAATGGAACAAGCTTTAGAAACAACCTGAAAACTACTGCTGCTCCAAAATGTGATGGTTTGATTGTTGTTGGAACTCTCCTATCACAGGAAGGTAGTATCACTACAAAAAACCCTGCAAACTTACCTGCCTGCCAGGTAAGAACTTCATGAAAAGACCTGCTTAGTTTTCAGATGATATGGATGAAGGAACAACCATGGCATATCTAAATATCGATCTGAAAAACTGTTTTGGAGCTTTGGACCTGAGACTGTTAAAAGAAGGGGTGTTGGTACTTAACCTGACACACCCTTTCTCTGTGAGCTGTGAAGAGCATCCATTGATTGGGAGATGCTTCTGTCACTTGTCTGATAGGCTGGGCTTTGTGAGGATGCTCCTCCTCCTCCACGGGATTCCTCCCTACCGTCCCCAATTTTGGCAAAGTCAAAGTGATGAAAGCCTTTCTTCTCCTTCACCCTTTCTAATACTTGGCCGTAATCGCATCCCACCAGACGAATAAGGGTGGGGATGGATGCTCTTCACAGCTCACAGAGAAAGGGAGTGTCAGGTAAGTACCAACGCCCCTTCTCCAGATGAGCTGTTCAGAGCATCCGTTGATTGGGACATACCAAAGCTTGGCGTGTCCTATGGGAGGGCTTCCGTCTGGTTCAGACTCCCCTCTTGGTCCCTATGGACCCTTTGTAACACTCTCCTGCCAAAATCAACCTCCAGAGAGGTGAAGACATCAATCTTATAGTGTCTAATAAAAGGCGACAGCGAGGCCCATGTTACCGCCTTGTAAATTTCCTCTATTGGCACTTATGGCCCATGCCGCTAACGTCACAGCGCTCCTGGTCGAATGAGCAGTGATGCCCCTGGGTACAGGAAGAGACTGTCTCGTAGGACTTGGACCTTGCGCCCAATGATGGGTGGTTGAAAGGAAACCAAGAGAGCCTCTGTGTTCCTAAAACACACTGTGCCGTTTAAATATATGCAGAGAGTTCGCCTTACATCTAGTCTGTGCCAGAGTCTGTGTCAGCCTCGGACAAACGTTTGGGAGTATCAGTTCCTATGGTCTATGGAAAACTGAATTTATCTATAGGGTGAACGTTAGATCTTGACATACTTTGTGATGGCTTGGATTGTCCTCTGGGGTTATTTTTGCTTGCCCTTGTAATTTCTGATATAATGTATATATGTAACTCTGTGTGTGTGTGTGTGTGTGTGTGTGTGTGTGTGTGTGTGTGTGTGTGTGTGTGTTTCCAGGTGCCTGCTCTAAACAGAGGCAGGGAATCCTCTTGATATGTGTTTCCCTCCTTTTTTTGTAAATTCAATTATTATTATCTTGTATTGTTCTCTGCATTTTAATTTGGCTGTGCACCGCCCTGAGTCCTGTCAGGGAAATAGGGCGGTATATAAGTACAATCAATCAATCAATAATTATTATTATTATTATTGATACTATTTTAATTATATATACGCACAACTACTAAACATAAAATTATTGTGCTGTTACCAAACTTATAATTAGATGACTGAATATCGGAATCAAATTGTGAAGCCAAATAGAGAACACCTTTCAGGGCCTGTATTACAATTGAGTGATCCTGCAGTCACTGCCCTCAACAGCTTCCTGCACAGGCGGACACAGGCCTTGGAGCTCGTTGTTATTGGGCTGCTATTTTCTGTGAGGGCTTTCAACTTAAAAGGAAACCCAGATATTCAACCTCAGAAAGAAGTCAGCAATCGGCGTAAATGTCCCTGGACCCTCACAGAGAGAGCCTTGTGAAGGGAAATGGCTTCTCAACAGTTAATGCAATGGAATTCTTATAAACAAAATGACGCTGGCGTTGTTTTAGGCATCAAGATGTAGCAGCAACTGTCACCTCTTATTGTGAGCTAATGCGACGCTAACTAGAAAAAACCGAGGAAATCTAATGAGAATTTGAACAAAACTCTGAGTCGTCCAGCTCCATCTGAGTAATATGCCCTTGCTTCTTCTGTAAACCCTGCGGGGGTATATCTGGAACTACAGAAATCTCCTGTTGGAGAAGTACCTGAGGGTTAAGATATTCTGTCCTGCTTAGTGACCGGACTGATAGGGAATCCCAATCAGAAGGAGCGATCTGTTGCTGGCCAGAGCAGTCTGCTGTACCCCTGCAACGATACCTTGGCATATTGCTAATTCCATCCATGCTCTCATCTTTGCAGGGATCTCTTCCGGTAAGTCATCGTCTTGACGGAGTCTGGCCACTGTTGGAGTAAATGTGGCCTCAAGGGCCCTTTGTGCCACTGGTACTGATCTAGATGGGCTACCTTGAGCTTGTGCAGCCACACTGCGTCTGGATGACACAGACAGATCCAGGGGTGGTTGCAGAGGGGGACTTGGAGCCTAAGTAGGCCTGGTGGGAGACGAAGTTTGAAATTTTCTTCAGCCTCCTGCATGTACTTCTTCATGTGCTTTTCTGGCGCTTGTTGGCGTCTTTTTTTGCTGCTTTGGAGGTACCCTTAGAATGCTTCTATTTGTTTTGAGAATTTGACATGGCTCTTGAGGTTGTGGCTCTGGAGCTACTGCCGCTTGCCATTGTGACTGCTTATCAGATTTTAGGGAACCTAAAAAAATTATCTCCCAGTTTTGTAAAATCTTATGTAAGAATATTTTTATTCTTATTATTATTTTATTAATATTATTATTTCTGAATTAGCCAAATTTTGGAACACCTCACAGGCCTTGGTTGTTAGCCACGTGGCTGAAGTGTTATTGCCTCCGATCGTACTGTGGGCGAGGAGATCAATCCCCAATGCTATGGAGAGCTCTCCCAGCTTGATGTTATATGCTGTAAGGGAGCTGCTTGGCTTGTTGATGTGAAGAGCCTTAAAGAATTTTTTAGAGCTTAAAAGCAAACCCTTTTGTTTTCTCTTTTTGAAGTCTTTGCAATTCTGGCCAAGGGAAAGGAAAAAAAGCTGCCTTTATCCACGAAGGCTGAGCAAAAACTGGGGACGCTAGAGGAGTCCCGTGGAGGAGAAGCGTTGTCACAATTAAAGCCCAGCCTATCAGACGAGCGACAGAATCATCTCCCAATCAATGGATGCTCTGAACAGCTCATCTGGAGAATGATGGTTACATTTTTCCAGTATACTCCACTCTACTCCAAGATCCATATCAGGGGCATCTCAAATGAGGCTTACAGATTATTCACTCACATGAACTATTATCATCCATAAACCACTGAAATATAGAATATATGGCACTTGCTTCATGCAGATAAAAGCACATTTAATGGCTGCTTTATTTAAAGAAAAGCTATGATGAGAAAGTAATGTGTAGCAGAGACCTGAAAAAAATAAACTATTAACCAGCCATTAACATTATGTGCCTGCTGAATTTTTATGCTCTCTAAACTTTTGAAAGTCTTTTCTGTATACCCTGCTATACCTGTATTCTTCCAAAGAAAAGGGAAAAAGAGTAGATATAAACATTTTTTAAAGGATTACGTTGCCCATAAGCTGCCACAACACATCCAGTGTCCCAGAGAGCACAACCCAGCAACCAATATGTTATGCTGTGTGGCAGAAGATTAGCTCCAGCATGCCTAATGCAGAACACTGTTGTAAAACCAGCTGCTGAGCATCCAACTATGTCCTAGGCGCACTCCAGGCTGCTACCATTTCATTAACACTTCAAAGCCAGAATACTCTTGCAAACTATACACATTTTCCCTGTCAGTAAATACGCTACTTCTTATATGGCTTAATCTGGTCATTCCACAAGTTTATAACATACATGCTTGCCTGGCTGCTACTGCTGCTTCTGTTAGTATTTCCATCTACCTAGCTCTTTTCAAGCATTCTATTTTGAGTGAGAGTTGGTACAATTGCTAGAAGCAATTTGTTGGAAAAACCACACAGCTGGAACAAAAATGGAAATTATCTGAGCAACTAGCATATCATCATAAAACCTTATTTCAACTTCCTGCTAATCCCATGCAGTGCAGGTTACAATGAGCCACATGCCAGGCATTCCACAGAAAATTGCCTGCAACACAAGCCATTCTAAATCTAAGCCTTTTAATAGAATATATGACAAAAGTATGCTACAGATAATAACTGTTATTCTACTTAAAGCAGAAACATCTGCAGATGTTTCTTACATATTATATAAACCTTAATAGCCAAAGCAGACTGGGAAATCTCATATCTGCTGGGAAAGGCATTACTCTAATTGTGCCCAGCAAGTTTTGCTTAGGTTGTCTTACCAAAGGGTTCCATTACTGAAAGGAGAAAGAAAAAAACTTGACATTCATTTTCCTTTTCATACCTAGTTCTTGATCTTCTATTCGGTTTCCGAATAGAAGTTTCTGAAAAGAATTAAAATAGAAAAAAGGAGATACAAGAAATACTGTTTCTCATAGCATGATCTACTCACAGATCCTTTCACAGCACTGGACATCTAAAAAGTATTCTAACTATAGTAACATTATAACTGATATTTCCTTTGGTCAAATATTTCTTCTAATGAAACACATATTGTCTATTGGCATCCAGTTACATGTCATAGAGGCAAAAATCCACATGTTTAAAATCACATAGAGTTGGTGAAAGATTTAACTGCGCTGGCTTGGCACTTCAAATTTATTCAATTTGATAGAAATATTAACAGTGAATAAATAACCTCTTTCCTTAAAGCACATTTTTAAGTCAAGGTTTGTCAACTTAAATTTCACAGTTATTTCTAAATTCAAAATAATTGTAGAAAGCAGTTCTTAAAATAATGAATATTTACATCACTGTGCCCACTTTCATTTCAGTTACAAATACAAGAAATGTCAAACAATGGTTTCAAAGTCATTGTGAGATTTTTAGAAAAACTGATTCATGATTATCTTTTGGTTTGAAATAAACTTCAAACCAAAGGAAACCAAACTCAAGATTATAAAAATCAATGTAGAACTAACAGAAGATAATATACATAATTCAGGATAGTAACGTAGAGTCCTTTGTGTGCTCTGTGCTTATTTGTTTGCTTGCAGACATTGCATTTAGGTTAGGGTTATGGTATCTGCAAGAAAGCAACTAAACTCAGAAAGCATCAAGAAGAGATTCCAGAGAAGCTTGGAGAAATGGGAAATCTGTGGCAAAAAATTGGATGCAAAATCTATATTCTGACCTTTATGGAGATTCCTAATGCCATTTAACTATAGAAATGTTATGCATTCCCATTGTAATTAATAACTGTAAGGGAATCAGCTCAAGAATGAGATGCCAAAAATTGGAGACATGCTAGACTATTAGGATAAAAGGAATCTTAGTTTTCCTTCCTATAATCTGAAAAAACATAGTTGAACAAGATCTGATAAAGTTGGTATCTTCAAAAGGTTAATAATGACTCTATTATTCTTCTCTGTTCCCACTGCAGGTTAATATACAGCAGTTGCATAATTAGGAGGTAGATTGCTATTATTAATGACATTATCGAAGTCCCAATTCTACTTAAGATAAGCCCCATTTCCACATCTTTTTGTCATTCTGGAAGTAGAATGCTTGAGGCAAGCATAAGGGAAAGTGAAAGTTGCAACAGAACTTGAGCTTTTCTTCCTTTCTGAAAAATGCCATTGGGGTTTAATACTTTCAGTTATTAAAATTAAATAACTGCATCCTTGATGAAGGAATAGTTTCACTATAGTGTGCTACAAGAAAACATGTCTTTAAAATTTCCAAGTATGAGGCCTTCTGCCAACTTCCTTTAAATGCAGCTCACTCTCAAATCACCATGCTAGGAGGCTCTTGGCTAATTAAGTTAAAAAGAGCACTAATCCCTTTTCTCAAATGCTGGAGGGCCTAATGTAAGATTCATTCCATCTGTTAAGAAGAAATGAAACTATTGCCATTAATAACTAAAAGAATCCCCCATTTCCAGGAATTACCTCATAAATATACTAAGGATGCCCACTGCCACAATATCGTTGATACTTCTGAAACACTGCAATCAATAATAATATTGGTAATAATAAGTTCCCATGAGGGATTTCCAACAGATATTCGTATGAGAGTTCCAAACTATGAACTCAAGATATGTTGGGATTACAGTATGTTGAGATTACAGCTCTCAAAATTTCACTGAAGAACTACACATATAGGAAAACTTCCCTTTTTAAAAGGAAAACTTTAAAAACTTTTCTTTTTAAACTCTGTAAATTTGATGTATTAGTTAAGGCATCAGACCAGAAACCAGGAGATTTTTAGTTCTAATGCTACCTTAGGCACAAAAAGCTGAGTGACCTTGTCACTGTTTTTCAACTGTAGGAAAAAGTCAATGGCAAACCACTTTTGAGAAACCTTGGCAAGAAAATTGTAGGGAATTGTTCTGGAAGAGAATTGGGTACAATTGAACACAAGGTAAAAATGCAAGAACATAGTGCTGTATTGTGTAGGGTTTAATGAAATCCTATACAGCTTTGCATGAAGTTACTTCAGAACTATTTCTTCCAGCCAGAACTGACTAGATACATATGTCACAAAAAAAATTCCTAATAATTCTTATTTCTGTGAGAAATGGGATTCAGAAAACATTTTTTCATTCCAGAATTATTAGTGTAGCATGAATATCCTTTAAAGTTTATATTTAATGTGGATATTTTAGTAATTTTACCTTTTTATATCAACTGTGAACATTTTAACTGTTGTAAATTGCCGTGAGTAAAAAAAAACAACACAAGGAAGGAAGGAAGGAAGGAAGGAAGGAAGGAAGGAAGGAAGGAAGGAAGGAAGGAAGGAAGGAAGGAAGATTATGGCAGACTCAACATTTCCAATATGTCTCAGGAGAAAGTTGAAATTAGATAAATATCTAAATATTTAGAAGTAACCTACATAAATCCAAATCTCATAACTGGTAGCAAACTCTATTAAAATGTGTTCCCCTGCTGTTATAGTTTCTTGTAAAATGAATGCTAAAACAGAATTTCTAATTCAGAAAGTACATTAAACAAATTTATCTTGAATTGTTTACCAATCACATACTGTAAACAACAAAAAAACAAAAAAACTGAATTGGCTGTATATATCACCACATAATATCATCACAAAGTAAGATTCTACACACTTATTTTATTATGGTTTATAATATTGTGAAAACATAATTTTATATATTGTGTAAACTGAAATACACAAGCTATCCTTTAATCTGAAATTCTTCTAATTCTGCCCATTTCAAACAGTGGGTAAAATGGAAAGAAATGGCTGTCCCTTGAAAGCCTAAGGAAATGTGCATTCTATATTATCGTTGGAACAAACTCAAAATAAAAGAGCAAGCCAGTTGGGAACTAAATTTAAAATATAACTATGCTATTTTCTTGAACATATAATTCTTCTCTGCATTGTGTTGCTTGACCTCCCAACTATTAACTTAATAAGTTGCAGAACTGATTAATACAATAATAGTTTGTATAATTCTTGATATATAATATTCTTATGAATCTACTGCACTGATGTTAAATAATATTTTAGTTCCATATATGATTCATATTATCTGAATTCAGTATTCACTGGACCAACCTCAATAATTCTAAATATGTAACTAATGTACATAATGCATGCTCCATCAAAAACATAAATACACATACCTAACAATATATCATAAGGTACAAAGCAATTTACAAAGAAAATATTAATTTCTCACACCTTTATAAGTTAAAACAACTATTTTTTCTTGATTACAAATATAATTTCTTATTCTGAATCCAAAGGAGGCACTGTTCTTCAATGATTCTCCACTTTCTTCCAAGACCAATTCCAGCTGGTGTTCTGCTATTTAACACTTACATGAAAATTCTGGGTGATCTCACCCATCATCATGGAATTAAGTATTATATTAAGGATTATGTATGTGTATGTGTATTTATCTTGGCTGTTCACCGCCCTGAGTCCCTTTGGGAGAGGGGGCGGTATATAAGTCTAACTAATAAATAAATAAATAAATATTTGGTCCATATCAAAAGTTCATCTCAATACTTTGTTATATATCCTTTGTGGGCAATGACAGAGGTCAAACGTTTTCTGTAAGTCTTCACAAGGTTGTCACACAATGTTGCTGGTATGTTGGCCCATTCCTCCATACAGATCTCCTCAAGAGCAGTGATGTTTTGGGGCTGTCACTGGGCAACATGGACTTTCAACTCCATCCAAAGGTTTTCTATGGGGTTGAGATCTGGAGACTGGCTAGGCAACTCTAGGACCTTGAAATGCTTCTTATGAAGCCACTCCTTCGTTGCCCGGGCGGTGTGTTTGGGATCATTGACATGCTGAAAGACCCAGCCACGTTTCATCTTCAATCCCCTTGCTGATGGAAGGAGGTTTGCACTCAAAATCTCACGATACATGGCCCCATTCATTCTTTCCTGTACACGGATCAGTCCTGTTCCCTTTGCAGAGAAACAGCCCCAAAGCATGATGTTGCCATCCCCATGCTTCACTGTAGGTATGGTGTTCTTTGGCTGCAACACAGCATTCTCTCTCCTCCAAACACGACGAGTTGTATTTCTACTAAACAGTTCGACTTTGGTTTCATCTGACCATATGACATTCTCTCAATCCTCTTCTGAGTCATCCAAATGCTTGCTAGCAAACTTCGGACGGGCTTGGACATGTACTGGCTTAAGCAGGGGGACACGTCTGGCACTGCAAGATCTGAGGCCCTAGCGGCGTAGTGTGTTACTGATGGTAGCCTTTGTTATGTTGGTCCCAGCTCTCTGCAGGTCATTCACCAGGTCCCCCGTGTAGTTCTGGGATTTTTGCTCACCATTCTTGTGATCATTTTGACCCCACGGGGTGAGATCTTGCGTGGAGCCCCAGATCGAGGGAGATTATCAGTGGTCTTGTATGTCTTCCTTTTTCTAATTATTGCTCCCACAGTTGATTTCTTCACACCAAGCTGCTTGCCTATTGCAGATTTAGTCTTCCCAGCCTGGTGCAGGCCTACAATTTTGTTTCTGGTGTCCTTCGACAGCTCTTTGGTCTTCACCAGTGGAGTTTGGAGTGTGACTGTTTGAGGTTGTGGACAGGTGTCTTTTATACTGATAACAAGTTCAAACAGATGCCATTAATACAGGTAATGAGTGGAGGACAGAGGAGCCTCTTAAAGAAGTTGTTACAGGTCTGTAAGAGCCCAGCAATCTTGCTTGTTTGTAAGTGACCAAATACTTATTTTCCACCATAATTTGCAAATAAATTCTTTCCAAATCAGACAATGTGATTGTCTGGATTTGTTTTCACATTTTGTCTCTCATAGGTGAGGTATACCTATGATGACAATTACAGGACTCTCTCATCTTTTTAAGCGGGAGAACTTGCACAATTGGTGGCTGACTAAATACTTTTTTGCCCCACTGTATATTAGTTACTGCACATATATGTTAATTCTGGAGTACAAGATCATCTTGATTTCTGCACAGAAATACTTCTAAAAACAGATTTAAACAAAATATTTTTCCTGTCAATAAGTCCATTCGGGCAAAACAACTTCTTGTTCATAAATTCTTGCACTGAATTCTCTTAGGGAATCATTTGTAATACTTCACAAGTATTATTGATAGTTGATAATGAAGGTTCAAATGATCACTCGGAGAATAAAAATCAAGAGTCATATAAATCTATAACTCTCAAATATTAGTGAACTATTGATGGAAAAAGAAAAAAGTGCTGAAGAAAAATTATAAATTTACTATTATAAAATCAGAATTGAGAAACTATTCTAACAGATAAGATTTTTCTAAACATTTGGAACCATTATAATGTTTTTGTTTCAAACATTTATTACTGTAATGTATAATAAACTCTTATAATGCCTTACCAGGGCACACCTTTTTGAAGTTCCTTGATTTTAGCAACCTTTTAGCAAACATTACTCAGCTGATACAATGCAAAACACCCTTGTTATTTAAAGTATCACTTTAGACATTGTGTAAATAAACTTATACTCCTGGTGTGATCCCAGTACAACAAAAGGAAGCACTTACTGCCATTGTCATCAGAATCTTCACTGCTGCTGGGAAGTCGACCTCGTTTCATGATCTTCCTGAGTAACAGCAGGCAGCCTGTGAAGCAATGCAACAAAAGTTAACCCATAGCAATAGTGATCAGGTTTTGATCAAAGAGCAACTAGTCAGCATAAATATAAGCAATAAATATCCAAACTCTTATTTACATCAACCACAGAAATTTCAGGATAAATCACAAAAGTCTCAAGCCTTTAGGCTGCTATATAGATTTTTAATGCCTTTAATAGTAGCCAATTCATAGAACTGCAACAGAGCCTCCATAACCTTGCCTATGTACGGCATATAAATATAATGGGTAACAGTGGTTCTTAAAATCTTTTATAGGTCCGAGACTTGAAGAATACAAGATTGATAATGAAAACACCATACAGGTAACCCTTGACTTATTAACCTAAATTGAGTCCAGAATTAGTTGTAAATTGTTCCAATACTAAGTCAAGGCATCATGATGTGACTGGATCCACTTTTTTGTGGCAGTTATTAAGCAAACCCCAAAACCAAAAGTAAAACCTGAAAGCCAGCAAAAAAAATGTTATACATCAGTTACATAACTGCAGGAGGATTTAAATGGTCATAAAGGTGGTCTGGTTGTGATCATATGAATACTGGGGGAAGGTCTATTGTAACTTCAGATGTTCGTTAAGTGACTGGTTGTAAGTCAAGAACTACTTGTCTCTCTACTTAAACATACATTAGAGACAAAATAGTTCCCATTATAATGAATGATCCATCATTATGACACAGGAACAGAAACTATAACAGCATTTCAGATTCAAAACAGTAGGAATCTAAGTGGCATGCAATGGAGAAAAGACCTCTTTTTCATAGGACAAAATATTTCTTTTTTTATATATATTAAATAAAGTTTATTTAAGATTCATTTAAAACATTTTTTTAAAAAACCAAACATATTAACAAATATATATACATATATACATTTTGCAGCAGATAGAGTATTGGTTACACTTTTTTTCCCACCCCCTAACATTGACATGGTCTGCTGTGTTACAATACCTTCCTCGTTCTTTTAATGTTTTAATTTCACAGAATAATTTATGATTAAACGCACGTCTTCCATAATTTCATAACTTATCCAGTTGTCAAATATTGCTTTTTCTTTAACCATTCATACCAACAATTCCAAATTTTACAGTAGTCACTATTTTTGTTGTTTTTTAATAATTTAGTTAGGCTATCCATCTCTGCACACTCGTGAATTTTTTTTAATGACCATCTCCTCTGAAGGGACAGTAAACAGTTTCCAATTTTGTGCATAGCTTATTCTGGTTGCCATTATAATGTGCAAGATTAAATATTGATATTTTTTTCTATTTCTAAATCTATTATACCCAGCAAGGTTTCGGGGTCAAGTTTTACATCTTGTTTAGTTATGTTTAGAATCCAATTTTTAATGTTTCTCCAAAACTTCTGGGCATGTGGACATGTCCACCACAATATAGGACCAAATATTTCTATGCAGAGTATGATCACTGGCTGTATTTCCTTATATTTCAGTAAGAGACAAGGAGCAATAACTTTTGCAGGGAGAAAAAAACATCTCTCAATATGAGAAATACAGTAAGTTTGGGCATGTAGTGTGGTAGTGAACGAGACAGCTATTCTCCATGCAGTTGTGCAAATTAATCCACAACACAAAGAAGTTGTAACTTTCCACAGGCTAATCATATGCCACAGGTCTCTTGCATCAGCTTGCCAGTTTCTTTCTATTCACCAAATTCGTTGGCTGTAGCAATTGCTTAACAAGCCCAACTGGTGACAATGGGATCTTTTAAAATGCTATATATATGGCAAAGAAGGAATAGAATGAAGCACTAACTTTCCTTACATACATGCAACTAAGTAAATAAATCAGTACCATAATCTTACTCAATCAAAAAAAACCTTGAAAACAACTTTAGTGTTCTTCAGTACTCATCCAGGATTCATTCCAGGAAGCACGGTTACTAAAAATAATGGGTACCAAGCAAACCACGTGACTTACATGATTCTTTATTTCAGCCAGAAAGAATGAGTCACAAAGCAGCTGACGTCCGCAAGTTCTACCTTGCCCATTGAGTACCAGAAGAAAAATGAATACAGAGACAAGATTTGTGCCTCAAAACACATTAACAAATTTGATGAGTTTTGAAGCAGTTGAATATTGAGATATATGACTATACAGCCTGTGATAAATCTCAATAGAGCTTGTTAAAAATAGTATTCATATAAAAGATAATTCCCTTATCACACTTATGGTGGTCTGCGTCTTCTTTGATCTCCGGTCCTCTGAAGTCTAGGAGTTGAGGATTCTGTACAGGATCTTAGCTATTTGTAGTACTGCACTCTTCCAGAAAGAGAACGCCAATGTCATTCCTGGGATCTATTGGAGCTACTTAGCTTAGGAGTCACAGCCTGAGTGCTCCTATCACTACTGGGAACCACTTTGACTTTTATTTTCCACATCCTCTCCAGTTCCTCATTCCTAGTGTTGCTATCCACTTAGCATTGCTGTATCTATCACCATTGCTGTCTTCTGGTATTTGTTACTACTATGATGTCTGGCTGATTAGCAAGTACCTGCCTGCCCATCTGGATCTAAAAATCTCACAGGATCTTAGCTTGATTTTCCACAACCTTCTATGGGATCCTCCATCTAGACTTCAAAGGTCTAGTCCATATTCTCTACAGATGTTTCTGTACACAATACCAGCTACTTGATTATGCTGTTAAGTATGTGCTGTTTCCGCATCTTACACCTGTCACTACAGGTTGGACTGTTTCCGATACCTCTGCACAGTCCGCACCTTGGATCCTGTCTAGTGTGATAGAACCTTTCTTCTATGTTTGGTGCTTAGTGCTTTTCTTGTGCTGCTCTGAGCAGTGCTGTCTTTTACTTCAGCCCCTTCCAGCCACAGATAGAATTTCGCAGTCTCCCATCTCAGCTATCTGTCAATGATACATCTCATGAGGGATTTTGTCTTGCTGTGGGACTTCCTCTGCTTGATCTTTCTCCCACATTTGCTGTCGCCTCAACTTTCTCATTTTTGGGTGCCATCTTATTGATGTATTCCTGGATGTTCTAGATTTCATCCAGGATGGCAGCTTTGACATTCACTGCTCTTTTCTGTCTGGTGTACAATGTTTGAGTGCTGGACTTGGGATAGAAACCTCCATATGTTGTGAAAAGCCTCTAGGTGTTCATATTAGCAGCTTCCATGACCTTTTTGGCCAGCTCACTATATCAGAATACATGTTGATGAGTGGATTTATTCTTCCCACTGAGCTCATTCTTCAGGATCTATATAATCCTTCGGTGGTACTTGAATGTTGCTATCTTCCTTACCTCCTCATTGTAGTTTCCATGTGATTATGGGATACCAACATACTTATAACTGGTCTGTAGGTATGCTATGTGATCCATTGGTTATTCCACCCCATCAATCTAAACTACTTTTCCTCTCTTGACTACCATCTGGCTATAATTATAAGTAGGAATGATATCCCAATGTCCTCAATGTAGATCCATGTCAAGTGGATCAGTGAGCTAAGATCTTGTTCATTCTTTGCATACAACTTGTGTCATCCATGCATAGGAGGTATCTGATATTAGCTCCACTCTTAAGCCTGTATCCTTTGTGGCTAAGAGGGCTTAAGCTCAAGCCAATGGAGAACAGCAGCAGAGACAGTGCATCGTTTTGGTATATGCTGCTTTTGATAAACACTTGTGTGAGCTCTCGAGTTGATTTCTAGTGTTGTCTTCCATAATCCAATTGAGTTCTTGGGGAAGATTCTTATTATCCTATTGACATTGTATAGTGCTAGGCATTTATATGTGTATGGCATTGTCACAGGCTTTCCTGTACTCAATCCAGGCTGTGTTGATAATTGTCTACCTTGATTCTTAGGTGGCTCCTCTATGAGCAACTTGTGTTTAGAGCCTCTGCTGTTTCTAATGTCTTTCTGAGCTGTGTTCATGTATTGCCTCTTATGGTCCTGTAGTTTGGTATAATGTCTGATAAGCCCTTCTATGTTTTGAGGCAGGTATAGCTGGCAGTTGGTTAGTGCCTTTTCCTTGTGGAGGTCTTTTATGATCATTATATCCTATCTTAGTTCAGCCAGTCTTGGTGGGAGCTTGCTGCTAGCAAGTGGTTCATTTGTGGTGCCAGGCATTCATGCACCACTGTTAGCTTCTTTAGCCAATAATGCTCTGGGATGGATGCTGTTGAACTCTTCATGTTCTTAACCCACTATTGGATTGATGCTACTGTGATGATGACTGGTTCCTTTTCTGGGATATTGCTGTGGTCAGTTCTGAAGTCCTGCTCCCATTTTGCACTGCTGTCATATGTCTTTCTCCCATATGTACTTCCAATACAGTCAGTTCCTACTAGTTAGTGGCTCTGCTCTTACTGTGGTACTGCACTGCAGTTGGAATACACCTTGAATGTACTCTCACATTGAGAGCAGGGTATGTACCTTCTTCGCCTTTGTTTTTCTAGTGTATTTCCTTAGCCTGATAGCCAGTGTTGTAAGCTTTTGTTTAAAAGTCTCAATGGCTACAGATGGAGTCAGGCTCTTGTGTTTTTTTCAGTAGCTAAGCGTTATCCCTAATCTTCACACCTTTCTGTAATTCTACCAGCTGGCTAACCTTTCTCCAAGCTGCCTTGAACTCTAACATTATTTGGGGGGGGGGGGGTTGGTTGTGTGCTCTTCCTCTTGATTGTATAACCAAGTATCTCCAGGATTACAACAGTTGTAGCATGTATCAGTTCAATGATCTGCTATTGTAATAGGGATTGTTGTGAAGGTCCCTATTGACATCTTCTAGCACGGGGTGACAAACTCATGGCCCCTGGGCTGGATGCATCATGCGCTGGCCACACCCACCCCATTTAGCAAAAGGGGGAATCATGTGATGACAACATGCTGCGAGTTTGACACCCCTATTCTAACATATTATCTGACAGTACTTTTCTGCTGAGCCTTGGTAATTGGTCTCATGGGTTGACTGTAGCTCTTACAGATAATCAAAGTTGGAAGGGACCTTGTAGGTAATCTAGTGATTAGTCCAACCCCCACCTAAGCTAGTTTACACATAATCTTATGCCTCATATCAGCAGCTTTGTAAATGGAGAGGATGGTGGTGACATTCCAGCTTCAGATATTGGCTGCACATTCAATTGTTCTTCCAGGTCTTCTTGATTATGGGATAGGTATAGTTGGTCTACCTCTTTCAACAGAGGGAATGTTTTACACACACACACATAAAATATTCTCTTTGTTGAAAAAGGTAGACCAGTTATCACTTTTTTAAAATAATTACTTCAATTAGGTTGTACAACCATAATGATCAACATTAAGTTTTTCTGTTAATTATTTAGGTTTTTTTTTCAAAATCTGGGAATTCTATTACAATGACAAAATGATACTCTGAGCGGTATGCTGAGCACCATTAACTGCTTCTTGTTGAATAAACAAAAGGGTGCTTGTATATTTCTTAAATTTAAATACAAAATAAACATGGCCTAAGAATTAAGTTACTAAGGTATTTTAGCCGAAAGAAGAATCAAAGATTCTGCAAAGTTCATGTAATATTTTTGTCCACCAATAAATAATGTAACTAAGAATATGTCAAACATTGATGCCAATAAAGGAAAATATTTGTAGCTCAGGATTGAAAAATATATGACTTTCAATTAATTACGGAAAACCACACATGGGTTAAGACAGAAAAATAATTCAAATTCCTGAATTCCGTAATAAAATTTCAGTTATCTTAACTCTTCAACATGATTCTTACAATTGCTAAATAAAATAGTAATCATAGGGGGGAAATGTCAAATTCTAAAATATAAGGATCATTCATTTCCTTCAATAATCACAATAAAAATAGCCTTTAAATATAGGGGTGTGTGGCTGTCATTTTGAAACAATAAACCTGAAAATACCATCATATTGATTTAGTAACATTTACAGATTATCTCTTTATTACAAGAGCAGAAAGCAACACCAAAAAATAGTGCAGAATGTCAGCATTCTCAGGTTGAATTTTGGTATCACTATGGTAGAATCTAAGGCAGAATGCATGGAAAAGCACTCAATCTGAGATACTAATTACTATCATCCAGATCAGTTGTCTCCAACCTTAACAACTTTAAGACTTGAGGACTTCAATTCCCAGAATTCCTCAGCCAGCTTTGTTGGCTGGAGAATTCTGGGAGTTGAAGTCCACAAGCCTTAAAGTTGCCAAAGTTGGAGACCACTGATCCAGATTACAGCAATAGATGGCTTAATGTAGGGTGGTATTATGTAATTACAAAAATTTTGCTGAAGTCCAGAACAGATTTGGCTCAAGGGAACTCAACTGTGTCTTGAAACATATTAATTCCCCTAAAAGAACAAGTGTTGTTTCTACAACATGAAAATCTGTCTTCATGTCTCATATCACATATCTGAGGGACCACCTTTCCCTAAAGACATTTATCTGTCCTATCAGGTTACTTAAGGTGGGCACATTTCTAATTCCTTCCCTTAAACACTGGCATCTAATGAGAAGTAGGATATGTACCTTTCCATGGCAGCTCCTGCCCTATGTGTTCTGTCCTAGGCCTCCCCCAAAAGCACGAAGTCAATTCTGAGTCCTGGCAAAAACCTCTTTTATTACATTAATGTGAATTTATTTCATTCAAAGTCAGCCAGTGGCTTGGCAAACAATCTTGCGAAGGTATACTAACTAGCTCAGACATTTATCAATCCTGGAATGCTGCCCGGTAAATAGTTCCACATTCAACGCTGGCAGGGAAGGGCTGGTTTATGCAGACAAATATCCACGAGGCTGGAACAAACACAAACGAGCAAGTTGTTTCCTGCAAAAGCTCCCTCCCCTTTTGCTTCTCTTTTAATCCTGATGGGAGGAGCCATTCATCATCCACCTGTGGCCTTACTCCCACGTCAACCCGAGTTCTTAATTGTGCCTTCCTTTTGGCAGTTCTTCGCATGTGCAAGCTGGGAACAAGTTCCAGAAGCTCTTCTGCCTCACTGCTGTTCGAGCCCAAAGACAGCTGATAACTGCCAGCCTGCCCTGGCCCCATCTCTATCTCTGACACAGAGCCCTCATCCAAGCCTTCCTCAGCCTCCAGGAATGGATCTGGTTCCTCCCCAACCTCCTCACTACTGTCTGACTCTGCTGCCAGCTCCGCCAGCCACTGACGGGCCACAACACTATGGAACACTCTTCCCCCTGAGGTTATATATGTTTAAAATAAACATCTCATGTCATATTTCCCAAAGTTCTCAATTTATTTCTCTATATAAGTCTTTCCCCTTGGCCATTTTGATGGATTCATTGAAGTTATCTTGGTTTCCCTCATATAATAATCTGATAAAAGAAGGAAATGTAGCATGCTATAGAGCAGAGGTGTCAAACTCAAGACCAGGGGGACAGATCTGGCCCAAGGGCCAACCTGGCAACAGCAAAGGAGGGAGCCCCGGTGTCTCACCCAGCAAAAATGGAGCTCGAGAGCCCATTTTCACTGACAGAGAACTCAGGCCACCACAGGCACCAACACAAGTGATATTGAGCCAATGTGGCCATGCCCACACTGGCAATGCCTATCCGAGCCCCCAAGGTCAAACACAACCATGAGGCCCTCAATGAAATAAGAGTTTGATACCCCTGCTATAGAGTCTATATAGACCTTCATTTCTATGTCATACCTGCTCCTCCTTCTCCAAAAAAGGTCAAATTAAGCATTCAAATTTCTGATCAAATACACTATTCTTTAATCTAAGAATATGCTAACTGATAAACCAGGGCCATGTATACTCATACAATCTTTAGACATCAGAAAATTGCTAAAATATTTTGTAATGGAAATGGAAAATAGAAGGGATTAATACATGGAAAATAATATTTTTTATACTGCAATGAATTATAAATATAAAATTATATTAAACCCATTCTGTGTTTTATAATGAGGCGCTTAGAAAGATATCCAGAGACCAAGTATGGCACTTGGGCTCCAAAAGTTATGCACCTTTCCTTTCCCTTAGATTGTAATATCACTAAATAAAAAAACTGCAAATGTTTGACCATCAGCTTCCCAATACAAAAGAATACTGCAGAAAATATTTGCCGTAGCCATTTAGAAATAAATCCATTAAAACGAAGCAGAGATCTAAAAGTATTTCCTACTGGAAAAGACATCATTTTTCACCTGTCAATAAGCTCCAGTGAGTTCAGAAAGCATTGAAATTGCCCAAACCAAATTAATAGGATTGCTCTTTGCTTATTGAATTAACAGTGTATTCACAGACAGCTAGGCTTAGATTTAACTATACATTAGATACTATAAAAATAACATACATAAAATAAATCAAATATATTTTCATTTCCCAGGATATTAATATACAGAATGTACCAATATATATCATCAAAAGTCTGATAGATTGATCAACAGCCTATAGGGAAAATGTAGCTTGAAAGTGACAATTATTTTTTAATGGATGAAGAGAAACATTTTATATTGGCATTAAATGTGTATCCCCAGGTCAAAACTTTTATAACTTGGGTTTCCTCCTAGAGTAATTTTAATGACTTCCATAAACCTCTGGGTAAAAAGGATTTATAATTCTAGTTCCGACAAATCATTAACTAGAAGCAGTGTTAAAACAAACTCTAAAATAAACTGCATAAAACCACTATAGGAACAGCACAATAATGCAAAAAAGAATCTTTCCTGCAAAGCACACTAGTATTGAAGTAATATTAGTTGTGCCAAGTACTCAGTTTCAAACACTTTGACAGTCAGAACTGCATTTCTTGGTTGGGACTTAACATAAACAAGAACTTAAGAACACAAAATAATAAAACTGCACATAAGTTTTCAATGGCTTGCAGGAAATATTTTGGCACTACAAATATTAATGTCAAATAATAAGTGTTTTTCTGTCTATTGATTACAGTGATCACTAAAGAATATACTGAGTTATTTGATTTAACCAACCACCAAGGATTTTGGCAGAAGAAAACTAGATTATATCTATCTATTTTAATTAATCTAGCTCTTTCCCATCAGATTTGGTAATTAATGGTATGAGAGGAATCACCTGAATACATTTCAGTAAGAAATAAAATCCCATGTCACAGCCACAAGTAATAACAGCATTGATTTTTGCTATACAATATCAAATGAAAGAAGCAGAAAGAAAACTCTTTTGTGATTTTAGTTTAGTCATCTATGTTAGTATCAGTAGAACTAGACTGAAAATTGCAGATTATAAAAGTCTGTTTTGAAAATCTACATCGCTTGTTGCATAGCGTATCTTTCCCAAATCCCTGGGCCACTGTCTGGTGCTGGTCCATCTCTCATTGGGAACTGGATCACAAAGCAGCAGCCGAGAACACAAAGCTTTATTTGCACAAGTGTGAAACCACCACGGTCTGCAGAGCCAGAAAGGTTGGGGATCACTCTTTTAACTACAAAACTATTATTAATAGAGAACAGACATACAAGTCTGGATATCAGCAAAAGATGGTGCAAATACATGCTTTGTCCAGATCAGCTGAGCCAAACTGTAGCAATGACAATTTAACTTTAGCAAGTCTGAGTGTGCTTATGACATTCATTAAGAGCAATGGAAATCTATTTCATTCTAAGCTGTATTTATAATTATGTATCACAATGTTGTACTGATAATCCTCGACTTATCACATCTGAGCCCAAAATTTGTTTTGCTAAGTGAGACATTTGTTAAATGAGTTTTACCCTATATTCCTTGCCACAGTTATTAAGTGAGTAACTGCAGTTGTTATTCATTTACATTTGGTAAATGAATTTAGCTTCCTCATTGACTTTGCCTGTCAGAAGGTTGCAAAAGGTAAACACATGAACTCCGGTCACTGGAACTGTCATACATGCCAAGCAGCTGAATTTTGATCACATGACTATGAGGATGCTGCAACAGACATAAGTATGAAAAATATCCATAAGTCACTTTTTTCAGTGTCATTGCAATTGCAAATGGCCACTAAACAAACTGCTGTAAGTCAAGGTCTACCTGTACTTAATATGCTTTGAATAAATGCAAAAATTCAACAGCCAAGTTGCTATTCTTTATTTTAATTAATAATGTGAATATTTCAAGACATACATTCTGAAATACAAAATCAATACGACAATCTAATCTGTAAAATCTCTGAAATAATTAGAAGCTGTATATTTACTATATTAAATGCAAAAAGAATTCAACTTTATAAGTCTCCTTGAAGAGTTATCAGTTTATCACTGAGATAAGTAAAAGTATTCATCTAAAGCAGGGGTCTCCAAACTTGGCAACTTAAAGACTTGAGGACTTCAACTCCCAGAATTCCTCAGCCAGCTATGCCACAAGTCTTAAAGTTGCCAATTTTGGATACCTCTGATCTAAAGTAACTTTTTGCACTTTGTTGTAAATATAACCTACATCATTTCTCTCTGAAAAATTAAGTACCCACAAGAATTAAGATTGTGAAAACACTCCAGTGCTTTGAGCTTCTTGGAAGTGGGGAGAAAGATTCTAAGAAATCCCACAAATCTGTCTGTCTTCAAAGTATGGATTCTTCCCCTTGGCCTTGATTTAACAGGAGGGTTCTTATTTGAAAGATGAAAGGAATTAATTTTTAAGTTGGATCTTAGCTTCCTGATGACATTTCTAGATGTAGGATCTTAGAAGACCAATTAGAATTCATTCTAACTCTTGCATCCAAATTAGGAGAATACGGCAAACAAAAAGCTTACACCAGTCATATATCAGATCACCAATTTTTCCAATTCCACAGGGAAATGCTTGCTCTTACACAACCTCTGCAATCTCATCACTAGGTGAATGCAGCAACACCCTTAAACCAGGGGTCTCCAAACTTGGCAACTTTAAGACTTGTGGACTTCAACTCCCAGAATTCTCTAGCCAGCTATGGAGAATTCTAGGAGTTGAAGTCCACAAATTTTAAAGTTGCCAAGTTTGGAGACTCCTGCCCTAAACTGACACCACCAAGAGTTTAAGTAGTCGGATAGTGCAAAGAACAAGCTTCCTCTCCAGAGGAAGGTCTGCGAACCCATTTTGGGGTCGGGGAGGAAAGGGGAGACATCCAAACGCTAGAAACACCACCGTTACAAGCCTCTGCATTTCAAACGGATCAAGCTCCCGCGGCGCATCCTCCAGCCTCTCTTCTTCCGCTCCGCCCCTTTCCCCCAGCTGCACCAATCCGCACAGCCCCGGTTGCAAATCAAACTTGGTGCTCCCGGCGGAGCTTCGCTTCCCAAATCCATCGCTGCTCGCGCAAAGCTGCAGCGCAGCCCGCCCTTCCTCCCTCTCGATCTCCATATTGAAACGTCTGGGGAAAGAGGGAGGGGAGGGCTCGTGGATTTGAGCGGCAGGAGCCATGACTCTCTCCGAGGCCCGTCTCTCTCTCCTCCGACTCGACAGTTCTGGAAACTGTATCAATCCCGTCAGAGGAAATCATCCAACAAGCAGTTGCAAACAAAATCAACGCCCTCTAGTCCCCACTCGCTAGACTAGAGGGAAGCAATGGGAAAGGGGGCGGGGGGGTAGTAATAAGATAGAAGCCCCCGTAATAAAGGATGATTGAAAGGGACTAGAAACGTCAATGCTTCTATAGCATCTTGCAAAGCTCGAAGCTAGAAAGTGAGGTGATGGGCATGTAGAAAAGCCCTGGGGGGCTTTGTCTAATGTCCAAACGCTTGATGCATTTTCTTCCTCCCACCCACAGGCGGGAGGAGTCGACCGCGGCCCGTTCGGTGGCAAAGAAGTAGCTATTTGAACACACCGCCGCCGCTTACATCCATTTTCTTTGCTTTGATGCGGAGAGGAAACGTGTTTCCACCTCCCTCCAACGGAGCTCGAGTTCCGCCCGTCCTACCCACCGTCCTTTCAGTGACCTATTTTATCCCCGTTTAATAAGCAACGTCGCAAAGCGGAGATTTCTTAGTTCAAACCAGTCCGCTCGGGTGCACCTCTCTGACGTTTCTAATACAAAGCACAGCATTTACGCTCCTGCTACCCCTCTACGGTTTCCCAAGTGGGGAGGGAGGGAGAAAATAAAAAAAAAGACTTGTCGTCCACCAGCATCTGACGTTACCTCTGAAAAGCCCGCGGTCGTGTTTCACGACTGAGAAGCAATTGGCAAGCTCCGAGACTAATTCATTCAAGAGGAATTTGGAGAATAAATCCTAATCCTCGGGGTCAAGAGTGCTTTGAAAAGTTTGCGCGCGGACACACACACAACACTTGCGAGTGTTTGTGGCTGCACAGCAACGGCGCGGATATTGAAGTGTCCTCCCCCCACCCCCGGTAGAAAGGGAGGAGTAAGATTGCTCAAAAAGAATGGAGAAGTTCAGGTTTTTGCTGACGCCGCGCACCTGCCTGTTGACCCGCCGGCCGGCTATTCTGCCAACCACCCAAGATTCCTTGCCTTCGAGTGTAGCCCAACGAAGAAACCCCGCCTCCTTAGAGGGGCGGAGGGGCTATTGAGGGTAGCAAATGAGATTCTTCGGAAGAGCTTCGAATCCCAGGCAACATTCCACGTTTCGTTCCTCTCTCCCTTCCTCCCTGCGTTAATCATTTGCGCCAGGAGCAGCAGCAGCACAGTTAAGCATCGACAATCTGCTGCCACCCAGCAGAATAGCGGTTGAACAACACGCTCCGTGGCTAAACACGCCACACACCCCTTGTTTTCATGCTATCCATATGCTCACACTTCCTTAACACGTGCACTTTCGGGGTCTTCCCACTTGCAGCCCAAGAGGCGCGGGAAAAGCATTTCAAGCTTCTGGTGCGAGCATCGGGCTTTTTCTATTTTAAGAATCCAGGTGCCCATTTTAACTAAAAATCCCCTAAAATGCTCGTTTTCAGAAATATAGTGCCTGAACTGCACTAAGTTCGTGTCTATATATACTTTATATGTAATATTTTTTAACCAAAATATCCGTACCACGGCTTCCAAACAAATCGTGAGCCAAATCTTATTTATGAAGAAAAGGAGTATTTTGTCCGTAAAAGGTGTTTATCATCTTTTCCCCTCCGTATCCTTCTTGCCCTTGAATTAATGCAACGGATATTCCGAACATGTGGGTGACACGGCGACAGATTCTGGCTCTGGCCACCCCTCCCCCTTGCTTTTTTTTAAAGCTGTCTAAAAAGGACCTGTGCTCTGCCATTGCTATCTGTCTTCCAAGTTGTTAAAACGCGCCTCACTTTTCCGTTACGGCTCATCTCTCTTGCTCATTCAGCGTGGATGCGGTTTTTAGGGTGGCCCGTCCTCCACACCCACAAAGAAAACTGTGGCAAAAGTCTCTCGATCGATTACAAAATGGTCTCTTAAGTCCGGAAGGAGCAGCCCCACATTATTGTCATATTTATTCTTTAATCACTCTGCAACCCGATTCATTCATCTGGTTCATCCTTAAGAAGCTTCTGGTTTGCCAAAAGCTAAGTCTGCAGCGACAGAAAATGCAGCCAGCCCTTAGCTCCCCTTCCCTTCCCCTCCCCCCCTTTCAATTCGAATGTTCTCAAACGTTCCAAAATAATCGGATTTTTTTTCCTCCCTCCTCCCTTGCCCCCACCCCCTTCCTCCCCAGCAATGTACAAGTTGCTTATGGGATAGCGAAGCTGCAACTCAACTGCCTCCTCTTTTTGCTCCCTATCAAGAAGCAAATCTTTTGGCGCCATATTAATGACGTACTATATTATTTCCACTAGGCAGCGACCTTCGGCATTAAATTGCTCTCTAGCTGCTTCTGGAGAACTCCAAAGCGAAGCGACAAAAAAAATAAAAAAAACCCACCACCACACATCAAATATGGCTGTGCAAGGCAGCTCCTTCTGCGGCGACGGGAGGAAAGGCGAACGTAAGGAACTGCCTGGCCACAGTTACCTGCTGCTGTTGCCGCCGAGATGGTTGCCAGTCAGGTTGGAGTTTCTCTGCGCGAAGGGCTCCGTGCTGCCTCATGAGTTCAGACAAACATTGGAGAATGGCAGCAGCTTGTGCCTCTCTTCACACTCGCACATACACACACATACGCACACTCACACCGAGGGGAAAAGAGAGAGCGCGAGAGACTCTCACTCTGACTGACGTTTTTACTTGTTATGGAGGAAGGACTCTGTGAATCAAACTCATTTCTGGGTCACTGCTGCCACAGGGGGGAGCTACTTTAATCCCCTGCCAAAACCAGAGGGAGGGAGTGGAGAAGAGAGACAGAAATAGGGTGGGGAGGAGGAGGAGGAGGCAAGAAAAAGAGAGGGATCTGGAGGGAGGGACAGGGAAACCATTGCACTTGGAAACTGTCTGCTTTTAACTCTTTGCAGTCCAGCAAGCTGAAGATGTCATGCATGCTCCATTTACACAGAGGTACTCTCTCTTCTGGAGTTTTGCATCGAGGGACCTGCCTTTGGGGGAAAGAAGAATAATGTATAGCAGAATAGGTGCAGGGAAAATGTGCACATCCCAATATTGTCATCTGCTTTAAAAGGAAGAAAAAGGCTCTCTGGCTGACACATGGAAAGACTATTTTCTTTAAAAGGACACACCATTTGCCTGCCATTAAAAATGGGATGTTATTTTAGAGAATAAAAACACAAAAGTAGCCATGGAAACATGCAGGAATACAATTTTCTATTTGGGATCCTCTTTGAATGTTTTAAATTGTTTGGGCGAGTAACAATCTGTGTGCTGGAGAAAACAGTTTTGAATCAAGTGACAGGCATCCATTAATCAACTTCTTTCCAAAGTTATTTTATTATAATTGATATGTATGCTTTGATTTTTTTTTCATTTTTTAAAATTAAGTATTTACTTAATTTTGGCACTGTCAACTCCAGAGCAACAATAGAATACTCATCACAGCGGTCTTATCTAATGGGACATTTTCTGATTATATATAGGTATGTTCCCATTTACTTGGCTCACACCATCAGACTGATCTCTGCCATTAATGTGAAGAAAAAACTACAACAGAGCAATACAAGGTAAATGAAACTGCTTGCAAGTTAAAATCTGGGTCTGAACAAGCATCATAAGAAGACCCCTCCTAGAATAGCAGTCCCCAATCTTTTTGGCATCAGGGACCGGTTTGGTGGGAGACAATTTTTCCACAGACCAGGGTGAGGGAGAAGAGTGTGCAACCCAGTTTCCACGCTTATGCAGTTTACAGTAGAGTTCGCTTGCTCACTGCTCACCTCCAGCTGTGTGACTCCGTTTCTAACAGGCCACGGACCAGTGCTGGTCTACAGTCCAGGGACTGGGGACCACTGTCCTAGAAGACACACCTACAAAAATATATAAAACCCCTTTTCATGCACATATACTAAACCTGTTTTAGAATCACATTTACACTGCAGACATGGAACCTTCTTTGTTCTATTCATTACCTATAGGAGATCCATGTAGAAAGATTTCTCCCAAGAATGTAGTAAGATTCAGGAAAATTCATTGAATAGTTTACATTTATATTATAACTAAGGTACTTTACAGATATCAGGAGTTGTCTTAATTTCCCACTGTCTCAAAAATTTAAAAAGTTATAAAGACTCACTTCTATCACCAGGTTTTAAACTATCAATTGGATAGTATTAATAGTATTTTGATATTAATTGTACGGTCATATGTTTTAACTTTCTGGATTCCATTTCTTTCTGACTTGATAGGAAAAAGTAAAAAAAAAATCAGAAGAGATAAGAAAATTTATTGTGTGGGGAAAAGTTAAAAAAAATCCAGGTGCTACCAGTTGTTAACTAGATGTTTCAGGAGAGTTATGCCCAGAGAGTAAAGACAATAGTTTTCTCCTTTCATTCTGCTCCATACAAAACAAATAATCAATATAAAGCTATATCAATACTTTGATCTCTTTGAATATCTGTTCTGTCTCAATATTATAAGAATAGTTTTGTTTTCTAATATTCAGACTCAACAATTTTTGCACTATACAATTTTTCTGGCTGATTGCCTAAAGAACTGCAGTGCATCATCATGTACACAATCTTCTGCTTCACTGTAATATTCATCATTTAACCATTTACAATTGGTAGCAAATCATGGCAGAATATGCTAGAATTTTTGCATACTTATCATGCCAATCTCAACTTTGTATTCCTTCCATTTATACTTTTTGACTATGCACACAGGAATTTTGTACATATGGATGCATCTAATTAAAAAAAGAAAATAATTAAAGAATGTCTTTGTTGAAGCTCCTATCACGTCAGTATTCTTGAGTATTGAAACAATGAAGAAATTATCTTGTAATGAAGTATTTTATTACAATATGCATTGTTAATTGTGACAAATTCACAATGTTCCTAGACAGCAAAGACTTGGTTGTTGTCTGCCAAATTGGCACACTAGATTTTTACACATCTCTTTAGTGTCCTCAGAATCAGATTACCTTCATCGTATTATGAGACAAGATATTGACCATCCTCTTCTCAAAAGATAAAAAGAAAAGGAAGATGAAGCTGAAGTATTTTAAAATTCCACAGTAGCATTCATTTAAAAATAAATAAGTTATGCATATTGGTGTACAAAATATTTTTATAATGTTTATTTTTAACATACATGAGTTAAGAGAGTGATGAGAAGAAGGGGAATTTCTAGCACCAAGGCTATCTGTAAATTTGCAAGAATGAAAGATGATAAAATATAATCAAAAATGGGCATTTCTACTTTAATTATGATTCTCTAAATAGTTAACATTGTCATTTTAAAATAAACAAAAAAAATATTAAAATATGCGCTGGTGACTGAAAATGATGTAATTGTCAGGATGTCCATAAAGTTACTGTGATGTACCAAGCACATGCATAATAAAAGATGATATATTCATCTGGATCACTATGAAGTTACCATAATGAACTGAGCATAGTGCACATTAAAAAGACAATTTGAAATAGTCTTGCCCTACGTATATTCAATTAACAGCTGAATCTTTCATACCATGGAAGTAAGAGTTATTGTCTCAGATATTTGTTGATCAGGCACCTGCATAAAATCACAGGAATAGTTTGGTCAAAATGTTGGCACCTTATTCATGAGACATTTGCATTGCATTGCTACCATCTGTCAACACCCAGTACCAGACACTTCAGCCAACCAGAATTTCTTTATACCAATATTTCCAGCACTCCAAAATATGAAATGTAAATGAAGAACTGGCAGGATAAGATATGTTTCCTTCATCAATGAATTTACATTTTTCCCTTGGGCAAAGCAGGCATGTGTCTTGCAAAGCATCTCTTGCCAAATTAAGAAGAAGAATGTTCCTCTAGATTTGATGTAATCTAAACATGAAAAAAATAAGCTTGCCTGTAGGGGAAAGTGTGTGTGCTTGTGTGTATGTATTCATATTCCAGCACAGATAATATTCCCTAATTACAGGGTAATACATCCCCTTTAGCAACACTTATACCCTTTCTGCCAAATATGTCACACTTTATTCAGCAAAGTGATGCCAGAACAACTCCATTAATGAAAAAAGTTAGAAATAGCTTAAAAATCTACAGGCACATACTTAAGGAGTTTCTACCAAAAAGAAAAAAAATATGTGGTGATGTTTGTATTTGGATTGTACTATACCAGGGGTCTCAAACTCAGGGCCCACAGGGTGTTTAAATCTGGCCCACAGGGCCGGCCTGGAAATAGCAAAGGACCAGCCCATGGTACCTCTGGCAGCCAAAGCAGGTGGGGGTGCGTGAGACCTCCCTGTGTCCCATTTTCAGCCTGGATGGCCTGCTGCAGTATTCTGCGGGCCAAAACAGAGTATGGGGGAGCATCTGTCCCACCTCCCTCCCCACCCGCACTGGCCAGTCCATGGAGGAAAACTACAATGCTGACAGAGGGGGAAACAAGGGGGAACAGCAATGGAAAAAGACAAGCTATCCTTACAGGCCAGTAAATGTAGATTCTATGTTTTGACAGATTCTATATTATGATGACACCCCCCCCCAAAAGAAAAAAAAGTTTCTTATGACCAGGTTCTGAGCTTATGGTGCAGTCACATGATCACTTTTTGTTCATCAACTGGCCCATATTTACAGCTGTTTGCAGTGCTCTATGGTCACATGATCAAGGTTTTTAAAAAAATTCAGAAACCACTTTCTGTAAAAATACTGGTTCCCCCCCCCCGCAAAAAATAAACCCTATTAGCAGACAATTGGTTAGCTTAATGACCACAATGTTCACTTTATGACTACCACATTCCCTTAATACTTGGTGCATAAAAAGTCTAAAATTGGATGCAATTACATGATAACTCACTTTATTATTCTCATGACAGAATATAAATTGGCCAGTTTAGTTACAGTCATAAGTTGAAAACTAGCTATTAGGGAACATATGTTGTTGTCACTGAAGTTATCTTCATTTCTAAGACAAATTCAGGATGCTAAATTCCAGGTGCTGATAGGCCCATAAAGCCTTAAATAACTTGGAAAGTATATCTCAAGGGAGACCTCTCCTTGAATTAGCCTATACATACATTTAAATCTGGAAAAGATTAACTTCTTCTGAACTTACATGAAATTAATTGGCAGCACTCCAAACACTCCTTAAAATCTCCCCCTTAAAATGGCATGTGCCATTTATATTGAAATCTAAATTATGGCTAAAATACATGTTTTATCATTTGCTAATGACAAATGTCCAGCCTACATCCTGCTATGCTGTCTCATTGTGGCAGGAGTGAATAAAGAACACCAGGAATACAAGATCACTCAAGGCATGCAGGTCATTTAGTTGCCATCTAAAGCAGGGAGGCTAAAACATATAAAGAACAGTTGCTGGAATTGGATATGTCCAATGAAAAGAAGGACTAGGGGTGACATGATAGCAATGTTCCAATATCTTGGGCTGCCACAAAGAAGAAGGAGTCAAGCTATTCTTCAAAGCACCTGAGGGCAGGACAAGAAGCAATGGGTGAAAACTAATCAAAGAGAAAAGCAACCTAGAATTAAGGAAACATTTCCTAACAATTAGAACAAGTAATCAGTTGAACAATTTGCCTCTAGAAGTTGTGAATGCTCCAATGCTGGAAGTTTTTAAGAAGAAATTGGACAACCGTTTGTCCAAAATGGTTTAGGGTTTCCTGCTTGAGACAAGAAGACCACCAAGGACCCTTCCAACTCTGTTATTCTATTCTGTTCTGGCAATAGCATTGGACAGCAGCAATATAGGAAGATGATGGAGAAGGAGGATCATGCGGGAGAAGGCAATGATAAACCACTCCTGTATTTTTACCAAGAAAACTAATGGGTAGAGAAGAGAAAGTTATTGACAATATAGTGATGGGCTCTTATATTTATGACATTCAACATGCTACCAAGAAGGGCTGAAAATATTTTGAGCACTAATGGTTTTATGATATGGATAAATTAAAAGGAATTAATTTCCACAATATGATCTTGTTCACATGTCTACCATATTCAAAGAGAACATTAAGACTTGCTTTGAAGCTGTGAATCTCATTGCTCAGGAATCACAGGAACAGGGGAATGAAATTAACGTTGCAAAGGTTGAATATGAAAACAGACTGCCAAAGATGATGAAACAGAAAAAAATGGATATTAAAATAAATATTGGAAATTGCCAAATAGAAAAGACAAGCCAAAACCAAGGAAGACAAAAGTCTGGAGCAAACTTAAAAAAGATTTTGAGAAAGCTGTTAGCAGAGAAAAGAAAAAATATTTCAGTGACATCTCTAAAGATAATTGGAGATGAAAATAGGCATGATAAACAAGAAAAGTCTTCCAAAATATCTGTGAATTCAGAAGGAGGTTCCAATCTTGAATTGGCATATAAACATCCAAGATTCTTTATAAGATACTCTCATCTTACCAAAAAAAATGCTGTAGTACTAGAAGATGAAGTTAAATCAGCACTTTGCTTATTACCAAGTTGGAAGGCTTGATGAATATCTATAGATATGACAGGCAACAGAAGAAAAATTAGTAAAAGGTCTAGCCAAATTATGCAAGCAGATTTGAAGAATGACACAGTGGCTAACAAATTGAAAGAGATTGAAACATTCAATATTTAAAAAGTGAGGCTTTAATGAAGTATGCAAACTATCATACCATCTCTTTAATTTCTCATGCTAACAAACTAATGCTTAAGATTCACCAATGCTGATTAGAACTATATATGGAAAAAGAGATGCATAATGTTTATGCTGGCTTTTAAAAAGGTGGAGGAACATGAAAGATTATTTCTAAGGCACTGTGGGTAATTGAGAAAGCTAAAGAATCCCCAGAAGAAGTCAGTTTTGTTGATTAAAGAAAGGTCTTCAATTATATCATCATGTCAAGGTGTAGAATGTGCTTAGAAAAATGGGAATTCCAGAACATCTTGTTTTAATGAGAAACCTACAGTATATACAGGTAAAAAACCACAATATAGATAGAACATGGTGAAATAGGATGGTTCTAGGTTGGCAAAGAGTGAGTCAAGGCTGTATGGTGTCTATTTTATGTAGTCAATGATATGCTGAATATATAACATCACCTATATGCATGAAAATATATCCTATGTGATATTTCTCTATTTTGTTCAACCTCAACTTACACACTGAAGAAAGTATGAGAGGTTTCCCTTTCTCTTCCATTCAGTGGTCATGAAAAGAATTGTAGAGATGTATTTCATAAGGTATCTCTGCATGAGATAGTAAATTAGATTGATTACAAGGATGCCAAAAATTTATGATATCTACTTCAATCTAATATTTTAGACCGCTCTATTTATAGATTGCATTAATTAATGATAAACCAACATTTTTAATATTCAATAAACCATAGTCATGCTTGTGAAAGCAAAACCAAAGAAATCAAATTACGATTTAACTATCTTAAATGTTCAACAGTAGTTCTGTTTTCTTTCTTTGTAATAGAAAATTTATGCAACATAACATAAGCATATAATTCTTAATTTTTAATTCAAAATATGCGGAACTTTAACTGAACTTCCTATATTTTTCCATGTAAACAGTAATCTTTGTTGAGTAAATAATTCAAAGGATTAAAATTATTTTTTTTCAGTTAAAAACATACTCAAATTTAATCAAATGGAAATAACATGATAACAACCCAAGCTATTTAAATGTAAGACTTTTTAACACTACGTGGTAGTGTTAGAAGGTATTTCTGTTATCATTTTTATATGGAAATAATTACTACTTCAATGTGTTTATACATCATATAATCACAAACATTATTTTTGTTTTTACAATTATTAACTCTTTGTAGATTTAATCCAATTTTTTAATTTAAATTACCTTCTTTTTTCTGATAGCCACAGAACTGGCGGAAATGTAACTGAAATCATCTATTAATAAATCGATCGCTTTTTTTCGTAACCAATTTGTCTCTTACAGATTATCCCATTATAAAGGATTTAAATTCATGTTCATTGATGAAGTGAAATGACAAGGTAAAATTTTACAAGAGATAGATGCCTGGCAACACTGACTCCCATGTTATTCCCTTGCTGTAGGAAATCTTAAAATTATCTCCACATATTTATATTTTCAGATAATGTAAAATTGAAGTGGGAAAAATGGATGAAGTTCATAACTTTATAGCAATATTTTCTATTTTCATGATGTCTTTAGTAGAGAAAATCTTGAAAATGTACCACTGGCATCTGAAAAGCCTAATTGTTGTGAACACCACTACTCTTCTTCAGTAATACTGACAGTTTAATCAAAACCGCCCCAAATTAATTAATTTTTCTCTTTCTTGTCATCAGGTTCTAGAAATGCAATTCAAGCCAAAAATTTTCCACTTATCTATATGCCCTAAGTCAGAGATTCAAGTCAGCATGACAGATAGGAATTCTGCCATTGTTTGGACATAAAATGCATGGATACAAAGAATTGGCCATTAACCAATACAAAGGCTTAACTTTAGAAGCAAACCACATGATACTCTATTATGTCTTCCTCTTACATAAAAGGATAGAATATTTTCAGTTGACGTAAGAACATGTGTTGGGAGTAAAACAATGAAGAAGGGGAAATGAAAAGATGGCAGCCTTGGAAACAAAGGCTGTTTACCATTGACTTGGCTGACAGAATCACTTTGCTTTGCCAATACAAGCCTTGTTCATATTTGAAGCCAATGTTGCTCTTCTAAGACTATTGTGCCTGAAGTCATTGTATACAGTAATCTGAACACAAGAAGGTAGTTTGAAGTTAGATAAATAGAACTAGCACATCATATATGTGCTATAGAGCAGTGATCACCAACCAGTGGGCTGGGGACCATTGGTGGTCCACAAGAAAATTTTGGTCTGCAGAGAAAGGGCACCCCCAAAGCAATTAATCCAGGCTGCACGGGAACACAAGGCTGCGCCACCCACATGGCTTGAGGGAACACAAGGCTTGCGTCCCTTGCATTGCGAACAACATGAGGTAGTGAGGGGAGAGGGGAAAGAGTGTAAGGGGGAACTTGCCCCACGCGCCTCACCTGGCCACCGGGCTGCTTCTTTCTTCTTCTGCTTTTGGCTGCACGCAAGGAAAGCAGCAAAAGTCTTTCTTTCTGTCCCCCAAACTCCACCAGAAATGAGTTTTTGGGACCCTGCATGGCATCCTGCTCCAAGAGGCTGAGCCTGTGCGACAAGTCTCATTTCTGGTGGAGTTTGGGAAAGAGAAAGAAAGAAAGACTCTGCTGCTTCTGCTGCTTTCCTTGCAAAAAGCCAAAAGTCTCTCTCTCTCTCTCTCTCTCTCCCCTTTGAGAACAGACCTGGAGACGATATCCTGTGATCCCAAATAAAGAATGATTGATGCGATCCCAAATAAAGAATGATCGATCAGCAGGAAAATGGGGTGGGGAATTTTCCTGCAGACTTTTTTGGGGATTTTCCCAGGGTTTCTGGTCCACGGGATTTAAAATTATGAGTTTGGTGGTCCCTGAGGTCCAAAAAGTTGATGACCCCTGCTATAGAGGAAATAATGACTTCAGCAACACTCATATGGGTTAAAAATGTCAGGAGTGGTATCAAAGGAATATTTGTTCAGTTTTACAGTGTATATGTTGACATCTCCACAAAAACTGTGAACTCTAATTAATAATGAAATAATCCATACAGTATATGCAGTGGTGGTATTCAAATTTTTTTACTACTGGTTCTGTGGGCGTAACTTGGTGGGAAGAATACTATAAAATCTCCAGTCAGAAGTGGTATTTGCCAGTTCTCCGAACTACTCAAAATTTCTGCTACCGGTTCTCCAGAACTGGTCAGAACCTGCTGAATACCACCTCTGAGTATATGGTTTAACATAAGTTGTTGCTAAAACACTAAGTTAATTTATATAATAATACAAGTATTTTTATTACCAATGTAAGTGTACTCACAAATATTCCTTTATTTCACTAGATATTATTCTGTCTTGTCTTCTCCAGATCTGAACCTCTTCACATTAATTTCTGCAGAATCTTGTGCCATAAACATGAATGTTAATAAATTGGATTTTTTTTTACCCTGGATCATCCCTTCAAGTCTTCTCACACTGCTAGCTCAGATTCTTACAATCTTTCATTCTTCAACATCATCTAATTTTTCAATTCAAATTTAAAAGAAGTATTAGAAAGTGTCAGATTTATGCCTATAATACAATTTTTAACAGTAGAATTTCCATTGGATTCATTATGTGTCCTAACTTTTTTCAGAATCTTCCCAGTGTCCTGTAACTCAATTTTAAAAAATCCCTGATACAAGTAGTTCTTAATACATGACCACAATTGAGCCCAAAATTTCTGTTGCTAAGGAAGGCAGTTGTTAAGTGAACTTTGCCCCATTTTATGATCTTTCTTACTACAATTGTTAAGTGAATCAGTTGCCAAGAGTCTGAATCTTGATCACAAGACCATGGGATGCTGCAACAGTCGTAAGTGTGAAAAACAGTCATAAGTCATTTTTTTCAATCCCATTGTAACTTTGAATGATCTAAGCTAGAACAGATTATGTGATCTAACCACAAAGCAACAACTTTTTTCTTCTTTTTTAATTACTAAGAAACGGAAAAAATCCCCAATGCTGATTCACAAAAGATTATACATGATACAATTCATACAATTCATACTATGGATGATTCATTATGTATCATTGACATTCAAGAGGGAAAATATTTTTCCCAATACAAAATTATTCACAGTTTAACTTTGCTATGTTTCCTGAGCAAAAAGATTGGAAAGTAGGCTGAGGAATAGAGAGGTAAAAAGCAACTTTAAAAAGATCTGATAAGAAGAGATCCTTGTTCAAATGTGTTTCTAGATTTCATATTTTTATTAGCTTTACAGATTTTATAGTTAAATTAATTTTTTTCAAACATAAACATTTATGAAAGATATCCTTACCATATTCCAAGTAGCTGGACTTCATCATTACAATAAACTACTTTGAAAGAATGATGGTAGCATTTACCATCAAATTGACTATTATAAATTCGTGATCTTTCAGTTGATAGAGAACACATTGGTTATATTTTTTCAATATATGCCAGTTGCTGGTGTCCAACAGAACTTGCCCTTATATTCTATTTGTTTTCAGAAGCTTACATAAGAAAAAAAATTGGCTTTTGTTATTATCTAATAAAGTCTATGGAGAAGTATGCTAACAAGACAAACTTAAGTATGATTACTGTCTTGACTAAGAGAGACGTTTAAATGATATATTAAATCGTTCTATTTAGTTAAAGTGATCATGCATGCTCACTTCTGCTCCTGTTCAAAGAATTATAAACATACAAAAAAGAGAAATGGAACAAAGCATTAATCCACTCTAATTCTCTCTATTTTTTTTAATGTAAATGCAAGAACACTTTCTTCTTAGCTCCAATTTTTGTGGCTCCTTAACTATTGATAGATTTTCAGGGGTTGAGAATGTCATCCAGGCAAAGCAGACACCTTTTCCAATTAGTACTACCAGAGATAAAAGGCAGCTAATAACCATGATTTCAAATTCTGATTAGTACTAAGACCTACTCCCAGATGAGTTTGTGTAAAATAAACAACTTCAGTCTATATTCAGGCTTTATTGTTGTTAGAACAGTGTTGTTAGCAATTGGTTGTGCTGCTTGATTCCATCTTTTAAACAAAAGTGCATTTGACATAAATCTATAAGGTCAGCATTATGTAGTTGATGCAATAACATGTTCTTTATGGCTTGTCTGATTAGATGAGCAGTTAGCAAGCAATGTGAGTTCATGGCATGATTAAGACAGCCTCAGACAACCCACAATTTTGTTGTAAAGAGTGCATATTCCCTCAGCTAATGTAATATGGATAAAAGAAAGCCAATGTAGCAAAAACCAATACCATGCTACATAAAATCAGATGCTGTGCCATGCACATGCCCACTTCTAAAGCGGAAACTAACTCTTGCTTCTGAGACATCCTTCAACAGTTCCAATAGCCAAAGGAGAATTCTCTGCATGCTCTACACATATACACCTTTCTGATACTTCCAGTTAGCTAAAAGGAAGAGATTTTTGTGGGACACCAGAGTCTCTTGCTGGTACAGGATTAGAACTGAAAGAAAGCCAGAGAGTAGACTATTTTTTTCACTAAAATCCTTAGAAACTGCTTTGCAATAAAGTTTCTAAAGTTCTGAAAATTCTAAAAGATGCTGAGAAAGTTATAACAAGGATACCATATCTGGCCTGGGCACTCTATGTAGCAGCAAAGAAGTAGTGGGCTCCTTTCATCTCTTTTCTCTGCCATCTTGTGGTTGTCTAAATTTTTTGAGCCAGCTATGGCACTCTTGGATATATGAATCAAAATGTAATTTTAAAGGAACTAACTCAGAAATCAGAATATGCAAGTATAAGAAATCAGAATATGCAAGTATAAGAAATCATAAACATCAAGATATTAATCTTTTCATCAACCTTTATTCATAACATCACAATTATATGGAATTGATCCAGTATCATTATGTAGCCCACAGACATTTTCACTGGTTCTAATAAAATTCTTCTTGGATTAATTGCATGCAATAAAATATGAAATGGAAAATGTTGTTAATGCAATGAATGAAAATGCAAAATTGCATTTGGCTCAAATCTGGCTTAATTACATTCTCGTTTATTTCCTGTAAGGGGGAAGCAAGTAGAAATATACTTCTATAGTGTTTTATTTAATGATATCATTGGGAAAAAATAGTAGAATATTCCAATAAAAGGTGTATCAATAATGATCATAATAAAACAGTGTTCTTCTATACAGGTTGTCCTTGACTTATGATCACAATTGAACCCAAAATTTCTGTTGCTAAACAAGACAGTTGATAAGTGAGTTTTGCCCTATTTTGCAAGTTTTCTTGCCATGGTTGTTAAGTTAGTAACATGATTGTAAAAAGAATCTGACTTTCCGATTGATTTTGCATAGAAATAGAAAGCAGCACCTTATAAGCCATTTGGCAGAGTTAATTAATGAATTCTGCAGTGCATTGATTTCTTTTTTGAAAAAAATTTTTTTGAGTGTGGGGGCCTAAGTGTAGTTCCTATTCATAATATTTGAAAACATTTATATATTGGCCCAGGGTCATGTGGCAGTTAAACAGGGGCCCCAGATAGTCAAGTTAAAGCAAGCAGAACTACTCCATGAATAGGCCAAATCAGTTCTTTTATTGTTGACACTTGTTTACAAGAATATTGCCAGGCTGACTACCTACCCTTGGGAAACAGCAGATATAGTCTATGGGTTTGATCTCAGATGTTTCCTTCCCCAAAACAATTCCATGCTGGAATGTCTCTTTACTCCCCCTAAAGGACCTCCGTCTCTTTTAGTGACTCCACCATACATATTCAGAAGACATGTTTTAAATTAATCCAAAAAGCAACCTAACTCCATCTTGAAGTGAATCTAACAGTCATGATTTGGAGTCCCCAGCAATACGGTTTGAGATCACTATTCTTGGCTGCCAAATGGTTACAGGAATCAACAAACTAAAGCAGACGCACTGAGAAAAGAAAAATAGGATTTTCCATTTTCTTCCAGTATCCCCCAAAAAGCTCTGAATATACGTATCCATTCACAGCCTCTATCCCATCCCTACCTGGTAACAGATGCAGCCCTCAAGTCAAAAGATTTGCCCATATTGCTTTATTTAACACATCTGTATATGGCTGAACATCTGTAATAAACTTTTGTCTTCCAAAACTATCCACACAGAGCTATCTTTATCAAATGTTTTCAAAGATAGTAAATATTCTTTCTTAAATCTCTAAGAAACCTTCCAGGGATGAGCAAGATACAAATCACACATTTAAAGAGTATCTGTGAGACCAGGTTATTGCACATTGGGATGAGTATTATTCACTTACTTGCGTGGTTTTTTTTTTTTCTAATTTTAGTCGGTGTTACTTTAACACTACTTAAAAGTACTTTAACGCTATATTTTCAAGATTTGTGTTCTCTTCAAAGAATTTTCACTCTTTTGTCTGCTAAAATTTCACCATAGTTGCAATAATGTCAAGTTACAATATTTACACCCATTTTTTCAGCACTGTGAAAAAATGCTGAATCGACATGATAGTATATAACTTCCTTGTGGAAGCTCACTAATAGCCCTAATTAATAAATTTATTAATTAATTAATAATTAAATTAATTAATTAGTAATTAATAAATTTACTAATTAGTAAATAGGAAGTTGGTCATGCTTCAAGACCCATCATTTTTATTTAGAAAAGCACCTCTGAGCTCAACAAAGATCAGAAAAACAATATTTTAAAATGATTACACCCCAAGTTTCTTTGTACATTGAGAGAAAATAAACATAAAGTAAACTGCAGTCATTCCAAAGGCATGTAATAGGAGGAGTAAGGCATAGTAAGGAGGATTCTCATTAATTTTGCGCAGAGGTTGTATTTGATCAATTTACTACAATGACCATTGTGAGAATGCTCACATTATGGTTTCAAAATGTCTCTGAAATTTGCAATTTCCAAAGGTGTCAGATTTCTCATTAGGGATGGCAATAACTATAAATCTACCAGGAGCTCAATTCTTTATTGTATAATTGCAGGAGAAGTAGTGACAGAACCTGGTGCAGAGTCAAAAGAGGAATCAGCCTAGAATCTCTATGTAGCCATAAATGGATAAGGTCCAAACCCCTCTTGAATTTCATTGACCTTATCTATAACATGAAAATAGTGCTAATTGTTAACTGAGTAGATCAGGGGTATCAAACTCACATTATCACAGCTGCGTCATATGACATATCGGGACTTTTCCACCCTTTGCTAAACCAGGTGTGGGCATGGCCAGCGTGTGATTCATCTGGCCTGCAGGCCAGGAGTTTGACAGTCCTGGAGTAGATTCTTGTGCATAGGCATGATTTTAATTGGAACTTCAGATATGGTCCTGGTCTTTTGCACCTGACAATAATAGCAGAATATTTGCAGATTTAGTGGAGATCAATAAATTGCTTTATTGCAGACAAGAAATGTCATATATAGACAGAAGATCTAGCTACTGAAGAACACAAAAATTAACTTTCTATAGATTAGCCTAGGTGTTTAAGTCATAAGCATTTTTCTTCTACTCATTCAAGTCAACAAACTTTCGTGATTATTTTCCTGCCTTGAGAGTCAAATAGCTGACTTTGAAGGAAACAATGGCAGGCTGAAGACAACCGTGACAGAATGAGGTGCCAGCCTACAGATCAGTGCCTTGAAATTCATCTTCAGATAAAGGGGAAGATCTGGGATCACCCATAACTACTTCATGCAAATGTTCCCCATAAGGAGACCATTGAAGAGCAGTCTCCAGTAGATTTAATAGCTTTACATGTATGTTTCAACCTAAGAGGCTTTTTTCCCATAAGTCAATAGTCTAAAATTACCTAACTGTGTTACTGAGAATAGTAGGCTGTAAGAATGAAATAGCCTTTTGTATTTTTAATCTGCTAAAGCAGATAGGGGATAGTTCAAATAACTCTTGCAAAAAAAGGAAAGATTTTAAAAGGCCACATCATAACTACAAAAAAATAGTAAGTAATATTACTATAATTTGGCGTTTGAAAATGTTGGTAGCTGTTGTTGGGGTATTCATCCCCTAAATGTGTTCAAAGTAATGATTTTTCTTGCTTACCTTCTTATCAGTTGCGCTTTCTTGTTACCATTTAAATTTTGGAATAATAAGGGAAGTCAAATATAAGAAATGCCTTTAGAAAAAAAGGTTTATCTAGATACCTGATCTGGCTACCAAAATCTGGTCCCCAACTAAGTGGCAGTAAAGAGCTACTGAACATTTTTGCAATCCACATCTAATAGCTAATTTATGAAATGAACATTTACTGAAGGATTGTAAAGATTATTTAATGGATATGTTGTCCTGGACATAGTCAGATGCAAGGGTCTCTTTGTAAAATTAGGCTGTAGGAATCAGTTGGACTTGCTGCTCATCTATCTTCTTGCAGCATAGCAGTGGTCCTGCCCATAACCTGTGTGTGAGTTGCTGGTAGTTTTCCCAGATTCATGTTGTTAGCAGACTTACCCAGAGTTGGAGACTGACTGCGAGTTCATGCACTTGAGCCAGCTTATTGATGCCCTTTTTGTGAGAGCAAAAGTCACACATAGGGTCTGATGTTTGTCTCAGGGTGGGGGCACAGTGATCTGGGGTTGAAGGACATTATAGTCCTTTGCCATGGATAGATCACTCCCTTGTGGGTCTAGAGTTCTTTGTTGATGCCCCAAGGCAGGGAGACTGGGCTTATTCAATCAGTCTATCCCAGGTCATTGATAGACCCAGTAGGATTCAGAGAGCTTGGAGTTGCTTCTAAGGCTCTGGTACATGGTTCAGTGAAACCTTAGTCACAGTTTGGAATGAACACATGACAAGACACTTAAATTGAAATATGCCTGTGTGAATTCTTTATGACCATAAATCCCATAGGGCACCTGTTTACAAAGGAGCTCCAGCAGATATTGCAATAAAATGAAATAGGAAGCCATTTAGGCACAGATAAGAGACTTTATTAGGTCCTATCGTGCGGTGGTAAGAGCAGTGAAACACTCTTCTCTGACTTTATTGTAACCATTGATAGCCAACCAGCAACCTTGTTTCAGGTAATCAGGGCCCTCTTGGGTAAAGGGGAGCCAGGTGAACCCTTGAGGATCACTGTGAGGACTATACTAGGTATCTGAGAGAAAATTATTTGACTTTGTTTTGTGTTAGACTATAGCTGAGAAGATTGAATAGAAATAATTGAGGCATTTCCTAGTATGGATATCTGGGAAGAGTTCAAGTCAGTAAATTCCAAAGAAGTAGACAGACCTTTTATTGCTCTGAGCTCTGCCGCTTAGTTGGTCAAGAACCCCCAGGAGGTAGCATTTGATTGGGATCCAAGCAATGATAAATGCCAACTTATGAAAGTAGATAGTCCTGCATTGTAGAGGGTATAGGAAATGGGCTTGAAGGAAAGGATGAAGAGCCACTACCAAAGCAGTTACTTTTCTCTGTCTTATTCCTGCATCACTGTTAAGGCATCTAGCTGTCTTTAAGTTCTCCTTAAAGTCATCAGCCTCATTTTCATTGGGCACCATAACATTATTAAGAATGATTATATTTTTATGTGTAAATTAAATTTTTCCTTAACTTGAACAAATACATGACATCATAGAGTCCAAGCAACTTGATAATAACATAACTAAATTCATCTTTTCGCCCAAATAAAGCAATTATTATCCTGAATTATCAAAACAGTCAAATCCAATCAAGGAAACTGTAATATGTGATTGAAATTTAAAAACACTGATCTATACTCTATGTTTTTATGTAGTTCATATTCTTAAAGTCATTTGAAATCTGATCACTGATGACGTCCTTCTAAAAAGTGTTTATTTAAAACAGCAAAAAAGCAAATCCAATTTCATATGAAAGCCTGACAATTTGTCACTTCGTGGTAAGAAGAAGAATACAAATACAACTCTCTGGATCTGGTCAGATAGATAAATTTATGAATTTTTCACAAATCTTGATTAGGATAACCATGTGATTTTTACTTCAGCTGTTACAATAGCCGCCCCTTCTTGATATTTCTTTTTCATGCTAAACATAATAAATCTTCCACAATGCATTCTAATTGTCGTCATCATCATGAGACTGTAACTAATCAGTTCTGTGCTTTCTTGTCCATTAACCAAAACCCCAAAGTATCATAAAAACTCAAATGCCTCTGCAAACTGAAGATACAGAAAGTCCATTTTATAGAGTGAGATATTTAAGTCAAATCTGTTCTGCCTCTCCTTCTTAAATAAACTGCAGCATTCCAAAATTGCAGAACCAAATCTGATAAACCAGTTGGTCAATCCAACTCAATATTTGAAAAGGTATTACTTAAATGCAATTGTCTTTCATGGCTTGCCTGAAAAGTAGTAGAACAATTTGCTCTTTTCCAGCCACCCTCATTGGTTAAGTGTAAATATGCCTTGCTTTCACCATAGTGATTATTGGAAAGTGTTTCTTTATCACCTGCTTTTTTTAGCACCCAAGATGCTGGCCGCATATTCATTTGAAGTGGTTTTTCCACTCTTCAACAGCCTCCATTAGAATGGCTTGCTCATTCTTAGAGGTAGGAGTTCAAAATGTGATTCCCCACTTGCTACCCTGGTGTTCAGTTCTCTCAAATTCAGGCAAATCTAAATAGACACAGATTTTTACACCTCTTCATGCATCTTAATTCCATGTAACACTTAGCTAGTAACAAGAATGAAAAGTCCATTTGCATAAAAGGCATTTTGTTTCTTTGCATATGGTGTAACATTAGCAGCCAGCATATGTCTCTATCACTATAAACAAAGCAGTTACATACAGAACAGACACTGAATAAAGAATACTTATTTTCAAGATGTTACTTCATTCTTGTTTGAGTAAAGAATGTCTAAAAATGAGGCTTTAAAAAAGGCTAAAAAGGGAAGAGATACTAAATATGACGTTGACAATGCTTATTATGAACATTCAATTATCTGAAGTTTAATTCTAGAATATAGTACTGCAACCTTAGATCTAACAAATAAGAGAGATGAAATTTGGAGTCCCTTGATTTAGGTGTCCAGCTCATAAGAGGCAAATAAAATAAATTGTATATTTTTAAATTATTTTCTTCTGCATTATTATTTTATATAATTTTTAATGATGCTTAGAATATCATCTTAGATTAGAATGAGATTTTTTTAATGATGAGAGAATTTGATGAACAGATAGATTTATTTACTTTCCAGCCAGTTAGGCAATTAAAATCAGTTTTATTCCAGTTTAAGTGCAGATTGTCCTTGATTTACAACCATTAATTTAGCAATTGTTCAAAGCTACAACCGCCCTGAAAAAAATGACAGATGACTAGTACTTGCACTTATCACCATTCACAGCATCTCCATGGGCATGTGATCAAAATATGGACATCAGGCAACCAGCATGTATTTACAATAGTTACAGCATTCTGGATTTATCTGATTGCATTTAGATCTTCCCAGCCAGCTTCTGTCAAGTAAAGTCAATGGGGGAAGCCAGATTCATTTAATGATCTCATGACTTACTTAGCTGCAGTGATTCATTTAACAATCATGGCAAAAAGGTTGTAAATTCAGGTACAATTCACTTAACAACAACCTTGTTTAGCAATGGGTAGTCAAGGACTACCTGTAAAGTCTTCCCTTCTGAGACAATTTTTGCTAACATGCATCATGATGATGTGGTTGATGACAAAGTCAGGGGTTGGGATTTGCTCAATTTTTACTGGTTATGTTAAGGTCCTCCAAACATGTCCACTCTCTACATGGGGCTCCCTATGGGGAGCACCCGGAGACTCCAACTGGTGCAAAATGCGGCCGCGCGGGTGATCATGGGGGCATCGCATAGCTCCCATGTGACGCCTCTCCTGCGCGAGCTGCATTGGTTGCCGGTGGCTTTCCGGGCTCGCTTTAAGGTTCTAGTTTTGACCTTTAAAGCGATTCATGGCATTGGGCCAGGCTACCT
Organism: Bungarus multicinctus; assembly: GCA_023653725.1. Classification (NCBI taxonomy): domain Eukaryota; kingdom Metazoa; phylum Chordata; class Lepidosauria; order Squamata; family Elapidae; genus Bungarus; species Bungarus multicinctus. The sequence continues at coordinate 37,930,086 of CM042849.1, forward strand.
GCAGGACCGCGTTCTGCCGGTGATCTCCAGCAGACCAGTGCGTTCCCACAGAGAGGGCCTTCTCCGGGTGCCGTCGGCCTCTATGTGTCGTCTGGCGGCCCCCAGGAGTAGGGCCTTCTCTGTGCGGGCCCCTGCCCTCTGGAATAGTCTGCCACCAGAGATACGTACCAGAACGGACCTGAGAACCTTCAGGCGTGTGTTAAAAACCTGGCTCTTCGAGCAGGCTGGCCTGGGCTGACATGAGATTTTAATCTTGTCTCCTTTTAATTTGGATTTTAAATTTAGGGTTTTTAACTATATTAAGGGGGAGGGTTGATTTGTTAATTTTAACAGCCTAAACTATTTAATCTTATTTTAACTTTTGTATATGTCTTGGGGTAGATCTGGCTGTGCACCGCCCTGAGTCCTTCGGGAGAAGGGCGGTATATAAATGTTAAATAAATAAATAAATAAATAAATAAATAAATTTGCTGGCTGCTGCTCTCTATGGCCATGTTGGTTTGGATTGTGAAGAGATTGGACTACTGGTTTCTACTGAGACTTACCCATGTAAAACCTAATAAGTGCTTCCAAAAGTAATTGTCAGGTGTTATGTGAGCCTCTTATATACCTGGACTTAGCACTGTTTGAAAGTGAACTAGATTTGTATTTAAAAATCAGAATTAGCAACACAGAGTCAGTCTGTGTTTGTGTAACGTAAGATTAGTCCTTTCTAAAAAAAGAAAACTATTTTGTAAATAATGAGTACTTTACAGTTTTTTTACTGGTTCTGCTGGGAAGGTACTGTTACTGTTTTTTATTACTTTGAAGAGAGGTTATCCCTATGCCATATTGCTTACTTCTGGGTGTTGTAAGATATAGCTACTTACTATGATCACATGCTACAGTCACTGTCATTTCTTTTCAGCACAAGCCAAGAACAGAGCTTACTATTACTCTCTCTTGTACTTTACCACAACCCTCTCTTCCATACCTGTGATTTGTTGGTTGAGCTATTTTTGGACATGGGTTTAACACCCTTTCTGAAGAGTGCTAGTTGTATGTTTAAATATTGTTTGATTGCCACATAACAGGCATAGGGCAAGGCAGTAAGTTTGGCAGATGGCTAGTGCACCTGTTCTAAGCACCTGCCTACATTTGTTCATTCTTGTATCAACCTATATTAAGGAAGGTAGTCCAGTGATTGTCAAAAAGTGCTTCACTGGAAGAGAAACAAAGTCAGAGGAATCCACTGCTCATTTTCCTTAGATTGTCTCACATTCAAAACAAAGGCAGCTTCATTCATTGGTCTAGTTCCCTAGGCAGAAATATAATCAGCCATAAGGGCAGTCCAATGAGTGCCAACTTGTTTTATTGCCAGCTCATTATGGAGAGTAGCACTTTAAAGTGACAGTCTAAATGTATTCTCTGTTTGAAGTAGTGTTTAACTGTTCATATAAGAACAGTTTTCCTCTATTTTATTTTTGAAATTTTTATATATTATTTAAAACTAGAAAACTCTTATACGCTGTAGTAGATCCCCCCTGCTTTAACACTGAATTGCTCTGGCTTTTGAGATGTTGATTCACTTTACCTGTCAAAGTTAAAAGACTCCTTGTCTATTTCAAAGACTAAATACTATTCCTTCTCTGAATTGCTGTTTAGAAGGAGGGATAATTCCTGCGCAGTGTTTAAGTTACAGCACAATTCCAAAACATTAACAATGTGCATAACAACTGCAATGTTACCAGTACAGCAACCACCAGGAAAATAATACAATTGGAACCAGAGCCAGATTTTTGTTTGTTTGTTGAATGCTATTTTATGCATCCTATCTGAAGAATTCATGAAGTAAAAGGGAGAGAAGAGTTAGCAAGAGGCAGATACTCTCTTGGAGATATCTTAACCTTTTATTTCCTGAACTTACATTAAACTATGAAAAATATATAATATATTGGTGTTTGAATTATTGACAGATCCGTGGAATTTGGCTATATGATAATGTTAAAATTAGGTCCATAAATGATTTAATGATATAATTTTATAATTTAAAAAAACCATGAAACCAAAATTACATTTTGTATGCCAGTTGCAAGCATTCATATCTTATGCTATCATTTATAAGTTTATCACCTCACATTTGGACTACTGTAACTAACTCTATTTAGGGCTGCCTTTGATAACTATTCAGAAGTTTCAGCTGGTTCAGCACATGGCAAATCACATAGTTATGAAAATATTAAGATTCACTCATCTAACACACTAAAGGAGTTACTTTGGCTGCCAATTAGTTTCTGAGCACAAGACAAAAAGCTGGTTGTCATATTTAATACTTTACATGGCTCAGGGCCTCAAGACCATCTTTTCCAGGTTGAATCTTGGTGTTCTTAGCTACTCCTTTCCTTTGGCACAGCTAACCCTGTGAGGGAAGAATGGCTGTCATTTTTATGACTGTCTAGAAATATAATGTGACTTTTGTGGAAAGGATTTGGTAATTAGCAGCTAAGAAAGATCCACATCATTATTGCCAGTAATTGCTTTCAGATTTTTTAAAAAAATTACATTGATTTTTATATTGTTTCACTCTGCATTCTCTCTTTTAAACAACATTGCCTGAACACTAAGGCTAACATCAGCTCAAGGAATAATATTATCAGGAAATTTATAAACTACATGTGGGGAGTTCAACCATCTACATTAAGCACATCAGCTTTGGTCCTGAGCGTCTCTGCAGCAGAGTATGCTGCTTCAGTGTTGGGCACTTCGGCACATGCAAAACAAGTTGATATCACCATCAATGAAGCAGTATACTTACTGATAAGTTGTCTCAAACCAACACCAATTGAGAAAATATATCTTCTCACTGGCATTGTTCCATCTAAGATCAGCAGAGAAGTAGCAGCAGATGCTGAGAGAACTAAGCAAAAGAATGATCTTCAACATCTTCTGAACGGACATAAGCCCCAACCTCACCAATTCGATCTATGAACAGCTTTATAGCAAGAACAAATATTCTTGACAATACACAAGATCAAAATCAAATTAAAAGATGGAGGAAGGAAACCATCGAGCAAGGAATAACATTAAAGGAGGATATAGCTGAAGGATCTGACCTTTATACTACCTGGAGGACCTGAATAGGTTGAAAGTTAGAGTGCTTAAATGTAAAAGCAATATGCTCAAGTGGATAGCAGATAACAACACACTATCTGAATGTGGAGAGACATGGAATCCTGTCCATCTGCTGGTATGTCAGCTACTACAAGAAATATGTACCAATAATGACTTATTTTTGGCAAAGCCAGAAAGGTGGATTTCTGGCAGTTTAAAGATTGATCTAGCCACGGAAGAAGAATCTATATACTTTCCAGTGCCTTTAGAGCAGTGGTCGCCAATCAGTAGGCCGCGGCCCACTGGTGGTCCGTGAGAAAATTTTGATTGGCAACGTGCTGAAGACCAGATGGCTGGCAGGGAGACGGACCAATCCTGCAGTCTCCCTAGCAAACCTATATCGTGGCTGCTGCCTCCTGCCTCAGCCCATCAAGGAGGCCGAGTAGCAGCGGGAAGAGCATGGACCTCCTGAGCTGCAGGAAACTGTTGCCAGCGATGCCCTCGGGTGAAGATGTTGTGAGGGGGAGGATTGACCCACTTTTCCTCCTTGCCAGAAGCGCTCACATGCCCAGCATGAAGAAGGAGGTTTGTCAGATGCCAGAGGGGCAATGACTGCTTTGCATGTGAGAGCTTCTGGCAAGGAGGAAGAGAAACTTTGGAGGGGAAGGCATTGAGCCTCCCCCTTGCAACATCTTCATCTGAGAGCATCACTGACAGCTGCTCAACCTCCTCGATATGCGGAGGCAGGAGGTAACACCAGTTCTGAGGTTCCTTTTCCCCCACCCCCACCCCCTCACAGGCCAGTGTACACCCAGGAAGGACTTCGATGCTGTGATCTCCTGCGTGTATGAGTCCATCCACCGCCCGTTATCACCCCTGTTGCCCCACTTCCCCACCAGCCATCTGGTCTTCAGCATGTGGCTTGTCAATCTCCAGACATCAGATTCTCACCGCTCAGCACCAGTTCAGAGGTTCCTTTCCCCCCATCTCTACCCCCGGGGACAGAGAGAGGGGGGAGTAAAGAGATAGAGAAAGAGGGAGAAAGAGAAGAGAGAGAAAGAGGGGAGAAGAGAGAGAGAGAAAGGGAGAGAGGGAGAGAGAGAAAGGGAGAAAGAAAGAGAGAAAGAGGGAGAGAAAGAGAGATAAATAGAAAGGGAGAAAGACAGGAAGAGAGAGAAAGAGGGAAAAGGGAGAAAGAGAGGGGGAGGGAAAAAGAGAGAGATGAGAGATCCCAGTGTTTTGTTTTCTCTGGGAAACGGGTCCAAATGACTCTTTGGGTATTTAAGGTTGCAGAAACAGGCAGCCATGCTAAGTGCCTGAAGGACCCCATCCTGTCATTGAGAGTCCAGGCGCTTCAATGAGTGGTGTGCTGGATTTGTATTAGTGGTCCACAGGATTTAAAATTATGAGTTTGGTGGTCCCTGAGATCCAAAAGATTGGTGACCCCTGCTTTAAAGCAGCAGTCAACTGGTGGGCTGCGGCCCTCAGGTGGTCCGTGTCAAAATTTTGGTGGTCCACACCAGAGCACCCCCCAAAACAATTAATCCAGGCAGCGCAGGAACACAAGGCTGCACCGCCCACATGGCCCGCGGGAACTCTCCCTGCCCACTCATTCCTTACCCAGCAAACTTGCCTGCTAAATTGCTAGTTTTCCTCTCCCCCCCCCTCCCCCCACCGATCATTAGCTGTTCTGCTGTGCTGGGTGATTTAGATTAGCTAGAAAGCAGGAAATGATTGCATTTCTTGCTTTCTAGGTAGATATTCGGCTCTGCTTTTAAGCACAGCTGAAGCTCCTTTAGGACTGAAGGTTTTATTATTCAATGCAGATTCATGGCAAGCAAATTTTATGTGACAGACTCAGGTAGCCGATGGCAGATAGATCACTGAATGAGTCTGTGACCAACTCAATCTGACTGCCTGCTTTGCCTGATTTTGGGTAAAAGTTGTTCTTTTTTAATAAAAAAATTCAATATTTACATACATGGTGTGTTGTGAGTTAATTTTGTGAATTTGCTTGCTGGCAAATTTTATGAGTTTGCTTGCAAGCAAATTTTATGTGACAGACTGAGCTAGCCAATGGCAGAGAGATCTCTGAATGAATCTGTGATTCTGTGAGCAATTCAATCTGCCTGCCTGCTTTGCTTGATTTTGGGTAAAAGTTGCTCTTTTTTAATAAAAAAAAATCAATATTTACATACATGGTGTGTTGTGAGTTAATTTTGTGAGTTTGCTTGCAAGCAAATTTTAATGTGACAGACTGAGCTAGTCGATGGCAGATCTCTGAATTCTCTGTGATTCTGGGTAAAAGTTGCTCTTTTTTATAAAAAAATTCAATATTTATATAAATATTTATAATATTTGCATACAAGCCATGCCCAGGCAGTCACATGACCACCAAACCACATCCACAAAGTAGGCCACAGAACCAGTTATTGGTCCCTGGGATTTAAAATTATGAGTTTGGTAGTCCTTCAGGTCTAAAAGGTTGGCGACCCCTGCTTTAAAGTAAGGTGGTTTATAAATCTCATAATCAAATATAATGAAATAAATCTGTCTGCCTTGTGACATCTGATACAGAACACTTGAGAATCTGTCTACCAAGACATTTTGTCAATAAGCCTTCTCGGGAATGGCCTCTCTTCTGTGAAATATGTTGCTCCCAGAAATCCAGACTTAACAGAATAACTGAGTTGGAAGAGACCTTGGAGGTCTTCTAGTCCAAACTCCTGCTCAAGCAGGAAATCATATATCATTTCAGACAAATGGTTGTTCAATTTCTTCTTTAAAACATCCAGCGTTGGAGCATCCACAATTTCTGAAGGCAAGTCATTCCACTGATTAACAGGAAATTCCTCTTTAGTTTTAGGTTGCTTCTCTAATTGATTAGTTTCCATCCAGAGCTGCCAGATTGTTGGGGGCAATATGCTGCCTCTGTAAACCACTGCTGTAAAACACTGTAAAGCACTGTAAAGCAGTATATAAATCTAAGTGCTATTGCTAAATAGAAGCTGTAGTAGAAAGTAAATTAAGCAAAGTTTAGTGGAGAAATCAATGGTTTAGAATGTGCTTCACATTCTAGCCAATGACATTCTTTAACAGTCAAAAGCACTGCTTTTAGAGGGAAGCACAGGTAGTCCTCAGCTTACAACAGTTTGTTTAGTGACCATTTGAAGTTATAATGGCACTGAAAATATTTACTTATGACCATTTTTCACACTTACAACAGTTGCATCATTGTCATAGAACCTAATCAAAATTCAGATGCTTAGCAACAGGTTCATATTTATGACAGCTGCAGGATCCAGGGTTCATGTGATCACCTTTTCTGACCAGCGAAGTCAATGGGGAAACCAGATTCACTTAACAACTGTGTTACTAACTTAACTGCAGTGATTCACTTAACAAGATTGACAAGAAAGGTCATAAAATGGGGCAACATTCACTTAAATGTTTTGCTTAGCAACAGAAATTTTGGGATCAATTATGGTTACAAATCGAGGACTACGTGTAGTATTGAAGTTTGTTAAAATAAATTAATGAACTCAGGTAGATTCTCATCAGACAAATGTAGACCACTGGCTATAGGGATCATTTTTAGGCTAGGCTGTCACCTTCCTTTCCTAAGTCAGGGTTGTTCCCTGTCAGCCTCTGCTGTCAGAATTTCACTAATACTTTAATCTTCATATGCAGAATTGGCTGTCTTCAAATCCCCAATACAGCCACAAGAAATGAAGAGCACTTTTAGTCTACTTTATATTAAATTTCTTTTTATGCTTACCCTCCAGCCAGCTTCAGGAACATTATGAATTACAAAATTGAGGAAATACCACTATGAATTTTTATTCATATTCCTCTATAATTCTGACAGTACACATAATGGAATACATCCGTTCATAAAAAGTAAAATTGTTAAATAGAATATAGTAACTATTGTTAAACCAAAACAGATTTTGCATTTCAGAGGAAAATTTAAAAAAAAACTCTGTGGCTTGTACTCTTTTTATTGTGCGTTTTTTTGTTGCTGTATTATATGCAAACCCAATCACGTAGAAGATTTCCTTTACTCACATCAATATACTATGACAAGCCTTATCTGATGGATTTCTATCTGTCAAGTTATAAGTAGAAGTACAGCAAATGTGACCAAAAACAAAAGTGACAAGGTGCTATTTATCCTGTCTTCTTCAAGTGCTTTGAGGTTTTTCCCCCCTTCCATTCAGTTGTGTATGATTCTTGGAGGCTGCCTGGAAATGTCCCTACAGTTTAATTGGCAAGGTTTTTCAGAAGTGGTTTCCTATTGCTTGCTTGCTAGGGCTGAGAGAAAGTGACTAAAATCCCCTAGCTGGCTTTTTGCCTAAGGCAGGAGTAGAACTCCCATTCTCCCAGTTTCTAGACTGATGCCTTAACCACTATACCAAATTGGGCTCTTTTTGAAAAATTTAAGGGATTTTTTTTCTTTTTCCTTTTAGTCTAAACGATATTATAACCTAAACAAACCATTCCAGGAGATGCATATGTTCAGCTTTCTTCTCAGACACAATTTTTTAACAGAGAACGCAGGAAATGCCTACAGCCAAATGACATTGACAAATATCAGCATATACAAAAGGGATCCCTGGGCAAGTAATACCAGCCAAGCCTTACAAGCAATGCCAAATTTCTGAACCAGCACTCCTCTGTTGCACCCTGCCTTTCAGATAGCCTATTGAAGAATAACAAACTAACAAAAATGCTTCCTTCTGGGTTGTAGTAAACCTCGAGAGTCCTCTTGACCTAAGGCCCTAAGAATGACCTTCTCAAGTTAGGAATTGCATGATAAACTCAGCTTGGCATGACACGTAGGCAAATAGTTACAGAAACTAGCTGACTACAAAATATCTTGTTAATAGATAATCACTCTATCTTAGCACACAACAGTGGTCGCATCCTGCCATGGCGCCATTAGAATTATACTTCCTTGCTCCTCTTCACATATGTCTCACTCCCCCCGCCCTGATAAAACTGCAAAATAAAAGAGGGTGGTGCGTTGCAATTGGGGGATTTCTTCATCTACCCCGGGCACAACGTGCTCTCTCACCTTGAGAAACTATGGTGTCTGTGTCAATTATTGATTCTAGTACTTAAGTACTCACCCTCGCGAGGGTCCCTCTAAATTTCACCCCTGCGGGGGCTCTACGGGCTGATCAGAGAACCTAAGGACAACGAGCAAACCGCGACAACGCGACAACTGGGGGCTCATCCGGGATCTCTCCCTTCTTCAGCTCCACGGCGTGACTTCTGTCTAGAGGTGCGCTGCCTTCACTCCCGTTGCTACGCACCTGGCAAAGGCTCTGTACAATCGTAAGTAATGGGCTCCTCACTCTCCAAAGTTTCGTCAGTTCATAGGGACGAACTTTACCACTTAGTGAAGAAGGCTAATTGTCTGCAGAAAATTAACGGCACCACTGTATATACCTTGTCTAGAAAATCTATCACCTCCTTCTTGCTTTATGTGGACCAGCACTGTCTTGCTTATCCGGCTGAGGGCACGCTGCATCGCACTTCGTGGGAACGCTTGGGAAAATATCTGTATGATGTCCCCAGAGCTCCACCGGACATTCTTATATCCTGGCGTGCGATAATGGCTGCGCTCAATACTATCTACCCCTCCACCACTCTCCCCGAGTCTTTATCTCTTGCCTCTAAAACTGTTAAGCCTCCTGCTGTTCACTTTGATTCTTCTCCCCCACCTTACCAATCTGTTGCCTCTTCGGATAATATTCCTCAGCTTGCCTCTGCCCCTCCTTTTCACTCTGACACTCCGCACAATCGTCTGCAGCCCTCCTCTCCTCCTGTCTCTCCTATTCCTACTGATTCTCCGTCCCCACATCCATTGGGGGGAAATATTACTGCTATCCTGGCTTCTCCTTCCTTCACCTTAGAATCTTGTGATATACCTTCTGCTTACCCTATGACTCTTGTTCCGGGAGCCCCTGGCGCTCACGTTCATGCCAACATAGAGCTAAGACTGTTGAAAAATTTAAAAGAGGCTGTAAATATGTATGGACTGCAATCCACTTACACTCGTGGCATGCTTGATTCTCTCGTGTCTGCTAACACTGTAATGCTGTTATATGATTGGAAGACGTTGTTTTCTATGCTTATGACTCCTGCCCAGTATGTTGTTTGGCAGTCTGAATATGAAAAATTAGTAGATGCTGAAATAAGACGAGGCCGCCCTAATCTGGTCATTGCTGATCACTTAAAGGGAACCGGATTATACTCCACCCTGATTCAGCAACAAACTTGCCCTCTCCGTGCCTTTGCAATCATTCATCTTTGTGCGATGAATGCCCTGAAACGTGTGGATGACTCAGACTCTAAATCCACACACACCTTTTTGAAGGTAGTGCAGGAGGTTGACGAATCTTACTCTTCATTCGTTAACCGTTTGCAAACCGCTCTGGAACGCCTCGTGGCCAGTCTCGGGGTACTGCACCCTATGCTGCCAAGCCAAAAACTGTTTGCCCTCGTTGCAGAAAAGGTTTTCATTGGGCTTCCCAATGTCGTTCTAACCCTCCTCCTGCTCAGCAATCGGAAAACTAGGCATGGGGTCTTCAGCTAACCCCGCTACAAAGGCTGAAACTTCTCTTTCCTCTTCTCTTTCCTTTTTACAACCTACTTCTTTCCCTGTACAGCTGACAGAGGACATCGTTTATGATGATCCTGGTTCGGTCTTCACTCTCCCTCTTTCTATCACTGTTCTGAAGCCACTTCCGCCTTCCTTGCCTGTTTTGCTCATACCTAACTCCTCCCTTACCATTGAAGGCGTAGTCGCTGCACCCTTTTTGTACGACTCCTCTTCTCTGAAAAATCTCTCTCTCGCTGCCATTGGCGACCGGTGCTTTTCCCTGAAAGCGGGAACGATTGTGGCTACTCTCATTCTTTTTCCCTCTCCTGAACCCCCTTCTTTGTTTGCTCTACAGCAATCTGTTCAAGCCTCCAAACCTATGTTAACCATATTGCTGAATGGCCAATCTTTTGCTGGCCTGATTGACACCGGAGCTGACATCTCTGTCATTCAATCCTCTGAGTGGCCATCCTCTTGGCCCCTTGCTGAAACAACTTCAGTACAAGGCATCGGTGGAGCGCAGGCAGCAAAGGTTAGCTCACTTTGGCTTACTGCCTCTACGCCTCATTCTTCTGTGACTGCTTATCTTAAACCCTTTGTCCTTCCATTACATTGCAATTTGTGGGGCCGTGACCTGCTATCTCAACTCCACACTTCTCTCTACATACCTTGAATTATGGCTATTTCTCCTCTTTTTCTCACTCTTAAATCAAATATTCCTGTTTGGATTGATCAATGGCCTCTTACAAAAGAAAAATTAAACGCACTTCACACTCTCGTTCAACAACAATTGGCAGAAGGTCATATTGAACCATCTACCAGCCCATATAACACACCAGTGTTTGTAATTAAAAAGAAAAGTGGCAAATGGCGCCTCCTACAGGATCTCCGTGTTCTGAACGCTATATTGCAACCTATGGGCCCATTGCAATGCGGCCTTCCAAATCCAAATTTAATTCCTGTAACATTTGATCTCATAATCATTGACCTCAAAGATTGTTTTTTCTCCATCCCGCTGATACCAGAGGACAGGATACTATTTGCCTTCACCGTTCCTGAGTTTAATAATTCTAAACCTACAGCTAGATATCAATGGAAAGTTCTTCCCCAAGGAATGCTCAATTCTCCTACGATGTGTCAATATTTTGTAAATAAAGCTTTACAACCCTATCGGGACAAATTTCCTGAATTTTTAGTGTATCATTACATGGATGACATCCTGATTGCAGCTGATGGTCCTAAAGGTACAGTATGTAAAACTTTTCCATGTCTTCTCTCTCTCCTTGCTCTTGCAGGACTGCATGTAGCACCAGAAAAGGTGCAGTCTCATTATCCGTTACAATATTTAGGACACAAGGTTTTAGCCTCCACAGCTTCACCTCACCTTCCTGTTCTCACACTCCCTCAACCTGCAACCTTGGTTCAGTTACAGCAATGCCTGGGCACGCTCAATTGGGCACGCCCATATCTTTCCATTTCAACTCATACTCTCTCGCCATTATTTCAAGCATTGGTCGGCCTTAAGCATCCAGCAGATCTCATTTGGCTGAATGAGCAACAGCTTAATGCTCTTAAAGAAATCAACAGCGCCTTGCATACCCATTGGGTGGACCGCTCATTACACAATCATGCACTCTCATTGGCGCTTCTTCCCACACCCACACTCCTTACAGCAATCATCGTTCAAATCTCGACTTCAAAGAAGCTACACATTTTAGAGTGGATTCACCTTCCTCATACCCCAAAAGCATCAATCATCACAAGAGCTGCACAAATGGCTCTTCTTATAGAACGGGGGAGGAAAAGAGCTAGAGCCTTGATGGGTGTGGATATCTGCACGCTTTACACTCCCTGCAGACTAACACAATGGGAACCACTCTTCCAAAATTCTGATGCGTTACAAGATGCGTTGGAAGGGTGGCAAGGGAATGTCTCTTGCCATCTACCACCAGACCCACGCATACAAGTGCTGAAAACAATTCCGCTCACTCTAGAGACTCCTTTAGTACAACAACCAGTGAAAGATTGTCTTATTGTATTCACTGATGGTTCTAAAACCATCGGGGCTTGTGTGTGGCAAACTGACAATCAATGGCATAAAAAACTTACCACACCACAACCTTCTGCTCAACAGGCTGAACTGTCTGCCTTCAATATGGCACTCACACTTTTTCCCAACCAGCCAATTAATGTAATATCTGATAGTCTGTATGTGGCACAATTGGCCTTGAATATATTTGATGCCTACATTTCTCCTGCAACCCCTTCTCCTTTAATGACGCTTTTTTTACAGTTACAAGACCTATTGAAGGAAAGGAAGGAATCTCTGTTTGTGGCCCACATCAGAAGCCATCAGCATCTGCCCGGATTTCTTTCAGAAGGCAATCACATGGCAGATGAGGCCTGCAAGTTGCATTTGTTACCAATCCTGCAGAATAACACCTTAACAGCAGGAGAAAGTCATGATTACTTTCATCAAAATAGAAAGGCTCTGGTGAGACAATTTGGAATTACTCATCAAGAAGCCGCGGCAATTGTTCAACAATGTCCTACATGTAGTCTGCAGGCACGAAGTGTCCCAGAAGGAGTAAATCCTAGAGGCACCGAGGCCTATGACACATGGCAAATGGACGTTACTCAGTATCCATCCTTTGCGCCCTGGAAGTATATTCACGTGTCTGTAGACACTTACTCTGGGTTCATCATGGCCACACTGCAAAGGGGGGAGACTACTAAAAACACTATCAATCATTGCATTCGGACCTTTGTAACACTGGGATGTCCAAAAATTTTAAAAACAGACAATGGTCCTGCATACACGAGCTCCTCTTTCTCGGAGTTCTGTCATCATTGGTCCATTGTACACAAATTTGGAATTCCATTTAATAGCCAAGGCCAAGCTATTGTGGAAAGAACAAATTTAACACTCAAAACGGCCCTTGATCGATACATGGGGAAAAAAGGCGTACGCCCCCCAAACCTCCCAGCGTTACAGAATGTGTTAAATGTATGTTTATATACCTTGAACTTTCTGAATCTTACTGGATCTCCTTCTTCTACGGCTGCTTCTCGTCACTTTACCACACCTCCTGTCCCTCCCTCCAGACCTCTTGTTTATTTCAGGCAACTTCCAGATCCGAAGTGGAAGGGACCTGTGCAACTGATCACTTGGGGCAAAGGATACGCTGCTGTTCAACTTCCTGATCGTGTTCTTTGGGTGCCTGCACGCTGTGTTCGACCTTATCATGGGGAGGCTAAGGACAAGTGTTCCTCTCCTAGCCCTTCTGATTCTGATATCTCCTGTCTTTTCTCAGTTTCGGGCTGATCCTGCTGTTATCTTCGCCCCTCCGTTCACACGCGTTACCTTTACCTTTGAAGACATCTCTCTTTCCGCCTGTAATTATGCCTTTCAACATCAAGGCCGTGCCTTGCGTCCCTCACCTCACGTTTCTCTTCTGTATGGCTACCAACCCTGTCGGGTCTACCTACATGTCTATGTCACTGCGAATACGGTGGGACCTTATTCCTGCTTAGGCTTTCTTGCTTCCCGTCAATCCTTCAATCATACAGTTTATCTCTTTTCCATTTTCTCTGTAACTCGCCCCCCACTACCCTCTATGTTTCTTTCTTGGCTCCTTTTGTCTCAATCTTCTCCTCAATCTTTTTCCCATACCCTGGTGCGCCACTTCTCCTGCTGCCAACCTCCCTGTGATACCACCAGCTGCCTATGGGATGCACCTGGCTCCCATCTCCCTGACCGCTATCCTGGTTCCTGGTCACCGCTCCGCAGACAACGAATTCGTAGACAGCTTCTCGAGTCCTCTCCACATCCTAAATTCAACTCCTTGATTCACACGCACCGTTACAACAATGAGGGAGCACTGCATCTTCGCTCTCAGGCCCTCTCCTGTTACCAGAGGTCTCCAATCAAGAAAAAGGGAATCATCTGGCGCTGGTTTTTCAACAATACCATACATCTACAAGACTCACCCAAATATACCATCAATTATCATTTTAGAGCAACTCATCTTTCAGTAACAGATCTGACCCTCTCAGACTTTGGTCTATACCAATGTGAAATTACAAAAATGGTACGAGGCTTTGCCACTTCTTCTCGGCTGACATTATCCCTACAACAAAAGTTTATCCCCCCCCAACGGAGGACACGAAGTGCACTCACCTCCCAAGATGCCAAACATTGCACCCCCTGCTTGCAAAAAACTCAACAGGGGCAGACCATCAGAACTACATTAATATATCACACTCATTTTATTTGCACCAAACCATCCACGCACACCTGTGTGTGGAATAGCACGACGTATAGTATTTATGAAGATAACAACAAACAAACCTGTTATGACCCCACAGGCCCCACTCATCGCTACAACATCCTCATCACTGTCGGAGCCGGCTCATCGAAAAAGACACTGGTCAATCATGACTTTTATAATCCGAAGGTATCCCAATCGGTCACTTTTGATGCCTGCGAAGCCATGGACTATGGCACAAATGAATGCAGCTCACTTGTCTGGCGACGGACATATTCCAGCAACGAAAAGTACATCTGTGCCAGAACTTCAAATCAACACGACCCCTGTGGCAAAGGCACCTACTGCAATGAATGGAAATGTGTGGACTTTCAATCCAGAGGGCTCACAGTGCGACCCGACACCATACCCAAGAGGGATAACCTTAAAAAACTCTATATCACCCGTCTTAGAGTTCCCGATTCCAACTGTATGCAACATCAGTGCAATCCCATCAATCTCACGTTTCCAGTACCGGAAAATTGGCTTTCCTTCCAAACATGGAAAGGTACTGACAATGACTATGGCTTGGGTATTGATGGGACAGGAACCAACCCTTCAGTAGCCATCAAAATAATAGTAAGCAAAATTTCCATCGACTCAACCAGACACTCCTTATTTCATTCTGTTTATTCGGAATTGGCAAAATTGACTCACCTGACCGTACCACATGAGGTGCGCAACACCTTTGTACACCTTGCAGAGACTATTGCTAAATCATTGCAAGTTAAAAATTGCTTTGTGTGTGAGGGAACTACGATGGGGGAACAATGGCCGTGGCAGGCCCAGGAAATTAACATCACCCATGTCATAACTAATTGGTCCAACTTTGCTACCCTGTTTATTACCTATCTTTATTTCAATGATCAAACGTAGTTTAAATGCTATTGCCGAAGCTAAAGCTGCTGCGCAACTTAATCTCTTAATGCAAAATCATGTATATATGGCAATTCCAACTGAGGAGTGCAAGGCTCCGCTTTTGCACTTATGTTCCGATGACGACTCTGATAACCTGCCCTTGAACGAGGTTGTGCAATCGGATCGGGATGTCCCGGAGGGTATGTCCTTATCCAAGCACTATGATACTCCAAAGGAGAAAGGCTTATATTTTGAATCGGATATCGCGGCACCTTAAAAACAAAGAAAAGAGGACTTGTAGTAAACCTCGAGAGTCCTCTTGACCTAAGGCCCTAAGAATGACCTTCTCAAGTTAGGAATTGCATGATAAACTCAGCTTGGCACGACACGTAGGCAAATAGTTACAGAAACTAGCTGACTACAAAATATCTTGTTAATAGATAATCACTCTATCTTAGCACACAACAGTGGTCGCATCCTGCCATGGCGCCATTAGAATTATACTTCCTTGCTCCTCTTCACATATGTCTCGCTCCCCCCGCCCTGATAAAACTGCAAAATAAAAGAGGGTGGTGCGTTGCAATCGGGGGATTTCTTCATCTACCTCGGGCACAACGTGCTCTCTCACCTTGAGAAACTATGGTGTCTGTGTCAATTATTGATTCTAGTACTTAAGTACTCACCCTCGCGAGGGTCCCTCTAAATTTCACCCCTGCGGGGGCTCTACGGGCTGATCAGAGAACCTAAGGACAACGAGCAAACCGCGACAACGCGACACTGGGTAACAGTAGCCACAACAATCCTGCCATTAGCAGCCCCTGACCTGTCACATCAGTAACTTTCAAGTGGGAGTCAACTACAGCCCCTTCCTTCAACTGCTTTTTCAATTGGGAAAAGCTTTCTTTTATGAGCAACAATGGGAACGTGTATATTTGTCTGCTTTTAGTGCATCCAAAAGCTCCGGAGCCCACATGAAAATAATTGCCATATTTTTAGTTTCTATTTGCTGTTCCCTTGAATGTAGACACTAAGGCTAGCTCTGCTAATATACTGTAGTAGTAGGGGATAACTATTTGAAATCTGGCTAGTCCCACAGAGTATCAGGTACCTTCAATGCTTTTCTATTTCAATCCAAGGGAATTGATAATTTTTAGATATTGTACACAATCCAGCATTTATAGTGAATAGGCGTTGGTTCTTACCTGATACGCCGGTTCTCTCCGAGCTGCGAAGGAGCATCCATTTGATTGGGTTGGTTCAGTCTTCGTCCTGATAGGCTGAGCTTAAACTTTGGAACGCTCCTCCTCCTCCACGAGACTCCTCCCAGCGTTCCCCAGTTTTAGCGAAGATCGCAGTGAAAAGGCAGATGTCGCTTCCGAGAAACTAGTACATCAGCTTGGTCGTATAGCAGGACTCCCACAGACGGAAGGAATAAACACAGTTAGCAATAACACATAGGGTGGGGATGGATGCTCCTTCGCAGCTCGGAGAGAACCGGCGTATCAGGTAAGAACCAACGCCTATTCTCCTACGAGCTGCTCAGAGCATCCATTTGATTGGGACATACCAAAGCTTGGCCTGGACTACAGGCGGGATGCTGACTGGACCTGGAGTCTGTCGCTGTCCTGCACACACCCTGTAGTACCCTCCTACCAAAAGACGCATCAGCAGATGCAAAGATATCGACCTTATAATGTCTGATAAAGGGGGAAGGATACGCCCATGTGGCGGCCCGACAAATGTCAGAGATAGGAGCTTGGGTGGCCCAAGCCGCCGTGGTGGCAGCACTGCGAGTGGAGTGCGCCGTGATGCCCCTGGGAACTGCTAGGGCCTGGGCCTGATAAGCTTTAGCAATAGTGGTCCGCAACCAATGACTTATGGTGGTGGAAGAGGCCCTAGTACCTTGACTATGAGGCAGAAATATAACAAACAAGGCCTCTGTCCTCCTAAAGGATGCCGTGCGATGGATATAGACCTTCAAGGCACGCCGGACATCCAACTTATGTCACTGATGTTCCAACTCTCGGGAAGGATGAGGACAGAAATTGGGCAAGACCAACTCCTGTGCCCTGTGAAAAGCCGAATTAATCTTTGGGATAAACGTGGGGTCCGGCCGGAGGACAACCCTATCTGCATGAAAAACACAGAGATATCCCTATCTATCAGGGATACCAACTCGGAAATGCGCCGAGCTGAAGTAATGGCCACCAAGAAAGCAACCTTATATGTAAGAAATAGTAGTGATGTGGAACGAATCGGTTCGAAAGGAGGTTTGGTAAGGGCCAGAAGGACCTTGTTCAAATCCCAAGTAGGATAACGATGAACCATGGGCGGTCGCAAATTAGTAGCACCCTTAAGAAAGGCGCGAATAAGACGGTGATGAGAAAGAGATGGGAAATTCTCATAGTCAATCACGGAAGACAGGACAGAAACTTGTCTTCTCAAGGTATTTGGTGAAAGCCCCCTATCGAGACCAGCTTGTAGGAATTCCAAAATTTGAGCAATTGAAGGAGATCGCGGATCAATATGAAATTGGGAACACCAGCTGGTAAATATGGACCAAGTTGCATTATAAATGTGATTTGTTGAGGGGCGCCTTGCAGCCTGGATGGTTGAAATAACCTTGTTGGATAATTGCTTGCTGATTAAACACGACTGCTCAACCTCCAGACGGTCAAGTGGAACCACTGAGGGTTTGGAGGTTGAAGAGGACCCTGGGTTAGCACAATCCTGTCCAGAGGAATCCTCCATGGTTTGAACACCGACAGACAACAGAGATCGGCGAACCAAGGGCGTCTGGGCCAGTATGGAGCCACCAAAAGCAGATCTGCCCGTTCCTCTAGCATCTTCCGTATGACCTCAGGGATCAAAGGAAGAGGGGGAAAGGCGTACAAGAGCCCTGGGGGCCATGGGCAGCGAAGGGCGTTGAAATCCTCCGCCCCTTGAGAGGGGAATCGGGACACGAACCGTGGCAGGTGGGCATTGAGAGGGGAGGCGAAAAGATCGACCTCCGGAAGACCAAACCTCGTGACTGCCTCTTGAAAGAGCGATGGATGAAGACGCCACTCCGTGGGATCGACTGTGGCCCGGCTGAGCCAATCTGCCTGGGTATTGCAGATGCCCCAGATGTGTTCTGCCCTGATAGAAAGTAAATTTGCCTCTGCCCAACAACAGAGACGTTCCGCCTCCTTCATGAGAGGTTGAGACTGTGTGCCCCCATGCTTGTTTAGCTGCGCCTTGGCTGCTGTATTGTCTGTGAGAACTAAGATATGTTGGTTGCGTACCTGCGGCAGCAGAGCCCGAAGGTCCAGATGAATTGCCCGAAGTTCCAGCCAATTGATATTGTGGGACTGTTCCCTTGCTGACCAGCGACCTTGAACTGTGGATGAGTGAAGGTGAGCACCCCAGCCCAGCAGGCTGGCGTCGGTGGTGACAATGAGTCTGCGGGGCTCCTTGAAGAGACAACCCTTGTTGGTTGGGGGACGGGACCACCAAAGAAGTGATGTAAGAACTTTGGTTGGAACCTTGACTTTGTGACCGGAATTGCTGAGACCGGAACGTTGAAATGGGAGAAGGAACCAATAAAGGGACCTGGAATGAAGACGAGCCCAAGGAATAATAAAAATACATGAGATCATTTTTCCAAGAAGGGTAGAAAGATCAGCTAAAGAAACAGTATGTCGTGACCTGATCAGCTGCACTAGTTGTTGTATACTTTTATGTCTTTCGTCAGAAAGGTAAACCTTGCATGCCCGTGTATCAATGATGGCATCTAAGTGTAACAATCTTGTAGAAGGAATTAACTGGCTTTTGTCTCGATTAATAGCAAATCCACGTGCTTGCAAAATGCGGAGAGTCGTCTGAGTATCTCGGACAGCTTGGGTAGAAGAGCTGGACAAAATTAAAATGTCATCTAGATAACAGTGCAACCTGATGGGAAGGGCGCGAATATGGACAGCTAGAGCAGCGAGGACCTTAGTGAAAACCCGAGGAGCAGAGGCTAGACCGAAGGGAAGAGCCCAATATTCGAAATGTTGACCGTTATAGCAGAATCTTAAAAACTTACGATGTGATGGCCTGATCGGAATATGCAAATAAGCTTCCGTGAGATCTACTGAGGTGAGAAAATCTCCCTCTCTGATGCTAGCAAGAATGGAATGTAAAGTGTGCATCTTGAATTTGCAATAGACTAAAAATTTATTGAGTCGTTTGAGGTCCAAGATAGCTCTCCACCCACCAGAACTTTTCTTAACTAAAAAGAGTAGAGAATAAAAACCACGCCCTTTTTGGTCTGCGAGAACCGGTTGAATGGCCCGTATGTGTAGAAGATGCAGTATGGCTGCTTCCATGAGGCTATGTTTAACCAAAGTTTTGGAAACAGGGGATACCCTGAAAAAATCAGATGGGGCAGACTGGAATTCTAAAGCCAGGCCAAACCTCACAGTATCTCGGACCCAGGCGTCCGAAGTAGAAGCGTCCCATCTATCCGCATAAAACCTGAGATGGCCCCTATGGGAAAGGACCCCTCAAGGCTAACGTGGACGCCTGAAGGATCTATTGCCGGAAGAACGGAATAATCGCCTGGATTGGCCGCCTCTCCGGTACCGATCCCCACGGTCGAACCTGTCTGAGGAGAATCCCAGGCGAGGGAACTGGGATCTAGACGGTCGAGACAGAAAGGAACTCTGGGAGTAAGGCCGAAAGGAACTCCTCCGAAAGGACTGGGGATACCTTGGGTCAGACTTCCTAAAAAGAGAAGGAAGAATCTTTTTCTTGTTCCAGGTCTCAATGAGAAGCGGATCTAGAGAGGGGCCAAACAGCTTGTCGCTGTTGAGAGGAGCAGTAGCAAGCTTAGATTTGTACTTGATGTCCGCCTGCCAAGGCTTAAGCCAAAGGAGGCGTCTGGCTGAAAGATGAGATGCAATGGCTCTGGTAGAAAATTTTACGGCATGAAAGGTCGCATCGGCTGAAAATTCAGTAGCCGCCGTGAGCTTAGCAATGTCCTGATGGGCCCTTAGATTAGATGCAGGGACATGCTCACGAAGTTGCTTCAGCCATCTGAGTGAAGTCCTATTGAAAAATGAGGCCGCTGTGGCAGCTCTGATAGCCTAAGCATCAGAGTGATGGGCTTTGCGTAGCGCTACCTCGGCTCTCTTATCCTCAGGCTTTAAAACCTCAAGCGGCTCGCTGGGAAGAGAAGTAGGAGAGGCGAGACCCACAATGGGTTCATCGACCTCCGGGATATTTAATAAATTGAGGTATTCTGGGGCCATATTAAAGAGTCTCCTATCGTAACTAGTAGGAGCCGGACATGGAACAGGGGAACGGAACTGTTTATGAACTAGTTCCATGAACATTGGAGGAACAGGGATCACTTCAGCCTGAACAGTAGGCTGATGAAAAAATAAATCCTGAGGACCCTCCTCTACAGGATCTATGGGGGGAGCTGATGTGTCAATGCCAGCCGTGTTAGTTGCCTTAAATAGGAGGGATTTAAATAGGTGAGGCTGAAACAGGCCAGTAAAAGCCGGTTGGTCCGGGGAAAGACCCTCATCCTCGGACATCCCCCCCTCTAAAAGATCCTGTTCGGATAAGGAGTGCTCCGCCTCATGAAAGGATTCTAGGTCACTATGTTCCAAATCTTGCATTTGAAACAGCTCCTCAGCCTCCATGTCCAGATCCCCTCTCTGAGTGTCCTGCATCGGAATATCCTCAAAAGGTATTACCTGATCAGCAGTTAATTCCGGCCTGACTAGAGGCTGGGGTGGCTGAGACTCCAGGTCAGCAGTGGCAGGCTGAGGTCGTGTCATAACAGCATGTTGTAAACCGGCAGAAATCCCCTGCCTGATTGCCATCTCCATCCAAGATCGCATTTGAGGCGGAATCTCCTCAGGCAAGGAAGATTCCTGGCGAAGGCCTGCAGCAGTGGGAGTAAAGGTGGCCTCAGGAGGACCCCTAGAGGCTGGCCGGTCGGATAACTGAGTCTGGTGTCCCACAGAACCACGACTGTGCCTGGAGGAGAGGGAAACATCTAGTGGAGGGGAACAAACATGAGAAGAGGGCCTAGGAGTAGAAGGAGAAAGGTGCTGAGAAGGCCTCTGAACCTCACGAGCACACTTATCTATTTGTTTCTCTAAGGCCCTATGGCGCCTTCTGGCATCACGCTCAGAAGCTTTAGAAATACCCCCCACATTTTTGCATTTGGATTTTGACTTGGCATGCGAAGCAGAAGGCCGAGAACCGCTACCCCCTGCCATGATAATTCAGTATAATACAATCTGCTGATATCTATGTAAATGAGGCGGTTGGCACGCCCAGGGACCTTGTCCAGCAGGTAGGAAGCCCTGATATTAATATATATTCCCCTTGATCAAATAATTGGATTTATAAATTTGCAAAACTGGAAGAAAGAGAAGTGGATCACCAATCAGCCAGATTAAGAACGCCAGTGGGGCCTACTCAGAAAACAAAAGGCCCACAACAGCAATAACTGCACAGGCTGACTCAGGCCTAGGGTGCTTGCTGTATGCTGCTAGGGAAGACTGTGAGGCTTAGCCAACAAGTTTCAGAACACTCAAGAATAATAAGGCCTTCTGCCTTATAGGATATCCTAAGAGAGCACAATTTAATCCCCACAGTCAACAAATAGGGCACAGGGAAAGGCCACGAGGCTCTGAGGCCTTTGGAAAAACAAAATGGCGGCCGCCCGAATTTTGGCGCGCGCGCGATCCCTAGCAGCAAGGGTCCAGCTAATGGAGGACCCTAAGAGAAATCCCCAGAAAGCAAGTTAAAAGAGGGAGGGAAACGATCGCACTCCACTCCCTCTGAGACAAAAAAAAAATGGCGTTCGGGGAATGCAGAGAAAAGCAGCTTGCCTTGCTGCAAAAAAACGGAGCAAGACAAAATCAGCAGGGGGGGGCGGGGGGGGGCTGGAAAGCAACGTTCCAGGGGATCCCCTTTTACTAAGGGGGGGGGAGCTGAAACTTCTACCCTCCTCAGATAATTATTTGAGCCTTGATCACCCAAAAGGGAGAACAGAGGGACTGTGCTCTCAGTGCCCAATTAAATATAAATAGAACAGAAGTAAATCGAAATGCAAAAAAACAGAATAATAAAAGGACCCAAGACAGGGAAAGGACACTAAAGAATAAAGGAGGGATCAAGAGAATTGGAAAAATACAGAAATCACCTGCTTTGACCAGAACAAGCTCTTAAAACAACCTGTTTCAGACGAGGCTGAGCTAAAACTGGGGAACGCTGGGAGGAGTCTCGTGGAGGAGGAGGAGCGTTCCAAAGTTTAAGCTCAGCCTATCAGGACGAAGACTGAACCAACCCAATCAAATGGATGCTCCGAGCAGCTCGTAGGAGAACTGTTAAATCGTATAGTAGCCAAATCACTCTGTGTCCTGCAGCTTTCCACTGTGGATATGATAAGCACTTTCAAGTACAATGGTGGACTTGCTTTCTTCATGCCATATTATATTTTGTGGCAGTGCTTACAGCACTTCAAAACAAGTGGGTATTCTCTGTTCATCACTTTGAAGTGCCATATCTGTATGTATCTCATATATATACCTGTATTGTATTGAGTTCTCTTCTTTGTTTCTCTCCCTCCCTCTTTCTCTCTTTTTTCATTATTCTTTCAGTTATGATTGTTTCTCTGTACCTGAGAAGTTTATGTCAAACTAAACAGTTATATCAATTTTCCATGAAAAACCTCATGGGAACGAAACCAATATGACATATTTTTTGTTATATCTGAAACCTCACAAGAATTATTTATCTGATAGGAAGCAACAAACTGATTTATTCTTGCCTTATAAAATACACAAGCAAAATAATTTGGTATTACATATGTACTTCCATGAAGGAGAGATTTTGAGAATATATGAACCTCTGCAAACAAAATATATGTCTCATAATAGGTTTATTTTACAAAAAATATTGTCATCTTTGTAATGCTGAGTAACATACCCATAAATCTTGCTTATTTATTTCAGAAATAAAATTTTCTTATCAGCTCTTCTTGAGGGAAGCAAGTACTTCTTAAAAATATATTTAGGCTAGTAAGAAAACACTATTATATACATACATGACCATTATCCTTTTAAGAGTAAACAGAAATAAGCAGAGAACAGAAAACCAGTAAGAAATAAGTAAAAGAAATTAAAGGGCAGAGATAAGAAAAAGGAAATGTCCAAACCATTTATTTTGTATTGGATGCTTACATTTTTATTTAATTTAAATTTATTTATAACTCAAATCACTCTTAACACTACCTCTTGTCATTTTACTACTTTATATTTCTTAAGTAAGCCATTTCCATATATTAAATTTACTCTTATGATTTTCCTGATTTATGTAATTCTCACTTCCATATAATAAACTGAGCATAATCTTTCTTTAATACCCAGCTGCACAATCTAACTAAACTGAGATCTATGAAACCATCCACTGAAAAATCAAAGAAAACACTAACTCATTAAGTACATGACCTTCACTGTCTATAAATCAGTCTTCAGAGTAATGGAAATATACAAGATGTGGAAACTTTGTTAAAATATATATAAAACTAAATAGAACAATAACAACAGAAAAAGAAGAGGTGTAGCACTACAAGTTTAAAATATGCATATTTTCACAGAAACTTGAGGAAATGGAGTTGATGACATTTTGTAAATCTGATCTACTGCAGGTAGGGGGGAGGGGTGTTTCTAAATTTGGCAACTTTTCAACTTGTGGTCTTCAACTCCCAGAATTTCCCAGCCAGCATGGTTGGCTGAACTGAAGTCCTGAAGTCTTAAAGTTGCCAAGTTTGAAGACCTGTGGCCTACTGTAAAATTCTAAAACCAAGCCATTAAGTTTTAAAGTAGCAAACCTACATGTGTCAGGCTCTTTAGCAGTTGTTTAAACTGAAAGTGATTCCTTTCCAAGCAAGATTTTTATAGAGTAATATTTAGCAAAGTTTATTGAGATGGATAGCATGGGGTAGAAGAATTCCAGCAACCGAACTATTTTTAAATTTAGAATCAGCATATCTCCATGTAATCAGGACAAACAGTTTCTGACTTTTCAGCAGTCTTCCAATGAACCAGAAAGGAGATAGGTCCCTTCTAATAGGAAAGTTTACTATGGTTGTTTCACTTAATTACCTCCTAAACATCTATCAAACAGTTTTCCCCCTCCAAAAAAAGGTATTAAATCAGGCAATTCTAAACAGAGAAGGTAGTCCTGCATGCTTCCAGATAGTCACTGGATATCTTTAAGTATTTTATTATTTCATCTCTTAAGTATACAATAGAAACATTAGTGAGCTAACCAAATAGGACTCTTAAAATTATAAACAGTGATATCAAACTGAAGACCAATCTAGCTGTGAGGTCAGGAAACACCATTGTAGAAAGCTTAAAGTGAACAACTTGTTCTTAAGAAAGCCCTGAAACTTCTTCAGTTCAACTGATCCACCTATTCCTGTCTAAGGACTATACTTACTGGGGGCAATACTTCTAAAATTCTGAGTGATGGATCATTTGACATCTTCTGTCTGGCCCTAAAGTATCAGGAAAAATGTTTGGCACTGGGCAGATATTACAGAATCCATGTTCTGGGATTTGCAAATTCACTTGTCTTGTTTTCTGGTTGCTCATTTCTTTTTTCAGCACTGAGATTGCAACTCATTCATTTTTCCATCTCAGAGCCTTAGCTTTTTCAGGTAATTCAGGTCATGCCTGACAGATCCATAGCCACAATCACATTAACAAAAGGGAAGAGATATCTTTTGTAAATGGCATTTGAGAGTTTATCCAAGCTACTATACACAATTTCTACATTTCAAGTTCTTCTCAACCAGCAGATCTTAAATATAAGATTGTGTTCTTGTTAGAGTAAATGAAATTGGTTTGCATTAGCATATCATCTAACAATTGACTTAATGAGCAGAAAAAAGAAAAAAAATATTATGTTCTTTTTCCCAGACTGCAGAATGTTCACTAAAAGAACTATTCAGCTAGAGTTTAATTTCTCTCTGAAGAAAATAAGTGGTTATAAACAATCAGTAAAAATGGTTATAATTACTGGCATTAATTTAAACAGTTGTCTACTAATGTTTCTGCCCAGGAATGTACCTCAGATTTACATGATAAGAGAGAAGAAATTACCTTTTTTATTTCCCAGTTGTTTTCGTATATGAAATTGTGCAGAAAATTCATATGAATAATTCGTCTACTCCAGACAAAAAGGACCTGATTCCACAATAGATCCTTTTACAAGGAATATGTATCAAAGATTGCTTTCCCACTTAACCTCTCACAAATTCTGCATGCTGAAAACTTTTGTGTGCTACACAGACCTCACTTGAAATTATTGAGTGCACAAACATTAACTAGCTTTGGTGTATGAATCAAAGTGTATTATGTTCCTGCTATTATTTAGAAAAAGCTGTTGTTATGGAAGAAGATAAACTAAATCCAGATTTAAGCCAATATTTAGTACAAGTGGAAATCATTATAGGTGTGGGAAGGAATTAAAGTGACAATTTTATACTCTTCCCTGAGGGTGAAGCTAATCACATCTCCCCAATATCCTGGCAAAGACCTTAGGCAGCAATGGAAAGTGCCTGGGCTTAAGTCAAACAGTAGTCCTTGCAAAAGAATCATTTATCCAAGTCTATGTAGCTGATCCCTTGTCCAGACACTTCATAAGTCGATGCCTGCTTGTTCTGGAGAATGAAAAGCTATGCACAAAAGATAAATAGCAATGGGAACATGCTTCAGTCACACAACCATCTGGGAGGACTAGACTATTGGCAAAGCACGATCAGGAAATCCTATCTGGAGAAGACAGGTATTTGATCATGGGCAGTAACTGCAAAAACAGCTGTGATGTTGGGAGCACAATACCTTGACATGAAAATCCTTATGAGTTAGGATTTTCATTAACTCAACTTGTGGCTGGTTTAGCACCTATACCAAGGCTGTCAAACTCATGGCCCATGGGCTGGATGCAGCACGCATTGGCCATGCCCAAGTCCAGTTTAAACGAAGGGGAAGAAAGTCCCAATTCATCACATGATGCTGCTGTGACAATGCGAGTTTGACACCCCTGACCTATACTGTCTGCTGTAAATCCTCCAATTAATGATTGTGAAAGAACATTTTCCTAAAATTATTACATTCTGTTTTCTATTATCCTGATCATTTCTAGTTACAGAAGCACTTATTCTTCCCTACTCTAGAAAGGCTCACATATATTAAAATTGCAACTGTCAAAATTTTCAATCACCATAATTATTGACCATCAAGTAACTCTAAGAATTGCAATCTCAATACTTTGAAAGGCACCAAATTTATCCTGTGGGAACACTGAGAAAATAAATGTTTTTTTATATAATTATCAAAATACATCACTATTTCACACAAATATTATTACAATTTCTTGTTTTATTATGGAAAAAACTCTTTCCTGATGATAAAATATGGAACAGAAACATGTGCCTTTGTTACTTTGAAATTCAAGAATTTGTTCCCATCAAACCAGGGGTGGGCTTCAAAAATTTTAGCAAAGGGTTCTCTGCCCGATTGCTTGATGGGCGTGGCCATGGTGGGCATAGCCTAGTCTGCCTCCTGCACCATGGCAGGAGGGGTGGGGCACGGTCGGTGTGCCCAGCCAGGAGTGGGATTTGGGGGTTCTCCAAAATGGACAGAATCTTAGTTAGGGGATCTCCTGAACCACTGTGAACCCCCCGCAGCCCACCCTTGCATCAAACTATTGCAACATATGAAATAGCTTTTCAGCTTCCACTTTTTGTATTCTGCATTTTCAATCAGTAATCACAGTTGCAACAGGAAATGCAACTATTTCACGAGACAAGTTAACAGACGAATTAATCCCTGGTAATATAAACTGGAATGGCTATGACTTAATATCATAGCCACAAAGTAGAACTAAGTTTTAGCGTACATGTGATCCTATTAAGGAAAGGATTGTGCTTGTAAGCTGCTGCAGAAAGCCAATCTAAAACATATTCTAAACAAATCTTTAGCACACTGATATTTAATGTAAGAGTCAAATATATAATGTGTTCCAGAATACCTAAATCTATATCTCACAATGAGGGACTCTGATTTCAGTCATACAGATTTATAAATACTTGAGAATATATCATTATTACTGGAGGAAAATACATCCTACGGTTAAAAGAACATAAAGCAACTTCAACTGAAGCACCAAAAATGCTGTATCCTCTAAAGCAGGGGTGTCAAACTCATGGCGTCATGGCGGCATCACGTGACGTATTGTGACTTTTTTCCTTTCTAAACCGGGCGTGGGCAGCGCATGACACATCTGGCCTGCAGGCTACAAGTTTAACAGCCCTGCTCTATAGAAATATCCCAGATGTATACTGAGAATATGGTTCAAGGGTAACTACTTCTATAAGGTTTATGGGACTATCCCTGAAAAAAGTCTATTAGTAGAAAAGGTAGCAGAAATTTGTGATATTTATAATAAAGAAGTGTTCTGTATGGTAAACCTGTTCAAACATTGCCTTCAGTGTTTGTATGCCTATTTCTGATCAAAGGATCAATTAAAGGCTAAATGAAATAACTACTGTTTTAATTAAATGAGTATAAAAAACATTAGGCCAATATCTTTTTACAATGTGATCACAAATAGCATCTTTGCTATTGTAAATGTTTTTTTTTAAAGATAGTTCAAATGTTTCATCTAATAAACCAAAAGATACCATGGAGATATCCTTGCATTTTTCATTTTGCTTCCAAAACCCTACTGGGAGGAAAATTGTTCTGTTGAGTTAATTAAAGCTACAACTTTGTGCAGATTTACTTGGATGCATCTCCATCAGAATTCCACAGAACCAATGTTAGACATAAACATGTAGTATATGTTATCGAGTTGCATGCTGCTATCAATTAGGAGAATTCGCAGGACTATCTATAGATCTTTTAATTTCCTTCTTGAAATTGAATGGATATATGGTTTACATGAAGGTCCTCTCTGAAAGCAGCAGTTTTAACTCAGTCAAAACTGGGAATGAAAGAACAGCATTACACAATAAATGATGTTCTGGAGAAAATATGGGAGGCCTAACTGTTTTCAGAAAGCAGTAAAGGGGAACTCTAATTTTAGAATAAAACTCAGAACTGATGCCAAGATCCTGTCACTGAGGAAACTGCATACATGCCTCAGAACAAAACATTAATACATAGAAGTGTGGGATGTTCCCAAATGTAAGTCAAATCAGGGTAGAAGTGAATTAATACCTTAATGCACAGACTTACAAGGTTGTCTGAAAAATGGAGTACAGAGGGAAAATGTTTGTTGCATTTACAGAACCAAAAGTCTATTAGGATCAGTGCTGATTATCTGGAATGGCTATAATGTCATTGATCCTTTGCTATCCTTGACCTCACTTTTCATTCTTTATAAAATCCTATTTTTCTTTTAAAATGTATATTAATTCTATAATTAAAACTGAAGTGCTTGCGTAGAATTTTTGCTTTCGATTTATGGACAAAATTTGTTTGAAATACTAACTTGTATAAGATGTGGATTCAACAGTCCTGTCTTAATGGCCAAACTACAGTACATCTTGTTACACTCATGATTCAAAACATTTATACTATATTCTATAGCATAGTTACAATTCTTTTACCTAGGCAGACCAGAAAACAACAATTCAAGGATTACAAGGATGTACTTTATTATTGTAGGATAAAAGAACCTGAAAGCCTACTGAAGATGGCGGCCGGACGCTTTCGTCGGAGGCTCCTCCGGCCTGGGTGGCCTACAGCATGAGCCCCCATGTCCCCTGGGTCCCCTCGCCAGTGGCAGAGGTGGGGGAGGATCAGGGGAGACCAGCGGGCTCCAGCAGGAGCTGGTTGGGGGCCTGCCGGGGCCATGGGGCCAGTGGGAGCGTCGGCGGGAGCGACGGCATTGGCGCGGCGGCCTCGGCGCGATGGCGATGGCGCGGCGGCCTTGACGGCCTTGGAGGTTTCGAGGGCTGTTGCAGCGGGAGCTGGTCGGGGGCCTGCCGGGGAGCCGGCAGGAGCAACGGCGGGAGCAATGATAGCGGCGGCGGCGGTGATGTTGACGCGGCGGCCTCGGCGCGATGGCAATGGCACGGCGGTCTCGGCGGTTTTGGGCCGTGACAGGGACGTCAGCGGATGGAGGATTCGTCGTTTCCCCTGGGTTTCCCCCCTGCCGGTGGCAGCGGCGGGGGGGGTCCGGGGGCGAGGAGAATGGCGGCCACGACGGTGGCAACGTTGGCGCCGCGACACCCGCGATACCTGCGGCGGTTCCGGCCCATGGTGGAGATGGTGGCCCTGGGCGGCGGGGGCTCGGCGGCAGCTGTCGCCAATGTTGGACGGTGGCATGCAGCGGCGGGCGGCAACGGTGCTCCCGGATGGCCGGTGGAGCTGCGGACGATGCCCCCTTTCCCCTTGGGCCCCCACTGGTGGCAGAGGTGACTGGGCCGGGGGGGGATCGGCGGCTCCGAAGGGAGACAGCGTGTACGTGGGCCCATGACTGATCAGACGACCTTTGGACCGCAACGAGGTCAAGTTGTAGCTCTGGCTGTGATCTTGTGTGCGGCGTCTGGTGGCGGCGAGGCCGGAGGATTGAGGCCCCATCTGTGACTTTCTTCCCCCCGGGGTTCCCACCGGTGGCAGAGGTGGATAGACCGGGGGGAGGGGCCGCGGACCCCGAACCAGCCAGAGCCCATCGAACCCACTGTTTTGTGCCGCTGGAAAACATCGAAGGTTATGGAGGGCATCGCCAGACTGCCAGGACATTTTTATCTTGAAGTATTCCAGGAGAAAGCTTTGGGCCTTAAGGGATGCCCCCCTCTCCCTTAAGTGGCCCTCAAGGCTCTCCAGGACATATCTTAATGATGGATCCTGGGATCCCGAGAGATGGTGTGGCCATAGGAAGCGCGTGAAGCCCGTGGTTTTTAATTTTTTAGTGGGTTTTTTAAGGGGATTGGGGAAATCCGAACCGGGTTTGGGGGACAACCCGCGAGGATCTGGGGGCAGCCAGGCCAGCACGCACGTCTGGGGGGGCTCGGGGGGATGTGTGTTGGGGGGGCAGACGGAGGGTGGGATGCCAGGAGCCAGTTTCATCGGCACAGTTAGTGGGAGGGGCAGATATGGCAGGGGTAGAGGGCCATATCAGGTTAGGGGATCGCGCTGTCGATATCTCCAAGCGGTAGTGCGCTCCGACCCTCTTTACCCATCCTGCATGGCCTGGTTGTCCAGAGCCTCGGGCCCTGAGTACCCGGCTGATGTTATGCAATGCCAGGTCCATTGTCAATAAAGCCCCCCTGATTTATGATCTAATTCAGGAAGAGGGTGTGGACCTGGTAGGTGTTCCCGAAACCTGGTTGGGCCCAGAGGGTGGTGTTCCTCTGAGAGAGATGTGCCCACCAGGTTTCTTAGCATTTCATCAGCCTAGGTCTCGGGGAAGGGGTGGAGGGGTGGCAGTGCTTATTAGAGAGGTCCTTTGTCCTAGGGAGGCCACTGTCCCTCAGACGGCTGGTTGTGAGTCTCTCTTTGTGAAGTGGGGACAGGGGGTTCAGATGGGCCTTTTGATAGTGTACCTGGCTCCCTGCCACATGTCATTGGCCCTGCCTGGACTCCTCGAGGTGATAGCCGAGCTGGCGGTTGAGACCCCTAGGCTTTTAGTCATGGGGGATTTCAACCTGCCTTCATTCGGGGATACCTCTGGGGTAGCCCGGGAGTTCATGGCTTCCATGACGGCCAAGGACCTGACCCAATTAGTTTCTGCCCCTACTCATATAGGAGGACACACGCTGGACCTTATTTTTGTTTCTGGTCAGTGGTTGAATGACTGTAATTTTGGGGATTTAGTCATCAAACCCTTGTCATGGACAGACCATTCTCTTCTTAGACTGGACTTCTGTACCGCCACCCCCCACCGCAGGGAGGCAGAGCCATGTAGATGGTTCCATCCCAGGCGCCTGATGGACCCTGAGCGGTTCCAGAGGGAGCTTGGGCCATTTCCCGAGACTCTGGCTCACAACTCGCCTGGAGACCTGGTGGCCACCTGGGATAGGTTGGCTGCCGGGACTCTGGACCGAGTTGCGCCTCTGCGACCTCTGACTTGGCACAGATCCCACTTAGCTCCGTGGTTTACGGAGGAGCTACAGGAGATGAAGTGCCGGAAAAGATGTCTAGAGTGTGTGTGGAGGGATAGCTGCACTGAGTCTGACCGAACACAGGTGAGGTCTTACATTATGATCTACCTTGTGGCGTTAGAGGCGGCGAAGCGTTCGCATTTCTCCGCCCTTATTGCGTCGGCAGAAAATCGGCCTGCTGCCCTGTTTAGAGTGACCCGCTCCCAGCTCGAGCCGAGAGCGCGGGATGACCTCTTGCAGGGTAGGGCAGAAGAGTTTTCCCGATTCTTGCACGACAAAATCGCTCAGATTCGGGACGGGCTGGACTCCAATTGGGTGGTCCCGGGGGAGGTGTTCGGGGCAGGTCTTGAGAATATTATCTGGGAAGAGTTTGACCCTGTGACCGAGGGTGTGGACAGGTTGCTGAGGGGGCTGAATACCACCACATGTTTGTTGGACCCGTGTCCCTCCTGGTTGGTTTCGACCGCCAGGGATGTGACATGAGGCTGGCTCCAGGGGATTATCAACGCTTCGTTGAGAGAGGGGTCGCTCCCTACTGCCCTGAAGATGGCGGTGGTGCAGCCCCTCCTCAAGAAGCCTACCCTGGACCCGGCTGTTTTAAATAACTATCGTCCAGTCTCCAACCTTCCTTTTTTAGCGAAGGTTGTTGAGAGTGTGGTGGCACGTCAGCTCCCTCAGTACCTGGAGGAAGCGACTTACCTCGATCCATTCCAATCGGGCTTCAGGCCCGGGCATAGTACCAAAACAGCATTGGTCGCGTTGGTTGATGATCTCTGGAGGGCCCGTGACAGGGGTTTTTCCTCTGTCCTGGTCCTGTTAGACCTCTCGGCGGCTTTTGATACTATCGACCATAGTATCTTATTGCAGCGGTTGGAGGGGTTAGGGATTGGGGGAACTGTCTTGCGATGGTTCTCCTCCTTCCTCTCCAACCGCTCGCAATTTGTGTTGACAAGGAGGGGGAGGTCCACCTCTAGGCCCCTTATTTGTGGGGTGCCTCAGGGATCGGTCCTCTCCCCTCTCCTGTTCAACATTTATGTGAAGCCGCTGGGCGAGATCATCCGTGGTCTTGGGGTGCGGTGTCATCTGTATGCAGATGATACCCAGCTTTACATCTCCACCCCGGACCACCCCAACAATGCTGTGAAGGCTATGTCCCGGTGCCTGGAGGCCGTGCGGAATTGGATGGGCGGGAACAGGCTCCGGCTCAACCCATCCAAGACCGAGTGGCTGTGGTTTCCGGCGGCCCGATATAGTCAGCTGACTCCATCGCTGGCTAATGGGGGAGAGATTCTACCCCCCACAGGGAGGGCTCGCAATTTGGGTGTCCTCCTGGATGCACGGCTGTCTCTAGAAGACCATATTGCAGCCATCTCCAGGGGGGGATTTTTATCAGGTTCGCCTGATCTACCAGTTGCGGCCCTTTCTAGATCGGGACGCCTTACGCACGGTCACTCATGCCCTTGTCACCTCTCGCCTGGACTACTGTAACGCTCTCTACATGGGGCTCCCTGCGGGGAGCACCCGGAAACTCCAACTGGTGCAAAATGCGGCCGCGCAGGTGATTATGGGGATGTCGTGAAGCTCCCATGTGACGCCTCTCCTGCGCGAGCTGCATTGGTTGCCGGTGGCTTTCCGGGTTCGCTTTAAGGTTCTGGTTCTGACCTTTAAAGCGATCCATGGCATTGGGTCAGGTTACCTGCAGGACCGCGTTCTGCCGGTGATCTCCAACAGACCTGTGCGTTCCCACAGGGAGGGCCTTCTCCGGGTGCCGTCGGCTTCTATGTGCCGTCTGGCGGCCCCCAGGAGTAGGGCCTTCTCTGTGGGGGCCCCCGCCCTCTGGAATAGTCTGCCCCCAGAGATACGCACCCATACGGACCTGAGAGCCTTCAGACGGGCGTTAAAAACGTGGCTCTTTGAGCAGGCTGGCCTAGGCTGACACAAGATTTTAACCTTGTCTCTCGTTTTAATTGGTTTCGAATATTTGGGGTTTTAATTATTTATGGGGGAGGGGTAAACTTTTTTAAATTTAAACAGCCTAAATTATTTAATTCATTTTAATTTTTGTACAGTGTATTGGGGTTATGATCGGCTATGCACTGCCCTGAGTCCTTCGGGAGAATGGCGGTATATAAGTATTTAAATAAATAAATAAAGCTCCCCTGCCCCCCCTCTTTTATTCCAAACAAAATCAAGGCAGGGTCTGACCAGGGATACTGTTGGAAAGCACAGGCTGTGACTGACACTTTGCTTTGCCCCATGCTAGAGCCCTGTTACATTTTTAACTAAAAGAATATCTATGTGCCTATTAAATAGAACAAGTTTGGAAATTGTCAAGGAACATGTTTTTAGGCACTAGGAGACAAGCAGCTGTTCAGCCACATCTAAAACCTAAATGGGAAAACACCCCTTAAATTTTGCTTGAAAACAATTGGCAACAGGTGCAGGTCTACTCAGATGCATCACTTAGCAACCTGTCTGTCACATTTGCATCAGTTGAAAGCAGCATCAGTAACTATTTAGTGAGTCTTATTGCCTTAACTGTCTGTTTATTATTTTTCCTGGAAACAAATAACATTTGCTGAAATCCTGAAAAGTCAAGTAGAAATATTTTGCTCTGCACATGGCAAAATAGATAACACCTTACTAAGTGGCTAGAGGCATAGCATACTTAATTACCTAATTATAAAAGAAGCTTCTCCAGACAGAGTCAAACTTGTGCCTGTGTTTATGCATAGGTATTCATACATGGGAAAGTTAACAATTTAGGGGCCTAGGGAGATAAAGGAAGAAGCAAGGATACCTATTAGTTTTCATGATTTAGAAATGAGAGAGGAGGAATATGACCAGCCTCACCATTCCCTACAAATTCAATCATTTTTAAAGCTAAAGAAACATAAATAGGGCATCCTTTAATCAAGTGGTCCTAGCTCAACATTCAAACCACTTCATATGCTTAAGGAAGGCATGCAGCAAGCTAATCTCCTTTTGTGTAGAAAGGAGAAATAGAAAGTAATTCAGAATGTAACACCTGCAGAAATGAGAAGAATCAAACTAATATACATAAGCATCTTTATCAGAAGGATCCCAAGACATTCTGAATAAGTATTTGCCTTAGAGGAATTATTTTTAAATACTATTTTAATAACCAAATTAATTTCTCTAGGTATCTGGGCTGAATAACCTGTAATCTTTTAAGCTATTCCCCAGAAGCAATATTTGTCAGAAAAATCACATAAATCCTTACTTTAAAGTTGCATTTCCCTCTACTTTTGAGGCAAGACAAGTGAATTCAGGATTTTCTCTTTCAAATATTTCTGTCTTGCTTTTCCTAGGATATATTTTAAAAACTCTTAGAGTAATGGGACTGATTGAGAAAATAGAGGAAATAGATTCAAATATTGATTTTTATTGTATGGAAAATTATGGATAGGGGTTTTACAGGTTCGGGTTTCAAAACTCAAAATTCACTAGGTGGTTTTGAACCAGTTACTATCTCTTAATCTAATCTCTATCTTAGAGGGAAGGATGATTTATAACAAATTCAGAAATCACAGTTAAGACAGAGTGAGGGTTAGAAAGAAAGAACAAAACAGAAAACAAAAACAAAGTTGAGTAGAATTGAATAGTCTAGAACAGGGGTGTCAAACTTGTGTCATCATAGCATCATCATGTGATGTATCATGACTTTTTCCCCTTTGCTAAACTAGACTTGGTCATAACCAGCACATGATGCATCCAGCCCACAGGATTTGACAGCCCTGGTCTAGAAGATCTTGTTGCTAGATAAACTTAAATTATTCCTTCCAGTTGAATAGGTATTAATCTATTGAGCAAGATGAAGGTACTAACTTTCCTGGATCAAGGCAGATTCTGCAAATTTTAGTGCTTTCTCACACAAGGCAATGTACAGGATATAGATCAAAAGCTATTTGAGCATCACTTAGAAGTAGAATAAATAAATGTGACAGTTTAGGAGCTATTTTTAAGATAGAAATAAATGGACATGATTTTTATGAGTAATCTTCTGTTCAAAGAGCTAGTAGTTGTTGCAAAAAGCTCAGAGGTGTTTACCACTTTAGGAATGTTTATTTCATCCTCTGCTGGATTTGATATCCTGTGGTATTATTCTATAGCCCAATAGTTTTCATTTTTTGATATTTCAAAATCCCTTTGTAAATCAGAATCCCTTTTAAATTAGAAATTTAAAAATTTAATTAAAAAATAATAATTTGGCTTTTTAAGCTTTTTTCATCTTAATGAAAAAGCTATATTTTCTAAAACAAACAAAATAGTTAGAAGAGTAGTATTGTTTTACATTTTGGCAAATCTCTTTAATGTCTGGTTTACATGAAGATATCTGCATTCTTATATCTACTTCTGCATATATTTTATTATCATATCTTTTACTCAAGCAAGTTTTTTTAAAAAAGAAAATCATGCACTGGTCATATGGAATCTATGATGGAATCATATGGCTGGAAAAGACTTTGAAGATCTTCTGGTCCAAGGCAAGAGACTTTACACCATTCTAGACAAATGGTTGTCCAATCTGTTCTTGAAAACCTCTAGCAATGGAGCACCCACAGCTCTGGGAAGCAAGCTGTTTTATTGATTAATTGTTTTCACTGTCAAGAAATTTATCTCTGGTTCCATGTTGGATCCCTCTTTAACAAGTTTTGATCTATTGTTTTTTGTCCTATCCTTAGGTGCTTTAGATAATAAGTCAACCCACTTTTCTCTATAAGGGCCCTTCAAGTACTGGAAGAAAGCTATCATGTCACCCATAATCTTTCTCTTCGCTAGGCTAGATATACCTCGTTCCCTTAACTGATCACCATACAATTTAACCTTCAGACTCCTTGTCATCTTTGATGCTCTTCCCGGCACTTTTTCTAGAATCTCAGCATCTTTTTTTCTATCATGGTGAGTAGAATTGGATGCACAATACAAAGTTTATCAGCACAGTATAAAGAGGTATTATCACTTTTTATGATCATGCTATCCCTTGTTGATACAGCTTAGTGCTGTATTGGCCTTTTAGCAGCTGGAGCACACTGTTGGCTCAACTTAAGAGGCAGTCCATTAGGACACTTGATCTCTTTCACAGATACCATGTTGAGCCAGATACCACTTATTCTATATTTATGCATTTGATTTTTCCTGTCTTAAGAGTAGGACCTTACTTTTTTCACTACTTGAGCTACATCTTGTTGGATAAAGCCCACTGTTCAAGTTTTGTCAAGATGCTTCTGAATCATTAGTCTATCTTCCAAAGTGCTAGCAATTCCACTCAGTTGGATGTCATCTGCAAATTTTATTAACTCCCCTTCAATCCCCTCATCTAGATCATAGATGTGGGGATTGAAGATATTGAAGAGAACTGGCCCCAATAGAGAAACTTGAGGTATCCCACTGCATGCTTCCTTCCATGTAAATGCAGTTCCATTGAGGACTACTTGTTTAGTGTGATTGATCAGCCAACTGCAAATCCATCTGGTGTCTAAGCCCCATTGTTCTATTAAGAAGTAGGCTGTGGCCTATTTATCAAATGCCTTATTAAAGTCCAACTATACTACATCCACTGAATTTCTCTGATCCACCAATTATTCGCTTTATCAAAGGCAGTAAGGCTCACTGAGTTATGCATATTGTAACACATTTCATTATACAATATCAAAACATCATACCAGTTAATAGTACTACTAATCTTATCAGAAAAATCTTTCAATATTGGGAAATTGTTAAGCTCAGGAAAGCAAATATAATTTTTCAAAATTCTAAGTTTTGTTTGAAAGTTCAAATTTTATCATTGGCAGCAAATATGGTCAATTATTTTCTTGAAATAACAGGCTCACCTCATTTATTTTAAAGAAAACATCTGCCAAATGGCCAAATAGTTAACCATAGTTATCTCTCAATTTTTCAAGTAAAAATAGTGTTTCATAAAAAAACCTGACTAGTTCAGTTTGCAACCCAATTGCACAAGTGTTTTTCCTCAAGACAATCATCATATTTTGGAATGCAGTAGAAGTGCTTTATGTTGTATTTTTTTAATTTTTAATTTAATTACTATGCTGCCTATCTCAATAATACAATAACTCTGGGCAGCTTACAGTATTATAAAAAGTTTAAAAGTGTTAAAAATCCTTTTAAAATTAGAATAAAAACATTAAACGTTAAGAATTAAGAAGTTGGACAGTCTAGGAGTGAGAATCTTCCTTGTCAGCCACCTGTAATATAGTAAGCCCCTATTGGGACTCCAGGCCAAGCAGCAGAGCTTGGCAGATGGGATCTGAAGTAGGTAATTTCCACTGGAATGATTGGGGCATGTTAGTCCCATTGAGATACCCTCAGATACCCTGAATCCATGCCATAAAGGGTTTTAAAAGGTGATGACCAACACCTCGATTGGACCTGGAAGCAAATTGATACCTGACCAGCCTCCAGAACTGCCCATGCCACTGTGATCTCTACCACCAGTAGCTTTCAAATACTCTTTATTTATCATTGATTTATTTATCAAATTTATTTGCTACCTATCTTGCAGTTCAGGCGATTCTAAGTGGGTAACCCCTGTAAAAAGTGATGCAGTAATCCAACTGAGGGATGATGAGACCATTTGGAGAGCTTTCCACTTCATCATACAGAATGTTAAAAAAGGGTTAAATTTAATAAAACAAATCATTTTTACTATTTTATCAAGGACATTCTTAAATGAAATTCCCTCTCCTTTTTTTACAGTGAGTGCAAGGCATGAAGAATGCAATGATTACCAGTACAATTTGATGACACTGGCTTGATTTGTGCTACGGTGCCTGCAGTTTCACCCACCATTACTTTTGCAGATCTAGGATAACCATGATATTCCAAAACATTTTTCCAGTGCCTTTACTATTTTGACACCACTTGTTTTTGCTCCCAAACATTAATGTAAAAAATATTTAATAATTAATTGGTGCTGTTATCAATGAAACACAAGCAAAACAGAAAGTCCAGCCTTGTCTGGCAATTGGTGCTCTTGTAAGGCAAAAGTATATTTCTGCAGATGAGATATTAACTCAGTCATGTTTGCAGCTAAATCTTTAATTCATTGAGCTAATGAATCATTGAAAAGTGGCACTGACATGACTACTTTTACTGACTTTTTATCCAGCAGGCATTGAGGAATGTCAAGGGTATCCGGTTTTATTAGTCTGTCAACTATTGTGCAGCTTCTCCAGCCAATGCTATATAATAACTTATTCTGTAAGATGCTACAGTGGCTTTTCATGTCCAGTTTGAAAAGCTGTAACAAATGGTCTTTAGCTTTTAAAGAGAAAATCATGTCTCCTTTTAAAATATTCTTCATTTTTCTTTAAATTCTGATCTCAAAATGACACCTAAACTTAACTAGCACTGTTGTATTTGTTGAAAATGTTTTCTTGGGCATAAGACATAATAAAGTAAATTAATAAAATCAGTAAAACCAAGGGAATAGGCGTTGGTTCTTACCTGATACGCCGGTTCTCTCCGAGCTGAGAAGGAGCATCCATTTGATTGGGTTGGTTCAGTCTTCGTCCTGATAGGCTGAGCTTAAACTTTGGAATGCTCCTCCTCCTCCACGAGACTCCTCCCAGCGTTCCCCAGTTTTAGCGAAGATCACAGTGAAAAGGCAGATGTCGCTTCCGAGAAACTAGTACATCAGCTTGGTCGTATAGCAGGACTCCCACAGACGGAAGGAATAAACACAGTTAGCAATAACACATAAGGTGGGGATGGATGCACCTTCGCAGCTCGGAGAGAACCGACGTATCAGGTAAGAACCAATGCCTATTCTCCTACGAGCTGCTCGGAGCATCCATTTGATTGGGACATACCAAAGCTTGGCCTGGACTACGGGCGGGATGCTGACTGGACCTGGAGTCTGTCGCTGTCCTGCACACACCCTGTAGTACCCTCCTACCAAAAGACGCATCAGCAGATGCAAAGACATCGACCTTATAATGTCTGATAAAGGGGGAAGGAGACGCCCATGTGGCGGCCCGACAAATGTCAGAGATAGGAGCTTGGGTGGCCCAAGCCGCCGTGGTGGCAGCACT
The DNA here is from genome assembly GCA_023653725.1 of Bungarus multicinctus. NCBI lineage: Eukaryota > Metazoa > Chordata > Lepidosauria > Squamata > Elapidae > Bungarus > Bungarus multicinctus. Next base: position 37,969,200 of record CM042849.1, read on the forward strand.
GCGAGTGGAGTGCGCCGTGATGCCCCTGGGAACTGCTAGGGCCTGGGCCTGATAAGCTTTAGCAATAGTGGCCCGCAACCAACGACCTATGGTGGTGGAAGAGGCCCTAGTATCTTGACTATGAGGCAGAAATACAACAAACAAGGCCTCTGTCCTCCTAAAGGATGCCGTGCGATGGATATAGACCTTCAAGGCATGCCGGACATCCAACTTATGCCACTGATGTTCCAACTCTCGGGAAGGATGAGGACAGAAATTGGGCAAGACCAACTCCTGTGCCCTGTGAAAAGCCGAATTAATCTTTGGGATAAACGTGGGGTCCGGCCGGAGGACAACCCTATCTGCATGAAAAACACAGAGATATCCCTATCTATCAGGGATACCAACTCGGAAATGCGCCGAGCTGAAGTAATGGCCACCAAGAAAGCAACCTTATATGTAAGAAATAGTAGTGATGTGGAACGAATCGGTTCGAAAGGAGGTTTGGTAAGGGCCAGAAGGACCTTGTTCAAATCCCAAGTAGGATAACGATGAACCATGGGCAGTCGCAAATTAGTAGCACCCTTAAGAAATGCGCGAATAAGAGGGTGATGAGAAAGAGATGGGAAATTCTCATAGTCAATCACGGAAGACAGGGCAGAAACTTGTCTTCTCAAGGTATTTGGTGAAAGCCCCCTATCGAGACCAGCTTGTAGGAATTCCAAAATGTGAGCAATTGAAGGAGATCGCGGATCAATATGAAATTGGGAACACCAGCTGGTAAATATGGACCAAGTTGCATTATAAATGTGATTTGTTGAGGGGGTCCTTGCAGCCTGGATGGTTGAAATAACCTTGTTGGATAATTGCTTGCTGATTAAACGCGACCGCTCAACCTCCAGACGGTCAAGTGGAACCACTGAGGGTTCGGAGGTTGAAGAGGACCCTGGGTTAGCACAATCCTGTCCAGAGGAATCCTCCATGGTTTGAACACCGACAGACAACAGAGATCGGCGAACCAAGGGCGTCTGGGCCAGTATGGAGCCACCAAAAGCAGATCTGCCCGTTCCTCTAGCATCTTCCGTATGACCTGAGGGATCAAAGGAAGAGGGGGAAAGGCGTACAAGAGCCCTGGGGGCCACGGGAAGCAAAGGGCGTTGAAATCCTCCGCCCCTTGAGAGGGGAATCGGGACACGAACCGTGGCAGGTGGGCATTGAGAGGGGAGGCGAAAAGATCGACCTCTGGAAGACCAAACCTCGTGACTGCCTCTTGAAAGAGCGACGGATGAAGACGCCACTCCGTGGGATCGACCGTGGCCCGGCTGAGCCAATCTGCCTGGGTATTGCAGATGCCCGAGATGTGTTCTGCCCTGATAGAAAGTAAATTTGCCTCCGCCCAACAACAGAGACGTTCCGCCTCCTGCATGAGAGGTTGAGACTGAGTGCCCCCTTGCTTGTTTAGGTGCGCCTTGGCTGCTGTATTGTCTGTGAGAACTAAGATATGTTGGTTGTGTACCTGCGGCAGCAGAGCCCGAAGTTCCAGCCAATTGATATTGTGGGACTGTTCCCTTGCTGACCAGCGACCTTGAACTGTGGATGAGTGAAGGTGAGCACCCCAGCCCAGCAGGCTGGCGTCGGTGGTGACAATGAGTCTGCGGGGCTCCTTGAAGAGACAACCTTTGTTGGTTGGGGGGGGGACCACCAAAGAAGTGATGTAAGAACTTTGGTTGTAACCTTGACTTTGTGACCGGAATTGCTGAGACCGGAACGTTGAAACGGGAGAAGGAACCACTGAAGGGACCTGGAATGAAGACAAGCCCAAGGAATAATAAAAATACATGAGATCATTTTCCCAAGAAGGGTAGAAAGATCAGCTAAAGAAACAGTATGTCGTGACCTGATCAGCTGCACTAGTTGTTGTATACTTTTATGTCTTTCGTCAGAAAGGTAAACCTTGCATGCCCGTGTATCAATGATGGCATCTAAGTGTAACAATCTTGTAGAAGGAATTAACTGGCTTTTGTCTCGATTAATAGCAAATCCACATGCTTGCAAAATGCGGAGAGTCATCTGAGTATCTCGGACAGCTTGGGTAGAAGAGCTGGACAAAATTAAAATGTCATCTAGATAACAGTGCAACCTGATGGGAAGGGCGTGAATATGGGCAGCTAGAGCAGTGAGGACCTTAGTGAAAACCCGAGGAGCAGAGGCTAGACCGAAGGGAAGAGCCCAATATTCGAAATGTTGACCATTATAGCAGAATCTTAAAAACTTACGATGTGATGGCCTGATCGGAATATGCAAATAAGCTTCCGTGAGATCTACTGAGGTGAGAAAATCTCCCTCTCTGATGCTAGCAAGGATGGAATGTAAAGGGTGCATCTTGAATTTGCGATAGACTAAAAATTTATTGAGTCGTTTGAGGTCCAAGATAGCTCTCCACCCACCAGAACTTTTCTTAACTAAAAAGAGTAGAGAATAAAAACCACGCCCTTTTTGGTCTGCGAGAACCGGTTGAATGGCCCGTATGTGTAGAAGATGCAGTATGGCTGCTTCCATGAGGCTATGTTTAACCAAATTTTTGGAAACAGGGGATACCCTGAAAAAATCAGATGGGGCGGACTGGAATTCTAAAGCCAGGCCAAACCTCACAGTATCTCGGACCCAGGCGTCCGAAGTAGAAGCGTCCCATCTATCCGCATAAAACCTGAGACGGCCCCCTATGGGAAAGGACCCCTCAAGGCTAACGTGGACGCCTGAAGGATCTATTGCCGGAAGAACGGAATAATCGCCTGGATTGGCCGCCTCTCCGGTACCGATCCCCAGGGTTGAACCTGTCTGAGGAGAATCCCAGGCGAGGAAACTGGGATCTAGACGGTCGAGACAGAAAGGAACTCTGGGAGTAAGGCCGAAAGGAACTCCTCCAAAAGGACTGGGGATACCTTGGTCAGACTTCCTAAAAAGAGAAGGAAGAATCTTTTTCTTGTTCCGGGTCTCAATGAGAAGCAGATCTAGAGAGGGGCCAAACAGCTTGTCGCTGTTGAGAGGAGCAGAAGCAAGCTTAGATTTGTGCTTGATGTCCGCCTGCCAAGGCTTAAGCCAAAGGAGGCGTCCGGCTGAAAGATGAGATGCAATGGCTCTGGTAGAAACTTTTACAGCATGAAAGGTCACATCGGCTGAAAATTCAGTAGCCGCCGTGAGCTTAGCAATGTCCTGATGGGCCCTTAGATTAGATGCAGGGACATGCTCACGAAGTTGCTTCAGCCATCTGAGTGAAGTCCTATTGAAAAATGAGGCCGCTGTGGCAGCTCTGATAGCCCAAGCATCAGAGTGATGGGCTTTGCTTAGCGCTACCTCGGCTCTCTTATCCTCAGGCTTTAAAACCTCAAGCGGCTTGCTGGGAAGAGAAGTAGGAGAGGCGAGACCCACAATGGGTTCATCGACCTCCGGGATATTTAACAAATTGAGGTATTCTGGGGCCATATTAAAGAGTCTCCTATTGTAACTAGTAGGAGCCGGACATGGAACAGGGGAACGGAACTGTTTTTGAACTAGTTCCATGAACATTGGAGGAACAGGGATCACTTCAGCCTGAACAGTAGGCTGATGAAAAAATAAATCCTGGGGACCCTCCTCTACAGGACCCACGGGGGGAGCTGATGTGTCGATGCCAGCCGTGTTAGTTGCCTTAAATAGGAGGGATTTAAATAGATGAGGCTAAAACAGGCCAGTAAAAGCCGGTTGGTCCGGGGAAAGACCCTCATCCTCGGACATCCCCCCCTCTAAAAGATCCTGTTCGGATAAGGGCACAGGGAAAGGCCACAAGGCTCTGAGGCCTTTGGAAAAACAAAATGGCGGCCGCCCGAATTTTGGCGCGCGTGCGATCCCTAGCAGCAAGGGTCCAGCTAATGGAGGACCCTAAGAGAAATCCACAGAAAGCAAGTTAAAAGAGGGAGGGAAACGATCGCACTCCACTCCCTCTGAGACAAAAAAAATGGCGTTCGGGGAATGCAGAGAAAAGCAGCTTGCCTTGCTGCAAAAAAACGGAGCAAGACAAAATCGGCAGGGGGGGGCAGCGGGGGGGGGGCTGGAAAGCAACGTTCCAGGGGATCCCCTTTTACTAAGGGGGGGGGAGCTGAAACTTCTACCCCCTCAAATAATTATTTGAGCCTTGATCACCCAAAAGGGAGAACAGAGGGACTGTGCTCTCAGTGCCCAATTAAATATAAATAGAACAGAAGTAAATCGAAATGCAAAAAAACAGAATAATAAAAGGACCCAAGACAGGGAAAGGACACTAAAGAATAAAGGAGGGATCAAGAGAATTGGAAAAATACAGAAATCACCTGCTTCGACCAGAACAAGCTCTTAAAACAACCTGTTTCAGACAAGGCTGAGCTAAAACTGGGGAACGCTGGGAGGAGTCTCGTGGCAGAGGACGAGCATTCCAAAGTTTAAGCTCAGCCTATCAGGACGAAGACTGAACCAACCCAATCAAATGGATGCTCCGAGCAGCTCGTAGGAGAAAGACAGCTTTCATTATATTTTTGTGTCTTGTTTATAAGTTCCTCCCAGTTTCTTAACAGTAGATTTCTTCCTTCCATGAGTCAGAGAACACTCTGATAGATCAGTTTCATTTTTGTCAGTATTGTGAGACATAGATTGTACAGTTGTGGATGAGAAAGTGAATCTTCTAATCTCTTCCATCCTTTTGTATCCATCCTTAGATACAAAAAATATATAAATACGTTTCTTTCATTTTAGTATTATTTAGTCAATTTAATTATTATTAATTTATTTTAATATTACTAAATAATGTTTGTATAGTTGCTTTGGATGTAAAATGGGCAGCATATCAGTTGAATAAATGGATGCCTATATAATATGTTTTAGAAAAATATTTTTTTGAAAACAATTTTTTTCTTATACTATTGTAAAATAAGGCAATGAAGTGTACATATTTTGTTGTACTTCTGTCAACCCCATCAGGTGGACGAAACCAAGGATCAACTCCAGAGGAAATTTAGTCTGTATTTATCAAGAATGGCTATAATACCAAAATCTTGCAATTGTGGTTGTGCTGGGAATCATCCCCTTAATATATCCATGTAAACAAGGGAAGTATCTGTCTGAGCCACTTACCCAGATTTTATACTGGTTTTGATCTTAAGCTATGTTTTTCTAATTGTTGCTCTTTTAACAGGTCTGGCCTATCTCTTTCAATATCATCTTCCTTACTTTCAACAGTTTTTGTGTGGATACAAAGAAAATTTTTGGATTTCATAATGAGGATATATACTATGATAACAAGTTTATTGAGATTACAACAGCAATAACAGAAGCTAGCTAGTAAGACCACAGTAAAAGTATTGATAACAAACTAAAGAAATCTCTGAACATGTGCATATTTATACCCTAAAATAATACCTTAGGGAAATTCTAGAAAACATAACAAACATGAACAAGTATTTCATTAACTGCCATGCCCTCAGAGTTAGACTCAGCTGAACATGAGCTGCTTCAGGCACTCACTTTGCCCTCCTGGCAATTCCTCCAGGAATCTCTGCAGTCTGCACTATGTTAAAGCAAATGACTCATGAGCAAGATGCTAAACTAACTTAAGGAAAGATTGGAAACAGCTGTGCACATTCAGCAGGAAGCCTCACAGAAACAGTTTTCTGTTGGTAAAACAACATAGGTATCAGGCTCTGTGTATTGTGATGCTTGTTGGAATCAAGTTATTTACTATTACTATCCAGATATTACTGTCATTCTGGTGCCCAAGAAATCCTCCATCAAGGAGTTGAATGACTGCAGACCAGCGGCTCTCATATCCATAGTTATGAAAATCTTCAAAAAGTTAGTGTTGGCCCACCTGAAAGCCATCATAGATTTGCTGCTAGATCCCTTGCAATTTGCCTACCACGCAAATAGATCGGTAGATAATGCTGTCAACATGGCATTGCACTATATCTTACAACATCTTGAATTCCCAAATAACTACGTAAGGGTCCTTTTTGCAGACTTCATTCTACATAGGCATTCAACACCATCACTCCTGAAATCCTCCTCTTTAAACTGACTCACCAAGTTGTGTCTGATCACACCTGTAGATGGATTATAAGCTTTCTAACCAATAGGAAGCAGCAGTGAAGCTAGGGAAAATCATACTGAATATCTGTTCAATTAGCACAACTCTCTGTGTTGTCTGCATTATTATTTTATATATATATATATATATATATATATATATATATGATTCCATATTAAAGGACCCTTCTATTAAAATTCTGAAATTTTCAGTTGATACAATAGTCATTGGTTTCATTTGAGATGATGAGTCTGCATATAGACAAGAGGTAAATCAACTGATTCTGCATATAGACAAGGGGTAAATCAACTGATTCTGAATCAGAGCTGAAATAGTAGAGATGATGGTAGATTTTAGAAGGTTTCTTATTCTATTACATCTTACAATATTAGGCAACACAGTATCAACAGTAGAGATATTCAAGTTTCTAGGTTCTATTATTTCCAAGGACTTGAAATGGATACCTTGGAACCATTATTAAAAAGGCACAATAAAGAATGTTCTTCCTGTGTCAGCTCAGATTGTCCAAGGATCTGCTGGTACAGTTCTGCAGAGGAATTATGGATATGTCATTTATACCTCAGTAACTGTCTGGTTTGGCACAGCAACCAAACAGGTCTGGTACAGACTTCAACAGACAGTTAGGACTGCAGAAAAAACAATCACAACCAGCCTGCCTTCCATTGAGGATCTGTGTACAGCATGAACCAGAAAGAGGTTGAGAAAATATCTTCAGATCCCTCACATCCTGGACATAGAAAATCTATTTCAACTTTGCCTCTCAGGATGCTGCTATAGAGCATTGCATGCCAAAACAATTAGAAAGAAAAAGTTTTTTCCCCTCGTGCCATCACTCTGGTGAACACTTAATTCCCATAGCACTGGCATATTTGTCATCTTCTCATCTTTTCGACTATCTTCTTTTATTGGTTTTTATTATTATCAATTGTTTCCAGCTAATGATTAATTATTGTAATTATGACCTATTACTTTCTGTTTATAAGTACACTGTAAGCTTATGTACTGGAGACAAAGTCCTTGTGTGTCCAATCACACTTGGTCAATAAAGAATTGTATCCTATCCTATCCTGTTCATGACTCTGATTTGTTAACTTACTAAGACTTTGTTTCTCTCTCTTTTTGGCATTGTAAATTTTTGTCTTGACTTGGACTGCATGATTTGGAATTTAACTTTGCCCAGATTAGTTCTTATCTGGTTCTCTGCTTTTGTATTTTATTCTGTTGCTGCCTTGCTTAAAGTACTTGTAGAAAAAAGTCTTCCCCTTAACACTCCATGTGCCTAGGAACTGGGTTTGGCTCCTGAAGAGGTGCTAAGAAAACCAGGGTGTGAAATTATCTGTCAGAGGAATAATTTCACCATATATCATATAGCCTCTGGAAAACTCCACTGTATGCATATGAGAGAATGAGAGTGAAAAACTCAGATATGTTAATATACAGTAATTATGAAAACAGTTTTAAGATTGCAGACCTCTTAAGGATCTCAGGGACCCTCAAGGGTGTGCAGATTATAATTTAAGAACTGCTGCTATAGCTCAATCCAACAGCTTTAGGACTTTGTCCCATTCACACGTGACTCTTGAGAGTCAAGGATATTATTGTTACATTTTTTGTCTTAGCAGGCATTGTTGCTCTTTGTCATGCCCATGTTGGAGTCTGACTCCAAGGGAGAGATGGAACAGCTGACAGGGAGTGTGAGTGTGGCTCGGGTGGTTGTGGAGGAAACTGCGGAAGGGCGTAGGCCAGATGGGTATTCAGAGGAAGACCCAGGCCCATCCCCTCTTCATCCTAGGGCACGCAGGGAGGAGCAGATAAGGGAGAAATGTGAGTGGCATGGTCTACGGGGGAAGAAGGGGCCCTGATCCCCTTCATCAGCTGCAGCTGGGAGGACTGGTTAAAAGGACAAACTGCACATGGCAAAGATGCTGGAAGCAAAGCGTGCATTCTTGTCAGAGCTTATCTGTGTTTTGGCTTCCTCCCAACTGTGGTTGTTGCATTATCTGATAGAAGTCTGCAAGTAATCATCCTTGCCTGCCGTAGTAATTCCTTCAGTGTGGTGTGTTGGGTTTTTTATTTCGAATTAACTTTACTTTGGGTGCAGACTGCATTTACTCCCTCCGTAAACTGTTTTAAGAGTTTGATATCCTGCCAAGGATAATTGGACATTGGGACCAATGGACAATGGAAGCATTAAAGGGACTTTGTTCTATTTTTGTGACTTGGTTATTTTTGTGTCATGCCCCAGGTCATCACACTCTCTTCAAGAAGATCAACTTTAATTTAGCTTCACTCTGTTATATGACAGTATATGAGATTTTAATGAAAGGTAAGTCATTAATGTTGGCTGGGATAACTATGCAATATGTTTGTTATGAAAAATAAGAATAAAGGAAGTGAAGTGTCAGGATTCCAGCAATTGTTCTAATTAAATCATGATTCTCAAACCAAACTTCAAAAAACTTCAAAGGATTCATTAGAGGTAACATACTGGTACTGCCCTGTATGAAGCCAACTCTGGTATACGTAATTTACAGTCACCTGTGACCCTGTTTCCCCCTTCCCCCTTGGGTGTCTCATAAATCATATTCTCCAATTGAGCACGTTCACAGACTGGGTGTCATCATTCACATTCTCCAATTAATATATTCGTGGGCAAAAACTCTGGTATTATAGTTACAATCTTTTATAGATAAAAGTTGGAATGTACTTTTGCTTTCAATTGCTCTTCCAGATTTCCTCCCCCCCCCTTTTTTTTTTATGGCAACTACTAAAACAGGTGTAGAAATTTTTTATGAGTTGGCATAAAGCCTTTATAAGGGAATATTAACCCTTTATAATAATGTAACAGGAAGCAGAGTTGGGTGAAAATGAACATTTAGATGATTTATTTTTTTTAACAAAAAGGTAAATGAGTTTTTAAAAGTATTTTAATTTGAAAAATGAATTGGGAGAACATTTGGCATAGAGTGGGAAGTATCTTATTATTTTATCATTTCCATATGCATTGGATATATTTGCAAAGTATTTGTTAAGAAATGCTTCCAGGATGAGGTAATTTAAAAAAAGATTATTATTTTTCTTATTTATTTTGAAGGCAATAGTAATTAAATAAGCATACCTTTTATAACAACCTGTTCTGGGTAAACCTTTTCTTTTCAACCTCCAAATAGGAAAGAAAATGTAAAACTTCTTTCACATTAGTTAAATAAGAACATATGTTCAAAGCTAATGCAGAAAGTCTGGTGACATAGAGATTCAGGGCATTTGTGTAGGAACATATTCATAATGGAAGGTTAAATCTTAAATACAAAAGAGATAACTTCAGAATAAATGTCATTAATCAAAATATGCAATAAATAAACAGAAGGATACTGACACAAATAACTTGTTAATTGGTTTGAATTTTTTTCACACAATGGCCACAGCAATTACATGATAACATCTAATTGACATTCTTTCTAAACTCCTATTTCAAGAAAATACCTCCTCTGATTAACCAGTTTCACAGGATACATTTGTCATAATTCTAGCCTAATTCTTTGCATTTCTCTGTCTCCTTCTAATCTTGGTGTACTTTCCACTAAAGCCCTTCAGGAGAGGAAGCTGAATTAGAGTTTCAGAAAAAAAAAGACAGGCAAAAAGATATGGTAATAATACCAGAGCAGTGAGATTATTATTATATAGCCTTACTATTAGGCAACAAGAAATTTCAGGTCACTTATTAACTGGCAAGTTTTGTCATCTAGCTTCAAGAATATAACAGATGATGCATCCTGCAGGCTAAGTTCCTCTTGTATTAATTACTTGCATGCCTCTTTATTTGCTTGCTTTTTTCTGGGCTTCGACCATAAGCAGAAATATTGTTGTGTCACATCATTAACTAATGTAAGAATATTGTATCAATGGAGATTTGACCTTGAGTAAAATTAGTGATTTGGGGCTTCTCTATCCCTTCTAACTCAATCTAAGTTACAGTACTTTGTGTCAAGATAAAATATGGAAAGAACTTGTGTGGACTTTTTTGAGTTCTTAGCAAAAAGGTGGGATACAGTGTGATAAACAAGCTGCACAATTACTACCATCTGTGCCCCAATCTTGGCCCCAATCTCTCTGAAGTCATGCTGCAGAAAATAAAGACATATGCAGCTAGATTGGTCACAATTCACACAAAGGCAAGATTTTTTTTGTATACACAATGCCCTAAAGACTGCTAGGCCAACAATTTGCTACTTAAGGCATCCCTTATTGTATAATATTAAGAACAATTAAATTCAAGACTCTGTAACATTTTAATTAGAATTCTAATTCCTTCCCCCTCCCCTCTTCAATTTATTAGATTTCTTACTCAGCAATATGCTAAACTGGTCAATGCAACTTGGTATGATTATATCCTCTTGACTGCACAGGCTGATTACAGTCAACAGACTTTTGTGCTGTATTTATCATGAAATGCAATTTTTGTTTTTATCTTTGTTAAAGTGTTTGTAGGAATAAATATCAGCTAAATTATTTATTTTAAATGTTATCTTCCATAGCCAGATGCATTATAAAATATGTCTCCTAAATAATCAATTTGCTTCCTTCATATTATAATTCAAAAAACTTGACTCATTGCTATTTGCTTTTTCAGCTTTGTAAACAATGCTTGCATTTCTTTCCAAGTGCTGGCAGTGAAATTAGCACTATTTCTTGGTGGCCAGTCAGTGTTGTCCAACTGTCTCTAGGTGGGTGGGTGGGAACTCTTTAAACTTTTTTCTTTCAAAGATCTAGAAAAAAAATTTTCTAGGAAAATGTGTATTAAAATGGCCTTGCTGAGAGAGATCTAATGAGAACCATGACTTTTAAACATTGGTTGGAGTCATGCAGTAACTAAATTAAAAAAAAATGTCTTATATGTTGATTTAATCAAAAAAATAACTCCCACTACCACTGACCCAAATCCAATGAAAATTAGTGGTATGTAAGTACCACTTATAGCATCTTCTAGATTCATCAAACCAACATTATGCCAGAGTAACAGGAATAGTATAGGCTTTGTACTACTTCAACAAGGGCTGGATGATTTTATGAAGAACCTATCACATTAAATATGATTTCTGTAACAGAATTTCCAGTGTTTAAAGCAAAGATTCCTAAACTTTTTGCCATCATACTTCCCTTTAGTGTATGGGACGCATCCCATACATCCTTTCCCTTGGATGGGATACATCCCTTCCTTTAATAGATACATCTGTCCTAAAAATCCAAAAATGAACTATCAAAACACTACTGTGAAACTTTATGAAAGGTTGATTTATTGTGACAATATAATTAAAAGGTTCTTCATATCTGCCCTGGATTCTGTTAAAAGAGGTACACCTCACAGTTTAGGAAACCCTGGCTTAAAGGAATGGAGGAACAACTTTGATGAATGTAGTACTTTTACGAAAGAAACTCTTTTGTCTATACCATATTCCTAATTTAAAATCTCCTAAACCCTCTCTGAAGTTACTCAAAGCCTCCCAAGGTTTCAGGTCATTCCTTTCCACTGCAGATTCAGAAAATGAGTCTGGGGAAATCAAGTGCTTTGCTTGAATGTATAAACTCGCTTCTGATTAAAAGAACAAGAGAAAACTTCAGCAATTCCATTATGAGTTTCTTGTTCATGTCTGTTTCAATGCAACATAAGCCTTGATCACAACTAAGGTTTTGCCTATGGCATATCCAGAGTAACGGCTCTTGGCAACATTACATCAAGTCATCTCCTTTTATGCCTACCAGACTCTTTATTCCTTCTGATTTTTTTAATGACTTGTTCTAATTAAACTGGGAGATAGCCTGCTGTAAAATGAAACATTGGTGTTCTCTCTCTCTCTCCCTCCCATTCTTTCTTTCATGTCTGTGGGCTACAGAAACATTCTTGAAAGATAAGATGGCACCCAGTACTTTGTTTAGAAAAGCACCTGGATGTCCAGAAATAAAAAGAAAGATAAATTGAAGCAGGGACTGCAGGGAACATGGTGAAATGATGTGGTTGGAGGTGGAGTAATATTGTAACTATTGGAAAAAAATGGTATTGGCATTTAATAACAATAGCTGTGTCAAGCTCATCAGTAGTAAGAGAAAGAGCATGGTTATTTCCCTTACTTTCTTGCTAGAGATCAAGTTGCTGAAATTCAGTGATCTGCTGCCAGAATATGATAGCATGATGGATGTCAAAGAACTGGAAAAGGGAGGGGGCTTACAGGCTCCTTGCCCCTGGACTAGATTAGAAACAAATATATTTTTATTTTATTTAGGATTGTGATTTATCTTGTGTGTAATTGCTACTAGGGAAGAAGAAATCTTTACATCCTATCATTAAACATAGAGTCAATGGAGAGTTTCTAAACCAAGAGACAGTAATAATCTCTGTGCTTGTTTTCCCCTGACCATGTTAGATTTTATAGAGAAGAATTTTAAAAATATATAAACTGCTCATTATTGGAGTAGAAAAGGAGAAGGAAAAACACCAAGGTGCCATGTGTGCATGGTTCAATCAACATTCAATTCTATGCAATCTGAAAATATATATTAAAAATAAAATAATAATGATGTGGCCTAGAATACTGAGGCAAGAAAATATTAAATTTTATGTAACAAAGTGGGGGGGGGGGATAAAACAGTAACAATGATATTTGCAAATACCAGGTTCTTTTGTGGTAGACTGTGCCTTTAGCATCTTTTGTAAGCTCTTGCTACCCTCCTTACTTTCTTTACTTTCCTATGCTATTTTTATCACTTAAGTGTCCTGAACTGATAATATAGTGCAGGAAATCATACATTAAAATGTTAGCATTTAAAAATATACATTCATTATATTTATGTGCTTATTAATCAAATGGTTATACTGCAGTAATCATAAGACTTTCAGCAGCCAATAAGAAGTAAAAATGCAGTAAACTACAAAAAGCGTAAGACAGATCAAGCCCAAACAAAATATGTGACATCAGATCCAAAAGCCCTCTGGAAAAGCCTTGTTTTCAGCCTTTCTCAGAAGGCAAACAATGTGAGATACAAACAGAACTCATTCCAGAGGTTGAGCCCCATCAGAGAAAAATAAGATTCAGTTCTCTTATTCTCCCACAAATGCAGAACAACAGGCTACTTTTCCCAATCTGCATGGAGTGGTACGGCTGACCCTAGAGAGAGTACAGGGTCCCACAGATATGAGGAATCTTTGTCCTATTTTTGACCTGAACCATGACTGATATAAGTCCAATCAAACTATTTCAGCTAAGCTGGTCTCCATTTGATCCCAAACCATTGTCTCAGTAACCTTCACTATAGAAGGAAGGCTAGAAACTGGCTGATAGTTATCTAACATTTCTGAATTCAAAAAGAGTTTTGTTACATGGCAATGGAACAAGCTTCCTATAAACCCGTTGGCACTGACACTTCTTCCAGATGCAGGAAACTACTGCATCTTACTTACACGTCCTTGTCTACTTTCTCAGACATAGCAGTCTGAAAAGAAACCAGATAACCTGGCAAGGCAATCCCTCAGTCATCCCATAAGGCTCTGCCCAAGTGGAGCTAAGTCTACATCAAATTTAGTAACTTTGGTAATAAAATATTCCCTCAACACCTGAAATAGTAAAGAAGAAGTGATATTGAGTATATTGGTCCCAGGGGCAGATGGTATTTCTAGGAATTCCAAAGGGCAGTAGACACAAAGACACTCAGACCCAACTTTCTCTAGGACAATGACTCTGGATGTACATAAGGTGTCCCAATAGATCAATGCCAGAGCCCTGGCATTGAAGGATCTGAGGACAGTACAAGACCTGGTATTAATGTAGACAAATTTCCAAAAGAATCACATCACCATACTTTCTCAGCTAAGTTTCAGTGATCCATGTGAGGTCTGCCTCCTCCCATCAATGCCCAAAAAAGAAAAAGAAACAGAAAATAGAGAAAGCTCCATAGCCACATACCAGACATGAGTGCCAGAGAGATCCACTGGAGGCAAAAACCTACCTCCCACACCCAAATAATTGGGTTTGTAAGGGAAACAGCTCAAAGGTCCCTATTTGATTACCCCAGGCTGATGCATTAAGCTATAGAGATATAAGAAGCCATCCCTGGAAAGAACTGCTGAACCTGTGAGGCAGTAACATCATCCGATATATTGAGCTCTGTTTCCTTCCTCTTACAATCTGTACTTTCTCTCTTAAATGTTTGTAATGGTAGTTACTGATACCATGTTATCCAAACATTTCATAAGTTTTATCTCTAGGGATTTTTTAGATGAATATATCTCTCAATACTTATTTCTCTTTGCTAGAGTCAATATATGATTTGCAAACTTATGATCAGTTGAGCCACTATTATCCCTATTTGATCTTTAAGTGGGCAGAATAGGCATATTAGAAATGTGCAGGTGTGCAATTATAGTTTTGCAGTTGTATTTGTTTTCTGATGTATTTTTCTTACATACATTCCACACATTTATATTGACACGTGGTGGGATTCAACTGGTTCACACCACTTTGGCTGAAACAGTTGTTAAATTGCTGGCTGGCCCCACCCTGCCCACCTTGACAATTCCTACAGTCATACTGCTGTTGCTCTCTGGTTTCCTTGCTTGCCTCAACCACGGCCCCTGCAGCCCAGCTTATCTCTGCCTGATGAGTCTTCCTCCCTTAGTTGCCTCCCACACAGCCCAACCAGCTTGCTTGCCTTTGCCACAACCTACCTGATCTCTGCACGGGTGACTGGGCTTGGGGCTAACACTTGGCTTCCAGCGCCAGAGAGGCGGGGAAGGGAAGTGGCCAGGCTGCCACTGCCTTTCATTGGGCCACTTGGAGCGAGATGGAGTTCCTCTTGCCACCTCTTCTTTCCCCCTCTCTCACCAGGCATGGCAGGGCTTCCTGCTTCTCACTTTCACTATAATTTTGGAGTGTGGCAGGTGGGGAAAGGTGGAGTGAGAGAGGAAGGGTATCCAGACTCCCAGGCCTACTGGCTTCTCCCTGGCAGCTCTTGCTCTGCCTTTTGGTGTCAGCAGTCAAAGACGAGGTTTTTGTGGGCAGAAGAGTTTGCCGGCACTGGCCAGATACCCTTGCTTCCCCCAAGCATTTTTTTGCCTACCTGATTTCCAGCTCCATCACATTTCTCCATTGTGCTTCTCGCCATCGTGTGCAGGGAAACAAAACATTGTGGGACTAAAAATAAAGTGCAATTAATCAATTTTAACTTCTCGCAAAAGAAAAAAAATCTCGTAAAGTTGGAATCAATTGAATTTTTTTTTAGTTCCACGTGATAGCAAAAAATGCGACGGAGCGGGAAATCAGGTAGGCAAAGCAATGCTTGGGAGAAGCGAGGGCATAATAAAACTTTGATTGATTCATATATTTGCTGCATTACTAACAATATGAAAAACCAGACTTAATTACACAAAGGTGATTAAACACACAAATTTTATTATAGGGGTAGAACTACAGGAAAATCTAAGCAGTTTCAAGTCTCTAATAAGTGGACAACAAAGGGGAAAAGAATTAACCCTAACCACAAGTAGCCTCTCTGAACCATCACTTGGATCACATTGGAAATTCCTGTTGGTATTATGAAAACTCTCACTCTCATCTGTCTATCATTTCTGAATGCTTCCTACAGAATAGAGATATACAATTTATGTGGTCTCAAGGGCCATGTCAACTTGATATTGCATGCAAAGGATGAAAAGTTGGTCTTTTATATATTATATATTTGGAAACCATTTCAGAATTTTAATGAATATACTGTACTGTTGCCTTAAACATCTGTGTGCACAATTTATTGTTGTGCTTCCCTTTATGTGGTTTGTTGCTTTTACTTTTCAATGCTTTATGAACCACTTTGAGTCAAGTAAAATAAGGCAATATAGAAAAGTTTGTAAAAATAAGTAAATCACGTAATTTGTTTGTCTTTCCAAAAGACAAACAAATTAATATGTCACATATGTTTTCACTCACTCCATGAGTACAAAAACAATGTTGATGGACATCTTGGCCACATACTTTACCAAGAAGTCTTACATGAATAAAGTGGTTTTAGAAAAATGTACAATAATCAGAAAGGTAATACTATATCAATTAATTTTTTCACACAGGCTAACCCCAGTTTGTTCCTTATATTAGGTACCAGTCAGTGTATTATTGGTTTCTTATATATTTACATGTTGAGGTAAGCATGACTGAGGAAGCAGTAAAATCCAAATAAAAGTTGTAAACTGAGGTTCTCACAGAAAGAGTTTTGCAACTTGGAAATAAGCAGAACAACATATCTCTATGGTCATGGCTGTATACTTTAAACTGGTATCTAATAGTAGCTAATAGGAACTATTTATTTGTTTGTTTGTTAAATTTGCATCCTATCTTAATCATAAGACTCTTAGTAGCTAACAAGATACAAAATTACAATAAAATATAAAAAACTTAAGATAGATCCATCCCAAAACAAATCACTGACATCAGGCCTAAAATCACTGGAAAAAATTCACTTTTAGCATTTTCTGAAATGCTGCCCATGTTGGATACAAATGGATATCCAATAGAGCTCATTTCAGAAAATCAGCATCATCACAGAAAAACAGGTCTTCAAGTGTAGGAAGTTAGCATCCACCCCTCTCCTAGAAAATTGAAATAGCCCAGGAAATATTAAAAGGCAGAATATTTCTTCTAAAAAGATAGAAACTCAAGAAGCAGAAACTCACTCAAGAAAGCAGAAACTCACCCCCACCTTTGTTAATGGGTGGGCCATTAAGGCCTGGGCCAGAATACTTTACATAAGAAGGAACTCAAGGTGATGGGATTAAGGATGGCCCTCAGGAAATGATAGGATTACCCATCTCACCACATGGTCTGGGAAGATTGCATTAGCCAGCATTCAGGTAAAACCATGTGGTCCAGACCAAGCCTATAGAGTTAAGACCCCCGCCCCTGGGAGTCTGACAACCAATTAGAATACAAGCTCCAATTCAAATCTCAACAGAGAGTATAAAACCCAGGTACTCTCAGCACCTCAACGCTTTCTTTTTCTTCTTTTTCTCTTTTTCCCCTTTCCCCTTCTCTTCTCACCTTGAAGCATGTGATCATTCTTCTCTGGACCTCCAGGCCATGTGGCCCTGTAACCATTAAACCTTCCAAGCAGCCTCCATGTTTCCAGTGTCTTTTTTCCCCACTTGGAACTGAACCCAGAAGGATATTTCTTTCAACAATTGGCACCCAAGCAGATGGGACTCCAAGCTAACCTAACCAATGGACCAGGCCCAGGTAAGATTCCCTTGCTAGCAAACAGACCCATTGAGTCTGTGGGTGAGTTTTTCCTGGACCTTGGCCATTTGGAAAAATGGTTTTAAAGGGGTTTTGAGTGTTGAGCTCAAAGGCTGCTTGGAAAGAAGGTGAGTACCTCTAAATTTTAATTTTAAAGTATGGGAAATATGTGTATGTTTGCATGTGTGTGAGAGTGTCCTTCTCCCAAACACAACTGGATCTTGCTTCCTCTGTGCATTTCCTAACCGCAGAAAGACCAAGAGTCTGGAGAGCATGGGGGTTTTGCCAGAGCACAGGACCTTTTGTTAGGGAAAAAGGAAGAGCATGTTTATGAGTGGCTTCATCCTTGGACAGCAGCTGGATTTCATTTCTTTGTTTGGCCTCTAGCCGCCCTCTTGCCTGTTGTTAGCTCTACAGAGCCATGACCATCAGGACAGGAAAAGCAAGGGGGGGGCCATCAGAGTGTGGGACCTTCTGTATATAAGAGGAAAAGCCAAGCGGGTTATGATTGAAGGGAGGGAAGAAAATTTGTCATTTTTTTTTGTCCAGTATATCCCAAAAGCAAACCCCAGGATTTTAGGTAAACTTAGGTAGTTTTAGTGTAATTTGGATACTAAATTAGGAGCGCCAGTACTTGCCTGCATAAGAGCAGCAAGTTTTCCTCGGATCTGAGCTCTTCCAGATCTGTAAACGTGGGCTAGGAAGAAAAGAATAGAATAGAGAAAAGTGGAGTACTCGTACTTGTCTGAGGGGGGCAGAGAGTCTCACGGGCTGTTTTTTTTGGGGAAAGGAAAGTAGGCTGCATTGACAGCAACACCCCCAGTCCGAAAACCGTGGTGAAGTGAGAGAGATAGAGAGAGAGAGAGAAAAGTCTCTCGGGAATTTTTTTACTAAAAAGGGGAGCGCGCATACTTTGGGAAACACTTAGGTTTTTTTATATTTTTGTTCTGAGGTTAAAGAAAAATGTTTGATGCCGTTGCGCCAGGAGCAACGACTAAAGTCTCTTATATTTTTGTTCTGAGGTTAAAGAAAAGTGTTTGATTCTGTTGCGCCAGGAGCAACGACCAGTCTCTTTTATATTTTTGTTCTGAGGTTTAAGAAAAGTGTTTGATTCTGTTGCGCCAGGAGCAACGACCAAAGTCTCCCCCAGACACCCTTCTTTTTTTCTTCTTCTTGCTCGGATATTGCTTGTGTCTGAAACTGGTTCGCCTAGCTGACTGACCCGACTAAGCCAAAGTGTGAAACCCCACATGTAAGGGGAACATGGGAAGCGGTAGTTCGAGGGTCCTGGATGGAACCCCCCAGGGAGAGCTATTGGAGGCTTGGGATGAGCAGCAGATGCTGACCCTAGCCGGAATGAGCAAGAAAAAGGTAAAATGTATAGGTAGGGATTTGGCTTTGCTGAGGGATACAGGAAGACCAATGTGGTAAATAAAGGTACTTAAAAGGGCAATGTATAAACAGGATCACATGGAATTTTCTTAATTCTTTCTGTCTTTCTTTCTTTGTCTTCTATGCAACCACGTGGTTTGTTCCTTAAGATTTATGCCTTCCCCAATTTAACTAAGATATTTATTGTGGGAATGATCAGTGTGTGTATAAATCTCAGAGTTTTGTTTTCTTCTCTGTGTCCTTGTTTGTGTGTGTGTGCGTGCGCACGTGTGTGTGTCTAAGTCTTTGTGTGTCCTCGAGGTAACTGTTGCAACTGTTAAAAGTGTCTGACCTCTTCAGATATTAATTTTAAATTGTTAAGATTTAAAAACACTGAGAGAAATTGTCTTCTCCCGGTCTGGTCTGGCCAACCAAACTGGATGAGGAATAGTCAATTTTCTTTCCTCTCTGTGCTTTTAAGAAAAACCCAAGGTTATTAGTGAATGTTCTAAGTTCATTTAGAAGAAAAGTTTCATACTGTGTGTTTAAATGATTTTACCTGTTCATCCTTTTTCCTGAAGCTTGTGAATCCAGTTTTTTTTCCTTTCTCATCTACTGTGTCTCCATTTTGTTGAAATTGATTTATCTTTTCAGTAACTGCAATACTAATGTGTTATTCTTGATCCTCAAACCATGCCTGCAAGCTATCTACCCCCCCACCAAAATCTCTAATCCTTTTACAATGCCTTTCCTGGTAGAATTACCAGTGAAGGGGGGAGGGGACCCTTGTTCTGTGTGTTCCAGGCCTGCCACATGTGGAAGCAGATACTGCCCCTAGAGACATTCCATCCATTGGAGCCAGGAATTGAGTTTGGATCCAGCATCCACTGAAAGTCATTACAGCAAACCAGAGTGGGCAGACCTTCCCAAGCCTGACTGACCACCCATACCACCAGGCCAAGCCTATGCCACCCAGAGACGTGAAGGAAAGGACCCTGAGATGGACCAGTAAAAGACTAAAAGACTCTTTTCAATCCCCAGAAGACAGAAAGATTATGGGGGGAGGATGGAAATTCATTGTAACTGAAAATTCATTGTAATGTGAAATTCATTGTTATGTTTTCTTTCTTGCATTATTTATGTTGTAACCAGTTTGATGTACTCATGTAAGGATTGTATTTGAGAGTGGCTGGCCCAGCAAGTTCTGAACACCTTGTACTTCTGTCTGGTGGGAGGGAAAATTGTCCCACATATTTATATTATCTGTATTGTAAGACTAGCTGCATACACAGGCACATACAGAGACACACCATTTAGAATTAGATAGAGGTTAACCCCTTTCACCTACTTCTACACAAAGCTGCTCCTAGCTTCAATTTTAATGTATTTTTTTTTGTTTTGTTTTTGTTTTGCTGCTCTGAGGCACTAAGGCCCAAGCAGTCATATTGCCCTGCTAATTCCATGGGGGAGAGGTATCTCCCTCAGGCAATTCCTAAAGAGATAGCAGAAAAGAGATCTCTAAACCCGAAGTCCTGACTGTGACTCACAAATAATGCTGCCCAGTTGCCCAGTAAAGCAGGATATGTTGCACTGGTGGTCTCATGAGTAGAAGTCCCAGGGCTCATTGTGTGTAACTTTAAAAATACTAAATAGCCTGGTTGCACACTGGCTAACCTCAATTTGGCCTCACAAACCCTGGAAGCTAAGAGCTAGGCAGGTAGTAACCATAACCTTGGATATGAGCAGCCTGTAATTTAAAGGTTGTGAACACTGTATAGAGGCTTGTGCTTACAACCTGACTGTAAGCTCACAAAACGTATATCAAACATCTGAAAATTATTTGGCAAGAATAATTGGATACTGTTTAAAAAAAAAAAAAACAGAAGTTTTCCCAGAGCTTTATGGTTGAAAGCTTTTGGGAGCCACTGAAGGAATCCTTTTCTGTTGCCTCTTTTTCAATGCCTTTCCTTTGCATCAGAGAAAATTTTTTTTTTTAAAGCACCCATCAAGTTTCCCTGATTTGATCACCTTTTAATTTTTTGTCAGAATTCTCACGTGTTTTCAAAAAAAAAAAAAAAAATGAGGGATTGTAGGAAGTTAGCATCCACCCCTCTCCTAGAAAATTGAAATAGCCCAGGAAATATTAAAAGGCAGAATATTTCTTCTAAAAAGATAGAAACTCAAGAAGCAGAAACTCACTCAAGAAAGCAGAAACTCACCCCCACCTTTGTTAATGGGTGGGCCATTAAGGCCTGGGCCAGAATACTTTACATAAGAAGGAACTCAAGGTGATGGGATTAAGGATGGCCCTCAGGAAATGATAGGATTACCCATCTCACCACATGGTCTGGGAAGATTGCATTAGCCAGCATTCAGGTAAAACCATGTGGTCCAGACCAAGCCTATAGAGTTAAGACCCCCGCCCCTGGGAGTCTGACAACCAATTAGAATACAAGCTCCAATTCAAATCTCAACAGAGAGTATAAAACCCAGGTACTCTCAGCACCTCAACGCTTTCTTTTTCTTCTTTTTCTCTTTTTCCCCTTTCCCCTTCTCTTCTCACCTTGAAGCATGTGATCATTCTTCTCTGGACCTCCAGGCCATGTGGCCCTGTAACCATTAAACCTTCCAAGCAGCCTCCATGTTTCCAGTGTCTTTTTTCCCCACTTGGAACTGAACCCAGAAGGATATTTCTTTCAACACAAGAATTTGGCTTTCCTAACATCTCAAAGATGGGGAGAAAACTGGCTGTTTTCCTGTTATGAATGCAAAGGTTGAGCTGACTCTGATGAGAATATACAGGCCTGCAGATACTAGGTACCAGTCATAAAGGCTTTATAGATTCATACCAGTTTTAAATTTAATTTGGAAGCCAATAGGAAGCTGCTGCAGGATCTATAAATCAGGTATAAAATGTACTAAACTATAAACTCCTTGAACACTATGGCCACGTTTTCCACCAGCTAAAGCTTCTAAGGAGTCTTGCTGTGTGTTGCACTAGTCTAAGTGAGTGGCAATTAGGGTGTCAGCTGCTTAAAGAGTGGATCAGCTTAAGCTTGCTATCCTTGTATGGGTCTTGACATAAGTCATCAATCAAAGCGACTAATGGCATCTCTGTTCTCCATTCAAACCTGAACTTTGACTGATATGAGTGCAGATAAACTGCATCATTTAAGGCAGGAGTGTCAAACTTGTGGCCCATGGGCTGGATGTGTCACACACTGGCCACCCCCACCCCCAGTTTAGTGAAGGGGAAAAACTGTGATATGTCACATAAAGACAATGTACTGTTGCAAGTTTGACATCCTTGATCTAAGGTGTTCATTCATTGACCCTGCACCACCACCACCTTACCACAAAGAGTAAATTAAGGATCAGCAGTAGCTGTTTAATCCCTATGAATCCAGAGACAGCCTTTTAATTTTTCCTTAAGGCTGCCAGCATCAACCCTTCCTGCAATGAGGCATATAAATAATAACTAGGAAACTCAATCTACTCTATTAGTGAATTGAAATCCAGACTCTTCTATGCATCTTTTATTTAGTGAGGATTATTCAGATTAATTGGAAGGTGGATTGTCTCTTTTTTATGAATTCCTTTTATGTTCCCTGCTCATTTTCTCATCTTTTCCTGCTTAATTAACCCTAGAACTATTTTCAGTTGTCTACTTTGTGTATTTAACTTTTCCTGTCTTTTATTCTTGACTATTCAAATTCAGAATAATGGAAAGAGAAGCATCTAATTATTCTGAACATGGAGGCAAGCATCCATAGCTCACAATATTTTCTCTGTCTTGAGAAAGCAGTTTTAATAAACCATTCTAAAGGGATTAATATTTACTCAACAGTACAGCTTGAAGCTGATCTTATGATATGTCCTCCAGGCTTTTCCTACTTCTTGAAGAGATTTCAGCCATGTTAGTTTCATATAACTTAGAAAATCAATTTGAGCATAACTTGTCAAGTATATATGTGGCTAGAAGTGCCCACAGGAGAAAACTTTACCAAGCATATAAAATGGACTTTAATATTGCATCACACCTTTTGGGGTGCATGTCTAATTTGTTTAAAAGCTGATAAACTATTTTTTGTAGAAATATTATAATCAAAGGATAGAGTTGTAAGTACAAGAATTAAATAAATAGAATAATTTTACATCTTGATTTTTTTATCTTCCCTTCCTAGACATTACTAACTTTTAGTTTTTCTTCATTTTGATTTCTTGCTCACTAATAATAAACGTTCTCTTTTGCAACATCTCTTTTGTAAATTGTCTGTGACAAACATCTATAAAGCCTGGAGAATTATAAATAGCCAGTGCCACTTGTTACATTGGCTTCACAGAAAAAGAGCATCAAATATATACTATGAATTTTAAGAAAAAGCCAAATATACAACAAACAGTGAAAGCATAGTTCTTACATTCCTGACACAGATGAGATGAGACAAGTGAAAGCATTATTTTAGACACATTTTACTAAAACACCAATCTGTTCTGATATTATTTGGGAAGGCCAAGTACTTAGATAAGTGAACTGAACCAACTACTTACTTTCTAAATAATATTTTGGATTAATATTGGAGGAATTATATATCCAATTTTTCCTATTAACTCCCCACTCATTGGCTGGAAACCTAGCTTATTAAATAAGCATTGTATATCTTCTGCTGAACCTTAATATAGCAACACACATGCATATGACAGTAATGGTGATTAACTTTATGATTACTAAGTTACAAGTATAAATACATATTTTAATAATAAAAATTATCCTTTGAAATTAAAGGATGCTTAATGAGTCATAAAGCACTTCCAGCTATTGTAAAGCACCTCATTCCTCCCATGGTCATGTGATTGCAATTTGGATGCTGGCACACTTATGCCCAATGGTCAAGCAAGCTAAACATGTGATCACTATTTGCAATTTTCTCTGCCAGCTTCTCCAGAAAGTCAGTGGGAAAACCGGCAGGAAAGGCTGCTAGCTATTGCTATTTGCTAAGAAGATTCCATCTCATCTCTAGGGGCTGACTGAAAGATGAGATTTCCAGCCCAAGAAAGTATTTTCCCTCTCCTCTGTCTGTTGGGGGTGGAGAATCTTTCATTGGGCTACAGGAATGGAGTTATAAAATCTTCAGATTTTTAAATTCTTTTCTGTAGCCAGCAAATGATTTCCACTCAGTGGATAGAAGGGAAAGAAAATCTTTTGTTGACCTGCAGGAATGAAGATGTTAGCTTCTAGAATCTAAAATCCTGAAGAAATTCTGTGGATCTTCTCAGCCCCCCTTCTATCCCCAAGGCAGTCCTTACCCCTTACCTGGCACTCCATTCACTTAACAACCTGGAAGGTTGCTTAATGATCGCAAACAGGAGTCCTGGGATTCCAATCATTGAGCAAAGTGGTCATATGGACATCTTACTTAATAATTGCTTCAGTTAATGATTGAGATTCCAGCTCTAATTGTGACCATAAGTTAAATACTTCTATTCACCTATGATACCGAAACATATAGACAGTAGTATGCCTTGACTAGAAGTTGAATAATGGCAACTTAGTCTGAATAAGTTACTTGAGTAAGCAGTGAAATGTTTCAAAGCAAACAAGAAAAGAAGTCCAGTTGCCATAACTTAACTTCCAAACATGACTGAGAATGACTGAGAATGACTGAAAATTTTCATCAACAGTATGCCTTGAGTATAATTCCTCAAGATAAGAGGCCAAAATCCAAGGAATGAAAGAGTCAAGCTCTGAATCATAAAGAGATGCTGATGTATAGTTGATCCAAAATAAATAATCTAACAGCACATGTCTACAGAATCTATATTAATAAAGACATGTCTGACTTGCAGCTTTCTTCCTTTTGTTATGTATATTCAATAGCAATAATTGTGATCTATTAAAATTGTTATGATTAACGCCGAACAATCAAAAGAAAATAATCAATGAATACTGAGAGGTTCTATTTTTCATCTAAATAACATTTTCCTACCCAACATTTTACAGTAGGCATAATTCCAAAAGCATAAATTAATAGAAAATATGAATAAAGAAGCAGATGAGATACTTAATAAAATTAAAAGCAAAAACAAAAATACCTAAAATTGGACAAAATACAACCAAATAAGTGAAGAGTGGGATAAGACTATGTACTAAGTTTTAGAGCCTGAGGCTTGAAGGTGACTTTTAGTATTCCATTGGTCTATACAATCACCATCCACTGGTGAGACGCAATACAGTAGGATTAGGTTAGGGGAGACTCAGATGAATTTTTGCCGGTCAATGTTGCCTCTAGGTCCACAGTCACTCTTGTGGGGTTCCCTGGTTTTCAGAAAATTTCTGGAGGCAAAATGACAGATGAGATGTGTAGACCACTGTGGGCAATCCAATCAAAATGCAAAAAGTACTTGTTAAGGATTACATTATGGCGATAAGTAAAAGAATGGAATATTTTTCTGCTCTTGTTGCATTTGCAGTTAGCCAACCAATGCCCTCTCTTATTCACTCCCTATTGGGAAGGAAAGGAACAAAATAAACACCAACAGATTCAATTTAAGGAATTTTCTGATAGATAAAATTATTCAGATTAGCTTGAGTTGGACTTCAAAAGGGGAGCACCAGATGAGATGACTGAAATAGATAAATATATAAATCCCATTATTAAGAAAACTCCCATTAAAAAAAGACTAGCCTAGTTTAGTTAACACTCACTTTTAGGTATTTAGGAAAGCCTTTGGAATCATGTTGCTAGATAATGGTTATGGGTGATTGCATGGGGAGAAAAGGGTACAGTAAATCAGTGGTCACCAACCGGTGGGGCATGGCCCACTGGTGGGTCGTGAGAAAATTTTGGTGGGCCACAGAGAAATCTCACCCCCAGAGCACCCCCACAAAGCAATTAATCCAGGCTGCGCAGAAACACAAGGCTGCGCCGCGCACACATGGCCCGCGGGAACCCTCCTCGCCCACTCACTCCTTACCTAGTAAACTTGCCTGCTAAATTGTTATTTTTCCTTTTTCCGACCATCATCTGTTCTGCTGTGCTGGAGATTTAGATTAGCTAGGAAGCAGGAAATGGTTGGATTTCTTGCTTTCTAGCTAGTTTTAGATCTTCAACTCAGCACAACCGAACCTCCCTTAGGACTGGAGGTTTGCTTGCAAGCAAAGTCACTGCAGACTCACAGCAAGCAAATTTGAGAGACGAGCTAGCCGATGGCAGATAGATAGATCACTGAATGATTATGTGAGCAACTCAATCTGCCTGCTTTGCCTGATTTTGGGTAAAAGTTGCTCTTTTTTATAAAAAAATCAATATTTACATGCATGGTGTGCTGTGAATTAATTTTGTGAGTTTGCTTGCTAGCAAATTTTATGAGTTTGCTTGCAAGCAAATTTTATGTGACAGACCGAGCTAGCCAATGGCAGATAGATAGATCTCAGAATGGATCTGTGATTCTGTGAGCAACTCAATTTGCCTGCTTTGCCTGATTTTGGGTAAAAGTTGCTCTTTTTTATAAAAAATTCAATATTTATATAAATATTTATAATATTTACATACAAGCCATGCCCAGACAGTCACATGACCACCAAGCCACATCCACAAATTAGGCCACGCCCACAGAAACGGTTAGTGGACCCTGGGATCTAAAATTATGAGTTTGGTGGTCCCTGAGGTCCAAAAGGTTGGTGACCCCTGCAGTAAATGATATCGTGTATATCTTAGCTTCATCACTCAAATGATGTGAATAATGTGATTTCCATCTTTTGTGCAATGACACAAAGGTATCATGGGTGTATACAACTTCATCAATGTCTATCAGACACTAGAGATAGTAGTTGTATTCACATTTTCTGTATGCTGAGACATGTTATTTGCTAGGTTAGTTTTCAATATTGTGCTTTCATGGTTTATTTAATTAGGATTTGTAAATTCGACCACAATACTTTATTTAACATGGTATAAAAAGTCAGGAACCATGATGTGCAATTCCATTATAGCTGAATGCTTTCTAGCAAGAACATGTCTCTCACCTGCATATAGCAAGGAATCCTAACCCTAAATCTATGGCTTTTAGATAATGTTAAAAGCTTTTATCTCTAGCTACAACTATGTCAGGAGCGAAAGTAACTGAAACAATGGAAGCAAAAAAATATTCAGCAACTACAGTCCAGCTTCCAAGGATTTTGCTATCAATTACTTGGAGATGTGCAAACACCTTTCTCCCAGAGGTGGTATTCGGTAGGTTCTGGAGAACCGGTAGTGGAAATTTGGATAGTTCAGAGAACCGGTAAACTACCTCTGACCGGAGATTTTACAGTATCCCTCCCCTGTCATGCCCACCAAGCCACGCCCACAGAACCGATATTTAAAAAATTGGAAACCCGTCGCTGCTCCCTCCCTTCCTCCCTCCCTCCCTCCGTTTTTCTTTTAGTGGCAAGAATGTAAGGTCTGAAGAAAAATATGCATGATATTATAGGACTTTCTGTGGTAGTGATTTAGGAATTAAGCAAAGATTAAAGTTTATGCATGCTACCATTTAAAATGTGGTATTAATGCAGATTTAAGATCACTCTTAAAAATCTAGTAATTTTACATGACACTAGACTCTCTGCTCCAGTTGGAGGGTATAAACATTAAAAGCCAAATTTTTTAGAATAGAAAATACATTTGAAAATCTTTGCAATGCTTAGTGCTGCCACCTTTTGGTCATTTTCAGAAATTCCATCTTGCTTAGTAGAAAATTCCAAATGTCATCTTACAGTAATAACCTACTGAGTTGTTTTGTTGTAGACATTATTTTACATCTCTGATTTTGTTAGACCTTAGATCTTTAAAGACAGAGGTTCTGTTTGCATTACCTGCTTGCCTATGTTAATCTTGAGAGTGATATACTCAAGTTTCCAGATTGTATGAATTTGCATAATGAGCTGAATCATAAAGTGGTCACATGAACTCCAGTCACATAGAACACTTAAATTAAAATGCAGTTGGCTAACTTGTGATTCAGTGGGTCATGCTAATAGAAGCACAGTTAATATTAACAAAGAAATGAAAACAGACTTTGCATAATAAGGGGTCATATGGATAGAAACCAAGAACAAAATATAACTATTGAAAGATAAAGAAATGGGGAAAATTTATTCAGCATACTACCAAAACCCTCATTCCCATAACTTTAACCTGGGAAACAGTGCATCGTAGAGCAACAATTACACCAAATGGGCTAATTTTCAAAATGCATCCAAAATCTGGGACCTATGACTTCTAAGGGAATGACATTTGGGAAAGTTCTGACTGCTTCAGTGCTGCCGAGCTGTTGCTACTTCAGCTCTGCTGTTTTACTGCCATGATTATGTTAAATGACCACATCATCTTGAGGTTCAAGATATTACAGTAAAAGAAATTGGAGTACAGTCCAAAATGTATAAATTTCAACTAACTTAGAGATTCCGTGAACAGAAATTCTCATACCAAAGGAACATAAGTGGATGGGAACTGCTCAAAAATAAAATACCGGCAATGCAATTGTACATGATTCCTACAGAAAAAAAGATTAAGAAGATTTGGGTTTTTTAAAGTTTTTAACTGAGCTAGGGACTGAAAGAGATATGAATAGGACATGGAAAATGGATGCAATTACCAAGGAGATCTATAACCAAGTGAGTGATATCTAAAGTTTCATGAAAGAAATTGAAAGCAACAAAGACTTTTTTCAGCTATGTCGCTAATTTTTTTTTTTTTTAAAGAACAAAAGGCTTGAGCCACCGCTAGGAGATAGCAGGGTAGTAACAGGTAATGTGTGACAGAATGAGGAAAGAACCCCTCAATACCTATTTTGTTTCAGTGAAGAGATTCTGTGATGACCCGGGGCATGGCACAAATGCAACACAGTCAAATAAGCAAGGAATGTCCCTTTAATACCTCCAACTTTGCCCCCAATGTCCCGGTTACCTTCGGCTGGAGAAAAAAACTCTCCCAAGAACAGTCTTTAAGTGAAAAAATTCAGTCTGAAAATGAAATACATACAAACTGTAACTAAAAATCCGCACAAACCATGCTGCAGTAATTAACTTGACAGGGCAGAAGGAATTGCAGACTTGAAAACCCAGCAAAACACACACAGTTGGGAAGACGTCAGGAACCCAGATAAACCTCAATGATACCAGATAATTCACGATTTGCTCCCAACAATTTTGCTGTGCACTGCTTCACTTTTTAAACACTGTGTTCCCAGCTGCAGCTAATGAAGGGAATCAGGGCCCTTGACTCCCCCGTAAGCCACGCAACTCATGTTGCTCCTTTCTCCATTCCTCCCTGCATGCCCTAGGATGAAGAGGGGGTGGGCCTGGGTCTTCTTCCAAAT
The DNA here is from genome assembly GCA_023653725.1 of Bungarus multicinctus. NCBI lineage: Eukaryota > Metazoa > Chordata > Lepidosauria > Squamata > Elapidae > Bungarus > Bungarus multicinctus. The sequence continues at coordinate 37,998,291 of CM042849.1, forward strand.
TCCCTCTCCCTTGCTCTATCTCACCCCTGCTCTGCCCAGCCGACCTTTGCCCTTTCCCCGTTTCTTCGACAGCCAATGGAGCCACACTCTCACTCCCTGTCAGCTGCTTGGCCTCCCCCTCCGAATCAGATTCCGACAGGGGCATGACAGATTCTATGTTCAAATATAAGTTGAATAAATAACCAATTAAAAAAAAAAATACCAACCTAGGGAGAATCTGCTAAATAAACAGGTTTAAGCTACCAGAACCAAACCAATTAAAGCTAAGGATTTTGAAGGAGCTTATAGATATAAGTTTTCTGATATTTTTGAAAAAAACATGGAGTAAGGGCATATTGTCAGAGGATTCAAGAAGATCAAAATGTTTCTCTCTCATAAAAGGGGGAAGAGAGAGAAGCCAGGTAACTGCAAACTTACCAGCTTGATGTTGTCATTGGAATAAATTATTAAAAAGGAATAAATTATTTAAGAGTTAGTTTAAGGGTCTTAAAATAATACATTTCTTGGAAAGAACCAACTGAATATAACAAAAAATAAGTTGTGTTAAATCAATCTGATCTTCCTTTTTTGTTAGAATACCATAGTTGACCATAGGAATATGGTGGACATGGTGTTACCTTCAGCAAAACATTCAATACAATCTCCTGTGAGGTTTGCTATAGACATTGACAAATGAGGGTTGGACTAGGTTACCATTAGATAAATATAAAACCAGCTGAATGTTTGAACCCAAAGAATGGGTACATGAATGAGCTGGCATCAATCTGAAACACTGAATGGCCTATTTCAGGACTCTCTTTTTGACTGACTGATTTCTATTGACATAGTTATATCCTGAAAACTACATTTTTCCAACTGCAGACAATAATTACACATGGTGCATTTCAGTACTGGCATATTAGAGTTTTAAGTGCTATTTTTATGTTAAATTAAACTTATGTCCCGATCAACCCATGAAGTGTCAAATTAATAAAGAACAAAATCCTGTAAAAAACTATTTCTGTAGAAGAGGCAAAGCCTGAGGGCTGAGTCAAGAGAGGAATCAGCCTGGAGTCATTAAGTTCCCATAAGCAATCCAAATCCAATCCCCTATAAATTCCATTAATTCTTATTTAGCATCAATTTAGTGCTGACCATTAATTGACTACATTCTTGTGTACACACATGAGCAATAAATCAAATTAACTGGAATTTAACGTGTTCCTGATTCTTTGTACCTGACAATTTCATAGCATTATGTTGTTTGCCACATAAAGTGTATCCCTAAAAATTCTCAGTAATTTTATATTAGTATTTTTTCAAGCAAAAACTTTTTTAGTTTGTCTCTTGCTTTATTTTGTATACATGAAAATTTTCCTGTTCTTCCAAATGCTATTTTATTTCCAACTTCAGCATTTCTGTCTCAGATGATTAGTAGTTTATTTGATATTGAATTGATAAGTGTTACAAATTTCCAAGATACTGTTCAACTCCTGTTTCTCCTGTGTAAGGTTTGGTTATGTTCTAGAAATATCTGAATGGTTTTCAAATGTAACTTTGTGAATATTCATTTGCATTTTTATATGACAGTCAAATTTATCTATGTCCCAAGTTGTTCTAATCATATGATGTTGCATAATGAACATTAGATAATAAAAAATTCTACAGCCTGACAGAGTAAGATAAGAATGAGCATAAAGGTTGGACTATTAAATCTGACTAACCAAGAGATGGCACCAAAGAGTTTCAACATTTGAATTTCTCTAATGTGAAGAAGGAGAAGGAGAGGAAGAAGGAAGAGGAGGAAAGAATCAATAATTAATATAATGTGTTAACTCAAAAATATTTCTCTGTTTTTTTAGAATTGTCAGCAGAAAGGGAGTGGAGGAAGTAATGCATACCTCAAATATTTTCATAGATAATTGATAGTTGGTCGAAGCTTCTGGCGCGCAAGATTATTACTGGAGAGCATGATTGATGACTCTTGGCTATGGATGTGTCCCATTGGAGAATACACATCCAGGGGGTGGGGGAAGACCAGGGTCAAGGGTGAGATGAATGATGTGACTCAGTGTCAGCTGCACCCAGGTAACGCCAACATGTTCACTCCTAATTCTTTTATTTAAACTCTGAGAGATGTGTCTAGAGACTCATGATTCAAATGGGGGTGGATTGTCAGAGCTCTAATAGCCAGCTGACATTCACAATAAATCAATGACCAGGATCCTGGGTCCCGAACTCTCTGATCACTCCCCGACCTCAGGCAGCCATGGCAGAGATCGGATTATCAGGAAAAGAAACAGACTTGGCCTCCAGCCAGAAGCAAACAGAAGCTGAAAACATAATTAAAGCTGGAGATCAGCCCTCCTTAAATTCTGAAGCGAAGATACCGATTCCAGGGAAAGAAAGAAACCCAGATAAGTACTGGTGGGAAAATTCCTAAAGCCTCTAAGCCTGAGTTTCCCCATCCCCAGGCCCAGAAAGGAAGAAGGCTTTTGAGTGAACTGGGAAGAGTGGATTAGATGTGGGACTGGGCACAGGCCAGGGCCCTAAAGTCCCTGATGGAATCCCAGGGGAGACCCATGGAGCAACCCGGGGAGGAATTTGACCGGGATGACGGCCCATCATGCTGCTCAAACCAGAGGGGAGTTTTTGGAGTCCTTTGAAGTGAGAAAAAGCAGGCGAGACCACAGCTGTCCTTCACCCACCAGAAGAAAAAGGAGTCTGAAGCTACAGCCAGTGCCTCCTCCACACAACAGGCAGCCCCTTCCCCTGTGCGAACTAGAGTCAGGGAAGAAGGCCAGCCACCTCAAGTGCAGGCTTACAGAGGGTGACAGGAGGAGGGAGGAGAGTGCTCAACAAACCGCCTCAATTCAAGAGGAAATTTGATGGAGACTCAGACCAGCTAGCTCTTCCTTGACTTAGCTGAGATTCACCTAGAATGCTATGGTCATCTCCATTCCTCCCCTAGAGCCATGATGAACACCATTTCCGAGGGACTGGAGGGAGAAGCAAGAGGATGGTTAGCAACCCTCCACAAGAGAAGGTCCCCCCAACTGCAGGACATAGATGACTCTCTACAACTACTAGAGGCCAGATTTGAGGAGGCAGAAGAGGACCTGTATGTGAAAGATGAGCTCAGCAATAAAAAGCAGGGAGGGCAAGCCATCAAGGAACACATCCAAGAATTCAGGAGGACCAATTGGGAGGCTATCCCTTATCAGAGGAATCTTGGGTAAAGAGTAGGAATGTCCAAGTGGATCACCTTGTGATGAGATGCCATGCAGAAAACCCAACCAAGCCGAGCGGGGGGTTTGCAACCCTAAGTTCTATATCTGCAATAAATTTGTTTTCTTTTTGTGTTGTACAGATTACCTTCAAGAAGTGAGAGGAGCTGAATGTCAATTCAAAAATATTTCTCTGGTTTTTTAAAGTTGTCAGCAGAAAGGGAGGGGGGGAGTAATGCATACCTCAAATATTTTCATAGATAATTGCTAGTTGGTCGAAGCTTCTGGCATGCAAGAATATTACTGGAGAGCATGATTGAAGACTCTTGGCTATGGATGTGTCCCATTGGAGAATTCACATCCAGGGGGTGGGGAAAGACCAGGGTCAAGGGTGAGATGAATGATGTGACTCAGTGTCATCTGCACCCAGGTAACGCCGACATGTTCACTCCTAATCAATTTTTTTTAAAAAAATCAGAGAGATGCGGCTAGAGACTCATGATTGAATGGGGGTGGATTGTTAAAAGCCCTGACAAATACATAAAAAGCTTCATCTTTAGATGTTATATTAAATTTTGATGGCAAGATGAATATTGATTACATTGCTAAAGAGACAACCATGACCTGGATGACTGAGAATCTCCATAGACTTTTTGCAAAAGAGACAGTTTCTAACATCATCAGTTTAAATCTATAAATCCAGGATGGTGCTTATTTTTTGTTTCATCCCAATTCACAGTTTTTCATATATAAAAGCATTGAAATTATTGGTATCTAAATAAAAAGCACATTCTTGTATTTGATTCATTTTATTCAAAATTTTATTAACAGTTTCTAGGTGTTAAAACAATATAGGACAATAATGGAGCAAATCAAGTATCATATGGATAAGATCTTCCTCCCTCAATTTGCACTTCCAGCATAATGAAATTGGTTACCAACCATTTTTAGATGGATCAATGTTTCATTTTCATTTCCTAATTTATCATACATTACATCCCTTAAAACAACAGGGAGAAAATGTGACTTTTAAAACCATAGTCTATCTGCACATTTACCTGCAACCTGCATATAATTTTAGGAATCTTACATAATATTTACCATGGTGCAAAATAATATTATGAATTATTTTTAAAATATAGGCATCTAGGATACATTACTATTTGTAAATTTGGGCTTTTATTGACATTATGAGAAGTTCACTGATATAGAGACCAAATAAACGTTAACTCTAAAGTAATTATCAAGAATAGAGAGGGTGACCTTGTCAAAGAGAAGAGAGATCTGTTACCAAAGCAACAAATATCAAAATATGGCTTGAGTCCAAAACTCAAGAAAGAGTAAATTCCTTTCCCCCCACACACACACACAGGCTCATAGGCAAAACAAAAACAAGCAAAAATAGAGAATTCATTATAAGTAATCGAAACAATTAACTTTGTTGTCATTTGCTTTCTATCTTATATTTCAGTCAATAAACCAGATGATCTTATAGCTATGGATGAATGTTTAAAGTTTCTTCTCTGAAATCATGGAACAAAAGTAATGAAGTTTGGATACATTACATATGAAATATACTATCAAGTCACGGTATTAACCTGGATGAAAGAATGGATAATATTGAGGAATAAAAGGTTAATAAAGTGTAGGAAAGACATGAGTTGCAATGGGTTGGCATGCATTTTTGTGGTATGGGAGAAGTAAAATACATGGATATTTTCAAAGACACATGGTCAGGAATGCATTGTTATTAACATGGGAAAAAACTAGAAACCATATGAAAATACCAGTCTGGCTATCAACAATGGAAGCACTTATATATCAAATGTTTCTAAAATGGGAACTATTGCTAGATACAAAGATATTTTAAATGAAAAGGGTGAGTTCAGAACTAAACAAGAATTAAATGAACAAGGACTAGAAATGCACTGGTATTCATATATACAAATACAATCAAGATATGAAAAAGATATTAAAACTGAAGCGATTTATAAGGAGTTGTCAGAATTGGATAAAATATTAATGGAAGATAAGCTGATTAAATGGAAGATAAGCTGATTAAAAGACTATATTGCTATTTATTAGGTGTTAACTAGAAGAGGAACAAGTTAAAGATACAATAGTGTGGGCAAAAATTTTTGGATATGCCATAGAATTAGAAAAATGGCAGAAGCTATGGGATAGGAATTATAAATTAACAATATCAACAACATATAAAGAAAACTTGTATAAGATGTTTTATAGATGGCACTTTGCACCAGCAAAACTAGCTAAGATGTTTAAAGATAAATAGCAATTTATCAGGCAAGTTTGCCAGGTAAGGACTGAGTGGGCAGGGAGGATTCCTGTGGGCCATGTGGGCGGCGCAGCCTTGTGTTTCTGCGCAGCCTGGATTAATTGCTTTGGGAGGGTGCTCTGGGGGACAGATTTCTCTGCGGCCCACCAAAATTTTCTTGCAGCCCACCAGTAGGCCACAGCCCACCGGTTGGCAACCGCTGATGTAGACATGCAAAATAGATCTTATCAGTATATAATAATATAGGTTGCACTAAGTGCTATTCCAAAACTTGTTTGGAGATACATTAAAATATGTTAGATAGTAATATACTGCATTGATTCTAGAGAATATACAATCAGATGGTGAAAATCAAAATGGTGTCATGCATATACATTGTGAACGTTTGTTTTCAAATATATACCAACAGGCTTTTGTTAGTACTGTGAAAAAAAACTTCTATAGGTAGTCTTTGATTTATGACCACAACTGAGCCCAAAATTTCTATTGCTAAGCGAGACAGTTAAGTGAATTTGCTGTTTTACAGCCTTTCTTGCCACAATTTTAAAGTGAATTACTGCAGTTGTTAAGGACACAACTGTTAAATGAATCTGACTTCCACATTGACTTTGCTTGTCAGTTCACAAAAAGTGATCACATAACCATAGGACATTGCAACCATTTGTTGAATCAGTTGCCAAGGGTCTTAATTTTGATCATATGACCATGGGGATACTACAAACGTAAGCGTGAAAAATGGTCATAAGTCACTTTTTCAGTGCTGTTGTAACTGTGAATGATCACTAAACGCACTGTCATAAGTCAAGGACCACCTGTATAACATTTCCAAATGATTTCTTAAGAATCTGGAAAAGGTCATATATCTATTTAGAAAACTTCAAAAATGAGAATGGCAGGAAAAAAAATATATTATCATCCTGATAAAGCATTTTGGTGTGCACATTTATATAACAAGTGATACTAGTAATTTTCTTTTGCACTTTTTTCTCCATATATTTTAGTTGTCACTATAGGAATGAATGGAAAATCCTCAACAGCAAATAATTTTTTCATTAGTAAATCTTACTGAAAAAATATCTTATGTTCTTGTTCGTTTTTTATTTCTCCAACATGAATAGTTAAGGAAAGTTCAAAAGAAAGGATTTCCTGAAATGCCGATGAGAAACTTATTATCTTTTAACTTCTTAATGATGAAACATTACAGCTAGAGTCAATTCTTCCCAAAAGAAAAACCAACTTCCATACTGCAGCTCTACTGCATCATTTGTTATGTACATTTTATTTTTTACTCTTCAGTAAACTTTTTTTGCATTTAAAAAAGACATTTGATTGTTTTACTTTAAAGCTACAATTGATTTATATTGATAATGAGCCATCAAGTTGATGTCAGTTCTTAGCAACCACATAGATTTTTCTACGATGATTTGTCCTCAAATTAGTCCTTCAGATTTTCCAATGGTGTTCCCTTCAGAAATATCACTAACGTGCACTCTGATGCTAGTCATCCTTTTTTCTCTTCCCCACCCTCACCTTTCACAGTATTACAGACTTCTCCAGAGAGCTAGGCACTATATGAAATGCTTTAATTCAGTGGTCGCCCACCAGTGGCTGTGGCCCACTGGTGGGCTGTGAGAAAATTTTGGTGGGCCGCAGAGAAATCTCACCTCCAGAGAACCCCCTCCCAAAGCAATTAATCCAGGCTGCGCAGAAACACAAGGCTGCACAGCCCATATTGCCCGCGGGAACCCTCCCCGCCCACTCACTCTTTACCCGGTAAACTTGCCTGCTAAATTGTTATTTTACCTTTTTCCAACCATCATCTGTTCTGCTGTGCCGGGAGATTTAGATTAGCTAGGAAGCAGGAAATGGTTGGATTTCTTGCTTTCTAGCTACTCTTTAGATCTTCGGTTCTGCTTTTAAGCATAGCCGAACCTCCCTTAGGACTAAAGGTTCTATTATTCAGTGCAGACTCACGGCAAGCATATTTGAGAAACTGAGATAACCAATGGCAGATAGATAGATCTCTGAATGAATCTGTGAGCAACTCAATCTGCCTGCCTGCTTTGCCTGATTTGGAGTAAAAGTTGCTTTTTTTAATAAAAAATTCAATATTTATATAAATATTTATAATATTTACATACAAGCCATGCCCAGCCAGTCACATGACCACCAAACCACACCTACGAATTAGGTAACACCCACAGAACCAATTAGTGATCCCTGGGATCTAAAATTATGCGTTTGGTGGTCCCTGAGGTCAAAAAGCTTGGCGACCCCTGCTTTAATGGGTTGTATGATTGATTGACTGGAGATTTGATAGAGCTACTTTAATACTGGATTTCTGAAGGAGGTTAGAATAGAAGACCTCCAAGGTATCTTGCGTTCTTTGTTACTATGATTTTATGTTGCAGGTTAATTATTCCTTTCCATATTAATGATCTATAGCATCATATAATGTCATCCTGCTGTTAATTTACTGATATATCAATAATGGAAGCTTCATATTAGTTAACATTATTAGATGTTTTTAATGCTACTGTGAAACTGAATTTAAACTAGTTTGTAACATAACAGCTCGTATTACATTATTATATAAAAGTGAACCAAATATAAATGTACATTTTAATCACCAAATTATATGAAAAGATCAGTAGAATATATAGCTTTATCCATCAAAATCAATTCTAATAGAAAAATAACTTGGGTGGGCTTTGAAAATTGAATTAGTCAAGACACGAAGAGTAAGAAATAAATTAGATTGAGGGATATAATTCTCTTCAAATGCAGGATGGAAAGCAGAATATATCTCTGCTTCACCCAGGTATTGATGATGAGAAGAATGTATTTTTAAAACATCCTAATGACATGAGCACTCAGAACTGGGTATATTTATAGACTGAAAACTGGACAGAAAAAAATGAACAAATACAGGGACAACAGAAGCCCACATCTACTGTAAAGCTATTGGCTCTTAACAAGCAGTGTTGCTTTCTCTTTTTCCAACAGTTATGATATGCATACGATATCATATTGTAAACATAAATATTATGCCACAATGTTATTGATACGTTTGATGAGTTATGATTGCTCTTTGGAATTATGTTGTATTGCTATTCTAATGCTTGCATGTAGAAGAGCCTATGCTGGATATACTACATTTGCATGCAGTATTCTGATTCAGTTCTCCAGATAGCAGAGTCTTTCCATTTCTCATTGTTCTGTTACCAATAGAGTATAAGCTGGTCTAAGAATGTGTTTGGGTTTTACAGCAAATGATTTCAAACATGTGAATAATATTAAGAATAGCCAATTATTTTGAATATAACTTGTGCACTATTTGAATAGATTTGAATATAACTTGTGCACCATATGCATTAGATTTGTATGATGTGCATTAGATATTTAGATATTAGATATACACAATAATATCTGTTTGAGGTAAGAATTTTAGGATCATGAACAATATCTGCTTGGTGACTCATTGTTTCAGGGAATGTTTGATGAGAATCAGGTACATCTATTAGTGCAGCAATAAAGCACTCAGCAATATTAAATAAGATAAGTGTGTCCTGATGTGTGTTGCTTGGTTGTTTGAGTTAACCATTAACTTGGAAAGAGCTATTACTATTAGAGTAAGAAGGCTGACCCTAAATCTCTAAGACTTCTTGCAATGTAAAGGGACAATTTAATGAAATCCCTGAAACTTTTTTATATGTCTATCATCTGGGTGTTAAACAAATGCTTGAAAATGTCTAAATAGACTTTCAAAGTGAAGGTGTGTGTTAGTTCATACAGGAAGCATCCTTTGTTTGAGCTACATCCTAATTTATAAAATGCATTAATACCATGCATTGGCAATTATGGAAGAAATTCCAGATTTCCACACCCAGATAATTAACATGTTTTACAACAATTGAAAAACTAGTTCCTAAATGAAATGCAAGGCAGCCTTACCAGGTTTTATGCTTGCATGTCTTCAGCCAATTCTCTATTGGAAATTGTTGAATTTCAAGTTTCTTCATCTGATTTAATAGTGGTCAAGGTTTTATATGCATTGTTTTACTGGGAACAAAACAATTATTTAACACATTTCCTTCATTTTTTAAATAATACATTCATAACAATTACTGGAAGCCACTAAAATAATGCCAAACGATGCTTCAGCAATACTGCAATATTGTTATTGATTCTACATGACAGTTGCAATTCTAAACAACAAATAATAGTTGCAACATTGTTATTGTGTTAACCATGATATCCAGACCCTGACTTGTACTACTGACAGACTACCCAAACTCAGTTTGCACTCATGAGGCTAAGCCAAGAGAAAGTAGTTCTCAGCAGAAAAATCATTTTATGTCAAGAACCATCAAATGGGGTAGGGTCTTCAAGGACATAAAGCAAAGAACTAAGAATTCACTGAAACCTGGAATGTGAAGAAAGAAAAAGTAAGCAGGCATAAAAAGGGAGCTGCTCTATCTTACGTAAAGTGGCTTCAGTCTGAGTTGTAATAAATGTTCTTATCTAACTGCAATGTCTGAGAGATTTCTGCTAGGTTCAAGCATAGTTAAGGCATTACAGTTGTGGGGATTGGGTGAGATTTCCACCTAGTTTGGAGAGCCTAGCAGTACCCTTTATTTACCTAATCTTTATATCATATGTCATTAGCAGCATTAGAAACATTAATTTATGGTTAACTCGTCTTATAGGACTTTGTCTATAAACTTAAAAATCATGTCTCAGGCTCTTATTTCATCTTCATCTTTCCCAACCAAGCAGTGTCTCTGATTCAGATCAGACTGCTGCTCAAAACAGTAAACCACTACAAAGTGGTTGAGATATAGCTAGTCACATGTGCAATCAATAAATTATGGCTTTTATGGTTTGTTATATCACTTAATGAAATACTCATACAGTTCTTGCATCTTGAATTGCTAACCTTCCAGCAGACAAGCCCAGTGTCTTAACCACTTGACCATTGCACTCCTAGCATCATCCTATTCTTATGCTAATAAGAGTTATTAATTTTATGGCTTCCTATCTTATACATAATTATATATAATTATCCTAGGTGGCTCACAACAACATGCAATAAAACCCCAAAAATAATCCACAAAACCCTTACTCCAAAACATAATTATGGTACACAATGAGGACAGGCTTTCATCACATGATTGATGGCTGTGAATCTAGAAAACTCTCATAGTTACCAGTAGAAAAATCAGTACAATCCCAATTCAGTTTAGGTATTTGTAATGCTAAATCTAACATATTTTCTTCACATCAAACATTTTTGTGTATACATGACTTGCTATTTATTTTTAACTTCTGGTATTTCAGACTATTGATTAGAAATCATACTACTTTTAAATTATCACTGTATTCTTATTGATAATATTTGGAGTTTTATGAACATCTTTCGTTGAAACTAGTCCTCGACTCATGACTATAGTGAAAACCATCAAATACAATTGAAAGTCATGATATCTGTGAAGTTAAGCACTCTAACTGCCTCACTTATGTACCTCTATCCCTGCTCTTTCCAATGTGGCCATTAAACAAACTCATGAATTGTTAACTGGATCACAGGGCCCAACACTCTCTTCCTCACCTGCACAACCATTTATCTTTCAAAGATCTTTGGAACTCAGGTTAGGCATGCTGTGATGACCCGGGGCATGGCACAAAGGCTACACAATCACATAAGAAAATACCTCCAAATTTGCCACCAATGTCCAGTTACCTTTGGCTGGAGAAAAAACTCTCCCAAAAACAGTCTTTAAGTGGAGGAAATTCAGTTCAAAAACGAAGTACATATAAACTGTAAATAAAAATCCACACAAACCACACCACAGCAATTAACTGGACAGGCAGATTAAGGAATTGCAGACTTCAAAGATCAACAAAACACACACAGTTGGGAAGATGCCAGGAACTCAGATAAACCTCAACAATAAAAGATAACTTATGATTTGCTTCCAGCAAGTTGCTGTGCGCAATCTCCCTTTTTAAACACTGTGTTCCCAGCTGCAGTTAATGAAGGGAATCAGGGCCTTTTCCACCCTTGTAAGCCATGCAACTCATGTTGCTCTCTTCTCCATTTCTCCCTGCATGCTCTAGGATGAAGAGGGGGGTGGGCCTGGATCTTCCTCTGAATTCCCCCTGCCTTGTTCTACCTCACCCCTGCTCTGCCCAGCCGACTTTGCCCTTCCCTGGTTTCTTCCACAGCCACTGGAGCCATACTCCTACTCCCTGTCAGCTGCTCGGCCTCTCCTTCGAAATCAGATTCCGACAGGGGTTTGACACATGCCTTTTTATTTCTGAGCTGCATGGTGCAATCGAGGAAGAAGCCACTATTTTCTGGATGGCTGTATTGAATTGTGGACACACCAAAAATGGCAGCCTCTTCTAAGATCATGCCAGATGGCTTAGGAATGGAGTGGCTTGTTCTACTTTCTTAACATGAGTTCTAGACAATTGCAGATCACCGTGGAGCTTTCTGGAGCTTGTATTAGGGAAGCAGAGCATCACTCTGTCTGTGTTCCTGGGCTGCATGACACGATCCTAGAAGCAGCTGCCATTTTCTGGTGGCCACTTCCAGGATCACATCACATGGATCAGGAATGGAACATCATACCTACCCTTCCCTAATACAAGCCCCAGAGATCTTTGAAAGATAAAGAGGAGGGTGTGGGGCCTGGTGGAATGGGAAGAAGGCCCAAGCCTTATGAAGTCCCATGAGGGGAATGGGGAAAGATAGACAGGGAGGTGCTGCAGCATACCAGCAGTGTCATAAAGGCAAACAACCGCAGGAATACTGTAGCAGCCATAACTGGTCATAAGTAGCTTTTGAGGAGCCCGTCATAACTTATTATGATGCTAAATGACTGGTCTTAAGTCGAGGACCTGTTAAAAAATTACAACAATAAACAATATACAATAATAACTAATCTATCACGATTCATTTAAGGAAATAATTTACCTGCCATCTGAGCTTGAATATCTGAAGCTAAGTGGTATAAACTAATTAATGTCCAAAACAATGTGAAACCATTTGAAATTGCTAGAAGATCAGCAGATAATACCTGCTAATTCCACATTACATCTTCTAAAAGCCAGGCAGCACACATGATTTGTAGAACCTGGTCTCATCCTTGGTGTATATACGGTGTATATGACATGAATTCTTTATTTCAAGTTGTAGTTTCCTAGAAATCTGGCAGCAACTTGTACAATATGAAATTAGCCATCTATTCCTTCATTGAAAATTGTATGAGTTTATCTAATGGGTATAACTCTTTTCCTGTAAATTACAATAAATTTTTAAATAATTTTGTTTTAAAGCAATTTTAATTATGAAAAAATGCTTTCGTAAAAAAAAGCACTATAAAATTTTGATCAAACTAATTAAAGCATACACAGCTTTTATGTAGTTATTCATTTAGCATGGATCAAGTGTGAAGTAATCCTCTAACATTACTGGGAAAAATATTTGAATTCTCTACAAGAGTTGCTTTTATGCAGCAGATGTATCTAACTGCAAGTGTTAATAAAAAGTCTCTGGATATTGTGGCTGAGTGAATTCAAGATATTAAGCATTTTTAGTGCTTTGTGTGTTGTCTCCATCAGCCACAGAACACTACTAATTATGTTGCTAATCGTTATTTATGTCCTCATACAGCAATTGTAGCTCATTTATTAATAAATGAGATCACCAGTCAAATCTCTACTCAATTCCATCGAAAATTATAGGCGTTGAGGTCCAAAACAACCCAATCTGGTTGGGTAAGGCTGAGACTTAGGAAATCGTACATCTTCTCCACTGGAGAAAGGACATTGAAACTCCGCCCCGAAAATCCTTCTCCAAATAAGCAACTACGGTATGACCGTCTCCTTTATGCTGCAGGGCGGGACCCTGAAGCGTATTTATAGTAATGATGATAAACTAAAAGCATTCGAGGTATACGAGTTCAGCCCACAGCAACGTCAGAATCATCAAGCACGCCTACATTTCAGCAGCTCCAACCACCCGCCAAACTCCAAACCGATAGCGACAGAAGAGCGAATGTTTTTGTGAATATGAGGGGTGGGCGGGGCGGGGAAGGGGAGGACGGACGCAGGCGCGTTTTTCTGCTTCATGATTTCTCCCGCCCTCTTCAACGAAGCTTTTCATAAGGTGGAATTCAACCGTTGGGTAGCCGCGTGCACCTGTTTTTTATTCGTTTCTGTTGGGCGCTAGCTAGTATGGGTGACGTGTCCTTAACCGCAACCAATCGGAGCGAGGAATGAAAAACACATAAGGTGCCCCGCCTCTGCCTTTCCCCCTCCTCCCCGACTGGGGCGGAGCGGTTCCCTTCAGGCAGGCGCTGGCTGGGCAGTGATGGCGGACGATGGGATTGGGAAGCTAAGGACGGAACAAGGCGACGGCGGCGGCGCTCCGCCGGAGACAGCGGCTGCTGCCTCGTCCGGAAGTTGGCTGTGGGGAAGCTGGTTCGACATGCTATTTATCTTGACGCTGGTGATCGTGACGCTTTTGGCCTATCAGGTCTACAAGCGCTGGGGCAAAAGGATCGGAGCGGGGGGCGCGGCGCAACAAAGTCAGGCCCACTCCTTGCCTCGCATGAAGCGGCGGGACTTCACTCTGGAGCAGCTGCGCGAGTACGACGGTGCACGGTTGCCGCGCATCCTTCTGGCCGTCAACGGCAAAGTCTTCGATGTAACCAAAGGCAGCAAGTTCTACGGGCCCGGTGAGGGGAGAAAAGAGGGTTGTTGCTTTTCTCCCTGACTCAACGCAGTTTGGGGGCATAAGGTGTCTTGAGTATTGCTGTGGTTAGAAAGGCCTTTGGGAGAGAAGGTTGGACGGTTTTTTCCAACTAGTTGACACATTAGTCTGTGGTTAACTGAACCAGGATTTATTACATTGTTTGGGTTCACTTAATTAATTACTAAGTTCAGGCTGACGTCTTGTGTGAGACCAATAGCAGATATTTATTAGATAAAAGAAGCATCTTTATTTTATTGGATAAAAGAGGTACCGACATTCTTTTAACCTTCGGTGTGAGTAGATGGAAACGTTCTTTCAGACAGAATCTGGTCAAAGTTCTGGGTAGTGTTGTCATTTCTTTAAGGCTGCCTTGTCATCTTAATTGAAGATATTTCAACAGTTGGAATTGAATATGGCCATAGTCCAATTTATTAGATTGTGTTGAATATGAGTAGGCAGTTTTGATCTTATCGTTTTTTTAGTAATAGCTACCCATAGATACCTTGGAAAAATCCCTAGCTTTCAATTAAAATAAATAATGTATTTTTAAGATAGTATGGAATTGTAGTGATTTTTTAATTACAATTTGTAACAAGTATGGAAATTAGTCTCATGTGAGACTTCTTCAATGAACTTAATAGTTGAAATCTATTTTACTGTGAATGAACAATACAGAACTGTAATAAAAATAGCAGACATCTGTAAAGAAGCATGCAGTATAGTAAAAGATGGCATAAGTAAAGCCATTTCTCATTAAGGTAAGTGTTGAAGTTGTAAGTGAAATAAGCAGGTTCCACTAATTCTACTGCTATTTTTAAATACTTAGGATCATAAGAATTTACTATTTTAAAAACTATCATAATCATATTTATATACCATGCATAAGGGCACCATTGAAATTTCTATATTGTTAAATGATGGAAAAAGTTGTGGGTACTACATTAAAAAACTTTGTGAAAAAAAATTCTGAATGTTGTTTAAAAATTGGCTGCTTCTAATAGCTATTTACTTATGTAGTAGATAAAGTCCAAAGGCCAGCAAAGTAGTTGAGATATCAGTTTAACCTATCAACATTCTTTTAAATATATTTCATACAGCTTATGTGTAACTTGTACTACAGGATTCAGGTAGCTAACATACTTGGACTATTACATCTTGCTAATCTAGATATTTGAGTTAATTTAGGAAGACATAATAGTTTGTAGCAGATTAATGTATCAAGGTGCATGTTTACACAACAAACTACACAGAGGTTAGTTTATCAGTATTGTAAATATTGAGTATATAACAATACTTTTACAACTGAAAACAATCTAACTTAATTATGAAATTTCTATACCAGTCCTTACACTTAAAACAGTTACTCAAAAGTATAAACATTACATTTTTTTATTATCATTAGACCCTTGCTATGTAGCATATTGGGCAGCAAGGAATTTTCTGCATTTTTGGTCTTGGGCAATTACTTCAGTGTCTTCCTATGTGATGTGTAGAGTCTTTAAATCTTCCATGAATGTTCTTCACCATGTATTTAGAGAGAATTCAAAATAGCCCAAACATATTGTCTTTCTTAAAAGCTCTTTCAAAATAAAATATTTCTAATTCTTTGGGAATATAAACAGAGTTGTAAAGATTCTGGCTGGGAGAGATGGTCCTGCAAATACATAGGTGAAAAGCTATATAAGGCTTTAAAGGTTAAAATCAGCACTTTGAATTAGAATTGAAAGCCTACTGGCAATCAGTGTAGTGACCTCAACATAATTGCTGCTCCTGAATCATCTTCAAGAGCAGTGCCATGAAAAAGGCAATATACTAGCCTAGAAGTAATGAGGATATGAATCACTGTTTCAAGGGATCCATATTAGAAAAAGTTCCATACATCTAGCACATCAGCCCAACTGGAAAAAAGCAGCCTCGGTCACAGCTTCCAACTATGGTTTAAGCAGTACCAACAATTCCAGGACTCCCAAGATGTAGTCCTGCTCTTTTAGAGAGAATGCAGAAATCTTAGAGCCAAAATAGTGATTGAGTAAAATAGATTGATTACAGAGATAATTCTATCATGTATGAAGACATCTGATCTTGTTTTGGCTATCTAAATTCTTACAGTTTCCAAACACTGAGTTAGAATTTCTGCAACATATCTGGCTCAGTTGGGGTTGCAATGTGTAGTAATCAATATATTGATGGTGTGTCATGCTCCCTGCAGTTTTGTGTAGTTAGTGGAAAGCATGGGAAAGAATGCTAAGTCCTGTGACATCTCTCAGTGGAGAAGCCACTCTTCTTCCAGGCATTTGGAACAATCCATTCAGGTAGGAGAAACACTATAGTGCTCATTCCTTATAGAATGTCTAGCAGGATACCATGTTGCAGAGAGATCCAATAGGTTCAGGAGTGCACTCTCTCATCCAAGTCCTAGTAGAGGTTATCAACCAGGACAGCCAATGTTGTTCCTGTCCCATGCTTGCATTGAACTTTGAACAGAAAGGGTCTATATACTATATTTCCTGTAGGATCTTCTGAAGCTGAATTCTCACCACCACCTTTAAAATCTCCCAGGAGGAAATTGCATAAAGTTATCCAGTGTGGTTTATTAAATGTATATGTTAACTTGTTAGGCAACTATAGATGGCTATAGGTTTGAAACTTCAATACAGGAAAATAAAGGTAAAACAAAATGTAAAATATATTGTGTTGGGAGCCAAATGCCTCCTATAATTCCAACAAAATTATGTAAGTCCCTGGCCTAACACCTGAGGGAAAAACCAGGACATAGGACTTTCTTAAAGCCTGCCAAATTTGGAGGTGGATGCTGTGAAATAGAAGGCACATCTGGGTTCCAATAGGTACCAATATTTAATAGATGGATTAGGTTGAAAACAGTCCCTTCAAGAGGGAGTTGTACTACTGCCTCTTTCAAGATTGGCTACACCTTTCTTGATTCAAAGAGTTATCTCCCAAATCCAACTTCATTTTTCCAGCCACCTGAAAGAGCCAAGTCGGCATGGATTTAATGAACAGTAATAGCTGCAGAAATCAGATATGGTCAGAAACAATATATGGTAATTATCAATTGCTCATTAAGACATGAATTCTGGGCTGTGAATTATGTTAAAAATAACATATCTGTTGTGCTTCAGAATGTACTGCAGTAAGCACTTTAGAATGTACCATAAACAGAGTGTCTTTATTGACTGCCCCAGATAACAACCAAAGTTTGCAATTGTGACATTGGTGAAAAACAAATGCCTGCATTTTATAATCTTTGCAGTGTCCTTCGCTGTAACATGTACACTATTACTATCAGGTAGTATGCATTGTCTTGAGTCTGATTTTTTTTTCTCCTCACAGAGCAGAGATTACTTAAACAAGGTTTCTCTTCTTCAGCTACTTTTTGGGCAGTGTATTGTATCCCTAAAATGCCAACACAAGTTAATAAATTCAGCTCTGTGATCTTAATTAGTAGGTTAGAACCCTGGACTGACAATTGCTGCATGTAACTGACTAGACCATAATCAGTTTCAGATTGAAAACTTCCTTTTGCCTTCTAAGTTAGTGCTAGGCAAACTGCTGGTTTTAGTGCATTTATATTAATGTCTGTTCCCATTGTGTGTTTGCTTACTCTTGCAATTCCTTCCTTTCCAATGAATGTAAATACAAACATTCTCTTGTTAATAATCTCACTGCTAGACTGAGCATTTTAAAGGGCCAGGGAATGGGGGAAAGGGCTATAAGATTTGCCCTTTTACTTGGCTTCCTTGTGACAAAATTTCAGAAGCTTTCCCTGTTGTTTGGGCTAACCCTGCTGTTTGGGATCATGTCCTTCTGACATTGTAAAGCAAAGGAAATGAAATCCTAAACACAGTTTATTTAATGACTACATTGCTGGTCTCAATTTTGGTTAAATGAGGATTACCTATATCTATTCAAGGTTGTCATCTATCATTGATGGGAAACTACATGTACTGTATCTGTAAGGTATTCTGTGGGCTTCAAACAAAACTACCATGTCAAAATATAATTAAGTACATCTATGATCCTTCTTTGGACATGGCATGCATTTAACAATATGCTTTTTGATCTGAGATTGAAATAAATGCTAGAAATGGATTTTCTAAACTACTAAAACGAAGTGCAAAATAACATTGGCAAGCACAATGTCATTCATCCCATATTGGACATGGAATGGGTACAGTTTCCAGTTCTATTTATTTCAGCTATATAGTGGTATTTTGGTACTTGACTGTTTCGAAACATGTTGAATTTTGCATTTTGATGCAGAAATATTCCAGTACTCATTTGTTTGGTACTCAACCTGCTGTGACAGGAAAAGGGGGACAGCCATAGAGAAAAGACACACTGGAATGGTTGCTGAAAAGGAAAAGGTCACACTGGAAAGGTTGCTGAAAAGGAAAAGGGGTATGGCCGCAGAAGGAAGACAGGAAATTGGCCATGCTGGGAAGATCACTGACATAGTAAAAGAGGCAGACAGGAAATCCTTCCCAGTGGAACAAAGGGTCACATAAGTTATGTGGTTTGTTTGGTACTTGTAGCACCTCCCAGAACCAATTAACAACAAGTACTGAGGTACCATTCATACCTTTGGCTCCTACTGAATTCCTAGGGACTGAAAAATATTTAGATATGGTTAGATTGGAACTTGTCCTGATCTAAACAAAACTAGTGTAGATAACCCATTTTTCACAGATACTTCCTAAACAGAAAAACCAAAGGATTAAGGGCTGGCAAAAAAGCAGTGGGAGCAGGAGTGACTAATGATTTCCTGCCGGCTTCCCCATTGATTTTGTTGGAACTGGCAGGGTGCATCAGAAATCACAATCATGACTACAACTTTTTGAAAACAACTGTTATGTAGGTCCTTGAAATACCAGCTACATGGTGTAAAGTGTCTTGGTTTTTATATACATTCTTATAAATTAATGGATTTGAGGCACCATGGTTCAAAAATGTTTTGCTATAAATGCACTGTTTGGGCTAATTGAAGGAGACAAACAGGAGAAATTTAGTAGTATAATAGGACAAGAAAAGATATTAAATGGAAAAAAAATAAAATTTGAACAGATATCAGGTTGCCAGGTGGTTTTCTTAAATCTTTTGGTACATCAGAATTTGCTTGTAAACAATCTGCTGATAGATGACTTTGATATAGATGAATGAAGGGGAAAAGGAGGACTAATTTGATGCTTAACATTTCATATTAGTTTAATATGTATAACTGTATAACTAGGTATAAGATGAGAAGAAAAATGAAAGATCTGACTGAGAAATATGTGCAAAAAAGTGAAAGTAAGCATATCTAGCATATTTATAAACTGTATGTACATACAAGAGATTCATCAAGAGAGCATTTCCTGTTTACCTATCAAGTTTTTCTGTAGATTGTTTGGGATTATAGCTGAGTTGTATTTGAGATGTTCACCAAATGATCTGATGAATCACTAAAAGTATCCACCCCAATCTAATATAGTATAGAGCATGCAACACTGGAATAAATAGGTACATTTTTAATTTTGAGAGTGCATGCCATGGATTTAGTTGACAATCGCAAAATTTTTCTAAGAAGGCATGATGGTAAACAGCTGCTTTTACTTTGAAGGATTTCATAATTTTACTTTCAGTTTTGTCTTTTTCTCTTAGAATGTGTCTCCCCCACCCTTCCAAAGCACCAGATAGCAACACCTAAACTAAGAATGCCTATTGAGAGATATTTTAGACTAGTGTTTTACAGCATATCAGGTTCCATTTAATTTTGTTAAATTAAAATTCTAAAAATGTAATACAAGGAATCTAGCAGATACGAAAAGCTATTTGTGAGTAATACTATATATTAACTTAATATTTGTCTTTTAAGTACTGGTCGGGCCATATAAAAAAACTATTGTATTATATTTGCAGAAAGTGCTTAATGTCAGACAATGTGATAATTAACAATCTTCCTTTCAGTATGTTAGATTTTTTGAAATGATTCCCTTAACATGTTTGAAATTGTAGTTTGGTTTGATACCTTCAGATTAAGTTATTTATAACAGTAGAGATTTTGTATGTTTCTTTTCCTCAGCATTTTAATAGACACATTATTTTTCCTACTTTTTGTAATAGGTGCAGAAAAAAGTTTAAAAAGGGAAAGTTTTTTTTTCTGGTGTCACATTAGGATTTGCCAAAAAATTACATATTAATTCTAACTTTCTTAAAAATCAATTGTGTATTAGTGGCAAGCATGCATGTTTTTCCAAATCCTCCGTGAACAGTAGAAAAATTAGGAAGTAGTGATTATGATATATAATATTAAATAATTAAGGTTCAGTCCATTTGTGGGATTCCAATTTTTTTATTACCGGTTCTGTGGGTGTGGCTTGGTGGGCAGGGTATGGCAAGGGAAGGTTACTGCAAAATTCCATTTCCTCCCCACCCACTAACCTGCTTTCCAGGTCCGTTCTCCTGTTCAGGCAACAAAAGAAGATCCAGCCAATCAGCTGGGACTCGGTAGGCAGAGATGGGGGCGGGTCAGTCAGGTGGTATTTGCCACTTCTCCAAACTATTCAAAATTTCCGCTACCGGTTCTTCAGAACTAGTTAGAACCTGCTGAATACCACCTCTGATTCAGTCTGATATGGGAGACAGATCTAAAGAATAAAATTTCTGAGAAAAGATTGAAGATGCACCTTTAAAATCTCTTAAGGCCTATGAGCTATGGTTTGCTGGCCATAAATTCCCCCAGAAGCCTATTTTTTTGAAGAAAATTGACGGCTTTTGTTATAGGTTGCCTATTTCTTTCATAAGTGGAATTGTAAGGGGATTAAAATATTCAAAGTTATTCTGAAGAGTTTCTTACTACCGTGGTGTCCATCTATCTTTAAACTTGTTTAGAATACAACACAGATAGCATTTCCTTCAAAATCTTGTGAACTTTGCCAGGACAATTTCAAGGCCAGGAGTTATGTTTGTTTCTGCATTGATGTGTACAGAGTTCAATTGAAAATACTAAAACCTATGGAATTTAGCTTTTATAAACAGGTTAAATTTATTGTGCCAATATATTCTGATACTTTTATTGAAAAATGGTTTATATTCTTACTTTTTGTAAATACATTTTAAAACTTGTTAAACTATAAATCCTTACGAGTTATTATAATCAGATTTTGATCTTCTCCAGCTTTATATCAGAATAATAAATCACTGAAAATAACATAATTGGAGATTATTAAATTAATAGCAAATAGACATATAGTTCAATCAAAGGTAGTTTTTTTCTGTTACATTGATAGTAGGAAAGAATCTCACATCGACTGAGCTGAAAGATATTTTAAGAAATTTATATTTTTTTCTGAATACCATTTAACATACCTTAACATTATTTTTTTTACAATAAACTAATCACTTGGGAAGTTTCTCATGTTCCTTTTATTTTTTGTGAGTTCATTTAAGATGAGGTCGCAAATGTTGAGGAAAGTGCAAAATGTAGATTTCATCCTGGGGAAAGATTTGTTTTATGAATACTGAACTTTTAAGATGTTTTTTTTCCTAATCTATGATGTAAGGTTTTTTTTTAAATCAGAGTTACAGATTTGTATGAATTTCAGAATGCTTCATTCCCTTCTGATGCTAATGGGTAGTTTTGTTTTTTTTGTATATTTCAAAAGCAAAGAAAGTATGGATAATCTGGCAGTTTGGGGAATTCACCTGCGATTATTTTCTTAATGAGGGGCTTTGTAGTTATGGGAAGAGATTTTGCAGGGAAAAAAGCAGAAAAGAAACTTCTTAGCTCAGCAGTATTGAACTAAATTGGGGCAATTTAAGATTACTATTTACCTACAATTAAAGAAATAGGGTATTGTTATATTACCTGGGAGGAGCTACCCATGGTGGGCGGAGCTAGGCTAATCAGCCTTTTTGACAGACTCAGTCCAATCAATTAGGACAACAGCAACCCCAAGCCTGACCAATCGCAGCCTTACAAGGGAGAATATGCAAAACTAAAACTAATATTGCTATATTGTATTCTTAAAAAATATCACTATAGTACTTGGTCATAATAAAAAAACTATACCAGAGGGAAAAAATAACCAGTTATATCTCAAGATACGCATTTCTCTGAAGTCCTAGCATTTTAATATGGGCAAATGTTTCAGAGATTCATTTTTCAAAACTTGGTTATGTGTTGCAAATATATATTTACAGGTTGGATATGGTTCTACTTTCTGTACATGAGTGAACTTATAATTTCCGAAGCAATTGCTCGATAAGATTATCTCAATCTTTATGCTTGTGTAAAAATCATTGGGAATTGCAAGAGATTTCTTATTTGCCTTACCAACTGAGAACATCTATTGAAAAGTTTTATGATCTGTATGTGCAACGTTGAACATCTTACACCTGGGGTCTGTATCTTAATTTTATATTTGTCCAAAGTTATGCTTTTTTTTAAGATGAAGAGTTAAATGTTAGCTCCCTTATTATTAGAGAAATCCTAACATTTGTTCTATAATTGTTTAGCACACAATTAGCATTAAATACCATTAAGCCTCTTCACTGTAAAATAAAATTTGTACAATATTAGAAACAAGTGATTTTGGAAAAGTTATACATTTTTACATTTCACATTTTAGCACGAATAATTTGTGTACATCTGTGTATACACCCAAACACACACTGACCCAATTTGGTTTGGTGATTAAGGAACTAGTTTAGAAGTTGTGGGACCATTTTAGTTGTGAAGCCAATAGGGGCGCCTGCCAATCACACTCTACCAACCTAGGAAGAAGGCAATGGCAAACCACTTCCAAAAAACTTGCTAAAAAAAACCTGCAGAGACTAGTCAAGAGAGTGAACACTGTTTTGAAGCTGCAAATAAATACACATGCATATATTATTTAGTCAGCCTACTATCCAAATGTGTTCCATACTACTGAAAAACTAAAATCCAGTGCTACATTAATAATTCTATGTAGCCTGCTTAATATAAGCACATAATATAGGTAGTCCTTGACTTACAACCCCAATTGAGCTAAAAATTTCCATTGCTAAATGAGATCAATGTTAAGTAAGTTGTACCCCATTTTACAACTTATTAAGATATTAAGTGAATCACTGCAGTGAAGTTAGTAATGCAGTTATTAAGTGAATCTGGCTTCTCCACTGACTTTGCTTGTCAGAAGGTCGCAAAAGATTATCACATGACCCCATGACACGCAACTGTTATAAATATGAGCCAGTTGCCAAATATCCAAATTTTGACCATGTGACCAGAGATATGCCGGAAGTTATAAATGTGAAAAATAAGTTTTGTCAGTGCTGTTGTAACTTTGGTCACTAAACAAAGGATTATAAGTTGTAGACTATCTGTAAACACAGTTTGTGCAATAAAAACAAAGTTTGTTTCTAATGTGAAATTCTTTATATTATTTTTAATAGCAGTTAGAGATTTCATACTATATAATCTGCAAATTGCAGATAAGCTATTTCCAATGATTCCAAAGATAATTTGATAAATATTGGTTAAACTATTAAATTCCATTAGTTTCTTTAAAACAGTGAACCACCCCAATTTTTCAAGGAACATGACCCTCTTTTGAATTTTGTACCTAAATGAAAATATTCAATTCCTTCATATACTTTTCAACATATTTTAGTATGGTTTAGGTGCAAAATCGGTAGGATATTGCTTTATATAATCAGTGTAATAACTATTTGTATGGATACTGTATTATTTTGACAGTTTTGTAGAGGAAAGACTATGTTTGTTGGACATAATACCCCTTGTATTAGATCCAGGTAAAACAGAATAAATTTATATTTAGAAGTCTGAAATAGAAATGTATAGCTGACAGCACTTCATTGCAGTAAATGATTTTTGTTTAGCATTTATCAATCTTTCTCAAAATCTTTTCTGGACTTAAAAGAAAGTAGGTAATTGAAAGTATGAGTATTCAAGTGCTTTATATTTTTAGATGTAATGGATTGATTGTTCAAATGTAATTATTTTAAAGAAAGCTTTAGTCATTATGTATAGAATGAACAGTATACCATTAAATACATGTAGTTTTATAAATATTTTTTCTGTTTTCAGAAGGTCCTTATGGAATATTTGCTGGCAGAGATGCTTCGAGGGGACTAGCAACTTTCTGTCTAGATAAAGATGCACTTAGAGATGAATATGATGATTTATCGGACTTAAATGCTGTGCAAATGGAAAGTGTTAGAGAATGGGAAATGCAGTTTAAAGGTAATTTTTTAATTGAAAGATTTTTCCATCAAATGGAATACAAGTCATAGAAATACAGCTCAGCACTTTTTAAATAGCATATAAAAAAGCCCAAAATCCAACATCAAAAAAATGAAATGGTATGTAGAGGTGTTTGATTATATACTATCTCTATAACTTCTGGAGCTGCATTAAAGAGAGCATTTCTTTTTGTTGTCATTTTTTACTGGTCAGAGCTTTCCCCATTCTCATGATGGAGGTTTCTACAGTGGGGCTCAAAAGTGATCTTTTGAGAACGATACTAAAATGGGACATGTCCTATATTTTCATTCCGTTACCTTTAATCACAAAGATGTGCTTTTAAACTTTTCAGATAGCAGTTATGTTCTTATCCTTGTATTTGAATCAATTAACTTAGAGGTCTGTGGAATCTCAATTTATTCCTTAAAGAAAATAGAAGATGGAAGCTTCTGAAAGCTTCTGAGTTAATATGAACTTGCTAGCTCATCTGTACTGCTTCTGATGTGGAGTTACTAAAGGAGAACATGTAATATTTTTTTAAAGTGAAAAAAAGTTACGTTGTCTTTGGAACACATAGTGCCTTTTCATTTTTAAAGTAATTTTTGCAATACAAAAAGAGATGCATTACTTCAAAAAAATAGACTGTAACAAGACAGTCATGAAATTAATTTATACATTTATGATGGCTTTGTAACAACAAATATAATAAATGTGATTATCAACTGATTTTTAAATATATGTATTATAATATCCTTTATATCTTTTCCAGAAAAATATGACTATGTAGGTAGACTCCTAAAGCCAGGAGAGGAACCATCAGAATATACAGATGAAGAAGATACCAAGGATCATACTAAACAAGAATGAACTTTGTAAATCACCAAAGTCAGGGGCCTTTGGAACTGTAACCTTTTATTCCCCATCAAAGAATGCCCTACAACTTGGGTACACTTCATCTACTACAGAAAATTTGTTTTATATATGATCCTTTCCTGATGAAGATTTGATTAGTAGGCATTCTTTGTGCTGCCAAACATTTATTTTTTCTTTATTTTTTTTTTTGGGGGGGAGGGGGCAATTATCTGTGTCTGGAAAAGCTTCATTAATGGGGGCCAGGGATATAAAATGCAAAGAAAGCAATTTCTTGTAGCATGTTGAAGCCTTTGAACAGTTTGTTATTTACAGGCTTACGTGTTTCATGTGTAATTTCTACTTTTTGAGCTCTACATGAAAACCTAGTTCTTTTAAGGAATCTATATAGTTAAACATAATAAATGGGACTGCTCAGACAAAACTACTTCAGAGCTCTGCAGATCATATAGTTTCAAATAAAATTCTAAAGGATAGAAGAGAATTTATTTGCCGACATTATCATCTGAAATTTGCCTTCTATGCTTCTTTTTCCCTGAAATCAAAACAAAATATTTGTGCCTTATTTCACTTAGACTTGAATTGTTTTAAAGGAAAACCCAAAATATAACATAAGTCACTAAAAGCAGCATTGAAGATTGGCTAGAACAGCCAGTTAACTGGAACAGTTGATGTCATTTTGTATATAGAATATAAAGTAATACACAGTGTTATAGATATATATAGATATATATAAATAATGTGTGTGTGCGTCTATATACATACACATACAAACTTTAAAGAGTATAATGGCCAAATGCATTCTCCCTTTGCTTTTTAAATAAGCTCAATTAATACTTTTTCCATCCCCAGGGAGCTCCTTAAAGGTGAGGAGCCTAACCTCATATCATTGTGAAATGAGGGTATGTGCATGGATGTGGGTGCTTGAGTGCAAAAAGTGGGAGGATGGTTCCTACAGATACTGTAAATATGAATACAATTTTAATAAAGCATGTAAAATACCAAATGTGCTGTCAGACTTTATGTAAATGCTGAAAAGCTAGTATTGGTGGCTAGGACTTTGTGTTTCAGGACAAAAAGAAAATGACTTAATATTTTTGCACTGTATTAAATAAACCATTGGCCAGATATTTTTTTAATAATTTCATCATTAATTGTAATACATAAAATGCAACAGTTTCAGTGAATAAAAACAGTGGCATATATCTGCATAGAACATATATCTGAAAATGCTTTGGTGAATATGTCATTCTCCTTTCCTAGCCTATTAACTGCATCACTTTTTATTTTTTGATGTAGCAAGTACTTTCAGAAATGGAACTTAAATTATCTTCCATGTTTTGCAAACTAATCAGAACACTAATCCAGTTGTGTCATCCAACATTAAAAAGAAAAAGCATGCAATAAAACATCAATGAGTCTGGCAAGAGGGAAATGTGATCTTCAGTATATCTGTTAAAAGTGTTTTCTACAAAAAAATGTGAAAAGTATCTGGTCCCAAATGACCAAATAGTTCTGGCCTTTGCTCAGGTTGGATTGTAAATGGTGATTATTGATAGTGTCTATAGAAAAATACTGTTCCCCCCTTTTTGATGTGAACCTTTTGTTGCATTTATTTTTAATGTCTAAGCCTCCATTGATGAACCAGTTATAATTCTTTCACTCCAAAATTTTATTCTATAATTGAAATTATGCAGTCTGTTTTGAGAAATGAACAATTTGTGTTCTTTTATAAAAAAAATAAAGTGTTCTGTAGATATATTGTTAGTGTTGTACTTCTCATTTCCTTATAGGGAAACAATATTGTAAGGAAATCTTGGCTCATTTGAGGTAGACATTGTCAGTATTGTTTTGTTAATGATTTTTATTTGGGGTGGTTTTGTCATTCTTCATGCAATTTAATGTGTGCATTTGTGCATACAAATAAGCAAGAAGAAGAACGTTCTTTTAAAATGTATTGTCAGTAATTTTGTTAGCCTTCGCTTTGCTTAACATCTCTGAAGGCCCTCAAGGCTCCAGCCATTATGCATATTTCTTCGCATATATCACATCCCCACATGAGTTAAAAATAGATGTCTGAAATATGTAAACATGCTGAATTTCCTTTAGAGGAGAAGCTTTTCATATTACTTAGTTTTAAGAGCAAAAGGAGTCATAACTAGAAACCTGCAAGTTGAACTATTTCACATTTCTAAGCTGTCCAATTTCTCAATTCTTGGGTGGTGTACAAATTTAAAACCAAAGAAATGCAACATCAAGCTAATGAAAAAGCAAGGTGATCATCCTAGAAATAAAATTTCCCCCAGCCCATCTTAACTCAAAAGACTGAGGAAAAAGCCAGGTTTCCAGGACTTATTTATATAGGAAAACAGGGTAAGGATCATTCAAATTTCAAAAGCAAAGCTGTGACAGAAAAGACTTCGGTCATGGCTACATTGTTCAAAAGATGGGATGCAGAACATGCCAAGTCAAATCTTACAGGATGGACAGAGACAGTAAAAAAAAAAAATTCTCAAAATAACTACTATGTGTTATAAGAACAGGGGTTTGTAGGTAATAGTGGTTTGAATTACACCTGTAATCATAATCCATGTGGTTTGCAAAGTAGAATAATGCAGACATTTTGCTGTTGAATTTAGCAAACAATTGTCATGTCTCCAGGGCATGCTGGAGCCCTGACACCACGCATTGTGTCATTTTATTGGTTTGTTTCATGCTGCCTGTTATAAAAGTTGATACCAATTCTGAAGCCCCTCCCAATTTTAGTGCTAAATGGGTGGAGTGCTATATGATCTTCATCTGGCATGGATATAACTGCTGTCATTGCCATTTCTTGATAGCTTAATTTTCCAATTGATCTTTGGACAGCCCTACATAGAGTACATTATAACCTCTAACTAAAGCATGAACATGAGAAAGGTTCAGGAATGGTTGCAACTGACAGACAAGGTAAATTGAGCAAAGACTTCCCTAGCTACAGCTGTCATTTGAGAGATGCTAAAGACTTCCACATTACACAGCAGTATAATGCAACATTCACAACTAGAGATTGAAAAATGTGTCCAGAATGGGTGGACAATTTTTCCAAGGGGCCACATGAGAAACAGACTCTTGTAGAGAGTTGCTGTCACCCTCTCCCACTGCTGATGCAGTGCAGTCCTGCCCTCCACCCCTGCCCCACCCCTTGCCACAACACAGATGCTCTGCCCCATGGGCCAGAATGGCACTTCCCACAGGCCAGATATGTCCAGGTCTGATCCAGAATGTCCATGTATCCCAGTCATGGTTACTTTTAGTAAATTTATATGATCCTCAGACCCCAATTTCTTCAAAAACTGCTGAGTTTATGGGCTGCTTTTTAAAGAAAAAAGGTTTAATGTATTTTTTTTTTACAAAAAATGTTGAGTATGATTTACTTATAGTTTGTATGCTGTTTCAATCCTGGAAACTGAGTGGCTCAAGGATTATCTGATGTGTTGATTCTCGTGAGCAAAAATATTTGAATTAGTTTTCTTAGAATCACTAAAAAGACCTACCTAATATGACTGTATATGGCCCAATGCATCCCATAATATTTCTTTCTTTCATTTAGGCAGTTCTTTTGTATAAAAGTTCTTTTCAACAGCGTAGATCCAAATGATTTAACAAGCTGGCTATTCCAATTTCCTAGGACAAATATGGCACCACAAACTGATTTTTCAGGAGATACCTCAGTCACTTCCAACAGAAGTTCACAAGAAGCATTTTTAGAATTAGCCCATGTGCAATTTCTATGAAAAATTACCAAGCTATTGTTCATTTTACAAAATCTTTGTCTATCAAAAGGTGTGAGGAAACCTAGGCTGTTTGCCAAATGATTATTTTCAACAAAAAATCCAAATACTTCAATGATCCTTTATTGCTAATCTTTTTTTATGGAATAATTTTTTAGTTTGTGTATTTAGAACAACCTGTATTTAAGCATATATCTAATGCTCAGGGATACTAATTGAATATCTGTCAGATGAACATTTTGCTGGAAAATTTGAGTAGTCAGATTCTTTGTGATTTGAGGAATGAGCTAAACTGCAAAATCAGTTAAGTCTTCCATGTACCTTTTTACCTTTTTAATTCCTTTTACAACCAGGAAACTGGGAGGATCTTTTGGTTTCAAGTAATGTTAAAATATCCATTTATACTTTAGAATCCCTAACCTGTCTATATCTATAAACTACAGTCTGATCTTTCTTGTAGGAGCTTTTTTTGGGTCATGGATTGCTCGGAGGCCATTCACATAAATACCAGTTAAAAAACCAGGGTAGATCCCTTTTTTTCAGGTTTTTTAATTTGTACTTTTTATCCTCAAGCACATAATTGGTAAGGAGCTAGACAGCTGTACAACTATAATCCACTCTAATGTTAGCTAACAAACTGCAAACTGCCAAAGGAAAGGAAGGAGATCAGGATCATCATCTTGTAATTGTACACTTTCTTGCTGAATATGAAGAAAATATTGTAATAACGGCAGAGGAAGTTAAAGTAAAAACAGTTGCTATGTAAAATTATCTGTAAAAAAGATAATTATGTGTAAAATTGTCATATTGGCAGCATTCCATGTATAATATTTCTTCAATATTAAAATTTTAATTTCAATTAGACCTGTAGGCAATATATAGCAAAAAAAGAGAAAGTAGTGTCTTAGCTAGGTAAGGGATTAGAAGTCTTTTTAAATATCTCCTGTTTATTGGCCCTAATTAGAGCCAATAAATTTCTGTTTTTCCCACACAAGATAAATAGTGACTTGTCTTGACAGGTGAATAGTGTTCATAACATTAGTATTCATAATCAAGCTATCTAATGATTGTCATCCATATAGTTTTCATCTTAGAGAAATATAGTAAAAGAGTGTTCTCAATGGCAAATTTTGGAATACCATGCTCTAACCTTTTATTTTATTGTACCTTGTAAATGCAGTTTGACTTGTATTTGTTTGTATGTTTTCATGTTACTTTTAATACAATCTCCCTCTTTGTTATACAGTATTAATTTTTTATAAAGCATCACTAGAATTTTGATTAAAAAGACAGACATTCTTATTTAAAAAAAAAATCAATGAGATGTCGTAGTCTGGAGGTTGAAAAAGAGTATCTATACACATCTCTTACGCATAGAGCAACTGTCTGCATCCAAGCCATAGTGAAGGATACAGCAGAGGAAGGAAAAGTAATTCTACAACCTTGGTAACATCTGAATAAAGTAAGAGCTGTGCATTTTCAAAATTTATAATATTCAATGTAAGAATATACTTAAAAAAGTCTCTTCTATTCCATTTCACTCCTGTTATCATTTGGATAATGAAACAATTTTGTTACTCAAAATGAAGCTAATATTTGTTATGGCTTTTCATGTGATTCTAAAAATATAAGAAAAAATGTAATTTACAACGTTCAACTTCAGAGTTTCATTTCTACAATTGAACATTTTGGAGGAACATGTATGAACAATCCTGCCAACAAGATATATAACTGACTTGGACAATGGGCAATCCATCTAGTGCAGTGATAAAAGAATTTAGCCTACAAGATGTTGCTGAACTATCAGTAGTCCTTACCTTGAATCTCTGACAATTGTAGCTCAAAAACATCTGGAAATTCATAGGTTCTCTTTCGTGATTTTTCACGATTATGATCATGATAATCAACATTATTTTAATTTATTGCTATAAACAGTCCCAGGCATTTCAATTCAGAATAGTAAAAATTTAGCATGCTGAGTTGAACAAAATTACTTAAGAACACATACTACACCATAGCAAGGTTTTTTTTTTGTATTTTTATAAAATCTGCAAATATACCACAAAGAATGCATACTAAAAGCTAATATTCACACATTTGATTTAAAGAAATGAATGTAAATATAATTCTTTTATATACAGCTTAAATCCAAATTTACAACTGCATCATTTTCATGGAGGAGGTGGCATAGATTGAACAGAGATTTGAGTTGTAGAACTTCAGCAAACTGAAAAGATGCTATATAAAACTGGTATCATGAATTTTTGAATAGTGTCTTCAAAAAATAGAGCAGTTCTTAAAAGCTAGTTTCCATTAGAAATAGCTGGGAAATCCACTTATTTTCATATTAAATATGCACATATATTCATAATTGTTAAATTCAGATTCTCAAGCAATATTTCAGGAATATATAATGGACTTCATAAAGTTTCCAGCACAGAAATCCAATCTACATGTTGGATCACTTAGGGTATTTCCCAGCAATAAGGCATCAACAGTAGTAGGCTTTATTTGTGAAAGTAATCTGAAGACTGCTAAGTATCTGTTTTGCTGTATCTAATAAAAACGCACCTATTTCTACCACTTTCTTCCATTTTATGGAAGAATGATTTCCATTCCCTTATTTTAACTATTTAAATCACAATAACTACATCTAATTATTTCATGGATGCTTCCGGTTAATTTTCACCTCCTGACATAAATAATGTGTATCAATGAATTATTTATATTTTTAAAAAGTGACACTTTGGCCAATGACAGTACAGTTGGTCTTAGGTAAAACAAGGGATTTTAACCATATGTAAAGCGATTTTGATATTAATTATTTTAGTCTAAGTACATTTTCTTCTAAATCCCTTTTAAATTAAAACTGTGTCAAATATTAAAATACAATTAAATTTTTTAAATAATCTCTCCTAGAAATGCAAGTCACTTATACAATAGAGAAATTAAACAGAAAAATACAAGTATTTCTTCAAACTAGAGGATGATTAGAGACCTATTTGTCTTTTTATCCTTTTTCATATATATATATATGAAAAAGAGGATGAATTATGACTGTCTTGTCATAAACTTTACCAAGTTTATGACAAGACAGTCATAATTCATCCTCTTTGCATACTACTTTGCTTAAGTAGAAATAAGAATCGGCACTAAAAAATATTTAAAACTAAACAACCTGTTGCCTAAATTAAAAACTCCATACTCAGCTCAAAACCCTGAAACAAAAGAAACAGAAACCAAAACAAATTTCAGAACTAGGTGTTGGAAGAGCATGTGTTATTATTGAAAAAATGCATTTATCAATTTAAATGCATGTATTCCGTATGTCTCTCAAAACTACTTTCTTTTTGGCTTTTATAAGTTGAACAAATGATAAGATAACCTGATGGTAAAACATTCCTACACTACAAAAAGAATATAACTTCCTCAAAAAAATATGAGCTGGATTGTAAAGCATTCCAAAGAATTTATGTATACACTATTGGAATGCTGCTGCTGTAAACAGTAACTTGGGATAGCAACACAGACTAACTGGTATTTCCCAAGGATCTCTCATGATGCTTGAACCCAGTATAATTGAACAAAGGGAATTTACTTGGAATTTAATCTTGTTAGAAAGCAGATGCAATTCTTTTTTTTCCTATACATTTGTTTTTAATCAAGCTTTAAAATAGCTCTCCCTGAAGATCCTTGAGCTAAAATACTGGCATTAAGAGTTGATCTTAAGGTTCAAGCTTACTGAAAGTCTACTGCTCAGTTATATCACATCTTGAATTTGTGGCAGTACTATTCTGGTGTATGCTGTTATTCAACTCCTGTACAGTATTTGTAGTGGGAAAATTTATTGGGACCCACGTCTTAGAAACAGCTGAGGAATTACCAGCAAGGATCTTAGAAGCAGTGTTGGATTGATGTCTGCGATGATCACATTCCTCACCAGGTAAATGCCTTTTTCTCCCAGATTCTTCATTAATCGGAGGCTAAAACAGAGAATGAGCATCTTATTACAAATTACCAGAATGCTCTATGACAATTCATTATGGTATTATTTTTAAGTTCTTAACATTTTTAATATTATATATTTACCAAAAATAGCAGAAAGATTAGCCTAGTGCCACAATGAGAAAATGTTAAGAATTTAATCTTTGTACATACTAAGTCTCCAACTAATATTTCAGCCATGCATATTTATTCTGGATGGATTATAGAATACATCTAATGATGATGGTATTGGTCCTTTTCCTTTTTATTCTTTTAAACAAATCGTGTTTACAGTTTATTTAAGTTAATTTGTTTGAGAGAATGACAACACTCACATCAACTCTGAAATCTTCCAATCTTTTAAAATTGCATAGGTATTCCTGAAGCTTGGGATCAATAGGTGGAGTTTTAGACTGTGAATACTTCAAATAAGCCCAAAATTTTTCTAGCCCATAAAGTTGGCCTAAAAAAGAACAGATTAGCATATAAAAAAATATGAAGCAAGAAGATAAACAATATCATGGAGAAAATATAACAGCGCATTACCAGATTCATAATCTCTTTTTGTTTCTTCTTGGAAATCTTTGAAGATCTCTTGCCTGAACTTCTTTTCTAGCCCATAACTATAAAAACGGAACAAGCATTCCAAGCCATACCTAAAAAACAAGGAATAAATAGGCAAGTAGTCTAATTGACTCCATATGACTTCTTGCTTTCTTATAATGTAGACAAGTAGAAAAGCATACAGTTCTTTTTGTTTATGTTGTTTCATCACCATCACTCTAGCCATTGTCTACCCACTGCAGGATGAAGGCCTGTTCTGCATGTTTCCAACCAATACAGCCTTAAGCTTTCCTTTGCCTGTTGGCCTTTTAGCTAAGATCAAGTGTAGTATATCAAAGGTGCTTCCACAAGTACCATACTAAGTGAAAGATCTGAATACTTATGCCAATGTCGTATTTCAGATTTTTCTTTTTAATAAATTTACAGACATTTCTAAAATTCTATTTTCACTTGTCATTATGGAGTACTGAATATAGATTGAGAAAAAAATGAATTTCAACTATAGAATAACAAAATTGACAAAAGTGAAGGTAGTCTGAATGTACTGCATATCCTGCTTAAGCTGTAGAATAAATCAACTACAGTTTTTGTTATTTAAAAGAAAAAAAGGCTTATTGAAGAAAAAATATTCTTTTCCTCTGAAAAGTATGTTTCACTACACCATCCTTTTTAGGGAACACAGGAATTAAAAATTTTAATAATTTGTTACAAACATTAATTCAATTACAATAGTAGCAAAAAAAAACCAATTACTGTTACACACTCAGAACTTTATAAAAAATGTCAGCCCTAGAATGCTTTTATATAAAAGTATAATGTGAATACATTAGGAATACCATGTACCATTCTATCAACCTATTTCTAAAAGTTATAACAGAATAATAGAATTGGAAGGGACCTTGGAAGTCATTTAGCCCAAACCTCTACTTAAGCAGGAAACCCTATAATATTTCAGACAAATGTATAACATTTAAGACAAATATAATTAGTTACAATAGTTATAGGATTAGTGAATTCAAAAAGAAAAAAAAATCAAAAATTTAAGTATCTTTTAAAAAACGTAAGTAGGAAAAGTAAAATTATAAATGGCCTTAATATTCAGTGGGGCAAAAAAGTATTTAGTCAGCCACCAATTGTGCAAGTTCTCCCACTGAAAAAGATGAGAGAGGCCTGTAATTGTCATCATAGGTATACCTCACCTATGAGAGACCAAATGTGAAAACAAATCCAGACAATCACATTGTCTGATTTGGAAAGAATTTATTTGCAAATTATGGTGGAAAATAAGTACCGTATTTATTCGAGTATAACGCGCACACGTGTATAATGCGCACCCCCTAATTTTCGATTAAAAATCGGTATAAAATTTTGTTTCACATCAAGCCGCGCACTATACGCTACGAGGGGACGTTTTGTTTTTCGAGGCTGCAGCCGCGCACTATAAGCTACGAGGGGACATTTTGTTTTTCGGGGCTGCAGCCGCGCACTATACGCGAGGGCGAAGAAAAACAAAACGTCCCCTCGTAGCGTACAGTGCGCGGCTGCAGCCCCGAAAAACAAAACGTCCCCTCGTAGCTTATAGTGCGCGGCTGCAGCCTCGAAAAACAAAACGTCCCCTCGTAGCTTATAGTGCGCGCTTTCCCTGCGACTGGAGAAAGAGCGAGCGCGGCCGCGAGGGTTTTCCGCCCCGTCGCGATAGTTTTGGAAGTCGGTGACAGGAAACGGTTGGCGTTTGCGGACTGTGGTTGTCTGGGTTATTTGGGGCTTCAAGAGCATGTAGGAAGCTTTTTTGGTGGGCGCGAAGTCTCCACCTGTCCAGAACGATCTCGCCCTCCCCACTTCCATCTCCCCCACGGAGCCCTTGCAACGCTAAGAGGGGCTCACAGGCCTCGTCACTCCTGACTCCCCCCTACAACAAACTACCCACGCGGGGGCCGCGTTGATGTCCCGTCTCAAAGCCTCGCAGGGAAGACCCGATCCTAGCTGACCTTAACGCCACCGGGCATCTCTAGGCCGCGTGGTCGCCAGGGGTCATTGCATCGCTTAGGCACCCGGGGATTGGTTTTGTTTTGGCGAACGGCTTTGAGTGAAGCTAAAAGGGGCAGAACCAGCACTGGACGCTCCGTGTGGGATTCCAAGCCCGGAACACCTGCAGCGGAGCATCTGCAGAGGGACGCTTGGCAACCAGGGCGCGTCTGCTGGAAGCAATCCGTCCTCCACAGCCTGCACCAGCCCGAAAAAGTCGCCAGGCCCCGAAGCCCCCGGGCTAGTCCCCACTGCAAGCTACCCGCCACAGACAAACGCCTACGCCGCTGCCCCAAGTCACTCGCCCAACGCTCCGTCCGGGCCCCGGAGGTCCCTGCGACGGGCCGGCCGTGGCTACCGCCCGAGGTTGCCGGGAAGGGGCGCCCGGCAGCGCGGCCGTCTCCGCCAGCGCCCACCGCACACGTTCCAGGGCTGCCCGCCACACGGGGCGACTGCGCGCGGCCCCCGGACGGTGCTTAAGGTGGCCCCGGCGTCTGGAGCGGAGCGGCCTTGCCGGGCGAGCTCGGCCTGGCCGTCACGGGAGGAGATGCCCTTCACCCACGGCGAGACTCCGCGGGCTCTCGGGACGGGCTCCGGCCGCTGGGAAGGCCAAAGAGGCAGCGACTGCCGGGCGAGGCGGCCGTAACCTGCCCAACCGGCGGAAGGGTCGGGGCGCCAGCCCCTCGTCTGCTTCCCGAGGGCTGAGGAGGGTCCCGGGGGGCGAGGGAGCCACGCAGAAACCGTCCTCCCCGGGCACCGATGCCCCCCGGCTGCTGCTGCTGTTGCTGGGCGTGCGTCCTCATGGGCCAGCGAGAGCCGCCGGCGGAGCAGGTGAGCGCTGGGCGGGGGGCGCGGACCCCGGGAGGAGGCATGGTTCCTCCCCAGTCCCAAGTGGGCGACGCTGGGCCGTCGCTCTCCGCCTGCGGGGGGGAACTGAGACACTCCCCGAGACCCCCCCCGCCCGCGGCAAAGGACCCGGGGGAGCTGAGTGGGAGAGGCGCGCGGGGGTCTCCCTCGTAGCTTATAGTGCACGGCTGCAGCCCCGAAAACAAAACGTCCCCTCGTAGCTTATAGTGCGTGGCTGCAGCCCCGAAAAACAAAATGTCCCCTCGTTGCGTACAGTGCGTGGCCCGAACTGGGGGTGAGAAGTCTTATTATCTGTATGGTCGCCGCAGTGCGAACTCACAATTTGCCTGCGCCCTCATTGGACCGGCCGCCATTGCCACCCCACCCCACCCCTCGTTTATAACGTGCACCCCCTAATTTTCAGTTTAAAATCGGTATAAAATTTTGCGCGTTATACTCGAATAAATACGGTATTTGGTCAATATCAAAAGTTCATCTCAATACTTTGTTATATATCCTGTGTTTGCAATGACAGAGGTCAAATGTTTTCTGTAAGCTTCACAAGGTTGTCACACACTGTTGCTGGTATGTTGGCCCATTCCTCCATGCAGATCTCCTCTAGAGCAGTGATGTTGTGGGGCTGTCGCTGGGCAACATGGACTTTCAACTCCCTCCAAAGGTTTTCTATGGAGTTGAGATCTGGAGACTGGCTAGGCCACTCCAGGACCTTGAAATGCTTCTTACGAAGCCACTCCTTCGTTGCCCGGGCGGTATGTTTGGGAACATTGTCATGCTGAAAGACCCAGCCACGTTTCATCTTCAATGCCCTTGCTGATGGAAGGAGGTTTGCACTCAAAAATCTCACGATACATGGCCCCATTCATTCTTTCCTGTACACGGATCAGTCGTCCTGTTCCCTTTGCAGAGAAACAGCCCCAAAGCATGATGTTGCCATCCCTATGCTTCACAGTAGGTATGGTGTTCTTTGGTTGCAACTCAGCATTCTCTCTCCTCCAAACACGACGAGTTGTGTTTCTACCAAACAGTTCGACTTTAGTTTCATCTGACCATATCACATTCTCCCAATCCTCTTCTGGATCATCCAAATGCAAACTTCAGACGGGCCCGGACATGTACTGGCTTAAGCAGGGGGACACGTCTGGCACTGCAGGATCTGAGTCCCTGGAGGCATAGTGTGTTACTGATTGTAGCCTTTGTTACGTTGGTCCCAGCTCTCTGCAGGTCATTCACTAGGTCCCCACGTGTAGTTCTGGGATTTTTGCTCACCATTCTTGTGATCATTTTGACCCCACGGGATAAGATCTTGCATGGAGCCCTAGATCGAGGGAGATTATCAGTGATCTTGTATATCTTCCATTTTCTAATTATTGCTCCCACAGTTGATTTCTTCACACCAAGCTGCTTGCCTATTGCAGATTCAGTCTTCCCAGCCTGGTGCAGGTCTGCAATTTTGTTTCTGATGTCCTTCGACAGCTCTTTGGTATTCACCATAGTGGAGTTTGGAGTGTGACTGTTTGAGGTTGTGGACAGGTGTCTTTTATACTGATAACAAGTTCAAACAGGTGCCATTAATACAGGTAATGAGTGGAAGACAGAGGAGCCTCTTAAAGAAGAAGTTACAGGTCTGTGAGAGCCAGCAATCTTGCTTGTTTGTAGGTGACCAAATACTTATTTTCCACCATATTTTGCAAATAAATTCTTTCCAAATCAGACAATATGATTGTCTGGATTTGTTTTTACATTTTGTCTCTCATAGGTGAGGTATACCTATGATGACAATTACAGGCCTCTCTCATCTTTTTAAGTGGGAGAACTTGCACAATTGGTGGCTGACTAAATACTTTTTTGCCCCACTATATAGAGAAAAAACATATCTTACAGTATTAAAATGCTAACAATGGAGAGTAATTTAACAGTGCTGAACAAGAAGGCAAGACAATAGTTCATACTGAATACAATTAATATTTGTAACTCCCCTAAATTAAAGAAGATTGGACAAGCATATGAACAATGTACT
Organism: Bungarus multicinctus; assembly: GCA_023653725.1. Classification (NCBI taxonomy): domain Eukaryota; kingdom Metazoa; phylum Chordata; class Lepidosauria; order Squamata; family Elapidae; genus Bungarus; species Bungarus multicinctus. Next base: position 38,036,900 of record CM042849.1, read on the forward strand.
TATAAACATTCTCAACTATAGGAGCTAAATAGAACATTCATATTGGAAAGTAATACATTTCCAACTTTCCATCATAAACAAGAGATTACTATTTCATTTCCTATATATTTATTGCTTCCAAATATCTCAGTAATCTCTCTTAGAAAAGAGAAAACAGATCCTTGCCATTTAGTCCACCTCTTAAGATTGATTAACATAATTAAACCTGAAGAGAAGAGTTAGAACCAGGAAAATTTTCATTTTGTTATTTTTTGCTCAAAGCAAGGCAAATTCTTTAACATATTTTATACTTTGAGATTCAATATTTTTTTTAAAAAAAATGCTAGTCATGAGCAAAATGGAGCAGAGTGGGATTGTCTTGTGTTATGTGGAAAATAATTCCTGTTACTTTTCTCTGCTGGAAGAGCTATTCTATTTTATAATACTAAAATATCACACTAGTACTACTAATATTGTTCTATATATCGAACTGTGTATAATTTTAGAAAACTATAAAACTTTTAGTATTACCTATAATGTTCTTTTGCATCATCTAGAGCTAGTTGCCTGAATTCTTCATACATTTTCTTATTAAAGTGGTCTCTGAGAAAAAAGGACCAAAAACGAAAAAGTGTATTCATTTCTTGAGACTGGCCAATTCCCAACCGTTTCCTTTCTAGAGACAAGAGAGAAAAAAAAGTAAAGTATGAAGTAGCCCATTTAGAATTACAGTTTATTTCTTCTAATTGACAATTTATACTAAAATACATTATAAATGTAGCAAACTAGCTAATCATTTGAAAATAATTATCTGAACGTTAAAATCATGTATCACATTTATCTATGAGAGTGTTAAAATTAATATTATTCCAACAAGGTCAGAATAAAGCTTGTGATTTATTCTAATGAACTTTTTTCATTACCATGTGCTTAAAAAAATTTCTAGTAGTATTGTGAGATAAATAGAAAAAAGAGCATTAGAATATAGTGAAGAAGCAGATATGAATGTTTATTCACCTAGTGCATTTTACATTTGATTGAAATGAACTTGCTTCAAGTTTTGGAAATAATACAACACTATTTGCTTTACACTATTTGCTCATACAACACTCTATGAGGGAGATAGGTGCTTTCTAAATACAGTGGAACCTCGGGTCACAACCGTAATCCGTTCCAGGACTGCGGTCGCAACCTGATTTGGTTGTGACCAGAAAAACGACTGACTGCGCATGTGTGGCCAGGGAAATCAGCGTGGAAAGGGAATCTGCTGCGGCCAGGTTTTTTCGCCACCTGATTTTTGAATCGTGACCCAATGAAAAAATTGGGTGGATTTTTGGGTCAGAACCCAATTTGATTGTGAACAGAAGTGTTCACAACCCAAGCTTCCACTGTAAGTTAAACAAATAAATGAATATATGTTCTTTTTTCCAATTAAAAATAACTGATATTACATTTTTACCATTTAGGCATCTACGGCGATATTTATGGTACACTTGCTGAGTAAAACCATTTTCCTTCAGAAGTTCATGAGAAGGATGTTGAAATTTAGGAAGTGAATGAGGAGTACATCCATAACTTCCTGATAGCGGAGCACCTTCTAGTGGTGATGCATTTGAACTGCTATGTGAAATGAAACAAAGAAGTTTCAGTTTTTTTCCAAAAATGCCTTTGTAATGGTATAAGAAACATAATTCAACAGATTGTCTCAGTTTCTAACATTAAGACTAGTCATTTCACAAAATGTAACATTAAATTTAACTTTCAGAATGAGCATACAACTATTGTATATCATAAGTTTATATGAATGTTTTTTTCTTCCATTCAATCATGTTCAGTTCTTGGAGACTGCCTGGACAAGGCCTTGAGGTTTTCTTGGCAAGGTCTTTCAAAAGTGGTTTGCCATTGTCTCCTCATAGGACTAAGAGAAAGTGACTTGCCTAAAGTGACTTTGTGCCTAAGGCAGGAATAAAACTCATGGTCTCTGAGTTTCTAGCCTGATGAACCTTACCCTCTAGTCTATACCAAATTGACTGTGACCATTTCTGTGACAAAAATGCTAGAACATAGAAAGCTACTATCACTAAGATGGTTACATGAGAGATATTTTTTTCTTTCCCAACATGCTTGCTTTTCAATCATAGGTCATCCTCAACATGACAATAATTGAGCCCAGAAATCATGACAATCATTAAGTAGGTCACATGATCAATTTTTAATGACTATTTTTGTGAAAGCCATTAAGCAAACACTATGGTTATTAAGCGGATGTGGCCTTTAAATGAATCCACTTTCCTCCATGGGTGCTTTTTTTGCTGGAGCCTGAAGTAAATACTTGAAACCAGCAAGATGCCAAAATCATATTCATGTGTCCATGGGATGCTGCAAACGGATCTACATGTGAGCTGGTTGCTATGCTCCCAAAATGAGACCACGTGACCGCATCTCTGTGTTTCAGGACTTTGAAAATAGCTTGTAAGTGGCAGTGGCAAGATCTATCATACCTTCTGACTGTCATTAAGTGAAGACTACCTGTAATACGTTTAATATAGGAAAACTTTAGGACAAGGGTTCCCAATCCGAATCCACATATAGTTGGGAACTGGCAAGCACACGAAACTTCATTTGTGCATTAGCAGGATCTAGACTGAATGCATGAAACCATTGACCCCCACTGCCTCTGCTGCCACTGCCGCCACTAGTCCATAGACCCAGAAAGGTTGGGACCATTGCTTTAGGACATGGGGTATCAAACTTGCCCGCATATTGCTGTCATGTGACATTTTGCAATATTTTTCCCTTCGGAGAGCTGGGGTGGGCATGGCCTCCACATGACATATCTGGCCCACGAGCTGCCAATTTGAAACCCCTGCTTTAGGACATGCTATCAGTTGCCTGCATTCTATCACAGCATACTTCCTTAAGAAGTATGCTAACTTTTTTCTGAACATTCAAATCTATTGATTCTAAACATTTCAAAACATTATGGCTTTAATTATACAATATTTAATCATACAATAAATATAATGAAAAACAATTCTAAGTAATAAACAAAGTACATACAGCTCTGTATTTGACTGTAGGCAAACATTTAATATATTTGCTTTGTCAACTATAAGAACACATGCAAATTACATTGAAATAAAGGCTATAAAACCATGAAATAAGTCACTGACTGTATTTAGTAAAGTTAGTCATATGTTCTATATAAGCTATTATGTATCCTTTTTCTTCAGATAGCTCATTTCTTTCTTACTTTAATATAATTTTAAATAACATTGATAATCAAAATAATTCCAGAGTATTAATTTTTCATTACATAATAATGAAAAAATATATGACACGATTTAGCAAAAATGCAATTTTCCAGAACAGTGGGGAAAAAAATTCAGGTGGAAGTTTTTAGGTTTAGCATATACATATAAAATGTGCATCATCATCAATTATATGGGCTGGGAAATTTTGCACTGATTTTTGCAATTCATAGTAGCCCAATAAAGACTTTAAAATAATTATAAACATTTTGAAATTAATACTTGTTAGTCTTGATTATTATATTTACCAAGTTTGAATCTAATACAGTGACTTTCCCATTCGACTTATACAATTCCCAGAAAACCCTGAAGTATACACCAAACAAGATTCTTGAATGCAATTAATATGTGGCCATTGTGATATTAGCTCCAAACAACTTGAAAAATGTTCGGTCACACTGATTTTAATTCAAAATTTCAGATGCCAATGAACTTGTAATGAAAGTCCATCTCTATAAACATTTCATTACAAAATAACAACAACCAGAGCTATTTCATAACAAAATACCTATGGCAGATAGTTCTTAGTTATAGTTCACAATTGCCTTCAGTAATAATTCATAATTGCAAGCCACTGTAAATTACCAATTTATGTTACAAATCTCAAACATAAATATTGGAGTTTGTGGAAACTTATTTTTTACTTTGGCAAATTTTCTTATACAGCAAGTGATGTACAGTTTTGTTACTTTTACATAATATTCCTTTACCTTAACAATTGTTAAAGTTATGTTAAATATACAGGAGCAGTAGTAGGGTGAGGTGTTGGCACTTACTTAAATATGCAAGGTGATTGGGGGATTTAACATTATTTTTCTTCATTTCTTTAAATATTTTAGGTGAACACAGCTTTTTTTGTGTTTTGTAGAGTGGTCATGGAACATATAATATGTGATCAATGCAGGAAATAATAAAAACATCTGCTGCTATGAAAAGCATTTTAAAAATAAAAGTGTTAAATAATAAAAAAGAACCAAAGAAACCTTATCTGTTTGTACACCTAATAGTTTAAACTTTCACTCTTCTAAGGACATTTCAAATAAAGGGTGGAAAGGAAATTAACAAATATCACCTCTTATTTCTACTAGTTTTACAACTGCCACAGATTCAACTAGGAAAATAACAACCAAACTTACTTCTAAGCAACATCCTTGGTCAAATCTTGAGTATATTTTTGAGTATCTGTGGCTTTCAGGAAAGTAATATCTTCCACTTTTTCATATTTTGAAAGACCAAGTAATTAAATTAACTTCATCAGTGATTATAAGAACACACACAAATTAAGATTATCAATACATAATAAATTATTTCTACCTTATGGAAGATGTTCTTGGTCTGTGATCCTTGGAATCCATTACCCAGCCAACATGACTTTCTAATGGAGGGTTGGTACTATGCCGTGTTTTTCTTTTCCTTCGTGTCTGAAATAAAATATAGCATTATATTTCCCTGGTGTGACTGGAGCCACTTTTCTGAAGAATCACAGTCTAATTAAAATCCAGTTTCATAAAATTTCACTTTACACATCATATGTATTATGAGGTCATAAAGTTGATTATGGCATATTACTTAACTACAAGCCTTAACAGGAAGCTGACAATGCATTTCAAAATAGATTTAGCAGCTTTGACCTAGCAAGGAATACAACATGTTTCAAAAACTGCTCTCTGGCAGTAATAGAAATAATTTACAATGATCCAGAAATATATTTTGGTTTTGGTTACCCCAACATCAATAATTCTTGCTTCTTTAACCACAGGATAGAATCTTGGTGTTTTATTAGGATCTTGCAGTCTTGGTGTACGAGGTGTTTTAGGTGTTCTGGTAGGGTGAACTCCAGGAGATTCAGGAACAGCTGTTGGCAGTGAGCGAGCCATTGTTGTTGGAGGTATTTCCTGGACACCAAACAATTGACAAGCCAGCTCTTCAGTAACATCTAATTAGAAAGACCACATGATTAATACACGTATAGTAAGCACTATCTTTTTATCTTACTTGGTCTCAATAGCACTGTTCTATTTCACTGGGCCTATTTTTATTTATTTTTTTCTTATTTTGAATATTTCTGTTATCCTATATGTATTCATTTATTTTCCTTGCGTGTAGTTAGTATAGGTATATCACCAGATATTAAAGTTTAAATTAAATTAAATTGAGATTAAATTTAAAAAGAACAAAGTAGATAATGGAAATTACAAAAACCATACACTTATTGCTTCCCATTTATATTCTCTAATTATGTATTACCATGAAATATTCTATGCATCTGCTGAAGTAAAATGCAGCTTGTGAAAGTTTATACCTTTTTATAAAAGTTACAATTGGAAGATATTAGACTTCTGATTTTTTGCTACTATAGATTAACGATAGTTTACCTCCTACACTGTCTCAAAATGAAACTTTGTATTGTGTAATAGCAACAGGTTTCTGAAAAATTCTAATTCTTTTTAACAGTACAACGTAATGAAAAAAAAAACAAAGCAAACTGTTTTGTAAGAAATTATGAAATATTTAACCAAGAATCATTCCACATACATGTTCTAAATCAGGGGTGGGATTCAAATTTAACCAGTTCTGTGGGTGTGGCCTAATTTGTGGGTGTGGCTTGGTGGTCATGTGACTGGCTGATAATTGCTTATATGTAAATATTATAAATATTTATGTAAATATTGAATTTTTTATAAAAAAAGAGCAATTTTTACCCAAGATTAGGCAAAGCAGGCAGGCAGATTGAGTTGCTCACAGAAACACAGATTCACTTAGAGATCTATATTTTTGCCAACTGCTACCTGAGTTTGCACTGGAATAATAGATGCTTCAGGCCCACCTCTGCTTTTAGATTAGCTAGAAAGCAAGAAATTCAACGATTTCCTGCTTTCTAGCTAATCTAAATCTCCCGGCACAGCAGAACAGCTGATGGTCGGTGGGGGGGGGGGGAAGAAAAACAGCAAGTTAGCAGGCAAGTTTGATGGCGCACATGCCAGGTAAGGAGTGAGTGGGTGGGGCAGAGTGGGGCCAGCCAGTGGCGCGATTTGCTGGTTCTCCAGCAGGTAGAGTCCCACCTCTGGTGAGAATGCGTTTTGCACGCGCGTGTAGACCATTTCCTAAAAACCTCAGTTGTACCGCTTGGGCAGCTGACAAGCGCTGTGCATGGGTGCGCAGCAATTGAAAATCCTTTTCTTTCCTGCTTTTTCAACCTCAGCTGTGCTGCACAAAACAGTTGAGGCTGAAAAAGCAGGAAATAAAGGACAGCCAAGAGTCTGGGCGGGAGACTGGCCAAACAGAGCAGCAGACACCGAACTGGTTCGGTGTCTGCTGCTCTTCAGAGCTACCGGTTCTATAGAACCGAGCCGAACCGGTAACATCCCACCTCTGTTCTAAATACACATATACAGAAAGCTCTTGAAATTGAAAGGGATTAAAATCAATTAGCAATAGCTCAAACCCCATGTTAATATTAGACAAAAGATTAAAATTTTATCCATATTTCATCATACTGAATGTCATCTTGATACTGTAATGGGTTTTTTTGTAATATCAGACATGCCTACCTTTTGAAGGACCAGGAGGATCATCCTGATTTGAATCCATTGCATATTCAGGAGTAAGACTGTCAAATTCTTCTTTGCTGATGAGATGTAACTTCTTAAAATTTTCAACTTCCTGCTGAAATGTGTAAAATTTTACTATAACAAGAATAATAGCCCACAGAAAAAATGCAAAATAAACAATACATTTAATGAATTTAAAATATAAATAGTTATTCCACCTGGCAACAGAGAACTGAAATACTTTACTATGAATATTCAAAGCTGTGTTTTAGTTTTCCACTCAGTTTCAAGAGACAATTATCATATGACTGAATTTTTATTATTTTGATTTTGAAACAGCTTCCTTCCCAGTCTTCACTATGACTAGAATTTGTTATAGATTCTTCAAATATATTTTCATCTATGCTGAAGGGTTATGGCAATATCAGCCACATTCATTAAATTACACATTGCTCAAATTCATAATTACCTTCATAGCAATACAATCATTTTCACTTTGCTCCGTCCACAAATCCTGTTCATAGTAGTATAATCCATCATTAATAACTTTAGCAAGTTCTGATGTAATTTTTGCACGTGACACATGGTTGCCAGTTCTATCTCCTCCGGGATGTTTTCTCATATATGGTGGAGTCTGTGTCACAATCAAAATCTTATTTAAGTCTTGATCATCAATTTCATAATCTGAATCACTTTCTGACCATTCTGTGAATGTATTCTTCCTGCCTTCTATTTGTTCCATCTCTTCGTCAAACAAAAAATCAAGTTCTTCCTGTTCTTCAGAAGATGGTGGCGGTGGTTGTTGATTTGTCAATTCCTCACGTCCAGACCCAGATTCCTGAAAATGGCAAAAAAATGTTTAATGTTCTTGCAAAAATAAAAATATTTACATGGAGAAATAATAGATCAATTATCAGCAGAAATAGCATTTTTAGCATTCATGCTTAATAAAATAGAAAAGAACAGAATTTACAAATTAATGAATTTAATGGACTGAAATATATCAATAATGGGGCCAATAAATTCTACATATTATTTTCCTCTTTTTCCAAAACTGCATTAACATATGATGTGCAGCTGCCATCATCTTAATATGCATTTCTTTCCTTTCTAAGAAGCAAACAGTTGACAGACCTAATCCCATCCGTTGCCCAGAGAAGCAATTAAACACAGTTCTTTCTACAGTCTATTCAAAGAAGAATACCAGCAATGAATGATCAGGCTGAATATAGCTGGGTATATATGCATATAACATCTTTGTTTGCTACTTTTCCTAATTCCCTTATGTAATGTCTTTTTCTTAAGTATGGTATATCAATCTTTTAATAAGACAACCATAAGTTAGATGTATAGATAAAATTTCATGGATATCTTATCTGGGAAACGTGTCTGAATATGACCTATTTTTCCTGGACTTGCTCTACATTCATAGGGATTTTTAAAAAAATAAAAACATTAAAATTAACATTTTAAGCATTACCTTTGGCTTAACTAAGGAAGGACGATGTCTTTTTTTAACTTCTATCCAAGGTTCAGAATCCAAATCTGGGAGACTTGTAGATAATGCTTTAGATATTACTTCAAGATTGCTTGTTTCAATACTTTTCTTAATATTTAGACTTCCTATTCTTGGAGAACTTGGTGCAGATTCTAAAATGGAAAAATATTTTTCTGTGCTTCAAAAGATCAGCCCATTTTTTGTTATCAACCAGTCTATTTCTTAATAAAATGTATATATTTTTTCTCTTTCTGGTGACTATAAGTGTTATAAAAATATCTTAAACCTCAAGGAGATAAGAGATGATTGTATAGATTCAGTATACAACAAATAATGGCACCAAGGATAAAACAAAATGAATATTGAAGTTTTCTATCTATCTATCTATCTATCTATCTATCTATCTATCTATCTATCTATCTATCTATCTATCTATCTATCATTTCGATTTGTATATCGCCCCCTCTCCCAAAAAGGGACTCGGGGCGGTGAGCAGCCACAATAAAAACATACAAATAGAAAAGTTAAAAAGAGTTTAAAAATTAATTAAATAGATGGCTAAGACCAATAAAACCCGTAAAAGATTAAAATCAAATTAAAAACCCTACTCATAACGTTACACCAGACCGGCCTGTTGGAAAAGGTGGGTCTTAAGTGCTCATCGGTCAGTAATGGCTCGCATCTCCGTCGGTAGCTCATTCCAAAGGGAGGGTGCTCCCACAGAGAAGGTCTGCACTCTCGGGCCGCCAACCGACATCGGCCAGCCGGCGGCACCCCGAGGAGGTCAACTCTGTGGGAGCGCACTGGCCGGCGGGAGGCTGATGGTGGCAGCAGGCGGTCCTGCAAGTACCCGGGTCCCAAGCCATCTCCTGCTTTATATCTCACAATAGATACAATTCAAACTGTCACACTAAATAAAGTCATGCAGATTATATTGTGGCCTGGAGCCTGTTTCAAATAGTATGTTATGGAAATATAAAACTACTAACTAACCAGATAAACCAGTATTTAGTATATAATATTTTTCCAGCTAGCTGCAAAAGACACACAATAATCTTGAACTTTGTATCTCCATCAAACAACCAAGAATATAAACTGTATTTTTGATTTTTAAGAAATTCACATTTAAAAAATCCTGTCTGTGCTGGTATTCCTCCTTACCCTATAAGGATCTGGGCCTTGTAAACCATTGATATTCCATCCTGGACTATATGGATAGAGTGAAATATATGACCTTTTCAATAGTGAGGGTGGAGGTGGGGGGTATTATGGACAGAACTGTAGGCATAATTAATTTCAATTCTTAAAACCTTGCATTTTGTAAAAATTAAGCCCACTTTTGGTACTAGCAATACCCATATTTTGTGTCTTTCCCTCAACATGTTGATAACAATATACTAGTATACCTGTTGAGACAATGACAACTGTATATTCCTGGCTTAAACCAAACATTTTGAAATACAACATGTTGCTATTAAGAACTGCAATATTAGGTTGAATACATTGAAAACATTCTTTCTCTTAATTGCCTATTTTTCACTTTAAATTATTGGAATCTAATATTTTGTAAATTTTAATCTATGTGAGATTTTAAAGCTCAGATTAAAAGGGTGGAATATAAATCATATTTTCATAAACAATAGATAAAGCAGGGCAGTACCCCACAGTACCTCAATTATCTTATCTGAAATAGGAAGATAAATAGAGTCAGCCCCGAGTAATACTTGGCTGAGAGACCACCAGGAAATCTGAAAACTATAGATTAAACACCAAAGTTGAAAAATATCCTCAAATATTGCAGTGGCAAACCATATTAATATAATGGATGGCCTGCCCTTATAGTCACTGGGGGAAAAAATTGAGTTAAAGTATTATCTTAAAGAAAGTAGACAGAACAGGACTTTGGGGAATTTTTTTTCCTGCTAGCCTAGGGAGCTTTGGGAGAATAAAGTCTGGAATAGAAGTGGGAAGTTCTAAAAGGCAATCAATTTCAAATTCATCCCTAATAATTCATCCCCAGCCATCACTCTGATGAACCCCTATTTCTTACAGTACTGTTTAACGTCTATGTCTATTTACCCATGTAGTATAGTTGTGGTTTTATTATTTATCATTATCTTCTTCACTCTCCCTTTTATTGGTATTATAATGATTATTCTGTTGAGTTGCATGTACAGTGTGACAGCTGTCACAGTGAATGCTTTTGTATTGGAGATAAATTCTTTGTGTGTCAGTGGTGGTATTCATCTGGTTTACACTGGTTCAGGCGAATTGGTAGTGGCAATTTGGCCTGGGTCGCTGAACCGATAGCAACTTCTGCCTGGCCATGCCCCACATCCGGTCACCGCTCGCTTGCCCTTTCTGCCCGCTCGACACTTGCCCACCCCTTCCGCCCGTTTGATGCTCATGTAGTGGCACAGCAGGCAATGGGGTGTTCCTGTGCAGCCAGTGCATAGCACAGGGCAGTGCGGCAAGTTGGAGTAGCACAGAGCCAGAGGTCAGTAATTTTTGCTGCAAGAAGCCTGCAGCTGCCATATGTTTTTTTGGTGTGGCTGGACAACCATACTGAAAAAAACACACGGCGGCTGCAGGCATCTCGTGACAAAGGGGGAGAGATGTGGGCTGGCAAAGAGCCCAGCAGCGCCAACATCTCAGCCCTGGCTTGCTTCCCTGGCAGCCAGCTGCGGGAGGAAGGTAAGGTTACGGCCATGGGATGACGAAAGAGGCGGTCGTGAGGGAGGAAGCAGAGAGATTAAGGGCTGGGGCCTCTCTGAAAGAGGGGAAACGGGGTGACACGTGTGACTGGTGAAGGCATGCAGGATTAGGCCAAGCCTTTGAGAGATTAGGCCAGGCCAGGGCAGAAAATAGGTAGATAGGTAGAAATTCAATTTTTTTTCCTACTAGGTTCTGTGGGCGTGGCTTGGTGGGGAGGTCATGTGACTGAGTGAGCATGGGTGCGAGTGAGTCAAGTTGGATATGCCCATTCGATCACATGACTCCCACCACTAAGTCACACCCACAGAACCAGTAAAGAAAAAATTTGAATACCAGCATTGGTGTCAAATCATCACTGGTCAAAGTTCAGTTCAATTCAATTCAATTCAATTCAACACTCCTCTCTGAATCTCTGCCTAAGCTGCTGTCCTATTCTCTATGATTCAACTTAATGCAAAACAGATACTATGCAATATTACTGGGAAAACAGTTAAAAAAGAATATGAAGCAGATAGTGAAATTTTTGTGACAATCATCTTTTCTGGCTGAGCTCCTGTCCTCATCCTATCAACCTAGCTCCTATCAACTTTGAAAGCATACAAATACAAGTAGACAAATAGATGTCATTTTGTTGAGAAGGTAAAAATGCTCTGTAATGTCATGCTGGCCGCGGAAATGTCTTCGGACAGCACTGGCTCAATGACCCTGAAATGGAGATGAGGACCACCCCCTATAGTCTGCAATGGCTAGCAGAGAAAAATCCACAGGGATACCCTTACAGAGACAAGGAGACTGAACACTGAGATGCCATTATTAAAATGACAAGAAGAGATGATTCTGTTTTGCTGAGGCTTTAATGCCCAATACAATTTAGCTTTTCCTATTAAGCTGTTGCTAAAAACCAACCATCCATTCCACAAGAAGAGTGCTGGGAGGAGTAAGTTTCATACATTAGAACCTGCATCATGAAAACAGCATCTCTCTTGCTCCTCATCCCTTCTCGTTTTACTTCATCCCTTATGATATTGTTAGGATTTTTTGTTATTCTTTTTGGATGGGTTTATGTTTTTTTTATAGAAAGGGTAGTTTTTTATAATGTGTCTGAATGCTAACTACTCAATTTGTTCAAAAGTGGATGGCCTACAAACAAATAATTTATAGTTATGCTCAGAAACTAACATGTGGAAAGAATTGCTCTAGCTGGAACAATTCCTTTAGCCTGAACTACGAAGAGGAAATCCAGTGCTTTTTTCTTTTGTTATCATAACTCTGCTCAGAAGCTACAATAATTCCCCGTATATTACCAAATATTTAAAAGAGGCCTTAAGGGTCATGAATGAAAACTCTGTGGAGACAATGTACTACAATTTAGAAGTATGTTTATTTTTCTCTTAAAGTCAAGGATAATTAGAGGAAAGTTTTTAAAAACTGGAAATTTTGATTGTTCTGATTGGTACCATGACCTCTTTTATACAGACATTGTCTCTTAAAGATAAAAAGGCAAGAAAATATAGCTTACAAGTTTAGTTATATTTTCCTTTTTCTATTTCTTCAAGAATAGAAGTGGGGGAAAATTAATGGAAGTAAATTGAAAACTGAAGCAGTAATGGCCAATAGTAGTTTATAAATTGCTACCTGATTAAAAATGGGATATCTGGGTCTTTATAAATAGAGAGCCTTAAAATACAATTTGAAATAAAAACATCTTACCTGTACGTGAACCAAAAATCTGGCCTGGTATGAATTCTGGACAGTTAATAAGCCGAGAAAAATCTGTGTGTGGAAGACTACGCGGAGAGGGACCTGGAATTGGCCATTTTTCCGGTTCTATCTTTTTCCTCATCTTCTGATCTACTATTTCTATTTCAGTACTGTCCTTTAAGGCCTGTATTATACAAATAAATATATTAATTAACCTGCATGTAAATAAAATGCAATGATGCTTAACACCAGAACCTTAACTTTTATACATAAAGTTTACAAAATACAAGTTACTTAATTTTTGTTTTGATAGACAAATATTTACGAAGCCAACAATGACCTTTGCATGAGAGTTTGTTTTGTTTTCACTTCTCAAGATGGCCTGATTTTCTGAATTTTGCAAAAACCCGTTAAACAAATTTCCATTTGGAAACAGCTTTTCCCTGAACTACAAGCAATATTTGTTGTATACTTTGGCAAATTTCTTTTAAAATGAAATATGTAATTGTCTCACTCCCGGTTTCTACAGGTAATCTTTAATATTTATAATATATATAAGTTTTGACAGCTCGTCTACCTTTCTTCTCCAAGTTTTTTACACTAAAATACTATTTGCTAAAAACAGTTAAAATGTTTAGCTTAGCCCAAACTGAAAGTATAAATGAGCTATGACAGCAATTAGGACTGGGATTGCCATCACTCAGTTATATGATTGTAAATCATGTCACATAACTGCATTGCTTAGCAATAGTATCCTTACGATCTATATTGACTGTTTCCTAGTATGATTTCATTGCTTATTGCACCCTATGACTATTATTAAGTGTACTTTATGACTCTTGATGAATTTATCTTTTCTTTTATATATACTGAGAGCATTTGCACCAAGAAAAAATTCCTTGTGTGTCCAATCACACTCGGTTAATAAAGAATACTATTCTATTCTATTTTTATCAATAGCAATTTGGGCAGTTCTGGTTGTCATTACCCAAGATGTGCAGGTTGTTAAATGGGAAATCCAAAAAAGAACTTGGGTGCATGCATGTGAGCATGGGGAGGCTGAGAGAAGAAGAACTGTACATCTTTGTGGGTATAGACATGCTCAGGATAGAAGCAATTAGGTGGACATATAAAAACACAGGGAAATACAGAGAAAAATGATTTAGGTGTGGTGTGAGAGCGCAGGGAAGGAAGGACGGCATGGTGAATGGTACGATCAGAATAGGGATTTAATTGAGTGACTTGTGATCTTTCCTGCTGGCTTCCCCACTGACTTTGCTTGGGGGAAGCTGGCAGGCAAGGTCATCAATGGTGATCAAGTAACTGTGGAATTTTGCAATCATCATAAGTAGGAGTTGGTTGCCAAATGCCTAAATTGCAATCATGTAATTGTAGGGGCACTGCAAAGGTTAGAACTTTGAGTATCAGTTGTTAAGCAGCCCTTGTTCAGCGCCACCAGTTTTGAATGATGCTGAATAAATAGTAAACGAGAACTACCTAGACAATGAAAATTATGACCTTCTATAATAAGCAATCAATATATTTTAACAGTATTCAATTTCTTTTTTTTTAATTTTACCTTGTGTATTGGATAAGTTAGGCTTGAATTTTCTTTACTTATGCAAGATTTTATTTTTTAAATTTATATGCCGCCCATTTCATTCGTATATTCTTTATAAAAATATAAAGTGTAAATTCTTTGTTATTAGAAAATAATTGTTTTAATCATTAATTCAATACATCTATTTTCAATGCAAATTGCAATTCCAGAAAATAGCATTCAAATAAAAAAATGTTTTGTTAAAATGTTTTTTAAATGCAAATATAATATACATTTGTTACTATTTAGAAATATTGATTTACCTCTAATATTAAGTTTACGTTTGTAGTGAGAGCCTGCACACGATGGAAGCTTGCAATCAAAGATATAGGCAAGAATCCTTGCTGGTCCATTTTTCTTCTCAAGAAGAAGTCTCTTTCCAGGTTTTCTACACTAAAATAATACTCACTAAAAAAAATTAAAAAGGTTTAGGTTAGCACAAATATAAGTTTGGGGAGCCCTTAACCTCTGAAAGCTGATTAATAAGACTTTCTTCAGTATTAGTTTTTGATATAATTCACATTTAGATTTTTATTCTACTTTTATTTGTATATTATTGACTTAAACTATCCATGCATAAAAATATTCAGAATTTTTTTGTAGTTCAAATACAATATAGTAACTAACCATCAAAACCTCTTTAGGAAATTGTTCTATATAATAATTTCACAACACAAAGTATCTTAGACATGTGACACATTTGTCACACTGTAATACATAAGGTAAAACATACTTTTTTTGTAGCATGAAGAGTGTCAAGATTCATCTTTCATAAAAATTCACAATGAAAATGCTTAATGTGAGTAAAAGAACAAACTGATTTTCAATCAATGCCACTGATACATTAAAAAGCTAAGGTTTTCAAGGACAGTTTATTTAAAGTTTGGCTTCTTCGTCCCTCTGTAGCACATACATTAAGCAATCTACTTACATTTGGCGTTTAATGTATTCTTTAAGCAATGTTTCATCCACAGAATACATCTGCACTCCTGTTCCATCATCATAATAATACATCATATTAGTGCTAAGATCTGGCTGAAATGGCTGATCAGTCCTTTCACTATAGTGTTCTCGGTAGCCACACGAATAGTCATGGTTCACTTCAAAATTAGCAGGAAAAAGGTAGATTAAGTAAATGTACCCTTGAAAGCTTTCATTGATTGATTCAACATGAGAAAGGAATCACAGAGCATTTGTACTAATGTAAATATTCTTCCTTTTTCTGTTGCCAAGAGTTAACAATGGCATCATGTCATTGTCAACATACTCAATACATACATACATATCCAACTATTCCTCTTATTCTTGAGGGTAAGGATTAGTGGCTTATTTTTTTTTTTTTACTAGTTTTCTTAAATATATATGGCTTGGCTTGTAGTAGAATAAAGTTCATGGCTATTTAACTGGAGGGGGAAAGAAAAATCAAGATTTCTGAACATAGAAAAAGTGGGACATTGAATACTTTTGTATATCAATTATCATTCCTATTTTTGTTTTATTATAATATTTAAGTCTGAATCTACAAAACGTCAGTAGGATAGGAGCAGTATAAATTTATGGGGGAGAGATATCATTTTATACCCAACTCTTCATTCTTAGAGAAGTTTTCCATACTATTATTAATCTAGCATCCAATTGTTTTTAATTGATTTATTGTTGTGTTCTTGGCTTTTATATCTCTCTACTCAAATGAAATGTTACGAAGTCTTTTTCAGATTCTGTATCAGAGTCTGGGCAAAAGTATAACGGTGCAAATTAGACATTCTGAAGGAAAAATAGATTCTTAAGATGAGATATTAAAGTTAATTCTCTTAAATCACACTTGCAAATTTTGAATTTCCTATAATGTCCTATTGTGCAACAGATTATAATTGCTTGTTACGCAAACCAGGCACAAATTAAAACCCTAAGCTCATTTCAAATTGTTATTATTACAGTTTATAAAACTAATTCATAGTACAAGCCATGAGTTGGCATAATGTTATAAGCAACCCATGTAACTATGGCTAATTTTGCAATTTAGTATGTTCAATACCATTCTTTCTTAATAATTTTCTATTTCCATACTTCGAGGATTTCCTCTTCCACGTCCTCTTCCTCTTCCCCTGCCTCTCCCTCGTCCTCTGTAAAATCCTCTAACGTTGCCACCTTCACTTCTCACACTCGAAACTTCATCGTGATCTTCTCGCTTTTCCCGATCCCTTCGCCAGTCTTTTGGAAACAGAAGAATAAAGTTCTGAAGTTACACACCTGAAGTTTCCATAGTCAGACATCAATGACATATGCAAGATAAACCACCAGAATTTTAAGTGACATACTAGTTCTTGCCTCATTACGTCTGTTGTTGTGAGGCACAAGCTTGCTGGTTTCTGGCTGGGACCTTGAACTGTTCTGAGATCCTGGCCTTTCTTGGTTATCTGGCTTCATATCATCTAAATGAAGTGGTACCCATTTATGCTTATTACCTTCAAATATAAAATATAAAAATATAATGTTGTTGAGAATATAGATCTAATACTATCATTTCTAAAATATTAGTTGCAATTAAATTCTAATGTATATACACAGAGAGAAAAACATGTAGCAATATTCTCAAATATTCACACTTACTACACTTAGAAACTATAGATAAAATTTAGTCCAGACTAACCTTTTTTCTTTTGATTGTTAATCGGACCCTCATCTTCACTAACATTTTCTCCATGAATATCTGGATTTATCTCCACATTTTCCTTTATTTTATTGGAATTTTTCTTTTCATTTTTTTCTTCTTTCTCTTTTTTTATTGGAGCTTTTTTATTCTGATTACTTACATTTTTACACTGTAACAAAATATTAAAGGATATAAGAATCCAATTTTAAGTACTGAGGGCTTTTAAAATTAATATTATTTTTAAAAAATCCAGTTTTCTTCGATCTTTACTTCTGTCCCTTATTAATCAAATGACTTTATATCCCTTATTTATCAAAGGCAATTTGCACAAAGTCCCAATTATTATTTCTTCAAATCTACTTCAAGTACAAACTTTCTATGAGCTGTATTTTAATTTTCTTTGCGTATAATGGTAGGAACAAGATCCATTCTTTTCTTTACATACCATGATGGGAACAAGATCCATAGAGACACTGTAGGGTTTTGCATTTTCTAAACTAATAATTTCTTACCCATTCATGATCACTTCTAACACAGGTGTTTGAGCTCTCTTGTTAAGAAAACACTAATGATCAAGGTCAGCAATAGAGATTAGCTGCAAAATGATTACAGAAAGCTCTAATTTTTTGTAATTTCTAATTGTCCTTATTAAACACGGTTGAAGTGTCTTCAGCTATCTTCAAGCATACCAGTTCTTTTACTTTTATTCATTTATTTTAAAAAATTATATAGCTTCCCATCTTATAACCACCTCTGAGGAGCTCCCAATCAAAAGTAAATAAATATGACTTTTTACTTCAAATATGCTTTCAAAATAAATACATCATATGGCTAATGACAACAGTACAGAGAAAAAGAAAAGCTATCAATGTGGAAGTATTACTGTTGCCATCTAAGATTTAAACAAATAAATAGTATAGTTTTCCACAGAGTGGAAGAACCAAAAGTTCTGTGATTAACTAAAAAAATAAAACTATAAATATTCTAGATAGGAAGGACCACCAGTAGAATGCTAAGAGCAGCAAAAAGTATACATTTGTATTGTCTTCTAGAAGTATAGACAAACAATTCCTTCGACAATGACATAGAAAACTAAACCTGTGGTACATTCCCCCAAAATGAACTTACCTCAGAGCTTGCAATTTCACTTGGTGTTGGCCAGTTTGTTGCATCATTAAAATAATCTGCCTGCAGCAATTACAAAACAACAATTTAATGTTCATACAATATTTATTCAAAAGCAAGCAGGAAAGTATTCATAATTATCAATGAAATCATACTATAGCAACTAGATTATAGATAAGATTATTAATAACTGTTCACTATTACAGCAGGATGACAAGATGCACAGAGCAAATACAGGTACTACTCACTTAAATTGGGACTGGCAACTCCATCACTAAATGGTGAGTCGCTAAATGAGACATTGTGGTCCATGATGTTCTGCTACAATGGTTAAGCAAATCACCCATGGTCCTTAATTGAAACATCACAGACCAAAATTTGTGGTTTTATGTTGGCTTCTCATTGATCTTACTTCATGGAAGCCATCTGTGAAACATGCAAATGAAATCACAAGACTGCAAGGCTTTGTAATAGTCATAAACACCCACTGGTTGCTAAGCCCCCCTCCCCCTGATTTTGACAATGTGACTGCAGAAATGCTGCAATATCATAATGTAGCCTTACTGGTAAGGTTAAATATCTTTAAATACATGTATATCTAAGAAGGAAAAGAGATAATACAGAATTTAAGAACAGAACTGAAGCAATTCTAAAACCTAAAACAGTTTTTGAAAAAGGCATGAATTCACATACTTTCTACATAGATTTTGGGGGTGGGCAGGATTGAATTAATTTTTCTGAATTTATCAGTACTGCCATAGTAATTTGGAAAACAATGCCATGGTAGATGTGGCAATCAAATCCCTTAAAAACATATGCAGTTGTGAATAACTATATATATATAGTCAAATCCTTTAACAGCACTAAATTTACTGTCATCAGGAAAGTGCAGTTATAAATAATACTTTCTCACAAGGAATATGGAATATGGAAACAAAGCACATCTTTTAGGAAACGAAAAAAATGAGAACATTTTGAAATTCAAATCAGAATCCATGTCTTTAAATCAACTGCATTTGGTTCACAAGAATAACCTAAATATGAATGTTGAGATGGAGAGCCATACCTTCGTTAAAAAAGCAGATAAAGTCAAAAATCTGTGCATACTGTTTGCTGCAAAAAATATTTCTAAAATTGCTGAGATTATAAATACAAAGCCTATTATATTCTGCAGAATCTTTAAAGTTCACTGAAAAATCAAAGTATAAATTTTGTTGGGCAGATTTATTGAGATTTGTTGTATGCTTGTACTCTACTAATGCTTATATATATATATCACAAGTGCAAAAGAGAGACTATAGAAGCACAGACAATTTTATTAAAGGGTAGGAAGAAGAGTCACTACTAAGGCAACAATTACACAAATGTAGTTTGAGCCTATTTCAAGAAAATGAAAAGCATTCTCAAACTTTTAAAGAAGCACTTAATGTAATGAATGACTTCAATTTAACAGCCTTTACCATATTTTCTGAATATATCTAACTATGCAAAAATTATTCTAATAAGTCTCTATTTTGTTTAAGCATACTTCTAATCAAACTAACTCCTGGATTTAATACTTTTCTAAATATACCAATCAATAAATGATTAAAACAATTCTAATGCTTAGCTATAATAAAAATACTAATACTAGCCCTTTTCCTAAGCATAAATCTTGTGTTATATACTTAAGCCTTTTTACATCTTTTGTAATTAAAAACAATGGACAAAGTGTTTAGGATAGTTATATACATTTTATAATCAAAGCTAGAATATAAAAATAAACACAGCTGAATTTTTAATAACAGAATATTGAATTTAAATCGTATCGATACATACCTTACTGGGTTTCTTTATTTTCAACTTTCCTGCTTTTATGACTTTAGTAGAATACTGCAGTTCTAAAATAAAGGAAAAGTAGTTAAATCAATGAAGTTTGATTTAAACTGATCCAGTTGAATAATACTATATATTTAGCAAGTATGTATAGCATCAACTTAGCTGTACATAATTTATTTCTGAAATAGTTTACCAATTTATTTCAAGATGTTTCTTAGAAAATATGAAATACAGTATTTATAAATACTTAACAATAGTTTTATAAGTTATTTACCCATGTCAGCATGCATTTTATTAAACTTTAAACAAGCTTATATATCTGTTTCCCCATCATATCTACATACTAAGTAACATTTCAACATCCAACATACCTAGCATCAAGTTGAGGAAATCTGTTCTACGTACTTAACTAAAAATACATGCACAACCAAGATTTGGTCTGCATTGCAAAAAGTAATTATCATCTCACAATCTTTATGGCATTGAATTATGAAAGTATTTCAAAAGGGAACAAACAAATACAGAATATCACAAAGTACAGCTATCCAGCAATCTTAATTAATAAAAGCACTAAAATAAAGCTATTGGGAACAATAGATAAAAATGATGGATAATCTCCAGAGAAATCCATAGAGAGAATGTAATTATCATTTGTTTCTTTGTCTCACTTATTGTTTATAGCAATCACATTCCATTCAAAAGAGAAGGAGAGAGAGAGAGAGTGTCTTTGTACTGATATATTTGTGAATGAACACTAACTGAGGTAGTTGCTAAATAAGGAGTGCTCCTTAAAGCCGTGTTCTAAAGATGAAAGTTTCTGTGTGTTCTGATATAAAGAAAATGGAGGGGAACCCCTAAAAACGCGTAGAAGAGCTTGTTGCTTCCACTGCATTCAATGCAACTATAACTACCAGTATCAGGGCTCTCACAGTTTCAGATGTCCTAGAAGCATTTGAAAGAAAAGGGAGTAAGAAAATTTAAAAAAACCTCTCATTTTTATTTTTTCTTAAAATCTGTTTCATATGTTAATAAATAATATCAAAAATACAATTGCAAGTATAGTTATGTTTTTTCCCCAAATGATAGAATTAGGAAACATTCATAATTGTTTTTTGTTATTGATCAAAAATTTTATGAAGCAAAATAAAAGTTTTTCTATCTAAATTATTTTCACTACATTATCCTGAGTAAGTTAATGATGAGAAAAGAAACCAAAGCCAGAAAAGATAAAAACCTCAAAAAGAACCTTTACAAAGAGTTTGAGAGAGCTGTTAGAAGAGACATTCCAACTTTCATTCGGACACTGAATGTAAATAATTCAAAGGAGATCTAACAAAATTGGAAAGCACATGCTGAAATAATGCATAGTAAGGATGCCAACATTCAGAAACCTTAAAAGATGTTCCTTAATTACAAGAACCTTTAATACTAGAAGATAAAGTTGAATCAGTGTTCCAACAGGAACCGACAGAATATCCAATGAATTATGGCAAACAATAAAAGAAGTATTAAAGTTCTAAATAAGCTATACAATATCAGCAAATCTGTAGAATGACAAAGTGGTCAATAGATTGGAAGTTATCAATCAACATTCCAATCCCCCACACACCAATAAAAGGAAACTTAATGAAGTGTGCAAACTAACTTACCATATCCTTAACACTATATGCTAGTAAATACTGGTAGCAAATAATGTTAAGGATCATCCAACATTGATTAGAGACCATGGAAAAAAGATACAAATGTTCAAACTTTAGAAAAGGCAGAACATAAAACATTATTGAAGATGGGAATATGGACAGAAGATGATGAAACAGAGGGGCTCTAGGTTGTCGAAGGAGTGCAACAAGGCTGCATACTCCATTTATTTATTCAAGCTATGTACCAAATGCTATTAAGGGAGGCTGGATTGGAAGAAGTGTGATTTTAAAATTGAAGAAAGAAACTTTAGTGACATGAATTATGCTGATGAAACTACTCTGATAGCTGAAAATGCAAAAGATATGCAAGTTCTAAGTAATAAAAGACAAAGAGCATAGTGAAAAAAGCGGCTAAAATAAAATACAAAGACAACTATAGTAATGATATCAGACAGAAGCAGGTCTTAGAAATGACAATGAAGGTAACAAAATAGTGGATAACATATGTCTTTTATGGGGCACTTGGGAACGAAGCAAATCCAAAGCAAATGATCATTTGAGTAGCACAGACATAACAAACATAACTGGGGAAGATGCAGACCTATAAGGATGTAGTAAAATATTTTATACTAATTTGAATGCCTTCAAGGCATAGGTCACATTAAATACATGAGGGCACACTAAAAGAAGAGGTGCTTGAAGACTTGTTAGGATCTTTGATGATTTTCTCTAGGATTCCTAGAAAAGTAGAAAGATACTAGAAAACTGAAAAATGATAAATATAGTCCACCTCTGAAAGAGAAAGGGGAAAAAGGAGGATCCCAATAATTATAATAAGCCTAACATCAATTCCTGGAAATATGTCAGAACAGGTAATAGAGCAAGCCACTTATAAGCATCTCCAAGACAATATTGCTACCAAAAACATGGTACTGTCAAAAATAGATAATGTGGGACAAAATTCTTACGACAGGCTGTGGTCTATGAATAAGAGGAATGCTATAGTTATACATTACCTTGATTTCATGAAGGTTTGGACAAGGATATGATCTTCTCACCTAACCTATTAAGTAATTTGAGTAACACTTCAGAAAGATAGATTCACAACTGGCTGACTAATTGCACATGAAGTCAGCATCAACTTGGACAGTAGTCCCAGTAGTGGGATCCCACATGGTTATTAGATTCTTAGTCTTATTTTATTAATGACCTGGATAATGGGATTGGTGAGTTACTCATCAAATTTGTGGATAATATTACATTGAGACATTCGGTCAATACCAGGATGATAGAATGAGATTATAATTTAATCTTGACAGATTGGAAGAGAAGAATACAATGTTTTTCAATGGGGAAAATGTAAAGTATTACATTTGGGGAAAGAAAACATAGAACACCCAAAAATAAAGGATTCATGGCTTGGAAGTAAAGAACCATATCACCAAAAAAAATTGGGTGCAGTCATTCACAGGAAGATGAGCATGAACTAGTATGGCAAAACAAACACTTGGAAATCTAATGCAATTGTGGACTGCAATAATACTGTATCAAAGACATATGAAATCTTATTTCCCTTTACTCTGGATCAGCAAGACCACATTTGGGGTACTGAGTATCTCATTTCCAGAATGATATTGTCAGATCAGAATAGGCTCAGAAGAAGGTGATGAAGATGATACAGATTTGAGAAAATGCTCTATGGGGAGACAGAAGGAAGTTGGGATATTCAATATAAAGGAAAAAACAAAGGAAGATATGTCAGCAGTAAGGGACATAAAAGGGTGCCAAAGGGAAAAGGATCAGAAGCTACTTTACATGGCCATACTTTATATAAACTGAAGCTACTTAGATTTTATTTAAACTTTTCAGAATTCTAGGTTTTCATAAAAATATGTAGCTTCATAATACAAGCAGAAATTAGAAACATCCTACTGTAATATCAAATAAATCAAGAAACATATATCACTTCAAAATGAAATACAGATAGGTCCATGACTTATACTACAATTGAGCCTAAAATGTCTGTTAAGTGAGACATTTGTTAAGTGAATTTTGCCCCATTTTACAACATTTCTTCCCTCAGTTGTTAAGTGAATCACTGCAATTGATAAGTTAGTAACCCGATGATTAAGTGAATCCATTTACTTAGCTTGTCAGAAGGTCGCAAAAGGGGATCACATGACCTTGGAACACTGCAACAGTCATAAATAGCATCTGAATTTTGATCACATAATCATGGGGATGCTACAAAGGTCGTAAGTGTGAAAAATTGTCATAAGTCACTTTTTTCAGTGCTGTTGTAACTTTGAACAGTCACTAAGTGCACTACTGTAAGTTGAGGACTACCTGTATAGTACCTATTGGGCTGAGATAATGGCTACCTCAAAATCACTCAGCAAGCTTCCATGACTCAGGGTGACTAGAACCTAGACTTCCCTATTACTCCAAAAGCTTAAGCATACTTTATTATAACTACTGGATTCTGCCATCATCTAAAATCTAGTTATTTATAGTTTAAAATATTTTTAAGCTTCATTCAGCAGAACATCAATATTCTTCTAAAAAAATGTTTGGCAAGCTTATCCACTCTATTGCTATGACTATATTCAGTAAATATGATTAAAGTTTGAATCAAAGTTCAAATTCTCAATGGAAAGCACCAAATATTGACATGGGATGGAATTAGTGTAACTGTAATAATGAACGTTAATACATCACCACCTGCCAGTAAGCTCAGATATCACTAAGATTTATAACATATTACATTTCAGAAGAAATAGCCGATGTTCTTAAACCTCATTTTACAGCAATACTCTCTTTAAAAAAGAAAAAAAAAGAATTGCAGGTTTTTCCACATTAAAAGTATGTGGCATTTGGTTCAAAAAACAATCAAACCAGACAACTACTTCACTCCCATCTCCATGATTGCTCTCCAAAGACCTCCAAATGTCAACTATAAATTCTAGCGGTTTTGTTTCCAGTTAGACCAGGGGTCTTCAAACCTGGCCACTTTAAGACATGTGGACTTCCACTCCCAGAATTCCCCAGCCAGCACTGGCTAGGGAATTCTGGGAGTTGAAGTCCATAAGTCTTAAAGAGGCTTAGTTTGAAGAGCCTTGAGTTAGACCTTCATATCTTCTTCGGTCTCGCCTAACTCCCGAAACCCGCCACATCCCGTCACACTCAACTTTCCTAATCTAACCGCGTGCCTAAACTTCGAACGGCTTCGAACATTTCTTAAGATCGGCTTGGCAAATACCCCACGCCTTTTCTCCTCAGCTCGTGTTACATGGAGTCAATACGAAAGAGGGAAGGGAAGGGAAGGGAGGGCTTTAAAGAAACCCGAGCGCGAAACGCCGTCATTCCCACACATACCCCAAGCTAAAAAAAAAGAAAAAAAAAGTAGCGCTGCTACTCAATTTGACAACTTCTCCCACCCTCTCCACCCGCACTAGCGGCCTTTCTCACCCGGATCCTGCGAAGTGAACTCGCCGCCCGAGGAAGCGTTGGAAGGAGATAAACTACTACCGGAGTTGGGGGGAGGCTTCCAACGCGTCCAAGGATTCTCTTTAGGCGGCGGTGCCTCGACCACCTGACACTGCTGCGGCCTCCCCCGTGGCCACTTGTCGTTGTCCTCGTCGTCCTCTTGCTGTCGTTGCAACTGCAAACCCTCGGCGGAGCCACTTTCCCGGGAAGCTTCAGTTACTTGGCCGGAAGGAAGCAGGAACGGTTCCCGATGGTTCTCTTCCAGGAACCAGGCCCCACCACCGTTCCTCTTCTCCTCACCCCGAGATGGTGGCTGCGGGACAGCCGCTGACATGCCGAGAAGAAGCCGCCGCCGCAACGCCCGGCACACGCCTCTCCCTCCGTTCCCTGCTGGGCAGCAGTAGGGAGAGAAGCGGGGCGTCGAAAAATCGGAACGAAACTGAGAGAAGCAGCTCCGTGCTGCGAGCCTGGGCCGCCCCACGGGGGCTGAGGCTGGAGGGGAAGCGCCCCCCCGCCCGAACAGCGGCCTCCGGGGGCGGCGTTGTTCATACACCTCAAGGGGTGGTTCAACCGCCACCGCCCTACGGCGGGGAGGAAGGGAGAGAGACGGTGCGTGGCGCGCGGGGAAAAAAACAACTAGGGTTCCCGACGAGGAGTGGGGGGGGGGGGGTTAAGAGAGTCAGTTTTCGAGGGCCTGGTGAACACCGTCACAGCTGTCGCGTGCGTGCTATCTCGCGCCGGGGGAGGGGCGGGGTGGGTGGGAAAGGGGCGGGGATAAGTGCACAAGGAGGGAATAAAAGGAAAAGGAGAAAGCGAAGAACTAATAAGCAAGGCGATCGCTAGGAGGTGGAGTCTTCAAACTCTTCGATCCGTTGTGACATCACAACGGCCAGCAGCTCAGAGTGGAGCGGATTCTTATTTTTCTTATTTTGGGTAGGGTGTGTGTGTTTTCTCTCAGGCGGTGGAGTATTTTAATCGAAAGGGATGAAGCCTAATTTTTCGGCCAAATACCTCTGAATTGGGAGATCAGGAGGAAACGAATTTGTCCTGACAAACATCCTTGGAAAAAATGAATCTAGGACTTGTGAATACCTCTCCAGTGAGGTGACCACTTTTTCACTACGATTTGTGAACCAGTGAGGTATCGGTTCATGCGATTTTGCCCATGCTTGACTGTTTTCGAATCAAAAAAGCATGGGGAACTTTGTCAAATAATTTTTAATTGAAATAAAAATGAGACGAGAACATGAAACGTTGGATATCTGGAAATTACACTGTTTTCAAGGCATATACTTCTTTTTAAGGATCTGTGCTGGAATGCTTGCCTGACTGGACTATTGAATGCTAGATTTTCTTTTTCCCTCTTTTCAAACACTTCACATCTCTCCAGGATTATGGTGGTCCTGTCAGAAGATAATCTTTCAGTACCTTAGGGCGCAATTCATCAACTCGAAGTAAAAAAAAAGGAAAGTATTTCCTGGACATGTTTTTATCTCTTTCAAGTTCAGTCCTGCCCTTTCGTTATGCTCTTTGCTTTTTTGAGGAACAGGATTTGTTTTTGAGAAGATGAGTTGAGCAGTTCCACCTTTTTGGTTTCTGATTATTTTTTCTGTAGTGTTATATCTAAAGCAGACCTTTTGTTATTCGGATAGCTTACTAATATTAAGCTTAGATTGAGCTTTTGTTTCCTTGATATGAGTTTTAACTTCTAACTATCTGTACTTTTCTAATCTAATCCTTTTTCCATTTCTTGTATGCTGATCCAATTACAATGAACTGAAGAGGGAAATAAAATTAGTTTCAGCTTCCTTGTCACTTCTTCCTCTATAGGATTTTAACCAGTTTTGCAAATTTACTTCAACACAATTTAGATGTATTCCTATATGATTAGAAACTTAAAAACATTTTAATAAATACTGTAATCTATTTTATGAAGCCTACAAAACAAGTCAGAGATGTTACTTATAATAGTTTGAAAATACATCCACCCCGTATTTATACTAAAGATATAGTCCTTGTCCATGAACAGGGACTATACTATAGCAATCAAACATTTTAATATAAAATGATGCCATCTCAGTATTTGCTGAAATCAATACATTCATAACTTACTTTGATAATCTAATTCAGATACTGTAATTATACAAAATTGTTAGATGATAAATATATGAAGACATTTTTATAGTATGCCAAACATTTTGTAAGGTCTTCATTGGTAAATATAAAATGCAATTCAAACAAAATGTACATTGTGTCTGTGTGGGTACTAACATTCTTACATCCATATACTACTAAAAAAAATATGACTCTTGTCATGACCTTTAACTGGGCTGAATGCTGCATCATAGGCAATAATTTTTAAACCAATATTTTGAATGGGCTAATTTATAAAATGTGTCTGAAATTTGGGACTAATTACTTTTGAGAGAATGAAGTTTTGTTGCTGCTTCAGTACTACTGGCTGCTTCTGGGGTCATGTGATCTTCATTTTCAACCATCTGTGACAGTTTCCCAGCTAATCTCACAATCCATTGCTACCTCATCCACCCAGCTGCACATACTTACTTGTCTGCTGGAAAGGGGAAGAGGGATGAAGGAAAGGGAAGGAGAACCCCTGACATCCCTTCCAGCTCATGCTACCTCCCTGTGCATTCCGTTAACCTCTGCTGCCCCATGTGCCTTCCCTGACCAACACAGCACCTCTTGGGCCTGCCCACCCACCCTTCCTGACCCATGCTGCCCACCCACATCCTGACTTCCAAGGCACCTCTTATATACTCCCAAGCACCCCCAGGTACCCTTCCCATGCCAACCCCACCCAATGTCATCCTCATCCTGATTATTCTCATGTGTTCATGATCCTCCCCATGCATTCTTCTTGACCCATGCAACCCCACGTCCTACTTGACCCACACGGTAACATTTTATATACCCCTGGGACGGCCACACAGATTTCTTCAGTCCGGCTATTGCCCTGATCTGCACAGCACTCCAGGGCACCCTTCGCTACATACATTGCCCATTCATTCACCACTCTGACCTGCAAATCTCTGGCACACTCACATACTCTTCTCAATTAATATGGCACCTCTCTGACCTGCACCTCTATGGGCTACCTGCCTGCGGGCCAGGAATCAGGGAAGGGAGCAAAAAGAAAAAGTTGGAAAGAAGGAAAAGGGAAGGAGGGAGGAAGGTTGGATGGATTTCTGATGCTCCCTGCTAGATTCCAAGAAAACTCGATGGGAAAGCCAACAGGAAGTCACTCCAAATCCCACTGCTTTTTTGTCCAAATGTGGTGTTTCTCGGTTTAACTAAGGAAATATCTCTGAAACAATGATTGAATAGGGTATGGGTTGACTACTATGGCATAAATAATAATAATAAATATTTATTTATATACCGCTCATCTCCCGAAGGACTCGGAGCGGTGTACAGCCGTACAATTAAAACAATAAATATGTGAAAAATTAAAACTAAATTAAACCAAGACCCTGGCTGTAATCAATTAAGACCCTTCCCTAAAACCCTAAAATTTAATAAAAAAGTAAAACACCCAAATCTAAAATCAGCCCAAGCCGGCCTGGTCAAAGAGCCAGGTTTTCAAGGCACACCTGAAGGTCCCGAGGTCCGTGGCTATACGTAACTCCAGGGGCAACCCATTCCAGAGGCAGACGCCCCCACAGAGAAGGCCCTATTCCTTGGGGTCACCAGCTGGCACATAGATGCCGACGAGACCCGCAGGAGACCCTCCCTGTGGGAGCGCACCGGACGGTGAGAGGAAAATGGCAGAATGCAGTCTTGTAAATATCCTGGTCCGATGCCATGGAGCGCTTTAAAAGTTAACACTAAAATCTTAAAGCACACCCGAGAGGCCACTGGTAACCAATGCAGCTCACGCAGGAGGGGTGTCACATGCGAGAACCTTGACGTCCCCATAACCACACGCGGCCGCATTCTGTACCAGTTGAAGCCTCCGGATGCTCCCATTCGGGAGCCCCATGTAGAGGGCGTTACAGTAATCCAGTTGGAGGTGACCAGGGCATGAGTAACCGTGCGTAAGGCATCCCGATCCAGAAAGGGCTGCATCTGGCGGATCAGGCGAACCTGATGAAACGCCCCCCTGGAGACGGCCGTAATGTGGTCTTCCAAAGACAGCCGTACATCCAGGAGGACACCCAGATTGCGAGCCCTCTCTGAAGGGGGCAAAATCTCACCCCCAATAGCCAGCGATGGAACTATCAGGCTATATCGGGATGCCAGAAACCACAGCCACTCAGTCTTGGAAAGGTTGAGTCGGAGCCTGTTCCCGCCCATCCAGTTCCGCACGGCTTCCAGACAATGGGACATGACCTCCATGGCATCGTTGGGGTGGCTTGGGGTGGAGATGTACAGCTGAGTATCATCAGCGTACAGATGACACCTCACCCCAAAGCCACGGATGATCTCCCCCAGCGGCTTCACATAAATGTTGAACAGGAGAGGAGAGAGGACCGACCCCTGAGGCACCGCACAATCGAGGGGGCTTGAGGTGGATCTCTCCCCCCCCACCAACACAAATTGCAGACAGATAAAAGCATGCTTCTTTTCTATCAAAACATTTGTTAGTGTTACAGAAATAATGTTTATTTCTATGAAGAGTTTTGGTGGCTTATTCTCTGTAGCAGATGGCATGTGCTCTGGATGAGTGAAAATAATGTTTATTTCTATGAAGAGTTTTGGTGGCTTATTCTCTGTAGCAGATGGCATGTGCTCTGGATGAGTGAAAATAATACTTTTAAAAGAGGCAATAACCAGAATAATTGGCAAGATTTCCACAAATAATCAAGTTTAAGTTTCTCAATCCCTTCTCTCCGAATGCTTTCTAAAAGCAACAGTAGTATATAGTTTTATTTGTTAACTTTACTTGAAACAAAAAACTTTTATTTTTACCTTAGTCCCTTTTTAATTTAATGTTCCACCTTTTAATTGTTTTGGGAGGGAGAGGTGTTTTCAATTCAGTGTTGACACTGGAGTCCCTGATGTTATGCTCTTGATAATCTAATAACTCTCAGCAACTTCCATTTTGTATAAAACACATAAAACCAACAATATGTTCATAGCATCAGAGATGTGCATCTTCTAGCTTTGACTTCTCTCTTCTCTTGGAAGTATGGGACCAGAGGTCATTTATGATTAATGTAAGGAATTTGACTGATTCCAGTTGGAATATGAAGTATTATGTATAGGTGAATACCCAATGCAGGATCCACAAAATTGAACTTGTTTCTGGTGTTGACAGCCAGCGAGCATGCATGTTACATTCTGGAATAGAATTTTCTAGTCATCTTTTAAGGCCAGATTTATATAAAGCACATAGCAGTCTAAGTGATAATGAAAGTGAGGTACAATATCTAGGTCCTTTTGCATAAGGTAAGATTGCAATGGGTAGCAATATACTTAACTTTAAATTCCAATTATAAAAAGTTCTAAAGTTTTACAGAAGCAATGTTATGCAATGAATTTTGATTTTTTGTAAGAAAACTACTGCAAAAGTTTATAGAGCAATAGAAACAAGGACCTGTAACATAATATCTTTTATTAATGCAACATGTAGTTTTTAAAAATATATTCAAGAAAGTATTTATTAAAACATCCATACATGCAACATTTACAGAAACTCCAATTTTATTCCAATTCTTGTGGTTCAAGAAGATGTATATCTTTTCTTTGTCTTTTTTAAGGCACAGATTATTGCTATCATTTATGTTATATGGATATAGTAATAAAATGAAAAATAGACTACAGGAAAATTAGTTGAGTACACTAAATTTACTCATCAATCTAAAGTAGAAAAAAAATGAACTCTTGCACATGATTATAATTCAAACTACAATATAGAATATTTTAAGAGATTGGGACGGGGACTTTCAATATATTAAGCCTAATTTATATATTTTTTCCTTTAGGAGCTAGTATTATATTGCTGTAACACAATACTATTTCTTCGGCTCTTTATATATAGTGAAAACGAAGTGTGCAAGTTGAAATTTAAAGAGTTGCCAATATTTGAATTGGTCTCTCTTCTATGGGTGTATAAACTTTCCAAATATTTATTTTTAATCAAAGCATATTTTGCAGATGCAAGACACCAATATTGACAAATTTTGCTAAAATCACTTTAGCACCACAAATCTAACTTTAAAAAGTTACATTTGATTACAATCTTGTTACGTTTGTTATATTCAAGAAGTTGATATCAAGATCCACACAAGAAAGTGAAAGTACATGGAACAATTCAACAGAATAGGACTATGCCAAATATTTCTGAATAAAACGTTCAAATGCGTCATAAATGGCTTGCCTAAAAGAAAAAAAAAGAAAAATTGTACTAATGTCATTTAGATATTGATTCCAATGAGGCTTTATTTTAAAAGTTCAACTTGCTGTCACTATAAACTATAACTTCATGGTTCATTATCAGATTTTCATGTACAAATTATAATTCTACTTGCAAGATGGTTTATGCACTTTAATATTAAGTACCAAACTGAGCCTTACCCCTAAAACTAACTGTAGAATGTCATAAAACATTTTGTATGGTCAATTGATGATGCTTGACTTGCTGTTTGACAGTTTGACATGGGCTGCTTTCAAGCAGATACATCTCAGATTATCTCCCTGAGTTTTAAAGAACCTTTCCAATACACTAGGAGCTCTGCCACTGTTGAAATCATTGAGGAATCTGATATGAAAATATCTCTGAAGTGATGACCCAACAGGTCATGTATTATCTAGCAGAAATCAAAATCTAAAAGTCCATTTTCAATTATATCTCCATCTAGACCCCGTGGTTCCTTGGGGATATCCTACTTCCTGCATAATGACTTACAGAATGCCAGTTCATGGGGAGACTTTCTTTTTTAAGGCATGTACTTTGTAGTATCAAAAGTCTCTACACAGTTGTTTATAAAGTATTTTAAAAAGTATAGTAATGTTATTACTATACTGTTAGAGCTATTAAGGTTCTGGAGTTTATTTTGTAATTATGTTAAACTGATTTTGAACATTTAAATAAGCAGTATACAAATAATTTAAATGATTTAAGCAGTAGCTACACTTGATTTTCAGTGCTTACTCTGAATGACTAACCTGAATAATCCTTGTTTGAAGAGATAAGCACTAACATGACCTCCATTCAAGTATCTGATTTCACATCCTGGCCAAATTTCTTGAAGGCTACGCACTCCAGTTCTTGGAATATAGGCATCTTCCTTAGCTTGGATAACTATGATCAATGTGGGGTCAACTGGAACTGAGAAAAACAATTCATTTGAAGATAAATTTATTAACATTAGATTTAATATCATGTTGGAAATATTTATTGCATTATAAAATAATTCAATTAACACTCATAAGTACACCAACAGGTGGCAATGTAACATTAATAATAGCATAAAGGCTGCCAACAGCTTAGATTTGTATACAGAAGTATTAGGAAGTATGAATCAGAAAAGATTTTAACACTAACATTTCTGAAATTAAACCAGTTTTCTTGCTATTGCAGAAATCAATCTTTATATTCTATGAAGTATTAGAATAGGGCCAATGGAGAAATTGAATAAGCAGAGACCCTACAAACTACCCTAATCTATTCAATTATAATTTCATTTGCAATACTAATTACATTTATGTAAAAATTAAATATAATTAAACATAAATCAAGTTTAGTTTTGAAGTTGTCCTATCACTTCTTTTGGAGTATGGTATAAATGCCATTCAAATGACATGTTGCGGTAAAAATGTGTTCCATCATTTCAATACATTGTAAAATCAGTTGCATAGCTGTTAACTTTTTGCTACTCAAATTTGAAAGCACAACATTGGTGATCTCAACTTTGAATTAACGGAACTAATAGGCCCTAACTTCACTTCCAGATATTATCCACTCAGTATTATTTTCTCCCAAGCTCTGCCTTTGTATGTTCAAACCTTCCAAATTGCTTAATTATTTAATAAAACTGCAATGCTGAAATTCATCCTGCATTTAATCTTACTTAGAAGAAATCTAAATTTCTTTAAGATTTCTTTAGATGGTCAAAGTCTAGTATATATAAAAATTAAGTGCTATGCTCTGGTTTTTCTTCAGACTCTATCAATGTAAATGTATATAAATATAATTACTGTATATTTTGCATTATAATGCAGATTACTATATTATATAGTTAGCAGTTAAACTCATTTTTATATAAAAAATGTCTGATGTCACCTACATTGGTGTCTAGTAAGATGTCTACATTTGCTAGAAAGAAATATGAAGAGCATAAGAGCAAATTCAAATTTAGAAGGCATGCACATATGGAAAAGACAATTTGGAAAAAAGTGTAATAAAATTATTAACAGTGCTCAGAGATGGATAATTATTAAATAGCATTTATAAATTAATAAATAACATAGAAAATCTAAAATATTCCAAAATTAGTATGTACCTGAAAAGTTAGCAACGTGGGTACATTCATCCATTACTCCTTTCATAAAGCGTAAAGATTCCCTTTGTAAACTGTCATTTTTTCTACTTATCAGGTGATTTTGTTCATTGGAAAAGTTAGCATTATTGGTGCTGGTTGAAAATATCTGGTTTACACACTGCATTTTGGGTGCATCTTGCAGCAACAATTCTTCTGTTGAGGAGCTTAGATTGTTTCTATTACGACTAAGGCAGTGACCCACTTCTGAGGAAGGAACTTTGTTTCCAATATCCAAATGCAGAATACCAGAGTTGAGATCCAGACAATTCAAGCTGTCCACACTGTTTGGAGAATTTTTAACAAAATCTTGTCCCATCTTGAATGAATCTGTCTGAATAGAAATATTTATTAAATTGAAATTTAGCATATTTTTCAATGTCCTCTTTTCAATCAAACCTACATCTTAATTTATGTTTTAAAATGTGTAAAAACAAATTTATCTCTTGAATTAGATAATTCTATATGAATCTTCTTGTATTTTAACTGAATACATATCCAAAATATGTGTTGTTAAAATACATTTTTATTTTTAAATAAAACTGAAAGTAGAAATTAAAAAAAGAAATATGAACATTAATGTTCTCCTACTCTTTCTATTCCTACTTTTATTAAAAACAATTTATTTTCTATTGTGAATGACCTATCAAAATATATAAACACAAAACAGTACCATGAAATTACTGATAATTATGATAAATTGCTACCATTCTAATATATATGGAAATATCGTCATACTGCCAATTGTTTGATTACCGCTTAAAATAAACTGAGGGAAAGGAAGTCTTCAGAAGCTTTGCTACAGATTAATAGATTCAAGATTCAACCCTGAAGTGTTCTCCCTGCCATATATTATGAGAAATGTTGGTAACTTATATCAGTCATTTAGGTTTTTTTTAAAGTTATTGAGAATAAGTGCTGATACATTTTCAAATAACAGATCCACAGAGGATGCTATTGCCATGATGTTGCACTGAACCATCTGGAGCATAGTGGGAGCTATTTAAGGGTGCTTTTCGTTGATTACAGCTCAGCTTTTAATACCATCATTCCGGATATACTGATTAAGAAGTTGCTAGAAATGGGCCTCTCCTCTCACATCTGCTGTTGGATAAAGAACTTTCTTACTAACAGACCCCAAACTGTTAGGATCCGCTATTTTTCCTCCACTCTTGCTCTCAGCACACAGGGTTGTGTGTGCTGAAACCCCTTTTGTATTCATTCTACACCTACGACTGCACTCCCTCTTGTCCCACTAACTCTATAATAAAATTTGCAGACGACATCACATTGGTGGGACTCATATCAGGAGAAGACGAGATGGCCTATAGGTCAGAGGTTCTCAGACTGGTCTTGTGGTGCAAGAGTCATAACCTCGTCCTGAACGTCAAAAAAACCAAAGAATTGATTATAAACTTCAGACGATGCAAAGCAGAGCCTCTTCCACTATATATCAGTGGAGATTGTGTGGAAAGAGTCCTTAGTTTTAAATTTCTAGGAACTCATATTTCCAACAACCTTACTTGGTCAGTCCACACTATGGCGACTGCAAAGAAGGCCCAACAGTGCCTGCACTTTCTGAGGCTGCTGAAAAAGAGTGGTCTGGGTGAGAAGTTGCTGGTTACTTTTTACCGTTCTGCCATCGAAAACATTCTGGCATACTGTGTAACGGTGTGGTATGCTGGATGCTCTGTAGTGGATAAGAAGATGCTTCAGAGAGTTATAAATACAGCACAAAAAAATCATCGGTTGCTCTCTTTCTTCTTTGGAAGAGATTGCGAAGACCAGACTCCTTTTTAGAGCACTAGAAATCTCCACAGACCGTTCTCATCCTGGTCATTCATATTTTGAACTGTTACCATCAGGGAGATGCTATAGGTGTCTTAAAATGATAATAGACTGAGAAACAGTTTCTTTTTCAAGGCAATAATTGTCTTGAATCAAACAATGCATATGTGATTTAGCCCTATGTATATAGTGGCATTTTTAAACTATCTAATTTACTATATGTTTTAGACTAGGTTTTTGTTGTTGTTGTTATTATTGTTGTTGTTACTATTATTACTATTATTATTATTTTAATTATTTAAATTTTTAAATACTCTGTAGTGTGATTGTGATGTGGTGTTTGGGGCACTGTGCTGGAGTAGCTTTCAAATTTCATTGTATTTGTAGAATGCAATGACAATAAAGGTATTCTATTCTATTCTAAATACACTGCCTAATGAAAGAGATTCATGTGTTGATAACTTTCTAATTGGATTAACTACCAAGCACCGAGTATGTGGGGTTGCCTTTGCAGATGTTTTGGAATCAAACTACTAGTCAAAGATTCCCCCCTCCTCCAGTGCACAAGGCAAGGGGAGGGGAATATCTTTCAGGCTGAAGAAACAAAGCTTGAATCTTCAGGACTTGGGCTTCATTTCTTCAGCACAGCACAGAAATACTCTCTTTTCCACCTGCACTGGGCTGGAGAAATGAAGCTTATATTTTTGGGACCTTTATACATGTCACACAGATCTTGGATCTTTGCACAAAGAGGAGATGAGAACTCCTATAAGCAAGATCGAAGAATTAAGCCCAGATCTTTGGGATCCCAGCTGTGTTTCTTCAACCCAGCACAGGAGTTCCCTCCACCTTTGGCAGGCAGATTTTTTTTCTCCCTATGCTTAATAACCACAACTGGGACAACTGGGATTGCAGTTGTTGTTTTTAATACTTTTTTATTTTTATATTTTAAAAACATCTATTTTGGTGAACAATGTGGTTCCAGGTTTTTACATTTCAATACAAACATGATCTTAGTTACATATTCATTTTTCATATTCAATTTCATATCATTACTTTTCCCATTGTCCTTTAAATATTCTCAAATATTCTTATATTCATTATACATATTATCCATTTCCAATTCATATCATAGCTTATTTCATTTTTCTTTAAATATTCTCATGTCTTATTTTACAGTGTTATCTAACGTTCTTATTTCATTTCTATATTCCTTATATACTTTTATCTGTCACATTTGCCATTTTGTCACATACTTTTATTTCATTCATTCAATAAATTTCATTTTAATTCTAATAATTCAAAGATTGCCCCCTTTAATTATCAGTTCGAGTGTGCCATCCTTTTGCCTTATACATCCTGTAATTTACTCCCCTTTAATTCATAATAAAAAATTTACCATAATATAATCACTTTTTAATTATCACATTCTAAATTGATAACAATAGTCTCCTAAATACTATGTATCACATATGCATATATATAGTTTAAGTTAGATTTTGCATGGTATTCTTTCCCCCAATTACATTTTAAGTCATTTATTATTTTAAAAATATTAATCTATTCAATTAATTATAGAAACTGATATTAATCTTTCCATTACAATCCTCATAATTCATTTTAACTTTATTCTTCGCTTTGTTAAATGTAATTAGCATTCTTATCATAAATTCCCATTTCCACATTTATTCCAGTTATATCTAACAGTATTTAACAGTAATCCTTAAAAAAAATCAAAGAAAAAAGAAATATCAGTTCCAATCTTTTTGATTTTGAAATCTATATTCTTATATATCACAACACATTACCTTGCAGAATCCCCTTTCCTTTTCTTCATCTACTATATTTTTGTTCGCTTTCTACGTTCTCTCATTTTCTGGTCCTTTCTCTTAAACTTCCCCCTTTTTTTCCTTTATTGTTTCCCTCCATTTCTTGCTCCAATTTTTATCGCTCTCCCTCTCTTGAGCTTTCTTCTGTGATTCCCTTTTCTGTGGTTTCCTTTTTCTTTGTTTAACTTTCCAAACAATTCCCTCTTTAATTATCCCATCAAACCTCCAAATTTTAGTTTTGATTCTTTTTTCCCCTTGTTTTAATGTTTGTTGTTCCATTTTTTCCTTAAGGCTGGTTTCCTTTGTTCAGCTCCTCCCTTTCTGGTTCTCTTTGTTCTTCTTTAGTCAGCCTTTCTAATTTCTGTAATATAATACTGCATATTTCCACTCTTTCATGTATCATTTCCTTTATGTTTCTTAATTCCAATTTTATTTCCACACAAAGTTCAGCCATTTTTGTGCACTTCTTAATTTTTATTTTTCCCTTTCTTTAATGTTTACATCCAGTCCAATTGTCCAGTGCTTTATTTCAACCAGTGTCTTTAATGTTTGTTTCCAACAATCAATGTCTATTAATCTTTATTTCCAGGTTCCTTTTGTTAATTCCTTTTTCAATTTTTTCCAAAGTCACCAAGTAATCCCAGAGTAATTCTGTTTTTTCACTTTTCAAGGTTTCTGTATTATTATAACAAAGTTTCTCTTATTTTATATCAAGTTCCAATTTTAAAAGGACAAACACTTTTCAAAGAATCATTGAAATTTTTCCTTTACCATTAGGTGGCGCTCTCTCTTATGTCCAAGTTCCACCCTTTCTTTCCTCTTTTTGGAGCTTTTAAATTTCAATAATTCAATAATTCCAATTATTAGCAATTATTTCTTTTTAACATGTTCAATTCCAGCATTTAATTATGCCTATTTAGTGCCAAAATTATATATTTATCCAATTAATTTCCAAGTCTTTTATAGTTAAGTATTTTCTTCTTTCTCCTTCAATTTAGTTCTTTTCAAAGTTCAAAGCCACTTTCACCTGTTTCCAATTTTCTTCTCTCTCTCTCTCTCTCTGGTCACCGCTTTTACAGTCTTTCATAAAAAATTTCTTTATTTGTTAATTCCAGGGTACCTTAATATCTATACGTTGCGCCTGGTTCACACTTCACTCTCAACTTCTCCGCTCCAGCAATCACGCACGATCATGGATTTTGGTCCGATTCAACAGGAAGACAAGCAGAAGTCCTGGGATTGCAGTTGTTGAGTGATCATGTGGACATCTCACTTATCTCTTTGCTTTTTTATTGCATTTTTTCCAAGAATACAAACCTCTTTTACATTCTTTACAACACTAAGACATCAGTGTTACATATACACTTACCATGCACATATACTTTTAATCCTTATTTCTATTATCTAACCATCTATACCATTTATCCCATCCCATACCGCATAATATTCTGATTCTTCTCTGTCTCTCAACTGTAAAGTTAGCTTATTCATCTCTGCACAGTCCAATACTTTCTTTATTACCATTCCCTTGGAAGGGACGCTGTCCAATTTCCAACTTTGTGCAAAGGCAATTCTAGCCGCTGTCACTATATGTAGTATAATGTATTTAGTCTTTTTACTAAATTATCCTCTTATTATTCCTAATAAAAAAAAGTTCAGGTTTAAGCTCAATTTGAAGACCTGTTATTTCCTGTAACCAATTTCTTATCTTTACTCAATATTTCCTAGTTTCGGGACATAACCACCACATATGATAGAAGGTACCCTGTTTTTGTTTACACTTCCAATATTCCAGATTCATATTTGGATACATCTTCACCAATCTCGTAATAAATGCCAACAAAACATTTTGTAGAGGTTTTTCTTGTAAGCTGAGGACATTGTTAATTTATAATTTTTCCCATTCTTCTAATTTGATATTGTACCCAAAATTCTTTGCCCAAGCTATCATGGATCCTTTAACTATTTCTCCTGCCATATTATATCTTAATTATACATTTTTGTTATAAATTTCTCTTCCGATCCTAATAAAATTTTATCCAATTGTTGTTGTTCTTTATCAAATCCATACTCTTCTAAATCTTTTTTACACTTTGCCTGCAGTTGTAAATATGGCCACCAATCTATGTTTATTTCTTGCTCTCTCAGTTCTTGGTTTGTTTTGAGCCTCCCTTGATTGTTCACTGTATCTTACCATTTTATCTAAATCCAGTGTATTTGGATAGATTATCGCCTCCATAGTTGATAGCCAGCCAGGTATTTTAATGTAATTTTTTTTTATTTCCCTCCAAATTTGTATAAGTGCATCTCTCATTTGGTGTCTATGGAAATATGTGTT
Organism: Bungarus multicinctus; assembly: GCA_023653725.1. Taxonomy (NCBI): domain Eukaryota; kingdom Metazoa; phylum Chordata; class Lepidosauria; order Squamata; family Elapidae; genus Bungarus; species Bungarus multicinctus. Next base: position 38,076,433 of record CM042849.1, read on the forward strand.
TTGCCAAATAAAGGCATGCCAATCTATCTGCAAATCATGACCTTCTAATATTAGGATCCTCTTGTTCAAATTTATCCATTCTCTTATCCATGCTCATGCTGCAGATTGATAGTATAATTCCCAATCCAGGAGTCCAAAGTCATCTCTACTTCTACTATCCTGTAACATTTTCAATTTTATTCGGGTTTCTTCCCTAGCCATACGAATTTCGTTGTTGCTTTGTTTAACTCCTGAAAAAAATTTTTATCTAATTTTATAGGGATTGTTTAAAACAAATATAGCAATTTTGGTAATACGTTCATTTTGATTGTGGAAATTCTTCCCAATAATGATAATTGTAATTTATTACAGTTATCCTATTTTATCATGGAGCATCTTGCCATTAACCATATTCCTAAATATTTAACCTTTTTTGTAATTTGCAGTTTGGTTTTCTCCTCTAATTCTCTTTTCTGACTTTTGGTAAGGTTTTTAACAAATATTTTAGTCTTGTCTTTATTAATTTTAAGGCCTGCCACCTTCCCAAATTCTTCTATTTCTTGTAACAAAATAGTTCAAGTATCTATTGACTCTTCTATAAAAAATACTAGATCGTCTGCGAATGCCTGAATTTTATATTCTTCTTTTTTAATCTTAATCCTTTTTATTTGTTTTTATGTAATCTGAGATAATAAAACTTCTAATGAAAGAATGAAAAGTAGAAGTGACAATGGACATCCGTGTCTCACTTCCTTAGCTATATTAAACTTCTCAGTAATATCTCCATTTAATATTACACTGGCCTTTTGGGTAGAATAGATTGCAGATATCATTCTCTCAAATTTTGGGCCAAAATTCATATCTTTTATTTGTTGAATGAGAAATTGTCAAACACCTTCTGAGTATCCAAAAAGATCGATGTGCTTGTTGGGCTTCATAATATTCCAAAACATTTATCACCATCCTTGTATTGTTTCTAATTGGTCTTTTGAATAAGAATCTATTTTGGTCCGAGTGTATAATTTCATTTAACAATTTTTTCATTCTTTCTGCTATTACAGTGATAAATATTTTATAGTCAACATTTAGCAACGAGCTGGGTCTATAATTTTTAATTTGTTGGTGGTCTGTACCTTCTTTTGTTATTAAAGTAATATAGGCCTAAGCCCACGATTCTGATAGTTTAGCTTCTATTAATGCCCCATTATATACCTCCAACATTAACAATTCCATTGATTCGTGCATACTCTTATATAATTTCCCCGGAAATCCATCTGGCCCTGGGGTTTTATTACTTCTCTGTTTTGGGTTTTTTTTTTTTTTGCCTTTTTCAGTTCTATCAAAGTTATTTAATCTCTTTGTTTAAAGTTGAGGATTCCAGTCCCAATTCTGGTCATAAATTGAGAACTATCTAGCATTTGTTCCTGCTATGTTCATTTAATTTTTTTAAGAAAAAGATATACCAAGGGCAAGATGCATAATAGAATACTAATGAGACCAAAGTTTAAACAATTTTGCTCAGTGTGGATTATGTAATCCCATAATAACCAAAATAATTAGTAACTTCTACTAGCTAAGTGAAAGGGACGCTATGGCTCAGTGGCTAAGACGCTGAGTTTGTTGATCAGAAAGGTCATCAGTTCGGGAGTTCGAATCCCTAGTGCCATGTAATGGAATGAGCTCCCATTACTTGTCCCAGTTTCTGCTAACCTAGCAGTTCGAAAGCATGTAAAATGCAAATAGAAAAATAGGGACCACTTTGGTGGAAAAGTAACAGCATTCCATGTGCCTTCAGTATTTAGTCACATGACCACGGGGATGTCTTCAGACAGCGCTGGGTCTTCAACTTTGTAACAGAGATGAGAACTGCCACCTAGAGCCAGAAACCATTACCACATATGTGCGAGGGAAACCTTTACCTTTACTAGCTAAGTATTTTCATATAAGATAGACTCCATACTAACACTTTTATACAAATAAAATAAAATGGAAACAATGTCACTGATTTAGCAAAATCCTTTTTAATTGCAACTAATTAATCTGACTAGCACCTGGCACTATGGATTTAAGGCTGATAAGCTATTTCTTAAAATAATTTGTAATACCCCTATCGTCTTTGTAATTCTACATAGCAATATTTATTGATTTAAATTGTTGATTTTTATATGCAAGTTTTTGCAGTACTAGATAACTTACAATAAAACATCTTTCAAATAGCCATAAAATAATAAGCAAAGGAAAATATCAAAGTGTGCTACAGGTAGTTCTTGACTTAGAACCATTTGTTTAGTGACTGTTTGATATTACAATGGCACTGAAAAAAAGTGATTCATGACTGTTTTTTACACTTAAAACTGTTGCAGCATCCCCACTGATCATGTGATCAAAATTTGGATATTTGTCAATGTTTATGACAGTGGCATTGTCCTCAGGTCATGTGATCACCATCTGTAACTTTCCCAGCCGATTTCTGACAAGCAGAGTCCATGAGGGAAGCAAGATTCATTTAACAACTGCACTGATTTGCTTAACTGTGGCAGAGAAGGTTGTAAAGTGGGGCACAACTAACCAACAACTATCTTGCTTAGCAAAGAAATTTTTTTGCTCCATTGTGGCTGTAATTTGAGGACTACCTGTATTAATAAAAACTGCAGCACAAACTGTTGTTACCACTGAGCTAATCATTCTACACAAATACCACCTAAAGAGCACTGTCTTCATCATTTTATAGAAAGAAGTCTGAAACGCCAGGAGCAAAAAGTTGCAGAAGGAAGATATTGTATTTAGTTCTCATTGGATGTACTCTATTTCCCCGTTCTTTCAATAAAGCATTCAGATCTACACACGTGGTCTGTTTTATTGGAGGATAAGTGGGTTTAGCTGTATGTTGAGCTGTACACAGACTAACGTGTAGTGAGGACAGTACAGACACTATTGCTGAAAATGTCATTCTCTAAATCCCAAATATCCTAATCATCCTCTGTAATATTTCATGTAGTGTGGGACCAAGTTTAAACAAACCTCTATCAGAAAAGAACTGAGTATTTTCAAGGGGGTTTCTCCAACTTCATTTTAACGTGCAAATTATTCACTTTAGTATTTATTTTACTAAAGAGATCTCAATGGTTTAACAATTTCAACAATGCATGCAGAAATTATCTTTTGTATGACAATTCAAATTCTGTTTTCTAAATAGTTATTCTATAAAAATATATATTCCCTTTTTTCTGACTTTAAAAATTGTAGTTAAGCGTCTTAGAGATTTTCAAAGATTAAGAACAACTATTTGGGTGGTTGTTACATGTAACTGAAAAACAATTTCACAGAAGACTAATACAAAAATGTATTATAATAAAGTTTTGTTAAAAGTTTTATCTACTATTGCATTAAAATAGCTCCAAGAAATTGGAGTGGAGTTATAGTTACAAAATTAAACTGCTTTTAGAAATTGTATAGGAGTTATAATTAAAAAAATAATGTATACTCACTCCACAATATTCAAGCATTTGAATTATTTCTTCTTCATAAACACTCTGAGTATAATACTGTTTCTCTAGTTCCCTCCAATTCACTGCCTTGCTCAATACACCCTGAAATTAAACAGAAAGTATGATGGATTATACATTATATGCACTATTTAAGTACCAGTTTTAATTATGGAGGGTTTTACTTGTTAAATTACATCACTTTGCAAATGATTTTCTGGATTCAATAACAAAGGAAAGGGTCAATAGTCCATTTCCAAGCAACAAAACCATTCTGAAATGAAGGATTTGAGTAGGGATTTTAAACATTTAAAAAAGATCAAAGTTTTTGTGAAATGGTGTCATAATCACAAGAAAAAGGAATCTACCGTATTTATTCGAGTATAATGCGCACACATGTATAACGCGCACCCCTAATTTTCGATTAAAAATCGGTATAAAATTTTGTTTCACACCAAGCATTGTACCAGTATAACAAGGAAATGAAACGGCGACCATACAGCGGATAATAAGAATTCTCACCCCCAGTTCGGGCCGCCCACTGTACGTGACGAGGGGACGTTTTTTTTTTCTTCGCCCTCGCGTACAGTGCGCGGCTGCAGCCCGGAAAAGGCGCAGTACGAACTCACAATTCGCCTGCGCCCTCATTGGACCGGCCGCCACTGCCACCCCACCCCTCGTTTATAACGCGCACCCAAACTTTGATTTCTTTTTTTGGTAGAAAATTTTGCGCGTTATACTCGAATAAATACGGTATTTCCATATTACAATTAAAAGTATGTTGTAGATTAGTTTTTGTCATAACAAAGCACTCTGATAATATTCAAGGTTTAAATTAATATTCAAGCGGTTCAGATGGGTATATTGATCACATATCTGACTCCCTGCTGTGTGACATCGACCCTGCCTGAGCTCCTCGAGCTTGTAGCCAGCCTAGCGGTTGAAACCCCTAGGCTGATGGTCATGGGGGATTTCAACCTACCTTCGGCTGACGGAACCTCGGAGATTGCTCAGGAGTTCTTGGCTTCCATGACAACCTTGGGCCTGACCCAATAAATTAGGAACCCTACTCACACTGGAGGTCACATCTTGGATCTAGTTTTTGTCTCAGAACAGTGGCAGAATGATCTGGGTATAGGGGACATTATTATTGAGCCCTTGTCATGGTCAGATCATTCGCTCCTTAGACTGGACTTCCAGGCTGCACCCCCTCATCGCAGGGAGGCGGAGCCAACACGATGGTTCCGCCCCAGGCGCCTGATGGACCCGAATAGGTTCCTGATGGAGCTTGAGCTGTTTCCGGAATTCGAACATATGATTCGGCTGAGGACTTGGTGGCCACCTGGGATAGGGTGGCGGCTAGGGCCCTTGACCGAATCGTGCCCTTGCGGCCTCTGACCCGGTGTCAGTCTCGCTCAGCTCCATGGTTAACTGAGGAGCTGGGGGAGATGAAGCGCCGGAAAAGATGCCTAGAGAGTAGTTGGAGGACCACCAACTCCGAATCTGACCAAACACTATTACGGTCCTATATTAAGACGTATTTAGTGGCGATAGAGGCAGCAAAACGCCCTTATTTTTCTACCCTTATCGCATCCGCAGAAAATCGTCCAGCCGCCCTTTTTAGAGTGACCCGCTCACTTTTAGAACCGAGAACACAGGAGGATCCTCTACAGGGACGGGCTGAGGATTTTTCAAATTTTCTGCTGGATAAAATCACTCAGATATGGAGTGGATTGGACTCTGACTGGGCAACTCTGGACGGGGGATCGGGAGCAGAACTGGGGAAAGTCATCTGGGAAGAGTTTGACCCTGTGACCCCCGAGGACGTGGATAGGATACTGGGCAAGCTCAATGCTATCACTTGTTTACTGGATCCGTGTCCCTCCTGGCTAATATTAGCCACTCGAGAGGTGACACAAGGTTGGTTCCAGGCTATCATCAATGCTTCCTTGAGTGAGGGATTTCTGCCTACCACCTTGAAAGAGGCGGTGGTAAGACCCCTCCTCAAGAAACCGTCTCTGGACCCAAATTTGTTATCTAACTATCGTCCAGTCTCCAATCTTCGCTTTGTAGCGAAGGTTGTTGAGACTGTGGTAGCACGACAGCTTCACCAGCACCTGGATGAAGATGTCTATTTAGATCCACGCCAATCAGGCTTCAGGCCCGGATACAGCACGGAGACGACATTGGTCGCATTGGTAGATGATCTCTGGAGGGCCCGTGACAGAGGTCATTCCTCTGTCCTGGTCCTGTTAGATCTCTCAGCGGCTTTCGATACTGTCGACCACAATATCTTATTGCGTCGTCTGGAGGGACTAGGAGTGGGGGGGCACTGTTCTGCAGTGGTTCTCCTTCCTCTCCAACCGTTTGCAATTTGTGTTGACAGGGGGGCAGAGATCGACCTCAAGGCCACTGATCTGTGGGGTCCCTCAGGGGTCGGTGCTCTCACCTCTACTATTCAACATTTATATGAAGCCGCTGAGATCATCCGTGGCTTTGGGGTAGAGTTTCATCAGTACGCTGATGATACTCAGCTGTACATTTCTACCCCAGGCCACCCCAACGAAGCCGTCGAAGTGATAACCCGGTGCCTGGAGATGCGGGGTTGGATGGGACGAAACAGGCTTCAACTCAACCCGGCCAAAACCGAATGGCTGTGCTTTCCGACACCCCGATACAGCCAACTAGTTCCATCATTGACTGTGGGGGGGAAACTCTTACCCCCACTGACAGGGCACGCAATCTGGGTGTCCTCCTGGACGTACGGCTGTCGTTAGAAGAACATATCGCAGCTGTCACCAGGGGGGCTTTCTACCAGGTCCGTAGGATCTACCAGTTGCGGCCCTTTCTGGATCGGGATGCGCTTCGCACAGTCACATCCGCTCTCGTTATCTTCCACCTAGACTATGCTATGGGGCTGCCCTTGTAGAGCACCTGGAGGCTCCAGCTGGTACAAAATGTGACCGCGTGGGTGGTTCTGGAGGCTTCTCGGGGCTCTCATATTACACCACTCTTGCGCGAGCTGCATTGGCTCCCGGTGATCTTTTGGGTGCGTTTCAAGGTATTAGTTACCATCTTTAAAGCACTCCATGGCTTGGGACCTGGGTATCTGCGGGACCGCCTACTGCCATCATCAATCTCCCATCGCCCAATACGCTCCCATAGAGTGGGCCTCCTTGGGATTCCGCCGGCTGAACGGCTGGCGACTCCGAGGGTGTGGGCCTTCTCTTTGGAGGCGCCCTCCCTCTGGAACAAATTGCCCCCGGAGATGAGGATCATCCCTGACCTTTTGACCTTCCGGCGTGCGTTGAAAACTCACCTATTCCATCAAACCGGTCTGGCCTAGGGTTTTTCATTTACTTTAAATTCGGTCAAAATTGCTCTTAGTCCTCACTTTTAAATCCTTGCCTCATCCCGTTTATTTAACAACCAAATTTTATTCTTTAATTATTTCAACTATTGTATCTTCAACATATTTCTAATATCTGTATACCGTCCTGAGTCCCCCAAGGAGAGGGGGCGGCATATAAATCTTGATATAAATAAATGAATACATGACATATGTTAAGGATGTTCAAATCCTTTGAAAAAAGGACTTAGCAACACGTAGTAGTGTCTATCATGCATCTCTTTACAATAATAAAACAACTTAGTTAAACAAATTGGCTAGATGGACATGCAATGGAGTCAACTTCTAGCAGTAATCCATAGATTCTAGAAAAAGAATCCATTGATTCTAGAAAAAGATATTGTTGCTTTAATATTTCAAAGGAGATGCTTTCAAAGGATTTACATAATTATATATCAACTAAGAATGTATTACCGTAGTAAAAACACCAGAAGCTGTAGACCAGGATAGACAAGGAACTAATGGTAATGGTTTAGGCCAATTAGATACTGCTAATGATGCCATCTGAAAAAAAAGGCGGATAATTTTTTCCACAAGTACAAATCAAAACATGAAATGTTTTTCATAAATTGATATGAAAAAGTTCCCATATAATTCATTTTTCAATTTCAGCTAACCATATCTCATATAAAGCCAAACAATAGGATTTGAACAGCATTGGTATTAATGCTTATCAAAAAAATGGATTGAGCAATGGATAGAGCAGATACTATCTGAAAGTACATATTATAAAACTATTGAATACGTACATATTATAAAACTATTGAAGAAATTTATATTCCTGAAATGTATAAAGGTTTACATTTGTTTTCCGAATATCCTTACTAAATGAGTTCCATATGAAAGTTTATATAAAATCACACAAGAACGGAATTTCATTTAAATTTAGAACATTGTATGATGCATTTATTCTAGGATAGTTAGACAATCTGAATCAGGCTATCCTATGTAATGTTCACATCACAGCAAGACAGTTTTCACTGGCCAAGTTAAAAATTTAATTTGTGTTTCCTTGACTTATAAATTACATTCACTTTAATTTGAAAAAAAGATATTAAAAATACTAATTACGAATCTATCCTTCCTATGTTGAACTTTTTTTTTTATTTCTTGCTGTTACATAAAACAATAGGCCTTACAAGCTCTGGCAGTATAACTGCAAATGAGCCATTTTTTTTTTTATTTATAATGCTCTTTACCTCTTAAATTGCTTTGTTTAAAATTAGTCTACAAAACCACCCCAGTCCTCATTTCTCAATATGAAGTGTTACAATCAGATTTTAGGCATTATGCTGGATATTTCCCATTTAGTGTAGTATGACATGAAAGAACATAAGCACAATTAGGAATTAAGCTCCCCTTGAGTAAAGATTCTGGTGATAATATATAAACATATATGTTATCCTTCCACTTTTTTTTGTTACAAAAGTGATTTTAAATAGTCTTCTTTTTTACAATTTTCCAATCTAATCTATAGTCTGGAATTTCCAAGTAATCTCCATTCTAGTACATATTGGATTTAATTCTTTGTGATCAGACAAGTTCAGCTGGGTGCTACCATCTACTTCAATTAAATTATTATTAATTAAACACTGAAGCTTACATGTCCTCCCATTGATATGCCAGTCATCCCTAGAGGTCCATATCCTTCTTTTTCCAGCCAATGCAAAAGAGTTGCTGATTCCAGAACAAGAGCTCCTCCCATCACAAATAGGTCAGACACATTTTTTAGACAGGATCTTCTTTCCTCCCAAGGAAAGAAAAGTAAGCTTACTTGTTTGAGGAAATATATTAATAGCAAATTCACATGTATTAATTTATTTTATTAAAACAGGTTAAAAGACAATGTGCTACAAATGCTTGTAGAAAGCTGACTATGGTTTATTCAAGTGAAATGATCTTGCTATCTATTATTTAGTTGCAAATCACCCAGTAACTTTTAAATGCTACTGTGAAACACCCATGGATTGTTATCTGTTTTTTACTCATATACCCTGCTCAAAAAAATAAAGGGAACACAAAAATAAGACATCATAGATCTGAATGAATGAAATATTCTTATGAAATACTTTGTTCATTACATAGTTGAATGTGATGACAACAAAATCATACAAAAATCATCAATGGAAATCAAATTTAGCAACCCATGGGGGTCTGGATTTGGAGTTACATTCAAAATTAAAGTGGAAAAAAACACTACAGGCTGATCCAACTTTGATGTAATGTCCTTAAAACAAGTCAAAATGAGACTCAGTAGTGTGTATGGCCTCCACGTGTCTGTATGACCTCCCTACAATGCCTGGGCATGCTCCTGATGAGGTGACAGATGGTCTCCTGAGGGATCTCCTCCCACACCTGGACTAAAGCATCCCCCAACTCCTGGACAGTCTGTGGTGCAATGTGGCGCTGGTGGATGGAGCGAGACATGATGTCCAGATGTGCTCAATTGGATTCAGGTCTGGGGAACGGGAGGGCCAGTCCATAGAATCAATGCCTTCATCTTGCAGGAACTGCTAACACACTCCAGCCACATGAGGTCTAGCATTGTCTTGCATTAGAAAGAACCCAGGGCCAACCGCACCAGCATATGGTCTCACAAGGGGTCTGAGGATCTCATCTCGGTACCTAATGGCAGTCAGGCTACCTCTGGCAAGCACATGGAGGGCTGTGCGGCCCCCTAAAGAAATGCCAACCAACACCATTACTGACCCACTGCCAAACCGGTCATGCTGGAGGATGTTGCAGGCAGCAGAACGTTCTCCACGGCATCTCTAGACCCTGTCACGTCTGTCACATATGCTCAGTGTGAACCTGCTTTCATCTGTGAAAAGCACAGGGCGCCAGTGGCGAATTTGCCAATCTTGGTGTTCTCTGGCAAATGCCAAACATCCTGCACGGTGTTGGGCTGTAAGCACAACCCCCACCTGTGGATGTCAGGCCCTCATACCACCTTCATGGAGTCTGTTTCTGATGGTTTGAGCAGCCACATGCACATTTGTGGCCCACTGGAGGTCATTTTGCAGGGCTCTCGCAGTGCTCCTCCTGTCCCTCCTTGCACAAAGGCGGAGGTAGCGGTCCTGATGCTGGGTTGTTGCCCTCTTATGGCCTCCTCCACGTCTCCTGATGTACTGGCTTGTTTCATGGTAGCGCCTCCATGCTCTGGACACTACGCTGACAGACACAGCAAACCTTCTTGCCACAGCTCGCATTGATGTACCATCCTGGATGAGCTGCACTACCTGAACCACTTGTGTGGGTTGTGGACTCCGTCTCATGCTACCACTAGAGTGAAAGCACCGCCAGCATTCAGAAGTGACCAAACCATCAGCCAGAAAGCATAGGAACTGAGAAGTAGTCTGTGGTCTCCACCTGCAGAACCACTCCTTTATTGGGGATGTCTTGCTAACTGCCTATGCTTTCCACCTGTTGTCTATTCCATTTGCACAACCGCATGTGCAATTGATTGTCAATCAGTGTTGCTACCTAAGTGGACAGTTTGATTTCACAGAAGTGTGACTGACTTGGAGTTACATTGTGTTGTTTAAGTGTTCCCTTTATTTTTTTGAGCAGTGTATGATAAAAGGGGATCAGTTAAAGCAATAATTGAGACCATTCAATACAAGAAATCCACTTAAACTAATCTCAAAACAATAATTGCTGTTGATGGATAATAAAATTGTGTTTTCTTCATTAAGATAAAGAAAGAACATACTGTATTGACATAGTATTTGTACATGCCAAAAGAAAACACTCTGGACTTTAACCACATATAAGCCATATAGTATTACGGTACTACAATTCTGAACAACTTTTGTCATGTTTTCATAGGTAAATTACTATCTTTTCTAAACAACAGTATTGCATGTTTGTTTTCTATAGGAACAATAAGTTTAACTGTACCTCTTCTAGGTTCTAACAGTGGATAGATCTGGTGTCTGAACAAAATCCAGCATTGTAGAGGAAAGCACAGAAATAATAATTCTTGCAGGTCTGTTTAGAAACTGATTATTTTTGAATTTTTCTAAGTTACCAGTTTATTCAACAGGAACAGATAGGAAATCACATCAAGAACAATCATTTTAAATATTGACTGTGAAATATAGTACCCGTACATTTGAATCATGTCATATTCAATTGCTGAGAATAAGTAAATTTAGGACAATATATTAAAGCAGAATTCGTGTCTGTGATACTGGAGCACTGATAGGATCTGAAGAATCTCAGATTAAATATACTGGCAGAAAATACTCAAAGTTAAAATATTTCCCCAAATCATTTCATAGTCAAGCTTCAATAATGTATGGTCACTGAATGGATGAATTGTAATATTTGCATTATCTATTACAATGGCTTGAAATGTTTTTCCATAACATGATCACATTTTATACATTAGAATAAAATGCATTAGAATTAAAGTTATTTCTACACATTAATAAAAACTATAACTATAATTATGTAATCATAATACTTACAACTGATCCTTAGGTTTTCTGTACCCATGTATAGACAGAGGCAAGTTAAAGAAAATATTGTTAAACATTTTGAAAAGTTAACATTCTGCTTATTTACTTTAAATCAAATAAACCTCTTGTTAAAATAGTTACCTTAAGCATATTTAGTCAATGCAGTGATTGCTAATCCACTAGGATAGAACATTTAATTTCCTAAATTTACAAATTTAAAAAATGAAGTGTAGGAATTTGCCATAAGGATGGGCTGCAAAATGTCAATACAAGACTCCCAAACTCCAAGTGATTACTATAGCCTATAGTAATTCAGTGAATTTACAAACTGCTTATTTATCTCAGAATCAACCATATTTATGTTTTACACATTTTGATGCAATTCTCCTATTACTATATTGATATCTGAATTCAATAAGTCACTGGATAACACTTTCTCTCTCCTCTGTATTCAAAGGTACAAATACTCAAATAAAAAGGATATAATAGGGGTTTTCTAACAATAATGAAGCCATGCAGGCCTCTTTGATCATTGGACGGGCCATTAAAGTTCGTCGTCTCCAAAAGTACTAAAAATACACAATTTAAATAAAGTTAAATTAAATACTACCACTATAGCAATATTGAGAAACCATTATTGAACAACACTGAAGCTTACATGATCTCCAGTGCCTGCTAAATGAATACAAACAGGTTTGTACTTGCTGTTCCATCTCTTTGGTACTATAAATTGAAACCTATCAAATGAAAGAAAATAATGAAAAATTATTTATATGAAATAATAATTCTCCTATAACTTGCACATGTGTGCATTTGTATCACTTTATCATTATGTTTAGTTCATAACTTATTTAGTTCTATATTTTTAACTTACAGTATATGTTTATTTTTACCTTGCAGTAATTGACTCTGATGGCATGATATCAGGAACATAATGTGCCAAAGGAGAAATGAAGTGTCCATCAAGAATCTTGCAGTCTGATTGTTCCTCAACCTATAAACAGCATAATATTTTTACAGTATTTCATTTTTTCATGTAAAAATACAGTATTCATTTTTTCATGTAAAAATGAATGTTTTGCTAAACAGAAGTAAACTGTTCACAAAAGCTATGCCAGTTAATAACTAGAGTTAAGCAAGTTCACAAGCATTAATATACAGTATAACTCCTTAAGATATTGTACATCTAAATCACAATTTGATGGTATACTACTTTAATTCAAGATATGAATCCTGTCAGTGTTATTTTCTGCCAATTTCTCCCACTTTTTCACAAGCAAATCCCATCTCCACCAATTTAGAAGCAGCAAAAATCTTGCTTTAGTGGTGATTGAGCTCAGGTTGATATAGCATTTTGTTAGTTTGAGTGGGGGCAAGAGAAATTTGGAGAGAAAGGAAATGATTCAGCTTTCAAAATGTAATTTAGGAAAATTTTGTAAGTAGAAGCATTTAATAAGATGTATATCCATAATCATCCTAACTAATGAATAAAAGAGGTTTCTAACAATGAAATAATTTCATGGTAATAGCCAGAGTGGTGAATTCAGAGTATCTGTTCAATAGCCACATAATAAAAAGACAGCAGTCATAAGCGCTACTGGTTTGGGAGCAATCATACATCATACAAAGGCATAACTGCTGCTTTTGCATAACAATAATAAGAATCAAATCACTGAGATAAGCAAATATAAATATACTTTTTATCATAGTTGGCTTTAAAATAGTTTACTATTTCATAATAAAAACAATAGCTCTAGTGAGTGAAGAAACTCATAATCACATTTTCACTTATATTCATCTGTTTCTTAAAATTATATAATCTCAGAACTACTCTACCATATTTTAGTTTTTAAAAATTTGTCAACTTTGCAATGATTTGCTAATCCTAAAGAATGAATTTTCTTTGGAAAATTAACATTCTCCAAGTTTCTACTAGAGAATTTCCATAGAAGTATAAACTTTAATTGTTTAAACACTACCAGACATCAGGTTTTTAGTTTTTTATAAGCCATTGTTTCTTCTTAATAACCTAATGAGAAATTTAAATTAACATTGTTTGTGTGCCCACAAGTCGGTGTTGACTCTAGTGATGGCTGATTTATGTGCTTGCTTGTGAGCTGCCTGCATCTTACAATTATTGCTGGCTTCCCCACTGACTTTGCCTGTTGGAAACTGGCAAAAAGTTGCAAAAACTTTTCCCTCACTTAATAACCTGCTTGTTGCCTTAACATTGGCCACAGAAACTGACAGGATTGCTGTTGCTAAGCAATAAAGTCATGTGACACGATACCTTAACCAAATTACCTAGCGACACAGAAATTCTGGTGCCAAATACCATTGTTAATTAAGAACTGTCCCAATATTAATCTTGTACATACAGCAAATATTTTATGTTAAACTGGTGTCATTTTAAAATCAATTTCCAGAAAAGTTTAAGATCAATGCAAATTAATTTGCTTTCTAGTGTCTTGTCCATCAAGGGCAACTTTCCATGAGACAGAAGAAATGTAAGGTAAGATAAACTACAGATGACTATAGTGAAATTGATAAATCTAGATTGGTAACCAAGTGTTGTTGTTATTTGTGAAATCATGTCTGACCCATAGTGACCCCATGCCCTCTGGAATACTCTGCCACCGGAGCTCCGTACCGGCACGGACCTGAGGGCCTTCAGGCGCGCGTTGAAGACCTGGCTCTTTGAGCAGGCCGGCCTTGGCTGAGATGGTTTTAATTTGGTCTCCATTTTATTAATTCTAAATTGGGTTTTAAGGGGGGGGGGGTTTGTTAGTTTTATCAAGCAGCCGATTGAAATTTAATATTTTTTAACTTTTGTATTCTTTGTGGGGTTTTTAGATGGGCTGTTCACCGCCCTGAGCCCCTCGGGAGAAGGGCGGTATATAAATGGAATAAATAAATAAATAAATAAATAAATAAATAAATAAATAAATAAATAAATAAATAAATAAATAAATAAATAAATAAATAAATAAATAAATAAATAAATAAATAAATGCACAACGTTCCTCCAGGCCTTCCTGTCCTCTACCATCTTCTGGAATCCATTTAAGCTCAGGCCTACTGCTTCAGTGACTTCATCCACCTCATTCTCTGTGGTTCCCTTCTTCTATTGTCCTCAATCTTTCCCAGCATTAGGGTCTTCTTCAGTGAGTTCTTCCTTCTCTTAGGTGGCCAAAGTATTTAAGTTTCATCTTCAGACCTTCTAAAGAGCAATCAGGGTTGATTTCCTCTAGGACTGACCGGTTTGATCGCCTTGCAGTCCAAGGGACTCGCAGGGGTCTTCTCCAGCACCATAGTTCAAAGGCCTCAATTCTTTGGCGCTCAGCCTTTCTTATGGTCCATCTTTCACAGCCATACATTGCAACTGCGAAAACCATAACTTTGACTATACACACTTTTGTTGGCATGGTGATGTAACAATGTATACCTTATTAAATACAATGTTTCTTTTCATCAATCCTCAATAGTTCTGTTTTGAATGGGTGGTTATATATAATCAAAATAAATCCATGCATATCGATTCATTTTAGTACCTTATTAATGTGCACAGGATAGTCTCTTGGAACAAGATTTTGACATTTTTCCCTGTTTCCAATAATCTTTCTGAATTCAAATATTCTGTTAAAAATAAGAATTAGTTGCAGATATTAAAAACAAAAAAAGACTCCATATAATAATTGTAATTGTCTGTAACAGGTCTAGTGTTACTTTTATTTCGCACACATACCCTGTTACTTTTAATGAACTTTACTATAGGAACTTTGTCAATTTTCACATTTTTGCTCAACTATGTTATTGTTCTTAGAAATAATATAATTGTTAATTAACTGTTTGCCTTAATTAAGAATAACAAAAAATATTTAGATGGAAAGATCAAATATTTACCTTTAGAATACTGTTTATAACCTACCTTTTTAAGTCTTCTGGTCTTCCCCATCCTTGAATAAAAAGCTTCGTGAGAAGTAGACGCCTATATAGGACATCTAGCTTGCTCACACCCATTAGCAAAACACATCTAGGAAAAATATATAAATACTCATATCAATAAACGTATATTGATTTGTTTACATGAACTGAAACTGTATACTTTATCAATATAAAAAAGTTAATAGTAAATAAGTGAACACTGAAAGAAAATTATATATACAAGAAAGTGTCTCATCAGTTTTGGGGAGCTGTCAAAGAGGCTAACCCCTCATGGGGTACCATTAGTTCTAAAACTGCTTTAGGCAAAGTAGCCACCTGGGTAACTGACCAATCACACCTTTTCAATCTTAGGAAGAAGGGATTGGCAAACCATTTCCAAAAATGTTGCCAAACTCTGTATTTATAAGAATTGCTCATGAAGTGTGGTAACAATAAAGAAATGAATTAGAGAGCAGAATTTAAAAGCATTTCTATTTTGTGACTTTTTGACAACACACTTTTTCTGCAGTTATAGCGTAAAAACAAATGTTCAGTTAAAAATGAATCTAAGCAAATATATTGCACAACCTGTTCAGCAAATGGGAATAAACTTTAATTCACCTAGTGGTTTAATAATGCAGAATTAAGATTATATAAACAAACATCAACTCTGAACTTGAAAAACTGTAAGAAGTAACATTTTTTGTCATAATTCTCTCCAGTGTTAGTTCCAAAATTTTGTAGTGGAGATGTCTGTTATAATTATTCATCCTGTAGAATGATAACAGAGTGCCAGCCTTCCCCTTAGTTATAGTATAGATTTGTTTACTTTTATTGTTACTTCTATTATACACACATGCACACATACACACGCACACACACACTTTGCAGGACGTTAGGAACATAAATACATGCTGGTTGTCCAAGCGGCAAAATTCTGATCGTGTGATCATGGGGATGCTGTACTGGTCATAAATGTGAGGATCTATTGCAAATCATTTTTTTCCACACCACTGTAATTCATATGGTTGTTAAAGGAATAGTCATACATTGAGGACTATCTGTACAAACTTCCTGCCACCATTTTTAATTGTCTGATGAATTAGGATCAGTCCTTCCTAAGTTTATTTCTCTCACCTTTAAGCCCTTGAAGGCTCTTCCATTGTCAGATTGCTTCCTCTTTCCCTGAGTCACACATTCCATTATGCTGAAATACTCAACCTCTAATAAGTAACTGAAGAAAACAATTCTTATTTAATTTTGGAATAGTATCTAAAGTATAAGTTATTAACTTTTAAGAACTTTACAGTTCTTAAATCACAGATAGAATTAATAATACTGGTAATTTCATTTCTTTGTTATACAGTTAGTCCTTGACTTAGGACAACAATTGAACCCAACATTTCTGTTGCTGAGATAGGTGAATTTTGTCCCATTTTATAACCTTTCCTGCCACAGTTGTTAAGTGAATCATTGCAGTTGTTAACCTAGTAACACAATTGTTAAGTGAATCAGACTTCTCCATTAACTTTGCTTGTCAGAAGATTGGAAAAGATAATCACATGATTATGGGATCCTACAGTTGTCATACATGTGAACCAGTTGCCAAGCATCTGAACTTTGATTGTGTAAGCATGGGGATGCTGCAGCATTTGTAAGTGTAAAAAACATCAGTCATGAGACACTTTTTTCAGTGCTGATATAACTTTGAATAGTCACTAAACAAATGGTTGTAAGTCAAAGACTATCTGTACAACTAAAGTGCACTATTTTATTGAGTTGGAGGAACTTTTGACTAACTAAATACCAGTATAATGTTCATCAACATTTATCAGGCAAAGCAAACAACAAGAAGTTATTTTATTCTTTAGTGAGATGTCATTGCTTAGTTAATATTTCACTAGTGCAAATTGCTTTCTTGCAACCATTTCTTGTAAACTGAAATAGTTTACTCTTTACTGAATTTAAACAACCTTTCCCTGCTTCCAATGGAAAATTTTGGAAATCTGATGTAAAAATTAAACTTATAACTTAATTGTTTTATCACATACATAATAAATTAAGATTCAGTAACACAAGTAATCCTCAATTTATAATGGCAATTGAGACAGAATTTTCATTGCAAGGTAGTGTGGTCGTAAAACATGATCACATCACTTAGTGATAGTAATTTTGGCAATCTTGATTGCCATAACTGAATCTCATGGTCAGTCATTGGACAAGGCAACTTCTTGCAGGCTTCCACCAAACAGATAAGTGGGTAAGCTAGCAGGAAGTTGCAAGTCGCAGGAAAATAGCTGCTGTTGGGTGGCAGTGAGTGCAAGGGAAAGGCAGCAAGGCTTTTGTGAGGGTGCCTTGACTAGGCTTGGGAAAGATGCCCAGAAGTGTGTGAGGGAAGTATGGGAAGGATCAGCAAGAGTGGGTGAGCGAGGCTCAGAGATAGTGCACATGGGATGAGGAAGGCATAGGATTGGCGACAATGTGCAGAATATGTAGCGAGGAGAGGGAGGGTTAGGATGAGAATACCTATGTATCAGGGTAAGCAAATGTCCAATATGAATTAATAGCTCTGCTCCAAATTCCAGTGCATACATTCTTATGTGACCACAACACTAAGACAAAGACACTACTAAACATACACTGTATTGTGCAGCAAATGCTGTGGATATAGTATACTTGGATTTCAGTAAGGTATTTGACAAATGAGACCACAACCTACTTCTTGGTAAACTAAAAAACTGTGGGATAGACAGTATCACCACCAAATGCATTAATAACTGGCTGACAAACTGCATTCAACATACAGTCCTTAATGAAACTACATCTACATGGAGGGAAGTAAGCAATGGGTACCCCAAAGTTCTGTTTCAGGCCCAGTACTCTTTAATATTTTCATAAATGATTTAATTGAGGGAATAGAAACCATCACATTTGCAGATGACACCAAGCTGGCAGGAACAGCCAACCCTCCCTCCCTGAAGGCTTAAAATCCAGATGGATCTCAACAGACTTGAACAATGGCTATATCTAACAAAATAAAATTCAGTGGAGAGAAAAGTAAGGTTTTACACTCAGGCAAAAATAAAACTAAATGCACAGGTACAAATTAGGTAAAATCTGGCTTTACAACAGTAACCGTGGGAGGGATATCAGAGTCCTAGTGGATAGTCACTATGTGCTATAGCTGCCAAAACAGCCAATGCAATTTTAGGCTGCATTAACAGAGGGATAGAATCAAGATCATGTGAAGTGTTGCTAACACTTCATACTGTTTGGTAACAATACTGCATCCAGTTTTGGCTACCACAATATAAAAAAGATTTTGAGACTCTAGAAAGAGTACAAAGAAGATCAACAAAGATTAGGGGACTGGAGACTAAAACATATGAAGAATGGTTGCAGAAACTGTGTATATCTAGTCTAGTGAAAAGGACTAGAAGTGATATGATAGCTATGTTCCAATATTGGAAGGGCTGCCACAAAGAAGAAAAGATCAACCTATTCTCCAAAGCACCTGAAGGCAGAACAAAAAGCAATGGATGGAAACTAACAAGAGATGCAACCTAGAACTAAGGATAAATTTCCTGATAATGAGAACAATTAATCAGTGGAACAGATTGCCTTCAGAAATTATGGATGATTCATCACTGGAGGCTTTTAAGAAGAGACTGGACAGCTATTTATCTGAAATGCTTGAGCAGAAGACCTCCAAGGTCCCTTTCAACTCTGTCATTCTGAATATATAGAAGCAACTTTAAATTTATTTAAATGTTACTGAGTTCTTTGTCTAGTGCTTGCTCGATTACTTGCAGTGCTTGTAAGAAAAAGATTTGTAACTTTCTTGGTTGATGCTCTTCATGTATAAGGCACTATTACATTGTAGTACAGAATGTTACACTGAAAAAAAACAGATAAGAATGCTCTATATGCCATAAGCAGTTTGATAACCACATAAATACAGTCGTAATCATTCTCTACTGAGGTAGCAATTTAATTTTAAAAATTGCAAATGAGAAATACATTGTAACAACCTTGAAAACAATGTGATAAACAATGTTATTTAAAACAGGGAGAAATAAAGATCCTCATTTTTCTACAGAACAAAATACATATCCAAACATTTGTGTTTCAAGGTTCTCAGATAGCTGATATTTGTAAAATGCATTTTATACAATATTGTTTGCTCCTACCTGTCAATCTTGATAGTTCAATACTATTAAGTATCTTCATTGTATCTGTTGGTTCAAATAATGAGACAAAATCCAAATGTTGCTCAGTGGATAACTCATGAGACTATGCTATCTAAGTAATAACAATTAGACATTCTTGGAGTAAATCTTGCAATTTTTTTACATTTATATGTGATATAACTATTGAGTTACTTTTTAAAACGGTTTCAAGCAAATTTATGTAGCTTGTTTTGAGTAGTATTAAAAGATTCCTTAGCTAATTCATTTATGGCAGTACCATCATTACTTTGTTCAAATGTAATTCCAATGGGAAAAAATAAAAAGGTATACATAAAAAGAGGTGCCAGCCTGCCCTGTCCATTCACTAACCAAATCAACCACACACTTTGGCAGGCGCCAATACCGCAAGGGTTCAAAAAATCCACGAATCATCACCTCATAAACGCGCAATCCACCCCGACTCCTTCCCCACCATTTCACGGCACGTGACAAACCCATTCACAAGTCAGCGTACCATCTAATTCACGAAAATGCACAGCAGAGATTTAACATGAAATTCAATAACTGCTTAACAAATGAGTTTGGCCTGTTTGCAGTCCCTTCTTTTCCTCAAGAAGGCTTGGGAAAGAGAATATCATGCTGGAAATAGCCTCCCTTCTATGTAAAACCCGCCCTGTCGTTTTACTTTTTTTGACATCAGGGGTCATCTCAACTGGCTCCTCTTATTTCTCACAATCACGACTTTAAGGGACTCACAACCTCAGAAGGCGCCTGACGGGGCATGCCCTGTCCCCTTCGGAAGAAAGAGCGAACCTACGGGAAACACCGGGAGAATCGCCAAGTAGCCCTTTCCCGTAATGCCCTTGCTCCGGGCACTCTTCCCCGCTCTCTCCCGCCGCCTAGCTCCACCATCCACAACGCCAAAAGCACCCAGTTCAATGTCCCTCCCGACTGAATGAAAAGGGAGCGGAGAAACACGCCGAAGGTCGCCGCTTCCCACTTCTCGCGAGAAACTCCACGGCCTCAACGACGGTTTTAAAAAGCGAGGAGCGGCAGGGTGGTGGCCGACTCTACCAATGGCTCTCCCGGCACGTGACCAGAATTGTCCTCTCCCCGCTTTATGTAGTCCGGGGTGTCCAACCTTGGCAACTTTAAGCCTGGAGGACTTCAACTCTCAGAATTCCCCAGTAATGTACTATGCAGTTGCCTTGACTCGCTTTATTGTGGTTGCTGTTTGGCCACGTGACAATCGCTTTGCTGGCTGGGGAATTCTGGGAGTTGAAGTTCTCCAGGTTTAAAGTTGCCAAGGTTGGACACCCCTGGTGTAGTCCACACGTACCACTGTCATATGCAGTTGCCTTGACTCGCTTTATTGTGGTTGCTGTTTGGCTACGCGACAGTCGCCTTTCGCCTCATCCCGGAAGAAAACAGACGAGGCTTCAGGGACTCCCTTGGCAGAGGGAAGATTTAGGGTTGGCTCTACGTAAACGGGAGATTGAAACTCGGAGATTTCGAAGTTGGCAATGGCTGCTGCTGTTCTGGAGCCCGCAAGCAGCGAGGACTGGGAGCAGCCTCTTTTGAACGGACACGGAGACGAAAGGTGCATAGGGGCGACCACGCTCGGCTCTTATTTGCCAGGGGGAGCCTTTTCGGCCTGAAGGAGCGGGATGTGTGTGTGGGGGGGGGATGGAGATCCACTTGGACTCCAGAAGTGATGGAGTCACAGTTCTCTGTATCGGCAACTCAAGTTGTCTCAAGCTGAAGGTGCTGGGAATTGTAGTATAAATGAATTTACCTTCCTCGTAAGCTGCTCGTCTTGGTGCGTAAGAAAAGTCCTGTAATAATCGGTGTTAGTGAAATTAGCCTTGAAACTCAGATTTCATAATGTCTACATGAATATAAGAAACCAAAATAACTGATGGTGATAATCTAGGCAGGTAAAATCGGTGGTGTCTGTTTAATATACAGACACAGGTATTTGTATTTATGTGTAATGTGTTTTATTAGCGTTGTATATAGATTGCATGACATCTGTAGATGGCAGAGGCTAAATAAATCTGTGTTAAAGAATCTTAATTTTTGACCTACTGTCTGTGGCATTGTTAATAATATATGTATGGAAGGTCAAGGTGGTTTATTGATAAGGCACAGTAGGTGTTTTTGTATATATTTAAATGGTGTGTGTGTACTTGAAACAGACATTTTGTTTTTATATTCAGATTTCTTGAGTTTTTAGACTATAGTATGACAAGGGTCTTCAACCTTGACAACTTGAAGACTTGTGGACTTCAACTCCCAGAATGGCTGGCTGAGGAATTCTGGGAACTCAGGTCTACAAGTCTTAAAGTTGCAAGGTTGGAAACCTCTGCCCTATGGTACTATTGAATAGTGATTTTATGGTGTTTATTGCATAACATTGTTTGTGAAAGCCAAATCTGGCTCTAGTTTCTGCCTCAGTTTACCTTCCCAATAAGCAACTGAGTCGGAAGATCATTGAAAAGCAGCTTATTAGGGTACCCTGATAAAGTGGGGTCTCTATGTAAAAGGGAGAGAGAATTTCAAGTCCCATGTTTCCCTCCTTTTTATAGTTAACACAAAGAAAATGTAAGAGGAAAATTGATTGGAATAAAAACAACCTCCCCTTTGCTTAGGAAATCAATTACATGTAGTCAAACATGTTATATATTTGTATCCTATAATATCACACAATGTTCATTAAAATGAGGTCTGATGTCAGATGGGGTGTAATTGTAGGGAAAAGGTTTATTAGAGTTCATGAAAGAGATAAGCCAGACCCCAAATTGTACTAACAAACTTATCTAGAGGTAGTCTCCAGCTTGTTCAACAGTTTAGGAATGTTAAAAGATAATAAATCTGAACATAATTTTGAAAGAGGGAAAATAAATCAAATTAAAACACAAGGTAACTATGTTAGTTAACAAATAACAAAACCCATGTTATTTGCCCCTTATTTGAGTGCATTAAAGTGTATATTTTTTATTTTTGTTTCTTTAGAGGAAACCCTGATTAATCTTGGGGAGTAAGTCTAGTGTGGCACCTTAAATTCCTGACAGTCCAAGTCCTCCTAAGACCCTTCTTAAAGCACAGTACTGTAGATGCTTTCTGTCCAATGCAAAATAGAGAGGAGTTATAACTCCTGATCATACAAATATTTTTGTGTATGCAGCCTAGGACTGTATTTATATATTTATCTTTAATAAATTTATATAGCCACCCAACTTACAAATTGTGACTGGGTCATCATCTTGTTTCATAGAAGATTTTTGCAAATTGCATGCCAATATTTCTTGTGCTAGCCTACATCAAAGGGGTTGATGTCAATGTTAAAAGTCTCTTCAATTTCTGTGTTTCCTTATCACAAAGTTATTGCCTGCTCCCTCCTTAACACACCAGAACCTCAACACCCGCATTGTTCCTCCAGGTCAAAGGACCCCATATCACCTCCGGATAATGTAACCACTTTTTTGTAATGCATTTACCCAGCATTCAGTGCCCTCGTCCTAGATACCGAACTGCTTCCCGTCTCCAAATCATACAAACGTACAAATCAGACAGCTTACTTTGTTCTCAGCTGGGATAGCTGGAAGTCTAAATACGATTAGGGAAAGGAGCTGATATCTACATTTCAATCAACACTGTCCTCTAAATTAAACCTCTTAATGCATAAACTGTCCAGTATTATCCCCTACATCTTATGCTCATGTCTTTGATATTTTCTACCCAAATTTAAGATTTAGCATTTGTCCATATTGAAATTCATTCTGATATATTTGTGTCCAATTCATGCTTTGTATAGCAATTGTTGAATTTGACTACTGTAAAATAGAATAGGGCATTGCCAATACATGATGACATACATCAGAGAACGATTTCAATCATACCAAGATAGGAATAAATTATTAAATGTAAATATAGTAACATATACTCCTAACACTTCTTGAGTTAGAATTTGTTGAAGAATGATGAGTATTTAATACGTTAACATTAATCTCATTAATATTACAATATTGTTTACAGATCTAAGGATGTTATGGAAACAATGCAACATTACAAGAGTCGGTGGAGATCCATTCGAATAATGTATCTTACAATGTTCTTCAGCAGTGTTGGTTTGTAAAATTGGCTAACCAGTCATTGTTTTAATATAACAGTGTTACTGTTGATTCATTGGATATTAATTAAAATGTGTAGAAATTCTTATATAGCAAACTCTTTTATTTAATTTTTTGGCTCATTTGTAAGTTATACTCAGTAATCTATTTAGGATTTAGCAAAAACAAAATAATACTAGACTTATTTATTTTATTTATTTATTTATTAAATAATTTTATATACCGCCCTTCTGAAGGACTCAGAGCGGTGAACAGCCAACTAAAATATATATAAATTACAAATATAAATACAATTAAAAAAGAATTAAATTATGGGCTGCCAATTAAAATTTAAAACCCCCGATTAAAATAAGCTAAAACTTTCATACCCCAACCAATCAAATCTAAAACCCCTTATTTAAAATCCCATTTGAAGTCAGCTCAGGCCGGCCTGCTCAAAGAGCCAGGTTTTCAGGTCACGTCTGAACGCCCTCAGGTCAGTGGTTGTCCATAGCCCCGGGGGCAGCCCGTTCAAAAGGGTGGGTGCCCCCACAGAGAAGGCCCTATTTCTCGGGGTCATCAGGCGGCACATAGATGCCGTTGGGACCCGAAGGAGACCCTCTCTGTGGGAGCGCACCGGTCGGTGGGAGACTACTGGCAGAATGCGGTCTTGTAAGTATCCTGGTCCGATGCCATGGAGCGCTTTAAAGGCCAAAACCAATACTTTAAAGCGAACCCGGAAGGCCACTGGCAACCAATGCAGCTCGCGCACGAGAGGTGTCACATGGGAGTATCTCGACGCCCCCACAACCACCCGCACGGCCGCATTTTGTACCAGTTGGAGCCTCCGGGTGCTCCCCGCAGGGATCCCCATGTAGAGGGCATTACAGTAGTCCAGTCGGGAGGTGACCAGGGCATGAGTGACCGTGTGTAAGGCGTCCCGATCAAGAAAGGGCTGCATCTGGCATATCAGGCGAACCTGATAAAAAGCCCCCCGGGAGACGGCCGTGATGTGATCTTCCAAAGACAGCCGTACATCCAGGAGGACACCAAGATTGCGAGCCCTTTCTGTGGGGGTCAAGATCTCATCCCCAATAGCCAGCGACAGAGTCAGCTGACTATATCGGGCCACCGGAAACCACAGCCACTCAGTCTTGGAAGGGTTGAGTTGAAGCCTGTTCCCGCCCATCCAGTTCCGCACAGCCTCCAGGCAACGGGCCATGACCTCCACAGCATCGTTGGGGTGGTTTGGGGTGGAGATGTAGAGCTGAGTGTCATCAGCATAGAGATGACATTTCACCCTAAAACCACGGATGATCTCTCCCAGCGGCTTCACATAAATGTTGAACAGAAGAGGGGAGAGGACCGACCCCTGAGGCACCCCACATGAGGGGCCTAGGGGTGGACCTCTCCCCCCCGTCAACACAAATTGCGAGCGGTCCGAGAGGAAGGAGGAGAACCACCGCAAAACAGTGCCCCCAATTCCCAACCCCTCCAACCGTTGCAATAGGATACTATGGTCGATAGTATCAAAAGCCGCTGATAGATCTAATAGGACCAGGACAGAGGAATAAACTCTGTCACGGGCCCTCCAGAGATCATCGACCAACGCGACCAATGCTGTTTCGGTACTATACCCGGGCCTGAAGCCCGATTGGGACGGATCTAAGTAGAATGCTTCCTCCAGGTACTGAGGGAGCTGACATGCCACCACACTCTCAACAACCTTCGCCAGAAAGGGAAGGTTGGAGAAGGACGATAGTTATTTAAAAGAGCCGGACCCAGGGAAGGCTTCTTGAGGAGGGGTCACACCACCGCCGTTTTCAGGGAGGTAGGAAGAGCCCCCTCCATCAACGAAGCGTTGACAATCCCCTGGAGCCAGCCTTGTGTCACCTCCCTGGAGGTAGAAACCAACCAGGAAGGGCACGGGTCCAGTAAACATGTGGTGGCATTCAGCCTCCCCAGTAATCTGTCCATACCCTCAGCGGTCACAGGATCGAACTCCTCCCAGATAACCGTCTCAAGACTTGCCCCGGACATCTCCCCCGGGACCACCCAACTGGAGTCCAGCCCATCCAGAATCTGAGCGATTTTATCATGCAGAAATCGGGAAAACTCTTCTGCCCTACCCTGCAAGAGGTCCTCCTGTGCTCTCAGCTCAAGCAGAGAGCGGGTTACTCTAAACAGAGTGGCAGGCCGATTTTCTGCCGATGCAATAAGGGCGGAGAAATGCGAACGTTTCGCCGCCTCTATCGCCACTAGGTAGGTCCTAATATAGGACCTCATCTGTGTCCGGTCAGACTCAGCATGACTGGTCCTCCAGATGCCCTTCAGATGTCTTTTCCGGCACTTCATCCCCTTCAGCTCCTCCGTGAACCACAGAACCAAATGGGATCTGTGCCGGGTCAGAGGTTGCAAAGACACAACTCGGTCCAGAGCCTCTCTGTGGCTGAGTTATGAGCCAGAGTTTCAGGGAATGGCCCAAGCTCCATCTGGAACCGTTCAGGATCCATCAGGCACCTGGAGCGGAACCATTTCCTCGGTTCCGCCTCCCTGCGATGGGGGGTGGCGGCACAGAAGTCAAGTCTAAGAAGAGAATGATCGGACCATGACAAGGGCTTTATAACTAGATCCCCAAAACGATCATTCAACCATTGACCAGAGGCAAAAATCAGGTCCAGTGTGTGTGTCCCCGTGTGAGTAAGGCCAGAAACTAATTGGGTCAGATCCATGGCCGTCATGGAAGCCAGGAACTCCCGAGCCACCCCGGAGGTTTCCCCGAGCGAAGGCAGGTTGAAATCACCCATGACTAAAAGCCTAGGGTCTCAACCGCCAGCCCGCTAAATAATGCTAAATATTTAATGCTTTATTTAATGCTAAATAAGTACTAATGCTAATAAATATTAGCATTATCAACTAGCCCTAAAAGAAAAACAACTGTCACAATAAAAATACTCAGGAACTTCTTCACAAACATGTAAGGGCCAGGTGAAATTAAGCCTGGCTGATGCAAATGTTCACCAGCAGAATCAATAGCATGATCTATTTCCAATATATTCTGTGTCCATGCTTATGAAGGCAATGCCACTAAGTATATGTTATAATACGTAAACTAATTTTCAATATATTGGAATCTGATTGGGGTAGATATTCCATTATTTTCCTCACTTTTTTTAAAAAAATGGTCAATGTTCATAAACCCTGTTATGTAGTTGTCTTGACTTTTTCTTAATATTGTTGTTTGTGGTAAAATGGTATGAAGTACCTTCTAGATTTCTGGATCACCTGGTATAATGCATGATAACTAATGAAGTCTTTTGTGGGGTTTCATTAAAAGAAACAGAAGAATGTATACAATACGTTAAAGAGTTTTCACAGTGATATAGTACCATGGAAACAGTTCCATATATGCACCTATTATTGACTGAATTCCTCTTTCTTGAAGGTAGATATTTTAGGATACATATTCCCTTCTGTAGTTAAACTATATAACCAAGTATCATTGGATAAGGTGTAGTTTTGTTATAGGTAGTTTAATTTTCTTAGAAATATCATTAAAGTTTGCAAGACAAGGTTAAACATTCCATCTAAAATTATTTAGAGATTTTGAACTTTTTCTTTTTCCAAAATAACATAACCCCATTTTTTTGTATGGAATTCCATATTTTTATTTCTCTGAATATGGTCAGTAGATGACAAAAAAGTACTAGGGAAAAATAAATAAACTACTTTATGTTGCAGGTTTCTCTATTGTCATTATGTCAATATGGCCCTATCTTCAACAGGTTTGTGAATCACCTAAATTTTTACTTGCATGATATTAACTTAGGCGTCTGAGAGCTGTAGTGGTAGAGTATTGTGATTAAAGCACCAAGCTAGAAACTAGGTTACTGGGAGTTCTAGTTCTGCTCTCAGCACAGAGCAGCTAAGTGACTTTGGACCATCCACTCTTTCAACCATAGGAAGGAGGTATAGGTAAACCATTTCAAAAAATATTGCCCAGAAAACTGTAGAGACTTGTCCAGGCGGTTGCCAGGAATCAATACTGAAGTAACAAATAATAAAGTATGAGTTTATTCACCAAGTGAAAAGATAATTATTTACAATACTTAAAATACAAAAGGTCATTATATTTAACTTTGGTGTTTTTGTGGGGGAGCATGGGCAAATAACCTACAGGTCCAAATTGCTGTTTCCTATTTCAAATATTGAAGAAGAAAAGCTAGAACAGACAATAATTATAAGTTTTAGCTTCAGGGTTACTAGTATACCTATTGGTGAAATCTTAGAAGAGAGTTTTATGAGTTTTTGCCCCTGGAGTGTAGAAAGCAGTCCTTATTAATATCAGGATTCCATATTTACAAGCCTTCAAATTTATATAAATATTCAATATTTGAATCTGGCTTTTGTGATAGTTGTTTTAGCATATATTATTTCTTAATTTGTTTTCTTTTAGTGTATATAAAATTAAATTTCCATGAGCTGGGAAGGGTAGTATAGAAATAAAGTAGTATTTTAAAGATGAAAATGTATATTCCCCATCTTTTCCCTCTACTAATGAAATAATTTTAACTATTCTCCATCTTTTCCCTCTACTAATGAAATAGTTTTGACGGGAATGGATTGCAATTATTTCCTGGTCTTACATAGTAATTTGTGGTTCTGATTTGATTTTTTTAAAATCCAGATTATGGAGGGAGAATTGTATGCTGCTTATAGAGTTATTACAATGGCCTATAGGCCTTATAAATAAAATAAATATTTTTGTTCAAAGTTTATTTTACATAATATACAGAGAGTCATTGGCTTACGACCACAATTGAGCCCAAAATTTATGTTGCTAAGCGAGATAGTTATGTGAGTTTTGTTCATTTTATGACCTTTCTTAGCACAGTTGTTAAGTGAATCACTGCAATTAAGTTAGTAACACATTTGTTAAGTGAATCTGTCATCCCCATTGATTTTGCTTGTCAGAAGTTCGCAAAAGGTGATCCCATGATCTCGGGACATAGCAACCATCATAATTATTTTCTGGAGAAATAGAAGATGGTAAGATATAGGAGAGCTTAGATTTTAGTGTAATGATGCAATCAGTTGCGTTACAACACAATTAAACAGGACAAGCACCATAATTTGCAGAGATTCGTGTTTTGGAAAAGAGGAACAGTTATAATAGAAACGTATGGAAATACAACAGTTTAGATGTTAGACTAGGATTTGGAGGAACAGGCTCACGCCTACTGTCAGTTATGGAAGCTGATTGGGCAACTTTGAACCAATCAACATCCTCACCCTAACCTATTTTAGAGAATTGATGTTTTGATTGCCATTTTTAAGTTCTTAGGTTTAGGTTTTATTTAATTTATATACCGCCCCCTCTCCCAATTCCTGGGACTCAGGGCGGTGTACAGCCAGACTTAAAACAATACAAAAATACAAAATTTAAAAAACAGATTAAATCAATGGCTGGAAATTAAACAATAAAATAATAAAAACAGGGTAAGTAAAATAACAAAGTTCTTGAGCAAAATATGTTTATAAATCTAAATAATAAAGAAAAAAAGGAAAGTGCATGACATCAATCCTTCAAAATATTTTTTTCCATTGATCCTTTTCAAATTGTATCAGGCACCCAATGATATATAAATTATTCAGCAACCATTCATTTACCATTTGGAATGTGTATTCTTATCTCCTTATAATGATGCTGCGAAAAATCCTATTGTTGTAACTATTACAATGTGGGCAGGTAGTGCTTCATAGACTAGTTTTAAATTTAAACTTCAATCTCTTTCCATGCTAGTTTAACAGTGTTATTCCATAAGTTATTAATAAGTTTAATTTAGCAACTAATAGTCTGCAAGATATAATATATAAATGCTGGGTCCTCTAATTTAGCCTTGTAATTAAAAATGTTATCTTCATTAACATTTACCTATATTTTAATAGCATAATAATATCTGTTAGGATTGAATATTTTTAATTATGGTGTCCTACTGATTAATAAAGTATTGCTGAAATTGTGTTTATGGTTTTCATAGATAGATAAAACTGCAGATCCAAGTTTTCTGGGCTGGATTATTGCTTCATACAGCATTGGTCAGATGATAGCTTCTCCATTCTTTGGAACGTGGTCTAATTGCAGGCCAAGAAGAGAACCTCTCGTGGTTTCAACTGGTATTTCAATAGCTGCCAATTTCCTCTATGCTTATGTCCATTTGCCTCCTTCACACAACAAATACTACATGCTAGCTGCTCGAGCATTGGTGGGGTTTGGTGCAGGTAATTTTAGAAATATTTAAAGTTTGCTAGATTAGTATGGTAGCTATATGTATTTAAGGCAATTTAGCTGTTTGTTAGAGAAATCAAAATCTCAGACATTGAGATCTTTCTACCCCAACAAGTTGGCACTCAAAACCTCTTGAGTAAATGTATAATGCTGATTGTCTCAACATATAGATTGAAAGGTTTTCCAGAATCCTACTTACTAATGTTTGTGCCATGGCTTTCTGTAGGATTAGATGATCAAAGTACAATATTCTAAGTAATAGACTCATCAGAGTAGTAAAGATTCCCTGAGATATCAGTTTAAAAGTACTAGTCATATTAATTTTATGTATTTTCTCATATGAAAAAAATTGCAAGGAACTTATTACCAATCAAAGGCAATTTACTCAGATTTCACACCTGAGTGATGCTATGAAATAATTATTCCTGATTAATTTCAAATTTCTAAAAGATTTCTGAATAATTGTTTTCAAGATAAAAGTTATTTTGCATCTTTTTAGTTATTAATTTCTGTAGTAACAAGACCTATTAAAATAGATTTGGTGAGCAGACAAAAAACAACAACAAGATTTTGCATACTATCTTGTTGGGCTTTTAGCTACCTTATGCATATGGTTAAAAATATATATGCGCCTTAGGTTTTCCAGATAAACACTGTTCTGTTTTGTTTTAGGAAATGTAGCGGTAGTTCGCTCATATATTGCTGGTGCCACCTCTCTTACTGAAAGAACTAATGCTATGGCAAACACTAGTGCTTGCCAGGCAGTGGGATTCATACTGGGACCAGGTATAAATCTGCATTGTATTCTCAATTTCTTCAAGCAATTCAGCTCAGGAGAAAAATATTTTCATCTATGTGTACATATTTAAATTGTAATTTGCTACATAAAAACATAATAATAGTAGAGGACTATTTATAAATGGGCCTTGAGTTTTAAGAAATAGAATGTGTTGCCAATTTGACTTCAGACAATTTTCATTTAGTTTTTTTACAGTTTATTAATAAATTTTGAAGCAGTGCATGTCAAGGAAAAATATTGATATAAACTACTAAAAGAACTATGCAACTTATTTGGGAGTTTTTAATCAGAAGTTGAATACTAATTGATTTTTTTTCATTCATTTAATACATTAGATTTTTAGCTGCTGCAATAAAATTTCTATATTTTTTTATAACTAACATCAGGCATACTTACTGTTAAAATTCAGTTGTATAAACTTATGTTTTCTCTTAGTTTTTCAGACTCTCTTTTCACTTATTGGAGAAAAAGGAATCTCATGGAAAACAATTTATCTTCAATTGAACATGTACACTGCTCCAGTTTTATTTGGAAGTCTTCTAGGAATTATTAATATTGTTCTGATAATTGCTGTATTTAGGTAATTGGAAATTTAAAAACTTGTTAATATTTATAAGAAAGGTCTTTCAATTTGTACATAAAATCTTTGTTCTTAATAGAATAGAATAGAATAGAATAGAATAGAATAGAATAGAATAGAATAGAATAGAATAGAATAGAATAGAATAGAATAGAATAGAACAGAACAGAATAGAATAGAATACTTTTATTGGCCAAGTGTGATTGGACACACAAGGAATTTGTCTTGGTGCAAATTCTCTCAGTGTACATAAAAAAAAAGATACCTGCATCAAGAGTCAAGAATCATAAGGTACACTTAATAATAGTCATAGGGTACAATAACAATCAAATCATACTAGGAAACAGTCAATATAAATCGTAAGGATACAAGCGACAAAGTTACAGTCATACAGTCACAAGTGGGAGAGGATGGGTGATAAGGAGTGATGAGAAGATTAATAGTAATAGTAGTACAGACTTTGTAAATAGTTGGACAGTGTTGAGGCAATTATTTGTTTAGCAAAGTGATGGTGTTTGGGGAAAACCTGTCCTTGTGTCTAGTTGTTCTGGTGTGTAATGCTCTATAGTGTCGTTTTGAGGGTAGGAGTTGAAATAGTTTATGTCCGGGATATGAGGGATCTGTAAATATTTTTACAACCCTCTTTTTGACTTGTACAGTATACAGGTCCTCAATTGAAGGCAGGTTGGTAGTAATTGTTTTTTCTGCAGTCCTAATTACTTTATGAAGACTGTGTCTGTCTTGTTGGGTTGCTTTGCTTAGTCCATTTAGTTTCTTTAGTTCTTATTATGAACCAAGAAAAGAACAGTAAGGAGTAATTTGTAGATTTTGTACTTATTTTTAGTATTTCTTGATCAATACTAAGATACTGATAGATCTTAATTTGATAAGTTTATTAAATCTTATCGAGTATAATTCTCTAAAATAACATACAAGTGCTTCTATTCTATTCTCAAATTATTTATGCAGAGTGTTTATAAAACTTTATTCATAAAACAAGATGTTGCATAATTGAATTAACAAAGAATTGTATCAGATAACATTGTTTCAATACAAACTGTCAATTATATTGAAAATTTCTTTGGTATATTCAATTATTGTTTCACACAATCTCTTAATTTTTAGAGAGCATCATGTAGATGACGTGGGACGACCACAAAATAGTATTAATACTGAAACTGAAGGTAATTCGAAATATATTTTAATATACTTGCTAATATAGGTAGGAATAGTGTCAAATCATAATGTGCAAAGGATGTAGATGATAGCTTTTGGGATATATATTTGAAGTCTGAGCAATTAATTGCAACTTCAAATCAAATATATTAGATTTGGTGATTCACAAGCATGCAGTAATGATTGCAATTTATTGTGGATAGATGCAGTGAAAATGAATTTCTGTGTCAGTGTTATTACAATGCAGTTTCTAGATAAATATTAATATCTAAATTCTAATGGAAAGTATGAAGGAATCTTATCAAATTCTAAACATGCTGCAGAAAGTGAGCAATGTACCTGATCTTTCTAGACCCTTCTATATTCTTAATGAAAGAAAAATCTTTCAGCCCAATTTGGAAATAACTATTTATTTATTATATTAGTTTGCTGTCCATCTTGTTCTGGATGGCTTATAACATTAAAAGCCAATAAAAGCTAAAAGAATAAGTAAAACAAGTATTTCTAATAACAATAAAAATTACAATTCAGAGACGGAGAGGAAGGGAATAAGAGGTGCAGATGGGGAAAGTAGGATCTTCTCTTAATCCATCAACCATCTCCAACATGATACATCACCGTTGGGGCCCCAGGCCAACTGGCAGAACCAGGTCTTCAGCCCTTATGGAAGATCAGAAGCCTGGGACTGGATCTCATCTAGGGTAGCAAGATACTCCAAGGACAGATGCCATGGCAGAAAAGGCTCTTCTCCAGGATCCCACCAGCTTAAATTCCTTGTCTGATGGGACCTGCAGCATGTCTTTTCTGCCGCTATGGATGGGGCAGGCCAATCCCATTGGGATGAGATGGTTCCAAAGATAACCTGTACCCCATGCCATGCAGGGCTTTAAAGATGATAATATTTTGAATTGTACCTGGAAGCCAACTGGCAGCTAGTGCAGCTTATGGAATAGCAATGTAACATGGGCCACTGCCCACAACACCGCAGCAGTTGTAGCTTCTGAATGCTCTTCAGGTGTAGCCCTATATAAAGCATATTGCAGTAATTCAAGCATGAGATGACCACAGCTTGAGAGACTTGAGCACAGGGACTCCTGACCCAGGAAAAGGTGCAACTAATGCACAACACAAAGTTGTGTAAAGATCCTTCTAGCCATGACTGCTATCTACACTTTGACAAGTTACTAGTCCAAGAGAACT
Organism: Bungarus multicinctus; assembly: GCA_023653725.1. NCBI lineage: Eukaryota > Metazoa > Chordata > Lepidosauria > Squamata > Elapidae > Bungarus > Bungarus multicinctus. The sequence continues at coordinate 38,110,039 of CM042849.1, forward strand.
ATCATTGTTCAGGCAACAGAACAAAACAAGTTCTGTTGTTATATATTTATATATAATTATATAACCTCCTGACATCAGTCAGTCTCCAGATTAGACAACTTCTGAAATTGGTTGAACCACAGAAATTTATTTATCAAGTCCCAGATATCTTCTGCTATGGTAATGGGAGGAGAAAATGCATAGCTTGAATTGAATTAATGTGATTAACAAGATTCATGAACTCTGCTTTTTTCATGCAAATATTGCAATAAATTGGAAAGGTGCAGTTAACCAGAATTCTAATGTACATGCTAGATTATCAGCTGTAGTACCATGTTGTAATAAATGGGAAATTATACTTAGCTATAGCTTTCTGTCTTTTCTTCCGTTAAAAGGGAGCTAAAGAAGCTGCATGTCCTCTATATCCATAAATCTCATGAATATTGCATGAACTAAGATTTTCTCAAAATAATCAAAATAATTGCATCTATATCAATGGTATGGGTAGGTCTTTATTTTATTGGTTACCTTTTTTTTAAATATAGAAAATAATGAAGTGGTTCAAGATAATCAGCGATATATTGATCATGTGGCTGTGGTATCAACGAACTTTCTTTTCTTTGTTATCCTATTTATTTTTGCAGTTTTTGAAACGTAAGTATTTGGTGTTTTCGTATCTTTTAAAAAAAATAAACTTTCTTACATTTCTTCATAATTTTGTGAATAAGGTTGGCTGCAACACTTTCTTACTACCATAACAGACTTAATACATCCAGACATTCATGAATTATCACTTTCAGCCTTCCTACTTGGGGTATTATTTATTTATTTATATCTCGCCTTTATTACTTTTTAACATGTAACTCAAAGCAGTGAATATATCAAATATAGCCTTTCTCCTATTTTCCCCCACAATAATCCTGTTAGGTGGGTCAACCAACTGGCTGTCTTGGCTAAAATGGAACTTGAATTCATGGTTTCCTGATTTCTAGCCTGTATGTGTATGTGTAATTAAATTAATTTTATATTCAAAATTCAGAATAAATCACAAGTTAAGTCTTTAAGAGAAAATTTCACAGAAGGATTACACATGCATTATCAGGGAGAAATTTATCAAGCATATACTTTAGAAAATAATGTGTCCTACTGGATAAAGTAATATTGTTCTAGCAGTAAATATAGAAATGGCATCTCGTAAAATCATGTTTTTATCTAATTATATAATTCATACATATTCAACTATATTGTCATACATTTCTAATTAGTAGAATTTTTTCTTCACATAGTTTTATGTAACTATGTCAATTTTCTTGCACTTGCTATTTTTCTTCATATACTATATTTTTATGCAGTGTTCTGCATAAAATTTTATTATAAAAACTTACAATTTGTATTTTAGTTTTTAATTTTTCCCAAGGAGCAATATTTTTCTTTAAAAGATTTTGAATTTGAAACATTTCTATTTGTAGCACTTGCTTTTTGTATTATGCTATTAGTACAAATGCTTCTTGCAGTTTTTATTCTTAGAGTTGTTGGTAACAATTAGATAGTTGGTGAACACTGAAATTCAGAAAGTTCTCTACTATATTTAATGTAATACATCTTTATTGTATTTTTTTAGCATAGCTACACCGTTAACAATGGATATGTATTCGTGGACCAGAAAAAAAGCAGTGTTTATCAATGGCTTAATTCTTGGTGCTGTTGGCATTGAATCAGTGATTGTGTTTTTATCAGTTAAAGAACTTTCTAAAAGGTAATATGTTCAAATTGTACTGTTTCAGTATAATATTTATTTTCACAAAAATCTGATTTCAAAAAAAGGGATAAGTCCTAAAATACAAATGGCTGTGGGTAAGTGCATTTCTCCAATAGTGATCTATTTATCTAATATCGCTGATATTTAAATCATTTCAAACAAAGAACTCAGGTTTTGAATATGGAAAATTTTCCTTGAATAAAATATGGGTACTGTAATTTTAGTTTTCATTATTCAACAGGATTGGTGAACGTGCAATCCTTTATGGAGGTCTAGTCTTTATCTTGGTTGGATTCTTTGTTCTGTTACCTTGGGGAAATCAGTTGCCTAATATCCAATGGGCAGGTATAAATTTAAATGTTTGAATTATTTTAAGATCTTTGATGAATACATGTGGCCATATATGGTATTTATTTGTATATTTTCAGACATAAGGAATAATTCTACTCCAAGAAGGATCTTTGGTGAAACCTTTGCATTTTTGTGGATGTCACAAATTGAATTTTCATCCAATAATACAGCTGAAGCAACAGGATGTCCTAGTATACAAACTTGGTGTAGTTATACTCCAGTAATTCATCTGGGCCAGTATATCACTTCCGACATTCTAATAGGATTGGGTTATCCAGCCTGTAATGTGATGTCATATACTCTGTATTCAAAAATTTTAGGGCCAACACCTCAGGTAAGATTTAAATTTAGACAGATTTTTTTTAAACAGGTTTAACAATTTTGGAAAATAAGTTGTCAAGTGGTAGATTACTGAGCTTGGAACTGTTTTTTGTTTTTTTTTTGTCATGCTTTGGTTAAGGGATAGAACTACACAGGTTCAGTATATTTTATCTTCTAGCTCACATGATTTGGTGCAATATAGCTATGAATTGCTTCCTGTAATAGTCTTATTTCATCAAAAACTTACGAATTTATCCCTTCAGATTATCAAAGTTTTTAGTAAAGCTGAGCTACTGAATGTTTTGTGTATGAGAGTCAGTGAGATTTTTTGGGGACAGCAATAATTTACTAAAAGCTATTATTGTTATCCTACAGGGACCTGGCTCTTCCATCAGGCCTTGGGCAGATGAGTTTCATGAATTTATGAATATGCTACAATCTCTTTTAAATTTTGTATTTCCTTAAAGATCGATAGTTTGTTCTTTTAATATTATACTATTTTTAACTTAGCTTATATGCCACCTTGAGTTGTTTGACAATCAGACCATCTCATAAATCCTAATACTGCTACTGCTATTATTACTAATGATGATGATAGTGATGCTAATTTGCTAATGTCAAACTGGGAGAATGATAATAGATTTTGTTTGAATATTTAAGGATTAAAACCTGTCATTAACACTAAATGCAATCTGATCTATTTTAGGGTATTTATATGGGATGGCTAACTGCTTGTGGAAGTGGTGCACGTATTCTGGGCCCGGTATTTGTCAGTCAACTCTACAGTTCCTTAGGACCCCGCTGGGCATTCGGTTCCATCTGTGGAATTGTCGTGCTTTCTCTCTTTCTACTTGAAGTGGTGTACAAAAGACTTATTGCATTTTCAGTCAGATACGAGAGCCTACAAGAACAGATCTCCTAACTACCTCTGCTCAGTCTTGTTCTACTTTAATTATTATTTGCTCTTTTCAGTATTTTGCATCTTTGGCAGATGGTTTATAGAATTATCATTCCCCTAGACTGATAGTATTTCTACCACCAGATTTATATCAGTTTAATACTGGGAATCTACTGTGATACAATAGATGTTATTATTGGAGCATACTTTTAATAGATGGCACTAGTTCTAATTATACTCAGTGGATATATTTAAAATACATTGATTCTGTGAATCGTGTCTTAAATGAAACTGTTTTTAAACTGAACTTTATAAGGCTATTTATTCTAACAAAGTTTTATGAGAATGATTAATGTTTATGCATCTTTATAATTGGTTGGCTTTTTAAATTGAATGTATTTTAAGTAAAACATAGCAGAAATTAATGCTGATAATTTGTAACACATAATTTATTTTGGGATTTCCCACTCATTCAATGTATATTTTATATTTTAAAAAATGGTTCAAATAATATCAAGATTAAAAATAAAAGTAGTGTATGTTGATATAGCATTTGTAATAGAGATACGCACTGAAACTGATAGAGTCCTTAGATTTAATGATTGGAGGCTACTGAGATAGATATCTGAGATTTCCATTATTATGTCAAGAATCTAAGTCACTGCTTTCCTCAACAATAAAACATTAACCTATTATGAAATGTCTTCATCATATTAAACTGAAAAAAAACTTTAAATGGTAATTGCCTAGTGTTGAAGTTACCTTTTTTCCTGATTGTGCAACAGTGTAACCAAATTGATTTTAGATTTGGTTTTCTTAAAAATTCAATCGTTTTCATCGTAAAGCTATTTTGCACAGTTCCATATCTCATAAGCAGGACTTCTAGATCGCAAATCAGAAATCTGGTGATGTCAGATGTTGCTGAGACTCAGGAGGAGAAATTGAGATAGTGCGTCCCTGGTGATGTCAGAGGTGGGGTTCTGGTTGCGTAGCACATCCTTTCATTCATTTGTAGATCACTTACATGACATATTTGATAACAGATTTTGGTTAGGGGTATAGAAAATGGTGAATTCATAAATTGTTTTATACCTGATCCAGCTTGTATCAGTTGATTGTTCTCTTAAATGAAATGAGTTTCATTTTGAAACAAAATGAAATACTATAGGGCTATCTGGTTCCAACTAAATACTAAAGTATGGGTATCAGGGCTGAACTGTTTGGTGGGAAGGTAATGAAAATGGGGAAAAGTCATAGATAGCAATGACAGATCAGGAAAGTAGTAGGAAAGAAAGGAAAATATTAGGAAGATGGCACAGTGTGATGTAACAGGCCATGTTAACTATGGTCAAACAGGAAAGGGAATGCATTGGAAGATGGTGAGGCAGGCCATTATTTGGGGGGCTATATTACAATGGAAACTGCAAAAGGGAAACATATGCCAATCTTGCTTATTCATTTTATAAAAATCACTCTAAATTCCTATTAGTCTTGTTTTATCCAAAACCTGGTACAATAACAATGCTCAAAGATCAAAGATTCTACTGAAGCATAACTTATCCAGAATGGTTTGGGAGAATAGGTGTATCTGAAATTTGAAAAACTCTTTTCCATTCCGTACACACCTGTTTCCTTTTGTTTCTGTTCATCTAAGTCAAAGCATAATCAAATAAAATACATAAAAATCTTCATATTATTATGTTCTATATATAATATATATGCATATATTTCATTTCCACATTTTTTCACTGAACTATCTACCAATAGTGAATAATGTAAAAATCAGGACTGTACAATATTTCAGATTTGGTGCCTTTTATATGTTTTGCAACATTTTAGAGCTGCTGTTATCCTGGAAAAGAGCGGGATTATTTCAAAATATAGCAGATAATTGCTATTTTAGTGCTTTCTTCCACACTGAAGCACCATAGAGATTAAAACTAAGGCACTGTGTAGCCATAGTAAAATTCCTCCTACTTTTTATTTTTAAATTTGTGAAACAATGTATTTTACAGTGATCTTCACAGAGAAGACAGTTGAGAATATTAATGAAAGTCCTCATGCTTTCTGTTTTCACAGTGAAGGTTAAAAAAAGTTTTAGAGGAGAGAAATGGCAATTAATCCTGTCTGATGTCTTGAAATGTGCTGTGCCGCTTCCTCAACATTTTAGGATATGTTTGTTTATAAATATATAAGTTTATATTATATGTGATGTTTATTGATTGATCAGTTAAATACAATATAGATCTGATAACTAAATAACGCCACATAACTGCTAGGTGATAAAGTAATACAAGTCTGTGATGAAATTTGCTTAATTTATATTTTATTTTCTGACTCGTTTTCTCCTTATCTTGAAACTTTTACAATTGAGACACTGATTATTGTTTACTCCAGAATACTTTCACTGCTGTAGGAGGGGTGTTTCTTTTGTCAGCCTTGTTTGCTTTTTCCATGTTAGCTTTTACTTCCAATGCAAAGAGAGTAAGACAAATACTTCTGTTGGCTTAATAACTTTTTTTTTACTATACTAGTTCTATTTTTCCTATTTCAACTTTCAATTTCTCTTTAAACTATAATACAAACCTATATATAGTTTCTAGAAAAACATCCTCAGGAATATTTCAGCCACAATAGGATTCTTTCCCAAATTAAATACACTAGAACCGTTATAAACCTGTTTCTTAGAGTGCATGCAAGTTTACAAAACGTATGGATTCTACTATAGATTACAGTTTTATTAGTAAACTAGTATCACTGTGCATACGTAGACATTTGTGTTAAATAAATCAAGGGATCTAAATTATCACTGCATTTATTTTTTAACACTTTTGCAGAGATATTTCATAAAAAGTTACAAAAATATAAAACAATAATAAAACAATAATTTTCATATCTGAAAATAGCATAAAATATTTACAGGCATATATTGATTGCAATAGCAGAGAAGGGTTTTTTTTCTTGAGAGCTGCGAAAAGAGAACATGCACATATATACATTTATGGGAGAAAACCAAGATGGTTACAGGATTTTCTATAAATTACATAAAATGCAAGTAATTTTGTTTTAATGTTTTAAAAGTAGAACACTTACACATCAATTCCAGTCAGGAAAAACCAGTCTGGGTTTTTTGAGGAAAGTCTACTACTGTGAGTATAAAAAGAACTTACTATCATTCGAGTTATTTAAATTTGTCATACGCAGTTTGTCAGTGGGGGCCAACTGGATTGGTAAACATTACCAGAATGGAAGATAGACAGTGCAACTTTTCTTTGATGAATTCTGGAAGTTTTTCATCTTCTCTATACCTAGGAAGATACCAATATTCCAATTTTAATCTTTTGGGATAGCACCTTTTATTTTATATCATTCCAGTATGTAAGAGAAATAATCTTACATTAAGAACTCACTGAATACCTGGGAAGGACCAAAATCATAATGAATTCTGTTGCAATTTTTTGGGACGAGAGGCTAGGTTTTAGTTCTCAAAATTATATTAGATTGCAGTAAAAACATAAAATGGTTTGACAATGGATTCCCAAGTTTTGGCACAATGGATGGACAGGAGGTATAATCTATAGTGATACTCAGAATGTTTGTCCTCTGCTACAAAGTGGATGGAGATCTCTGAAGCACAAGAGATTCTTTACAATATTCTGAGGCACTGAAGAGAATTTAGCAAAGCTGATATTAATCCACCCATGAATAACTTGTGGAAGCAGGATCTTCATTTATGGGGCAGAATTAGCCAGGAATTAGTTACTCATGTATCTAAAGGTTAAAAAAAATCATTCCAGATCTTGCTAAGTGATGGTAATTTCTAATTCATTCAATTTATTTAAAATGTGAAGGATAAACTCCTGAAATGACAACAGGAGTGCTTTTTATCAGATTCGTCCGATCTACCAATTGCGACCCTTCCTGGATCTGGGCGCACTTCGCACAGTCACCTCTGCTCTCGTCATCTCCCGTTTGGACTACTGTAATGCTCTCTACATGGGGCTCCCCTTGAAGACTCTCCGTAGGCTACAGTTAGTTCAGAATGCCGCCGCGCGGATGATCATCGGCGCCCCTCGGGACGCCCACATAACACCTCTTCTCCGCCGGCTGCACTGGCTTCCTGTGGCCTTCCGGATTCGATTCAAGGTGGTACTAATAGTATTCAAAGTGCTCCATAGCTCGGGACCTGGATACTTACGGGACCGCCTTCTGCCACCAACAACCTCCCGCCGCCCAGTACGCTCCCACAGAGTCGCCATGCTCGGGGTCCCACCACTAAATCACTGCCGACTGGCAGCCCCGAGACTACGTGCTTTCTCTGTGGGAGCCCCATCCCTCTGGAATTGTCTCCCCTCGGAGACACGAGCCATGTCGGATATCCTCACCTTCCGGCGCGCAGTTAAGACCTTGTTATTCAAGCAGGCCGGTCTAGCCAATTGAATCATTCGGGTTAAATTAAATTTTAGATAATCTTTCTGTTGGGTGTTGTTCTTAACCATTTTAGATTTTTATTTATTTCATCTCCGTTACCTGTACTGTTTTCGTTGTTGAATGTGCACCGCCCCGAGTCCCTTTTTGGGAGAGGGAGCGGTATAGAAGCATGAACAAATAAATAAATAAATAAATAAAACTATGGTGATGGGCATAACCAGTTACTAAGATCTCATTTGTGAATTAGCCTCCTAGGCTATTCTCTTCGGAAGTACCTTTCTGGAGCCCCTAAAGCATTCTCCCTTTAAATATGCTGAAAGCTTGTGCTTTGCTTTGCAGCAGGCCAGTCTTCTAATTTTGTTTTATTAAAAGCAAATTAGAAGAGGATCAAAGTGGAGTCCACAAGCTTTCACCTCTTCCATTAAATGTTCTGATTAGAGCTATTATCTCATTAACAAATTAAACTAATGGTCTAATGATTTAAACCACACTTTCAGACAAAGGATAAGGAATTAAACCAGTTAACAATTGTATGTTATGGTTGTATTTTGCACATACAGGTCAACCTGCACTACATACATAACCTACACTGTGGACAATAACGTGTGGTTGGTGTATGGTACAAATTCAAAAAACAGGATTGAGTAAATTATAGTTATGTTTACCATAGATGTTACATTTTTTTCACATTTCTCCTAAATAAATATATTTTAAATATTGGAAGTTCCTAAAATTGATTCCTTAACTGTTGTTTTGAGACATCACTTTTTGTTTTTTAATGTTAAAACACAACCACTAGATGAATTTGCAGATAATTTTAGAACATTGATTTCTGCACAAATATATATGCATATTGTAAGAAAGCAATTATCCAGCTGCCTCCCAAAGCAAAGCCAGGAGGAGTCAATCAAAATTTAGTTCACTAACAGATTCCTATTTTGTCATTATATACAAATCAGGAATTGTGATTTTAAATAAGTTAATTTGTCTAAGAATTAAGAATTTAGAGCTATTATAGTTTGCTTTAATCACATTTACTGGTTCATATATAAATCAGCCTTCACAGATTGTTTTAATAATTCCAATAATTCCAATTGAGGAGGAGTGAAACATGCAAACAAAGCATTCATTTCAAGTCACATTTCAACAAATGCCTACTAATGAACTACGTTATATGTTCCCTGTTTTCCTAGTCTTTTCATGAAAATAACTTGTTGGAACATGAATTATCTTATCAAAAAGCTGGAGATTACTGTGTAATTGGAGGACTATCCATTTATAAAACATTCAAATTGAATAAAATGGCTTACAGCATAATATGAGCTTGTAAAAAGGTGGCTCCTGTACTCTTAGAAAACATTAATGTGCCACACTTCCAAGGATGGCTTAATTACTTTTTTCAACTTGGCCTCTGAATTAGTTCAATGTTAAAGGACAAGCAAAATCAAAACTATATGATTCAGGGCATTGAAAAATATAATTTGGCATTTGAATAATTTGACATTTAAATCTCTCTCTCATATATATATATGTTTTCATAGATTTTCACGGGTATAGGTATGCAGGTCTTGGTGTGTTCGGGTCTTTTCCCATGTAAGATTGAGACTATCTGGGCAACGTTTTGACGAAATCTCACTCGCCATCTTCAGGCTGGTGCTTTCGGCTTTGCGCTTGTGCGAGCAAAGAGTGATCTGAGCTGCTGTCTCCCTATGTATACTGGTGGGGAGGTTGGCTGTGTTATCAATTCTTGATGGAGTTGATGTTTGCAGATTGGCTGGCTTTTTCTTAAGAACATGTGTGGCTGAGGTATTGGCTGTGTGTCTATCAGCCTCCTGTGTTGTAACAACTTGGGTAATGGGCTGTGTGATGACCTTCTGAGTTCTATTGTTTTGACATCCTGGGTCTTGTGCTATAATCTCCTGGGTCGTAATGACCTGGGTAATGGGCTGTGTGATGACCTTCTGAGTTCTAATCTTGTGACATCCTGGTCTTGTATTGTAATCTCCTGGGTCGTTGGCTGTGTTGCAACATCCTGAGATTTTGTGGTGTAGCCTCCTGAGTTCTGTAATGCGGGACTGCCTACTGCCACCATCGGCCTCCCGCCGGCCAGTGCGCTCCCACAGGGTGGGCCTCCTCGGGGTGCCGCCAGCTGGACGATGTCGGCTGGCGGCCCCGAGGGTGCGGGCCTTCTCTGTGGGAGCACCCTCCCTTTGGAATGAACTACCTACGGAGATGGAGCCATTGCTGACCTGCGAGATTTCCGACACGCACTAAAGACCCACCTTTTCCAGCAGGCCGGTCTGACCTGATGTTATGAGAAGGGTTTTAAATTTTTAACTTTAACTTAATTTTTAAATTTTTATTGGGTTCTATTGGCTTCGTAGTTTTAATTCAGCCATTTATTTAATAACTTTTAAATTTATTTTAACTTTGCTGATTGTATGTTTTTATCATGGCTGTTCAACGCCCCGAGTCCCTTTTTGGGAGAGGGGGGCGGTATATAATCTTGATAAATAAATAATAAATAAATAAATATCCTGAGCGAGTGGCTGTGATATGACATTCTGGGTTTTGGTTTGGCTCCGAGTTTGAGGCCTGGCTCTGTGTTCATGATGTATGTCAGTTTGCTTGGTTTGGGGGTCGGTGTGTGTGGCAGCTGGTGATGCAGCCGTGGTCTGCTTTCTGGATGGTGGTTGCCTTTCGTCTATGGGGTGTGTTTGGGTTTGAGTCTGGTGAGGGAGATTGGTGGTGGCGTCATGTGTTGTTTTGGGTCCAGTGTTTCGTGGCTGGGACTCACTTATTGATAAGGGCTAGTTTCCAAATGTTTGGTAGGCGGGAGTCATTACGACCCAGGAGATTACAGCATAAGACCCAGGATTTCAAAACAATAGAACTCAGAAGGTATATATATATATATTCACACATACCCACAACATTTTTATTGTTTAGTTCTTTTCCTGTTTTTATTGTTTTTATGGGGGTTTCTTGTTTTTTCTTTCTTAATTTTAGTTCAGATTTGTTAAAAACACTTTTATGTAACAGTTTTTTCTGTCAAAGCATTTTAAAAATAATATAGATGTAGCAGTACAACAGATAGACAGATGAAAAACAAGTGGAGAAAATAACATATCAGAATTTGCAAACTGAAATTTTAATATGTAATTTTTAAAATCAAATTGACAGACTACAAAAAAAATCATGTTGCTTGGATACCAGATATTAAAATCTCCACGCCCCTACAATCTTGCTTAGAAATCAAATGAGAAAATATAAAGTCCAGAGACTGATACTTATTGAAGGATTAGTTAATAATAACAAAACTGATACATACCTAACTGTGTCACCAGCTGGAGATGTGTAAGTAATAGAAGAAACGCCAGCCTGAGCAACCAACTGGGATCCATCATTAAATTGAACCCAGACTGCCCCACTTGTCAACTAGAAGGGAAAAAAATATTATTTCACATATGGAAGTCTATAAAATAGCTGTTTACCTAATCACTCAACAAGGATGTCAAACTCGCGGCCCACAGGCAACATGAATCACACGCTGGTCACACCCACACCTGGTTTAGCAAAGGGTAAAAAAATAGTGATATGTCACGTGACAACTCCATTATGACCATGCAAGTTTGACACCCCAATTCAACAAGAATTGATTATCAAAAAATGATCCCACATTGTAAGGCCATTACTTTATATTAAAGTGGTTTCATAATTAGGACTTGGCTTCAGGTTTAAATGAGAAGCCATCTCCAGTATTTTGGTTATTTTGTCTCCAGTATTTTGGTTATTTGGTTTTGTTTCAAAGTAGTAATTTATTCAGAGAAAAAACTCATTCCACTGGAGACAAAAAATTGGGATGGATGGAAATCATTGCATTCATTTTTCAATGCAAATAGTGTTGCCTACTATTTGGGCAAGGTGTAATCAGATTTTTGGCTAATTATATACCGGCTCATGCACCTATTCGTATGCAATGTAATCCTGGCAATTTTTATGTACCTCAAGTACAATAAGAAACTAATGATAATATTATGTTCTACTATTAACTACAACCTAATCTGTAGCAAATACTGTATAAAACACGGGCAGAGAGAGAACAGAGTTACATCTTTACATATCAATTTGTAACTTGCTCTCTCCTCCACTATGATCATATAAAGTTGATTGGGGTTTTTTCTGAGTGAATTACGGACTCACCTGAGAAGCCCAGCCAACATTCTTTACAAAGACAGACTTTAACAATTGTGCTGAATGTGGAACACAGTCATTGGAGCTACCAGAAGAGCTCTTTGATTCAGCTGTAGCTTCTGTGAATGCAGATCCCTCATAGCACATCTAAAAGGTATTCATGAAAATATAAGATTGCAATAATAGATCAAATTTTGCCAGACGTTTCAACATTTAACAAAATAATTTAATTTCTTTAACTGTATGTGCCAAGAATTCAATCTTGTCTTTATGTATCCCAACACCATTGCCTAGGTTCTCTAATTTTTTTTGAGTGGTTATCAAAATTAAAATTTAACTTTATAGTACATTTTAAAAAAATCTCATAATAAAAGAATAATCTGTGCATGTTCTTACTTACAGATAGGTTAATATTAGAGGCTTGAGTTGAAGATTCAGATTTGGCAACATCTCTCTTCAAAGCTGCATTCATCAATAGAGATGGGGCTATACTTGATAAAGCTTTTGGAGATTCGGGATTTCCTGGTTTACTGAGGTGGAGAAAAGATATATTTAGCTCTACTTGTAAGCATAAATGAAAATGTCTGAAAAAGTGTCAACCATGTGAGAAATAATTATGTTGGAAAATAAAGAACACCAAATGTGACAGCTTACCGACCAACAATAATGGGGAAAAATGGAACACTTTCACTTCTTTCTTCTGCCAGAATGGCAGTTTCTAGTGCAAGGCAAATGCGATGAGCCTATTAAAATAAGGAAATGTATACATACAGGCACATTAAAATTACACTGATAATATAGTTTTGTTCCTTTATGATGGAAAAGTACAGTGGACAATAGCAATAACAGTGGAAAGTATTAATAATTCTATTATAAAGGCAATTTAAAGCTATATATCTTATATTGATCAATTTATTAAAACTGACCAATTGACATTATTTTTCATTATTCATTTGCCCCAACTGTATCACAACTTCTTAGTTTTTCAACCACAAACATAGAACTGGAACAAAATAGATGATTTGGAAAATAATTTCACACCTCCACCTTTTAAAATATAGAGAATATTCACCTCATTGGCATGATGTACATATATTTGTATATCCTTCTGTAAAATTTCATTTTCTTCTCTTATTGTATAGGCTTTTCCAGATTTTTCAATGATTCGTATTGCTCCTGCCGCTTTGTGTATTTTTGCCCCTAGAAGTAAAAAAAAAAACAGGGAAAGCAGAGAAAATGTACTCTCATACTCTTCAATGTATATTAAAATAAAATTACATTTGAAAATTTACAACAATTTATTATCCAGTACCAGAATAAAACACAAATACAATTTGTCTGCCTGCAGAATAAATATTACGGAAAAAAATCCTTGGAATACAAGTTGCTCACTGCCTTCAAAACTTCCTACAAAAAAATTGCATAGGAATAGAAGTTCTCTTTTATGACTTTAACTCAGTGTTAGGAAATAGTTTATAGTCTTCAGATTATGATTACTCATTCCAATGTCCATTCAGAATTATGAGAGCACTGAATGAATGGTTCTTATAGTTCCAGATATCACAGCATCCCCACAGTCACATGATCACGATCTCTGATGCCCCCCCCCCCACTGCTATATTGCCCAGAATCACTTGTTTTGTAACATGGGCAGCTATAGAAGGGTATCTGAGGAATTGCCTTACCCCAATAGGACTAACCTGCCTCACTCATTCCAGTGGAAAGGGCCAACTTTGGATCATGTAGGCAAAAGAATTTTGGATAGCAGGGTGCAGGAGAAGAGCCTATTCTACTGTGGCTCCGCTCTCTGGAATATTCTCTCATCAGAAATTAGGTCCATCCTCACATTCTTGGCTTTTTGTAAGACCCCAAAATTTGCCTTTGTTTGCTTGGCCTGGGACCCCAACAGGGACCTGCTATAGTGGGGGGGTGTCTGACAGGGTAGAGAAGATTCTCCCTTCCTTCTCCCCCAGCTACTCATAATCTTTTAAGCTTTAACATTGTATTCAATTTTTCTAATTGTAATTGTTTTTACCACTTTTAAAAAATTTTATTATAAGCCATTCAAAATTGCTGTTACAGCAAAATGGGTGACATAGAAATTTAATAAATAAAAATATAAATTTGATAGATAAATAAATAAAATCAACGGAGAGTATAGCAGAAAGTCAGAAGTTGTAGTCCTGCAAAATCCTGGCTCACTGATGGCAACAAGAACCACTGGAATTGTCATTGCTAAGCAGCATGGTGATCCAATATGCACTTTACAATTATTTAGCAACAGAAAATGAGTCCCTGTTGCCACTGTAACCTGAGGATTACCTCCAGTGATCAGTTGCATGTGGACATTTTGCTAAAGGAGTTTGAAAACGAAAAAAAGATTTTAACTTTGCTTCTCTGAAAAAGGAAGCTTCTGCCAGTTTTCAGCTATTGTGGAGATTCTGAAGGCCACTTAAAGGGGCTTCAGATTACACATGGCCATGTCAATTGCATGCAGAAGTTGGTCAAGAAAAAGTGTGAATACTAACATTTAATTTTCAAACAAGTTTTATAATAATCACAATCACTTATGAATATCGTAAAACTAAAAATTCTTATGTAAACAAAAAATTGTCTCCACTGTGAAGTAGTATATAAGTCTATGTGCTATTGCTAGAAAAGCACAAGAAAAATATATTTAGTAGTGCCCTGTATAATATAGCTAAATATATTAATTTCAACTAAGAGTTTTAGTATATTTAGTGTATGATGAATCAACTAGCAAAATTCTTTAAAATACACAAGTTAAATAATTATTAGCAGAATAAAGTCCTGGTCAACAAATAGTTTTATTACAAACTTAACAGCTGAAGGAAATGTGCAGAAGAACTGAAGGACACGTACCATCATAAAAACAAATTTCTGCATCTGCAGGAGCCGAATTTTCCATCAACATGCATTTGGCATATCTTGTATAGAAGGTGACTTTGGGTGTTTTGGATCTTACCAACTGCACAAATTTGGCAGCATATTGATACTTTTTCCAGTACTTCTCTAAAAGAAAGAAAAGAAAGTTGTTACAGTTCACTTTATCTTTTTACTTATAACAAGCTAATATATCTTGATTTTAACCTAAGAAAAACATTTTCCCCTATGCTCTTTATATGTAAATCATTCAGCATTTCATTTCTGTTCCTTCCTTTGTTTTGATATATCTCCTACGGGCTATAATTCCAAACATCATTCCTATACAGATAGATTTATGTTTATTGTTATTTTAAATTGATAAGAAAAGGCACAAATCATTGTGGCAACCTTAGTTATTATTATACAAAAAATGTGTGGCAGTAAGCTTTAAATAATATGGTGCCTACTAAAACAACTTGAAAAAGAATAAGTTGCCAGAATAAATAAAGCAGCCTCTATGAAGTAATATGCAGTGCTCCTAATAAAATCATTCCTTTGGGAACTTGACTTGCTAATCTTTCTAAGACCGTGAAGATCTAGTTTTGCTACATAGCCAAGTGTGTGGTTGAACCCATATCACAGCTACTTCTATTGATGTGTTGGTTGATTTTTCTACCTCGGCAGCCATATACTGTATGTCATTTATTGATTTGCTATGTGTTTAATTCTGTGTTTAAATACTGTTAGCTGCCTGGAATCATATATTTAAGATGGGTAACCTAAAAACTATGGGAGGGAAAAGGAAAGAAAGACAACATAATTGTCGGGCATTTCTAATAGGATGACAGAAGTGTAAAAAGTAAAGTTATTCTGTCCAAAGAACCATAAAAGTCAAAGAAACTTCAGTGGCACCTGACTAACATAATGCATAGAAGAGGAATTACTCTAAGGGATAATGTACCCCTTGCATCTTTATGCAGGATTAGAACATTCTTGCCTGAAATTGGCAAACTGCTACCAGTGACAGTAGTCAACAATGGACTCATTCTGTGCAAGACAACTTCCTGCTGAAGCTATTTGATTCGGCCAGTTTGTTTATTGCTAAACAGAGGCTGCTCGGTCAGGCTGTAAATACATGTACTCTTATAGAGATAGCAATGGTGAGGAGTGAAGGCAAGCATGTGTGCATAGTCCCTGGCAGGCAGGAGGCTGAGACTAATGGAGCAGGGCTTGCAGCAGAGAAGGCAGTGAGCCATGTCTGGCACAAAGAGCCCCAGCAGACAGATAGACCTGCTGATGGGAATGTGCAGGAGGCCATGACTGCTGTTTGTAGTGGGGCAGGCTAGCCAGGAAACCAGTGGACAGAAAAGGAGGCAGCAACAAGGCGGCATTGACAAAGCCCCCGTACCAAGAAGGAAGAAGAAAATAGGCAAGATCAGTTGGGGGCATCAGAGATAAGTGGTGGTGGAATGCAAGATGCCTAAAAGGGCAGAGATGGAGGGAGGTAGAGAGATTGAGGAGAGTTGAAACAGAAGTATGACGGGCAGAAGCGTAAGAACCTGGCCTAATGACACCAATTCCTAATGACTACAGCTGGAACTACCATAATTACCATAGCTAAATAATGCAGTTGCATGATTTTGTTTTTACCTAATGACCACTTAGTGACAAAAATTCTGGTCTTAATTAGTTCAAGGATAGTATTAGCAAAAGTCCTTGAACAACTTTTAATATTTATTCCAGTAATTCAATATTTTCATTTAAAAAGTCTAGAATTTATTTTAATATTTAAATTTAGTACTGCAAAGCAATGCAGGTAGGCTAATAAGTTGCTGCATATTAACCTAAAGGTAATTGTTGATTTACAACAGCAATTGGGACCAGAATTTCTGTTGCTAAGCAATGCAGTTGTAAAGTGCATCCATATTGCTTAGTGATAGCAATCCCAGGCGCCCCAATTGCTGTTATTAAACGAATTGCATGGTTGATGCAACCAATGAGGCAACCATTGGCAGGCTTCCCACAACCAAAATTATTGAGGAAGTTGACAGGAAATTATAAGGTGTAGGCCACAGGAAAGTAAGTAAGTAAGTCACTGCTGCCAGGTGAGGTAAGTGAGGAGATACATGGAGATATAGGGGAAGATTGGGTAGAATGTGAGAGAGTATAGTGTGAGTACATGAGAGGTACAGTGCAGGTCAGGAATGATATACTGAAGACATACATGAGAGATATGCACAGGTCAAGGCCATAGGAATGCACAAAGAGGTTTTACCTAAACTTTCACATCTCATGTAATGAACAGAAAGTATACTTTGGAAGTGCAAAATCAATGCTTTTAAAAAGCTATTTATTTAATGGGAGGTAATTATATCTTTCAAAACAGTTAAGGGAAAATCTTTTGAAAGATAGTTATAGTTGTGGCATCAATATTTTCAAATGCAATTGATAGATGATTCATGTATGTATGTATGTATGTATGTATGTATATATGCATGCATGTATGTACACACACATAGATACATACACACACATACTTAAAAGAGTATATTTATTGTACCTACTGACACACAGGATAGTAGGAAACTGAATGAATGAACTGAGAAAAAATGGAAAGTTATCAAGATTATATTGCACATTCTATAACTTTATAAGACATCACTGTAAATCATAATTCTTTTTTTTACTGGTTTTACAGATTACTGCTTTATTCTCAATCAGCAGGGTACTAATACACACTGCTCAATCACTTCCATTTGTTCCTGGTTTCATTCTGTGTCAATCTGATTCCTGTCATAAATTCCATCCAAAAATGTGATCTTAAAAGAAAAAGAAGTCTAAATGACTCAAAGAAATTATAATTACCTGGCAAGTTGTCAAAACTATATACATTTAGGTGCTCAGGAGATGCCGGTGGTCTGTCATTAAGAGGAACACCTATACCTTCATTTGGATGGTAAATTGTGACCTTAATATACAGGAAAACAGTCTCATTAAACCAAATTATAAAGTAAACAACAGTTAGGCAATAAATTAAATTAAATTAAAGCTGCAAAAGTTCTCAATTCAAACTAATTTTCTCTAGAATGCTTCGCTATCTTTATCGATCAACATCTGCAAATTTTACAGACAGATTTAGAGATTTTAAGAACTTCAGCTGAATTCTACATAATATGATAATGTTGGCATAATCATTTAGTAATATTTAAATTAGAAAAAAATAGAAAAATAGAAATACCTCATTTCCATCACAATAAATCTTTAGTACTTCTTTTACAAACTCCTGTGAATTATATTCCTTTAGAAATTCCATGCATACTTCTCCTGTATCTAGAATACTCACCTAGAATATATGTTGAAAATCAACAAAATATAGTGCAAGAAATCTAAAGAAAAACTTCCTTCACCAAATATGCATATCTGTAGTGCCAAAAAGTCGTTTATAATATATTACATATTGCTATCAACCTAAACAGAAAAAAATCATTGTATGCCACTAAAAGCAATTATAGTTTTATGTTAACCAATGCATTGGACATGGATATTAGTAGAAAAAAAGGAGATGATCAATGGAAAAATATCACGAGAGTTAAACTAAGAGATTTGAACTAAGGATGAGAGGAAAAAAAATAAAACAATAGCATTCAAATAGAGACAGATGCAAAGTTAAAAATTAAGGAATGAAAGGAAGCCTTTTGAATCCAATAACTGAACTGGAAACATTGAAATCAGTTACATTTGTTGCTGTTATTTCAAAAAATAGTTACTAAGCACCATAAAACACATGAGTATACCAATTTTATCTTTTATCTTTATCTTGATTCTGAACAGAAATTTATCTGCATAAAGATGCTGGATCAGCCAACACTAATTGTATTTTCATATTCCACTGAGGACTTATTACTCAATTTGTATTTCCACTAAGGGAAATCCTGAGGGAACAGGTTTTGTAGCATTGAGAATTAAGTATGCATACTTTACTTGCAAGCAACAGAAATAAATTGAATCTATGTATTTATTGTTTGTACTCACCTATTTTAACTCAATGCAAGAACAGAGCTAGTCACACACAGTGGTTAATGTTTGGGGGTTTAGTATTTTAGAAGAAAAAAATGAATGTTAATCATAAATACTATTTTATATTTTAGCAATTTAGACACATTTAAACAGGCTATATCTGTATAATCACATTATGTTTCTAACTAATTTCTATAATAGCATTACTTTTCTATTTTACTTTTATTTCTGCAGAGATATTATTTAGAAATGTACAAAGTTCTTACCACAGCATTTTTTGTTTTCTGCCTTATTGGTTTCAGTCTATGAGCATTCAAAGGAGAGATGATATTTCGCAGGAGGGGTTTTGGATGTCCATACTGTGATTCTTTGTCTCTGTTTTTGATTTCAGACACAAGATGGAGACCAAATGCAGGTGATAGCAGGGCCTTTTCAGATTTACTTAGAAGTCTAGTAGTATATTTTCTTAATTCTTGTGGTCCCACAGTTGGTGCAGAATCAGGAGAGATTTTAGTTTGTGAACCATTTCTCACTGTCTTTACAGCCTCTTGAGGCATACCAAGATAGAACCGACAATCCCCATTTATTTTATATGAAGGTTCTGATACCTGAACTGAAGTAGCAAAATAACATTTTAATCATTTTGGAAATGCATTATGGAATTTTTCCTTAAAAAAAAGAAGAGTCAATTTTAAAAAAAAACAAATGAAGTTAACTCTTTCAAAACTGATACAGCATATACATAATTTTAATCTAAGTATCTGATTCAAACATGAAAATGTTCAACAAAGTTTAATTCCCCTTAAATTACCTGATTAAGATAGCATATACAGTATGCATGCATTAATGTAACTGATAAACTGGGTTTCTTATTGGGTAAACGGTTTTCCTAAGTATGAAACCCAACTAACAGCAATAATATTTCTATTGACAATACTTAGAATTTTAATTTTAATTTTCAGGCATTCAGCATGTATATGCCCTGATCAGATTTCTGCATTAGAAAACACCTAATTATATGTGTTCTTCTTTTCAAGATAAGCACATATGGAGAGGGAGTGGTAAAAATAAATCCCAACAACTATCCTGATAAAGTATATGAATCAACATATCCCTTCTGTCAAAGTAGAAACACAATTAAGAACAAGAATTGAAAAGAGCATTATCCAAGGATTCAGATAATCCTAACTGTTTATCCTTGGTTTCAATTCCCCAAGGATTTCCTATCAATTAAAGATGCTTAAGATTTAACTACCATAGTTTTAAATTACAGCTGTATGTTTGTTTTCTTTCAATTCCTGCTGTAATGTGATGCAGTGGAAAGAAAACTCCTCCTTCCCGTCTGTTCCTATTATTCTTTTCCCTCCTCTCACATATAAACTAATACTAATAATTACTTATTATATATATATTTCCAAGGAATACTTAAGCTTTTTGAAGAGAATAAAAAGTTTAGTTTTGAAAGAAAAATAATATTACTTAAGAATTAAAGTAACAAATTTTAAGGACAGATGTGGACAATTCTAATTTTTGTTGAAAGAGTAGTTATTACTCTTTTTTTCTTACTTTCAAATTATAATGTGATCTATTCAGGAACACCTGTTTGTTTTCATTCAAGCATCGAAACATTTTGTATCAAGTAAAAGCTAGTTCCTACATTCCAGAACTCTGCATTATAATCAAGGAATCAAATTTGAGATTCAGCTAAGGATGAACAACTCCGACATAAAGACAGAGAGTATAAAGTATGTTCCCGTGATTCCACCCACCTCCCGCCTCTAAACTATACATGTATTAATTGTTCCTACAAATATTTGGAAATAATAAAGTGACTCATATTAATATCAAACATGGTATCCTGTCCCAATTGCAACTTACTATAATATTGCAATATATGTATGCTTGAATATATACAAGAATTATGTCTTTCTTCTATTATATACAACAGGCTTAGAAGAGGCTCTTCCTCTAGAGCAGATTTACTCTTCAAAACAACCTCCCCCATATTCTCTAACCTCTCCCCAAAACAGTTTTCTATCTTTTACATATCTTTACTGGATATGTCCACAAAGGTTTCCTGCAAATTTTCATTGTAAGAATTACTTGTTTTATACAAATTTAATGTAGTCAGATTAAATAAATCCATACCACCAAGCTGTATATTTCCAAGCCATTGCTGCATTGTTTCAGTTTGAGTCTTCAGTTCTAAGAAAGCACTGTCAGCCTTCATTGGACAGGGAAAATCTGAACTAAAAACAAAATATAAGCACTCTTCATTAAAATGCAAGCAAATAACTTGCTAATCTTTAAATATTTACTTAATGGGCTAGATTATAAACAAACATATTACAATATAAACAATTATTTCAGATAGAAGTTGTGTTTTAAATTGATAAAGTAACTGGCTTATTTCTTTAAACCACATGTAAGGTTTCAGCTTACGTTTGTCCATATAATTGGATACAAGTTGAAATGTACATTTCTAATATTACACCTACAATGAAAGTATTAGCAAACCAGATTCTAAATCATTACTTATCATTATGTAAAAGAAAGATAATACATTACAGAAAACCCAATTAAACCCAATCAAAATAAGATTTCAATTTTTACCAAGGCTGTTGTTTTATAGGTGGTGAAAAATGGTTTTCCATTGAGTCACAGTTAGTGGGAAAGTCCTCTTTAAATACAATTGGGAAATCATGACAATTTGCAGGAGAAAAATCTTTTGTATTTTCTATTAGTCCTTGTCTTGGTTTTGGGAGGATTTCCCAAGACTGGCACCTTTCCACTTGACTTGATATTTCTGAATTCTGACTGTGAGATGTGCCTGATCTTTCAGAGGAATGGGCCCTCCTGAGATAGCGTGAATGAGGTCTTTCTTCAATTAGCTGCGTTGTTCTTCCTCTTCCAATATTGACAATTTCATTTATTGGAAGTCCCTGGTTGTCGTGAGGGCTTCCACAACCAGTTGCAACATTGTTAGCACTCTTGTGTTTAGGAAAAACTGTCATTTTGTTGGGAAGCGGATGCTCGATTAAAAGTCTTTTCTTTTCTTTTAAGCAGCCACTTGTACTGACACTGGGAGAAGCAGTGGAAGCGATAGAAATTGTAGCATTTCCACTATCCATTGAATCTTCTACGTTTCCTAAATCTTTACTTCTTACTGACCTACCACTGGACATAAAAGGATGATCCAATACAGATGAAAGGCTTAAACGATCTGCTGGGTTTTTTCGAAGTAACTGGTGAATGAGATCCTGAGCCTCTCTTGACAAAAATGCTGGCATTTCATAATCTGCTAGTACAACTTTGCTCAGAGTGTTTTTTACTGTATCAGTATCAAAAGGTGGCTTTCCAGCCAGAAGAGTAAAGAACATACATCCTAAAGACCAGACATCGGACTCAAGCCCATGTGCACTTCTTGTAGCTATTTCTGGAGAAATATAATTAGGAGTCCCACACATTGTATAATGCTTTTCGTGAGGCATTTTCAGTTGTGTTGCAAGTCCAAAATCAGCTATCTTGATATTCATATTGTTGGTGAGTAAGAGATTAGAGAGTGTAAGATCCCGATGGAGTATTCCATGAGAATGCAGATACAACATTCCTGTAATAATTTGATGCATGAAGTTCCGAACTGTATAGAACAAAGAGAGATACATGTTGCTTTAAGTCTTTCTCATAAATATATATCGTACACATTCAGAAAGAAAGCTGACCCATTCACAGAACTCATAAAGGTAGGATTTAAGAAAATCTCAGCTCTGTCTGGCTCAGGGGTTGACGCAGCCTTCCATTCTTCCGAGGTCAATAAAATGAAAATCCAGATTGTTGGGGGAAATATGCTGACTCTGTAAACTGCTTAGAGAGAGCTATAAAGCATTATGAAGCAGTATACGTGCTATTCCTATTACTTATCAATCTCAATTAAAAGCTTGATTTATAGAACAGAGCAAAGAATCAAAATTCAGTTTATGCTACATGCAAAACAATTGCCGACTTTTTCCTCTGAAATCCCATTATATCTTTTGTGCAAACATTACTAATAATAAACTCTGAATTGTTTCTTAAGCTGAGTTAGTTGTATATTAATTGTGAAATTGCATCTGGTACAAAGTTAATATTTACATGTCATATAAATGCATTGAAATATTTGGAAATTTTAATTTCTGAAATTCAAGTAAGGATTTTTTTATGTAAAAGTTTTAAAATGCATATATTTTTGTATACAATCAAAATGTAGCAATCTTACCTTCTTCTTCAGAAAAGTGATTCTTCCTATTTTTTAAATATCTGCTCATTTCTCCATTATGGCACATCTCAAGTATCAAATACACGTAGTTACTATCTTCAAAATAGTTATACAACTAGGGAAAAAATAAACAGTTATAACAAAACCTTAATTATTAATTATTAATTATCCAAGTTCTAAAGGTAATTTCTTACTTCAAGTATGGAGGGATGCTTTAGTTGACAATGAATCTTCACCTCATTTTGTACCCTTTGTACCATACCAGCTTTGTGCATAGCTTTTTTGTCGATCTAAAAAGATAACAAATCTTTTCAGCTTATATACAAAAGTGAAAATAAGATAGAATCAGCAAATATATTTAATAGTATAATGAGTAATATTATTTCAGGTACAGACTGCTTTTTTACTCTCAAGCCACAGTTTTGAATGAGTTTAGGTGCTAGAATCTCATGTTTGATCATAGAGAAATACATGAACTGAATCAAAATAGCATTATTTCCAGAGTATCGTTAGGATCTGGATATAAATATTGCTTTGAGTAAGTCATATGGAAATATAATGAACTTTCTCATAAAACAAAAGCCAACTTATTACCTTAAACATGTTTGGCTGTGATTTTAAGTTTAAACAGCAATCAGGTGGGGGGACTCTACTGGGCTATAAATGTAACATACTGTTACACTGTTTCTGTGGCAATAAACCATTTCCAAACTGGTAGATGCGGAAGGACAACGTTCAAACTAGTAACATTTTTAAAACTCTACCAGTCTCAGATCCTAGTCAGAAATCAGCCACACTGGTGCGAATAAGAGAATAACAAGCATGAAACGTGGAGTTTATTAATCTGTTAGTTTATTTATTGTTCTGCTGGTCACTTACCATTTTAATAGCCACTTCAAGCCCAGTTTTCAAGGATACAGCTCTGTATACGCCTGCAAAGGAACCCTTGCCCAAAAGGTTCCCTACCTTGAAATCCTACAAATGAAAAAAAAAATCTCATATTATCTCATTGTTTATCCAATATTAGCCACTATTTTTAATCTGCTACATTGCACATTTTCCCATTCTGAACATGAATCTTTACAGAAAAAATATATTAATATTTAATTAACAGTTTAAAATCAAAAAAATAAGAGTGAAATATTTTGAAATAAATAAATAAAGCTGGGGCCAAATAAGAATATTATAATACTGGAAGAAAAAAAAACTGCTTCTGTGTCCCAGGGCAAAGATTTACCAGGTGCAAATATGACTACAATACTGCATCTAAAGTGGCTCTCAGCCTACAAACATTTGTTCTACAAAGTTCACAGCGTTGCTCGCTTTTTAACTTTTCTTATTGCATAGACTTTTCAAAAGTTGCTTACAGAAGCCTTCCTCGTTTGCATTAATAAGAGACAAAGACATAATGAAAAGTCTTCCAGACTAATCTTGTAAGCTCATGGAAATTCCCGATTTGGGTATGTATGTGTGTATGGGGGGGGGGTGCTAACGCAAACCCCCTGTTCCTTCAACACTTCTCTCCCCGCACAATTTCCGTGACACATTCTCTCTGTATATATCTCCTTCCAAAAGAGAAGTAGCCCGTGAGTAATTCGGAGAAAAATCTTAGGCATCTTAGAGCCGCATTTTGCTTAGGCAGTGCTCTACCTTAATGGAGCTCTCACAAGGCAAGTAATGGGACATGCCGGCGCAGGATACGCCGTCGCCGGGCAGAGGAGAGAGCAGAAGACTGAGGAGCCACTGCGGCATCCTGCCCGGGAGTCGAGCCCACTGAGAGGTCTGAAGCTTAAGCTATGCAGACGGGCGATCTTGCCGCCCTTTCTCCCGCTCCCAAGGGAGACGCGGCTTCCATCACCCGCTTCCATAGCAGCAGCCGCCGCCGCCGCCGCCGCCGCCAAGGAAATCCTCCGGAGGGGGCCAAACCCGAACACCCTCCCTACCGCTCCCAGACCCTTGGGATCCCGCGGTGATTTAAGCTATTGCCGCGCCGCCGAGAAGTCTGTTCGTTTCGTCGGGGAATGAAGCAATGAACAGAACCGATCGAACTGAGTCAAGTTATCTCAACGGTAGCTTAGCCTTAGAGACTTCACTCTGAAACCAAGCCCAACGCTTTAAAGGAGCGTCTGGACCTCCCATCTTCCCCTCAGGAAAGACGCGAGTACCTGAACCCATTTGAAGCAAAGACTTTAAATCTCCTACATGTTATGTGTATGTGTATATCATAGATTAGGACAATTCTCTAAAGCTTTAGTAAAACAGCCTTTTCTAAAGCGCTGTCGTTCTATAGTTTAAGGGAAACTCTTCCCCCTTCTTTCCTGTCAGTTCTAGGATAGGCTTTAGGTTGTAAAACGCTCTGAACTTAAGGATGGGATGGAGTATAAAATACAGGTAGTCCTCAGCTTACGACCACAATTGAGCCCAACATTTCAGTTGCTAAGCCAGACAGTTGTTAAGTGAGTGTGCCCCATTTTTACTACCTTTCTAGCCAAGGTGTTAAGTGAATCACTGCAGTTAAGTTAATAACACTGTTCTTAAGTGAATCTGGCTTCCCCATTGACTCTGCTTGTCAGAAGCCTCGAAAGAATATATTTCTTGATTCTAGGACACTGCGACCATCATAAATATGAACCAGTGACCAAGCGTCCAAATGATCATGGGTATTCTGCAAAATGGTCATAAGTTACTTTTTTTATACTGTTTGTAATTTCGAACAGTTACTAAACTAATGGTTGTATGTCAAGGACTACCTGTATCAGGGTTATGATAAACTAGAAAGTATTATAAAACAAATACATTATTTATGTAAGATAAGTTGCCGATTTATTTTTAAAAATCAGGCTAAATACTTTTCATAGTTTGGGAAACAATTCTGTCAAACCTTGCAACTACTAGCAGAATATAATGGGATATCTGACAATATTCATGTTGTAGACATATTCCCCAATGTAATGGCTGGATTGCAAAGGCTATGTGACTACATGATAATGATATGTCAAAAGGCTTAGTAAGCATAAGACATTCCATCCTGCATTTTCAACAAACACTGAGACAAAATCTACAGGGGAATCTGCCAACATAGGTACCTGTTCCAGTTAAGACAGTTAAGGTTTTTTAACATACAAGAACACTTTACATCATTTATACAATTGTTACATATTTGCAATAATGACTGATAAAATATGTGATACCAGCATGCACAATCCTATAAAGAATCCAATTTTTGCCAAAAGCTCTGATTTGAGAAATGTTTCAGCATACTACTGCAACTGCTAAACATGTTTTCCCAAGGATTCAGTTTTCTACCACTCTAAATCTTGAATTGCAATCAAATTAAAACTTTGTTTCTAAACATAAGCACTATAACATTTTGAATTTAGTAACATGTGAATATTAAGTATTTTGCAAATGTTTTCTATTTTTTGTTATAGCTAGTTGCACAAACCCAAATTATTAAACACTGCAAACATAAAATCTGATCTTAATGCCTGTATTCATTAAAAAGCTTAGAAAAATGCTAATAAAAAGATGGCATATGCCATCTTTTAAACAGCTGTGCTTTCATAATTTTTTGAAAGATGACTGAAATAGGGGATTATTTATTGCATTATTGACATAAATAAGAATCAGTAAGAGATCCTTCCAAGGAACTTCTATAATTACATACTAAACAGATGAGCATTATCAAAGGTAATATCAATATCACATAAACATGTGTTCCTCTGTAATATTTACTCTCTTACATTCATTTTTCTCTTAGACAATGCCTGTCAGCAAAACTGATATGTATATGTATATACCTGTGTGTGCACCTTCACACATACAATTATAAAATACAAAACATTCTCCGGAACTTTATGGAATATTCCAGCTTGGTCTCTACTTTAAAAATCTTCTAATAACCAGATTAAAAAAGTTTTGCAAAAAAATAGAGGCTTGTTAGTTCCTTTTCTAGACCATCAATCCATGCATAATCGAGGCCAACATACATAAGTATTTCCTGTGGAGTATTTTCTTTCTGCCACTTTCCTTTCCATTTCTTATCACTTTCAGAAACTTACAATCTATAATACAGGTAGTCCTTGACTTACAACAGTTCATTTAGTGACCATTTAAAGTTTGGAACTGAAACTGAAAGAAGTGACCTATGACCAGTTTTCACACTTATGACCTTTGCAGCATCCCCCAAGGTCACGTGATCAAAATTCAGACACTTGGCAATTGATTCATGGTGGTTGTTGTGTCTCGGGGTCATGTGATCACCTTTTGTGACCTTCTGACAAGGAACAGCAATGGAGAAGCTATTCACTTAACAACCATTTTACTAATTTAACAACTGCAGAAAGATTGGGGAAAAATTAACTTAACAATGGTCTTAGCCACAGAAATTTAGGGCTCAATTGTCATCATAAGTCGCGAACTACCTGTATTATATGCAAAGAAATAATAGATCTGAGAAGGTAGAATGTTACCATGTACTCAGACTTACACTTGAAAAGTAATTGTAATGTTTAATCGAGCAATGAGGGTTTCAATATTTTAAAAAAGTGAGGGGGGGGGCCTCCGAATATATTGCAGTAGGAAAGGGAGCACCTGTTGCAACATTCTTAAGCAATTATGTCTCTTTCTGCAATTGCATGTAGTTGCTTTAAGCTGTTCTAGAGCAGGGCTCTCCAACCTTGACAACTTTAAGACTTGTGGATTTTAACTCCCAGAATTTCTCAGCCAGCAAAGTTTTGGTGGCTGAGGAATTCTGGGAGTTAAAGTCCACAAGTCTTAAAGTTGTCAAGGTTGGAGATCCCTGCTCTAGAGAGGTGATGTGTTTGGTTTTCAAAGAACATTTTTGGAATGGAATCGAAAAGTCATAAGAATTCCGACACTGGAAACAATTTCTGGTTACATTTCTATCTGCTATTCATTATTATGATAGATTCCGAAACAATGATAGGTGGCCAAGAAAAGCAGGATAGTAACTGAACTAAATTGATAGCAAATAATTTAGCCTCATAATATTTGAAGGGATTAACTTCTAGGTAAGTCTGTATAGAACTGTAACTGTAAATTCAGGATCATGCTTTTGGAAGCTGTAGTCCATATCCACTCAAAGTATTGAGTATTCCTATTGTTTACAAGACTTAACTGTAGATTTCTCAATCCAATTTTCTGAGGCATACTGAACTATAAACTAACCCTACTAGTTGAAAAACCTGCTGGACTGTATTGTTGATTGCTTTGTGGCTCAGTGTAGTTTGTGTATATCTCAGTATACAGCAGTTTACCACTAAGAAGGTATGATGGTGATGATTGAAATTACCTAGCTAATTTTGGATTAAGAATCAAAGCAAAATTAAGCCTGCTTAGGACAGAACAACTCCAGAAAATCTCAAGCAATCAAACAATCACAAACCACTTCTTTATTGTTGCCAAAAAAAAATCCCAACAATATAGAAGTATCCATGAATTCACCAGAAATCAAGCCTAACTTCAACCAGAGATTCATTTATACACCACTTATAACTTATTCAACAAATCATAGTTGAACAAAATGACTTATTTTCATGTGGAAATCTGTCAAGAGCTGAATGATTTAAGAGGCTTAGGATAGAATTTAATACACAGAAAGTTAGATGTAATTTGCAATTATCTAAACTATTAATGTTGAAAAATTGAAGGCATGCTTCATAAAGTATTTATTTCTATTCAATCTAATAGGCCACAGGCATATTGTAACTATGAATGCTTTCCACACAGGATCATTTGCATAGGATAATTGAACTGAACTTGTTTCCATTGTTTATTTTAAACCTCAAAGGTTTAAAATTTTGGAATTGAGGGTACATTTTGCTTTGTTTACAAAGGGTAGTCTGGCTGATCTCGATTGATCCCAAAGATGTCAATCAGGGTGAGATTTGGAAGTTTAAAAAAGCATCTGGGAAGAAAGCAGTGGCAATAATTTCCGGACTAGAAAATAGAGGCGCGTCCAGGAAGTTACCTGAAGTCGAGCTTAATAAAACAGTTTTAGGATCACGCCCAACTATCCGTTTATGCGGGGCTAGACAGAATGAGATCCTTTTCCATCAAGAACCTCAAGAAATATCTTATAGGAAAGGGACCCGAGCCGGTAATAATTGATCATCAAGTGGGTTCTGCAAGGGTAATGCTTTTGCGCAACTTCTGTCATGATAGGTGAGATGAGACTACTCAGAAAACCTGCCTCTCCTTGACCGGATAATGGTTGGACGCAATGTTTCCCCAAGGAGCGAATGGCCAGGTCCATCTTTTTTGCCCGCCCCGCCCGTAGTGTAATGGCCGTTCCGCACCTCAATCTTCTCGCCGATGCAGGTCGCCATGGTGAAGGCGATGCTCTCACTCCTTCGTGTAATCCGTTACCGCTATCGCATGACCACCTAGTCTGCGTTTTTGTCGCTACGGTTGTCGGTCCACAGGCCTGTCCTTCCCCGCTAGGGGGGTCGGGGAGAAAATCCCTCCTTGCGAGGCTCCATTTTGAAAAATCGCGCCGTTGCAAATTTCGCCCAGAAAGGCTGCGTCTGACGTTATACGTCATTTCCTCTCTCTGGTTCCTTGAGAGGAGCGCCTGCGCCCTGGACTGTTTATGATCGTCGAGAAAGGGGTACAAAAGCGCATGTGCAGGAGAGGTAGTCAATTTTGCTGTAGTGTAGTGGGATGGCAGAATATATAGGAAAGAGATTTCAGGCTTTATAGCAGGAGGAGTTAATTATGTTATAAATAAAACGGCTCTATTCATACAACACATCTAGTTTACGCAGTGATCCCAATTTATTAGGTTTACCCAACACGCTAAACCATAAGCTAAGAATGGAATTATTTGAGACTAAAAAGCGATGAGTTTGTGATTCTGTGTGCTGAACAAATGCAGCCAAAATATGTTAGCTTTTCCGCAAGAACCTCGTGCAGGAGCTGTCCAAACACTGGAAGGAAACTTATAAACATACTTGAAGGCTTCTTTCACTGTTACTATGCTCCCCCTATTCATTTATCTTCAGTCTACAAGCTACTTGTGTCAAACCAAGATATGTTGAACTATACTATATAAAGATGCTAATCCCGAAATTTTTACTTTTTGTATTGATTCCACCCAATCTAAGATTAATCTATCTCAGCTGTGTCAATAGGATAAAATTGAAGAATTTAGTGATCCAGACTTTGTAGCTTTGTCAACAACTGTTAATTGGAATATCTGACCCCAACCTGGTTCTTATAGTCTGCTATTCTAGTGTTTGCTTGACTGGTTTGTTCAAAAAAAGGCAAAGTTGGTCGGCTTTGCATAGCACATTAAGCCATACCACATTCTCCCTTGCAATAGAGAATGTGAATGAGGCATGTAAGACTCTGGTGCCTGTGTCCAATCCATTTTTTGCAAATTGCCTCTTCTGGATTGTCAACCTAATGACTAGTAGATAGTGTACAGTATAATGGATAGCTGGATTTCTGTAACTTATTTGCAATTGTTGCAAAAGTGTTCTTGGAGCCAGTTCGAGAAAAAGGTGGTGGTTGCATATGTGAGAAGTGTGAAGATTTTCTCTGTCCAGTTCTGTCCTACTCTAGGAGGCAGTGCAGTGCTCATCTCAGTTTCTTATCTGAGGGAGCCAGTGTTGTTCTGCAAGCTTTGCATTACCCCAGGGCTCAACAATGTGGATTCATATACTGAGTATTATTATGATTGGATTATGTTACATTACATTATTATGTGAATTGATTTTTTTCTTACTGCTTTGGGTGAATTTGGATGTTGTGACTTATATCTTGACATGGGTTAACCCAGTGAGTTGCAGCATAAAGCATAAATCTTTAAATGAAGGATATTTTAGTGCGCTGTATGAATCCTATCAACAATTAAGAGAATAAAAAAATGGTGTTAATCTAGTAAAACAGCTTCAAATCAATTAACAAGCAGATATAGCCTTCAGAATAATGTTGGCAGTATATACACTTGCACAAGACAAAGTTGAAGATAGTGGGGGTTTGGTGGGAGTCAAGAAATAGATATAATGTAAGATAAAATATACTCAACCAAGCCAGGTAGGCCATTTACAAACACAAACTATCAAGGCAAATAGGACAAGCTGCAACATATAAAAAGCCCGCAAAATTCACTTCTTTGTGTCAAAGTACTATTAATGTTACTTAGGTTGGTAATAAACTGCAAGAAAACTAAAATCCTAACATAAGGGTAGGACTTTGCAGCTTGATCCATGCAGTTTTCTTAGCACTCATAGGAAAGTATTAGATCTAGATTCCCTTACAGATCGCCCTATTGAGAGTCAGTCTTGCCTGGCCATCTTGATTCACTTTCAAAATTAGCTATTTGCTGCCACACATTAACCTGCATTTGTGCTTTATTTTTAATGGCATAGTGGTTGCATGTTATACACTGTTTTCTAGTGGAATTGGAATTGGAAGTTCTTATCATTCTATTCTAAAGGATAAAAGCTACAAAGATACCAATTACCAAGATAAATGGTATGATTTGAATCTTGCAGCATGATGAAACATTCTACAGCTTATAAAGAAAACCTAAATAACTCATCATTGTTCTTGAATAAGATATACTCAAACTTATGGTTTTCCAACATATTATAGTGGCAACTGAAATTTAATTTGGATCTATTCTCTACTATTTTATTCTATCATGATTTAAAATATCTATTTTTAAGACAGATCATCTTTTATATTTTAGATCAAAACAGTCAGGTTTATATAAGGTTTATAAATTATCAGTCTCTCTACTGTATATTGAGTATTAATAGACTATAATTGAAAATTACTGTTACTGAATAAATGTTATGGTTATTATGGATTTTTATTATTCATGGTTTTATTGATTTTTAATGTTTGTTAAGCTGCTCAGAGTTGCTTCAAAGTGAGATGGCCTGCAATAAATAAATAATATAGATTTATAATAGTTTCTTAGATTTCAGCAGAAAGTCTAATTGTATAGATAATAGATAGAACATTTTATGTTTACATTGTTTTTAGGCTATGAAGAACCCAGTCATCCTAGACTCTAGAATATTACTCCCATCACAGATATCCAATTGAGAATAAATCATAATTGTAGAACAGCGAAACCAACAGCAATAAAGAAGTCTTATGTAACAATTAGTTGAGGTTTAAGAAGTAATTTTAAATATTTATTAAAAATATATTACATACAATCTCTAGCAATTTGAATTGCTACTTAGAGGTCAATTGACATATTTGTCAATTTGTGCATGTCACTATGCAAGATTCCATTTGTTTACATATAAAGGAAACATTTTGTAACACTGTTTTAGATTTATGCAAGTTGAGAACACTCCTGTGTCCCACTGGGCAATATTTATATAAGAATATATTTGCTACATAATACAAAAATTTTTTGAACTAATCACTTTCACAATGGCAGGTGACTTCAGTTCAGCTTCTTGCTAATACATGTTTCTTTCAAATGTATATTTAAGCGCCCCCCTAATCCTTGTCTGTGTTCAGTACCATCATGAGAAGCATGTCCATTTAGATTATACACATCATCAAATGGGCATAAACTATGTATGAGATCATCTCCCATAGTTCAGACTTAAAATATTAAGATGTTTTCTTATTAGCCATAGTAATTTAGCAAGCTTAAATCCTCCCTAATAAACAAATGGCAGCTGGGACCCCAGTTCATCCAAGCTGCTCTGTAAATTTTTTCCTTATTAAGTCTGACAATAGAACCTTTAAGGCATGTATATTTTGGTTGTGTACAAGAGAGAAAAAAGCAAGTTTCTAATTGTCCTCTAGGAGCCCTGGCCTTTCATGCTTCTCTCTTCCCCTACAAATTAACTTCATTTTATTTTCACAAAAATATTTTGAGTTTTGGTCCAATTTAGTTTGAGAGTAGTTTGAAAACTTTATTAAAAAGGATTGCATTTTCCAATAAATTATTTTAGAGGGAAATTAGTGTATTAATTATTGTATTACTGTTGAAATTAGTGTATTACTGTTATTAGATAAAGCATTAAATATAATTTATTGATATGTGCGGGAAATGGGAGGAAGTTAGGGATGTCTGAGCTAAATAGTGTGAGCTGATCAAAATTAGCTAATGTAATTAAGTTTATTAATCAATTTTCTTTTGTAAGACAACTGGTCACATGGGAATAAAATCAGACAGTATCAAGACTTTTTTTTGTAAAACTGAATTGCCCATGTTTATATACCCATATCAGGATTGAGAAAAGAGTAGAATTAATTCCATTAGCCAATTATTGGCAGGTTTAGCATCTGCTGGAATTCTTATGAAATAATAGATAGAATCTAATAAGGTTTGGAAGATAGTTTTGTTCCTGGCTAAGAATGTGGATTTAGAATAGTTATCCCTTAATAATTGTTAACAAACTTATCCTTGTTAAGTTTAACACAGTATAGGACAAGAAAACCAGTTTTTGAAACATGGTAATGGACAAAAAACCCATATGAAACTGTGAAGCGCTTGCACAAAGTATTCCTTTAGGATTTCCTTATAGTCATAAGCATTTTTCATTAGCATCTATTACTGTTATGGCAACTATTTTTCCTACACTGGAAGTGCTATAGATTGCAACTTTTTCATGTCATTGTGATTTAACTTCATTTTACATGTCTCTGTTTATATATCTATCCTTATAAAGATAGCACTTCATGCAACTAATGAAAAGGATTCCCATAAAAAACTTGATTACAGGATAGATATTCTTTTGTATTTCACAAACTTTTTGAATTTATTTTCCTTAAAGAGTAAATAAAGTTAATATTTGAGCAACTTTTTCTTATATATGTACCATCCTAATAACTGGACCATTTTGCAATGTAGAATGCTCTGTACACTTTTTATGTACTATTGTGCTTTTTTGTATTAATATCCCATCACATATTTTTATACTACTTTAATTGTCCAGTCTAATGTCAAGTGAGTATTTAAACAGAAAGGTGACATACTTCTTTCCTTTTCAAGATCCATCAAAAATCCATCAACTAAAACATAGTTAACAGTGGGAAGAATAAACAGGTCTACTCATCATATCCTAAACCAGAAGGTTTAAAATAAATAATAAAATGTAGACTTGTTACTGTATCATACACTGAATTAATATATAATTACATATATTCAAAATTTACCATCAGCTAACATAAAGACTATATACCTGAAAAGGTATATTTAATTACTGCTTGTATAAAATTGATTGCATAAACTGTAGAAATATGAGCCAAAATAATATACAACGTGCTTAATGTTTTATGTAGTGGGTTCTCCTTAGTATATATTCATCAGTTATTTATGCTACATTCCAAAGCAATTTGGTTATAATCCACTGGCTAGCATGATAGACTGTCTGAACAGTAGTGTTGGCAAATATTTTTATGTTACTCTTTGTTTAATCAATTAGGACAGATGGGAAAACAGTGTCTACCATACTATGCCAATTTGAATATGATATACTGAAATACATACTATAATCAGAAAAAGAACATATAATTCTTCTTTAGGGTAAAATAATGTGTCTCTGGTTGCTGAAGAACAAACTTTTTTTGGCAGCAGCAGAAAATTGGTTTCCTCTTTAGGATCTAGTCAGTTAAATCTAAAATTTAATAACTTAGCAAATCAATGTATGTGGAATAAAAAGAAATCTGATTTACAAGATTTTTGCAAAAACATACGTACATTTTATGTTATAATTTTTCAGTCAAAAATTGGTATGAGCAATGAAGGATTCTTAGTCTCCAGATCATTACTTTGATTTAAAAAATGTAATTGCTAAATGGTGTTATTTTAAGATTATTTTTAGATTCATCTATAAGCTTAAATGTTAGTAGCTTATTTTATCTGTTTGTTAAAGATATATCAAACTTATTCTGTAAATGCTTGGAACAATTACCAAAAATGATTACTATTATTAACTTTCTGTAAACACAATCTCTAAATCAAGAATATTTGCCAAGTAAAACAAAAATAAGGAATACTGTGTAAGTAATATTAATTGATGACAATATATTGGTGGTGTATTTTTTACTTTTAATTCCAAGAAGGGCATTTTGTAAAAACAGCCAAAGGCAGCATTCTGAATAAACCCAAGCCAGTTAGGTCAGAGGTATTTAAGAGAAATGAAAGCATGTGTCTCTTTCATTACAGTTTTCTAATTCCATATTATTACAACTTTAAGAGCGTCTCAACATTAACACAAAATATGATTCAGGACTGTGTGAACATGAGGACCACGAGTTTTATTTTGAATCTTGTTACTAGTTTGATGACAAAGAATGCTGCTGGTGTAAGGTCCTTTCAAGCTTTGGATATTGATCAACAAAATTCTTACAGGTTTTTGTGGTACATCAACAAGATGAACTAATTTGCCTACTAACCTCTATTTTAATATTTAAATTAGAACAATACAACAATTAAAAAAGGTCAGTGCTTCTGGTGGCAATGTTCAAGCCACATCAAACTGAATATCTTCTAAAATAAAGATGCAAAAATCTACACTTCAGCATTGAAAGTGCAATACAGTGGTCTTTCATGAATAAAGGAGCAGTGGCTTACTCACAATAAAAGCTTTGAGCAAGGTAGATTGTTGTCATTTAAGTATCAATTCTGCCTCTTTGATATAAAATATATCATAAAAGCTTAAACTGATTACAATCTACATTCAACTAAAGCTTCACAGTAAACTTAATGGAATGAACAATAAGAATGTACTCAATAGAAAAACACTTTCAAACCTAATGAAAAGAATAAAGGACAGAAAGTTTTTTAAATAACTGAACATATGTAGTGTGAATTAAGAAAAAAAGGACCCTCTGATTACTTGCACTGTTTTTAATGAACTCAAAGAAGTGTAAAACTTAGTCCATGTCCATTTCTTCAGATGATTTAGGCTGTTGGCAACTATCATCTAATTTAGTGTCAGAGCTGCCTTGTCCATTCATTGGCCTGTTTTGTTCACTATTAGATTTTTCTTGATCTTTAGACAGTGGTTCTGCTTTGGACTTAGGTTTGTAAATAATTGGATTACATAAATTGTCCAGTTCCTATGAGGAAAAAAATAATTATAGTTACTATGCAAATAAAATGGCCTATGAAATTTATTACAATGTAAAATACATGAAATAAGCTTAGCAGTAAATTTATAAAATTATTCATAATTAGAATATTAAACAACTCAATAGTATACAAGTCAACATGAGTAGTCTCTAATAAGGAAACTTCCTTACATGTTCTTAAAATTTGAAAATAAGGTGATTTTTTTTACTGTTTTTTTCTCCCAGCAGAAAAAGCACATATATTATGATGAACAATTTTAACACTAATAGATTAATAGAAATCTCTTCTGTTCAATGGAATAAAAAATTCATAGATCAAACCATATTCTTCTGATTTAAATATATTGGTATGCTATCATCTGGATTTAACACTTGAGAACTAATTTGGGATAGGGGTTAAAGTGCTAGCCTACAAATCAGGATACTGTAAGTTCCAGGCCTTCTTTAGGCATGCAAGCCAGCTGGATAATTTGGAGCAGTCTTTCTCAGCCCAACCCACCTCATAGGGTTGTGGTGCAGGGAAATGGGAGGCAGGAGAATAAGGTATATTTACTGCCTATATAACAAGGTAGGATAACATCATCATCATAACCTGTTTACATATGAACAGGAATAGCAGACTGAGCTATGCCATATCAATTTATGTGGAAACTTAAGGAATATCTATTTGCTGTAGTTCTCTTTTGCAAAAATATATTTGAAATACTAAGTTATTCTGGGCTAATTCATCCTATTTTTCCATTAGAATAATTCAATCCCAAAGTTAATTTACCTTAGATTTTGCTTTTATTTCTGCCACCTTAATAATAGGATCCTGTGTCAAATTCAGTCTGTGTTGTATATGCATTTTTGAGCTCAACCAGTTCATAGTTTCACTGGCATATTTTTCAACCTTTTCCATATCAACAGGATCAATATGATCATATTTTTTATCCTACAGAGAAAATATTTAAAATTAGCATTCAACAAATTAGTTTATCCCATAATGCATTATAGAAGAGTTGATTTCATAATGATTTGTTACTTGAAGAAAAACATTCTGTTAAAGCCAGATAATTATCTATTTAAAGGAATTTGAAAATTTGAAAATACAGCCTCATTTATTGTTTGGCTTTAGAAATTCCTGTTCCAAGTGGAACTAGAGTATTGGTATCACAAGCCCAAATTATCTGATATATTAATTTTGAAAATTAGATTTCAATTTTATATACATTTATTGAAAATGTCCATATAATGTAGATTATGAACAATTATTATTAAAAACACATGCTCTACCCCACCTTATTTTCGAATTCTTCTAGAGTTTTCATAAGCATCTGGAGTTTATTTTCTAAATCAAATAAAGCTTTTGGTCTTTCTTCATATTCCTTATATCTATCATGAATAGGGCCACCAAATTTCTAGAAAAAATATTGTAGAAGTACTCATTAAAATGTAGAAAAATATAAATGAAGATAAAATCTTTTTAATATTGATCAGAACTATTTATAAATGACTAGTCACTATATGAAAGAAACCAATAGATCACATATCACAGCCAACAAGCCTATATCTTAATTGTGTGGGAATACTAGAATTCCCATTATATGGGAGGTAGTTGAGTTCCTTGCTTGAAGCAGGAAATCCAATGCTTTTGTCTCACATATTCCACTATCAACTATAGTTTGGAATAGATGCCATTCAATGCCCTGGTAGAAAGGCAGGATACAAATTAAACAAACACAGTAAAAGGTCTAAAAATATCTGAGGCTTGACAA
Organism: Bungarus multicinctus; assembly: GCA_023653725.1. Lineage (NCBI taxonomy): Eukaryota > Metazoa > Chordata > Lepidosauria > Squamata > Elapidae > Bungarus > Bungarus multicinctus. Next base: position 38,147,967 of record CM042849.1, read on the forward strand.
GAAATCTAATGCTGAAGTAGATTGTAAGGTGAAATAATGATAAATGTTGCCTGGTAAGTAGAAAGAAAATACCATATAATGTATAGAGGTGGAAAATCAACTACTGAACAAAGCAAAGAATAGTTAAGAAGAAAATATGCAGACAGATTCTCATGGAAATACAGGTCATGTGTCTTAAGGATGCTCTAATGGATTAATATGGACCAAATGTTGTGGCTTCCTCAAAAATACTTTACTTGATGGATCCATGACAGAATAAAACCTATAACATCTCTGTCAAAAGCTCAATATTTTTAAAGTAGACATCTCTGTTTTAAACATTATCTATTCAACTGGAATTTCTCATAAAGCCACATCAGTGGCTTCATGTTCTTAGAATGTTGTAATTGTATCTGTAGGTTTGAGATTAAGATTGATCCATCAGAAATGTATTTAGGGTATACAGAACTCTTCAAAGAATCTATTTGAAAGAATGGACATCAATTTTTGTGTGCTGGAGGTATAAAGAAAATTAAGGATCCTTATCCATATGATATAGCCACGTAATCATTTGGCACCTTTTTGGAACTGTGAATAGATTTATGAAGAAACCTTTAGTATTTAAAATATTTTAATACTTTACATGTTAATGTAATCTTGAATTATGTACCAGAGCTTTAGTATTTGACTTTATAAAGAACTGTGACTGGGTTGAACCTGAGTGTCTGTGTGTGTGTGTGTGTGAAAAATAATTATTTTAAGAAAACAGAAAAGTGGTATTATTCCAGATGTCATGGAAAGACAGTCATAAATGTGTGATCTGTTTTGTAAAAGGTGTTTCTACTAATCAACGAATGTAGCAATATGTAAATGACAGATTCTGTGATATTTTACAATATCTTATTTATAATATAAGAGTGAATTCATTGATAAATCAGTCTCTCTTCATTGCAATGCTGAAAATGTTAAGGCTACAATCTTGATGATGTAATTGAACAAATGACATACAAATATGCTAAGCTTATTGAATCATATTATTACATCATATGGCCTGCTTCAACAACTCTCTAAATGCAAATGACCAGCTGTTTGCAAAGAGTATAAATCCTTCCATTCCCCACCATCCAATCAGAGTTGAAGAAGCTTCTTGGATGATTAGCGAAACATCTTCAAAGATAAACAAAGTCCAGTTGCCTTTTGAAAAAGCACCACTGGGACAATGGAAAACTTACTTTCATTTCCTGAAGTTTTTCCACATATACATGTTTTGGTTGGTCTTCTCCATCTTCATAAAGCCAGTTTTCTATATCCTCTAACATTAATGTTATTTTTCTTGAATCCTAGAAGCAAAATAGAATAGTTCAGTGATTTTTATCATTGTAAACTAGTGAAAAAATAGAAACAATAATATTCTGCTACTTACACTGAGTTATAATAATAAGATTATATAACCAGAACATCTTTTGTAAGCTCTTATTTCTATATCATTTATTAAGAACAAATAACTGTAACTGCAGTGTCAAAGATAGGGGGCTTCATGCTATTTAATATTTTAAAAAGTAAACTAGGACACAAATAATACATTTACTAGAAGTGTATAAGTATATAGTATAAAGTGTTTTCTTGATTTTAGTTATTTCAGGAATACCATAGTCTAGCTTTAAGTTTCTCTTCCACACGTTCTGCATCAACGCTTGTAGTAAATGTTAAAGTTAGGCAAATCTAATATAAATATAAACTAGATCTAAATCTAATGGTTAATTTATCAGCAACACAGGTAGACCATAATTCCATTTAAGCTTTTGTCGTAGAACTATCTAACTGGTTTAATTCTATACGTAATAATGACAATATATCTGGAATTTACTATATTTAAGTCTGTACTGGAAATACACCCTACTTTCCTTGCCAAAGTGTGTAGAAAGAGATTTTAATAAATGTAATATCAATGTTTATATTTCTGTAGATATATTGTAACACCAAGAACATGGAAATTAAAAAATTGAAACAGACATATTAAAAAAATTGAAACAGACAAATTAAAACAAGATAGGAGCTTTGTTTGAATGCTTAAACAAGCAAAGATAATTTTAATGTAAAGGATTGAAAACAACTACATATATGAATATGTTCTTTAAAAGTTCAGCATTTACTAAGAGAATGAAGGCTTGTAACCAAAGGAAATCCTGCCCGCTATCCCACCAGTAATTTATGTAGAGGTGAGTGAATATGATGAGAAAGATTACTTTTTGTTCCCTCCTGCTTTTTCTTCTTGTGATTATTGTTGATGCTCCTGCTACCAGAATGGAACATTTCAATAAATTATTCTGGCCCAATACAATGGAAACGATGGTACTAAAGGACAAGCAAGTAAGGCTTGATCCTTGCTTCTGGTCTTGAATGCCTGGCAGTAAAGAAGGCAACAATGTTCCTGAAGGCCTCCAGGAATATAGTTTAATGACTATACTTTAATCATTAAAACAGTAATTTTATTTTCATTTCCTTCTTAAATAGCATTCAGTGTAACTTTTAGTTTAATGGAGATCCATCCATAGTCTATCTTGATGTGTCAGTGAGGAGAACACCTTGAAGGATTAGAAACTTTTAAGTAATAAAATGGAGAAATTTAGCAAACTTCCCTCCCTCCCACAAAAAAAAAAGAAAAAAAACCACCTCAAAATCCACAGATCGTTAGAAATTTATGTGAAACTTATGAGGAAATCTAGTAAAGTTTAGGATCATCTGAACTGATTTATAAAGTAAAATAGTTATAATCTTAATTAATTAATAATCTTAATTTATCCCACTGATTTTAAACGGTTATTGACAATATAATTAGAAATATAACTAGAATCAACTCACTGCAATATTTTATTACAGATACAGCCATTTTAATACTAATGTTATTTTAAAGGACTTTATTATGTTATAGTTTCGTGAGAATTCTTACATCTTCAGTTATGAATTTTTCATAGACACCACAAAGCTTATCTCTCAAATCATACACATATTCTTCAACAGCATTTTTCGCATCATTTTTCTCCTTCTCCAGAATGTCTTGCATTATCATCTTCCGCTGCAGCAGATAAAAGAATTCAGATAACTTAATCACAAATATAAAACACAGTTGATTTTTCCCTGAAATACATCTATATTCTTCCACCCCAAATTACTGGATTTACAAGTAACAATTAGAGCTAAATTTTCTTTTCTGCACTGATACAATTGTAATTATTTCACGTCTATGGTTCAAGATTTCTGCAGCTGCTTACCTCGTTTTCAATGTAGCAATTAATAAGATCCTGGTCAACCTGTCTATATAAGTTAACATGGATAGGCAGATCAATGCACTTGATCTTTGTTTTGCTTGACTGATTTGCATCAATCTTGTCTCCTGAAGCAGTCTGCAGAATAAGAAATTAAATTATGTAATCATAACATTTGTTCCCATTGCACAAATGAAAAAAATAAATTCATCTGAAGTGTTTTAGACTAGCAGCCAAAGACCAATCCACACATCAATTTCTTCAAAGGTTATACTGTATATATACAACAAATATCTACCCTACTTCTACATAAATAGGAATTTTTTTAACATACAGTCATGTGAAAAGGAAAGTATATCCTCTCTGAGTTTAATGGTTTTACAAATTAGGATATAGTAAAAATCATCTGGTTCTTAGCAGTTTTCAAAAGTAATAAATACAACCTTAGATGAAAAAATACATGACATATTACACCATTACAAAAGTAAGCCATGTGTGAAAAACTAAATACACCTTATGATTCAATAGCTTGTAGAACCACCTTTACAGCAATAACTTAAAATAACCATTTTCTGCATGACTTTATCAGTTTCTCACGTTGTGGAGGAATTTTGGCCCATTCTTTTTTACCATGTTGCTTCAATTCAAAGCTCTTTTCAAGTCCTGCCACAGCATCTCTCTCGAGGTCTGGATTTTGGCTGAGCCATTGCAATTCCTTGACTTCTTTTTTCAGTCATTCAGTTGAAGATTTGCTGTTGTGCTTGGGATCATTGTTCTGTTGCATGACCCAATGTCAAGCAAGCTTTAACTCTGGACAGATGGCCTCACATTTGACTCTAGGATACTTTGGTATACAAAGGAGTTCAAAGTCGACTCGATGACTACAAGGTGCCCAGGTTTAATGGCTATAAACAAGCCCAAATCATCACCTCTCTACCACTGAACTTGATGATTGATATGAGATGTTTGTGCTGATATGCTGTGTTTGGTTTTCAACAAATGTGGCACTGTGCGTTATGGCCAAACATCTCCACAGACATCTCCATAGTCTCGTCTATCCAAAGGACAATGTTTCAGAAGTCTTGTGATTTGTTCAGATGCAACTTTGCAAATCTAAGCCATGCTGCCTTGTTCTTTTTATTTATTATTTATTTATTATTTTATTTATTTTATTTAATTAAACTTTTATACCGCTCCCTCTCCCAAAAAGGGACTCGGGGCGGTGTACAGCCTACTAAAAACATACAATAAATACCCAATAAATACAATTAAAATAAATTAAACCAAATTGATCCGGCTGTCTATCCCAAGAATTCAGTTAAAAGTTAAAAGCTAATAAAACCCCGATTAAAATTAAGTTAAAACCAAAATACAGTTACTGGGCCAGGCCAGCCTGTTTAAAAAATAGGGTTTTCACTGCGCGCCGGAAGGTCAGAATATCCGTCATAGCCCGTATCTCCGGGGGGAGATCATTCCATAGGGAGGGGGCTCCCACAGAGAAAGCCCGAACCCTCGGGGCCGTCAACCGACAACAGCCGGGCGGCGGTACCCCAAGGAGGGCAAACCCTGTGGGAGCGTACTCGGCGGCGGGAGGTTGATGATGGCAGCAGGCGGTCCCGTAAGTACCCAGGTCCCGAGCCATGGAGCACTTTAAATACTGTCAGTACCACCTTGAATCGAATCCGGAAGGCCACAGGAAGCCAGTGCAGCCTGCGGAGAAGCGGTGTAACGTGGGAGCTCTGAGGAGCACCCACGATCACCCACGCGGCTGCATTCTGGACCAACTGCAGCCTCCGGAGACTCTTCAAGGGGAGCCCCATGTAGAGAGCATTGCAATAATCCAGGCGGGAGATGACGAGGGCGGAAGTGACTGTGCGAAGTGCGCCCAGATCCAGAAAGGGCCGCAACTGGTAAATCAGACGAATCTGATAGAAAGCCCCCCTGGCGACGGCTGCAATATGTTCTTCTAAAGACAGCCGTACGTCCAGGAGGACACCCAAGTTGCGCGTCCTTTCCACGGGGGTCAAGACCTCTCCCCCCACGGCCAGCGAAGGAACCAGCTGGCTGTATCTGGGCGCAGGAAACCACAGCCACTCGGTTTTGGTCGGGTTGAGACGAAGCCTGTTACGACCCATCCAACTCCGCACGGCCTCCAGGCATCGGGACATCACTTCGACGGCTTCGTTGGGGTGGCCCGGGGTGGAGATGTACAGCTGAGTGTCGTCAGCGTACTGATGGAACTCCACCCCGAAGCCACGGATGACCTCACCCAGCGGCTTTACATAAATGTTGAACAGCAGGGGCGAGAGCACCGACCCCTGAGGAACCCCACATCGTAGGGGCCTCGGGGCCGATCTCTGCCCACCCGTCAACACAAATTGCGAGCGGTCGGAGAGGAAGGAGGTGAACCACCGCAACACGATGCCCCCCACCCCCAACCCCTCCAACCGCTGCAATAGGATACTGTGGTCGACAGTATCAAAAGCCGCTGAGAGATCTAACAGGACCAGGACAGAGGAACAACCCCTGTCCCGGGCCCTCCAGAGGTCATCCACCAACGCGACCAACGCCGTCTCCGTGCTGTGCCCGGGCCTGAAGCCCGATTGGAGGGGGTCAAGATAACTCGCTTCATCCAGGTACTGCGGGAACTGACGTGCCACCACACTCTCAACAACCTTCGCAACAAAGCGAAGGTTGGAGACAGGACGATAGTTAGATAACAATGCTGGGTCCAGGGACGGTTTCTTTCAAGGCGGCAGGTAACAGCCCCTCTCTCAAGGAAGCGTTTATAATACCCTGGAACCAGCCTCGTGTCACCTCCCGAGTGGCCAAGACCAGCCAGGAGGGGCACGGGTCCAGCAAACAGGTGGTGGCATTCAGTCCCCCCAGTATCCTGTCCACGTCCTCCACAGTAACAGGATCGAACTCAACCCAATTGACCGCACCGATATCCACCCCCGCCCCCCCGCCCGGAGATGCCCAGTCGGAGTCCAGCTCGTCCCGGATCTGAGCGATTTTGTCCTGCAGAAACCTAGAAAACTCCTCAGCCCGTCCCTGCAAGGGGTCCTCCTGCGCTCCTACTTCCAGTAGAGAGCGGGTCACCCTAAACAGGGCGGCTGGGCGGTTTTCCGCGGACGCAATAAGGGTGGAGAGGTAAGATCTCCTTGCCATCCTTATCGCCACTAAATACGTCTTAATATAAGATCGTAATAGTGTTCGGTCGGACCCAGAACGGCTGGCCCTCCAACTGCTCTCTAGGTGTCTTTTCCGGCGTTTCATCTCCCTTAGCTCCTCAGAAAACCAAGGAGCCACTTGGGATCGGCACCGGGTCAGAGGCCGCAAGGGCACGACTCGGTCGAGGGCCCCAGCAGCCACCCTATCCCAGGTGGCGACCAAGCCCTCAACCGAGTCGTGTGTGTGAGCTTCGGGAAATGGCCCAAGCTCCGTCAGGAACCTATCAGGATCCATCAGGCGCCTGGGGCGGTACCATTTTAATGGTCCCGCCTCCCTGCGGTCAGGGGGTGCGGAATGGAAGTCGAGCTTCAGGAGCGAGTGATCCGTCCATGACAGGGGTTCTACAACTATATCCCCCATTCCCAGATCACTCTGCCACTGATCAGAGACAAAAACCAGATCCAAGGTATGACCTCCCACGTGAGTAGAGTCCCGAATTAACTGGGTCAGGCCCATGGCCGTCATGGAAGCCATGAACTCTTGAGCAATCCCTGAGGTACCGCCAGCAGATGGCAGGTTGAAATCCCCCATGACCATAAGCCTGGGGGTCCCAACCGCCACGCCAGCTATAACCTCAAGGAGCTCAAGCAGGGCTGCTGCCGCATAGCAGGGAGCCAGGTATGCGACCAGCAAGCCCACCTGAACCTTGGGACCGAACTTCACGAAAAGGAGCTCACACCCGGTCGTCTGAGATACAGTGGCCTCCCTCGGACACAGATCCTCCTTAATAACTACCGCAACCCTCCCCCTCCCCTCCCCTGGGCCCTCAGCCGATGAAAGACCCGAAACCCGGCTGGGCACATCTCCACCAGAGGGACTCCCCCCTCCTGGCCCAGCCAGGTCTCGGTAACTCCCACCAGGTCCGCACCCCCCTCACAAATCAAATCATGGATGAGAGGAGCTTTATTAACAACGGACCTGGCGTTACATAACATCAGCCTAAGGCCCAGGGCCCAATCGCTCAGACCCCCCGGGGAACGGGAGATGACAAGGGGGTCGGAGCGCGCCACAGCAAGCAAACAGCGAGGGCGCGCTCCCAGCACAGAATATGGCCCCCTATAACTGCCAAATCTGCCCCTCCCGCTCACCGTAACAATAGATTTAATTCCACCCTCCCCGGTGACCCCCCCCCATCCTCAATACGGTCCTGTCCGGACTCTGACTCTCCCGGCCACGCCCAACCCCCGGCCTGGACCCAGCCTCCGGCGAGTTGTCCCCCAACTCCCGCCTGGACCTTCCTAACCCCATTAAAAACCTAGCTAAAAATTTCTTAAGACACCCCTCCCTCCCACACTTCCTAAAACCCCACCATCTCTCCGGATCCCACAATCCGTCCTTGAGATGGGCCTCCGAGAGAGCAGAGGGCCATTGCTGAGATAGGGGGACATATCTCAGGGCCCAAAGATCATTTCTGGTATAAAATAGCGTCCCGGCCTGAGTCCTCTGATGAAGATGATGGAAATAATGAAAATGACCCCGACCAAGCTGAAAACTAGCCAGCCGGGGCCCGAGTCCAGGTCGATCTTCCAGCCGCCTCGGTTCTGCCCGCAGCGTCCATCCTCTAGCCGCTCGAGCCGTGGCTCGTACACCAGCTTCGGCCCCGGCGATAGTCCCACAGCCAGGCCGCCCTGGCTCCGCCCACGGTGGCCGACCCTCGGCCGCTCGAGCCGCCCTTCCAACTTCGGCTGGGGCCCTCACAACGGCCCCAGCCCCGGTCTCGACCCCGGCGGCGGTCCCATAGCCACGCCGCCAGCCTCCAGGCTCCAGCTGCCAGCCTCCAGCCGCTCCAGCCGTCCCAGGAACTTCGGCCTCGCATGGCCACACCGCCAGCCGCCAGCCGCGAAGTCGCGCGGACCCGCCACCAGCCGCCGGGTAAAGCGCCACGGCCTCCAGCCGCTCCAGCCTCCGGTCTCCGCTGACTCCAGACATCCGGAGACCTCGGCCTCGCACGGCGGCACCACCGGTCGGGAAACGCCCGCCTCACAGCCGCGCGGCCCCGCCACCAGCCGCCAGCCGCCGGGCCCAGCACCAGATACGACGCCGCGCCACGGCCTCGGGGGTCGCCTCACAGCCGTGCGGCCCCGCCGCCAGCCGCCGGGCCCAGCGCCAAATACGACGCCGCGCCACGGCCTCGGGGGTCGCCCATCCCCCCACAGGTCCCCTCGCCACCCCTGCCACAGGTGAGGAGGACCCGGGGGGGGAAACTCACCACGCCGGGCGGCGGAGCTCTTCTGGCTGGCGGAGCTCTTCTGGTCGACCTCCTCCGGTCGCCATCTTGCTCTCCTACCTTTTTATTGAGAAGAGGCTTTCTCCTGGCAACCCTTCCAAACAAATCAAATTATTCAGTCTTTTTCTAATTGTACTATCATGAACTTTAACATTTAATGTGCAAACTGCGTCCTGTATAGCAGAGTTCCCCAACTTTTCTGGCTTTGTGGACCAGCGGTGGGGGAAGGGGATTGTTTTGTGCAAGTGGCTGGCAAGCGCACACAAGCAGCACCTTTTGTGCAAGCGTATGCATGTGTGCCCGCCACTCATGCAAGTGGAGCACATGTGCACATGCTTGCCCTCTGCTTACGCATGTAGGAATGCACTGCACTCACCTGCCATTTCCACAGTTGCAAACAGCTCACGTCCCATTAATGGGCCATGGCCCAGAGGTTGGGGGTCCCTGTTGTAGAGTCTGAAATATAACTCTTGGACTTTTTATGATTTCTCTGAGTATTGCAAGGTTTGACCTTGGGGTGATTTGCAGGTATGTCTACTCCTGGGAAGACTGGCAACTATTTTGAATATGTTACCACTTGTGAATAATTTTCCTCACTATAGAATGATTGGCTTTGAATTGTTTGGAAATGGCCTTATAACCCTTCCCAGATTGATAGGCAGCAACAATTGCTGCTCTTAAGATCATTGCTGATGTTTTTCCTCTGTGGCACTGTGTTAACACACACACATCAATGCTGGACACCAGCAAACTCGTAAAACTTCAGCTTTTATATAGGCAGTCTTACTTGCTGATGATTAGCTGATCAAGCTGTTACTTAGTCTCTTTATCCTTATGGAAGCAGTAAGGATGTACTTTACTAGTTTTTCACAAATGGCTTCTTCAGTTTGGCTTTCTTTTTAGAAAATAAATGATAACATGAAGTGATGTGTATTGTTCATCTGAGGTTGTACTTAATTTTAAGAACTGGTAAGGACTAGATGATTTTTGCTATGTCCTGATATGTAAAAGCCATAGAACTCAGAGTATATTTCCTTTTTCACATGACTATAAGTGAGAATGTCAACGTATCAAAGCATGGCACACTATTCTCAGAGTATTTTTGAACATTTGCTAGCGCTATCAAAAGATAGAGAGTCCTAACATTAGAATCTGATTTTATCATAATTTCATACATACCTTTCCTTCAGTACCTATATGATCAGTTTCCTCATCTGTTTGACTTTGTTCTATTTGGCTCTTTTGATTACCATCATCTTGATCAATCTGCATTTTAGCCTATAAAATAGAAGTTTTTAATTCCACACTAAACTTTATGGAAAGTTTTATTATTCTAGTCAACTGGCAGTAGCTTTTCAAGATCCAACAAGGTAATCCAGTAAAATTGATTTCAAAATACAAATCAATGGTGCTAAATTTTGTTTATTTTTATTTATCACATTTTGTAACCACCTATCTTCCTCACAAAAGGACTCTCTTCTTGAGATACACTATTCCCCTACCTCTGTGGTTTTTAGGGAAAAAATATTGAGGTTATTTGGGTGGGGCAATGTGTGTGCCTTTGAATCAGTCATAACTTCTGGCAACGTAATGGACAAATCCATGCAGTTGTTTTAGCAATACTTTTGGGATAGTTTGTTACTGCCTTCTTCATAATAAAAGATTATTCAGTTCCTTTAACATGGTTACTGTAAGGAAGTGTTCATGACTGATAAATAATTGTGGCTATGAAATACAGTCTAATTATTTAATAATACAATTCTAATTATATATTACTGAGATTTTATTAATTACAATGCTAATCAGATATTTAAAGTAAAACAACCCTCTTCAAACAAAATGTAATTGCATTTACAACAAAGAACACTTTAAAATGTGCTATAAATAATAAAGGATGGAGTTTATTGGAAAAGAATCATAAAATCTTAAACGAAACGAAAACAGTAAGCAGAACAATAGGGTAGAAAGTTGAAAATAATCCCTAGAATTAACACCTTATTACTGTAAGAATTCACAAGCTTGAGGCAGAACATAATTATTTATTTATGAAAATGTATATTCCCCCCCCCCCCCAAAAAAAAAATCACTCTTAGTGACTGGGTGGCTTACAAAGATAAGTGGTGGTTAGAATGCAGTATTGCTGGCTAACTCTGAGCAGTCTGGAGTTCAATCCTGCTGGGGCTTAAGATTGATCTGCCTTCTATCCTTCTGAGGTCAGTAAAATGAAATTGTTGGGGGCGATATGTTGACATTATAAACAGCTAAGATAGTCTAATTGCTATTAAAAGCACAGTATAAAGACAATAAAAAGCAATTAGCCCTTCCCAACAACAGTGACTCCATTCAATCAAAAAGCCACTTGATGTGCTGCATCCCACTCTGGGCTCCCCAAACCATATATCATGCTTCTAGGATTTAAGTCAAAAATTATTCCAATATTTTTCAATAGTTTATTTTTTAATGTACACAGGCACCATTATTATGCTCAATTGCTAACCAACATCTGAAGTGGAAACATTTTTGCTAGAATTATAAAGTACTTATATTTTTATAGGGACATACAACATAAATAATACAGTGATAGAATGATCCAGGAAAAGTCAATGTTGTTTTACAGAGTTGCAAATATGTGTTACATGAGTAGTCCTACATGCTTTGAATCAGGGTAATTTTTTGCTTCAATCCCCCCCAAATGTTAAGACTTTAATAACTAGTGCATTTATTAGAAAACCTTTATATTCACCATCTTTTATATCCTATTGTATACTCAAAAAAAGTACCCAAAATTTAGACTTTGCTATCTTCTGCTTACTGAATGCTATATATTTCACTTCCATCTCAGAGTAGAGAGGTTGCATCTTCACTTATGAAAGGTGTTAATACTCTTCAACATATCAGAAAATAGTTAGCAAATATTTGAGAGGAACCAAGGCTTAAACATTAAAATGGCTACATTATTATCCTTTCAACTCTTTATCCACTTCATTACTGACATTTGCATTAGCAATAATCAATTTACAATAATATTTTCTGTTGCTTTGGCATGCTTCTAACAGATTTGCTGTAAATTTGTTTAAATTACTTATACGGAAGTTAAGTAGACATATTTACAAATAACTAAGCATATGTATAGTTTTATAAGAATGTCTCAATATATCAAAGATATAGCCATTATTAGTACAGAGAAAGAGTGAATAAGTATACATGTTTATAAAAGCAAGGAATATAAGAAAGATTAAACATAGTAAGCAAGTTAATTTACATGAGATAGGAAAAATATTGAAAGCACTAGGATTAAAAAATTTGGAAAAAAGTTAAATTACTGAAACAATTAGTAATTAGTGGATTTTCAAGATGAAAATTCTTAATGACAAAAAGTAAAAAAAAAAACCACTGCATTTAGTCAGCATAGCACATACCAGAGTTTAGAATTAAGAATTCTATTTATAGTTTTTACATACCAGTTCATCTTTGCTTTGATTCCTACATGACAATTCTGTGTCCATTGGAATATCGTTAGGCTCATTGTCCAAATTTTGTTTCTCTACTACAGATGCATTAGCCACGCTGAAGATTCCATGGATATTAACTCGCACTTTAACTTTAACTTTTGAATTATCACCATCATTTTGAGGACCAACATTTTGAATAACAAAATGGCCTAAAAAACACAGCAATATGGCACTGGTTAGTACACTTACTGTACATCAAACATATTACAAAAACATTTATACTTATACAAAAACATTTATAAACATTTATCACTTATTTTTTAATGATGGTTTGAAGTTATGATGCCTCAGACTGTGGCCTCACCTTCAGTCACGTGATTGTAAATTGAGCACTTGGCAACTGGCTTCATTTACAATGGAGTCACGTAATTGTAATCTTCCCAGCTAGCTTCTGAGAAGCAATACCTACTGGGGAAGCCAGAATCACTTAATGACCACATAATTTACATAATGACTGCTGTGATTTGTTTAACTACAGTGATAAAAATAGTAAAATAATCAGTTCTGTTCACATGATCACTTGCTTAACAATCACACCATTTAATGACCAAAATTCTTGTCCCAATTATTATTGTTAAGGTGAGGATACCTATATACATAGATCTTTGATGGGCAACTTCTTCAAATGGCTGCTACTGCAACTATGGCTGAATAATTGTAAGCTACCTAAAGCCAACTTAGTAAGGGGGGAGGCATAGAAGTTTAATAAATAAGTAAAATAAATGACAGTCAGACACTTATTTCCATTAAGAAATAAAAGTGAAGAGGCAATACAATAGTTACAATAAATAGCAAACTATATCTATTTGATGGATATGAAGGCTTGATCAATATATTACAAACTCAAGACTAAGCCCACCCCTAAAATCTAATTGAAAATAATAGAGATAATCAGTTTCCTCCAGTGCTCTATGCAATAGCATCATATTATCTCTCTATAACCTTCTCCAGATGGGACATAAGGAACATATAAACATTTTCCAGCACTATTGATTTCAGCAATGGTTTCTTGAACAGGAGAAGTACTACTGACTCATTTAAAGCAGGCAGCATCTTTCTTTGACTCATTCACTGACTCCAAACCAAATTACTTCACTGAAGGTTCTCGTTGATCAGGGATGGCAGGGATGTAGATTACAGGTGGCCAGGCTAATGCTACACAGATCTATATCTGGTTCAAACCCATCCCAGATAACATTACAAGACTTAACTGATTCACCTCAACAAGAATAGCTCATCTAGCATCCAACTCTAAATGGATCTAGAGGGGCCCTTCATCCTTCAGATGACTAGAATATTCTTCATGACAACCCTGTAACTATTTTCTAGCCCATCCCTTTCAAGTAGGTTCTGGGTTGTTGGTAAAGGTTTGAACGTGTGCTGCAATTCAGAGTAATTTTTTTATTTTCCATCAGTGGCATTCTAGGCAATTCTTCTGCCATTTTATATTTGGAACTCCTTAATACACTGAGGAACTTCCTTCAATCAGTGGCCAAGGAGAAATTTTTCAGGGGATATCCTACCCAAAGCTACAACCACATTCTCATTCCAGGAAGCATCAGAAAACTCCACAACTGTGGTTCTATCAGAAGCCTGTTATTTACATACATTTGCACATTTTTGTTTATAATCTTGTCACTGATTGACTTTATTTATTAACAGCAGCCTACTAAAATTACCTTATATAAACATCTAAATCACTTCCATTGTTTTATATATGTAGTCATCAGGAAAAAAGATCAAGCATCTATTTAATTAGACCTTACTGAAAAGGTCTATGCCATAACATATACAATAAGCTAATTATCAGACACTATAATTCATCCTATCACTTTTATCTGGGCAATATGAAGCACTATTGTTACTAGACCACATTTGAGCATATGGGCAAAGAAAAATGACTACCACCCTCTTGTTCAATTCCTAGCAGGCCAAAGATCCCAGGAACCGCACTACATAAAAATAATTTTGGGGATCTGTAAAAATCAATTAAGAATTGTTTGTTACTGTGACCTATACATTCATTTCAGAATGTATTTTATTTCTTGCACATATAATAGGAAAGTGTATCATATAATAGGAAAGTTATGCTTTAAAATAAAATCAAGATAACACTCTTAATTGTTTTACACAGTGGTAAGTAATAACAGAAATATCAGAAAAAAAACATTTTCAATTCATCTCCATCCTAGATTGGGATAATCAATGGTTAATGGACTTCCTTTGAAATGAGTTTGTAATATGTTGATCAAAGTTTTCTGTCCACCAAACAGATATAGTTTGCTATTGTGTTTCCCCCCAGGATATTTTTCCACTGTATTAGTCTACTTTATAGCTCCAAAATTCTTCCGTGGCCCTCCATCTAAATATTAAATGGCTTCTATATTCAGCCATGTTTATCCAAATGAGTGATGTAAATATAATTCGAATCTAAAATGCTTTGAAAAAAATCTGTTTGATATAGCAGTTATGTTACTAAGCTAGATATTGGAAAACTGAGCTTTAGTCCTGTTCTAGGCACTAATAATCTGGGTGTCCTTGAGCAACTGACTCTTGCTCCACCCTAAAAAAAAGGCAATGACAAGCCAATTTCAGAATCTTGCCATGAAAACTTGTCAGAACATATCCAGGCAGTTAGTAGCCATAGTGATTGTTTCAATCTTGTTGGAAATGCTCCAGCCATAGCTTAAGCAGACATTAAGAGCTGAAAGCACAGTTGCTTAGTTGAACTCATTCAGTAATAGGATACTCACAATAGGATACTCACGATACTCCAAATCCAAAATATTTGTATACCTACAATCAACAACTGCTAAGTAAAAGAAAATACAGATAGTAATTGGGACCAGAATTTATATTGCTAAGCAATGTATTTGTAAGGTGTGATATGATTGTGCCACTTGTTGATAGCAAACCCTAGTTACTAATAAGCAACATATGCAGAAAAGTACAAAATATATTAAAGCAAAACAAATAAAAGCATTGTCCACATAAAACAAGGCATTAGTAATTAAAACTGTTATTTTATAAATCTATTAAGTGAAGATTCTCATAATTTGAAGCAAATATTTTAAAAGGTTTTTGTTGTCATGCTCAGCAAGTAACAAAAACATTTACCTATTCTTGTATCAGGATAAGGAACATCATGAGGATGTGTATAAAATGCTTTCAGTTCAAAAGGCTCTTTTTTGTGGAAAGTAATAACTTTTGAGAATGGAGAAGCATGAGTTTTGCTGAAGACTTCACATTCACTATAGAAAAAAAGAGTGCTTATAATTTAAACTCAAAAAGAATTACAAATAATGAGAAGAATAGGAAAGTAGTCACAATGTATCTTGTGATACTAATTAACTGAAGCCAGTGAATTAAAGACTGACTCTTAAAACCATTGATTACTTCAATATTATAATTGTGTATAATCAATACTTCATAATAAACCATCCATTATGAATCTTATTTTCACAAAACTAATAATTTTGAGAGGAAGTTACATAACACAACATTAAATATTAATGTAGTGAAACCTCTTTAAAGATAACAAGCTAGGATATGTACAACTCAAGACTTAGACAAACACTTTATTCTATAGGAAGATGAGAGGAATTCATTTAAAAATTAACCACAGAATGGCCTCCACTTGTAAGTCTTTGCAATTAACAAGCAACATGTGCACACACACACATACATGCTCTTACACACAATAAGGGGGAAAGAGAGAGAGAAGATAAACCCTAACCCCTACTTTAAATTCAAAAAAGTTAAATGTAACTTTAAATTGCTTCTGCAGGTACATTGAAGATGAACCAAAGATGAATGAGGCTATATAAACTGAATAGCGAAGTATATAGCAGAGTTAGTATGGCATGAGGATAAACCCAATATGTTCCCTTAGTTCTCTTGCATTTCTAGAATAGTCAGGGAGAAAGAGGAGAGGTATTTATGAAAGAGTAGTATAGTTATAGTCCAATCACACTTTGCCAATAAAGTATTCTATTCTATTCTATTCATCAAGCAGTGGTGGAAAAGTGATGATTTCAGCTCGTTGAACTAAAGCAATGTTGTAAAGAAGAGTGGACCAAAATTCCTCCACAACTACATGAGAGACTGAGAAAGCCATACAGAAAATGATTACTTCAAGTTGCTGCTAAAGATGATTCTGCAAGCTATTGAATCCCAAGTGCACTTAGTTTTCACACATGGCTTCTCCATTTTTGCTTTTTTTTTGTAAAATAAATGATGACATGGTGTAATATGTCATGTATGGTTGTTCATTTAAGCTTGTATTATCTACTCTTAAGAACTACTAAGGAGCAGATGGTTTTACTATGTCCTGATACATAACACCATAAAACTTTTGTCAAAAAAAATATACTTTCTTTTTCACATATCTGTATCTTTCTGAATACTTAGAAGAACAAATAGTTATTTTAAGCTTCAAAATTATTCTATCCCAATGCATAGTTATATTGCCTTCTCATCCCTCAATGAGCATGAATGTCATATTCATAGGAAAGATGAGATGAGAACACCTAGTCTTTGCCTAAATGAATTTTGGAAATGCTCACTAAAAGGAAAGTGAGAAAAATGCTTACCATAATGTGAATAGCAAAAGTATTGTGGGACTCTGCTCTCCAGGGAAAATAAAAACATGAAGAATTGTATTTCTTTATAAGATAAAAAAATTATGTAATAGTTTTTCATGTTTAAATCAGGGGACTTGTTTATAATTCATCCAAATCCACAAAGTTAACAAATCTAACCTACTTTTATTTATAGATATACTATCTACTTAATTCTTTCATATTTTTAAATCTCAAAACTCTTACCCTGTTCCTTCCTCAAAAGATGATTGCCACCTCAGAGTAATTGAGTAAGGAACAACATCTGTGATGGAAAATTCACGGACTTTAAATGCTGGGGACAGAATTGCACACTAGAAAAGAAATGGAGTATCACTCAGACATGTGTCTGGTACACATTTATTTTATTTATGAGATACTAGTCAACTACATTTTAACTTCACAATTATAAAGTCTAAGAAAATTTGTTGTAGCAAAATCAGTATTCTTGGATATGACTAGTAACCTTTTTCTGTGATCAGAAAAATCATACAAGAGATGTGACATTGCTCACAAACAGAGCTCAGCTGTTTCAGAGAACAGATTAGGATTAGTCAAAATGATTAATTAAAATATGTATAATTTAATTTGTTAAATTGGTTAAGTTGCTGTGTTACCTTCAATTCTTTAATGTGAAGATTAATGTAATTATAGCATGCTTCTTTTGATAAATTTGCAAAACCAAGAAATTTAAGTAGTTATACTGAACAGAAAAACAGTTAACACACCTGTAATGCACAACCCCTTGCAACAGCTTCATCTGCATTTAATGTGGTACTTATTTCTTTACAGAAAAAATTGCAAATCTGTTCCTTCACAGCTGGAATACGAGTTGCTCCACCTACTATTTCTACACTGTAAATATCTTCACGCTGTAATTCTAGGAGGCAAACAGGAGATAATTTGTTTTTATGGATGAAAAATATAATCAGTTTTAGAGGGAATGGATTCACTTGGTGGAGAAACTTCAAGAATGGAAGCAGTTTCTCTCATACATTGACATGTCTATTCTGTTAACATTAAAACCTACTTAATATTTATGGAAATTCTGTTTCAAAAATGTACTTATCATTCTTATAGGTAATTGGGCTCTAAATCTAAGTATTAGATAAGCATACTAAAATAACAGTAAGAAATTAATGCCACATATAGGAAGAAATCTGCTAGGTTCCAGAGCCTAGCAAAAGTGAATACATAATGTAAATAGATAATAACAACAATATATATGGTATAGTGTACAGTACTAAACTGGCAGTGAGTATTAGCAGCTGGCAAAAGGCCGTTTGTTCAGTTTCATTAAAAAAAGATAAAAAGATGCCCCAAAAATGATTTACATGCCTTCCTTGGCTCTCTAAAGGGACAGATATAAAAGTAAGGAAAGCAGATATATTGAATAATCTTTCTCTAATATTAACTTTTGGTTTTCAACCAAGGACCCTAAGTTCTTAGGATTTCTGATGTTCAGGTTGCAAATGTTCATGTTTCCAAAACCAAAACTGATATCCAGTAGAAGAAAAGTCTAAGGTTTATGACAACTCCAACTTCTGTAGAAATGGGGATATTTTAACAAAAATAAAGCAATTCAAGTACAAGGGCTCAAAACAGTACTATAGAAGAAAAAATTGTTCAGTGGCCATGAAATGATCAGTGGCTGTTTGAGCAAAATGGACTATAAAGAAACTAGAATCCTAAAAAAGAAGCATTTCGCACTGCAACGTTTTAAAGCAAACTTCATTGTTTTGCTCTGCTGTGACTTTTTTTATGATTATGATTGGAATAGGAAAAAAATGAAAGCATTTATGATAAAATGCTTGTCTTCATCCAGATTGTCTACACTTAAACCATTATCAGTGGAAATAAGAACCATCAGAATCTTAAATGAGCTTTGGGGTCATCTGGAGACTGAAAACACAGATGTCCTATACTGAACTTATACAATATAACCAGAAGTTAAGTTCAGAACACTGTGTTTTGCTGGTGCATAGTACAATATTTCAAAGTGATGGCCAAATAGTGAGCATCCCCATTCAATATATGAACTATAGCAAATTAGTGACTATTGACAAGTATAAAATATAAGACAGAGGGTTTATCCCCATAGTTTTGATTGTTTTCATCTGTTTTCATTATCTACTGTACATTTGTGCCTGCTACTTGCCTACAGCATCCTGATCTCTACAAAGTCTATGAATCCCAAGGACCTGTTTCTTAATTCTAAGACTCTTTTCTTGAGACTTATGATTTTGGTTACTTATTCAGTGTTAGATCTGAATCTCTATATGTACAGTCTAGCTCTCCTTTCCTAATATATCAAATTTTCCTTCTAACATATTTTTTCTTTTCTTTCCAAACCAATAAAGTATTCAAACACAATTATGTACATGGGTTAGGACTCTGTCTGTTTGTCTGTCCATTAGCATGATAAGAGTCTAAAAATTAAGTAGAACAGGATCATATTTGGTGTGAAAAACTGAATAAAAGAAAGATCAAGTTCAAAAATAGGCTGGATCTACAGCATAAAAAAAATTCCACAAAAATTTCCACAAATGCATTCCTTAGGGAAGAGGCAATTGGGCAGCTGCTCATCATGTTATCCAACTCCTATAATCTTAGAATCCATCCTTCCTCTTTGTCACATGACAGAACAAAACTATAATTGGGGGGAAATCCTAGAAGTCACTTGTTTAATTCCTTACCTATTGTAGTGGATGCCATTTTTGTATCTAATTATTTTCCCTTATCTTCTTAGCATCTTTTCTGTACTTGATATTGTAGAATCACACATACCCAACTTTATAAGAACACCAATACCGAAATATTTTTTTCAATTTTCATAGACATTAAATAATTAAAGAATATTCAATGTGATAGGCAGGACCTACAGTAGCAAGCAGAAACCATTATGTTAAAAATAAGCATGCAAAATAAGCTGATGCAGCATTTACTTACTAGCTTGTTCCATCACTGCTCTCAAAGGAGGTTCTACTCTGGCCAGAAGAGATGCACACAATTGTTCAAACTGAGCCCTATTTTGAGAAATGATTATTAAATATTTCAGGCATATAAAAGGTCATCTCATAATTCCCACTTTATATAATGAATATGATACCTGTTCATTTTGCTAGAGACATCAATGTCATTCATAAAGCATTCTATGTTTACTGGAAGATCAGAAGTATTTGCACTCATCAGCTTCTTCAGTTTTTCACATTCCTGGTATAACCGTAGCAATGCTCGACCATTGTCCTTAACATTAAGTTTATATTTGATCCTGAACTCTTCGCAGAAATAATCTACCAAAGCATCATCAAAGTTTCTACCACCCAAAAAGGGATCAAATGTAGTAGCAAGTACCTATGAGATTAAGCACAATAATAAGGAATATAAAAGCAAGCAAAAAAAAAAAAGACTTGTGGTTAGATAATGGTCATATTATTTATTTTGTGATTGAACTTATTTTTTATCCTGTTTTATTTATTTGTTGTTTCAACAATTTACCTTCAATTTTCCTTTGTTAAATGCACAAACAGAAATCTGGTAGGCTGAATGTCCCATGTCTACAAAAACCACATTCCTTGGTTTCTCCTCTGGGGCTGGTAGATCCTGTTTATAAATTCCATAGGCTAAAGCAACTGCAAGAATGTAAAGAGTAAATTCTATGGAGTAGAAAAGCTTTAAAAATAACTTATAAAATTATGAAAAACCAAGTAAAATAAAGAAAGCATACTTTTGCAGGATTTTCAATACGTTTTTCTAACATCAGAAACAATTAGCTTCAAAATACTGGTTTCACTGTAACTAGTTATGTGCAAAACTACTAGTTCCATCATTTTAAAATATTTTGAAACTTTAAAAAAGAAATGATTTAATATTTTTTACCTGCCAGCCCTTTATTTACCCTTGTGCTTGACCATCCATATTTGCTAAATTATTTTATTAAATCAGATACAGTACTCCCACATCTGAAGGCTGTATCTAAATATTCAAAATGCCATTTATATTTCTTTTAATACTGTCAAATTATAAGCTACTCCAGGGCATTCATTTCTCTTACTTATGTTCTAATAATATTCATTACAACTCATTGAAATTACTTATAGTTAAAAATGGCATAATTTGAAGAATTTGCCTTACTCATGCAACTTAAACACTTCTCTTGTAGTCTTTCTTTATAAAATGGTGAGGAAACAACAGTGCGCATATTTAAGGCAAATGATTTGTGGTACAGTATTAACATCTCATTTACTTACGCTAAATAAATAAAGCCAGTTTTCAGCCTTGAAAACAAAAACATTATGCAAATTTGTTTATCAAATGCTATCCTAGAATTGTTGTATTAGTCCTATTGAACTTATTGTTCTGAACAGATGTTCATTAATGTTGCTCCAAGAATTTATAATACTTATTTTAGTAAAAATCACTCATACTGGAGGATAGTTTACTTGTTTGTAAGGTATTCTAGTATTTAGTTGTATCTAGCAACAATCTTGCTAGATTGTTATGTTATATATTTTGACTCTGATTTGAATTTGTTTAAAAAGCAAAACTGCTATATATAACAAGTAAAACGTAAATTTACCTGCTGTAGTTTCATTCATTAGTCTCAGGCAATTTAAACCTGCCACTTGCACTGCTGCGATAACAGACCTTCTCTCGGCATCAGTAAAAAAGCTTGGGATCTGTGGAAAAATATTTTCTATTAATTTCACCATATTCATCTTTCTAATGAATTTTCTACAAGTGGTTTATGCCATTACAAAAACTTAAATTATAATCCCAAAATATGCAATTTAAATATATTTGTGCCAATTGATCCAATGTTTCAATATTAATATATATAAATTATTAAAATATATAAATTACACTTGTATCCAACGGGTTAGTTTGGAATAATTTTAAGTCTCTGTGGGGCCCTAAGTCTAATTAGATCTCAATGCTGCAGAAAGCATATATTTTATATTTCCTATTTTCAACTGTTGTTTTTTCACAAAATGCCAGGTTGGGAAGAGAAAGAGAACTGAGTACTAGTCTATATTTCAATAATAAGGATGGGTTCATGAATAGCCCTGTATATATATGGGTAGTTCTTGACTTACGACCACAATTGAGCCCAAAATTTCTAGTGCTAAGTGAGACAGCAAAGTAAAATTTGTTGAGTAAATTTTATCCCATTTTACAACCTTTCTTGCCACAGTTGTTAAGTGAATTACTGCAGTTGTCAAGTTAGTAACATGATTGTTAAGTGAGTCTGGCTTTCCCATTGACTTTTAGTGTCAGAAAGTTGAAAAGATGATCACATGACTCTGGGATACTGTAACCATCATAAATATGAATCAATTGCCAAGTATTTGAATTTTGATCATGTGATTCTGGGGATGCTGCAACAGTCGTAAATGTGAAAAATGGTCATAAGACAGTTTTTTCAGTGGCATTGTAACTTCGAACAGCCACTAAATAAACCGTTATGAATCGAGGACTATCTGTAATGCGTGGAGCAAGCCCCTCTGCCTGCAACAAATGTAAACTAATAACTAATTAAGCAAATTAGGTGCAAAATATAATGTATTATTTGGTAATTGGGTTTCTTGCAAAATGATGTTATCAACGATGTATATGAGTTTCATGATGTGCTGGCCACAAATAATGAGAGGGAGCAATGTGAATTACTTTGCCTCAAAGCAAACAATTTTCAACATATGTGATGAACATCCTAAACCTGAATTTAGGCAGACTTCAGCTTGTAAAGTGTCTACTATGTATGCAACTGTTTACTGTTTACACATTTCATTATCAGTAATTGAGATATCAAAAAATATAGAAAACAAAACTTTATTAGCTTTAATTTAATGTTATACACTGCCCAGAGTAATGAGATGAGCGGCAAACAAACCAAATCAAATAAATAGAGCTGCCTTCCCAGGAACATGTTATAATCTAATAATTATACATATTATATAACATTATTACTTTATAAGTATACTATTATAAAAACTTACAGAAATGACACAATCTGCTACAGGTTTTTTAAGTGCACTTTCTGATGTCTCCTTCAGTTTAACTAATAGCATACCAGTAACTTGTTCAATAGCAAATAATCTGTCTTCATCCAAATATCGTACCTAGAGTTTTAAAAACACCCAGATAAATTAATAACTAATTAGAATACATAGTAGTCACTCATGTTGACAGAGATGTTAAACTCATTACTTTTTCCAGCAACCTCTATTTAGTGAGATACATTAGAACAGGGGTCCCCATACCTCAAGCCATGGCCCACTATCAGGCCTTGGCCTGTTCAGAACCAAGTGGCAGGTGAGTGCATGAGCAGCTGCACTTGCACAGGCAAGTGTGTGCATTTGTGCAGCTTCATTTGTGCAAGTAGCGAGTACATGTGCCTACCGTTCTCGCAAATAGAGCTGCACCTACATTTACTTGCTATTTGTATGTAACTATTCCCTCTCCTCCCTTGTCAGTCCGCAAAACTGGAAAGGTTATGGAACATGTGTTAAAAGGACCAGATCTTAAAATGTATTGTTCTGTGTATTCTGATAGCAGGTATCACAAGAGAAAGTACCATGCTCACCTTCACTCCTACACTTCCATTAGGTAATTTCTGAAGCTCATATGGCAGTTTCTCTTTCTCAGACTTTATAAAGGGATCATTAAATGCTCTTCCATGCAGCTTTTTAAATCCATGTAATGTATTCTTAATATTTGTGATAATCTGTCAAAATAATGTAAAGGTATTAATTTTGCATGTTCATGTTAAAGTTCCTTTCATCTTACAGGTTTTCAATAGTTTTATTAATTTATTAGTAAAAGCAACATTCCATTCTTATTATGCATTTATAATTCCTCAGTACTGTAAATAAGATTTTATTTTATGCAAGATAAAAATACTTACGTTAATAGTGTTCACTGGTGATAATATTATCAATGCTTTTGATTTAAAAGCTTTGTGAATAAATTTTCTGATAAAAAGTTAAGAACTACTGCTGAATAAAATGATAACTTTTGAAATAATTATATACTTGTTTACCTGGCTTTTTGCTGCATTTCCAATAGTCCGGGCTTTGGATCCCAAAGATATACAAGCTCTGAAAAACAACAGATACTCTATAAATATGAATGAAGAAATCAAATTGTTATTGATAGGACAGTAAAAGATTAATCAATCTGAAAACAGAACAAATGTGAAAGTAGTGATAGTAAAGGAAGTAGGTAACTTGATTCCACAGAGCAGAGAATCCAACTACAAATCATAAGCAACCCATTTTCAGAGGCAAATCTAATCTCAACAATATTTTTGACCTTCAGAAAATCAAAAATGACAATACAGAAAGTAGAATTTTCAAGGATTTGTATGAGAATCAGCAATGTAAGTCACTGATAAGTAGCAATGCTACTTAGACTTATATACTACTTCATAGTACTTTACGGCCTTCTCTAAGTGGTAGAGCCAGCACATTGCCTCCAACAGTCTGGTTCCTCATAAAATAAATGTTTTAACTGAACTAGATTTAAGGATAACCATGAATTATTAAATTTTAAAATGTTTGCAAATTAACCAGGATCCTAAAATTCAAAGCCATGAGTTAAATTCTTATTATTTATTTCTTTTTACAACACTGTAAATTCCAGGAGCATAAAACAGCTATCAACCTTCAACTGTAGCAAAATAGCCTCTTCCTAATAGTAAAGACTCATAAGGCTAAGTGAAAGATCAGTTATTTTGAAGTTGTGTTTCTCATTTTTGGAATACTAGAACACAATGAATGTTGGCCTGATCCAACAAATACATAAATATATTCATTCACACACACCCTCTCTCTCTCACACACACACACACACATTCATATTTTTGTATACCCAATTCATTATCAGTTTTTGCTAAATTTAAAGAAAATAATAGCTGGAATGTTTGCAATGACATACTGTTTTTCAAAGGAACAAAGAACACAAAATAAATGTGTGCTTTTGATTACATTCTGCTAAATTTACAAAGAGATGATACCTATTTACTCCTGGTTGTAACCCATAGAAACAGAGAAGAGTAAACAAGTTCTTCCAAATTCTGCAATATTGTACAATCATATATACATCATCTCTTTCTTCCCAGGTATCACCCAGTTGATAGTTAAGTGAGGCAATAGAACAAGAAGTAACATGTCGGGCAAAAGGAAAGATTGCTACAAAAACAGAAACGATGAAATACTCGCTAACTTCTTTTATCCTGTGTATCCTCTCATGTAGCATGCTTATTTCAAAGGTTGATCTGCCAAAATGGTACATATTACTGTGACATGAGTTGTCCTCAGTTATAATATTTTTAACTGAAAAGACACATTACAATTATTTTGAGCTTCAGAAAGAAATGCTAAATCATGGAATTATTTGCAAAAAGTTAAAATGCTTCTGTTTCAATACTATTGTGATGGATGGATGAAAAATGGCAATGGACAATAGTAAAAAAAATAATGTGGGATTAGTAGATGTCATAATCTTCACAATAGGAGTTCTTTTAAGTATCAAATCATAATTTTTAATAGAGCTACAATGTTTTAGATGTGCAATTCTTTTTTAAAAAAAAGAAATGATGAGAAATTTGATCAGAAGAACCAAAGTAACACAACAATGGTTGTGTTTAAATAAATAGAAATGTTTCAGTTGGCTCTTATGAAGACTAAAGCTCATGGCGAATTAGTTCCAACTCTATCAAACTGAAGATTACTGCTAAACCCAAATTTATTAAAGTGAAAAGAAGAAAAACCTTTCTAGAAAAAAGAAATCTTATTTCTCCAATGCAAATCCTTCAAAACTCATACTTGATTCAAGAACAGGATTCTGGAAGTTGGAATTCTAACATACCTGGATATTGTCAGCACTGATGAGAACAAAAATTCAGCACGAGGACACATGTTTTGTGTAAAAAATAGTGCCAAGAAAATGCCAAGCCTTTCTAAGTAAGCCTGATCAAGACACTTCTGGAAAAGTTAGTTTTATCTCAACCTAATGATCCTCCACATTTGGCAGTTATAAACCTATTTGTCTTACCCAGCAGGAACAGTTAAAAGAACCAGTTGGAGTTCAAATACACCCAGCTGACTCAAAGCTGAGCAATAGTTAATTTAACAACACCGAACTACCTCAGTATAGGATCCATGCTCCATGCTGATACATAGCAGCTTCTTTCCCAAGTGAGCCACGATTTAGGATGTCAAACCCACCTACTATGGCTTTGTAAACTATAATAACAGCTCATAATCCAGAGAGAGAGAAAGAAGCTTGTAATTCTAACCGGCCCTTGCCCAACCTCGCAATTTCCAGGTAGGCAGAGTAGCACCGGTCGTGGGGGAAAGCTCCTTAAAAGGTTTCATGAGGCGGAGGCTGCCGGGGAAGGAGCCAACGGAAAGAGCATGAGCCTCCGTTAATCCCTCCGGAACGGAGGCTGTCGCCCAAAGCCCGACTGGAAGACTCACGGGGTGCAGCGGTCGCTGTACTCATTGGCGATGGTCTCGATGCCGCCCCTCCGCGCCACCGCGATGTAGCAGTTCTGAAAGCCCAGGTCGATGCCCACCACAGACATGACTGCGGCGGGTGCGGTCCGTTTTCTTCCTCACCCCTCCCTCCGCGTTACCGCGGCGGGGCCCCGCGGAACAGTGCTCGCGGCGGGGAGACGGCACCTCGGCGAGTCTCTCGCCCGCTCGTTCTGTCACTGCAGAGCAACAACCGCCAACCGGCACTTTCTGTCCTGTGCGCAAGCGCGGCTAGTTGCCAAACGAGGACGCCGCGAAATTCTGACCTGGGCTTCGGCAGTTTCCGCGCGTCCTCGGGTAGTCTCCAGGAGTTGGAGAAAGATCTGGAATCCTAGTGAGAAGAATGCGAAAGAGGCTTATCTCTCTCGCCCTCTAAGGGCCAGAGGCCGGAACTGCGGCTGCTGTCGGAGTTCTGTTCTCAAATACTGTCAACAGGCGCAGAGCGGGAGAAGCACAGAATATGATTATGGGTCAGTTTGCAGTTATATAGCTAAAAATTATTAACATCCTACAAATACTTAACTTCCTCTGTATTTTTCATTCCACATTCCCGGACTGAATAGAACACAGGAAATATGAAATCAATACCGAAAGAATAAATAGACTATTAAAGAAAATGAACAGTACATATGTCAGAATAGAAATATGAATAATTGTGATATTTGTTTTTATTTAAAGATGTGAATACCTGCTCATCTTAAAACCAAATTCCGTGTGGCTCATGATGTGAGTGTGTGTGTGTGTCGGAAATTTTGAGTTAATACCAGAAAATACACCTCTGATTTGTGTGTGTGTGTGTGAGAGAGAGAGAGAGAAAGAAATTTTGAGTAATACCAGAAAATACATCTCTGATTGGAGATTTTACCGTATCCTTCCTCTGCCAAGCTCACAGAGCCAGTAGTAAAAAAAAAATAATCCCACCACTGAATTGATTATCTTATATTGTAAATGATGAGCATGTACAAGACACGATTACAGAATATGTACTCTGGCAGATAATTATGTACTATCAAGTTGATATCAATTCTTGGTGACTATATCAATAGATTTTCTCCAGGACAATCTGTCCTTTGCTTGATCTTTCAGGTCTTCCAGTGGTGCAGTTGTAACGGAGTCAATCTACTTTTCTGCTTGGTTGTCTTCTTTCCTTCACCTTTCTCAGAATTACAGCTGCTAGGGAACTAAGTCTTTGCATACTGTGTCTAAAATAAGATAATTTGTTAGGGTGTGCCTGGAGCGAGAATTCTGGATGTATTTGTTTGATAATCCATTGGGGCTTTTTTGGACTGGAGCAATATTCTGTTTTCTCCAGCATTGTATTTCAAAGTTATCAATATTCTCCATATCCTGCTTCTTCAAAGTACAACTTTTGCTTCCATAATGTCAGAGGGAATAACATAGCTTGTAGTATTTTAATGTGTATCCTAGGTTTCCACAATTGGTGCAACTCTGCAATTGGTGCATATTGTACAAAAATATGATATTCTCCCATCAGCCATCTTTTCATGTACTGGAGAAAATAAACTGTGAACAGGCAGAAGGCTGTGACTTTGCTGATAACCCACAGCTTTTGGTAACGGGTTTTGTTTCAGATTCTATTTTTCTGATGCTGTGCACTAAATATTTTTCTTAAATGGGAATTTTTTTTTATAATAGTCTTTGACCTACAACCATCAATGTAATGATTTGAAATTGCAATAGCCTTGAAAAAATTACATGACCTATCCTCAAAGTTGATTGTCACCCCCACTTGTTTACATAATCACAATTTGGGCACTTGGTAACCAATTCACATTTATAGAAACAGAAAAATGATGGCAGAAAAAAAACCTAGTGGTACATCAAATCTATCTTTTTGCTAATTTTTTATATTGACAGTTCAAGTTTGCAATATTTTCATACTCAGTTAAATCTATATCAAGAGTGTCAAACTTGCAGCCCATGGGCCAGATGTGTCATATGTTGGCTCTGCCCCCACCTAGTTTAGCGAATGGGGAAAAAGTCCCGATACATCACATGATGCCGCTGTGATGCCGTGAGTTTGACACCCCTGATCTTGCCTGGATTGTTTGTTCAATCGTATTGTGTAATATATTCAACATCAGAAGAAATGTTGCCTCTTCCTAAATGAATACATATACCCTAAGAATGATGCTAATTGGAGGTGTCAAGGTTTAATCAAAATATTTTAATCCAGAAAAAGATGGACCTTAGAGAGACATATACCAAGTGAACATACATCATATTGGGCTCTTGCAGTCCAAGCTGTATTTACTAGGAAATAAGTTTTTTACTGGGGCTATCACTTCTGAGCCACAATTAGATATAGCAAATGCTGTCTAACTCTTTACTGCCCCTTTTTCAAATCAACCAATTACTGTCTCATAGGGTAGTTTATTTCTAATATTGCACTAGCAAGATGCTAACTGTAACTAATAGAACTACTTGTTTGTAAACTCTGTCTTCCCTGAAGACACCATGTAGCCACAGTCTCAAAAAATGACTTCAAAGCACTCTTCAGCTGTGGTGGTTAATAAAAGTTTCTCTACAGCTCTTCGTCAAGTATCCTTTCAAGGTGCAAGTGAGGAAGTTATTATGACAGGCATTTGATCTTTCCCAGATATGATGTTACATACTTTTTTCATACTAAATTTAGGAGAAAACAATTCCAGTCCTTATTAGATTAAGTTCTGCAGTATTATACTCCTTGAGGTAGTGTTTATCCTGATTATTTGGATCTATATAATTTTTCTAATTATTAAATTCTACATAATGAAGACTACTAAAATGTGGATGAAATTGACCAAATAAATGTTATTTCCTAATATTTGGCTAAGAATTTAAGGAAACGTTTCTGGCAGATGTCTTGTCAACCCTGATTCTATTAATCTACTAATATCTAGGGTATTTTTTCCAGATATTTGCTTCTAAAAATCTGATACAGAAATTAACAGTAAAATTATTTTCTTGAATGGGTATCATCATTAGATTTTTTTTCTTGGCTTCTAGTTTATGGGTGTCAGTGCTTGTAGTTTTAAACCTTAGAGGCTCAGATAACTATTTAAATGATGTTCATTATTTTCATAAAGTATTCTGAACCCCTTTTTTCCGAGATCAGCATCAATTGACATTAAGCAGGATGCTATTGAAAAGATCACTATGGTGATAGAAACATCAAGCTTTCTCTGCAGATTTATTTATATCTGCTCAGAATTTTTTTTTAACATTGGTGAAATATATTCTTTTTCAATAGCCTTACAGATTTGTTAGTAGATTCTTAACAGAGAGTATTCCTTTTAATTTCCTTTTCTGTGATGTTTAGATATTAATATTCTCTTTCTCTCTCTTGTTCAGATTTACTGTCTTTTTTCTCTGCTTATTACATTTTATTGGTTTCTGTTGTAAACCACCTTATGGGTATCTGACAAAAGGCACCACTGAGTTCTCCTTCCCTTTCTACAATTTAGATCCTATGAACAGTATCATTGAAAAACAACAGATTTAGAGATCTTTACTATCTGTTTTACACTGATGACTTTTACTACACAACGTTAATTTATTGCTTTAGAAAGGCATAACTGAGATTCTTACATAGTATTAGATTTCTTTACCTAAATATGCCCAGCTTTTGCTTCAATACACATTCTTTTTTTTTCTCTTCTATGATACTAAAAAAGGCTAAATCTGTCTTCTAGCAAGAAATTCCTATTATTACTACAGAACATTACAGTACATTCATTCAAGATGCCCTTAATTCGAACTATTGAACAAAATAATCTGAATAAATTTGCACTAACGGGGACTATAATCTGTCTAAATTTTATTTAGCTTTGCCTGGAAAAGCTCTTGTTTCTTACTAATAAAAAAAGTTTAAACTCCAATGTAAATTACTGGGTTTGGCTCAGAGAAAACTCATTTGTCTACTATGATAGGCAACTTTAGCTAGGCAATTCAATGCTTCTCTCTCCCTCTTCCTCCCAAAGAATTGCTTATCTTCAAGATGAAATCCAGGAATCTTGATTTTGAAGGTAGAGATAATGACTCAAGGAAAAGACTGGAAAGGGAAATAATAGGCAAAAGCCTTTTGAAAGTAAAAACTAAGTAAATGTAACCTTTAAATTGCTTTAAAATCATAAACAGTAAATACTACTGACTTGTTACAAAGTGGAATACTAATTAATAAATCAATATTTAAAACAATAAGAATTTTATCTCTACGTGTGCAATGCAAGCCATCAGTGGGTTTAGTCAGATGTTCGGCCTACTGAAGGATCAATATGAAAGAATTCCTTGATTTTGTCATAAAGGACTAGCACCAACGCACCACCTGTCCCACGAAGAACATTTGAAAATGCCCCACGAAAAAAGGCTTTTATTCCTTCCTGGCCATATATCTTGATAAAGCAGTCAATGGTTCCTTTATATTGGCGTTCGGTCTCTCCACTCTGAATTCAAAAACATTCAAATATAACCAAAGTTAATGCAAACCATATATACTTGATAAATGGTAAATAATTATTCTGTAATATTTGTTTTACTGAATTATAGGGATACTACTTCAAATGTTGTCATTGTTAAGAACTTAATGAGAATATATTTTTCTGATGTAGGCTTTTGCTAATACACTTAAAATGTCTATGATTTTCCCATAAGGTTTTCTGTAAACTTCAGACTTAAATGAGGTCACTTCAAAGGAAATTTTAAAAACTGCTAATTTAAAAATTGCTTGTTTTTAAATGCCTGGTTTTGGTGCAATGTTCTTTAATTAATTTTCACGGTTTCTCATTATCAGTAAATATCAATCTGAGTTGATTGAATTTTAAATTATCCTAAATTTCTGTTGAGAGGGGATATAAGTGCTATTATTTGAGAGGCTGTCACAAAGAAGAGGGAGTCAACCTATTTTCCAAAGAATCAGAAGGTAATACAAGAACCAATGGATGAAAACTAATCAAGGAGTGAAACAACCGAGAAATAAAATATACATTTCCTAATGGCGAGAACAATCAACCAGTGGAATGGCTTGCCTTCAGAACTTGTAGGTTCCCCATCACTGGAAGCTTTTAAGAAGAGACTGGATAGCCATTTGTTTGAAATGGTATAGACTTTTCTGCTTGAGCAGGGTGTTGGACTAGATCCAGGTCCCTTCTAATTATGTCATTCTATGTTCTATGTTTTTGCATCAAATAATTATAATTCTGTAATGTATATCTATAAGATGTTTAAATGTTAGCTCTATAGTAAATAAAAAAACTGAGACAGTTGTGTTTTTTTATTTTACAAAAACAGATTTTATCCAAATTTATGTATTATGTATTATGAATCATTCATACAAAATACATATACATACATATCCTTAACTTCTGTCTCTTGCATACCACCTTAGCCATCCCTTCAAATATCTCAAACATATACAAAAACTATTGAGGATGGAATCTACCAATTCATCAAAATGTATTATTTGATAATATTGACTCATATTGCTTTGATTCCAACTTTGGCGATAAAGGATCTAATAACTGCCAAAATAATTGGATAAAACACATGATAGAACACCATATTTTATTTTGAAATTCCAATGTTAGCTATGTTAAGATTGTCTACAAATTATAGCTAGGTTATAAATATCAATATCCCCATTTGAAATCATAATTGCATGCAAGGTGTAGACCAATGTATATATCGTATACATAGGCTACCTTAGTAACAGAACAGTTGCTTGCAGAAGGTTCCAGAATCTCTGTAGGTGTAAAAAAGATTGCCACTGAGATTCTGAAGAACTGTTGCTCAAATAAGTAGACAATATTGAGTTAGATAGACCTGTGGCTTTATTCAGCATTATATTTTAATATCACATGTTCTGATTAAAGAAGAGAGGTATGAAACAAGTAGTATCAAAACAGAATGATGTAGCCCTGATAGTCATAAGGACATTCACATGTTTTCTAGATGAATTGCTTACTTGCATCATCATGCGTCTTCTGACAGTGTCAAATGGATAGGAGAGTATCCCAGAAAATACTGTTACCACTTGAGCAATTGCAAAAGATAAAAGGAATGGGGTTTCTTTCGGATTTGGTAGCATTCCCTAAGAAGGGAACAGAAAAATTAGTCATTGGATTGTATTCAAATATTTAAATTTAAGCATGAATGAAGTCATATTTATATAAAAAAGTTATATCTGTTCAGAGTATTTTGATAAATCATTTTACATTATTGAATTAATTTAAAATATTTTTCATCTTACGTTTTAGGGTGTCAGACAAATTAAACAGGAAGAATGTTTCGTATGAAAAACTAAGATGAAATATAGCTAGATGCCCAGATGATAAACTGTGGTCCACTGGTGAGACCAAAACCTCAAATCACATTTATCCATATGCAACAATTTTGCCAAATTTTAGTTAGGTAAAAATAAATATTCATCAAGAGTCATTTTAAAGGTTGAATCAATTATATTTATATTTCATTGTTTTGTGCTTTCTGAATACTTTTTAGAAAGTATATTATTAAGTCAGTCATCATCCATTTATTCATACTAACTGAATTACATAACTGAAGACAGTAATAACTAAAACTTCTTTTTAAAAAGTGCATAGAGAGAAAATGTATTCATAACATTAGCAGAGTCAGCAACCATTCTAATTTTAACTGAAGTAAATATACTACTCCCCTCCCAATGTCTTCTGCTTCAAGTTGGTGGTTATGTCTTTCTGAGAAAGATGAACCTAGTCCACCAAGAGTATATATTGCCAGTAGTCATTCAAGCTATACATTTCATCACACCTCTCTAGCTAAAGCAAGCAGATTCTTATATGAGCAGCAGAATTACATGCTAAAGTTGACTAATCATTTTACTGGCAATGACAAAGGCATAATTTCATATTGCATGGAAGAAAGAAATGGTAAACCACTCTTATACACTACCAAGAAAATTACATGGATAGATAAGAAAAAATAATTGATGAATAATTGATTATAGATATTCCCTTACAAAAACCTCTAGAACCTCTCCAATTGTTACCAAGTCAGAAGGCTAGAGAAAATCACAGAATAGCTACAAAAATATGGTAAGCAGGCACAGAAGAATTAATCCAATTTTAACTAAATTATGTCAGCAAATATGGAGAACAATCCAGAAACTAAGAGATTGGAAGATGCTAATCTACATAGCTATGTCAAATAAAGATTTAACAAAATCTGCAAACCATCAAATAATATCCTTACTTAGCAAAATAATGCTTACGATTGTTCAACATAGCTTAGACCATATGTTCAAAGGGAAATATCAGAAATTTAAGCTGATTTTAGAAAAGCCTGAGGAATATGAGACATTAATGCTGGTGTACCTTGAATAAGTGAAAAAAACAAAGAAAACTGAAAAAGAAGTCAAGATGTGATTAATTAATAGATGTCATTGATTATAGAAAGTCTTTCAGTTGTGCCAACTATAGTATATCAAGCTATTGAATTCTTTTAGGAAATAGGAATCTAGAATATGTCACATAGAACTTATACACAAGACAGAAATCAACAGCCCAGATGGAACATGGTGGAACAGATTGACTCCAGGATGGCAAAGGAATGAAATAAGGCTGATACATTACATAAATTATCATATAAAACATGTATAATAAATATAGCATATCAAACTTAATGTTTTTGAAAAAAATGAGTTCAAAAAACTTACTTTTATGGTGTCATAACATCCAAAATAAGATGCTCGATATACAATAATTCCCTGTACTGAAACACTAAATCCTTGGTATAGACCAGTAATTCCATCTTTTCTAGCAATTTTAACAATACAATCAGCTAGACCTTTGAATTGTCTCTCAGAGGGACCTTAAAAATGAAATTAAAATTTAATTTTAACAAAATTAAAAAAGCAAATTTTCAAAAACATATTAAAATATTTGAAGCATAAGTAAAAGCAAAACATTCCTAGTAGTCATTTTGTAAACAATTTCCTCAGCCAATAGATGTTTCTGTCTCTATGTGGACAGACTGCAACATCTATGAGAAATCAGAGTCAATTTTGTAGATGAATCAAGTAAGTATATTTTGTTTGGCCAATTTGTAGTTTGTATATTCCATCTCTTCTGCCAAGTTCCAGAAGAAACATGCTGAGCCCAAAACCAAATCAGAGGTAACTCAGAATTTATTTATTTATTTAAATTCAATTCAATTTCAGGGCCAACCAACTTTATTTTATTATTTATTTATTATTTATTTTATTTATTTATTTCAGGGTAGTTTACAGATAATAGAAAGAAAGAATACATACAAAAAGAATACCATGAGTGGAAGAACACCAAGCCTTAAACCAAATCAAACCCCACCAAACCAGTCTTGATAATTACTCTTTCTACAATCAGTCAATCCCATTTATTGTTCAGATGTAATAAGCCATAATGAAAACAAGTCATAAAATAAATTCAAATCAGTTACTCCCAAATTAATCATGTTTACCGTGTTTAGTTTAATCATTAACACATGATTAAACTAAACATGGTAAACTAAAAACAAATATCCTGTGATATTTTTACATGATGTGTAAATGAGACAACTTTGGATAATATCTTTCATTTTCAAAGTGACTGGCACTAAGTCATTCAAATTTAATATAGTGAATAGATTGTTCCATGGAATCTCCAAGTTCAGAGCTATTTGCCATGGAATACTTAATAGAGGGAAAACATATTAAATAAAGGGCATAATTGTGAACTTCTTAGAGATATCTAATGGCTGTTGGCCCTGTGTTCGTAGTGGGAGTCCGTGATTGTCCGTGGCTTTGCTTCAAGCTCTCTCATTGGAGGATCCCAATCGGGATTGGAATTACCCAGGAGGGGTGGTGAAGAAAGGGGGACCACTTGACAGGTAGAGGGGAGCCGCATTTCTCTCCCTGTTAAGAAAACTACACTCCAAAGATGAGTTGCAGTGACCATCAAAACGGCTGACATGAAGGCGGGAGGCAGTCTGGAAACCTAAGACTGTACTGGAGCAAAAAGTTAATGAGCAGTGTGTGAACTGGGTGAAAATACTTCTGAGCTACTAAAGGTAACCCAATAAAAATAACAGAAAAGAAAACTCATAAAGATTGGGACTGGCGGCGATTTTAAAAGATAGAGAAGAATATGTGAAAGAACTTAATCTTTAAAACCTAAATGGAAGGAAAATAATGTAAAGGGAAAATCCTTACAAAAAATTATAAAATTGGAACTGGTGATTGTACAGGATTCGGCATTGGATAGGCATTACTTAAAATGCTCTGACTGTGAAAAAAGAATATAATAATTGAAAATATTGATAAATTTAATGAAAGATTAAAGAAACAGTAAAAAAAAAAAGGTGGAAAGTAGAAACTGGTATAAGAGCGCCACCTGCTGTTAAAAGAAAAATCCTGTAGATCGCAACAACCGGACTTATTAAAAGTTAAAATTAAAAGAAAATAAAAGGAATTGTATTGTTAAAAGATCCCAGAAAATTGGAATATTGACTTTAAATCGGTGAAGTAATATATGAAGATTACCTCTGTGATTTGGATTCGTGAAAAGAAATAGATTGATGGACTTTGGGATATAAAGACTGGTTGATATTGGATTTACAGACGGGAGAAAAAAAGGAAAAAAATGTTGGTTTGAAGAAAGACACTGGACAACTGGACAATTGGATAGAAAAATAAAATAAGGAAATACAAATGAGAGAAATATGCAGAGAAATAGTGTTGGAAGTGCAAACTATAAGAGAAATGATGAACAGAAGCATTACAGACTTACTGAGTAAAATACAGAATATGGAAGAAAAATCAAAAATGGCGACGCAAAGTACAAAAGAAATTATAGAAGAAAAGTAAGAAGGGCAGATGGAGAAAGAGCCAACCAGACAAGAAACCAGCAAGGCAGAACAGATGGAGAAAAAAAACAAAGCAAAGGCGAAAAAGGAAAATAAAACTTAAAATGTGAATGATTGAAGTAATAAACCCAGGTGAGAAAATTTCAAAAACTAAACAACAAAGGAGGGAAAGTCAGAGTGGGTTTTTTGAAAAAACAGGGGCAAAACTAGATAATTGGGAAGAGAAATAGAGGAATATAACAGGAAAAAAGAGGAATAAGCAAGAGAAAGGGTCAAAAAATGATAGAAAATGGGAGGCAAAGTAAGAAGAAATTAATAAATACTGAAAGGAGAGCAAGAGACGATGGTTAGAGAGGAAGGATAGAGATTCCACATGAAGAGTTATTATAGGAGTTAAAATAGATAGTGATTAATTTTGATTAAAATGGGAAAATGATAAATCAAGACATTAAAGATATGTAAATTGTTAACCAGAAGAAATAAAAGGTTGAATATTTTAATTGGAATAAATATGGAATTAAGTTTTTATCATGACTATTATTTAAGATATGTAATTGCTAATAGAAAAATTAATATGATATTTGGGGGAAAGAAAGCCATGTGGAATCTGAGGGGGAAAATTTAGATATATATAAGGTATAGTAATAGATTAAATATATATATGTTGTTATTAGAATGTACAGCCTGTTAAATAAATATAAGATGGAAAATATGACCTATGTACTGTAATGAGTTTAGAGAGGGACTTGTGTTAAAAATATAACAGTGGCACAACTAACATTAAAAGGGGATAAATATTGGATAATACAACCTAAGATGAATATATGAATTACTATCTGAATGGTATAATTTGTTAAACTCTGCAAATGTGACTATTAAGAGAATATGTATCATACAAAAATGATATTAAAATATAGAGAATGATACAAAGTATTATATGAGAATATTGAATAACAAAAGCTGATAAATGTAATATTAAATTAGATTAAAAAATTGATAATATGAATATGAAATTAGGGTCATGTTTGTTACTGAATGCTAAATGACCTGGAACCATACTGTTCACCCAGTGATGAATGTAAAGAAATAAAAATAAATATTTTTAAAAAAGTAAAAACTAAATATGCTTTATCTAATGAGATTTATATACAGGAAATTCAAAGTTTTAAATATCAAGTTTTGATTATATCTTCAGTATTGATAGTGTAGCATATACTATATATACAGGTGAGTTTTAAAATATTTTTTAATATGTAGCACCTTACCTTTGCCAATGTCAGCACCCAATCGAGTTCGTGCAAAGTCTAATGGATATACTACACACAGTGAAGTAGCCCCAGCTGCTCCACCAGCAGCCAGATTTGAAATGAACCATCTCATAAACTGTAATAGAAATAGTGTGCTCCGTTCAAAATCAATATTGCGTTCAAGCCCTTTTTTTGCTGATTAATATCTCAACTATTGTAATATGAGATGACATTGATTTTATGTATGATCAAATTCAAATAAAAGCAAATGGCCAATATTTTGGATGGCAAAATTACTGGTTATACATATTCACAATATCCCTTCACTTCAACCTTTGTCAATTGTTAAAATAGAAAATAGTGTCCAAAATAATTTTGATTGTAGATACCTTACCTTACAACACATTTTCTTAAAGAAACCACCATGAACTTTATGTATTAAAGTGTAAGTAACCTAATTACCTACTTTTTAAAAAGTATTCTGGATTAACTTCTTTGAAAAGTATTGCATTTACAATTTTAGATTCAAATGTGTGTTTCATTTGTGCCGTTAAACAAGGCAACTCTTATTTAATTCAAATGACTGTGGTAGTTTTGCAATATATTTTGTTAAAATACATCTTTCAGTGGTTTTATTTAGCACTGAAGTTTAGTTATTTTAGCTTTCATTCATTATACTCCATTATATTATGGAGTAAATGGCAACATTTACTGAGTTTGGCTAATCTCAAAAGATTAGGAGTGTAGGCTCTTTCTGTTCTTAGATCTGCGATCAAAAGAAAAAGGCTGCAGATTAGCAGAAACCAGAAAAGTAATTTGTAAGAAGTTAATGGTAAAATGCTTCTGTGTTGTTGCCAAGAAAATAGCATGGGTATGTTCACATATAGGCATCAAGAGTTCTGATCACTGGAAAGAGACATTGCCACAAGATATTTTAAGAAAAGTATCATGTTCTCTAGAGTAATAAATTAAGAATTAATTTGTCTCAAGTTGACAGAAAATGAACATATAATATAAAATATTGAAGATTAAATAAGGTCATTTGCAAGTGCTTATAAATGAAAGAACCTTAAATGTAAAATAAGTATTTGCTAATTCAGAAGATGTTAAAATAAATGTAGACAAATTGCCTACTGAGCAAAGGGAGTTTTAATTCTTCTTGATATTATTCTCATTCATACATTTAGGGCACTTATGTAAATAAACATACATTTTTTAAAAAAACATCCTTTCCTCGAAGATTGACAAGCTTATTAGATACAAACCTTTGTATGCTTTATATTCTTTACCATATAACTTTTCAAAAATAAGTAAAAATTATTTATTGTATTTATATTGGCATATTTTAATCAAGATTCCCAGTGGTTTACAATTACACTACATTGATTAATTGCATTAAAATGAAATATGAAATCTAAAACATTTGGAAAGCAAATTACTTTCCACTATTATACGCACAATTGTACAGTAGATTAAAATTATTTATTTTTATTATTATTTCTTAGCGAATGAAATGGGGTTAATTCTTCAATGCCTTTTAGAAATATATTAAACATTTACAGATTGAAAAGACATTGTAGGAGAAGCAACAGCCAATAATCGATATCAATGCAGACAATTATTTTCAAAAGCATCCACACATTCAAATGACTGATCAATCAGGTTTCAAATAATTAGATAATGCTGAAATTTGTTTGCTTAATATAACCTGTTCAAAGCTAATACTTTATAGATAAATTTGGACTACAGTTGTTGGAATTTACAACCTGGGCTGGGATGATAGGTGTCATAGCCTAAAACATTTAAGTTATGCGACTGCGTAAGATTAACTGAAGTTCTGAACCCTTTTTTGTTGAATATTCATGCCTACACACTCTCTCACAAATTTCTTTCCTTCATTTTCAAGTGATCAAGCAAGTATCTATCTGGGATTTCTAACTTGCTGACATTCCAACACATCTAGAAAAGATTAAGTAGAATATTGCTGCCTTAATACAACAAGTGTTAGAACACTGAAAAATAAACCAACATATTATTGGGTGTTAAGTGAAGGTATTACAAGTAATAAGACCCAGCAGTTACTTATGTAACTATTGAATTAATCCTTTATTAAATATTTTGCATTTTATTAATTCTAAACAGGTTTCTACAAAAAGAAGCTAAGGTCAAATCCAGTGAAGGATCCTGCTGATGATAAGAATAAAAAAAATTCAATTATTCTCCTTTCTTACTATGATCCTTCTCTATAATTTCACATTTGTTGATCCTTCAACAAAAAGGGCCATATAAAGTACATACATATTTTTTTCCTGATGGGCATGACTCATAAGTGTTAATCAACTCAGGAGATGCTTACAATAATAATAGCCACAACAAATCCCAGCCAATGTCTTCTATACAATGCCCATAATCATTCAAAAGAAACCCACATCACCAATACTTCATAAGATTAAAACAAAGAAAAACTTTTGGAATAAACCTTTATTAAATCAGACTTACCTGTGTATCTTTATCAACTCCAGACATGAAAATCTGCTTGTATTTGTCCTTAAAGGCAAAGTTTAGGGCTTGAGTTGGGAAATATCGAATAACATTGGCAAGATTGCCACGCCAGTAACTGAGAAATCCTATAAATAGAAGATTTTAAAATGCATAGGATCCCTCATTTTAAATAGTTTAAAATTACACTATACTTTATTATTGAAAGTTTTTCAATTTATTTCAAGTTTACACAGTTGAAATAAATTGAAAACATTTCAAGAATTAAGTTACTAGTGAACAATTTTAAAACTGATAGTCTTTCTAAAGTCAATACTTAATTTTCAAATTATAGATTATTCTAATCTTAACTATTTGATAGCTATACAGTGGAAGCTTAGGTCTAGGACTGAGATAAAAAATGGCAACAAAATTAGTTGATAATTTGTTGAGATCTATTTTGTGTTGTTTCTCAGGACCATTCCATTGTGCTTCCTTCCTCCATTCAAGACATGTAAGAGTTGCTTCGAACTGCAAGATGGGTGGCAAATACAGTAAATTTAATCATCATCATCATAAAAATAAAAATATACAATATCAAAACATAATCATCAATTGCATAACTTTACAATAAAACTCAGAGTTTCTTTACTGTATAAGATTCATTTTATTTACAGCAAAACCTCTCATTACAGGATGGTATTGTTCTTAATATACCTCTCAAAAGGTCTGCTGAAAAAAACAAAACAGGCTGTGACAGCCTTTATAAAACCCAACAAATTTTATAATATGCAAGGCAAATTGACTAGAATTGAAAAAATCACCAGTTGATCCATATGACGTAATAAGATGGTACCAACATTAGTGTAATATTTCCAAAATATGAACAATTTCTGGACTACTAGTTTTGAACACTGCAGTTTAACTACTTACTTTATACCATAAATCTACCAAGAGCTTCCATGTAGTTCTCAATATTAGGAAGCCCTGGCCCTAAACTTAAATATGAGCACAAATTTGGCAAAGCCCTGGACACAGTAAGGATTAAATATTTATAATAAAGCCAGTTCTATGTGATGATATTCATATGGTTTTCAGTAGTGTAGCTGATTTTACTAAGCTTAGAGTTGTAGGATGCCCATTTGCTTCTGTGACAATCCATTTTGTTTCAGCTCACTTTCATAAGCATTCACCATGGAAGATAAATATTGGCACCAGTGGATAATTTGCTCCTAGCTTAAATAAAAATTGAGTTACACCAGAGATAAAGAGATAAATAAATACAGTAAAGATACCACAGATTCATAAGGGACAAAAAGTTTCCCAATCTCAATTTTAGCTTTTTAAAAAAAATCTACTATAGTATGCAGAGGCAGATCATATAAATAAAATCTATGAAACCAAATATCCTTTTGATTTGGAAACGATAACATATTGGTTCTGAGCTTCTTCACCTCCTGCCTGATTAGACCAATGCATTAAACTCTGGGAAGAATTGTTAAGAATGAGTGGATATTAAAATCCAAGTACCATTTTTGTATAGGTAAATATTTTGGATTTAAAAACGAGTAAATCTTCTTCGTTGGCAGTTGATGTGTAAAAAGGAAATTTGCTTTATTGTGGCAATGCTTACATTACAAAATTACAGGCTTTTAAAGAAGCATTTGATAGTATTTAATATACAACATTGTTCATTATATATTTTATTAATATTGATTGAAAATATCAAACTGCATTTTGTATATTTGAATGCTTAATAATTCTTTATTGCCAATCTAAAAAAAGGCAGCTCTCATCCAATTATGTTTGCCAGCTTTCAAAAAGTACTATATTCAACAAATTCAAACAGAATAACAATGTCATACTAGCTATTCCAAGTCCTAGCTGTCAGATAATGCTTAAAATCTCTAAACTATATAAATCTGATGGTACTCCAGTATTTTTTTCCCCATAAAATGTTACTGGATTTGATCTGCTGCAAATTACTTCCAAACTGCAGCACCTTATTCCTAGTCTGATTGATTTCTGTTTGCATTCTAAATTAAGACTACAATGTAAAATATTCTGAATGTTAATTCTTACATAAAGATTCCACATAAGACATATACAGAGAGAAATATGGGAGTGGGGAGAGAATTTATTGGCTTAGGCATGGAAAGAAACCCTTATTATTAGTTTCAAATTCAGTATATTCCAACCATGCTGATGAAATATTAGATATTATTTACTAAAGTTTTCGATTCATAATTTTAAAACATCCCTGCAATATGAAACCATAAAGACAAGCCATTAAAAACTTGAGTATATTGGACCACATCATACATACACACAGACACACACACACATACATGGATACATACAGTGGCAGGACATCACAGAAATTTCCAGAGAGCAAAAGATATCTTGTAGAGACAAATGTGCTATGAGATATTACTTGAAAAGTTATATTCTTGAGTTCTGTAATGGAAAAATTATACTAAGTAACATTTAAAAGTGAATAAATTGACATTCTGCTAATTCTGTCACTACATTCTTTGGAAAAATTAACTGATTATCAAGATCCTAAACTATTTAATCACAAAGAAAACACAGTTGTTTTCTAAAAAAAAATCAGGGCTGGAATTACTAAATAATAAAAAAATAAAGGTTACAATCCTATGCACTTGGCAGTAAATTTTATCTTACTCAGTGGGCCTTATGGATATTGCATATCCATATGGGAAATTTATATTAATGTTATTTGTAGAATTTGGTACATCACTATTTATAATTTTATCAATAACTTCTGCATTTACAATAATTACAGACCAGCAATCAATCCCATGCATTCATGGCAAAGGTTCAGTTGAAAACTGGCAGGTAAGCTTATGATATATTTCAATAAGACGACTGATGTTTAAAGAATTCATAAACATTCAAACTAATTCATCATCACTAGGCTAAGATTATTATATTGCAGTTTGGAGAAATGGAATTAAAACATGCAAGTGTAGGTAACCTAGGTTTTACTAGATGTTTTTATTATAATTTTCATCCTCCCTGTTCACAGATTGGGTTCTGTAATACCAACTATCTACTGTAAATACTACACTTTTAAGTTCTACTCACATAGCTGGCAGTCAAGGGTTCTGCTAAATTGCAG
This sequence comes from Bungarus multicinctus, assembly GCA_023653725.1. NCBI lineage: Eukaryota > Metazoa > Chordata > Lepidosauria > Squamata > Elapidae > Bungarus > Bungarus multicinctus. Next base: position 38,191,062 of record CM042849.1, read on the forward strand.
CTCAAGAGTTGCCTTGTGGATAGATGGTGGCAAATAAATTTAATAAATAATAACATATCTAAAAGAAAACTAAAATCCTTTTAAATTTATTGTGTTGATGGGAAAGATTTAAAATAGGGATTTTGGCCACAACAACATTGAAAGGGAAACTATTTCTAAGGCTAACATACCTTGCTCCCGAGGAATGCGTACTATGCAATCTATCATGCCTTTGTATTGTTGGTCAGCACGGATCTGCTTGGAGGAGGCCTGAACCTGGAGCAGGAGCTTCACCCGTTCAATGGGTGCTACTGTTGTTTTGGAAATAGCAGCTGCCACCCCACCTATCATGAGGTCCTTCCCAAATGAGACAGGATCAAAAAGCTGCTGCCCCTCAGCAGCCTGCATGATGTCAGTTGGGTAGAAAGAAAGATGTTGGTGGAACTAGGGCCTGCAAGCAGCATCACCCAGCACTAGGCAACACTTCTAACTGTCACTGCTCGGAAAGAGCTAATGGAGTTCCCTTCCCCTCCCCCACCCTTCATTCTCAAGCCACATGATCAAAAGCACCCAATCATAGCAAATGTCCTGCCTTTTCCTTTTAAAGGAAAGTTTGTGGCTTTTGAAGATGGAGCTAAGATCAGTACAGTGAGCTGAGGCCTAAAATGAAGGAAGAATGCCTGCAAGAGAGAACTTGACTCAGGAAAGATCTTTCCCCTTAGTTAATGCAACCAACAATTATGAAGGATTTTCAGTATTTATCCACATTTCACATGAATAATATAAATTTGTCTGACTAAAAAAGCATATGGGAGGCGTATCACATTAATTTCAGCAAGAAAATATAGAACACCATTCCTGTTTCCTCCTCTAATGAATACTTACATTCATGAGAGTCAATTATAGTGTGTAATATCACTATTTATTTATGGAGACATTTGTATATTGCCAACCCCAAAGGAGTCAAAATAGTTTGTAGCATTAAAATACAAAAACATAAGATATATATTCAAGACAAAATACAATCAGAATAAAAGCTTTCCAATAGAGCAGTTTGACTACAATTAGCACCCCATAGAATTAAATGGTATTGCCTTTTAATGGTCAAAAGATTAAGATAAATAGATAAGTAAAGCAAATGCCTATAGGAAAAATTAAAGTTAAAGATTTTAGTAAATAACAGACTAGACTTATTTGCATATCACCCAGTCATAGAAAACAGAAGAAATTTTAAAAATCTAATTGCAGAAGACAAAAGGAAACAAATGAGGCAGCCTATTATCACCATTTTTGGTAATTTTGGTGCAATACCACCCATCTCAAAAAAAGTTAAGATTTACAAAAAAAATAGCAATGTGGGAACTAATTGCACCTCAGACGCTAATGGTCCATACTATTTGATTTGCTGTCAAAATCAGGCTTTGTACCACCATTTCCTTCTTGTGAAATAGGAACCCTAAATATAGATACCTGGCATGACTACACAGGATGAGCAAATTCTATTCAGAATAAATCGTCCAAAGGTAATGAGGAGCCATAGGTTTATAGATTGAAAAAGAAAACATTTTGAAGTAGACTTGGAAAGCTTTTGGCAACCAATGCAGCAACTATAGGTTTATATTGGCAAAGTGTCTCTCACCTACCAACATCCATACCATTGCCCTCTAAGCATTTTCTGTATTATCTTCAAAGGCACCCACAAGTAATGTGCATTACAATTATCATTTGGCAGTAAATACATGAATCTCTGTTCTGAAGAATTTCCTGGATCACAAAATCAGTGGTACACCAACTGAAGCTGCTTACTACTCAAGTGGAAGTCATAAAGGATGACTGTAATGAGGTTTTCTTATTCTGAAAATGGTACTTGTTGGCATATGGTACTTGTTAGGTTTACATCTGACCACTCATATTTGTCTTCCAGCTCTCAATGATTGACAAAATCTTCCAAGGACTATGTTGGACAAGATGCTATTCATTAAATTAGTAATAGGAATAAATTTATATTTTGTTTCTGTAATCTCAATTGACTTGTTGCTGTTGGCATTGCAATAAAGTCTCTAATTTACATAGTAAGACATTAATTTCCCAACAGAAATTCTAAGCATGAAAACTTTCCTGAATTAGGACGGTAATAGGAAAATCATTGAGTCCAGATTTAAAAGTCCTTTAAAAAGCCTGCCTTACCTTACATATCATACTGAACTGAATTGTATTGTATGTTGCCTTTGGCTTAGCCACTGTAGTTGATTTATGGCTTCATGCCCTAAACCAAGCCATGATTGTTATTTATGATGTTCATCTAGTTTGGTCCTTAGTTTCAAAAATCTAGCGCTAAGTATAGTTCTCTAATGTATGTTTATATGTTCAAGAAATTATTGATATCAATGTGACTGATATTTCTTTATATTTTAGTATAATTAAAAAGCATGTCTTTATCAGGAATATAACGAACCCATAAAAATATATATTTTAGTTAAAAATTAAATGAAAAAGAATTAAATTATATGCAAGACTATTTGAAGAATATTCCTTTATTGTAAGAGAAGTCATATAACATTGTCTGAAATAAAATGGACAATTCTTCAATTTATCTCAAAGTATTAGGAAACATTCAACTTTACTTTCTAACAAGTATTTTCTAAATATAAATATAACTTCTTTTTCTATCACAAAGTACTATATACATTTAATGTAAGGTAAACTACCTCCCCTAAGAATTTGCATACAGATTTTCGGCAAGATTTAAGGAATCCATTTTGTTAAGGCCACCAGATAAGGACTACATAATGTGGGCAATCACTAGATGACAGCAGAAACTAAGATTTCTTTTCTCTGTCTCTGATAAAATCTTTGTGATCATCGGAAGTTCTGAATCTTAGTTTTGGTATCCACATATTTTGATCTTAAATCCTATACCAAATAGAAATAAAACAGTTCCCTACTTCTGACATGCAAGCATTACATTGCATTCTTAAATTAAAACCAAAAAGGTGCATACATAATAGAAATCTGTATTTTAACTGCATAATGGTGTATCTTCCAAGGATATACCTTTAAGGGAAAAATGTGGTTGTGTATATATATCTTGATCATTGATTCTATACGTAATATTTACATAAAATGTATAATTAATATATAATACCATAGCTCATCCAACTTCCACTCTTTTGAAAGGAATGATTTTTATAAATAGTGTTATAAATGTATGAATTTTTTAATATTACATAACTGATTTTAGGAAATATTTTAAAGGGTACTCCAAACAAAACCACCATGTAATACTTCTGTGTTTTCTGTGACATGAAAAATGAAAAACTGCAGATATATTTATCTATACAGCTAAGCCAAATGATAACTTAAAAGCCAATTCAACAGCAACCTCTGTGACTGAATCATGAAAACAAACATAAAACTCCCGAGGCTTTGGATCTAAGAAGAGTCTCCTGCAGAAAAAACATAATTCAGTGTCAGCACAGGATTGAAATACATGTTAAAAACAATATTTTAGCAAGAGTTTACTAAAGGATTAAAACCAGTGGTAGTATTCAGCCAGTTTGCAACGGATCGCGCGAACCGGTAGCAAGAATTTGGCGTGGGTTGCCGAACCGGTAGTAAGTTCTGGCTGGCCACGCCCCCCACCGGGTAGCCCTCCCATCCGATGCTCGCTCACTCCGCCCGCCTGCCTGACATTCCCGCCCGCCTGCCTGACATTCACATAAGGTATTTCTTTCTTTTTTTTCCCCTTCCGACAATCAGCTGTAGATAAGATCAGCTGTGCCGGGATTCCCCTTGCTGAGGCCCAGGAAAGCAAAAAATGGAGGGAGGAGCTCAGTCCCCGCCTCCATTTTTTGCCTTCCAGAGCCCCAGAGGAGCCTTAGGGAAGAAAAAACGCCCCCGACAGAGGCTTCTCTGAAGCTAGGAAGCTCCCAAAACGGAGTTTGGAGGAGTGCTGCATGTTCCTCCCATGCTGTGTTTTTTTTTCTTCCTGAGCCTCATGGGAGCAAAAACGCCCTCCCTAGGGGCTTCTCTGAGGCTAGGAAGCTCCCAAAACTGGAGCTTGGAGGAGTGCTGCATGCTCTTCCCATGCTCTGTTTTTTTTCTTCCTGAGCCTCAGGGAAGCCTCAGGGGAGCAAAAACGTCCCCCCAGAGGCTCCTCTGTGGCTAAGAAGCTCCCAAAAATGTATGGGGACTGCAAAAAAGAAAAGCCACGCCCACCCAGTCACATGGCCATGCCCACCAAGCCACGCCCACAGAACCGGTAGTAAGTTTTTGAATATCACCACTGATTAAAACAGATTATCAAAATTAGACATAATTCTAAAGGTACAGTAGAATTTGTTGAAACGTTCAATATGTATATTTATGTATGAATTTAACCTTTGCTGCATTTTAGTAAACTACAGTTTCTATTACCAAATGTTGGATTAGGGAAGAACCTAAAAAGCCTTTGTATAGGTTGTTTTTATTAAACAAACATGTTTTGAGAATTTGGGCAACCAAGTAATAAGTATTCAGACTAAATTTTTTAAAAAGCATTACTTACCCGATTACCCAGTACATTATAGTGGAATCGGATTTCTTTTGGTCAGTACAATTGTCAGGAGCACACTCAAACAATATACCATGTTCTTTCACTTGATTTAGGTCCAAATTTGCTTTTTGTGATTTTGATCTTCTTCCAGACTTTTTATTCTACAATAAAGCAAGAGCAACAAAATTAATACCTGAATTGGCAATATGGAGAAGTAATAGAAAAAATATCACATTGTATATGATAATTCTGAAATATCTGGTGAAGGGGGAGTTTTTACAAGTAGAAATTTGTCTAAAGAAATAGCTATCTAAATTCTATATCTAGAATGTTATTTGTAACAAAAGAATTGTCCCTTGCCCCTTCCCAAAATATAAGGACATACTTCTCTCAGCATAGTTTGTTGAAAAATAGAACGGATGGATAGACAACAGTGATGGAAGTTCTTGATGAGCTGTGGATGGATAGTTCCACTGAGTTGTGTTACTTCAGCATGTGTTGGAGTAATAAAAATTCCATGCATTGTTTCTAAACAAATATAATGAAAGAGGGTATTTTCTGGACCCGAAGTCAACCTTCAAAAGCAAAAGAAAACAACCAGATAAATACCTAATAAATAAATACCAATAATAAATTACAAAAAAAAGATCAGGAGTTTTGATTTTCTATATAATGTAATAGGAAACATGATAATTCTGTACTTTAGCAACATAGTTAATAGTTAACACATTATAATACAGAATTCTAGTGATGTTCACAGATCATCTAGTATACCATATTCCAACATTATAACTGCATTAAATAATTATAATTATATAATTCTAATTATAACTGCATTAAAAATTGAATATATTATACATCACATATACTTGAAATTACTTTCTAACTCTCTCCAAAGTACTTATCGTCAAGAAATAACTGATTATGTTCTTTAGTACAGGTAAGAAATTAATTAACCAGCCTTAATAATCATGAGACCTAGTGTGGTGTAGTGGTTAAGGTATCAGATTAGAAAGTGTAAGTTCTAATCCCATTTAGGCACAAAGCTAGCTGGGTAACCTTGGATTGTCTGCTGTCAGTGCCACCACACAAAGATAAGCCTCCACCGACCCTTGGCTTTCCCGTGGTCTGTGCAGCATGTCCTGATCACATGCCTCTCCATCTCTGCCTACTGCTTGGACAGGTAATCAACTCACCTGTGCTGCACGGGCTAAAGCTGCTGCCAGACATCGTTGGCCCCCATGCCCTCGCTGCCTCTGGTGCTGGCTACACCCACCCACATCTACTCCTGGCTGATGATGACCTTAACTGGGGCTTATTTTTGGAGTAGGGCTTATATTAGGAGCAGACAAAAATCGGACTAGGGCTTACTTTCTGGTTAGATCTTTTTGGGGGGAAGCACAGTAGCAGTTATATAATACTAATATTATAGAATATATATATTTATATTTATTTAATATGGGAATAGTAAATACTAGAATTTAATCCTATACAATAGGATAAATATTGATAGAATTTTTTTTACAAGTTTACTAAGCCCAATCAGCTTTTCAGCATATGGTGGTAGTTCAAACCCAACACTAATACAATGGTAGACTTTTTATTTTAAAAAAGATAATAAAGAACTAAAAAATTTACCCCAACCCCCCAGGCCGTGATCCACTACTGAGCCATAATCTGTTCAGAAAAGGGCTGCAGAAACAGTTTGTGAGCACATGCATGTTCACAGCTTTACTTGTGCATGTAAAGGTTGGAGACTGGTGCTATAAATGAAGCAAACAAAGAGACTGAAAATGGGTGCAGAACTTATATACCTTACTGATTCAGTTTCCTGAGACTCGGGGATATTGAGCCTGCATTTCAGGATCATGTCTTAATTTTGTTACATCTCTGAAGATCTCCAGCGCCAACAACTGACAAGGTATAGTAAATTCAGTACTTTCCTCCTAAATCCCAATCCCTACCACCCACACAAAGAAGACATGTGGCTTTAGAGTTATAAAATATTTAGAGCTGCTATTAGCCAGCACGTCCTATCCATAAGGATCCCTATTTAGCTACTCCTCATTCTATTACAGTGTAAATTTATAACTTGATTCAACACTGAAATACAGGCTGATACCTGTAGAAGAAATTATTAACAAAAAGTCCTTATGCAGCACCCATGTTCAACATGATTTGAAGACTTATTTCTGGAAATGCACATGGTATACTGATATAGACTGGTAAGTCTTTATTGATTAGTCCTTGGGCCATATCAAAGTGCAAAGTTCCAGCAACACATTGTTACTAAAATTTAATAAAAGCAATTCAAAATGAAATTTGATAAAATACATAGTATATTATCATGAAACACCTTAATAGGAAAACAAAGATTGACTGCCACATACATGACATTATTCATTCCCCTTTGTTAATTCAGCAATTAAATCTTTAAAAGACATAGTACCAACAATATTTGACTGAAAACCTAAACTTAAAGAATATGCAGCAATGGCAAAATCTGGTAATATGAAAGCCATTCTTATTTGCATTTAGTTAAGCTTCTGTTAAATTTAAATCAGAATGGTTTACAAATTTATTCTAAATTAGGCAATGTTATTTTTCTTTTCTTCTTTAACATTTATAACATATATAACGTTTATAAACACACACACACAGACACATACATACACACACCAAACACACACACACACACACAATTTACATTTATAAATAATAAAATGGAGATTTTATCATTAAGCTCAAACATTCTATCATGTTTCTCAGAAAATAAAGCTGGGCCTTATTTTTTTCAGATCCTGAAAAAAGGGCTAGGCCGTCTTTTTGAGGGGTTCTTTAATTTCCGCCCTCCCACATGCATCCTTGTCTCTTCACCGGGTCGTTTCTTTAGTGGCCGTAAGGAGCACCCCACACGCACCCTTGCTTGCCTACCTGTAGCCTGCCATTGTCCACTCTGGAAAGCCTGGCCACCATGCCACTTCTTTTGATCCCTGCTTTACCTGCCACAATCGTCACTCATTCAAAGCCCCACCACCACCTCCCGCTTTCTTTCTCACACACAACAAAAGCAAGCAAGAAAAAGATAGGGAGAAGGGGGGAGGCACTTTTGAACACGTCCAGGACTTTTCATGTTGTCCTGATCAGCCCCTGGCATGGGTGTGTGTGTGTGTGTGTGTGTGTGTGTGTGTATGTGTGTGTGTGTGTGTGTGTGTGGAGGGGGGTATTTCTGGCAGAGATTAGGGAAAAGAGGGGGTGGATTGGAAGAGAATGGGGAATGCAATGCTTGTAGGGTGGATTTATCCAGGCTGCCCGCTCCTGTTATCTCTGTCCTTGAGGAAAAAAGGGGTGAGAAGAAATAGCAGCTCGTGCAACTTACTGAAAAGCTAACCAATTCGGGTTTGCAAAGACCCAGTGATTCCAATGGATCCTCCCCCCCACAATCTCTTTCTCTAAAGAAAAGTTGCTCCAACACTAAGAGCGAGGCAGAATAACACCGATTCATAGAGACACTGCATTGGATGGAAGCCCCCCTGCCCATATGTTTGTGTGTGTGTGTGTGTGTGTGTGTGTGTGTGTGTGTATTCGGAAACTGGGAAAACTCTGGAAGCTGTGAGTAGAGAGGGTTGCCTGGATAAATCACACCCTACAAGCATTGTGTTTCCCATTCTCATGGGAAAAATTTCTTCCAATCCACCCCTTTTCCTAATCTCTGCCAGAAACACCCCTTCATACACACACACACACACACACACACACACACCCATCGCAGGGGCTGATCATGACAACGTGAAAAGTCCTGGACGTGTTCAAAAGTGCCTCACCCTTTCTCCCTTTCTTTTTCTTGCTCGCTTTTCTTGTGTGTGAGAAAGTGGGGGGGGGGAGGTGGCGGGGGGCTTTTGATGAGTGATGACTGTGGCAGGGAAAGCAGGGATCAAAAGAAGTGGTGTTACAGAGGCAAGGGAGTGCGATCCGATGGACAGGCAAGTTCGCCTGGGATGAGTTGGGCAAGCTTCCCCCCCATGCCTCCTCACCTCATGTAAATGGCCTAGCATGTACTTAAATAGGCCTAAATTTTGGAGGCAGGCCTTAATTTAACTGCATGAGCACAAAACAGTGCTGGGGTGGGCCGTATTGGAAAAACATGGTATCTTTCACATTTATACATGCAATCTTGGACTACATACAGATAGTCCTGGTTTTACGACCACAATTGGGCCCAAAATTTCTGTTCCTGAGACGGTTGTTAAATGAGTTTTTCCCCATTTAACAACCTTTCTTGCCACAGTTGTTAATTGAATCACTACAGATGTTAAGTTAATAATGCAGTTATTAAATGAATCTGGCTTCCCCATTGATTTTGCTTGTCAGAAGGTTGCAAAAGCTGATAACCTGATTCCAAGATACAGCAACCATCATAAATATGAACCAATTGCCAAGCTTCTGAATTTTGATCACATGATCGTGGGGGATGCTGAATGGTAATAATTGTGAAAAATGGTCATAAGTCACTTTTTTAGTGTTGTTATAACACTGAATGATTAATAAAAGAATGGCTGTAAGTCAAGGACTACTTGTATATCACGACAAAGCTTAATATATTCTGTGTAAGTTTATTAACATTATGCTGAACATTGTGTAATTTCAATAATTATCTATCCATTCAAAAATAATCCCATTTTTGAAAATCATTTTTTAAAAAAATATTTTTAAAAAAATCAGCAATGAAACATTTTTGATGTGTCCATCTGCACATTGTCTAGGAAAATATTAATGTATTCAGAAAAGAGATTTTATAAAAACTATAAATAAAAAACTTACTTCATAGCATTATTTAATTCAGCTTCCTTATCTGCGACATTCTTTTTCAGGGTTCCAAAAGTAAATGCGTTTGGAAGAGCAGGCTTCTTTTTAGTGATCTGGGAAACAAAAAAGAAGAGCCTCATAGTAAGAGAGTAAGCAAGCCTCAGAATTCACAGATGGCAAATGGTTGTGTTTTCAAAATGTATTAAGCTGTTAAAGCAATATGTATGCTTTGTAAACAATGCTGAGTTGTTGTATTAGTAGACATATCATGCTAGCTAGGAAAAAGTGCTGTTTTTGTTGAAATACATTTTTACAAAACTAACACTTGAACAGAGCTGTTATTTATTAAATGATTCGTATTTGGGAAATATATAGATTTCATCCAAAGTCTTAAACTGTATGAATAATAAATTATGCTGAGTGCATTCAACTTTTATTTAGTTCTTAAGTTTGGCATAAAAAAAGTTCATTCTTGTCGGAGAAAGGACCACAATAGGAACTGACATGAATACAGAAAGAAATGGCAATAAATAATGGCCCAATTTTGCAATGGTCATAGTCAGTTCATTCTAGAAACAGAATTACAGTAATATAAAAGTATTTGATGTAGCTGTGTATATACTATTAGTACTATCTCCTATACATTAATTTTTGACAAGTCATATTTGCTCTAGGTTGTACATATATAATGAAATAGAAAAATATTGAAAAACTACATCATGGGCATGAACAATTTTCTCCTACTTATTAAGTATTCCAGCAACTTTTTTATAAATACATAAATTTACATTACTTATGGATGTTATTAAATGCAGCAGGACCTTAAACAGACCATTATTTTAATAAGAAATAAATCCATTCAGACTTTTCAATTGTATTTCGTATATGAATTGAATTCCATTTCTTCCTTCAGGAGTGTCATAACTATTGACAGGATACTGACTATTCCTCAAGAGAATTAACCAGGGATGGGATTCTACTGGTTTGGACCTGTTCAGACAAACCAGATATTAAATTTGCATCTGGTTGGCCGAACCGGTATTTGAACCAACCGGCTGGTCCCATCCACCCCTCTCCTCCCTTCCCAGGAGACTCCACATGGCCCATTTTCGATGTAGGTAAGTTCAGGGTCTGCGCAGCTCTGTGAGGGGGAAAAATGAGCCTTCTGGAAGTCCGGAAACTAGCCTATTTCCACTTCCGGAGGGCCTCCAGTGCCAGGGGGAGGCCATTTTTGCCCTCCCAGAGGCCCAAGGGAAGCCTCTGGACCCTTGGGAAGGCAAAAAATGGTCCTACCAGAAGTTCCAGTAGGCCACGCCCACCATGGCCACACCCACCAAGTAACTAGGTAGCAAACTGGTTGCTGGAATTTTTGAATCCCACCCCTGGAATTAACCTATGTGTCCTTAAAACAGAATTACCAGAACTCACTTTTTTGTTTGCTGGAGAAGATGTAGTAATTGACATATGAGGCAGTTTGCTGAGAACAGATAAATTAGAAAAGCTCTCCAATTTGTCAAACGATGAAGGGAAAAACCAATCTACGCAACACACCAATGGAGCAGAAGCTGTTTCTAATCTCTCATCTATGCTAAGATCTATTCCATCCAGCTGAAGGATGGTTGATTTCACCTGGTCAACATATATGCAATCTGGTCCAGGATTTCCCATAGCTTTGGAAGAACAACCTCCTGCTTCCAGCAATACACTCAGTATAAAATGTTTCTGGAAAAAAAAGGAAAAAAACCTATTTCTGCCAGTGTATTTATTTTACATACATACTTGCATGCTTACATACACATATACATGCATATGTACATGTACACGCATACATATATACACCATACACATACACATACATACACACACACACAGTATATATATTACCTATCAGAGATCCATTGCACATAATAGGTTACATAAAATAAGTAAACTCTAAAACTAAAAATCAGCACTCAAGAAAACACTTGAGAAAGAAAATTAAAAAAAAGTTTGGGGGTAAAAGAACTTTTTCAGGTTTAGTAATCTGAAGACAAATGAAATGGTCTGTAACACTTATAAATAAAAATAAACTATATAAATATACTTTTACTTTTGTACTAGAATATGGAATACATTTGTGTTCATGGGAATAGCTGATAACTACTCCCTCATCAACCTTATGCAGGTATTTGTTATACATGTTAAGTGACCATAATAAGAACCAGCAACTTGGTTGTTATGCAAAGCAGTTGCTAAATGAAACTATGATTGTGCTTTTGTTTTACTTCAGCTTCCCTTTGCTTTACAGTCCTACAAAGGTTATGCAAGAGTTGGTCACAGTATTATTTTATCATCACCATAACTGTGAATAGTTGCTAAATTAAGCAGTCGCTAAACAAAGTCAACCTAGATGCTTGAAGCAACATGAATAGACAAGAAATTCTAATTTTTACTACCATTGTAAGAAGACCATTGTATGATCATGTCTTGGTACGAACAAAGAATCTCTCCTTGAAGTATTAGTTACATTTCTCCTGCAACACCTAAAGGCTTACTCCAGTTCTCGAATGTATGTAGATGTAGTCCTTGCTTAACAACTCTCCTTTTTATTGACCACCTGAAGTTATGACAGTGCTGAAAAAGTAATTTTGCTACTGGCCCTTGTGCTTATGACCGCTGCGACATCTCTGCAGTTACAGAACCAATTTTGAGCCACTTTGCAATTGGCAGGCATTTATGAGCATCATTCTCTCCCAGGGTCACATGATCGCCATTTGCATAATTCGCAGCCGGCTTCCAAAAGAAGGGTCAATGGAATAACTGGCAGTAAAATTGCAAGTTGTGGTTACAGGATCTCTCATTTAATGCCCATGTCACTTAGCAATGGAGTTGTCAGTCCCAACTGTGATCATTAAGTAAGATTACTTGTACATGCAAAGCTACTTCACTCATAGGCAAAGTAAAGAGTTGTCTCTGCATGTGCTCATGAAGGAGCCATCAGAGAAGCTATAAGTGAGTCTTCTAGAGGACATACATGCCTTAATGACTTAGGAAAGGTATTCTGCTTGCCTTTGAAATTCTCTGCATCCTTTTGAAATACTTTGCATAGCATTATGTAGATACTTGAAAGCTTGGCACAGGATTTTATAGATGGAAATTTACCATATTCTCACTACAAGCTGCATTGCATCTAGTAGGAATAGCAAAGACCACAGAAAACAATATTCATGCTACAAAACCTACCAAGCCAACAATGAGTAAGAAGTATCTTGCTAGGGGTTCTTGGAATCCCTCATATGAAATTTGAGAACCCTGAAGATGATGTTGTGGAAATACTTCTCGCCATATTACTAGCTGACCAATTCGCTGTTCTGCTGCTAAGGGCAAAAGGCAATAATGCCTGCTGTATGATGCAATATCAATAAGGTCCTCCTTTGGCAAGTGATTACTAATTAAGTATCCCTAAAATAAAAACACAGACAATATATTATTACACAGCCATTCACTAGTTTTTTTTTAGAACGACTTATGTTGTAAACTTTACATTAGTTTGTTTAAAAAAAACAAGAATTACATATTTTCACAAAACCTAATCCAAACCAATTGAGTCATAAAAAAATAAATTAAGCATTGTCATTTTTACTGATGTTGACTACTAATGTTGATAAATTTATTTGTTCCTAGTGTATAACTACCATCTTCAGATGAATTGAGCTGTACAAACTAAAAACTATTCTTCTGTAGAGATATCTCAGAAAGGCAATAGGTTTGACAGTATATACATAAGAATAAGATAAACCACCCAAACTCACCTTATGTCTTAGTATAGTTATTGTGACTTATAAATCATTTTTTGTCGATTAACACCTTGTATATGGTTCTTTTAAAATTGGTTTTGTTGTTTGAATGCAATCAATTTACTGGAAAGCAGAAGTTCTGCAAAAGCTTACCTTGTAGAAGAGACATGAGCCTAAAAATGTATACTGTCGTCTCATATCATAGTAATCTTCAGACTATAAAAAGAAAGACAATGAATTTTGGATTTTAGCTGATCCAATGTGTAGTTTTAAAGTATTTTAAAAATAGAATAGAATATTTCTAATTTTTCCTTATTTACTTGACCAGCAGGATGTATAATTTGACACAGAATATTATGCGGTATATTCCAGGGAAGACACCAACTGAACAAATACAAGTGAAGATGACTAGACAGAATCTGGTATGGTTATCGGGAAACTTTTATGTTTGTGAAAAAACCCAAAGAAATAGAATGCACTTCAGGATTGTGAGCTCAGACACCTGTTTATAAGTTCCAGGTCCTGTCTCTGGGTCCATGCGGTAACATCTACTTTTTTGAAGAAGGGTATTATCAAACAGCCTTGAAGGAGGCTATAGTGTGACTCTTCCTTAAGAAGCGACTGCTAAACCTAATGATTTTGGAGAATTTCTGTTTGGTCTCCAACCTTCCCAGTTTAGTTGGGCTTCAGCTGCAGAAAATCCTGGAAGAAATTCATTAACTGAATCACTTTCACTCAGATTTCACCAAAATGGAGACAGGAAATGGTTGTGCTTGTGAAAAACCTGGGGCAGAGCCATGATGAGGATATTATGGCCATTTTTTTACTCCTTGATTTCTCAAGAAATGATAGTAAGAAGAAACAACAACTATGTGGAATTTGGATTTACGAGAAAGAAGATGAGATTTTCTTCTGCATGGCCCTCTTACTCTTAATTCATACTATCCCTTTGAATCCCATGACCAAAGCAAGAGTAATGGAAAAAGAGAACAATGATAGGAGCAGAGTCTCCATTGTAGCCTTGATGAGCCAGTGATGACATTCCAATTCTGGCTCTTATATGAATAATTGGCATATCACTGAAATCAGCAATTTTAAACTAATTTCTCTACTAAATGGATGAAGAACTGATATAAATACACAAAACACCTAATTAAAAATAAAGTTTTTACCAATTCTGCAAAGTCTGCTGCCTCCAGGTCACTCAGAGCTGCATCAATTTCTACCTAAAATACATAAGCAGGAAACATTAATACATGTTCATATGTTTGTGTATTTTGTGTTCCTCTCCTCAACTTTTAACAGTATTTATTCCTGTTATTATTTAATGCTTTATTATTTATTATTATTATTTTAATGTGTGGTTTTAATGTTTGTAAGCCACCAGAGTCATCTTTGGGCATTAGTTAATTAAACAAGCAAGCAAGCATGATTTTTGTTTCCGATTTTGAAAAAGCTTCTCAATACTAAACAATATCTTAATTTTTCAATCCAGAATAATTAACAAATTAAATATCAGCAAGGTGTTGGAAACTACTGTAAACTGGATCAAAAGAAAAACATACAGTAATTACGCATTGCTTGTTTTACAGGTAAAGCAAAAAAAAAAGGTTGTAATTTTTTAGGCCTCCAATGCAGTGCTAAATGTAAGACATTCACTCTATGCTAATGAATTACAAGGCACAAAGTTTCCTTGAAATGTGACATAGCATCGTCACTGAGTTATTAGAAAAATATTTTTCACTAAGCCTTTATTTCTGTGAAACGTTTTTCACAAATTTTCACATATTTTTATTTTGCCTAAGAAGCAAGAAATCACATTTATTTATTTAACCTAGTAATTATCCCCCAAATGTAAAAATGTTATCCATTCTAAAATTTGTCAGAAAGCAGAGGCACTCCCTGTAGTCTGAAAAAATGGTAGTTTTTAACCAATGTAGCCACAGAGCTAGTACTTACATCATTCACTTCTTCTGTTCTTTTATGTCTGCGATTGAAAACAAATGACATTTCCCTATTTTGGGAAGTCACTTTTTCTTAATACTTATTATAGATATGTCATACCCACCATTTTATAATAGAATGTGCCACTTTTCTGGTATGGTCCATTTTTCTTAAGAACCAAAAAAATCTAAACTTTAAATGTCATACCACATACCACAACAAATTCACTCAGAAATGTATAAGGCCAACTTTTAAATAATATCTAAATGTATAATGTTTTAAATAACATTTAAATGTATAAGGCTTTAAATAACATTTTAAAATTGTCCCAGTTTTGAATTGCTAAAACACCATCTCCTTCAAGAATGGGACCTATACGTTAATTCCACTGATTTGTCGGTAATTTCTGGTTCTGTTTTTTTTATAGTTATAATGTACACTGAAGATGGCATTTAATTTCATTGTACGAGATGCAATGACAATAAACTAGAAATACATGTAGAAATACATGTATGAATATGTATGTGTGTGTATCTGCCTGCCTGCCTGCCTGTCTCTCTATCTGTCTGGGGGCAGATAGATGTGCAACAATATAGATGTGTGATTCTATGAAAAAAGTACCTTGCTTCTGAATTTGTACTTATTTTGCCACTGAATATTACCATGTGGATTCTATATAAAGAGTCCGAGTAAACAAGCAACACCAATAGCTATTAGTTCTTTTATTCCTTCCATAAACAAAGATATGCAACACAGGATAAGCTATCATGAAAACCCAATTGCCCCTGCAAGTTTGTAATTATTAACTACTTTTAGCTGCAGTAATTACAATGAAATCACCCTATGAATAATGAACAATTTTTCACATCATTACATGAATATTCTGATCTATTCTTTCATAACAAGTTGCTTCCACTCAGTAATATTTAAGGCTTTACTTGCATCAACTTATTCCTTCAGATCTTAAAAAAACATTCCCATTGTGTTTAAGTCTGGGCTTGGCTATTTTGTTCCTTTTCATTCATTCTTTTGTATATTTTCTTGAAGGCATGGGCATGTTGTCTTGTTGCATGACTCACTAGCAGTTCAGATTCTACTGACAAAAGGTTCTGATGTTCTCCTGTACAATTTTCTGGTAAAAAGCAGATTGATAATTTTTTCAAAGATCAGAAATCATTTAGGTCCCAAGAAAGCAAAACATCCCCAAACTATGACACTGCACGTTTCATGCTTGACAGCTCTTATATTTTATTATGGAATGCAATGCTCGCAAGACATAATAATATCTATGTAGCCCCAACATTTTTAGGTTTGATTCATCTGTCCATACATCATTCCTCCAGAGGTCTGGATCAAGAAGCTATTTTTTTAAGCTTAAAAATAACATTAATGTTTTTTTTTTTAATGAGCAATGACTTCAATCTTGTAACTATCCCATGAATTTCTATTAGGCACGGCATGCACTCTGCATTTTACCAGCTAAATATTCAGAAATATAAATTTCTACATGCTGTTTGGAGCTACAGTTCAGGACATGATCTAGTATATCATGACTATTTGAATTTACTATGGTAATTCATATATATGCTAGTTATGCAGACTGAGGGATAAAACAATATTGAGTTGGAATATTTCAGCACATACATGAAAATGTCTATGTATATCTCGGTAACTTCAATTAGGCTAATGTCTGATTTTTTAAAATCTGTAATCGAACATACTTTAATATTTTGAGGCAGAAACAGCCATTGTACTCCTGGAAAGTTGTATAAAAGTAATGAGCTGTTATCATAGTGATGAGAACCAGGGTTGGCATTGGAGTTGGCATGCTGAAGAACTTGCTGGAAAAATAGACTGAAGAAGTAATCCAATCGAGAAGTGTTTCCTGCCTGACAAAAAGCACTGAACAAGCAAACGAAAAATTGGAAAAAAATAAGAAATATATTAGTTCTTGCTATAACCTGTCTAACTAGCATAAGATATTTATAACACAATATAGGAAGACTTAAGAAATCAGAAAACAAAACAAAAACAAAAAAGAGGTACTGGAAAGGACACTATGAAAAAGAAAGGAAGAAAAAATTTAAAAATCAATGCAAGTTATTTTAAATTTAATCATTCTTCTATGTAGAATGCTCTGATTACTATTATTCTGGTAACAATACAATCTTTATAAGCTAAATATATCCATGTTCTTTTATTAGACAATATTACTTAATATGAAAGAATCTACATGATTTTCAAGATGCTTCCACTTTTACATTGTTTAGACTCTGTTTAGTGGCTGTGGTATAAAGGATAAAGAATGTAAGAGAAAAAAAATTGAACAAATAAATGAGTCTGTAAGCACTTGCTTTATTATGAAAAACTGAGAAAACAAAATGAAATATTTAACTTGATATATTCAGAGATTCATCTATATTGATATTTAAAACATATAAAATATATCTAGCAAAGGTACACTTTATCACTTGGAAATTTAAATAATTTGAGTTTGATTTTTCAGTTTCCCATTCTGCAGAGCAAATCACATGTGAAGCTGACAGAATTTTCTAGCATAATTCAGAATAAGATAACTAGATCTGTCCTTTAAAATAAAATCCTACAGGTATATTTTAAACAATGTAAGTATGCAACTGAATCTAAAATGCATAGTCTTAGTTATCATGGTCCAGAATTGGAATGCTTACCTATCCAAAGAACTGTACATGAATGTCAATATTCTCACAACATCTGCAATCATGTTCCTTAGCTGAGAGAGAGGTACACTAGAAAACCAGAATAACCCTTTAGATAAATGTGTACAAGGAATAGCACACAATCCAATGTCAATAAAAGCAAATGAAAAGGACATGAACTAATTTGGGGGGAGGGGTTGTATATTTAAAATAATGTTATCCAGTAATAATTTTATTATATGCCATGAGACTAGTTATATTTTATAACAACCATTTTAGAAGGATGATCTTTTGATTTTAATAAATATTTATGAATAATTTTAGACCAAATTTATGTAGCAAAAAAAATTAAAAAGGAAAAATATAGAAATGTACCTTTCAGCAGGAAGGCCAATTATGAGCAGATTGTCAGCCTTCTTCCAATAAGCCACATGGATTAACTTTCCACATAAAAACATAGATGAGCTATAAAAAGTCAACAAAATAATTAAGAAAATATGGTCATGCAAGTATATCATTATAAAAATGCGTCAGGTAGTATCAAACATAAAAAATCAGTTTCTTTCCTACTTTAACTTTTCAGCAATACAGTTAATTGCTAAAATTATTCTCATCATTTTTAAAAATTATTATTCTCCTATATGTGTATTATGTTAATAGGCAGTTTGGACTTTGCAAATAACATAACAGATGCCAAGCCAGTACTACTCTATGATTTGGCAGTGTTGGATAACTGTTGATAGCCAAGGTCACATACAGAATCCTAAGAGGTCAAGACCATGTTCCATTTATTATTTAAATATAAATAACAATAACTTGGCAGCCTATTAATAATGTTCAATAACATTCAACTTGATTTGATGGACTCTTTTAAAAATTGTGATATGTCTATTTTTGGGTATATGGTGTATTATTTTCCCATTTCTCATAAAAACAGGTAATAGTTTTCAATAATCATGATTTATGAGTGATCAAGGACAGCAAGTTTAAAGTAAAGGTTTAACATTATTAAATTCTAAAGAAAAAGATCAGAAATCTGGTGGTGGTGCAAAAATGATAAATAAGAACAATACTTGCCTAATTATTTGTGTTTCAGTCATGTTTTCCAGAATGTCACACAGCGTGAGAAATATTCCTCTTATACTTTTTATCTTTTGAGATGCTTCTGATATGGGATATTGATAAAGAATTTCTTGCTGTCAAAGAAATGTCAGTCTGTGTATCAGTTAAGCAAATTAAAGTAAAATCCATATCCATAATTAAAATTGATCTTTCTTGAATTCATCTAAAAATCCTCACCAGAGAAATGTATTGTAAAAACTACATGTTCAAGAATAAAGAGTGCATTCCTTGGGAAATTTGTGTACACAATTTGCTAGTACATTTCATTACTCCTGATTTTATAACTATGTGTTATTAAATTATTTATACCTTTTTAAATTTTATAATAAAGTCATTTATAATTAAAGTTTTTAATTTCAAGCCATGTTAAAAATGTAACTATTTTGTGAAAAGCAAGAGACTATACATTATCTTGTTGAATCTAAGTTCTAATAGGAAATACCATTTTAATGGACCAAATAAGTGTGTGTTATCCTATAAACTCCCCAAATGACATTACACAAATTATGTAAATAAGGACTCATGATATCACTTTCATTTGTGAAATGATATTATTATATACTTTGTTCTGTTACATGTGAAGTCTGTTTCAATTCAGAAAACTGAAATTATAATACTGGCATTTCAAGATATAGAAGAGTTCCTCCCAAACCAATTTAAAACCTACTTTGCAATTTTTCTCTTTTAAATTATAGGTCCTCAAGCTATTTATAAGTTTCTCCTGGCTACGAAGGGATTCTAGGCTGATCCTTTTTTTAATTCCACCCCCAGATTTTGCCATTCTTTCTCTTACAATTAATTATATACTCGCTCTAAACTAGTTTCTAGTTTCTTGCTAAATATTTTTATTTTCATTGCTTTTTTGTTGTATTTTTGTTTGTCTTATATTGGTCACCTTTCTTGTTGAAAGACAGGATACATGAACTATTTTAGAAATGTATTCCTACCTCATCAGATGAATCAGATTCCAAGTTAAGTGAGAGATACATTACAATATGTGGTATACTTTGCAGACAGAACTGAAAATCATTATTATGGTCTCTCCGCAGCAGCTTCACCAAGTTGTTTTCAGAGGATTCTGTCTGTTTACTCTTTGACCGAGACGTTCCTGATGGTTCAAATGTTGCTATTTCAAATGTCAATTTTACCTGTTAAAAGAATTACTATTTTCACTGAGTATAATTTAGAAATGTTTTCTAGACAGGTAGTAGTTTTAAATATACACAACAGCTAGGCTTAGTAAGCCACGGTTTTCATAAATATAATGAAGTGATTAATTCAAATTATTCACTATTAACAACTGCAAAAGTAAAATGTGATAGCAAACACTTGAAGTACACACAACTGTATAATTTAAGTGCAAAATGCTTTGAGATTTTTTAAAATAGGAAGAGCGTAAACATCTTTTAAGTAAGTTAAATGCATTTGTCATATTGGAGTCACCAAGTGATATTCAGTATTATGAATTGCTGAAGAATGTCTTTTTTGCTTCATACTTTTTATCTCACTGGTAGATAGGACCAGCTGGAGCAAAATACAATCATTGTTCTGAACATATGTACCTTGAAAAAATAAATATGAAATATACATTTTATTTGCAAGATCATCCAAATTTTATCCTTTTTAGTTAAAGGAATATGACTAGAAAAGAGCCTGACAGACTCATCATAGTTAACAACTATGGTAAAATATGCGCTTTCTTCTACAAATCAGTGCCCTGGCAACAACTTACTTTCATCTAGGATTAAAAAGAAAGTTGTGTTTCATGTATGATTCATATAGAAAACTAATATTAAAAAACTTGGTATTTGCATGCTTATCTAAATAAAATAAAATCAACTGAAGTATACCTGCATAGGACCAGGAATACAAGACAAAATCCTTCCTATATTTTCAGAGTTTACATCAACATCATTTACAGCAACAAGGATATCTCCTGAAAGCAGAAGGAAAACCAACATTAAGGAAGCAGACAAAATAAAATTCCAAATGGGCAGGATGTTTCTTAAGAATGGCTGATTTATAAGCATGCATTGAAGATTAAATATTTATTTCATTTGAGACATATAATATGCAATTATCTGCTCTCTTTGCTTTCCTTTCCAGCAATGTGTTTGCTCCTATAACAGGATATGAGCAACTGTAAATTCCTTAAATTTACCATAAATATTGCTTTAGGTCTAATAAGAGGTTTCTTCTTTCAACCACAAAATCTTCTGATTTTCTGCAAGGGTTTCCCCCCCCCCTCTTTTTTTGTGGGCTGGGAATCACTTTTCAATTTGGAGTCAAAAGGATCTTGCTAGAGCAGAAGTAAAAGCAGTCTGACCTATAAAAGAGCAACTGATATATTAGAATGATAGAATGCTTTCCAAAATGTTAATCTGTGTTTAAATAAAATCAGTAAAAAATCTGCACTACTCATTTTCTCCTTTGCCTTAGGTCTTTATGAACATTCTATAAAAGTAGAACTCACTGTATGTTTATTTTATATCTCAGTTGCTCAAGACTTTAGTTCTAATTAACAATCAAGAATCAGCCTGTTTGCCAAAAAAGATACCATATCCTTACAAAATAGAAGATAACATACTGTACCCTATTCAAAATATTTTCAACTGTATATGTTCCTCCATTTTTCTCAAAGAAAATAAATAGGATGTTTCCTTTCTTCCTGCTATCCTACACATAATACCTACATCTAGATAGGAGCTGTGGTGGTGCAGTAGGAGCTGTGGTGGTGCAGTAGTTAGAATGTAGTACTGCAGGCTATTTCTGCTGACTGCTAGCCAACTGCCAGCCGTCTGGCTCAAAGTTAACTCAGCCTTCCATCCTTACCAGATCACTAAAACAAAGAGCCAGAATGTTATGCTGACTCTGTAAACTGCTTAGAGGTCTTTAAAGCACTGTGAAGCAGTATGTAAGTCTAAGTGCTATTACTACCGTATCTAGTTTTGCAATATTCCCCTGCATATGAGCCTTTATAATGATTTTATCCTGGTAATTTTTGGGTTGGTAACAATTTCTGAACTCTCTACCTCAGGGGTGTCAAACTGGTGGCCCACAGGTCATATGCTTCATGTGCAGGCTGTGCCCACTCCAACTCCACAAAGGCAAAAAATATAATGATATGTAACAATGTCACATGATGCGATCGAGTTTGTCACCTGTACTCTACCTACTGTATTCCTCTTATTATATGATCCTTAAAAATACTGTATAATTACATTTCACTTGTACAAATGACATAAGGTTACAATGAATGAAAGCAATAACTGCATTATTCTTGGTTCAACATCCTCAAATAGCATATTTCATATTGTTGACAAACAGAAAACAATATTGGCTAGAGTACAATCCATTTTATATCCCCCTGCTCTTAATATCTATTGCAATTACAATGGTTGCTTTTGTATATATATATATATACTATAAGCAGAGCATAAACAACAAACTTCTGATCAGGAAAAAAAATATTATTCTGAAAGCCCAGAAAGATAGTCTATCAGGTATACTTCTTGTTGAAATTTTTTAAAAAAATGTTCAAGATGGGATTTGACTTCCTAATATGTTCTTGTTCTATTATGTATAACATGTGAAATGTTTATTACTCAAATAATACTAATATTGCTCAATCCATGCCATATTCCTTAATCAGAAGACCAATACCAAAATTGAAACAAGTCCTCCATCTTCCACAATACTGGTTTTGTCAGAAGTGTGTAAAATATTGAACTTACCAATTAAAATTTGTCCAGACTTTATTGCTGAGCTTCCTGGGATCAAACCATGTACTGTAATTTTTTCTTCATTAGTACTTCTAGATTCAGTACCATGACTATATTTTTCAGCTGTTGTCCATGGTGGTTGATGAACAATTCCTATTAAGGATTCTAGAAGCTCATGTTGGTCCCCTATTGTGGCATTTGAGGCTTTCTGTGGATTTACATAAATGTAAATGTCTTTGTACAGCTGTTGGTCAACATCTCCCATCTTATGGCAAGAATGGTGTTTCAATATGGAGGCTGGGGCATAATTATGGACACAGTCTTTGCTACTTGCTTTCTTCTTTTCAGAATTCCTCAGAAGACCTTTATTCTTTAATAAATTAGTAAACTGTTGCAATCTATCTTCACTCTTTCTGTCTTTTACAGCTTCCTCGTGAAAAATCTCAGCTTTATTTTCATTAAATCTCACATGGTTCATCATAGATCTAGCAAGAGTACTGTTGTGAAGGATGGTTTCCTCTTCATCTTCAGTTAGTTCTAGGTAGAATAATTCTCCATTTTTCTGTACACTATCCAACCACTCAGGTTCAATGTCACTATGAATGAGATGACAGCAGTATATTTAATTCATAATTAACATAAAAATTTATGAAATGCAGAAGAAGACCAAGAAACTATCTCTCAAAAGATTTACTATTTGATGCTTCAAAAGCATTAGATACTGAAACTGACATGTTTGGCACAACAAAGAGCTAGAATAGTCATGATAACAATGGTTATGAACATAGATCATGATTTTTAAAATATAAAAAGCACATATGTAGAGGTTGGTGGATTCTAATCTGATGGGTCCTTGGTAGTCTCTGAGCTTGGTTGGTTTTTTGCAGATGTTTCATTACCCAAATTAGGTAACATCACTGACTAGCACTGATGATATTACCTAGTTTGGATACTGAAGTTCTGCAAGAAAACAACCAAGTTCAGAGACCACCTCATTTCAATCCTGAGCTACAAATGTTTTCCTTTATTGGATTCTAATCTATTCTGCTGCACTGGGCATTGTAATAACTTATGTCATTCATTTTAATTCACCATAATAATCCTCTTTTGCAAATTAGGAATTCAACATTATTACTATCTGCAAACACTTCCCAATATAATCAGGCGTTAGCAGTTTATCTAAATGCCAGCAGATTGATTCTGATCTAATCTTGGATGGAATGCTGTTCAAAGGAGGAAGCAACAACATAAAAATTTACTTTTATGTTCTGTTGGGAATTGTGCTTCAGTTAAGTTGAACAATACTTTAAAAGGATTCCTTCTCCACTAGATATCATTGGATGAGTGAAGGTGATCCCATGTATATTCAGATCCCAAACCATTAGACATCTAATGGTGACTACCAGCACTTTTAAGTGTACTGGACTCTGTCATCCAACAACAGATAGGCTTCCGAATTTTAGACTAAATACAGCTTCCAAATAGATTTCAAGGGCAGGATCATTACAGTGAATTTTATGGACTGTGTCACAGTGCCAGGGTTTCCTTCTCTAGGAAATGATGCAACTGACATGCCAGCCAAATCTGGACAAAGACCACTCTATCTGTCATTTCAGTTAATAGCCAAAAGTCTAGGATGACTCTATACATCTGCTTCTTCAGGGAAAGACCTACCTCTTCCAAAGTTACCATTAGGTTATTAGCAGACTGAAGATAATATTCCCTATAATCCAATAGTGAATTCAATCATATACATTCCATAAATTATATGGAAAACATTGTTAAATCTTTGCAGACTGCTAATAACTGTCTGAGAGAGATGCAGCACTCTTTTGCCACATCAGATCAAATATTGCAAATTGTGTGATGTGTGAGCTTGTATTTGCATTTGCTTAGAAACTGAACCAGATAGATATCTGAAGGTGTAGTAGGGGTTATTCCTGCACACTTCTCTTTGGATGAAATTTTTCCAGTTTGTGCATTTAGGCACCCAGATAGTGAGATGGACAGCATATAAATTTAATAAATATAACATATTCTTTGCCCTGTATCAGCAAAGTTTACAATTCATAAATGGAGAGAAAAACCAGTGATTTGAGAAGAAGGAAGAAAGCATGAAGAATTTTTATTTAGTATTTAATTAGTGGCTTGGGATTAAAAGTGAATATTTCCCAGCTAACAATCCAGAATACTTCACATTCATTCAGAATAAATACAGATGGGGCAAATTCCCACTCACTTTCAAATACAATAGGCTTTCCAAACAGAGACGGAAAAAAAAACCCTGTATTATCCTATTTCCAACATTTCCATCCAGTCAAAGCTGAAGAAGCTTCTTGGGATGAGAAGTGAAATGTCTTCAAAGAAAAAACAAAGCCCAGCTTCTTGAAAAAGCACTTTGGGACAACCATGATCTGGATGACTGAGAATCTCCATAGACATTATCTCCTATGCTGACATGCTAAACTGTTCGTTGGGAAGAAAAGGACCAGGGAATAAAAGAGCCTAAAGGATAAATCACTAAAGTTCCTAGTTGGAGGCAAATGAAAAGCATTCCGTTGGGGAAATTGCAATCCCACACTTTCCGCGTTTCTAAAAGCAACAAAGAACAGCACATTTGGGAAGGTGGTCATCTCAAATCATTTACTCCTAACTCAACTCCGTGCCCTCCGGAAATCAGCACATGCACGGCCTGCGGCCCTTTATCGCTCGCAAAAGCGGGAAAGAACCTCTCTCTCCTTACTCGGAACTGCTGGATAAAGACGGAGAGCAGGAATCGCCACCCTGAGTCGAGTCACCGCCCTTAGACTCGTCATAATCCTCAGCCGACGGCTCTCGAGGAATCTCAAAAGGCCGGCGAGGCAGCGCCGTTTTCTCCATAACAAGGGGCGGGGGGACTCGGTTTCCTCCGAGATCCCTACAAGCCCTCTGCCGCCATGACACTGGAATCCGAAAAAAGCAGGACGTCACCCTCTGCCGCGTCTTGATTGGCAAAGGCTGGGGAAACTATGGCGACCAGAGAAGCGCCGAAAGACCTGACAACGATACGCTCCGCCCCTCTCCAAAAACTCTCCCTGAAACTCCTAAATCAGACTAGGTCTTAACCGTAAACACTTAGCAGCCGTTAGCCTCCCTTCTTCTCTTTGCATTTTGCCCAGATTTTTAATCACCTTCCCGGAATTATATTGCATCCTTGGAATCTCAAAAACTTGCAGCTGGTTTGTAAGCATTCAGCCTGATAAAAGAACTGCCTTCAAAACGCAACTTTGCCGTCATTGTGACCCTGGCATCATTTGTCTTTCAGAGAAACGATTTAAGTCCTTCCTCAAAAGCCACCCTATCATTTACACCTCCCCCCGCCCCTCCCCCGCACGCTGAAAACTGCTGTTCAATAATATGCATGTTAACTCAGTAGTAGTCCCAAGGAATCAATTTATTTATAAGGTTTTTCCAATGGATCAAGTGAAATTGAAAACTACATTTTACTGGCTTAAATCAGTGTCTCAACTAATTAACTTCTCTGCTTTTGGGGGATGGTCATGGTAATTTATCTTCGAATCTTTAAATACTTTGCTGGCCTCCATTCTATATTCATTGCACAAGTCTCTTTCGATTAAAAAAAAGATTCTATACATTAAATCATATTTTATCTAGGATTATTCTTTATTAGGGAGCCCCAGAAACACTGAAAGTAACCATCCCCTCACACACAAAAAATTTGGAGCTGCCTTTTGCAGTTTGTAAATTAATGTGTTTTTTCTACTTCTGGTACTGAATTTTGTTTTGCATTATCAATTATATTAAGACTTCATACTTTTAAGCTTAATTTATGTAACTAGCAGCTCAGACATGGTCTTGATTAGAGCAGCATATTAGCTTTGTAAATCAATCTCCAATTAATATTAATAGTGTAAATTCAGAAACTGTCCAAAGTGCTCACAGGTATAGTGTTACATGCATGCAATATGTACAAGAGTCAATCTTAGAACGTGATGTATCAGGACAAAAGTTAACATTCCAAAAACTCCACTAAACAATATGATATGATACTTAGATGATAAAGCATTACCTTTTCGCCATCAGAAAGGCAAACCATTTTTCTGTGGAAGAAACCTTTTATGTGGGAAGGTTAGTTGACAGTTTAAGATTTGCCACATCAATTTTGCATGGCACTAAAAGAGAAAGAGGTCTTCTGGAATTAGTGAAATACGATGTGTAATGTAAATAAACTCAGTTGCAAACTGGAAAGACAAAACCTACATCAACTTTCTCCAGTGCTGCATTGAAAAACTCCCATCGTTTACTAGCGTGTTGTTATCCCATACATCTGAGACCAACTAATGCATATTAGCAGAGAAGAAATCTGGAACACATCTTTTTTTTTTCCACTGGGAATCTCTTCCTTTCACAAACTTTCATCGTTACCTGTGCAGCAGGATGCTCTGCACCGAGTCTAGGTCTTCTAAATTCTGAGTTACCGGCCTGGGGATTCTCTGCTTCGTAGTGCGGAACATGCTGCTGAAGAAGTAAGCGCCTCTTCATTACCTGCCTCCAAAACGGTATCCGCAATGTTCACCGATTTTCATGTAGTAGAATCATTCCCTTAGCAGATCACTCCCTTAGGCAAAAAATAACAGCTAAGAGGAGTAATGTGGAAGTCGAAAGCTATATAATACTTCAACGGTTTCTGCCGGTTGAAGAAAAACTATGCTCCGGTGTAGGGAGCCTCTGGTGAACTCCTCCTTTAAAAAGTCTCGATTTAATACTTTTTCTCGAGGATGTCAGACTGTAAACACGAAAGAAGCTTAAGCTTCCGGACTCACACAGAAACTCTTCTGCAGATTAAAAAAAAAAGCCCATTGTTCTAGCTCAGGTTTTCTGAACTTTGGCAACTTTAAGACGCGTGGACTTCAACTCCCAGAATACCCCAGCCAGCGAGGCTGCCTAGGGAATTTCGGAATTGAAGTCGACACCTTTTAAAATTGCCAAGATTCAAAAATATTGCCTCTAAAAAAACAGATGTGAGCCTTTCAGCCCTGTCCTTCTTATATTATTCTCCTGGGTCTTAAAAATTTCCCAAACCTTGTTAATTTCGTACGCAGTGCCTTAGGGATTAGGGGAAAATCATCCTGGTGATCCAAAAAAAGATGCAATGTCAGAATAGAATAGAATAGAATACTTTATTGGCCAAGTGTGATTGGACACACAAGGAATTTGTCTTGGTGTAAATACTCTCAGTATACATAAAGAAGGAACATTCATTAAGAATCAAGAATCATAATGTACAACACTTAATGATAGTCATAGGGTACAATCAACATCAAATGATACTATGCAATGTCAGGACCGTTCCAGTTATAAATCACCTCTTTCATTTCTTTCACATGGCATCATTTAATGTTATACAAACACTTAAACACAACTGATTTGTATTTAACATCAATATGTTTTATACAGTTTCATTTATTATTGTATACACAGGTAGGTATAAATGATAGGAATCCTTGGCTAATCTCATTTCATCTGTGTTTGACCTCTACTGATTAATTTGCACTTACACAGTTTATTAGATTGACATTTCACCTTTCATTGAAGAACTATAGGTGGTATTCACATCTATCTTCCACTTTATTCCTTCGCAATTATCTTGTGCAGTAGGTTAGACTGGAAAACACCCAGCAAGTTTCCATAGCTAGATTAGGACCTGGAACTCCCCGTTAGTATTTGTGATAGTGACGAATATCTGTAGCTTGGGTGTAGGATGAGGGTAGAGGTTCATTCTCCAAGCTTGTAGGTTGGTTTCGAATGTTTCATTACCAGGCTAGGAAACATTTTAGGAAGAATTTAGGGAATGTCAGTGTTGGGTGTTCTGCTTATAAAGGCTTTGTTGGTCAGTAGGTCTTGTGATGGGAGGGTCATGTCAGGTGAAGGTCTGGTGATGAGTTTTGTGGGGAAGTCACATCAGGTGAGGATCATTGGGAGGTAAAGTGGTTGTGTGGATTGATTGAGGGTTGGTGGCATCGCTGGTTGGTTGTGTGGTTGATTTGAATTCTCAAAGTTCATCGATTTGTTATAGGTCAATATGCCTCACACTTCAAAAGCAATTCCATCAACAAATACATTGACACATGAAGGGTAGGGGAGAGGAGAGATTGATTTGACTGAATAGAAATTTTTTTAAAAAATTCAAATATATATTGATTTGGTTCTGTATTCTATAAAATGTATATGCATGGCCTATTTAATTCACTCAACATAAAGCAGTAGATAACATAAAATAACAAGACCAAAGCAAGACCCCAGTTATCAATTATATATATATATATATATATATATATATATATATATATATATATATATATATATATATGTTTTCGGAGAATATATATATATATATTCATTCAGCTTTGTTCGGGTATTTTCCCACATCATTATAGTTGTGCTTTTAAAGTTGTAGCGACGTTTCGGCAGAATACACAAATACACAATACACAAGCCTGATGATGGCAGATGAGATTCTGCCAAAATGTCACTACAACTTTAAAAGCACAACTATAATGACGTGGGAAAATACCCGAACAAAGCTGAATACCATACATATAAATACCCATGAAAACTTAAGAAAACATACACACACATACACACACACACATATATATATATACACACACACACACATTTATACACACACACACACACACATATATATATGTATATGTGTGTGTGTGTGTGTATCTGACAATTTGCCTTATGTCCAAGTAAGGAAATTAAAAATATTAATATAAATGAAGCAGAATATTTCTTAATGCTAATTGCAGGTAAAATTATTGTCATTATAACTAAAGCCCTACTTTTAATTTTGAAAAAAAGTTTTGAATGTGTGTCTGTTAATAATAAGAAATCAGAGTTACTATGTGCTCATACTTCCTGTAACATGTAAATGCTTTATCTAATCTAATGGACTTTCTCCTACCTTTTAAGAAAATAAGATACCTAGGAGTCAATAAATCAAAATATTTGAATAAACTTTCTTTTTTCAAAAAAACACCCCCCCTGTGCTCTAACGTGGGAGAAAAAAATATTTGAGTAAATAGTTAATACTTATTTAGTGGTACTCAAAGCCACCACAGTCATTTATATTGGCTACTTTGTGCTTCCATATCCAGGCTGCAAAATTTTTAACAAAAATTATATTTTTTATATATCATTGCGCTATCATGCAGTAGTCATCAGGATGTTGTAGCTTAGATATGATAGCTATACTGCTTAGAAAATATGTAAAAAAAAGATCTAGTTTTCACAGTGTGGGTGAACATTTTATATTTAATGATCAGCAGAAGTAAAGAAATGCATAAAAATACCTCATAGAGGATACTTTAGATTGTACATAGTCTGTTCTTTTTCTTATCTGATACTTATTCAATTTTATTCTGGAGAAGGTATCAAGTAAAACAACAGTTCTTTCAGTTAAGATGATCTCATATACTTCATAAATGTTAATAGTAAAACAACATATTAAAAATTGAAATATATTTAAAAATTCCAAGGTGCAGCATTTATTTAATATATTACTTTGGTATTTTTCCCATAGTTCTGTGGCAAAATTGCATATAACTATTATTACTTGAATGAACATTGCAAGAATGGTTGCATAAAACATAAACTAGCTTGAACTAAAAAGGCTAAAAATAGGATATAAGAGTGTAATACCATCTGGTCTAGTAGTTTGTTTTCACAGTTGGCCAACCAACTGCAGAAATCCTAGTAATCTATTGGCCAATGTCCCTCAGAGATAGTCACATTACTATCAAGGCTAAATCATTGATCTCAATCCTTTTTTGAAGTCAGCCACACTGGAAGCCATCATCATGTCTCATAGTAGCAAATTCTATAAATTTATTTATATCTTATATAAAAATATTTACTTTTGTCTGTCCTGATTATTCTAAGATTCAGTTTCACTAGGTGCCACCTGCTTCTAGTGTGGGAAGGGACAAAATGCTTCTCTTTGCTCATTTTATCCACACCATGTATAACTATGCATCACTGCCATGTTCTTTCTAATTTGATTCATTTCTAAACTAAAAAGGCCCAAATGTCACAACTTTTTCTCACTGCTTCAATTTTTTGATCATCTTAATTGTCCTTCTCTGGATCTTTTCCAGCTCCACTATATCCTTTTGGAGGTGCGGTGATCAGAAATGTACACTATACTCATAAATAAAGTCATATCATTGATTTTTATCAGGGCCTTAGCCTTATATTGGCATCTCTTTTCAATACCATTCCTCATTATTCCTAACATGATCTTTTCCTGATCAGTCAAGGCTAGCTCTAATCCCATTAGTTTGTATGATCTTATTAGTTTGTGTGGAAGGATCTGGAGGACTAAAGGAAGAAAGGAAAAGTCTAATCTTTGACTTGCTGTGACCTTAAAAAGAAAACAATTACTACCAACCTGCCTTCAATCAAGGATCTGTATTCTGCACGAGTCAAAAAGAGGGCTGTGATAATATTTACAGACCCCTCACATCCCGGACATAAACTGTTTTAACTCCTTTCCTCAAAATGACGCTATAGAGCATTGCACACCAGAACAACTAGGTACAAGAACAGCCATCACTCTGCTAAACAAATAATTCCCTCAACACTGTCCAACTATTTACAAGTCTGCACTACTGTTACTATTAATCTTCTCATCACTCCTTATAGCCCATCCCCTCCCATGTGTGACTGTATGATTGTAAATTTGTTGCTTGTATCCTTATGATTTATATGGACTGTTTTCTAGTATGATTTGATTGCTTATTGTGCCCTATGACTATTATTAAGTGTTGTACCTTATGATTCTTGACTCTTGACAAATGTATCTTTTCTTTTATGTATACAGAGCACATTTGCACCAAGACAAATTCCTTGTGTGTCCAATCACACTTGGCCAATAAAAGAATTCTATTCTATTCTATTCTATTCTATTCTATTCTATTCTATTCTATTCTATTCTATTCTATTCTATTCTATTCTATTCTATTCTATTCTACTCTACTCTACTCTACTCTACTCTACTCTACTCTACTCTACTCTACTCTACTCTACTCTATTCTATTCTATTCTATTTAGAACAGGGGTCACCAACCTTTTGGACCTCAGGGACCACTAAATTCATAATTTTAAATACCACGGACCACTAATATGAATCCAGTGTACCACTCGCTGAAGCACTTGGACTCCCAATGAAGGGATGGGCACTTAGCTTGGCTGCCTGTTTCTGCAACCTTATACACTCAAGGAGCCATTTACACCCATTTCCCACAGAAAATAAAACACTGTGATCTCTCATCTCTCTGTCTCTCTCTCTCTCCGTATCTTTCTCTCTCATCTCTCTGTTCCCCCTCTATTTGCCTTCCTCTATTTGCCTTCCTCGTCTTTCTCTCTGTGTATCTCTCATCTCTCTTTTCTCTCTCTGTCTCTTATCTCTCTCATCTCTCTCTTTCTGTCTCTCTTTCTCTCTACCCTCCTCTCTCTTTGTCTGTCTGTTTGTCTATCTGTCCATCTGTCTGTCTGTCTGTCTCTCTCTCATTCTGATTCTCCAATGCTCTCTGGGTCTTGCAGGCTTTTGTTGGTCCTGGATGCAGCTCAGTTGCTTGGGGAGACACACAACCTGATCTCCACCCCAAGACATTCACCAGACCTGGCTATGGCCGATGGTCCGCCTTCCCCATTGTGAAGCGCGCTAAATTTAACTGTGCTGCGCCAGGTGCTGCGAGAGCAGTGAGCAGGCCATGGAGGCACCAGCAGCAGTGGAGAGAAATGGCCAGGTCGGGTCAATGTCTTGGGGCTGAGAGGAAGTCACATATCTCCCTGAGTGACTGAGGTGTGTGCAGCACCAACAAGGGCCAGAAGAAACGCCCATGAGACCCAGCAAGAGATGAAGCTTTGCTCCCACTCTGGAATATGGAGCGAATCTTCATCGTCTGCCCTTACCTTCTCAGGCCAGGTGAGGAGTGGCTGGGAGGGGAGGGTGAGGGCAGGGCCAGGTACTGGTGGGTTCAGCCAACAGGGAGCCATAGCAGGGGGATGAGAGAGCCACTGGTTGCCACCACCCATTGTTTTGGTCTGCCTGCACCCCACGCCCCCTTGCCGCAAAAGCACCATTACCTTGTTCCAGCCAATGAGGGCTGCACTATTCCTTGCATGTTCACTAACTGCAAAGTTGCAAGTTGCACGTATCTCCCTCTATGGCTGAGATTTCCAGCCTCACCACAAGCTGCCTGGCCAGTCCCATATTCCAAAGCTCTATTCACAGGACTGGTCCATTCGTCATCCCGGAGCAGCTTCTCCACCCTGGTGTGCTGTGGATCACCAAAATTGGTGACCTCTGATTTAGAATGCATGCCTCAAAAATGCTAAAACAAATGTAAAGCAATTAGTCTACAAATTCAAAAGATTTGCTCTGCTTCTATTTTTCTGCAGGGTAAACACTTATTTACATTACTTAAGCATTATTGTTTTTATTTATTTATTTATTATAACATTTATATACCGCCCTTCTCCCTAGGGACTCAGGGCGGTGTACAGCCGAATCAACCCCAAACAGTACAAAAGTTAAAATACAATTAAATAAGGCTGTTAAACTAAAAACAACCCTCCCCCTAAGAATATATTAAAACCCTAATTAAAACCCAATTAAAAGAGATACTTAAAACCTATGTCAGCCCAGGCCAGCCTGCTCAAAGAGCCAGGTTTTTAGCGCGCGCCTGAAGGCCCTCAGGTCCGCGCTGGTGCGTATCTCAGGTGGCAGAGCATTCCAGAGGGCAGGGGCTCCCACAGAGAAGGCCCTACTCCTGGGGGCCGCCAGACGACACATAGAGGCCGACGGCACCCGGAGAAGGCCCTCCCTGTGGGAACGCACCGGTCTGTTGGAGATCACTGGCAGAATGCGATCCTGCAGGTAACCTGGCCCAATGCCATGGATCGCCTTAAAGGTCAAAACTAGAACCTTAAAGCGAACCCGGAAAGCCACCGGCAACCAATGCAACTCGCGCAGGAGAGGCGTCACATGGGAGCTACGTGACGCCCCCATAATCACCCGCGCGGCCGCATTTTGCACCAGTTGGAGTCTCCGGGTGCTCCCCGCAGGGAGCCCCATGTAGAGAGCATTGCAGTAATCCAGGCGAGAGGTGACAAGGGCATGAGTGACCGTGCACAGGGTGTCCCGATCCAGGAAGGGCTGCAACCGGTAAATCAGGCGAACCTGATAAAACGCCCCCCTGGAGACGGCCGCAATATGATGTTCTAATGACAGCCGTGCATCCAGGAGGACGCCCAGATTGCGAGCCCTCTCTGTAGGGGGCAAAATCTCTCTCCCAATAGCCAGCGAAGGTGACAGCTGGCTATATCGGGGCACCGGGAACCACAGCCACTCGGTCTTGGATGGGTTGAGCCGGAGCCTGTTCCCGCCCATCCAGTTCCGCACGGCCTCCAAGCATCGGGACATAGCCCCCACAGCATCGTTGGGATGGTCTGGGGTGGAGATGTATAACTGGGTGTCATCTGCGTACAGGTGACACCGCACCCCAAGACCACGGATGATCTCACCCAACGGCTTCACATAAATGTTGAACAAGAGAGGGGAGAGGACCGACCCCTGAGGCACCCCACAAATAAGGGGCCTAGAGGTGGACCTCTCCCCTCCGCCAACACAAATTGCAAACGGTTGGAGAGGAAGGAGGAGAACCACCGCAGGACAGTTCCCCCAATCCCCAGCCCCTCCAACCGCCGCAATAAGATACTATGATCGATAGTATCAAAAGCCGCCGAGAGATCTAATAGGACCAGGACAGAGGAAAACCCTCTGTCACGGGCCCTCCAGAGATCATCAACCAACGCGACCAATGCTGTTTCAGTACTATGCCCGGGCCTGAAACCCGATTGGAATGGATCGAGGTAAGTCGCTTCCTCCAGGTACTGAGGGAGCTGACGTGCCACCACACTCTCAACAACCTTCGCTATAAAAGGAAGGTTGGAGACTGGACGATAGTTGTTTAAAACAGCTGGATCCAGGGAAGGCTTCTTGAGGAGGGGCCGCACCACCACCACTTTCAAGGCGGTAGGGAACGACCCCTCTCTCAAAGAAGCATTGATAATCCCCTGGAGCCAGCCTCGTGTCGTTTCCCTGGCGGCTGAAACCAACCAGGAGGGACATGGGTCCAACAAACACGTGGTGGCATTCAGACCCCCCAGCAGTCTGTCCATGCCCTCAGCGGTCATAGGATCAAACTCCCCCCAGATAACATTCTCAAGACCTGCCCCGGACACCTCCCCCGGGACCACCCAATTGGAGTCCAACCCGTCCCGAATCTGAGCGATTTTGTCGTGCAGGAATCGGGAAAACTCCTCTACCCTACCCTGCAAGAGGTCATCCCGCACTCTCGGTTCGAGCAGAGAGCGGGTCACTCTAAACAGGGCGGCAGGCCAATTTTCTGCCGACACAATAAGGGCGGAGAAATGCGAACACTTTGCCGCCTCTATTGCCACAAGGTAGGTCTTAATATAAGACCTCACCTGTGTCCGGTCAGACTCAGTGCGGCTCGCCCTCCAAATGCTCTCTAGATGTCTTTTCCGGCACTTCATCTCCCGCAGCTCCTCCGTAAACCACGGAGCCAAGTGGGATCTGTGCCGGGTCAGAGGTCGCAGAGGCGCAACTCGATCCAGAGCCCCGGCAGCCAACCTATCCCAGGTGGCTACCAGGTCTCCAGGCGAGTTGTGAGCCAGAGACTCAGGAAATGGCCCAAGCTCCCTCTGGAACCGCTCAGGGTCCATCAGGTGCCTGGGGCGGAACAATCTACGTGGCTCCGCCTCCCTGCGGTGGGGGGTGGCGGAACAGAAGTCCAGTCTAAGAAGGGAATGATCTGTCCATGACAAGGGTGTAATAACTAAATCCCCGAAATTACAGTCATTCAACCACTGACCCAAGACAAAAATCAGGTCCAGCGTGTGTCTTCCTATATGAGTGGGGGCAGAAACTAATTGGGTCAGGTCCATGGCCGTCATGGAAGCCATGAACTCCCGGGCAACCCCCGAGGTTTCACCGAGCAATGGCAGGTTGAAATCCCCCATGACCCCAAAAGGTTGGGGTCTCAACCGCCAGCCCGGCTATCACCTCAAGGAGTCCGGGCAGGGCCGATGAGACGTGGCAGGGAGCCAGGTATGCCATCAGAAGGCCCATCTGAACCCCTTGACCCCACTTCACAAAGAGAGACTCACAGCCAGCTGTCTGAGGGACAGTGGCCTCCCTAGGACAAAGGACCTCTTTAATAAGCACCGCCACCCCGCCACCCCTTCCCTGAGACCTAGGCTGATGAAATGCAAGGAAACCTGGTGGGCACATCTCTACCAGAGGGACACCGCCCTCTGGGCCCAACCAGGTTTCGGTAATGCCTACCAGGTCCGCGCTATTCTATTCAACCCAAAAGAAACTTGTCCATTGAAAAAATGCAACCAGTGAATGTTTAGTAGAAAGTAAACTGATTTGGACCCACATTTTGTGCACATTTGAATCATGTCCACTCTCCAAAAATAATTTAGGATAAAATTACATATTTCTAATTTCACGCAAGGTCAATTGCAGAATCATAAACACAACTGGGAAATTGAAATATATTTTGTATGTATTAATATATTACTCTTAACAAAGGCATAGTGAATTTTCTCTATATTTTTAAGTGAATCAGCTCCACCTAGTGTTGGTACAGAACAGAACAGAAAATAAAAGAATGTTATGTTTAGATTCTAAATGGTAAAAGGAGTATGAGATCACTTACGTTTATTACAGATGCACAATTATAAGTGAAAAGTTAGTGGTCTATTATTTCTATAACAATTGATAAGATATAGGTTTAATGTAGCTACTAGGTAGCTAGTGTTTTCTTAAAAATATGAACATAGTGTGGTATCTCTAATAGTGGAAAGAACCAATTATTTTAAAAAGTAAAATTATCCTTAAGAGACTCTCCCCAGTTAATGATATCCCAGCTTCAAGCTGGTTTTAGAAAAGGCTAAGGAATGCTGCTGATCCATTCTGGATAATTGAGTACTTGAGAAAACCAAAGATCTCTAAAGATGCAACACTATGTGCTGCATTGATAGAAAGATCTTTGGTTGTGTTGACCATGTCAAATTGTGGAGGTCCTGTTCAACATTTACATGAAACCGCTGGGTGAGATTATGCATCTCTACTAGATGAGGTATCACCAATGCGTTGATGATACCCAGTTATGTATTTCCATCCCAATTAAAGTGTAATTATCTTGTAATTATGTTGTTTTTTCCACTCATTGCCTTTTTTATTATTTTAAATTTTATTCTTTTACTGTTTTATTTTATTAAATAAACAATAGAGTAAATTAGAATAACTATATATCCTTCTGTACATATAATTACTGGTATTTCCTTTCTAAGTAGTTGAAAGGTGTGAGCCTTTCAACCCTGTCCTTCTTATATTATTCTCCTGGATTTTAAAGACTTCCCAAACCTTACTAATTTAGTACTCAATGCCTTAGGGATTAGGGAAAAATCATCCTGGTGATTAAAAAGGAATGCAATGTCAGGATTCCTTTTTGTCTTTTCCTTTAATCTCTTTTCATAATCTCTTAATATTGCAAATGATTAATTTCCATGCTATAGAATATGCCTTTCTCCTAGTACTTGAGAAAATAGCCTGACTCTGTTACTAATATATTGTTTATGCTTCCTAAGGTCATTATAATGAAATATAATCACCTTTTTGTTTTGAGAACGTAAGTTTTTTCTACTATTTGCTTATTCTTATTCTCTATGCAGTCATTCAGCAACTTGTAGGATTTTAAAAGTTTTATTTCCTATCAAAGACACTCTGTCACACAAAAAAGAAATAGATAAAGCAGAAAGTAATACAAAAGACCTATTTAACCAAATTTTCTAGATTCTTTGCAATAATTTGCACTACATATAAAACATATATTATATTGCATTTCAATTTTACTATAAATATACCATGATTCAAATGAGTTTGAATTGGTTGTGAATTTAGCCTTTCTCCCAGGTCTTCCTTTGAAACAGCCTGTTGTACGATTGTGGGTTCTTAAATATTGCATTGATGCTGATGGTGTTATGTTACATGCAGAGAACAGTTATAGCACATATTCCAATCAGAAGAACCTGATACTATTGTGTGCCAGCATGGCTTAACCTTTGCTTAAACTCCAGTTTAAACACATTTCTTTTTACAACTATGTAATTCTCTTTCTACATTTGTCTTACACTTTTCTACATTGTTCATGGTTGTGCTATGAGAGCAGTGAGCACAAGAATGAAGGCAGTATGATGTTTGCTTGGTATAAATATATTTGGACTCAAGTACTGTTTAGGCCTCTTAGATGTGGCCATATCTCTCTACAGGAACTAATGTGGTTTTAGGGGAAGATTTATGCAAGCTTTTTTGATTTCAGACCTATAAAGTAAGAATCAGAAAATTCAAGAAAACAACACAAAAAAATAACACTAGAATGTGACTGCTGTTAATAAAGATCTAACACCCAGAATATATTTGGACACAAATCAAGGAAAATCAGAGTTTGTTTTGACAAGAGGACAGCATAAAAGAACATATCAGAAAAAGATATCAACAGGATGTTAAAGTATCTAAATTTTTGAAAAACCTTGAATTGACATATTTTGGCTCAACATTAAAGAACTGTTTGCTTTATAGTACACATCCTACTGGCTACCTATAAATTGTCTCCTGAGCTCTAATGGACTTCCTCCCTTTCCCTCAATTTTTGCTTTTTCTTGCTTTCTTGCATCTGCTCTCATTGTGATACTTCATACTGTACTATAACCTGTTTTTATGATGGATTTATGATGTAAATATAAGGGCGTACCACTTAAACTGCTTCTTTTCTGAATTAATGCTGATTTGATTCTAATCAGGTCTTAAGAAAATCCTATCCAGGATGAGACATTTTGGCATCATCTTGCAAAGTATTCAGTTTGTACTGTGGGCTCTCACAATTTATAGACTTGTGATTATAAAGATTTCAGAATACTTCTTGGATATATACCTATAATTGTTTTAGCCTTGAAATAGTTATATACAGGTTTTAAAGCAATGAAATTTTGGTGTAATTGAGATTTGGCAAATATAGATTTATTGTATTGCATTATGGTTCTGCAGGAAAGAAAATAAATTAAATCATTCTGATGAATGTTTTACCTATTTGAAATTCACATCATGGGGATCCAGCTGCATGAAACCAAATCTATAACATAAGTTTAAAAATATTTTCAACTTTTTAAAATTAACTTCCCATAGAGTAGAACTTCCATAAAACATGGCTTGCAAAAAGATCAATTTGTTTTAAATTTCCTCTTTATTTCAAAACATTTAATAAAAGATTCTTTGCGGGACAGATGGAATTTTGGGAGTTTATGCATCCATTTGTATGTATGACTGTATATGTGAAGCCTACAAAACCTCTGATCCATAAAACCCAAACAACCTGCTGAATGTAAATAGTGCTTTTGAAGTTCCAGTCTGTTTTGTCAGTTTGAGGTACCGTAAGTATCTATATACTACTAAAGGTCTCATGTCTGTTTGTTTGTAACCTTTAATTGGGCAAAGCAGTACATCATAGGGCAACAATTTTTGAATAAATATACCCACTTTTTTAAAAAAAACATTTTTTGCAATTCCGTATCATTTCTTGAATAAAGTCTGCTGCATTCCTACAATAGCTTTTTCTTATTGCCATAGTGGATCTGATACATGCCTGACATACATGAACTAGCACTATCAGCCATCCTAATTGGGTTTCCACACTCAGCAGCATGGCCTTTTTTATATGTCTACTATTGCAAAATTTCATCCTTTTTCCATTCCTTCAAGTGATGAAAAAAATAGCAAAATGGTATACCAGTAAACAAATTAAAAAGAAATCCAGCTGAAAAGTAGATTGCTCAAGGAAGTAAAAATAGTAATAACAATTTTAAAAATCTTGTTTTAAATTAGCAATATTCTGCATGTCAAACAAGTGTTGTGACTATTATGTTACAGGTAATCCTCACACAATGACCATTTGTTTAACAATTGTTCAAAATTATGACAGCACTGAATTAATGGAGTTATGACCAATCCTAATTATTTGCAGTGCTTCCATGGTCATACAATCAAAATTTGGAAAATTGTCAGCCCACTTACATCTTTGATTGCAATTCAACTCCTCCCACCCCTTATCTCTTCCACATTTCTGCCTTTTTAGACAGCCTGCATACAGCCATCCTACACTTCACTATCTCCACTGCCTCGAACCAACCTTCATTGTTTTCTTATTCCCACTGCTGATGGGAGATGTTAACTTAATGTGTAGATGTGGGGTGTGTGTGTGTCATATTAGTCTTGTTCCAGCACTTATTTATTTATTTATTTATTTATTTTATATAACTGCCTATTCACCCATGGCGACTCGAGGAGGCTTACATAATGTAAAATCATATTTAAAACAAAAAATAAAAACAATAAAAACTAACAAAAAGAATCAAATAAATTAATAAAATACAATAGAACAAAATTTGGGAAAACAAAAAACAAATCAAAAAACAAAAAAAATAAAAACCAACTCCCATCACCCTCCGTTCCAATGACAGCAGATTACATTAGCCATTTGATGGGCTCCATCCCTCTCTGGGTTCCCAAGGCCTGCTGGCAAAACCAGGTCTTCAGTGCCTTTCAGAAGAGTATTAGTGAGGGGGCCATTCTAATCTCTGGGGGAATGATGTTCCAGAGGGATGGAGCCACCATGGAGAAGGCCCTTCTTCTGGGTCCCACCAGATGTCTTCTCCTGTAGAGAAGCATTAATCATCGCCAGAGTCCACCCGCCTGTCACCTCCTGGGAAGCTTTCACAAACCAGGAGGGACATGGGTCTAAAATACAGGTGCTCACGCGCATACTCCCTAGGATCCTGTCCACTTCCTCAGGAGCAACAGGGTCAAACTGTTTCCCAGATAGGAGGGCAAGAACCTGCCTCAGGAACTTCCACTGGATCAACAACCATGCTGGCATCTAACTGGGAACCAAGTCAAGCAATTTTGTGCTCCAGAAAATCCACAAATTCCTCAGTGTGCCCCTTCAGGTAGACCTCAATCTCCTTCTTCCCTAGGAGGAGGCAGCTCACCTTAAAGAGGGTCGCTGGGTGATTATCTGCAGATGTAATTAGTGTGAAGTATTTACACTTCACCTCACGAATCGCCATAAGGTAGGTCTTAGTAGCAGCTCTTTCCTGTGTTTAATCAAGTTCATTGTCTGTCTTCCGCCAGCGGTGCTTTAGACATCTCCTCATGCTTTTCATCCCTCTCACTACCTCTGTATACCATAGGGCACAGAGAGGTCTATGGGTGAGGAGAGGTCGCAAGGGTGCAATCCTATCCAGAGCCTCAGTCACCTTCCTATTTATACTTAATAATCCTCTCTGCGGCCCTATGCAGCAGGCTTGATGTATGATAAGCATTCCTGCCTCTGGGAAATAATGAACATTGGTCAGACTGCAAAGCAGTGCTGGAACTGACAGAAGAAGGAAAATAAGTGGAGATTGTGTTCGCAATAGGTGAGTATGGAGCACTGTCATCCATGCCTGCTTTCCAAAATTATTGTTAGCCTGCATATGCAGTGGAACAACCTGAATGTTAAGACCACCCAGTATACATATCAGTATACAACTCTATACAATGCAGCTATGAACAAGTGTTGATTAAAACCCATTGTCTTATACACCATACCATATTATCATTCTTTTAAGTTGATGATGGTTGTAAATTATACATAGCAGTATAGTGATGTTGAATCATGTTTGACAATATTATATCTACATTGTCTTATATTTCCTAATAACACATTCAGTACAGTGCAGATAAACAGCTGCTAATGGATTTCATTATATGAACCAACCTTCCTTCCTTCCTTCCTTCCTTCCTTCCTTCTTTCCTTCCTTCCTTCCTTCCTTCCTTCCTTCATTTCTTCCCTCCCTCCTTCCTTCTTTCCTAACATACATTAAACAAGGCATACCCTATATCATCCTCTTGTGCAGGCCTGCTGAAAAGCCACTGCATCTGACAAAAATATCTATAGCATACTTGGTATTTCAGAAATGGAAAGGCTTCCAATGTAGACTGTATTAAATTCTCCTTATTGTTACTATTTCACAGTGTTCTTGTACGTGTAGGGGAAGGAATGTTCAGCTTAAGTGACTTTAATGTCCTTAGCAATAAAACTTTTAACTTTATAGAAAAATCCAGGAAAAACAGATTGAGAACTCAGTATGAGGTAAATACTGATCTCACTGCAACACTATAGGAATTGTATTTATTCTGGAATGTTACATGAAGAATATTTACTACTTTCCAAGGAGGTTTAGTTATTTTTGTTATGAAGATATATTTTCATTGATGGTGATCAAGCTGTTCTGCACTCAGTGATTATTGCACGCAGATGCTAAGCATATTACACTTCTATGTAATTGCAGTCAGGGAGAAGTGCACAGAATCACTGCTTATGTTTAGATCGTATCAATTGGATGTCGTCCTACAGTAAATGTGCAAAAAGGCAGCTAAAGTAAAGGAAAGATTTTATGTGCTATGCACAATTAAATTAATAAATACATAAGACATTACTTAAAAGTTAGTTAATGGACTAAGATATACTTTTAAGACAATGTGCATATTGTATAGAATTAAGCTGTGCATGTAATTTTTCCTGTTCTGCACACTACTCTTAATAAATAATTTGAAGAAGAAATTCATACTGGGGCTGAAGGTTGTTTGAATTAATTAGCTTGGATATTTTCTTTAACAAATAAATGAAAAAATATATTTTTTACTCATTTTTCATTGTATTCTCTTTTTTCAGGTTAGGTCTTGTGTGGAGAAAAAAACACATTTTAGGTTATATTTATGTAGAAAAAAAAATGAAAATTCGAAAGGATTCATAAACTTTTAAGCACCAACATACCTTCATCTATTCTTCTGGTAATTCTTCTGATTCTAAAAATTATTTTATAAGTCAAATAAAAATAGCAAAACATACTTGATTTTAAGTTTCCAGTGAATATTATGAAGGGATTGGAATTCTGATGTAGAAGCCAATCTATCATAATTTAATCAATGTATATAATTTATTCTAGATGTAAAACTTCCTATTTTTTAAGAAAACAATGAAAACAGTAACAGTAACTGTAGTTTGTTGATTACAGAGGATATAATTATTCTTAAAAACAAAATTATTGTTCTCATTGTTGATATATTTTAATACCTGGTTGTCTTGTATAGTTCTCTTGATCTGCTGTGGAAATTTAATGCAATAATATGCAACAAAGCAGATAGTCCTTTGAAAAAAATACAGCAATCCCCTCCGCCCCCCCCAATTAAAAAAAATATATATTTGGAAAACACTGAGAGAAAAAGGATAAAATTCTGCTTGGAACTATAACTTAGTCTTTAGATGCTGTAGTTTAACTTCCCAGGATAATTTTAAACTGAATATTCTGACCCCCATTTCTACATAAATGATTGCTGCCTGTACTATGGAATCTGGTAAAAACACTATGCTGATGGTATTTTTTCATTTTGGTAATGAATGCATATATAATGTTCAGACTATAAAACTCTTTTTACATAAATCTTTTTTTTTAACCTGAAATATTGCTTCACACACACACACCTACCAGAATCATCTAATTATCTAATTCTGATAGGTTGACCCAAAGATGATATTTATAATCAGTAGATTAGAATTAATGATAACAATTGCAATAAGGATACAGTAAGCATCAGAAAAAATGCTTTGGAGCATGTGGAATCATAAGTATAGCACCATCTACAACTTTTTAAAGCAGATGCTTTCTGATTTTAGGATAAGACATTTTAAAGGGCAACATAAAGGTGTTATAATCATGCCTTTACATACTCTATAGCACCTGAAAATGTTGCACAGCCTTCATAAGTTTCTAATACAGATAAAAATAAATACAACATCAAAACCATAAAAAAGTAAAATTAATCTGGCTGAAAAATCCTATGCCTATCTTGCTATTATTACTGACACATCTGCTGCAGTATTTGATGGCTAAAAGAACAAAATATTTTAAGGTGTATTATGTTCATTCCTATGTCTTGTCCTGCTGAGTTGATTTTGAACTCATTAAAAGGGCTTATTATACATCAAAAACTCCTCATGTTACTCTCCAATGTGCGATAAAGCTTAAGCATACTATACATGAAGTTCTTGTAAGCTACTGTGTATTTAATAAATTGCGGAAGCTGAGTTTATCCAATTAACTCAGTTTCTTAGGCTTGAATAATCACATGCAATAAGGAAATAAAGCTACTCAGAATAAAAAATGTTGTTGGCTATTTGTGATTTAGGGTATCATGGAGAAACAATTATAGTTTTGATCAGGGAAATATCCTAAAAAAAACCCTCCTTTTTTTCTTCAGTTGTTGTGTTTTTACCTTGCTTTGGGAACAAAAACCATTCTTGCTGCTACAGATATTTTCCTCAAAGCAACCAGTCCTGCATTCTGTTTCCAACAGCTACTAGACAAATAGTCCAGGATATTTCATCTTGTTGGCAAAATTAGGTAGTAGTAATTTCTTTGTTGCTTATTGCTAACATCTGGTAACCAGAAGTATACAATTGTTCCACAGGAAGACTTCATATTGCTTTCCTGGTGAATATCAATTCAATTATTCTTCCATGACACATCATATTGTTACACATGTTGTTTTGAATGAAAAAACTGTAGCTGCACATTTTTAAAAGTCTACCTTTTGTTTCCTTGCAATCTGGTTAATGAATTTATGTTGTTTTGTAACAATTTCATGTTTATGAATACACTGACTGAAATTGCATAAAAGTTTATATTAATAAGCCAAATTGATAATAGTTCTATATTTAGTCTACTGGGAAGAAAGAGAGAAAATGGCAGTATAGTACACCTATATTATATTTTTTTCTTAAAATATACTTTTTCTAGTAC
This sequence comes from Bungarus multicinctus, assembly GCA_023653725.1. Classification (NCBI taxonomy): domain Eukaryota; kingdom Metazoa; phylum Chordata; class Lepidosauria; order Squamata; family Elapidae; genus Bungarus; species Bungarus multicinctus. The sequence goes on from CM042849.1 coordinate 38,235,688, forward strand.
CTATTCCAATTTTTGCCACAAGGCTACCAGTGTAACAAGGTTTTTTCTCTACTTTCAGTTAATTACGTTGCACAGCATTTGTGCAAATAAAAGGGGAAGAAATGTTTATGACAAAAAGTTATTCAGGTCAGCCATTTTGACAAAAGGGACTGTACTGTATTACAATAAATTGAAATGAAACATTGATGGAATTACCACAAAATTGAATCAAGAATAAGTTAATACCTCAAATGACATGTGCCATATATTTTTGCAGCGTCATGTTTAAATGCAACATATTTAAAACATATGTTTTAATTGGATACATTAAAAAGTAAAAAGAACATAAATATGTTGTAAGCCACCCAAAGTCACCTCATCACCATACAGTGAAATGGGCAGCAAACAAATTTAATAAATAAATAAATAAACAAATAAATATAACATATTCCAGAACAAAATATTTTCTTTACCAATTTCAACTCTCTTAAATAGGCTCACTATTTTTATTTCTTATTTATTCCTTTAAAGTTTCTGTGTATTTTTTGCTATTTTTAAAAAGTTGAAAGCACTTGGAGTACAATCTACATTACATGTAGAAAATATTCTTATTTTAATATGATAATTTTAACATAAAATAATGTGAGTTAGCCAGTTAACCTTTCACCTTCCTATAATAACTATGATTTAATTGCTAATTAGAATTTCTATCTCTCTCTCATTTATATTCAAGATGATAAAGGAGCATTGCAAACTTAATTATTAATATGAAATGTGAAATCCCTTGGGACATTGGCTACTTTTTCTTTTGCTCACAAAATGTGCTAAGGCAAACTATTTGTGCAATTATGTTTTCTTGTTTTTATGTTTCTTGATTTTGCTTGCTTCAATAAACTGATATGCACCAAGAATCACTTTTATTGGCTTAGCATTTTATAGCTGTATAAATGTTATTACTGAGAACATTGTCACTTTTCAACTTGCTGTTTTAGAATTTACATAGTTATATCATTTCACTTCTTAGAACTTATTCATCTTTATTGTGTTCTGTTTTTTGAATATAGTGTTGAAAATAAAACTCCTTGCCTCTCCCCCTCATCTAATCCTGCAGACCAGTTCCTGAATCTTTTCACTGCTTATAACTGGGGAATGAGAAGAATATCATCATATTTCTTTCTGTCAGTTATGCTCTATATTGCAAAAGCCACAATATTCTCTTTGTGTCCAATTTTTTTTTTAGTAAAGCTGGAAGATCATAAATCTGGCACCTGTCATGTACTGAGAAGAAACATCACCACAAGGGCCATTGAACAACTTAAATGATGGAGAGTTGTTTGGCACATAAAATATGGAAGTGAAGGTATTTGTATCTTCTTTTTACATAAGTACTTTATGATTTGTGAGCTGTCGCCATTTGAAAACAAAGCAAAAGAAAGTCTCTAACCAGAAAATGTCTGCACATGAGTGAAATATAATTAAAATATATTTTCATTTAAAAGTATTGAATATATGAATATATGAAAGACAAAGAAATGTTTTAGAACAGGGCTTGGTTAGATCTCCTTCTACATATTCAGGTTCATGTTTGTGTTTTACCTTAATGTTCCAATTATATTCTACTCTGAAGTTTCTACTAAATGTATACTTCCTTTCCCTTCAATTAAACAACACCATCCAGTGGGCACCCAGAAACGTGTCTTCTATGTCATGGCTTCTACCTTCTGAAATTGCATCCATCCAGAGATCTGTATGGCTCCCACCTTGGTAACATTTCAAAAAATACTGAAAAACTGATTATTTCCCCAGTCCTGGGGTAGGCTGGTTGGTGAAACCCTACAATACGTTCTGCTGCTTGTGTGGTTTTTCTTTTTCTGGGAAGATATTTTATTTAATTATTATGGCTTTTTATAATGTAAAGTGCCCAGAACTGTAATGAACTGGACATTCTTTCAATTTACATGAATAAATAAGGATTTTTGATTAAATTATAAGTATGTATAATTGATTCTATGTTGCAAGAGATAAGGAAATAGAATCAAGTTATGGTGAAATAGTATATTTGAAAATGATTATTGTAGTTTGCTTTTGCTCAATATTGATTTTGATTTCAGTCTATGTCATGACTTGTTTTCTGTTTTGATGTTGTACACTAACCAGAATTCTTGAGGTTGTAATAGGCTATAAGTACTTTAAAAGAACTAAATAAAACCCTACTTTTTGTTAACTTCCATAGTACTTTATAAAAGATGAATGAAAGTAAAAGCCAAATTTAAAAACACACACATTAATTTTAGCCATATATAATTAAAAAAAACCCTAATTGTTCAATTTTTCAGAATAGTTGGGCTGTTCAGGTAGGGCAGTTCATGGTTCATTAGGGTATCATTGTACAATTTCTACAGGAAACTGAGTTCCTACCCATTGCCAACTGTTTGGTACAGAATAATGTAGGTAGAGGACAGATTCTGATTAGTGGGATAATTCTTTTATTTAAAAAATAACTGATTACAGGCGTTATTCTCAGAATTCCTGTGCCCTACTACAATGTTTAAAGTACAAAACAAGAGCACTTATATAGGATGGCATACTGTAACTTAGATGCAATGCTGGGTGTCAAAGGACTGTGAGAGAATTTATCAATTTTTTTTGATACTCTTCATCAATGGATTAATTAGACATTAATTGTTATTAACTTTCAATTATGAAATTTACTTTTCAAATTCAACTTCAGTATGGACTGTATAAGTTATAATGTAAAAATGTGCAAGCCTAAATTCAGTCTATGCTTGATTTAGAGCTTTTGAAATGACAGAAATGTTTTCAGTACAAGGAACCATACAATCATTCTTTATGTTAAAAAAGTAAATCTATAGCACATTCAAACTTTATGGATATATATACATCCAGTTTCATACAACAGTATGAAAATCTATTGCCATTGCCTTTTCTCAGGATTTATTTTTCTCCCAGTCTAATCTAACACCTTGGAAATCTCTTGTGGTTTACCATTCAACAATTAACCAATTTGGCTTGAGCTAGGCAAGATTGACCAGGTTTCTGACTGAAACAACATTTTATAGTTCCCTGTACTATTAATAAGCAAGATCAATTGGGCTTTAAGGAGTGCTGTGCTAATAAATTTATAACAACCGGCTCTGCCAGTTCCATTAAAGCTGCTGCCCTGCTGCTAGCTGATCAGCTCACTAGGTGTCACGGATCAGCTCTGCTATCAGCTGGCTCACCAAATTCCTGAAACTTTAACAAAATTTAACAATTGACTTTTGGTACGAGCCTGTTCCAGCACACTATTGGCTTTAAGCATATCTGTATTTGAATAGACAGAGTCCTGGGAAGGGATGGTCTTGAAATGGATGAGGTCTACTACAAACATGTCATACTGTGGCCTCCAGATATGTTAGTCTACAATTCCTTCTATCCACAATCCCACAGTGGTTATGCCATGCTGATTGAAGATGGTGAGAGTTTAGTCCAACACATCTGGAAGACATCAAGTTGAGGAATTCACCTAGTAACATTCAGCTTAATACTGAATAGAAGATTATTTTTCTGCCTTATAACCTAGCCAATATAGCTAAATTCATTTTTCAACATATATCCCAATCACCAGGTTTTTTTATCTATTTATTCTTTCTCTCTGATCCAGAAACATTTCTAAGACGATGCTTTCATCTACTATATTCATGGAATTTTATTGCCAGTCTAAATGTCATCAGCTTTTTATTTTAACTTTCCTGTATTTTCCCATTAGATCTTCTTTAGATCCTCACTAAGTTTTCTTGGAAAATATTTCACCCTCACTACATTATGAGGAAAGCAGTTACTTGGTTTTAAACATCAATTGAATTGTCTGTAATACCTGGCCTAGCATAAAGAAAGTCCTTGTCAAACAGCACTTAATCATGGAAAGTATGAATGATTGTGGAACAGTGTAACACTTAATCTAAACCAGTGATTCTCAAAGTGTGGTCTGCAGACTATTTTTGATCCACAGAGGTTTTCCAGGTGGTCTGCCATAGCCTACTCATATTCACCAACCAGGGTCTGTTTGCTGTCTTAACTCTGTCTCATCATTTAAACCACCCAAGCCTCATTGTTGACTAAAATAAATAAATGGTTAATTTTGGATTTTAGTGACATGCACAGAGAGAGAGAGGAGGGAAGGAGGGAAGGAGAACAAAAGAGAGTGTCTGACCAAAAAAGAGACAGAGGCAGAGGCAGAGATTTACATTAGCACTGTGCCACCTTCATTGAACCAAGAGTCTTTTTAAAATGGAAGATATAGAAAATGTACATAAATAGTAACTTCCATGCTCTTAAAAACAGAAGCATAGGAAAAGGGTAAATGTTTAATTGGGTGGTCTTTACATTTTCTGAACATTTATTTAGTATCAGCGAATACAAAAAACTTGAGAAAACTCTACTATAAGCTACCTCATAGGTTTATTGTAAAGATAGGATTGGTAGAGAAAGTACTAAGAATTTTAAGGAGACCAAGGATTGTTGCTGTGAGTTCTGTTGGACTCAGTAGGAAGTCCGTGGGATATATTTTTGAGTAGTAGGGTCATCTGTAAGGGAACAGAGGTTAAAAATTCAAAACAGTGACTGCCCAGTGGACATTTCACCCCATTTATGTACGTTGAGTGCATGAAGCGTATAAAAGGGTGTAAGGTTTCAGTGACCCCCATCAATCACAGTTGCCATCTTTACTTTTTAGAGATACCTTTGCTAGGTAAATATTCATAAAAGTATTTTTTAAAAATAAAGTATTTATTTTCTAGATAGTTAATATGTTGTGCTTGTTTGATTGTTTTAAAGTATTCTTAGGTGTTTCCTTCGCCCCTCTGGGCCAAACATGAAATTTTGATAAATTAGTCTCTACATTGTACTTTATAATTGTCTGCACAAAGTACTCTTATTCTTTTTAGATTATTGTGCTCATCCATATAGCCATGTTGCTATGCTTTCATCTTGTCCTCAAGATGGTAAGAAAGTATGTCATTTCCAGAACTCGCCAAGAGCATTCTGTTTATTGTCCTGCAGGGTGGGAGACAGTAGAGTTACTTCCTCTTAAAATGGGAAAGCAGTCAGATGCAGTCAGGTGCAGATGCTTCCTTTCCATTTGTCTTTGCAGATTCTCTTTCTCATTACTTTGTTAAGTTTCTTAAACAGAAAGGAAGAGATAGGATAGTGCTCAAATATGGTGGTGAGGAAAGGGATAAGCAGGCAGAGAATAAAATACATTTGATAGTTTACTGGCCTCTGGTTGAAGATTCTCTGACTATATGACCATTTCTAGTCTGGCTCCGGAAGAGAGCAAAATGTTACCAGGCAAAACTTTTTCCCCCTTGTTAAAGGAATTCTGATCATGTGTGGAAGATTTTTCATGAAGTTCATATTCCCATTATTAAGTTTTAACTGATGGAGCTTTCCTTTCCTGCCATAGTCATGTTCTGATGGATTTCAAAAACCAGTCATTGTGCAGGGTGATGTCTGACTACCTACGTAGCGTTTATTACTATTATACCATTTTTACAAGCAAGGAAGAGTAACATAGATACAGCATTCGGATTGGAGAATAGATACCACATTGATAAAACCTCCCAACCAATCCTTAAGAATAGTGGTGATGTTACTAAAATGAGATCATCTATAAGTCTGGGACTTTCCACCAAGATAGAGAATGAGATCATGCAAGTAGTAAAGAGGCCCATATAGGTTTTTAAACACTGCAATGTGCTGCTAGCACCGTCTACAGGACCTCAATAGCTACTACAATGTTCCTTTTTTCAGCCACAGAAAGTAGAAATCACTATGGAGAATCTTGGACTGGAGGCTTTGTTGTGTGATTCCTAAATGGTAAGAAGGCTATTTGAGAACTGGGGCAAAGAGCTCTGTAGACCTATCCATTGCTTCTTTTTCATTATACTTTTGAGAAATCACACAATACATTTTGTGCTATAATATATTTTCCTTTTGTGGCCAAGACACTTGAATGCTCACTTGGGATTAAAATAGTAAAGTTTTGTTTCTTAAACTCAGATGGGTTTGCCTGGGTCATTTGCAGCTTCTGACAAATTTTCACAGAAGCATTATTTTTCATATTTTATGGAAATTGAACTTATCATTCTCCTGCAGAACATGTTGCAAGCTGCAGGCAAAGGATCAGGAACGTTTTTATGCACTTTAGATATGAATAACATGATTAGAGGCAGAATAAATTGAATGCATTTATAAATTAAATAAATTATTCAAATTCTCCATATAGATACAGAAAGTTTTTGAGCAATTAGAATGTATGATACCATTACAAGGAAAAACCTGTCAGTGTTATTATTTCATTTACTAGAAACTACAAGCTTCAGGGCCAGAGCAAGTTCCAGGGCCAAAGCTCTCAAGATTTGGCTAGCTTCGAAGAAAAGAACACTGGATTTACTTGATGTATTTGTAAACATTTTATTTGTTTACAGATATACAAGGCCAGATGACAATCATATTGATGTCACATCAGCTTCTAGAGAGACAGGCACATGGTTACAAGATGTTTTCATTCAGAGCTGACCTAATGCATTGTGTTTTTTGTGGCAAAGCAACAAATACAGTGCTAACCACACAAATCATGGTGAAGAATTCTTAGTGCCAGGCTCATTATTTTGACATGAAAGATAAAAATTCCTATAAGCATTTGCCCCCATCCCCAGCAATAAATTACAGTAATGAAATACATAGGTTTTATCTGTATTCCTTGTCATGAGACCCACAATCTGCTGTCTGAGGAAACTGTCTGCTTATTTTCACTGGTATGGGCTTCTTATTAGCTTTGTTCCTTAAAGCTCCCTTTGTCTGCTGCTTGTATTTAGGATAGGATTCAGGGAAAGTGGCTTTTCTTCTAGCTTAGAACAGGTAGCTGTTTTAAAGAGAACACACACTATGCCTAGTTATTATATTCTCCTAGTAGTTAAAATTTTCATTATGTTAGGTTTCCATTGTTCACGTTTTTAATTATGTTGGATTAATGAAAGTAGTAGAAATATTTTAAAAAAATTATATTTCAAAAATGTATTCTGTCTATAACATGGGTATTTTTTACCATTCTATCTAGAAAAAGAAAATCAGTTTTAGAATGCTAAATTACTTGATTCTATATGTTATATGTGACTAGAAGTGGCTAGACAAAAAAACATAGAGATACACCTATACAATATATACATTTGTGTGTGCATATATGTGTATTTATGTGTATTATGTGTGTGCACATACATACATAGAGAATGTAAGTAAAATATGTGTGTGTCGCTGATTAGCTCTGTGTGCACTGTATATATCAATCTTGTTCTAAAGTTTTTGCACATTGACTTGACTGTTGATTCTAGAGGTTTTTGTAGTCTATCACTTTTGAAAAAGACTTGGGTCTGCAATTTTCCTCCAAAACCAATAAAAGTTGAAGAAATCATCACTGGAGAATGAAGCCCTGACATTTTAATTTTATCTTAACATAAAAATGGTAATAAGGGGGATATTTGGACATACAGTGATACCTTGGTACTCATTATTAATTGATTCCAGGTACAATGATTCCAGGTACAAGGTACAATGAGCACCAAAAATGATGTGTACCAATCAAATTTTTACCATAAGGAATACTATAGTGAGTCACAAGGTATCCGACATTGACAAGTTCTAGCTGTGCGTTGAATACCAAACAAATGATGAGTACTGGGACAATATTTTCATATCAAAACATGTTGAGTATCAAATACGATGAGTTTCAAAGTAGTTGAGTACCAAGGTAGCATTATATGTAATGTCTTCAGTGCAGTTAAATCATTTGGTTTGCTTCAGTTTTTAAATCTGTACTAGAATTTTAAAAAGTTTGAGCCAATCTTTTTAACTAACTTTTCTCATAGAATATGAGATAAAATGAAATTATAAATCTAATGAACAAACAAATACAGATTACAATTACATGTAGTGTTTACTATTACTTTAATTGGATCTATCCAGCTTGTTGAAAATAATAAGGGCTTCCACCACTTGAGGGCACTCTGGTAATTTAAATTTTTCAAAGGAGAATTCATTGAATAAGAATAAAAGACTTTTATCTCACATATTTTAATTACAAACAAATAGGAAAAAAAGATTATCAAAACTTTAAAAGAATAAAGCCAATCAATTATCTCTGTTGATCAAAGAAGTAAGATAAGCATCTTAACTACAAGAGGAGAATACAGAATTCTGAAAAACTTTGTTAATAATTTAAATAAAACTCTGCATTAACTATTTTGCCAGATCCTTTAGAATATTTATTTCTTAAGAAAGCTCACTGTTCTGATTCATTATTAGAAGATTAATAACTAGTCATATCTATATACTGATTGTCATAAGAATTAAATCAAAAAGATCTACCTACCTACCTACCTACCTATCTTTGGTCTACTAATTTAAGGTACCAGGCTACAAAGCAAGTGAACATGAGAGCCAATCCCTTCTTGTTCATGAAAGCCAGCTAGGTGACTTCATATTCTCTCAATCCAACAAACCTGATAGAGTTCTTGTTATGGGAAACATAGGATGTGAAGAAGATGTCTTGAATATGTTCACTGTCTTGAGTTATTTTTAAAAATACTAAAGGTGAGATATAAATAAATGTGTTACTTTAAATTCATCTTAAAGAAAAAGTAATGAGCATGATTTATGTAAATCTTACATTTCCAAGTTTGGTATCATACAAACACAGGCTTATAGTATTTTTCTTCAACCAATGGCCTTTTATTTGAAAAAGTGTAAACTTTTATCTTCCGTACTACTAGGGTGATTGTTTGTAATCCAGTATTCTGGGGATATTAAATTGTAGGATGATTTGCATATATACATGCATATGTATACAAATGGACACAGAGACATATTTTTTCACCGTAATCTTGCTTTGCCTTTCTAGAGTTTATTTATTTTAGTTCTCAATGCCTTAATTGCCTTTACTATTTTTTTGTGTTTTTATAGGAATTTCCATTTAGTTGGATTCCTGACCTTTTGGTAGCATCCACTTTTTTAAGCTACTTCATAGATGGTGTGTTCAGCTGCATTATTCAATTTGTAATTTTTTTAAAATTCACATAACCAAGAACATAATTGTGATTCAGACACACTGAGATCTATGTAATTTCAGAATGCAATTTAGTACTTCTATTTCCTTGAATTCAGATGCACCATTCTTTTGAACAATATTAATGAATGGTACTTTGAATCCAACACATGCTGTGCTTAACTGTGTTTAACTCTGTACTGGACTGTGGCCAATGATCTTTAAAGAAATAGAGCTATTAATGTTGGTGGAATCCTACTGAGATCAAAATTATTACCTTAGTAGGTCAGAATCCCTCAAGTACTGATTCTATTTGTCTTACTTGATTTATGGGAGGATACATTTGACTTATACAATAATGTCACGATATTGGGATACATTGGGATCAGTTCCAGACCTCTAGTGATCAACAACATAGAAACAGCAGAGTTCTTTCTCTGCAGATTCTTCAGTATTGTTAATACTGGGAGATTGAAATTCTCCTTGTTTCTTCATATTAGTTTTGGTTTATAATGATTATCAAATCTTAAACCCTTTAAATAAACATAGCAATGCAATGATATACATTAGTTAATATCAGGGGTGGGATTCAACCGGTGTTACTACCGGTTTGGTGACTACGTTTTGCGCGCGCATAAACACTTCACGCACATGCGCGCCTGACACGTGCTGCGCGTGTGTGTAAAAACCCTTAAGCTATGCTGCCTGGAGAGCTGAAAAGTGCTGCATGCAGATGTACAGTGTTTGAAAAGCCACTTTTTTCCTGCTTTTTCAACATCAGCTGTGCTGCTCAAAGCAGCTGAGGTTGAAAAAGCAGGAAATAAAGGACAGATAAGAGCCCAGGCAGGGGCGGGGGAGCAAACAGCAGCAAACACAGAATTGGTTCGGTGTCTGCTGCTCTTCAGAGTTATCGGTTCTATAGAACCAGGCAGAATTTGTAGCATGCCACCTCTGGTTAATATATAAAAGAGTTTCTGCACAGTTGTGTCAATATGCACAACAAGATAGTGATCTATATCCTAACCTGGGATCCACACATATTTGGTTATTAATGTATGCCTTGTTATTTTGCAATTGCCATCATATTAGAATAATAGTCCATATCATCCCTATGAGAAACATTAAACCATACAATGATAGGAACAAAGTCTCCTCATTAAGCTGTATTACTGAACAGAGCTTTTGAAATCTCATGGGATAAATATATAACCTTAAAATGCTTTACCTGTGGAAAATATACTTATATCTTCCAATGTGAGTGGAATTCATGATTGATGCTTTAGTAGGAAGGTTTCTTAGGACATTTAGCGGAGAGAATTTAGAAAAAATTAATTTGACAGAATGCACAAAAGACTGCAGGGATACTTACTATATGCAGCTATTCACTTTTCTGTTTTGAGATTAATTCCAGAATAAGGATTCTGCGACTTTTCTGCTTTCAGAAGACACAGTATACAAACCAGAAGATTTGCCTTTATTATGCTTTTAAATGGTAGATATGAAGGAATTTTAAAATGACAATGTGATAGTTAAGAATATAAGAAGAATTCTGATGGGCCACACCACAGACCTTTCTGCCCCACAATGATCAGCCAAATGCATTTTGAAAACTAACAAATAGCACACAAGAAAGATTTTGATTCCAGAGACTTGACAAATCGAGAAGACTAGTAGCTAGCCTTATTCTTCATGAATTTGTATAGTTCTCTTCATATTTTGGGTCTTATAGCGGTATGGCTGAACCCATAGGATAGAAAGATAAAGATCTCAAACTTCCTTTCCAGAATCTATTTGGATTTTCATGCACTACCCTAGGCATACTTTTCTGGTTTCCTGGTATCAAGGGACATGACTAAAATATCAGTCTTTTGTCCCAGAGATAAATCAATCTCACAAGATATGGACAAAATTAATTTTTTTAAACAAGAAATGGGGCGGGGGGGAATTCAATGTATACAATTTATTACATTAAAATAGCTGTATTAATAGATTTCTGTCTCGATTGATATTAATGATTACAAAAATAACTACAGTAATAAATATTATAAAATAAAATATATTTTTGGGAATCAAGCCTGATTTAAGTAAATTAAGGTTGCAAATGAATGCCCAGTTTTCATAAGTGTCACAAAGCAATAAAATCAAAAAATAATAAAATTTAACAACTGCACACAGAACACAAGATTTAATTTGCACAGTTCTTATCTAGTCATTCCCATTTTTCTTGAGAATCAGATTCTATTTTTGATCATGTTGTTCTACAGACATTCAATTTTTCTTAGAAATTCCACTTTAAGTTGATATTGGAGATTTTTGGCAATCCGTTTTCACTGCTATCTTAGTATATCTTCTTCATGCTTCCCATAGTTTTTTCCTGTAGAGTCCCCAAAGAACAACATCTCCTGGCCTGGGAGGGCATCGGGGTGAGCTGCCTTTTGTTTACTTGCAGAAGCCCATATCTAAGAAAACATGTGCATTTGGAATGTCTGCAGTCTGTCTGGCACTATACCAGCAGGCTAAAACATTTTGAATTCAAGTGGACTTACCACAAGCATATACTTGGTTGTCCAGATATTGGTGATGAGTGATATCTTTCCACAAGCATTTGATTTCTCCCCTCCCTTAATAATATCCCAACATTAACTCCCATTGTATTAAGTGATGTATTTTCTAATGAAACAAAGTTTGTCCAAAGATTACACAATCATTAATACCTTTAGCAAAATAGATTATTAAATATAATATTTATATTAATTTGGCTTTTGGCTTTTCCTACTACATTTTCTTTATATATTCATTTCTTAAATGTTTGGGTATTGTAATAAATGAAAAACAATGGAAAGTTTTGTACTAAAATCTGATTGAACAAATAACAATAGCACAAAAGTAAACTCTCAGCTGCCTCTGAACTCCCGAGCAGTTACTCACAAAACAGACAGTACTCACTCTTTGATGTAGTCACATTTCAGCTTTAATTTGAGCAGTCAGGATTAACAGCAGCAAGAATGGGAAACCCGTGAAAAGCCAGCACTGAGAGCTAACGTGTCTCAGCACTTTAAATACTTCCTTTGCAAACAACCCCAGGTTAACCAACACCTGCCCTCTCCTAATATCTCACCCTCCTAATATCCACCTGCCATCCTGCATCTCCTATCCTACCTCTTAATAATCCACCACTGTCCTTCTATACTATCCAATCCCCCTAACCTATTCCGCAGTCTATCCCACCCCTGTGCTCCCTGCACTGTTCTCAAACATTGCAAACAGACACAGTCACACAAACGCAACCCAATGCAGTACAGGTTTTCGCAGGCTCACAGCCACTCCACAGCAGCTCTGTCACAGTGAAGAGTCAGGATTGTAAGGACCACCAAGTTTTCTTTCTTTTCGAGTTCCTGGGCAGCCATAGCTTGCTGATGGCTCCGGAACAAAACGGAAGGCATCCGGAGCTTCTGGGCAACTGTAGCGTGCCATGGCTGTCAATGTCACCCGCTCATGCACTCTGCCAATGTGTCGGGCTTCAGAGCCAGTCAGAAAGCATCCAGACCCTGACATGCAACCCCCTTCTACCATGGATCCATTTGGAAGACAAAAGGGACCAGAGTGAGATATACATGCAAGACATTCCACCCTTTCCACCCGCTTTAATGGGATATGCTCTATGGAATCTGTGTTGTAACTATGGACCTGCCATATGGTTCTGATCCACCCAGGATGCCTCGTCAATGGAATATTCTGTCCACTTGTCAAGGTATTGAAGCCTGCCCCTCTGTCGGCAAGAATCAAGGATACCGTCTGCCTCATAATGGTCATTATTCACAGGCCCTGGTTTGTCTATCTCTGGGCCCATGCCTGTAGCTGGTTTTAGCAAGCTACTATGGAATACTGGGTATACACATTTAAACTTTGAGGGTAATCTCAACTGAACAATTACTGGATTGATCACCCATACTACCAGGAAGGTAGTATGTGGTAGTATGTCTGATGTATTTAGGGCCTAGTTTCTTACATGGCAGTCCCATGTTTAAATACTTGGTAGGTAGGTACACATGATCCCCTATGTTGAATGGTGTATGATCTGCTTGTTTTTTATCAGCCTGTTTTTTGTATGCTCTAGCAGCTTTGTTTAATGCTTCTTGTACGCCTTTCCATGTGCTTTGTATACTCGAAGCCAAAGCTGAGGGGCTAGAGGGATTCTGGGATATTCGGGACCACTCCGGAATGGGCAGAAAGTCTAGTCCATGTACTATTTGGAAAGGGGTATATCATGTGCTGTTATGCATTGTATTATTGTAGGCTATTTCTGCAAATGGTAGAAGCTCTGCCCAGTCAATCTGCTGATATGTGATGTAACAACATAAATACCACTCAATGGCTGTGTTTGCTTGTTCTGCTATGCCATTTGTACTGGGGTGGTACACTGTACTCAAGCCTTGTACAGATCCAATTGATCACAAGAAGTCACACCAGAATCAAACTGTACCCCTCTATCTGAAATAATATGGTGTGGGACTTTGTGTAGTCTGTATATGTGTTTGATAAACATATCTGATAGTTTCCGAGCTGATGGTAGCTCCTTACATGGAATGAAGTGTGCCTGTTTTGAAAATAAGTCTATCACTGTCCAAATTACAGTATACCCATTGCTAGAAGGTAAGTCTACTATGAAATCCATGGCAATATCCTCCCATGGTTGACTGGGATCAATGACAGATTGTAGTAATCCTAGTAGTTTTCTAGGACATGTTTTGGTAACAGCACATACTGGACATTGTTTTACATGGGTTTCTATATCATGTCTCATAGAGGGCTACCAGAACTGGTGTTTTACTAAATGCAGAGTCTTTAAAAACCCATAATGTCTGGCTTGTTTAGCATTATGATACCATTTTAGTACTAGGGGTCTAATTGCTGCTGATACATACATCTTATCTCCTCTCCAGGCTATTCCATCTCTCATGTCACATTGCGTTTTATGTTCAAGTAGCCATGGATCTCGAGCTACTGCATCGGGTAAATCGACTGTCATAATATCAATTCTTAATGAATGTACAACACCTGGTTGTGACATTATCAGCTGCACTATGTCTTCTCATTGACTCTTATATTGAGGCAAGCATGACAATGCATCTGCCAGAAATTTTTTTCCAGACAGGACATATTTTAATTTAAAGTTAAACCTTCAAAAATATAATGCCCATCAAATTTGTTTGGACAACAGTCTTGAGGCTGATTGTAATGGTTCCAAATTCTTATGGTCTGTCCATATTTCAAATGGAGACTGCGCACATTCTAACAGGTGGAAGCGGAAGCTTCCTTCTCCCAAATCGCCCAGTCTCATTCCATCGGACTTAGTTTTCTGGACTTGTAGGTGCAAGGTTGTAATGTCCCTTGGGCATTTTGTTGCAGTAATACCACTCCAACAGCTTTGTCACTTGAGTCTGCCTGTATTACAAATGGCCGCCCAGGTTCCGGATGTTTCAATATAGGTTCATTAGTGAACAACTATTTTAACCTATCGAACACTTTCTGACACAATACTGACCACTCTAGTTTTTGGTTTGGTCTTGGTTTTGTTACACCAAGATGTTTAGTTCTTAACAAATTGGTTAAAGGTAAGCCAATGGAAGCAAAGGACAGAATGAACTGCCAATAAAAATTGGCAAATCTTAAAAAACTCTGCAGTTGTTTTCATGTTGTAGGCGACTGCCAGTCCAATATAGTTTGCACCTTATGTGGGTCCATCGCAACACCATCACTTGAAATTCTGTAACGATGAAATTTGCCCTCCGACAATTTGATGTATAATTTAGCGTTCAGTAATTTTCAGAGTACAGTTCTTACTAACTCAACATACATTCCAAATCAATCAATGCCCCAAAATTCACCACCTGATTGTTTCGCCTATTGTGAAGTACGACTGGTATGATGAATGGGCAGATGGGCATACTTACCATTAGGTCGTCCTCTGATCTTCTTCCAGAATGTCACCCTCGGATAGCACAGAACACCTAGGTAAGATTGGATCATCTGCTGTTGATCTGTCTATATTGGCGCTAGTGTGTAACTGGCTTGCACTACTTGATCTTTCCACTGCCTGCCAGGTGTCTTTGCTTACTCGGCCATGAGGAGATCCTCCTTGGGTAGGTCTTCGGGTGGTAGTTTCTGCTGTACATGGTCCAGGTCCCAATGGTGGTGTAGGATAATCTGCTGCCCTGTGTCCCTGTCTATTGCATCAAAAGCACCTAAATGAACCTTGTGGACCCCTAGAAGGAGTGCTACTCATAGGGATTGATTGGCTAGTAGATCCCCGCCTAATCCCAGACCCATCATCTCCTCAGGCTCGTAACTGCTTCAGACCAGAATCCAACTCAATAGCTGTTTGGTACCAGTCTTCCAGCTGTTGTGGTAGGCCCTTGTACGAACAGGCCTGGTTCAATTCGTGATCTAGGCTGTCTTTAAATAAATGGATTAACAGTTTTTCTGGCTAGGCATGAAGCCGGCCAGCCACCCGACAACATTCGTTAACATAATCCCTTGCCAGCCGTCCCTGCTGCCTTAAATCTTCTTCAGCAAATCTTCTTCAGCCTGTTGTCCCTTGTATTTGTCTTCAAACTGGGATCGTAAGGCTGACAAGAAAAGACCAATGTCCGCCAATTTGGGGACTATTCCCAGTGTAAATCTGCAGCCCATTCCCCAGCCACTCCATCTAACACCCCCATAACAGCTACCACCATAGCCCATTGGGAGGGGTAATACCGTCCATACAGGTCTATATGATTGATGATCTGAGCTAGGAATACTGCTACCCTGTCAGGATCACCATCAAATGAGTCATGCAATGGGGGAGGTCCCCATCTCCCTGGTTGTGGTCCCACAAGACCCCGTTCCAAAGCCCCTGGTCTGCCAGAAGCTTGCTTAGCGGGGTCCCCTCAGACATAAATGGTGGGGTCATTGTATCATGAGCACGTCTAGACTGCAAATCATATTGGTGCAAATCTTTACTGACTTCTACATTTGGGCTGGAGCTGGTCAAGAGACCTCTGATTATGACTGAAGGTGCTACACTTTGTCTATGCTCAATCCCCTTTGTTGAAGATGGAGGGGGTTCCTGTACTATCACCTCCCCAAATTGCACCCGCAGCATTTCAAGAGTTTCATTACCAGGACCTGCCCAGCCACTTTCCTCCCATTCAGGCCACCTGCACACCTGCCAATTCTTTAATGGTCCTTTTCCTGGATGCATTCCCCAATCTGACCTGCTGAGGTCAGCCTGGTTAAACGGCTCACTAAAACATACTTCTTAACGAGCCCTGGAAGCCCTGGAAGCCTTTCATCTGATCACTCTCTGCATTTCATCTGGGGTGGGTTTTCCTTCTTCTACCTCCAATCGCACCAATCCATCTTCCAACACTTCCACAACTTTGTCTGCCTCAACCTCTCCTTCCAAACAACTTGGATCCATTCCTTCTGCCATCCTTCACCACCTCCCACAATGCATACAAATATAAAGAAGCACTGACTTTCTCTCAGCTGTCTTTGAATTCCCGAGCAGTTACTCACACACAGCAGACAGTACTCTTTGATGTAATCACATTTCAGCTTTAATTTGAGCAGTCAGGATTAAGAGCAGCAAGAATGGGAAACCTGTGAAAAGCCACCATTGAGAGCTAATGCCTCTCAGTGCTTTAAATACTTCCTTTGCAAACAACCCTGGGTTAACCAACATCTGCCCCCTCCTAATACCGCCCCCTCCTAATATCTTCCTGTTATCCTATGGCTCCTATCCTACCCCTTAATCATCCACCACTGTGTTTCTATGGTATCCAATCTGCCTAACTTATTCCGCAGTCTATCCCACCCTGTGCTCCCCACACCGTTCCCAAATGTTGCAAACAGCTACAGTCACACAAATGCAGTTCCATGCAGTACAGGTTTTCGCAGCCTCATGGCCGCTCAACAACAGCTCTGTCACAGTGAAGAGTCAGGATTGTTAGGATTGCCAGGTCTTCCTTCTTTCCGAGCATCCGAGCGTCCATAGCATGCCATGGTTGCCAATGTCACCCGCTCGTGCATCCTGCCGATGTATTAGGCTCCAGAGTCCAGAAAGCATCTAGAGCCTGACATAAACTATTTCCACAAAATGGTTATAAAATCAATATTTCTGATGGACTAGGTTAATGCAGGGAGAAAAATAGCAATTTAAACTGTGCTTCAAGGTTAATTTTAATTTTGCATTTGCATTTTTATTTTATGAATATTTCTAAAATATTTTGTTTTCATTTGATTATTGACACTAATAATTGGTAGTTTCATCTGGTCCTTACTGTGGTTATATACACTAGCTACATTAGTCATATAGCAACACAGAGATACATAAATATAATAATCACTAATAACGAATAATTTCTATAAACCTTTTCTAAAAACTATGGACAGGAGCATAATTTCTTTTTGAAATGACCTGAATTTTTCTGGATCTTTGACGGCCTTGTTAACAGCTTGTATTCACTGCATATTTAATCAGGAACTGCAAAATTTGCAGGCAATGTCATTAACTATCAGGGAATCCTAATAATATTTTCTTCAGGGCTTTTATATTTTGGAATGGTTCTACTCTTAAACACTCATGGATTTGAGCACAGGTTTTTGCTAGAAATTCAAAGTCTTATCCTTTCATTCCAGATAGCAATTGTTTAAGTAAACTGGATAATTAAACTTTGGGTTATTCTGTCCCAAAGCTGACTAAAGTCAACTTTACCATGTTACTTCTAAATTGTTATACACTACACTTTTTATATAAAATGATGCCTCTTCCTATTTATTTTAACTATTTATATTTACCATTTAATTTGATCTATTCTTAGCATTATCAGAGGTAGCCTTTGGAAGATTTCAATAAAATGTAGAAGTATAGGCTCCACTCATAACAGCAATTTAATCTTAAGTATCAGCTTTTAATTTTTTTAAGGGAAGCATTTTTGATGAATAGCATGTGTGGTATAATTATCTGGATACCATCTGGGGGTTTTGGATTAATCTGTTGGATATTACATGAAATTCCTTGGATTTATGTCAATCACTAAGACAGTGATTGGTAAAGTAGGGAAGAAAGTGGGTTTTCTTTCTTACAAACATCATTCCACACAAGGAAATACTACCCTAAGAAAATCTGGTCTGGTTTTGACTTTCATACATTTTTAAAAGAAGAACATTTTTGGCAGCAATTTGGGACCACTCATAGAAATTCCATGTTTGTAAATTTCATATAGATAAGTTATTCAAAGTTATATATTCTTGATTAATTATGCAAACTAGTTGCCAAGGAAAGCAAAACCAAGTCATTAGATAATTTTAGTTGTTAGAACTCTTCTCCATGTGAATTTTTAATTACAGCTGAAGATGGCAAAATTCATTTATATATAAATGCATATGAACAGATTTCCACACAATCAAGGATTTTTGAAAAACAGTATTCCTCACTCTAAAACCCTGACACTCTGTGTATACTTGTCTTCATGAATGAATTTGACACACATGACAACATATGCTTTGTATATATGTGGAGAAAGGCTTGGAAAAGGTTTGGAAAAAGTTATAAGATAATGATCTCCTAAGGGTGTATATATTATGTTGTTTGTTTCAAATTCTTGATAAATCTTCTGAATTGAATCTTAGTTGAATGATAAATAACGCCTTCAGTATTATACACCACCAACAAATAGAAGGTGGGACTGACATATTAGAAGCTCTGATGTGTTCTTTAGCCTCTTCTTTTACTTTAGCTGGTGAGAGGTTGTGAGAAAGAATTATGTTGCTGTGTTTGTGAAATGTGAGGCTGCTCTGAGTACTTGAGTGTTTTAAACCAGTGGTAGCCAACCAGTGGGCCGCGGCCCACTGGTAGTCTGTGAGAAAATTTTGGTGGCCTGCAGAGAAATATCATCCCCAGAGCACCCTCCAAAGCAATTAACCCTGGCTGTGCAGGAACACAAGGCTGCGTCGCTCACATGGCCGGCCCATAGGAACACAAGGTTTACATCAGAACAACACAAGATAGTGAGGGGGGGAGGGCGGAGGGGGGCCTGGCCACTAGATTGCTTCTTTCCACTTCTTTCTTCTTCTAAGCAAATTAGGAATAAGACTGCCTTGGAGGGTGTGTGTGTTAGTGAGGGTTCTCTGTGTTAGATTGGATCTCTCTCTCCCCTTCCCCCTGAGAACAGAGCTCAAAAGCAGGAATGTGCTTGGAGGTGGTGGGGTATGTGAGAGATCTCTGTATGTTTGTGTGTGTGTTTGTGTGTGTGTGAGACAGAGAGTATGTGAGAGAGAGTTAGATCAGCTCTCTCTCTCTCCCTTTCTCCCTCTCCCTCTCTCTTTCCCTCCCTCCCACTAACGTCAGCTAGCCACTGTCAAGTCAAAATTCATATTAGTGGTCCCCAGGATTTAAAATTATGAGTCTGGTGCTGTAGGATATTCTGTTGTGAACAGAGGAATGTAGTACTCTTCTAGTAAATAAAATAAAAATAAATAAATAAATAAATAAATAAAATTAAAAAAGAGAATAGAAGCCAAAGCAAAAAATATAGAGGTGTCAAAAAGGGTCTATGACAACTTGCCACTGCTACCTCACTGCTGTCTCATTAATTTGTGTGATGAAGAAGGAATCTGGTAATCTGTGACAACAACCGATGACTTTCACATGAGAAATATTGAGGAACTGATTAAGAAGAATTGTCAAATCACTTAAAGGGAAACTGATATCACACTTGGCATTTCACAAGATCATATGCATCACATTATTGATGTTCTTCAATATTGGAATGTTTATACAAGGTGAGTTCCTTGTATCCTAATGGCAAAGATGAAAGCTTCAAGAACTGAAATTTGTTAGCTACTGTCATGCTATAAGAATGAAGGTGAGGGATTTTTTTTCATTGTAATAAGCAGTGAAACATGGGTTCATCATTATGACCCAGAAATAAAATGTCAGGCTATTAACATCATCACAAAACTTCCCCAGTAGGGAGGAAAAATCTAAAGGCAGTCTTTGGCAGAAGAACTCATGGTTACAGTGTTTTGGTGTACAGATGGTGTTTCTTTGACCCTGGCATCAACATCAACTAAAACATTGTAATCTTCAAAACATTTAAACAATAATTAAGCACAGTTCAGAAGTACAAGGAAGAAATTTGTTGCAATATGAAAAGCTTCACACTTCATAAACCACCTAAGAGGCAATTATGAAGTTGGATCACATCACCTTACCACATCTAGAGGTATTTCATGAGAAGAGTATTCTACTCCTTAGCTTGCAATAGATTACCTTATGCCACCAGGCTTGAAATTTTGGACCTAGTCAATTTAGAACTAAGCCGCCTACAGTGTTGATCTAAGCTTAGTACACAAAATTGTCTGCTACAATGTCCTACCTGTTAACGACTACTTCAGCTTCAATCACAATAACACATGGGCAAATAGATATAAACTCAAAGTAAACCACTCCAAACTCGATTGCAGAAAACGAATTCAGCAACAGAGTGGTCAATGCCTGGAACTCATTACATGACTCTGTTGTTACATCCTCAAACCCCCAAAACTTTAACCTTAAACTGTCTACCGTGGACCTCACTCCATTCCTAAGAGGATTGTAAGGGGACATGCATAAGCGCAGCAGTCTGCCTACCATCCTTTGTCCTACTGTTCCCATTTATTCGTATTCATTTATTATGTATATATTTATACCTGTTTATACTTATATGTTTATATGTTATGTTCATACTTATACTTGTTTTCTCATACATGCTTGACTAACCAAACTAACTAAAAATAAATAAATAAATACTGTAAAAAAGTGTAGACTTGATGTCACACAACTTCATCTTTTTCCCAAAAATGGAAAAAAAATCTTTCTGGACAATTGTTTGATTCAAATACAGAGACAGAAAGGACTGTCAAAAAACTGATTGAAGAAACAAAGTGTGAAGTACACTTTGTAGCAACTTTAAGAAACTTGTACACCAATGGCAGAAATAGATGGTGGTGATTATATTGAAAGAATTTATTTCAGGGATTATTTCCTGTTTCATTTATAAAATATCCCCATTTAAATTAAATTTATTGAGGAGGTGGCAGCATTAGTTTTCATTACACTTGTACATTACACAGAAGACTAAGGTATAAGAGAACGATCAATAATAAAGCAACTTTGAAGCCAAGACTTTTAGGGGTAACTTCTAGTGTCATATGCAACATTTCTTTTCCATGTCTGTTACAGTTTAAGAATTAATATTTTTAAATATAAATTGTGACCCTCTTGCAGATAGTTAAACAGATAAGGTCAAATGTCCCTCTTTTGCTATATAATGTATAATTAAATGTAAAAACAATATACTGGGATAGCAAATTCTTTGTATGTGGCTTTGTGTTTTTCTACCACTTAACTGTTTTCATTGGCTATCTGGCTGCAGTATGTTGGAATTGAGAAGTGTGGATTATGAGAAGTGTGGTGGTTCACACACATTGGATCTATATGGGGATTCCAGCTCCAGTTTGTTGTAATTATGAAAGGGATCATAATAATTGAGATGATCATATAAATGATGCAGAACATATAAGTAGCCAGTTGTTTTTGATATGTATATGCTGCTAAGCAACACCAGGAATATAATTGTTTACAATTTCGAGAAGTATGGGGAAAAGTGGATCCTGATATGTGTGTGTGTGTGTGTGTGTGTGTGTGTGTGTGTGTGTGTGCGTGTGCGTGTGCGCGTATGTATTTCTACAGAAGATTAAAAAACTACAGAAACTTAAACAGAAAAAAGAAAAAGATTTAAAGGAGTAAAGAAAAAAAATGAGGGACAGTAAAAGACAAAAAAGAAAAAAATCTAAAGAAGGAACATTAGTTCTTTTCAGCGGCATATGTATGTTACCACCCTCCCAAATTTCTTACTTTGATTCCCTCATTCTCATAAACAACACTTTAAAAAAATAAATGCAGAAAGCAAAAAGTCCGTAAGGATTTCCAGTCCTTTATAAAAGGAATTATTGTTTCCTCCTTAAACAAACAAATCAATTTAGCCATTTTTGAACCTCCACCATCTTCATAATATATTCCTCTACTATGAGTATTTCTGTATTCTTCCATCTTCATTCATAAACTAGCCTGATACAGTGTAAAATAAATGATTAAGACATTTCGAATTGATGTATACCAAAAGACAAAAATAAAATAAAATGCTGGTCTTAAAAAAATAGAGATGTGAGCAGCCTTGGTATTATTTACTTATATTATTCAACAGCAATAGGAAAAATTGAAAAAGACAGTAGCTGCTGCAAATCAGTTCTTGGAGCACTGAAAGGAGCAAACACCTGCTGCTAAGCAACCTTGGGAAAATAGTATTTTTTTTCCTGTGCTTCCCTCCACTCTATCTTGGCAGCAAAACTCATGTAGCAGAGAGAATTCTACTCATACAAGAATTAAAATTTCACAAAGTACAAAAAGGACAAAGGTTTAATTGCAATCCTATGGGAATATGCTTTAGAAGAAGGCGCTGTCAAACATGCTTCTATTTCTTTCTTTTTTAACATTTGAGAGATTGGCCATGTTGCCTTTATCTCCCAGCTCATATTTCACCACCAGCCAGTGGACAGTGATGAACTCCTGAAAACACCTATGATTTAAAATTTATATTACAAAATAAAGGAAAAGCCGGTTAGATTTACAGTGTACTGGAGAGAAAATCAAATGCAAATCAAATGGGTAATAGTGTGACAGAGTTTAATATTTTTTGATTGGCAGCATTAAGAGTCATCCTGACTGCATTAATTTACATTTACCTGAATTGTATCTTGTTTTTAATCAGAATTCCAAAAACTGTCATAAAGAATTAGATAAGAAATAGTACTTGAGAATGCTTGCTTCCTGATATTTGGAGACTATCATTTTCATAATACAGTATATACACTATTTTGCTACCACATTCTGAAAGATGCTTTTTTTGTCTTTAGGATTTTAAATCCCTCCATAACTTTGCAGCTTATAAAATTGCCTATGTTTTCTTATCTGTAAAAACCTAATGGAAGAAGTTATTTCTTAATCTCTTCTCTTTGGAATTTTAATAGAGGCTGCAGCTTACGAATACAATAACTACACAATGAGAGCTCTGAAGCTTTCTCATGAGCATTTCATATCCCCCCCCCTTTATTTATTAAGCATATGATGAGAACATGACAAAGAGAAATAAACATGCACACAATTCACATAATTATATACAAAACCTCTACAGGGACATAGCAGCAGCCTCATAACTGGATGTTTAATTCAGCTATCCAGGCAATTGCCTTGGCATTGTATTATGCAGATCTTCTAGAGAACTAGAGAATGCACTTTGTGAGCAGTCTTACACAATCTGTTTAATGGTTTGCATATTTAGCACCATAGTCACAAGAAGGGGAATCTTTCCAGCACCATTGATTTAGACAGAGGTACTTCTTCCTGAACATCTAATTCTGTTCAGTTTCATCCACACAGAGTGAAGCAGATTAAAACCAGGTGATTTGGTAGACAAATCACTAATGGCTAGTCCACAAGATGGTAATTTGGATCATTCTTCTGTTCCCCAAGCATTTTTGTGGTTAAAAAATTAGGAAATGGTAAGTGAATAGCTATTTTCCATGATGGCCATGATTTCACTCTTGTGATGGACTTTGCAACATCCTGGTGAATAGGGAGGTGCTTGTTGTTCAGCATCCTTGACCATGGCTGAGTTAGAACTTGTCTTCTAATGTGGGTCAACAAGATGCTGCTGAGTATTGGTAACTAGTGAACAGGAATGAGATAGATACATGTGCCAGAGATGAACCGCATTGTCTGACACAGATGGACTTTGGCCGTTTGGGTGTGGATACTGTTAGGCCACACATTGGCACAATATTCATCTGTGGAATAAACCAGAGCCAAGGCAGTTATTCGTAGGGTATTAGCATCAGCATCAAAAGATGTTCTAGCCCAGTGGTTGCCAACCGGTGGGCCACAGCACACTGGTTGTCCATGAGAAAATTTTGGTGGCCTTCAAAGAAATATCGCTCCCAGAGCACCCTCCAAAGCAACTAACCCAGGCTGCGTGGGAACACAAGGCTACACCACCCACATGAATACAAGGCTTGCATCCAAACAACATGAAGTAGTGGGGGGGGGGGGGGGGGGCGGGGGGGGGAAACTTGCCTGGCCACTAGGTTGCTTCTTTCCACTTCTTTTGTCTTCTAAGCAGGTTAGAATGTGACTGCCTTGGAGGGTGTGTGTGTCTGTGAGGAATCTGTGTTAGAACAGATCTCTCTCCCCCCCTCCTCTTGAGAACAGAGCTCAAAAGGAATGTGCTTGGAGGGAGTGGGATGTGTGAGAGATCTCTGTGTGTTTGTGTGTGTGTATGAGAGAGAGTGAATGAGAGTTAGATCAGATCTCTCTCTCTCCTCTCTCCCTCTCCCTCTCTCCTTCCCACCAATGTCAGCAAGCCACCATCAAGTCAAAATTCATATTGGTGGTCCCCAGAATTTAAAATTATGAGTTTGGTGGTCACTGAGGTCCAAAAGGTTCTAGCCAGTGTGTTCAGTAAATTGTAGTGGCTTTTCAATTTTGCAATTTTTTTTTCCAGGTATTGTTATAAGGTTAGTGATCTATCCAGTGTTACTCCCAGGTACTTTGGAGAGTTATTACTCTGTAAAATATTATTCTGGAACTTTACTGTGGACTGGTGGACTGGTAATATGCACACTAATTGCTGAGGTGGAATGCGGCTACTTCTTTCTTTTTCTAAAGAAAAGAAATCCTATTTTTAAAAAATGGAAAAAACCTACACAATTAATTTTAACCACAAGACGTAATATCAACTTGTGATAACTTAATACTTAAAGTATAAATCTGTATACATTAAAAATATACAGATTAATTACTAAAAAGTCAGGATTCTGTCTAATTTTGTGGGAGAGAATAATCTTGTTGCTATTTTGAAATAAATGGAAAACAAGAAATCTTACAGATCCACTGCAAATCATCCAATGATCAGTTAATAGTATAGATTCTGGTCTATTTGGCCATTTCACCTTAGGTGAGCTCTTTTCTCTTTAATTTTAGTCTTTTCTTTGCTATATATTTACAATTTAGATGCAAGAAACACTTTCCCTCTTGATCACAATTTACAGGTAATACAACCAATACCTGAAAAATGCTTTGTAAGTTTTCTAAATTTGATGTGAAGGGTGTTTTCTTCACAGATAACGTTATGGGCAATTTATATAGAATTGGTTTACATACTGTACATTATATTGCCATTTCCAGTAGAGCTTAGTTGTTACAAAAAAGATTTGATTTAGGAAATTATCTTGATTGTACTTAATTATTTCTAACTTCTTTCTCTGATAGAAAATTGAACAAAGAGTTTGTTTCTAACTATTCTCAAAACTATTGTATATCCCTTATCACTTACTCCCTTACCTGCCAGCATTTTGTTTTGTGTAACCTGTGTGCTATTGTGATGACTTTTAATTTATTCTGTTATGTTTTGTAATTATGGCTTTGGTTATGCCTACTTATGTTTATTGATTGTGAGGTCTAGCATAGAAATAGTACTGTTATACTTATTCCAGACAATTCCAATAAAGTTAGGCAAAGAATATTTTGAGGACTTAAATAAAATGATGTTGAAATATATATGGCAGGGAAGAAAGACAAGGATCAAATTAAAACTGTTACAAGATACTAGAATGAGAGGAGATTTTGTATTACCCAGTTGGGAACTATACTATCAGGCCGTAACATTGATATGCATAAAAGAATGGATTACTTTAAGAAATGCTAGGCTGTTAATATTGGAAGGGCAAGACTTAACAATTGGGGTGGCTTGCATTTTTATGGTATAAGAAAAGTAAGGCACATGGTTATTTCCAGAGACATTATATTCGAGATGAGTTATTGTCAACATGACAATATTTGAAAATACCAGTCTGGTTATCAACAATGAAGGCATTTGTGTATCCAAATGTTTTTAAAATGGAACATATTGTTAGATATAATGATGTTTTAAATGAAAAGGATGAATTCAAAACAAAATAAGAATTAAATGAACAAGGGGTAAAATTGAATTGGTATTCATATATGCAAATATATGATATGAAAAAGACAATATGATAGATGGGTTTTACAAAGAATTGACTGAATTAGATAAAATCCTGACAGGTACTGAAGAGAAGATGATTAAAAAATTGTATTGCTATCTATTAGGAGTGAAACTAGAAGAAGAACAGGTTAAAGAAATGATAGGGGGAAATTTTTGGATATGGGATAGATTTGGATAAATGGCAGAAATTATGACTAGAAATTATAAATTAACAATGTCAACAGCCTATTAAGAGAATTTGTATTTTTACAGATGGCACCTACCCCTGGCAAGACTAGCAAAGATGTTTAAAGATAAATCGGCAAAATATTGGAAGTGTCATCAGATACCTGGATCATACTACTATATGTGGTGGACATGCACAGAAGCTAAAAGATATTAGACTAAAATACACACATAGTTGGAAAAAATGATAAAACAACACATAGACTTAAAACCTGAGAACTTTTCATTGGGGATTTTGCTTGAAAATAATAAACAAAAAACATACTTGATTATTAATGTATTAACTGCAGCTAGAATTGTATTTGCTCAAAATTGGAAAAAGGAGAAAATTCTGATGGAGGAGGAGGTGATTAAGAAAATGATGGAATGTGAAGAAATGAGTAGATTAACATTAGTAATTAGACAACAAGAAGAAAAGGAGTACTATAAGAACTGGGAGTTATTTTATAGATGGCTAGAAAATAGAATAAGAAATTAAAGGATATTGTATTAATAATGATATACTAAAATTGATTATTTTTGAATAAGCTTTAATATGAATATAATTTAATAAGATTTGAGATTTGCCTTTAGGGATAGTTTGAAATTAAACTTAATGACAATGTAAGAATGATATAAGAGGATATATAATGTTGACTATAATATAATATGAATGTAAATTTAATAAGAAATGTATAACAATATTATTATATGCACAAGGTATATGTACCCAACCAATACACTGTATAATTGAAAGATGGTTTTGTTGTTTTTGTTATAAAAATGAAAAAACATTTTTTTCAAAAAAAAAAGAAAAGAAATAGTACTATTGATCACTGCTATAAATGTGTGCTTCACATCCTTAACTAGACTAAAAAGATATTTCTTGTGAAATTGTATTAGAAGGAATAGTACTGTATGTACTTTGCCCAAGTCCAAATATTCTTTAGTTGCCAGCTGTCTTCTGAAGTGGCTGTATATATGTACATATATGTTTTATTTTAAGATTTATTTAATATTTAGATATTAATATAATATTTTAATGTTAAATCTAGCCAGACTTCCAGTCAGAATGGCTGCCCAGCATAAACGCTCCTTGTAGCATTAGCCTTGTGAAACTCAGTTGGTCAGAGTGATTTTCCATAAACATCAAGAATATATCAGTTATGCTTGATACTTGATTCAGAAGAAGAATTTGAACAGCTCTTGAATTGTTAAAAAGTACCATAATGAAATCTTAGTGCCTAAATAAAGATAGATTCCCAACAGAAAGTGCAATCAAGATGAAGCCTTAACCAGTTAATCATTTAAACAGAGACAGCTGCATAGATTAGGTGACCTCAATAGCTGATATACTGTATTTACCATTCCAAAGGGTTCATGGTGAAGAACCAGAAACGATCCATTTTCATGGAGGCTGTGCATCATTAAAAATTACCCATAAGGCACTTTGAAAAATATTGTTTTCTTACAGTGTTTAAGATATGTGATCCCAGCTAGAGTTGGCTCACATTTATGTCCCAGCACCATATACATTATCTCCCACTTTGACAATAAAGTATAAATTATCCCACCTGTATAGCAGCTAATGAAAAGCTGCCCTGAACAGCTCACATGATAGACTTGTTCATAGTGCTGCACAGTGGGATAGCATTCACAGGACATCAGACAATGTGCAGCAGTATTGAAGCATGAAATAATTTAATGCAACTTAATCTGTGAATACATTGAGAATTCTGGGCTTCTTTCCATCTCAAATCTGACTCAGAACATTGGATGGAGAGCTAAAACAAATATATCCTTTCATGGTCTAGGTTGAGCACTGTAGTTGCCTCCATTAATTTTGAATTTCTCTTCACCCCAAGGAAGTTAGAGATAAAACTGAATAGAAGGTGCAACTATTTGACCTGGAAACCAACTGTTTT
Organism: Bungarus multicinctus; assembly: GCA_023653725.1. NCBI lineage: Eukaryota > Metazoa > Chordata > Lepidosauria > Squamata > Elapidae > Bungarus > Bungarus multicinctus. The sequence goes on from CM042849.1 coordinate 38,264,064, forward strand.
TGCCAAACAGCTGCAAAACAAAAATGGAGTGAGTGATTGAAGAAGAGAAGGAAAATAACACACAAATAATATTAACATGAAAATAATCCAGCTGATTTTATTTCTTAATATGGAGGAGAGGGGACTGTAGTCAATAGAATTCTGCAAGTCGTTTGAAGGAGATGCTCCAAAATGAGCACCACTGTGTGTGAAACACCTAATTTTTAATTCTCAGTACATACGGGGGCAGCAGGAAGTAGTTTCCGAAACAATTGTAGAAACCTGAAAACCCATTGCTGTTTTAATAATTTGAAAAGAAATGTTTCTGTATAAACCAAGAAAAAAAATAGCATTAAAAAATCCATTCTGTTTCAAAAAAATTGCATAGGAAAGGAATAGAAACAGAATATATCCACCTACCTACCCACACACATACTGATTAACATTGGTGTAAGAGGTCAACAATTAGTCTTATTCTAGAGTTTCTTGTTGTAGAATAGAATAGAATAGAATAGAATAGAATAGAATAGAATACTTTATTGGCCAAGTGTGATTGGACACACAAGGAATTTGTCTTGGTGTAAATACTCTCAGTATACATAAAGAAGGAACATTCGTTAAGAATCAAGAATCATAATGTACAACACTTAATGATAGTCATAGGGTATAATCAACATCAAATCATACTAGGAAACAGAGGATACAAGCAACAAAGTTATAGTCACAAGTGGGAGGGGATGGGTGATAAGGAGTGATGAGAAGATTAACAGTAATACTAGTGTACACTTTGTAAATAGTTGAACAGTGTTGAGGGAATTATTTGTTTAGCAGAGTGATGGCTTTCGGGAAAAAACTGTTCTTGTGTCTATGTTGTTCTGGTGTGCAGTGCTCTATAGCGTCGTTTTGAGGGAAGGAGTTGAAACAGTTTATGTCCAGGATGTGAGGGGTCTGTAAATACTTTCACAGTCCTCTTTTGACTCATGCAATATACAGGTCCTCAACTGAAGGCAGGTGGGTGGTAATTGTTTCTTCTGCAGTCCTAATTATCCTCTGAAGTCTGTGTCTGTCCTGTTGGGTTGCAGAACCAAACTAGACAGTTATAGAGGTGCAGATGATAGACTCAATAATTCCTCTGTAGAACTGGATCAGCAGCTCCTTGGGCACTTTGAGCTTTCTGAGTTGGCTCAGAAAGAACATTCTTTGTTGTGCTTTTTGATAACGTTTTTGATGTTAGGTGTCCATTCTGCCACAGGTGGGGAAGTGCTGACCTGTTTCTCCTAATTTTGGGGCCTTATGAGAAGTCTTATACAAGAAGCTATTTCTTCAGGATCTATTTTTTTCCACCCCCCATTTAACATCTATTGGTAGATGAAGCTTCTGCAAATTTTCCTGGATTGGGAGACATTATTTGCAGTCATTCGTGACTTAGTTATCATCAGTTTGGATTACTGCAATATAATCTTCCTGGAGCTGTCCTTGAAGGCCATTCAGAAGTTGCAACAAGTACTGAATGCTATGGCAATTTATGAGCAGTGTTGAGGTACAGTGCTAGTTGCAACCTATAGAGATTTTCATGGCATAGGGTCAGGTTATTTGCAGAACAATCTTATTTCTGTTTGGCACACTAGATCTGGCAAGATGGATATGCTCTGGATCCTGTCTATTAAGTAGTGACATCTGGCATGATCTAGGAAGTAAGCCTTCTCTATAGACCCTGCTCTTTGGAGCACCATGCTGTCTGAGATTCAGAATTGACTGTTTCTTCTTTGTCAGGTACTGACTGGTTCGTTGCAGTCTCTCCATTGATGAATTGGTAGAAATATTTCTGATTCAACTGAAACAAGAGATTCTGCCTATAGTGTGCAAGTTGTGCTTTATATCTGTTGATAGCTTGGCTATACCTATTTGCTGTTTTATTTTTCTGCAGCTTCTTTAATCTTCCTTGTTTTTGATATTTCTTTGATCAGGTATTCTTTTTTCTTCTTGTTCTTCATCTTCTTTTATTTCATCTGTTCTAGTTTGCTTGTATATGATCTTAACTGAGCTTATTTCCTATTTGATCTTCAATTTGGTGGTCCACTGATTGGCTTTTTTTGGTTAGTTTTTTCCAAGGTATTGAATTAAAACTGCAGGTGTGTTGTTTATTGGATTGTTCCTTACAGTAAGTGGTGCTTATATTTAATATTACAGTATTGGCATCTTTGAATACTTGTATTAGTTATTTCTTTGGAACAATCTTCAATGCAGGTAATCTTATTATGTTACTTTTATATTTTTCTAGATGCTCAGTTATTCTTTGTTCCAGTTCTTCTTGTTTTTTTTTTATTTAGAGGGCTTTGTTCTCTCTAAGGAAAAGGGAGAGGATGGTATGCTTGGTTTGGGAATGAAAATAATTCAACAGTTATGCTGACTTTCTCTGCTGACAGCTCCCCCTGGTTTACTTCTATAATCTGAGTTACTTCTGGCAAGGTCTCAATTTTTTTGTCCTGGATACGTTTTTGCAGTTCTTCCAATTTTGCTCTGGCTTCTGTTCTGTAATTTCTGATTTGAATGTTGTTGTTGCATTACTTTCAGATATTCTCACTAGATTTTATTTATATTAAAGACCATTGTTTCTTTGTTTTCAGTCTTCTTATATTTGCAAAGAGTAAGCAACTTTACTTCCAGTAATCCTGGCCCTGTTACTCAGCCAACAGTCCTGTAGTTCATTTGTCAATAGATGTCCAAGAATTTCTAGAGTAGTCCTTGCTGACCTGGGCAATGGCCAATCTAGTATAGGTTTCTGTAAACTACATCTTACCATATTGTTAATGGGAGGGTCTCTCTTTGTCTGGTTACTCTCATGATGCCTCTTCAGTATTATTGCTATTACTGTTACACAATCAGCCAGACTAGATTTGGTATTTTTATCCATGTATCAAATCCTTCCATAGGACATGGTAGGACTGATTTTGGAAATATGTAAGACAAGTATAGAAAAACTTTGAAAGTAGTTTAGACTTATCAGAAGAAATTCTTACTCCCTGGTACTGATTATTATTATTTGTAGGCAATCGTAATTCACAGTCTGACTGATGGAGGTTTAGCACTTCAGGTCCTAACTGAAGACCTAAGAATTATTAAGATAGCATCTTAATAAGGATATATTATTAATATGCTCTCTACATGGGGCTCCCCTTGAAGAGCATCCGGAGGCTTCAACTGGTGCAGACTGCGGCCGCGCGTGTGATCTTGGGGGCTTCTCGGAGGTCCCATATTACACCGCTCCTGCGCGAGCTGCACTGGCTTCCGGTGGCCTTCTGGGTGTGATTCAAGTGCTAGTGACCATCTTTAAAGTGTTCTATGGCTTGGGACCCGGGTACTTGCAGGACCGCCTGCTGCCACCATTGGCCTCCCGCCGGCCGGTGCGCTCCCACAGGGTTGGCCTTCTCGGGGTGCCGCAGGCTGGCTGATGTTGGTTGGCAGCCCCGAGGGTGCGGGCCTTCTCTGTGGGAGCACCCTCCCTTTGGAATGAGCTACCGGCGGAGATGCGAGCCATTACTGACCTACGGGCCTTCCGACGAGCACTTAAGACCCACCTTTTCCAACAGGCCGGTCTGGTGTAACATTATGAGTAGGGTTTTTAATTTGATTTCAATTTTTTATGGGTTTTATTGGTCTTAGCCATCTATTTAATTAATTTTTAAACTCTTTTTTAACTTTTCTGATTGTATGTTTTTATTGTGGCTGTTCACCGCCCCAAGTCCCTTTTTGGGAGAGGGGGCGGTATACAAATCGAAATAATAAATAAATAAATAAATAAATATATGCAGTTCTAATGAAGATGTGGTTTTTTTAAATTAGGATGTTCTGTTATAATAAATTCAATATATTCAGATATTGAAGAAGTCATTTAGTGTTCCAATCAAATTGGTATAACAACTGATTTATTTTTCAAAGCATTCAACTTTGATTTGCAAGACCTGGTATTCTGCATTTTTTCTTAATTGTTTCCTTTGTCCTAGCATCATCCAGAATAGTGACTTCTTTCTTTTCGATAACTGTTATATCAGACATGTTATGAACAAGTTGCCTGTCTGTTTGGATGTTAAAATCCCATAAGATCTTAACCCTTTCATTTTTCAAACCTTCTCAAGTTCCAAATGTCTAGCAAAGTTTTCAGTGGATAATTCTGATAAGTTGGTTATGATGTTGCTTGTAGTCAGTTTGTGAATTTTTGCTGCATTCACTGATCAAATAGTCAGTTGTTTCATCCTTTTTGCTACAATGACAATATTTGGTTTTGTTTAAAATAATAATAATTTGGACTTGTTTTAATCTGAAGTTTGCTGCCCATGGCTGCAATTGTGAGATGGGAGGCTATATTAATCAATCAGTGTACATCTGTAATGCGTTAAATAGGGGAAAATATCAACTAAATTACTATTAATTATCTAAATCCCGCTATAAAATAGCAGTTTTCCATCTTTATCTCATGGGATTTACAATGGAAAATTGCCTATTCTGTTTAAAGGATGAAAACAATCTGTAATCCTTTAGATTATGGTTTATATACACATATGGCATGATCTCCAGTATAAAGTTATTTTCCATATCAGCATAGATTCACAAGGGGGAAACTGAAAGCTGATAGAACTTCTATGTTGTATTAATGTAGAATCCAGATTTTGGAAATAAAAATAAACATTTGGTTTGAATATGACTTGACTTTAAGTGGGCATTTGAAATTAACTTTTGAATGTGGAAAGTGATGGAATTCCAACTGAGTTTATTTTAGGTTTGATAAACAAAAAATAGATTTATTACATTATAATATTAGTATTGTTTCAACAGCAGAAAAAAACCCATGCCTATCAGTTTCTTTTAGTAATTCGATACACTTGTTAGTACACAATTGTACACTAACAGACATATGATGTGAAGGCAGAAGGGAAAGAAATGCAGCAGTGAATTTTCATTTGATAAATGATCCAGTCCGGAATAACATGAGATAAATTTGGGGTATATTTTGGAAAATTACTAAACGTCCAATCCATTGATCCAATCAGATAAGGATGCATTATTACAGGATACAGCTTTCTTCATGGTGTGATCCTTGCAGGATAAAAACTTCTTTGTACAACATATCTATGTGCATATTTTTAGGTACATGAATTGACAGACAGATAAACAAGACCTTGCATTTGTTAATTCTATGGCTGTTTTGGGATCAAAATACTTGCCTTTAATTTCATACAATTTAAATAGAAATATTCATTTAAGTGAGGTAGTAAAACAGACAATCGATTTTTGTTTTTATTTAAAATCAATGTTCTGTTTAAGTATCTCAAATGCTTATTTCTATTTAAATTATATGAACCGTAATATAAATATAGTAAATATTTTATAGACACTGAAGACTAGTATAAATATACTGAATAGTTTGAAATAGGTCAAAGCAGATATTTCAAGATAGAAATTAGAAAAATTCCATTGTACTAATCAGGATAGTTCGTTCTTCTAGTCTTACAATGTCTTCTGTGACTGATAGCAGCTTTTCAGGGACTCGTGAGGAAGGTTTTCTTATCTTATGCCATCACCATATTCATATGGGTTGGACATTGTTGAAGAATTGGATTAAATGTTTGATCTGCTGCATTTAAAACATGTTTCTGCTAGCAATCATCTTACATAAATTGATTGATTGATTTATTATATGTCATCAAATTGTTTTTGAGGTCTAGCATGATTGATTGATTTATTATATGTCATCAAATTGTTTTTGAGGTCTAGCATTTGTTCTCTCCATGAGAACAAACATCTAGGCACAATTTAGGTATGTCTCTAAACTGTTTTTTTAGTTTCTCCAGTGATACATTAATTGCCACTATAATAGTCCATCAGCTTGCTGCTGGTCATATTCTTTCTTTCCACCTTTCTCAGCATTAGAGCCAATAACTACTCTTTTGATCAAGATTTTTCAACTAAACTGTTTGAGAATTCGATGGGCATGCGAAGGCTCCAAGTAAATAGGGGACTCTGAATCACAGCTATACCTGGAAATATCAGATCAGAATATGAACAAAATCTGGCTACAAAGTGTACACAGTTAAATTCCTCCTGCCTTTATAATCATGATTTCAGTATCTCAGCACTGAATTCAATATCTCTGTGCTTTTTCTGTAAGTCTTCATGATTGACATCAGGCTATGTCCAGAATGACTCTGATGACAAATATCAGAAAGAGGAAAATGTATTAGAAAAAAATCATTTTCCTTTCATAGCCCTAGCAATAACCTATGAATCCATTCTTGACATTTGTCTGTCTGCATTAGACACAATTTTATCTCTTTATAAATTCAACTAGTTACACCCACAAAATAATGTGCACAACTTTATTTTCTACATCAGGGGTGTCAAACCCAAGGCCCAGGAGCTGGAGCTGGCCCATGGGGTGCTTAGAACAGGCCTGCGTGGCTGTGTGGAAATAGAAAAGGACCAGCCCATGGTGCCTCTGCCAGTGAAAATGGAGCTTACGAGGCCCACCCGAGCTCTGTTTTCACTGGAAGAGGGTTGCAGGAGGCCATCCCAGCTGAAAACAGAGCTTAGGAGCCTATTTTCGCTGGCAGAGCACTTGGACCACCACAGGCGCCTCTCCAACACAAGTGATGTCATGATGGCCATGCCCACCCTGACCACGCCTACCATTGGCCCCCAAGATCAAACACAACCCTGATGCGGCCCTAAATGAAATCAAGTTTGACACTCCTGATCTAATTAATGCAGCAAGAATACAATATCACAGAAATAAAAGAATTCTTATTTGAATTCTTTTAATATGTTTACGAACATATGTCATCTCATTCTTAATAAATTAAAGTTTCTCTGTTTTTAAGAAGTTGCTTAATAGACCATCAATCTATCTGACCCTGTATAGCCTACTATATTTACAACAACAAGGCCTCAATCTTCCATTTTCCATGGTCTAAATCTTATAAAAATAATAAAAATGTGATGAATAAATAAATAGAATGAAATAAAAATAGTTGTCAAATCTGGATTCAGATAGAATCTTCTTTAGCAAGGCTGAAGATAACAACTTTTTTCTTAAAAAGACATTGTCACTCTCCTGGACCCAGACCACATCATATTTACTAAATATCCAAAGGAGGCAGGGGCAGCAGAGATCCAGAGCACACATGGGCCAAATCATTCTAGAGAGTGTATTATCTCCTTAACTAGAACCCACAGGTTTAAAAGAATGCCAGACAACATGACAAAACATTACTTCATCAACAAACGTTACTTCATCAAATTCTGCTCAAGATCCTGAGCAAGAAGAGCCAAGAATCTGTAAAATGCTATGCAAAATGGTAACAGAAGCAGATCTATCTATTGCATCCTCCCTAGTAGAAGTTAAATTAAAGCCACTAGTACAGTAAAGCAGGGGTGGGATTCAAATTTTTTAACAACCGGTTCTGTGGGCATGGCTTAGTTGGTGGGCATGGCTTGGTGGTCATGTGACTGGCTGGGCATGGCCAACTCATATCACTCACATTGAGGCACACATCTCTTCACCTGGCTTCTCATGACTGTGGGGATACTGCAACAGTCGTAAGTGTGAAAAACGGCCATAAATCACTTTTTTCAGTGCCATTGTAACTTTGAATGGTCACTCCACACAAGCAAAGTACCAGCAAAGGAGGGAAAAAACTGCAGAGATTTTCCTGAGACAGGAAATCCTGTCTAATCATGTCAAGAATGTAATAAGGGTTAATGGAGAGGCAGTTTCTGTAAACAATACCAGAATGTTTCTTTCCTGCCTTCCTTAGAGGATTAGGCCAGTAATTTCTTCTAACAACCGGTTCTCCGAACTGCTTAGAATGTTAACAACTGGTTCTAGCAAATAGGTGCGAACCTATAGAATCCCAGCCTTGCAATAAAGGTAGAAAAATAGAGATGCTTCATTTCTCTTATTGTCAGGATGTGAGCCTGACAACCTGGGTTCTTAGCCTGTGCTTGCTCAGATACATGTTTTGTCTTTCTCCACATAGTACTTAAGCCACCATCCCTGCCACTCAACTTTTAGATTTCCTTAAAAAAAAGAGGCCAATTGAAATCAGACTGCAGAGAGGTGCTGCTCAGAAGCAATCTTGTTGAGAGTTTGGGTTGTTGCCTGTTGCAATCAACAGAACTGCTTACAAAATTGTTGGGTAAAAGAGTTTGCCAAAATCCATCTAGATCCAAAAATGGACCATTTAGATATTTAGATTTGGCTTTTCAACTAAATGAATCTTAAGTGACTAATTTAAATCAGCTCCTTCTCTCTTTTCCTCTCTTCCCAATATCCAGCACAATGTATTTGCCTTTGAATAAACAGTTTCTGTTTATTCTTTAATTTTTGGTTTTCTGTTACAAAATTATATGAGTATTAATAGCAAAATAAGACAAAGATTTTGAACTGATTTAGAACAGTGTCAGCACCATATGTTCTGTCAGCTACTGTAATTTCATTTTTTAATCACTTGGTTTAAAAGGTACCATTAAGGCTTATTGCAAAACCCATTTTAATATATTTACGCACGAACACTGAAATATTATTACTGTATTATTAAATATTACCAAAGCTAGCATGAAGACGAAAAAGACATGAGTTGACAGGGGCATTAGATAGTTTTTGAGGAGAGGCAAATTGTGCTTTGCTTTCATTTTGGACTTTGGATCTTGGATGGATTTGGCTACATACAATTTGCTAATAGAAGAATAAATTAAAATGGAGAATGAATTTCTTAGTATTATAAAATGTTTCAGGTGCACAAGGGACTATATATTTCTGTCTTTTGCTTTGAAAGGTAATGAAAGCTATATATGTTAATATGTAATGAAGTATTACTGCAGAAACTGTAGAAAAAGACACCAGACACCAAGAAGTTCTGTTAACGTAATTGGATGCAGTATTCAATCATTTTCCAGATTTATGAATAATATTATGGTAGGATTTTGATATGATTTGGGCTATGGTTTCAGCTGTATAGCTCTTTCTTCCATTTGCAAATAGCAAATGATTGTGGAAGTAGCTGTTCTTTTATGATTGCATCTCTAGAGGCAGTTTTTCATTTTTATGCTTTTTTGGATTCATGCTGGATTTTTTGATGAGAAACATCAATGGAAGCTCTGCAGATGTCTCTTGTAGCTCCTCTAATCACGTCTGTGTTTATTTTTTTTAAGATACATTCTCTTAGTTAAATGGTACACATGAATCATAATTATAAAAGGAAGTTATTACAATTAGGTGAGATCCACATGGAAGCTTAATGGAAAGAACCTTCATTTTTAGGATCTAATAATCATAACTATTTGACTTCTCATCCAGAAGTTGCCAAAAATATGGAAACAATTATTTAGATTTAAAAGAAAAAGGAAAAAAGTCAGAAACATATTGGATTTCAAAGCAAATTCAGGTTTTCAAAGTTCCTAATATTAGTTTCTATTAGTAGAAATACACCCACCCACCCACTCACCCCCCTCCCCCACATGTTATATCTATTAAAACAAAAAATAACTCAGAAGTGGTCTGGAAAAGCAAATTAATGTGTTGCAAATAAATGGAAAATTATTGGAGCTTTTGAATTTCAGCTTTAATGCTGACATTCAAAACATGCCACATTGAAGTCATGAAAAATGTACACCCACAAAGCAATATGCTTATATGAAGATATATCTGGAAACTGATAACCAGAATTTTTCCCCTTTTGTCATAAGGAAGATTGGTTTGTTAATGTCTAATGAATCCTTGATTTATACTTGATTTATACTTGGTATTGTTTACAGTATTCAGAATTGGAGTAGCTTTTAGAACTTGGAAAGCAGCACAGTATATCCCGGTAGAGCTAAGAAAAGTGAGACACATAATTTATGTGTATTATGGGAGGAAGTAAGAGAAGAAGTGACTTTGAAAACAGTATCCTGGATGCCAAAGAACCGCTACTTTCAGAACCATACATGCCTCTTTGGATGTCACTACCTTATTTGTATGACTAAAACCAGAAATTATAATGTTCCTTTATGCTTTCTATTGACAAAACAAATTGTAATGTAGCCATAGGTTTAGTGATTGTTCACCAGTTATAACAATTAATAAAAAAAGTAACTTTGCAACCCCGGTTCTTGCATTTACAACCTCTGCAGGTCTGTAAAGCAAAGAAAAGCTGAAACAAGATCATAAGCACAGTTGTGATTTCATCTAGCTTCGCTTAATGACTGAGCTGCTGGTCCTGGTTGTGATCTCTAAATCCGGACTACCTGTATTTAATTCTCGAGAACAAAGAAAACATGAAAACTATTAAAATACATAAGAGCAGCTGAAAGATCAAGGTTTTGCATCATTCTAAGCGATATTAAATTTAAGACTTAAGGAAATGAAGTGGATTTTAGAACTACAGAGCCACAATTCTTCTTTCAATAAAAGAACTATACCACTAAAGCATCTATGTGAAGAAAATACAATGTGAGTTTAGGCATCCACATTCATCCTTGAGTCCTTAGAACTAGCACTGGTTGAAAATATTGTCTCTTGCAATAGTGCATAAAATTGTTTATTGTGTTAGACCGTGGCTATTTACACAGAGGAAATGTAACATCAAAATAAGTACAAAAGAGGACATGTCTTAGCATAACAATTTTCTAGGCTACTCTCCGTTAATGTTTCTCATTGGCAATTATAAGATGTGCGGACTTCATCTTAAGTAATAGAAAATTATGACTGACCACCTAAGTTAAGCAGTGTTGAACTTGACAATAATTCTACAGTAGGATGAAATCAGATGAAAAAAGAAATGGCAAACAACTTCTATATTGTTGCAAAGTAAATTTATGTGCATGTACCCAAGAAATTATTAGAAGTTGAGCTAGTCCAGAGGGAATTTTTACTTTTACCAGCTTTTACATTTGATAGCTTTTTACAACTTGGTAATATAAAGAATTATTCTTTTCTTCAGACTATCTGGGTAACTGAGACTTATTTATGTCCTCCTATATGGAATAATTAATTAATGATAGATTGAAAAGATCTGCATTACATCAGATATTGGTCATGATAGCTTGCTGTTGTAGTAACCTAATCCTCAGGTATATTGGGGACCCAAGTAAACTCTGATCTGTTCAGAAGTTGATCCAAGCTTTTATTTATTTATTATTTATTTATTAATGAAATTTCTATACCGTCCTTCTCCCTAGGGACTCAGGGCAATCTAGACCCCAAAAACAATACAAAAGTTAAAAAAGAATTAAATTAGATACTGGCTAATTAATAAGAAACCCCCCCCCTTAAAACCCCGGTTAAAATCAAAGATAATACGGAGACCAATTAAAACCATCTCAGCCCAGGCCGGCCTGCTCAAAGAGCCAGGTCTTCAACGCGCGCCTGAAGGCCCTCAGGTCCATGCCGGTACGAAGTTCCGGCGGCAGAGTATTCCAGAGGGCAGGGGCCCCCACAGAGAAGGCCCTACTCCTCGGGGCTGCCAGACGACACATAGCGGCCGACGGCACCCAGAGAAGACCCTCCCTGTGTGAACGCACCGGCCTGCTGGAGATCACTGGTAGAATGCGGTCCTGCAGGTAACCTGGCCCAATGCCATGGATCGCCCCAAAGGTCAAAACTAGAACCTTAAAGCGAACCCAGAGAGACATCGGCAACCAATGCAGCTCGCGCAGGAGAGGCGTCACATGGGCGCTACGTGACGCCCCCATGATCACCTGCGCGGCTGCATTTTGCACCAGCTGGAGTCTCCGGGTGCTCCCCGCAGGGAGCCCCATGTAGAGGGCATTACAATAGTCCAGGCGAGAGGTGACAAGGGCCTGAGTGACCGTGCGCAGGGCGCCCCGATCCAGAAAGGGCCGCAACCGGTAGATCCGATGGATCTGATGAAATGCCCCCCTGGAGATGGCCGCAACATGATGTTCAAGCGACAGCCGTACATCCAGGAGGACTCCCAGGTTGCGAGCCCTCTCTGTGGGGGGCAAAATTTCCCCCCCAATAGCCAGCGAAGGTGTCAGCTGGCTATATCGGGGCGCCGGAAACCACAGCCACTCGGTCTTGGATGGGTTGAGCCGAAGCCTGTTCCTGCCCATCCAATCCCGCACGGCCTCCAGGCACCTAGACATAGCCCCCACAGCATCGTTGGGGTGGTCCGGGGTGGAGATGTACAACTGGGTGTCATCTGCATAGAGATGACACCTCACCCCAAGACCACAGATGATCTCACCCAGCAGCTTCATATAAATGTTGAACAAGAGAGGGGAGAGGACTGACCCCTGAGGCACCCCACAGACCAGGGGCCTAGAGGTGGACCTCTCCCCTCCCGCCAACACAAATTGCGAATGGTCGGAGAGGAAGGAGGAGAACCATCGAAGGACGGTTCCCCCAATCCCCAACCCCTCCAACCGTCGCAACAGGATACTATGGTCAATAGTATCGAAAGCCGCCGAGAGGTCTAATAGGACCAGGACAGAGGAGAACCCTCTGTCACGAGCCCTCCCGAGATCATCAACCAACGCGACCAATGCCGTCTCAGTGCTATGCCCAGGCCTGAAGCCCGATTGGAACGGATCGAGGTAGATCGTTTCCTCCAGGTAGTGAGGGAACTGACGTGCCACCACACTCTCAACAACCTTCGCCACAAAGGGAAGGTTGGAGACTGGACGATAGTTGTTTAAAACAGCTGGATCCAGGGAAGGCTTCTTGAGGAGGGGCCGCACCACCGCCATCTTCAAGGCGGTAGGAAGCGACCCCTCTCTCAAAGAAGCGTTGATAATCCCCTGGAGCCAGCCTCGTGTCGTCTCCCTGGCGGCCGAAACCAGCCAGGAAGGGCACGGGTCCAATAAACAGGTGGTGGCATTCAGACCCCCCAGCAACCTGTCCACACCCTCGGCGGTCACAGGGTCGAACTCCCCCCAGATAACATTCACAAGACCTGCCCCAGATACCTCCCCCGGGACCATCCAATTGGAGTCGAGCCCCTCCCGAATCTGAGCGATTTTGTCATGCAGAAATCGAGAAAACTCCTCCGCCCTACCCTGCAGGAGGTCATCCCGCGCTCTCGGTTCAAGTAGAGAGCGGGTCACTCTAAACAGGGCGGCAGGCCGATTTCCTGCCGACGCAATAAGGGCAGAGAAATACAAAGATTTTGCCGCCCCTATTGCCACAAGGTAAGTCTTAATATGAGATCTCACCTATGTTCGGTCAGACTCAGAACGGCTCGCCCTCCAAATGCCCTCTAGACGTCTTTAGTAGGGCATTAGCTATCAACAGCAAGGAAACTCCATGGAACATAAAGGCAATATATCATTAGGAAGGGGAAATTATTTCAAAACTTCTAATCCATCATCCACAAAAAATAAAGTTACCTATGTGATCCTTCACATCTAGAAAAAACAAAACTTTCTGAGTTTAGCAAGTAGTGATAAAAACACCTGTGAAGTTTTTTTTAACTTTACTGCAAGACCTTGTTTTGTAGCTTTGACCTGCAAATACAAATCTTTATTCCCTTTGGCTTGCCTATGTGAATAAAAGGAGAAACTATAACATGGATGGATGAAGAATGTCTTGATTTATGACAAACTTAATGGCAGATGATCTAAGTAAAAGAACAGGTGCCTTTCAATCTGTAATCCAGTGTGGAGGAAGTAAAGAATCTCATATGTGCTGGTTCAAAGGAGTTGCTAAATCGGTTTGTTTCATTTTTTTATTTTGTGAATGCCTGGTAATGGTTAGTATAAACCTATCCTTTACTTGTCTCTGTTACAGCTAATTAGCTTTCAGCTGGCAATGTCACTCTGAACTCTTGTTTGGGTTCCAGAAAACTCGAAAAATTATGGGTTGCATCTTCTACAAGAACCTCAAGGAGAGAGGTCATAGGTAGAAACTATCAGGAGGAACCTCAAAGAGGTGCAGAAGAACTTATGTTTCAGAAATAGCCAAAGGAAATAACTGTCTTTCCAGCTGAGCTGAAATGATTACAAGGTAGTCTGTGGATGGGTTTCAAACTAACGCTGCCAACTGGCTGTTCCTCCATAATGGGCAGTGTATTTATTTGTGAAAAGCTGTAAAGTAGTATAAAAGGACAGAAAAGAAATAAGAGCCCCAGGCAGTTCATGTTCCCCTTATTGTTTATACAAACACAGTCTGCAATCCTTCCCACTGGCTCAACTCCGTATTTTTTTTGAGACCAAAAATGTCTCTGCCATCCCACAGATAGAATAAAACTCAAAATCTTTAAGAAAACAGATGCTTCATGTTAATTCAGATTTTAGTCATGCACAGAAAAGGATGTAACTCTTTCTGTGCTAATTTGATTCCTTAACTCTTCCTTACAGTTGTAATCTGGCAGCTCATACAAAGGCTTTAGCTTACATAAGAGTACTTGTGCTCTTTAGGACCTCGAATAGAAATTAATTATGGATGTCACACTTATAGCTTGTTATTGAGTCACAAGTCCCCCTTCATTCCAAACCATTTCCTCCTAGAGGAGCACGTGTATCAGAAAGATGTGTTTGTAGTTAATGACACTTGTCTGTATTAGAAACAGCCTGGTGACAGTTTATGTGCAGGGCACAGCATTTGGTTCACACTGAAAACAATCACAGGGGCCTTTAGTTTGCCCCCCTTTTTGAATTTTTTCCTCTAACTATCCACATATGGATTCTATCAGCCCTTGCAAACTAGCGCCTTCCAGATGTGTTGGAATTACAAGTCTCAGTGCACACAGAGAATGCCAGGTCTGGGAAACTGGATTATATAGAACAGGATTTCCCAACCTGGGCAACCTCCAATTGTATGGATATTGGTTTCAAAATTCCCCAGCCAGTTCAGACATTGCTGAGTATATTGAAAACTGAAGTTTGCATATTTGGAAAACATGAAAGTTGGCTAACACTAATATAATGCAAAGGGTGTTGTCTTATGCTTGGTCAAATGATCTACACAGCATAGTTTTTTTTTAAATTTCAATCATGCCTCAGCAACTATCTTCTACATCAACACCTACAAGTTACTTTCCCTATACCCTTAGGTCTGGGCCGAAGGAAATGTCAAGACAGCATTTTGTTATGCTGGCACCTGTTTTTCAAGATTCAGATAGTCTTCCTTGTCATCTACTGTGACTATTTTAACTGGACCAGGAAATGGAATGGAACTTTTTGCAACTGAGCTATGCCCTTTCATCAGCTTTGAATCACCTTAGTATATAGATTTGCTTGTTTTATATTCTTATTGACAATTTTTGGTAAATGTATGCTACCACACAAAATTAAGTTTTGATATTTGTTGAAAGCTGCCTGCTCCTTCTGCTAACTATCCTGGGCTAGCCTCTTTCCAACCTCTGACTTACGGCTATAGTCTGTATTGCTTAGCTATCCTTGCACAATGCTGCAATACTGCTTTTTGATATCCCCCCAACAGCAAGATCCTGCAGAGTCCCTACTTTGCCATTATTTTCCTGGGGGACCATGGGGATGGGGACAGAATCCTAGAACTGTGATTAAGCTTACAAATGTAAAAACAATCATTTTCAAAGCAGGTAATATACTTCCAATTTATTTTAGGGGCCTTTAGTGGGCAACACTATTGCATCATAAACAGGACTTTGTGAAAATATGAATCAGAGTTTATGTATAATCAACAATGAAAATAAAATAACCAAATAAATAAGAACAATAGCCAAAGTTTAGAAATAAATATTCTTTCATCAAAACTTGTTTTTAATAATGAATATGTTATATAATAGATCTGATCATAGCTTGTAAGTTAAAGTTACTTACATTCAGCTTTTAATGACTTTTAAATATTGTTATTCTACATGGCATAAAGCAGTTTCCTCCTTTTTAGTGGAGACAACTTTTCAATTAAATTTGCAAGAGAAACATTGGTTGCAAGGAATGAGTACAAAATGATCCATTTATGGACAAATTGCCACAAAAGAAAGAACAGTAGTTTTTTAGGAGTTGCTTTAAGCATGAACTAAAAAGAAACAAGACTTCACAACCAATTTCAACAGAAGACACTACTCACCATGGGGTTAAAAGTAAATTATAGAGTAATAATTGCTAGTGTCTTAGGGTGGAATTCTTTTTATTCCAGAGTTAAACACAGGAATTCAAAGCCTGAATAGAAGCCGACTTTTATACTAGGTCAGAATGAGTACAAAAATCTATTTCATACAATAAAATGATTTTTGATGGTAAGCAGGAGGGGACCCAACAGCCTCAAGGACTCTACTTGGAAAAATAAAGAAATGTTTAATTCAAGATGAAATATTAAATGACATAAAATTGAAGTAAATATGAATTATGGAAAATGGGGAATTATATGTGATAATTTAGATAATTTAAGTTATTTTCAGGTACTATAGGTTATTAAATTTAATTTCTTTGGCAATGACTAGATTCTTAAAGAAAAAATTTCAAATAGTATCTTGCATTGAAATGTTTTGATTTTTTAGTGTTTTAGTAAAATAGTACTTCAAGATTAATTTTAAGGGATTTTCAACATCCCATGTATGCATAAAAGATATAACCAATGTTTCCACAACAAAGCTATGAATACACCCTTGTGTAGTACAAAAATGCACTAGTGAAATAGTATATGCTTATGTTCCTTTTTTCTGAAATACTGTTTCAAATATAATATTCAGGAAAAAATAAATTACACATAGCCTAGGTCAAGATAATTTGGTCCTTGAGGATGAACAAAACAAACGTGCTCCCTCCTATTGCAAAACATCCAAAACTGGTAGCAGCTCAGACAAAAATCTTAGAAATCCCAGCCTTTCCCCTTGCAGTTAAAGTCTACCAAGAATTATTTCAGTACCCAGATCAACTGGTAACATCATTTTCCTACTCTATCCAAGAATAGGACTAGTGTAACAAAATATGAATTCTAGCATATTTTAAAATTTTATCCTACCAATCCTACCATTTCTATATTTCAATATTTATTATGCATTTTGTGATGGAGTTGACAAAACATAGAATTTGGTGGCAGAGGGAATATTTCCATACACTCATTCTGCATTAGGGCTTCAGACATGCAGTGATTAGTGGAAAGGGATCAACCTATTTCTATGCATTAACCTTAATTTTTGACAGTCACATGAACAATGTTTGCTTTTTCTTTTTTTTCCTCACCTTCATTTTTCCCAATTGAAGTAGCAGATACTTGTATTTTCCCAGACTGGTAACCATCATATTTCTTTCCTCCTTCTTTCTCCCACAGATGTATTCTGAAACTGTCTAACAATAAGTAAGCCATTTAGTATTTTAGAAGGCTTGAGCTGGTCATAATCCACATTAAATATATGACAGGGAAGTTTTGTTAAGCAGACTGAGTAATCTGATAATGAATCAAGTGACTCATCCTCTGAAGGAACTAAAGAAATGCTACAAGAATCCTATAAAAACTCTTTTAACATATGATCATACATAGACAAGGAAAACTAATCATGATATATTGAGAATGTATGCTAGCCATTCTTATTGTCAATAAAATATTTATAGAAGTGAGAAATTGAAATTTTCAAAAGTTTAAATGGATGCCTCTATTAATTAGGGAGCAAGATGGAGTTAAAATAATATAACCTTTTGGGGTAATGCATTTTCTTTTTAATAGCATGCTTTTAAAGTTTTCTCATTCAAATTGTTTATATCATTTTAGTAATTGCTTTATGAATAAGTGATGGCTGGGAGAGTAGAACAAAATAACAGGGTAGGAAAACCTCATCCCTCTCCCATCCAGCTCTTAGCTTACTTTGGGTTTTAAGATAGTTCTTAATATTTTAACTTTGTGTTGCTTTAATTATTTATTTATTTAAATTTATATACCGTCCCCCTCTCCCTAAAGGACTCAGGGCGGTGAACAGCCAGGATAAAATACACATATAAAACACATATACAATATTTAAAAATTAAAAGAATTAAATACATTGGCCCTTTCAAAATATTAAAAATAAGGGAATTAAGAAAGTTAAAACCAGATTAAAAAATTTAAAAACCCCTAGGCCAGACCGGCTTGCTGAAATAAATGAGTTTTCAACGCATGGCAGAAGGTCAGGAGATCAGGGATGGTCCTCATCTCCAGGGGTAATTCGTTCCAAAGAGAGGGTGCCCCCAATGAGAAGGCCCGCCTCCTCAGGATCGCCAGCCATCCAGCCGGCGGCACCCCGAGGAGGCCTACTCTATGGGAGCGTATCGGTCGGCGGTTAATCCTTTAACTATTTTTTACTTTAACTATTTTATAATTAGCCAAAGGGGTAGGGGAGATGGGCAGCATAAAACTTAAATAAATAAATAAAATCCCATTTGGATTATTGATTTATTTCATGAAAATAGATCAATGCCATTCTCTTTGAAAGTTGCTTGTCTCCCTACAATTTACTAACCTGAAACATTTCCATAAGTGTTATCTAGAAGCCTGTCTAGAATTCAAAATATGAGGAACAACAAACAATAGTCACTCCCCTTTCTATGGCTTAATATGATATCACTGAAGTGCTTTAACAGAATAATAGAATAACAGAGTTGGAAGATACCTTGGAGATCTAGTCCAACCTGCTGTTCAGGCAAGAGACCCTATACAGTTTCAAACAAATGGCTATTCAATCTCTTCTTAAAAATTGCCAGTGTTGGCACATCCACAGCTCCTGAAGGTAAGCAGTTACACTGATTAATTGTACTAACATATTCTATTTTTTTAAGGCTGGTTCTTTCCTTAATTATTTTCTATCCATTGTTTCTTGTTCAGGTGCTTTGGAGAACAGGTTGACTGCCTGGTCTTTGTGTCAACCTCTTAGTTATTGGAAAACTGCTATCATGTCATCCCAGTCCTTCTTTTCATTAAACATATCCATTACCCAATTGACAACTAAAAAGATATTCCTTTGGTCTTTTTAGCTGCCAGAGAAAGAGAGTGGAGGAAAACAAGGCATTCTTGAAATGCCTAGATATCAATTCAGCAGCCCACCAAGTCGGAGCATAGGAAGGTTATTGGAGAGCATGATGGATGACTCTTGGAGACTGATGTGTCCTATTGGAGAAGTCATATCCAGGGGTGGGGGAAAGACCAGAGTCAAGGGGAAAATGTATGATGTGATTTAGTACCGGCTGCACCCAGCAACACACCAACATGGCAAGTTCTAATAAACCAATTTGTTTTTTCTGAGATGCGGCTAGAGACTTTTGCTTTGAATGAGGGGCATTTGTTGGAACCCTGACACCAATTTCTACAACTGTACTTCATATGTTTTAGTCCCCAATCCTCTAATTATCTTTGTTGCTCTTTTCTGCACTCTTTCTAGAGCCTCAATATCTTTTTTATATTGTGATGACCAAAACTGGATGCAATATTCCAAGTGTGGTCTTATGAAGGCATTATAAAGTGGTACTAACACTTCATGTGATGTTGATTCTATAACTCTATTCTAATGCACTTTAGGACTGAATGCCAGTGTTTCTCTCCTGAAAGTTTTCCTCTGTAGACAATTGTTCTGTACCCCTGAAACAACAGTTGTTTGATGACATCCCTACATGACATCATACTCTTTGCTATAGCAACTATGGTGTCAAACTTGCATCATAACAGCATCGTCACGTGATGTATTGAGACTCCCCCCCCCTTTGCTAAACTGGGCAGGGGTAGCACTTGATGCACCTGGCCCATATGCCATGAGTTTGACACCCCTGAAAAAGTTAGGGATTTTTTTCTTGATAAATATATTGGTGGCTTGTCACTTGGATACCTGGAAAGATGGCACAGAACAGTTTTCTGTTTTTTTTTTTTTAATTATCCTGCTTTTACTATTTTTAAAATAACCAAGGCAGAAAACATACCAAATGTTCTTTCCTCCTATTTTCTTCACAACAACAATCCTGTTATGTGAGATCGATTATGAGATAGTGAGTGGCCCAAACTCACCTAGTTGGGTTTTATGCCTAAGGTGGACTAGAACTCACAGTTTCCTGGTTTTATAATCACTACATAAAACTGGCTTTTAGTTATTATTTTTTCAACACAATTACATTTGCTTCTGATCAAAGTTCATTCTACTTTCCTTAAGGAGAGCAGTTGGGGTTAGTTTTCTGATAGGAATGGAAATATAGGAAAATAAAGCCACTAATAGCTGCACCTTAATTTGCCATACATTGAATGGTCAGGAGAGCACTATTCACCTACCTTCCAGTGAGGCAAAATAGAGATCAGCTATGAGCTAAAAATAAAAATGAGTTGAAATATTTTGCTTAAATTACAAATTTTGGAAATGGCAAATCATAATACCAGTGTCTCATTGATTTCAAAACTTTGGGCACTTTTTCTTTTTCTTTTTGATATCTGTCAATCTACTATAGTGAGGCCAAACTTCTCTTAAAAAAATACGACCACCCATTGCTCCTATAAAAAAGAAGAAAGCACTTACAATTCACATGGCTTTGCCAGCATTCTGTTTCCCATATATTTAGATTTCCCATCTAGCAGTCATTTTTTGGAATTATTTCATAAACCTTCTGGGCTGTTAGTGAAATGCCAAGTATTGTGAAGGAAAAAACAAATGGATATAATATGTGTTGTCCAAAATGAATATGAAAATCAGAATGTATATAAATATATTATGGGAAATACATACATGTAATACCCATATTCATACAGTTAGACTTTAAACTGATTATGTTACTCTTGCTATGGTAAGCTTTCTTTTTTTCCATATATCTTGGACAACTTTCTTTTATATGAACAGCAGATACTATATGAGATATTCTCATCCCCATTCAAAATACTATGCCAAAATGTTGATCCAGATGCTGTCTGAATCCATTGTTCTTGTTAACAATAGTTTATGCCTTTTTATGATTAATAAACATATCAGTTATGATGCATACATAAGCAAATGACAGCTTAGCATACATTTTTCTATAAGATGGGAATGATTCGGTGCATAACATTTGATATAACATAAATGCAAATTTCATCACTATCATCATCACCATCATCATCATCTTCATCATCATCATCATCATCATCATCATCATGATCATCATCATCATCAACATCCTTCTTAATCTACCAGATCTGCATTGAAAGTTATGGACAATAATCGTTCATGCTGGTTTTGTTTGGAAATCAAATATAATATTATAATATTATTTGTATTTTGGTTTCTGTTTGACAAAAATAAATAAATAAAAAGAAAATAAAGTCAAAAATATCTATCTGCCAATTTGCAAGTAATATATGGATACTAATATACTTCAAAACAAAATTTGAAATTTGAGGGAAATTGTATTATTTAAAATAATAAAACTTAACATATTGCTATCTTGATTTTATTTATTTTATTTTTATTTATTTTTTATTTTATTTGGTTTGTCAATTGCTTAGAAAATAATAGGTATAAGTAAAAACATAGTTATGAATACATGGATACATATAAGAAAAATAAAAGAAACAATAGGACAGGGACAGTAGGCACTAATATAATCATAATCAAATATTATAATTTGATTATGACTGATTACTTTCTGTTGGAAGTGTAACTTCAATGACAATACTGTCCAATACATCACAATCTACTAGCTATAAGCTGCAGCAGAGCATCAATGATTATGGATTTATTCTGTGTCCTTCTTTGTCTGTTTTTCTATCTGGTCTCTAATTGGGGGGTCATTTCTGTCCAGTGCAACACACTTTCCAAAGATGACAGAGATTGGAAAATGCTCATTCTTGCTCTCTGTCTAAGGCATAATGGTTTAATGGATTTAGACTGATTTGAGAAGATTAATACCCAAGTCTTTCTCATATGAATGACTTTCATGTTAACAAAATATTAGCCAATTACAGGACAATAAGGGTATTAAGTATATATAGGCCTATGTAATTCAGTTATTAATATGAAAAAAACACAAATTTTACTACAGCTACTTTCTCAAGTATTGGATTGCAGTCATGCACATGTATTTTGTTACCAATGAACAAAACATGCTTCATTTTATGTGAGACACAGTATTACAGAAGAAGCTACTGCAATCAACTTTCAAAGAGATTGCTTCACTTCATATTGATCAAATCAATTGCTCCTTTTTACTTTGTTCTTTAATGCACATTACTGAGCTCCAGCCATTGCATCCTATTGAGAAATTATGTGTGTCTAATAATCTGTATCAGAAGGATTGAGATCGTAACCACATGCTGTTATGGATTGGTTCCATCTCATTCAGTTTATCAGTGATATGTAATGTAAGCTGGGAATGGTGTTTGCATTACTAATATGATTCAGTCCTAGCTCCTTTATATTTTGCTTTGTTTTTGTTTTTATAGACTTTGAAAAAATAAAATCTGCAAAGCTTCAAAGGCTATAAGGTTCACTTTGAAGAAGAAAATTAAATAAAAAATGTAAACAAAGTGTAATTGGGTAAACATCTAAAAACGACACAATGCAGCATCTGCACTGAGTCAGGGAAAAGAAAATACTTTATGTGGTGATCTATATAATGTGAAATATATTTTTCTATAACCCTGTCAATAGATACCAGAATATTATTTTCATATAAAGAAATTTATCTTTCATAATATTAAAAACAAAGAACACAAATCAGCATTAAGATCATGCAGAAGCAAGATTCATCATGCATTCATCATGAAATATTACCATTCTTTAGATTACCTTGCTGTAAGAGATCCTTTTCAACTTAATATAAGCCTTTATATAAAGGCAGATCAGTCAAATCAATCCTGCACTCAGTGAGACAACAGATCACAGCATGACTTCCGTTACAGAGAAGTTTAAAGTAAAACTTTTCATTTTTGGTTATAATTTCATTTTTATAAAGTTTATGTGTGTTATCAAATTCCATACATTTATGTGAAATATTATTGTACTCTATTTGTCACATGATTTGGTGGTTTAAATAAAAGCAGTTGAGTGTTATTGATGGTTGAGATAGGCTGATGACCTGAATCTTATTGGAAAAATTAATGTGATGCTATTGTTTTTTTTTAATTATTTGGTTGTGCATTAACATGCTTTCTACCCTTTTCCACTCATGGTTTGTGTCTAGAGGTGATTTTGCACACTATATATTAAAATATTATGTTCAGGGAACATAGAAAAATAATATAGTTCCAATTGTCAGCTTTTTAAAAAATATATATACAGTAGCAGTCACTTATACCAGAAACCTGGTAAATGTGCCCTTGAAACTCTCTTTCTGGAGTAGGAAATCAAAATCTTTTTTTTGAGATCAGTTAATTAATTATTCAGTGCATTATCATTCATGAGCTTCTCCAAAGGGCCACAAAACACAACAATTAAAGTTTATCTCTTTTAGCACTATTTTACAAAATATTGTACTACATATTTGTGTTATAACACATGCAGCATCAATTGTCTTACAATACATGCAGCATCATTGTGCTTTTTACTAGATGTCTCCTGTATATTCATATTGCAGCTATTCAGCTATATAGTTATAACTGTAAGCAATAAATAAGAATATTGTATAATGTAGACTTATACTGCTATTTATTATAATTTAAAACTAATCATCAGAATTAACCCTGCTTAAAATTAAATGGTATAATATGTGACAAGGATATTGTTTTCTGCTTGATTTTTTTTGTCTGGTATTAATCCCTATTTATCTGGATGTCAGCTGCTGGAGAGGATGTGTTCTGGTCTTTATTCTTAGCTTTTTCATTATCTGTTTTGAATGTGGTGTAAATGTGATTCATCTGTCTGAATGCCAATCTTAGTTGAGGATGCTCACAGATGAATCTATATTTGAGTGAGTATTGTGATATTATGGAATTTTCATCATGTTCTCTAGTTGATCTTCATGGATGTACTTTGTTAGTCTTCTGTATGTCTGTCCAACATAGTGCTGTTGCGATTCTTACACCATATGTTACAAGTGACATCTGGTTCTTTTCTTGGACTACTGGGTCTTTTGGTGTACTTACTGTAAGATGCCGTGGAGGGCTTTAGTTGGTTTGTGTGCTTTGGTGATTACATGTGGTTATAATAATCTGTCAGTTGTTTCTGAAATGTTTTGATGAATGGCAGTGTTATCCTTTTCCAACTTATATTGTTTGTGCTGTAGTGGATTAAGTGATCTTTTTTATAAAATTGAGTATTTATTTTGTTGATAAATGATGTTATATAGGTGATCTTTTTCCTTTTTCTGATGCTCTGGGTTGCTGCAGTGTGTTTGTACTTATCTGAATAATATTCTTGTGCACTAATACGCAGCTCCTCTTAAGGGAAGTTGAGTTGTACAAGTGTTACTGTTGTTATTAAGAATGATCAAGCAGAGTTTATTAAAACTAGGCAGCAAGCAATATTATTTAAGTGATAAACCTAAAATTGATTTAATATGAACCAATATAAATGAAAGACCATTTTTTAATCTTATGGTTAGATGGTGAAAAACATTTTGACAAAATATAAAGACAGCACATTTGTTGTATTAAATAGGTTTGGATTTCCATTGAAATTCATAAAATTGATCAAGATTTATTTATTTATTTATTTAACTTTTATACTGCCCCCTCTCCCAAATAGGAACTCGGGGTGGTGAACAGCTATAGTAAAACAATACAGTCCATAAAATTTAAAATAGAATTAAAAATTATTAAATTAATGGCTGAATTTAAGAATAAACCAATACAAATCTGATAAAAGTTTAAAATTTAAAAATTAAAAACACTTCTAATGGCACTAGGCCAGACCGGCCTGCTGAAAAAGATGGGTCTTCAGCGCACGCCGGAAGGCCTGTAGGTCAGTGATGGCTCGTATCTCCGTAGGTAGCTCTTTCCAGAGGGAGGGTGCCCCTGCAGAGAAGGCCCGCACCGTCGGAGCCACCAGCTGGCATTGCCCAGCCGGCGGCACCCCGAGGAGGCCCACCCTGTGGGAGCCGGCTGGTGGGAGGCCGATGGTGGCAGCAGGTGGTCCCATAAGTACCCGGGTCCCAAGCCATGGAGCGCTTTAAAGGTGATCACCAACACCTTGAATCGTATCCAGAAGGCCACCAGCAGCCAATGTAGCTTGTGCAGGAGCGGTGTAACATGGGAGTTCCGAGAAGCCCCCAAGATCACCCGTGCGGCCGCATTCTGCACCAGCTGAAACCTCCGGATGCTCTTCAAGGGGAGCCCCATGTAGAGAGCATTACAATAGTCTAGGCGGGAGATGACGAGGGCAGAAATGACTATGTGCAATGTACCCTGATCCAGAAAGGGCCGCACAACTGGTACATCCGACGGACCTGATAAAAAGCCTCCCTGGCGACGGCCGCTATATGTTCTTCTAACAACAGCCGTACATCCAGGAGGACACCCAGATTGTGCGCCCTCTCCGTGGGGGTCAAAATTTCTCCCATCACGGCCAGTGATGGAATAAGCTGGTTGTATCTGGGTGCAAGGAACCACAGCCACTCAGTTTTGGTTGGGTTGAGCCAAAGCCTATTAAGACCCATCCAACTCTGCATGGCCTCCAGGCACCGGGTCATCACTTCAATGGCTTCGTTGGGGTGGCCTGGGTAGAAATGTATAGCTGAGTGTCATCAGCATACTGATGAAAATCTACCCAAAAATCATGGATGATCTCACCGAGCAGCTTCACATAAATGTTGAACAGAAGGGGCGAGAGCACAGACTTCTGAGGTACCCCACAGAACAGGGGCCTTGGGGTCGATCTCTGCCCCACTGCCAACACGAATTGCGAGTGGTCGGAGAGGAAGGAGGAGAACCACCGTAACACGGTGCCTCCCACTTCCAGTCCCCCCAACCGCTGCAATAAGATACTGTGGTCAACAGTATCAAAAGCTGCTGAGAGATCTAATAGGACCAAGACAGAGGAACAACTCCTGTCCCAGGCCCTCCAGAGGTCATCCACCAATGCGACTAATGCCGTCTCCGTGCTGTGCCCAGGCCTGAAACCTGATTGGAGAGGATCCAGATATACCGTTTCCTCCAGGTGCTGAGGGAGCTGTTGCACCACCACACTCTCAACAACCTTTGCCACAAAGCGAAGGTTGGAGACCGGACAATAATTCGAAAATAATGTTGGGTCCAGGGACGGTTTCTTGAGGAAGGGTCTCACCACTGCCTCTTTCAAGGCGGCGGGCAAAAACCTCTCACTCAAGGAAGCATTGATAATACCCTGGAACCAACCTCGTGTAACCACCCGGGTGGCCAAAACCAACCAGGAGGGACACGGATCCAGTAAACATGTGGTGGCGTTAAGCCCACACAGAATCCTGTCCACGTCCTCTAGGGTCATAGGATCTAACTCCTCCCAAATGATCTCACCAAAATCCGCCCCCGCCCTCCCACCCAGAGTTGCTCAGTCAGAGTCCAGCCTGTCCTGGATCTGAGTGATTTTGTCCTGCAGATATCTAGAAAAATCCTCAGCTCATCCTTGCAGGGGATCCTCCTGCGCTCCACCTCCAAAAGGGAGCGGGTCACCCTAGTCTCGGGAAATGGCCCAAGCTCCATCAGGAACCTATCTGGGTCCATCAGGCTCCTGGGATGGAACCATTTTGTCAGTCCCGCCTCTCCATGGTGAGGAGGTGCAGAATGGAAGTCCAGCCTAAGGAGCAAATGATCCGACCATGATAGGGGCTCTATCAAAATATCCCCTATACCTAGATCATCCTGCCACTGGCCAGAGACAAAAACCAGATCCAAGATGTGGCCCCCAGTGTGTGTGGGATCCCGAATTAATTGGGTCAGCCCAAGGCTGTCATGGAAGTCATGAACTCCTGAGCAATCCCAGAGGTCTCGCTGGTAGAGGGTAGGTTGAAATCCCCCATGACCATGAGCCTTGGGGTCTCAACCGCAAGCCAGCTATAACCTCAAGGAGCTCAGGCAGGGCTGATGTCACATAGCAGGGAGCCAGGTATATGATCAATAGGCCCATCTGAACCCCGGAACCACACTTCAAAAAAAGGGATTAACATCCGATCGTCTGAGGAACAGAACTTCCTTAATAACCACCACAACCCCCCCACCCCTTCCCTGGGCCCTCGGTCGATGAAAAACCCGAAACCCGTTTCCACCAGGGGAACACCCCCCTCCTGGCCCAACCAGGTTTCGGTAACACCCACCATGTCCATTTCCCCCTCCAAGATCAAATCATGAATGAGGGGGGCTTTGTTAACTTCGGACCTGGCATTACATAACATCTGCCGAAGGCCTGGGGCCCGATGACTTGGACAACCTCGAGAACGGGAGATAACTAGGGGGTCGGAGCGCGCCACCGCATGCAAACAGTGGGGGCGCACTCCCGCAACATGATACGGCCCCCTGTAACCGCCAAATCTGCCTCTCCCACTCACCATGCAGATAGAGTTACCCTCTCCCTCCCAGAAAGAACCCCCCATCCTTGACCCGAGCCTACCTGACCCAAGAACCTTCCGGTCTCGCTTGACCCCCGGTCTGGCCCCCGTCTCAGATGTACGAGATGTACGAGTTGCTTACATCCAAAATAAAGGACTTATTTTCTGCTAGTTTCCCATTATTTAGAAGAACTACACAAGAACCACTTTCACCTGTGTGTTCCCATGATTTGCTTATCAGCAAAGCTAGCACAAAATCTCATTATAGAATACCTTATGCCACCATACTTGAAATTCTAGACTTAGAAAACCTTGAATTATGCTGTCTTCGGTCTGACCTAAATATGGTATATAAAATCATATATTGCATGACTTACCTGTCAATGAATACTTCAGCTTCAACCATAACAACACAAGAGCACACAATAGATACAAACTCAAGGTTAACTGCACCAAACCCGATTGCAGGAAATACGACTTCAGTAACAGAGTGATCAATATCTGGAATACTCTACCTGACTCTGTAGTTTCTTCCCCAAACCCCAAAAACTTTAACCTTAGACTGTCTACTATTGACCTTACCCCTTTCCTGAGAGGTCTGTGCATAAGTGCACCGGCGTTCCTACCGTCTCTTTCCTATTGTTTTTTCTCTCTCTTATATGTACCCATTTCATGTATTCATAACTATGTATATACTTATACCTATTATCTTGTAAGCGATTGACAAATCAAATAAATAAATAAATAAAAATAAAATCTTAATTTTGCGTGGAGCAGCCAATAGGAAGCTTTGACTGAATACAGGCTGATAAATGCTTTAACTTCACTACACACTGAAAAAAAATCAAGTGTATTTTAGTTTTTTGATCAAAGAAAACATGAACCATTTTAAAATTTGGTAACCTCTGCTCAAAAGAACTAATTGATGGTAATTGCTAACTGGGATATTGTTGTAAAGGTTTTTGGAGAGAAATAAGTAAATGTTAGCCTTCATCTTAAGTGGCTAGTGAAGTGAAAATGTAGCGTTTTATTGAGGCAGAAGGGTAGAATGCAGGTATTCTTAATATTGTAATATATTGGAATGATTTTAAATATTTTCCTTCCTCTTTTTCCTTCTTTCTCCCTAGTGAATAAATGCTCTGTATAACTACAATTTCTAAACATCAAAGAGTTTAATGTTATTCCAGTAAAATTTAAGATTATAACCACTATAAACTAGCAGGCATATGCCAGATTCTTGACCTCTACAGGGACTCTGGGGCATGCCATAGTTAAATACAGTGAATTGTGCAGTTAAAAGCCAGTGAACAATTATGCAATGCTGCCAGAATTGGAACCGCATGCTGGTTAATATAACAAAGGTGAGCCTATCTTAAGTGAGTGTGGACATGTTTAAAAATGTTTTACCCATGTTTCTCTACTTTTTCTTCTCCTTAATTCTCACTCAATTGTATGGTTTCATTGACTGACTAGGACATGGTGTTGCACAGATTGTAGAAGAATTACATCTGAAACTTGCTATGTTCTTTCCAAATGTTATGATGAGTCATCAAGGAGTTTCACATAGTAACCTAATCATAAGTTTGTATACCTCAAGGAGAAAGTGAGTTCAGGAAAGGTTTAACAACATTCAGTTGAGCCAAAATGTGTTTGAACACAGCCCCATTTTAATGGTTGTTTATGACTTTATGGAAAATGCAGTCATATTTCATTGCCTTGAGAGATTCCCCGCAAAACACAGCTTTTTGTTTTAAAGTAACACATGTTGCTTCTAGAAAGTTCCAACTGCCCCCCCCCCCAAAAAAGCGACACCAGTTTCTTGTTTATTGGAACAAGAACTGAATGTAACATAAGTATAGAACTGAATTTTCTTCTTGAGAAAGCTGGATGGAAATGAACTCTAATGATTTATTTGATTTCCTTCTATCAATGTGAAGGGGTCAGGAGATATCTTACATAATTTATTTTTACAAAGCACACATATAACTACGTTACTGGAGAAAAATCCTATGATTTTTTTAAAAACATACCTGTTATAGATTATAAACTTTGAGGGTCATATAGAATAATGTATTTGATATTCCATTGAATTCTTGTATACCTTATGGTATCAAACAAAAATAGAATTATTAATATTTAAACAGGGTGATTTGGGAATCTCATAATTTGAAGTTTTGCTTTTTAACAAGTGTGCAGCAGTAGGCTGAAGACACTGAGACGATGTGAAAATGTCAAAGCAGTAGGAAAGGGAGAAGAAAAGACCATTAATTCCATTCTTTGTAACTTCCCATGCTATGGCAAGATGAGAATTGAATTAGTAGCTTTTGTTTAGATCCTTCTCTTAGCAAAGACCACCAATGCACTGGAGTTTTTGTCAACTTTATAAATAAAGTTTTGGCATCAGAAAAGGCTTCCTTTATCACATGGTTTTAAACAAGATTGTGCAATCCAGTGACTGAATACTGAACATTCACTAACAGGAAGCATGTAATTTTCCTTTATATTAAATAATGGTTTAAAAGTAATCCAGAACTTGCGTTAATACCACACTTTTGTGCCATTGACCTTAACAATTAAATTATCCTCTTAATTATAAGTTGTTTCTTTAATTTGCTTCTTTTTGCATCATATTTACATGATTTGATTGCATTTTATAGTCAAATAAAAGTACAAGGCCTAAAAATTAGAGACATATAAAGTATTAGTAAAATGTGCTATGCTGTTGTGTTTGATTTTTGGTTCTGTATATTGTTATACTTTCTCAAAAGTACTAAAAAGACTGAGGAAAAATAAAGTAGAAAGCCCTGATAATTAGTCACAGATGATGTAGCATCAGCAATGGTTGGGTATGTTGACTTCTGAAATGGGTGAGAGAGCTCTAAAACTAAAAGTAAAAAGGTCATGTTTATAGAAGCTTTTGTCTTTTGTTCTTAAATTTTCAGTATCATTCCTCCTGTAATAGAGACTAGTATATTAAAATGCGGCTGTTGGCAAAATATATTAGAGAGGCAGCTTTTTTTGGATCCAGATCAAAAGCCGACATCACTCATGGTTTTACTTTTTATTTTATATATTGGAAAACAAGGTTAGAAAGATCATATTGCTGTATAAAACTTGAGTGATGGAATATACCTGGCCTGTCAAATTTAGGCCTCAACAACCATGAAGAATTGCTTAAAATATGGTACAAATACATTAATCATATGAAATTGAACAAAATTTTTATCAGCAGTTCCAATATAAGTTCTTGATAGAAACCTGAAAATGGATTTCATTTTATATGCATAGATCTTTTTAAGCTGGTGAACTATTACGTTAGATGAGAAACTGAAGCTTAATCCAGGCAGGGTAGTCAATGCCTTAGAATTGTGAGAGAGCTCGGAATGCAATATATAGGTTTTTTTAATGAACTTTTCTTCTGTATTCTGAATTTTGTTCAGTATGGCAAATATTCCTACACTTGGCATTATGCTTCACTACAACACAAAAAGCATAAAGGCAGATACATTTATTATCATATATGCATTTATATACCATCGTTCTCAGATGTATTTGCTTTTACTTTCTTTCTGTAGTGAATGTAATGTGGACTGACATAAGCTGCTCACCTCATAAAGGAAACAGTAAAGATGTGGATGGAGACTGGTTTCTGAAAATATATACATTTCTATATTTATTCTATATTCAATGTCTGTAACATAAATTAAGGTAGCCATAACTATTCACTACAAGATTTTTCAAGGTTTCCTCTCGTCTAAATTGACAATACAAACCAAGTAATTTTTCAAAACATTTTTTTTGCATAAAACAATATATTCACAAATACCTCATTTTTTTTAACGACAGTAAACATTGTAAAGGATTTGAAAACTGACAATTCTGCAAGAAGATTTGAAAAGACTTGTCCATAGGAGGTATTGCAAGGGAATGAGGGAGAAACACAAAACAGCATGTTTTCTGCACCTTCTGTGTCTACACTGAGATTTAGGAAGTCCTAACTGTTCTTTAATCAAGTGATAATTAAGTGTTAGATTTAGTGGAGAACACAGAGGCTGCTGTAAGTGACCCTAGTAGAACTGTGCTGTAGGTAGAGCATGCAGTTAATTGTACTTTGAGATACAGAGAACTAGAAAAGGGTTTTGTGACTGCTGATAGTATACAATAAATCTCTAAATTCTTTCTGCATCATGTTGAGGTAGCTCAGTTACAAGCTCTGCCACCTTGCATGTTAAATAGTAGAGAATATGGGCTTTTAGAACTAAGCCATAAGTTTAGGCAGTAGGCATAATTATTTTTAAAAATATAATTTTATGTATACAACATCATAAAATAGGTGCTTCTTCCATTTCATTTAAAGTCTGGAGAAATGAATAATACAAGTGAGACAGAAAGAAGATGCAAGCAAAATTCAGGAGGGAGGCAATATTTGTTAGAATTGCTCTAAAGTAATAATTCTTTTAAAGAACTGCTTTCATTTACATCTAAATATCACTTACAGTAAAAGGACATGATGTCCAATACATTTGGGTTTATACTTTACAATAAAGGGGAAATTTTATTTTTGAAAATGAAAAATCCATATAGCTCATCCTAAATGGCCAGAGCTTATGGTATGCCAGACAGGTGATAGGTTATCCATAGGTACATATAAATGGAATGGATTTTTTCCAAAATGTTATCTGAAAGCAACTCCTCAATGGATCATGAAAATAAAGTTAGTAAATTATTTCAGTTTTGATAATTCTATTCCAACATTGCCCAGTACTGTATATTTTCTTCTTCTTGTTGTTCTTTATTAGTATCGGGCTCTGGACAAATCGCAACATGATCCGGAGCCTGACACTGATATCGGGTGGCAGGCGAGTGGTGCTCTGCTGATGTCATCAGAGGCTGACAGGGACTGAAGACAAGAAGATAGAGCTAGGAAAGGCAACTGGAGGCAAGAGGAGAACGAACAGCAGATGAAAGGCAACTGGAGGCAAGAGAAGAACGAACAGCAGATGAAGATCTGAGAGGGACATGGTGGGCAATGATGGGCACACACACGGGACACATACATGGAGTAGAGCATAATCACGGGGTAGTAAGGGAGGCATGAGCATAGGCAAAGGGAAAGGTAGGTGGGTAAGGGATGAGTGGATCGGAGGTTGATGTAGATAGTAGAGTAGATGTTAGGCAGTTTGGGTGAATGGGAGGGGCGGAATTAGGATATTTAAAGCACTGAGAGACAGTAGCTCTCAGCACTGGTTTCGCTTGGAAGTATTCATACTTGCTGTTGCATATTTCTTGGTACCTGGAATAAAGTGAAGATTACTCCAAACTGTGAGTCTTGGCTGCTTTTTCCAGATAGAGAACCAGGAGACCAGAGACAGCTAAGAGAAAGCCAGCAGTGCTGCCTTGTTCCATAACAGTTGTTCCTGTTGGCAAGTTGCTGGGGCACATGAAGGATGGCAGAAGGAATAGACCCTGAGTGTTCTATGGAAGCTGCAGCATATGAAGCCGTGGAAGCTTTGGAAGATGGGCTTGCTGGCAGAGGAGAAGGAGAAGACAGCCCCTAGAACAGACCTGGTGGTGAAGCTGAAGGTGCCAAAGCTGAGAAAAGAGGTGAGGTTCATTAGGAGGGGGTGCTGAGGCTTGGAGCTCTGGTTCAGACAAGGGGCAATCCCAGACAGGCGAGTGAAGAGGTGGCCAGCCTGGGAGGAGAGTGGATGGACTGTACCAGGAGTGACACGTTGGACATGTTGTGCATGCAATTCAGGGATATCACTCTACAAGAGTCACCCCAGGAAGGAAAGGACTGAACAGAGACAGAGTTGGGTACCCTCAGTAGCAGAAAGGGGACCGTTGACCAGTTCAAGCCCCATCAGGGGTTCAGAGATAGAGGTAGGCCGGGGTTTGGACCGGTATGACTTACAATCCAGGGGATCACCAGGAGAACCCATGAAACAACCACTAAGGCACGAAGTACAGAGGTGGGGAGATCCCTCTTCAAGGCAGCCATAGGACTGTGAAACATGCAGTCATGTAACTCAAAACCCTAGTCGACCCTGGGCTGTGGATCAATTGGGACTTGGCCTGGCCTGGGGCTCCCCGTAAGGGAAGTGGGGCCCATCCCCATTGCACGCATCTTTTGACGGCAATGCGGAAAGTCTAGCAATGTTTCTAGTTCAAGTTATCAATCACTTCAACCTATATGGAAAATGCTATCCATCTCATTGGGTGATGTTGGTGGTTGTGACGAACATGTTGGAGGGCAAGGCTGGTGACTGGGTAGTGGACCTACACCAGGAGTGTTTCAGAAATTTAGCAGATATTGGTTTGTTCCTGGAAGTTTTACACACTCAATTTGATGACAATTCCAAAGGACAAGCCGAGGGTGTTATTGGTCTTGAGGCAAAGAGGTTGGCCAGTGAGAGAATATGTAAATGAGTTTTGTCGGGTGGCTGTCAGGCTGAATTCTTTGCTGGAGTTGTTGATACATTTCAAAGGGGGATTAGATTGGGATTTAAGTTAGGCCTGCCTATACCGGGGGTTACCTCAACGAATACAAGAATGGTACCAGATGGCCTTGAACTAGACTACAGCAATTAAGAACAAGGGGAGACGTCAGTTTTGGAGGACGGCAGTGACCCATTGTCTGCCCCACTGGATTGAGTGCCATCCCATCCCCTCTGAATCAAGGGGGGCAAGGATCATTTCGCTGCTTCTGTTGTAACTGGCAGGGTGGACTGGGCAGACGATTGCCTGATACCACCTCTTAGTCCATGTCAATGAACTGCTCTCCAGGGAGGCACCAATAGGGGCAGAGCAGGAAGCTGTAGATACCGGCATCAGAGTGAACCCGGGCAGTGGTACAGGTATCAGTTAGTCCTCGGCCTGACAAATCAAGGGATGAGGCATCACCACTGCCAGACATCTTAGACCCAAGCAACTGTGACGTGGGGAAGAAGAGCTCTGAGGATCTCATGGTGAGTACACCAATATGGCCATTCAACATACCAATTAATCTCCAGCATGAACAGTCCACTCAGAGGATAGAAGTTGGAGCATTGATTGATACTTGATGTACAAAGTGTTTGGTAACACAGGCAATAGTGGACTACAGGTGATTCGGTTGCACACTCCTATTAGATTTGAGCAGGTAGATGGATCTACATTAGGGGGTGTTCCAGCCATGCATCATACAGAATATGTGGGGATGGAGAAGGGGGCCACTGGAAATGATTTTCATTCATAGTGGTTCCACACATCGCAGAAGCTTTGATATTGGGCTTAGTTTGGTTGGATAAGTGGCAGTCAGATATTTAATGGAAGGCTAGTGGTAGGGGCCCCACCCCTTGAGGAAAGAAGGGATTAAATCTATGTCAGATCAGTCACAAGATAATCCACAAATAGCACAATCCTATCCTAAAGAGTATGAGGATTTGGCGGAGGTGTTCAATGAAGATAGCAGCGATTGTCTACCACCACACCGACCCACCGACTGTGCCATTGAATACCAGGTGCAAAATGGCCCAAACTAGAATGTACTCAATTACCCCGAAAGAATTAGATGAGATGCGTAAATACATAGATAAAAATCAATACGTCTCTGAGATACTATGGACTCTCATGTTACAATGCTGTCACAACGCCAAACAAGCAGGGCATTATGGATTCTTAAAAACTATGCATCTAGCAAAATGGCAGTTCTGGTGGTCGCTATGACAGCAGATGTTGAGGCCCACATGAAAAAATGCCAGGTGTGTGCTATGTCAAAGAACCCTCCAGGAAAACTTTTAGGACTATTACAACCAGTACTCAACCTCCACAGACCATGGCAGGATATTGCCATGGACTTCATTGTAGAGCTCCCGAATAGTCAGGGGTACACTGTCATTTGGACTATAATCGATCTATTTTTGAAACAGGCCTATTTTATTCCCTGCACTGGACTGCCATTAGCCCGCAAATTAGGTAAACATTTTATAAAACACCTGTACCACTTGCATGGAGTTTCTCAATGAATTATCTCCAATAAGGGGGTGCAGTTTACTGCCCAGTTTTGGTGAGAATTTCTGCAATTGATAAGATTAGCCCAGGAACTGAGCATGGCATATCATGCCAGTACCAATGGTGTGGTGGAATGAGCAAATGCCACAGTAGAAAGGTACCTCTGCTGCTATATATCATATCAGCAAATGGGTTGGGTAGAGTTATTTCCGTATGCTGAAGCAGCTTACAATAATACAATGCATAGCAGTATGGGACATACTCCCTTCTATGTGGTGTATGAAATGGACTTTGTACCAATCCTGGAATGGCCGCAAACACTGATGTCCTCCACAACAGCCACAACCTGGGCTATGTAGGACACATAAAAAATGATTCAACAAGCAGTTGAATTCCAGTTGAATTCCATTGGATTCCAGTACACCAGGGCCTGTCAGGGATGACCACTATGAAGTTATCCTAGATTCCCACAGACATAGAGGCATGTGGCAATACCTGGTTAAATGGAAAGGGTATCCTACAACACAAGCCTCCTGGATTCGACAGAAGAATATGGCTGCCCCATGGCTGCAACAGAACCTCCATAGGCGATATCTCACTAAAGCAGGGGGGAGAAGGGAGTATTGTGGATATACTAATAATCCTGTCCCTTACTGTTTTCCAGGTGGATCCTTGGTAGAGGGGGCTGCATGTCAGGTTCTGGACGAACCTTGATATGATCTGGAGCCTGACACTGATATCGGGTGGTGGGCGGCACTACGCTGATGTCATCAGAGCCCGACAGGGACTGAAAACAAGAAGATAGAGCTAGGAAAGGCAACTGGAAGTAAGAGGAGAACGAATGGCAGATGAAGATCTGAGAGGGACATAGCGGGCATGATGGACACACACAGAGAACACACATTTGGAGCAGAGCACAATCACGGGATAGTAAGGGAGAGATGTGCACAGGCAGAGGGAAAGGTAGGTAGGAAGCTGTAAGGGATGAGTGGACTGGATGTTGGTGTAGATATAGAGCTGTTCTTTTTTCATTTTGATTGGTTTAATTAAGCTTTGACTGAATGTACATTCTGGATGTTCTGGACTTCCAATACATATTTCCAGTAAAGAAGTCTTCTTTTGGCTGGTCCAACTCAATGAAGAGAAGAAAATGACAACCGTTACAGAGCCAAAATTATAATTAAAAGCTATCAAAAATTGACATAATCATTCACTTCTGAGGAAGATCATTTCAATAGGGTCCTTTCCCCCCCCAGATAAATCTATTAACGTACAAAATTGGAAATGAAAGTAATGGAGAAAAAATAAATAAAAATCTTATATTTGCAGATCATTATTCTTTCTAGCTAAGAATATTAAGGCTGGATTATATTCTCTTCTTCCAATCATGTTTGTTTTTTGGCTATGAAATCCTGAATTCTCACACAGAAGCCAGAGTCCAGCATGGGATAAAGAATATATCAACATCACTATATAATGATTAAAGACTAGGACTGGGAGATCCAGATGGTAGTTCACTTTGCTCATGGATGCTCACTTCAAAATATATTTTCCTGGGATTGTCAAAGCCCAGCAAAATATGTAGCTTCTTCAAAGAGGCTAATAAAGTATGAGACATCTCCAAGGGTGGGATTCTACCAGTTCTCACCTATTCACTAGAACCGGCTGTTAACATTCTAAGCAGTTCGGAGAAACTGTTGTTAGAAGAAATTACTGGTCTAATCCTGTAAGGAAGGCAGAAAGGAAACATTATGGTGTTGCTTACAGAAACTGCCTCTCCGTTAATCCTTATTACATTCTTGGCAGACTAGACTTCCTGTCTCAGGAACGTCTCTGGAGTTTTTTTCCCCTCCTTTGCTGGTACTTTGCTTGTATGGAGTGACCATTCAAAGTTACAATGGCACTGAAAAAAATGACTTATGACCATTTTTCACACTTACAACTGTTGCAGCATCCCCACAGTCATGAGAGACCAGGTGAGGAGATACGTGCCTCGATGTGAGTGATATTGAGTTGGCCACACCCAGCCAATAACATGACCACCAAGCCACATCCACCCAGTCACATGACCACCAAGCTATTCCACCAACTAAGACACGCCCACAGAACAGGTTGTTAAAAAATTTGAATCCCACTCCTGGATGTCTCCCAACCAAAGGTGGTATTCAGCAGGTTCTGACCAGTTCTGGAAAACCAATAGCAGAAATTTTGAGTACTTCGGAGAACCAGCAACTACCACTTCCGACTGGAGATCTGGAGATTTTACAATATTCTTCCCCTGCCATGCCCACAGAACCAGCAGTAAAAAAAAAATTGAATCCCACCAAGTGGTTATTGATGTAACCTAAAAATTGCAATATAAAATATTTCTGCACAGCGTTAGCAAAACTCTCATTCATTTGCTTATTTGAACCAATATAAACAATATCATCAACATAAACAAGAATTATCTCATATGCATTTCCAGATCTTTTTGTGAACATGCATTCATCAGTTTTGGATTTAATAAAACCCATTAAATTTAGTTTGTCAGTAAGACATAAATACCACATTAAACCAGACTGTTTCAGATCATAAAGATTTTTGTTTAAGACCCTGGTATCCCCTTCTTGCTTCCGGAACCCTGGAGGACCTCTTCTTCATCCAGGAGAAATTGAAGGCGTAAACACCTTGAGTTGTTTTAGACTATCCATTTCAGCCTGCATTGCCTTATGCCAAGGTAAGGTTTCTTTTGTCAATTGCCATGAAAATGGCTGCGGAGGGATCCTCTTTTTGACCCTCTTGGAACGTCTCGGAACAACGGTCCATTCTTCTTCCGTTTCATCCTAATCTTCCTTGTCGCTAGCCTCAGCATCGACGGCTTGCGAAGACGGAACCTCTGGTTGAGAAGAACTAATTGATGGAACATCCATCTGATAATCTCGATTATCAGACTGCGTAACATCATCTCTAGGAAAATAAACTCCAGATCATCGGAGTGAATCCTGGACCAGTCAGCATCTTCTTTAAAGTTAAATGATTGAGAAACCACTATTACATTTCTGGAGTCAACGAATTTGCTGCATCTGGAATTGTCATCAATACCCATGTATCTCAGTCTTTTTGCTGCTGGACCTCCTTTCTTTCTTTGAGCTAATGAAATATTCACCATAGCATATGAACCAAAAATATGGATATTTCTCAAATCGGTTTATATCCATATAACATGAAGAAAGGTGTCTGATTTATTACACTGCTCCAGATACAATTAATGATGTAATTTGCATATTTAAGTGCTTCACCCCAGTATGGGAAACTCAGATTAGTTTCTTCTAGGAGACAATGCATCATTGTTTGCAGGACTCAATTTCTACGTTCCGCCACTCCATTTTCCGCAGGAACGTAAGGAGCTGAGGTCTGGTGCAGAATTCCATTCTTATGCATCCAGTCCTGAAAACTCTGGGACATGAATTCAGCACTGCGATCACTTTGAATTCTAGCGATGTGAACACCATGTTGAATGTTAACATAAGTTGCAAAGTCTTTAAAGATCTGAAAGGTCTATGATTTTTCCTTCATAGGAAACACAAATCCATATCTAGAATAATTATCAACAATTGTTAAGAAATATTTTCTCCCACCAAGTGTTGGTGCAAATGGACCTACTATGTCAGTATGTACCAAATAAAAATGTGTGTTGACAGGGGTGTAGTGTGTTTTGGAACGGCTGCTGCCTTGGATTTGGCTTTCTTGCAGACAACACAATCCTAAAGAACCTTATACCCCTTCAGATCCAAACCTTTTACGATTTCTGGCATCTTGCTAAGAACATGAAAACTGGCATGCCCCAATCTTCTATGCCAATTATGGATACACCTGGAATGCAAAAGTTTACCTGTTAGTGAATTCTCAACATTCTTATTAGGAATCTTAGGCTTGCTTTGAGCAACCTGTTTCTGACTTCTATTGGATCTAGGAACCTTTGGGATAGCAACAGGATCTGTCTCTGGAACATCTCTCTCTGGGCCTGTGCTCCCTCATGTATACGTGCCTGTGCTTGCGAAGTAGACTTCGGCTTTAGGTAATAAACACCACCAATTAATATGGTTTCAGCAACAATATTACCTTCTTTCACCACGTAACTTGCTTTCTCAAAATGGTGAACTTGGTACTTGGAAACTCATGACAAATGACTCTGACTAAGCAAACTGCTGGTTGCTGCTGGAATATAATAAACATCAGGAATAAATGCATCTAGCTCTTCAATATAAACAGTTCCTTTTTCCTTGACCTGAACAGCATTATTTGAAAAAGTGTACAGCTCACACATGTCAGGTTCAGGCTCGTGCATCTCTGTGAAAAGATCTCTTCTGTAGGTAACATGCACTGCTGCTCCACTGTCCAAAGTCCAGAGATGTCTTCTGTCATAATCCGGACTTCCTTCGTTGGTTAACGCCAATGTGATGTGTGGAGTTTGTAGATCACATCTGGAACCACGATGATCTTGTCTTTCACCTCTGCCCTGCTTCTGGAATCTGTTCCTCTGGGCTGGTACGTGACAGGTGCTGGAGATCGCTGGGGACAATCACGGACGATATGTCCCAGATGACCACAGACGTAGCATCTTGGCATCCTTGGAACGAAGGCTTTGCCTCGTAAATTATGCCTTGGATCTGGAGCTCTCAAATGTGGCATGAATGCTTCTTCTTCAGTTAAAATTCTGCATACATGATCAACTGTGCGCTGAGCAATAGGCACTTGATTAATCTTTGAAATGGCATCTTTCCATTCATAATTCAATGAGTTAATAATAACTTGCGCTGGTTGAGCAATGCTTGCTTGGACACCAGGTGTTGGAGCTGGCACAGGTGCCGACAATGGTGGCTTATTGGAAACATCTGTACAGCAGACTGACTCCTTGACAATTTTGTAAAAGCTCTTTGTAAACTTTGTAAATTATTTATTTATTTATTTATTTATTCGTACTTCTATACCGCTCCCTCTCCCAAAAAGGGACTCAAGGCGGTGTACACTCAACAAACAAGGTAATACAGAAAACAGAAGCGAAAACAGGTAAATAATCAAGATGGCCAAGAATCACCCCTATAATATTACAAAATATAAACCCCAATGATCTTATTTGGCTAGACCGGCTTGCTTGAATAGCAAGGTCTTAACTGCGCGCCGGAAGGTTAGGATGTCTGACATGGCTCGTATATCCGGGGGGAGACAATTCCAGAGGGATGGGGCTCCCACAGAGAAAGCGCGTAGTCTCGGGGCTGCTAGACGACAGCGATCCAGTGGTGGTACCCCGAGCAAGGCAACTCTGTGGGAGCGTACTGGGCGGCGGGAGGTTGTTGGTGGCAGCAGGCGATCCCGTAAGTATCCAGGTCCCGAGCCATGGAGCACTTTGAAAACTGTAAGTACCACCTTGAAACGATGTAAATGTTCATGTATTTCACGCAAGTCACCAGTAGATGGTGCTACATTAGAAATGGCAGAAACTCTTGCTTTTTCAACTGAGTCAGCATCATGAGACTTATCACGAGGTAGCTGTGATGTAGGCATAGTTCTCTGCTCTGATTGGTCTGACACCACTCCCATGTGACCAATTTGTAGGTGGACCCTTGGCTTCAATGGAGAAGGCAAGATGGAGGACTCAGGCACTCTAGTCACACCCTTATCTGGCTGAAGGGACGGTGCAAATGCCTTAGCTTGCTGTAAGCTGTGTTCAAAAACTGCAATCTGTTGCATATAATCCTGCATAGCTCTCTGACTCATCGTTGGCTCAGGACTTAATGGAGAATAATAAATTTCACCTTTCTCTTTTTGTGAAAAATAATCAGCTGCCTGTATAACTTTAGATTTAGCACCAAGCTTCTCAAATTCTTGAGCCTCTGGCTTCTCAGGCTGAGTTTGATAGCATGCATCATAAATAAAACTTGGTACAGACCTGCTTTCTTGTTCTCCGACAGCAGCCTCCTCCAGAAGAGTAGCGGTAGCCAGCGGTCTTATCTCCTCCTTAGGTATTTCAAAAAATGATAATAAATCATCCTCCGACTGAGCTCTCCGCCTTGTTTTTCCTTTCTTTCGTGGTATTGTAGAGGTTACTCACAAATTCCTCAGAATGTTCTGAGCTAACAAAAACAAATTCAGCCAGCAAACAAAAAACATAATAAACCATCCTTTGCTACCATGTGTCAAAGCGAAAACATTCAGCTTTATAAATTAGAGGAAATGAATTGTGTTTTTCTGTTGCCAGCATACTTTATTTACAAAATAACTAGAAACAAACAGCAGTACATTTTAAGAAGCAAGCGAAAGAGAAGCTATAATGAAAGTGAAGTAGAAGTAAAACTCCTCCCCTGCACACATGCGCAGTAAACCAAAAATCACAAGACATTCATATCTTGTTACTATGGAAACTTTGATAACCAGTCCGGCTTATTCTGTAAACTTCTGTGGAAGCTCATCAGACAAACCAAAACAAACGCAGTGACATCTTCCATCTCTGCTATTCTGCTATTCTGTTACTCTGTTTCAGTGACAATATTAATGTAACAAAGAAGACTGCTTTGCTGTGTTTCCAACAAGTTACAGAATTTCAAGGAACAACAGCACTCCCAATTCAGGCATGTATTTGTCTTTCTGTAGAATAATAATTTCAGATAAAAATGTGCCTGCAGGTGAGAATTCTAGTAGCTGTAAAGTTTGATATCAGTAATTTAACTCCTATTGCCTATTGAATCATTCTTTGATTCAATAAGCTGACAATCAAATTAATTGAGACACAATGCATAAATAGATTAGATAGATTTACTATGGTGCTAATGGGCAAATTTTGCCTCTTATTACAGGAAATTGTGGCTTCTGGCATTGGTCTTTGCAATGATTATTCCATTTGCTTCTGAGCTCACAAAATGATCCTAAGCTCTGTTGTTGAGGCAGTTGGAGGAACAACTACGGACCAAGTGCCAAGGACCACATGCCAAGCAGCATCATTTGAAATAAAATGAAAATGGAATCTTTTAAATAGGCAGTTATGCAACACATATGGTAGATCAATTATAAATAAAAAATACCAGTTTAGATGGTGTTTTAACATTCTAAAGATATATTTTTAAATAGCTAGTTACTGCTTTAAAAAAAAACAAGCTTTGTTACTTTTATGTTGCTTAAGTCTTCAATTATTGGACCAAATGTTACGATAGTTTACTAAAACATTTAAACAGCTTGTTCCTACAAACAAAGGCTTTATTTCAGGCACATGAATAGTTCCATTGATTTCAAGGTAGCTAATGTCAGTGTTCCAGAATATATAGTAAGTCTGATTTTCGAGCTTGCTCTTGTCCTCAAATCAGTCTTGCGTTGATTTACAGTACAACTGTAGCCATATAATGAAACAGTTTAATGTGTGGCCTAAAGTGATTTTCTGAATATAGTGGGTTTATTTCATTTTTCAAAAATGTTACAACACACAGATTTTATGTAAGGGAGCAATTCATGATGAAAGACTTTTAATAACCAGTCCACTTAAAAAAGTAAACACACTTTTTAAAATATCTAAATTCAGTTCAGTCTTGCTTAGAGTTCAGGATGTTTTTAAAAGGTCTTGTAAGCAGAAAGGCATCAATCTAGAGCAGCTTTTTTCTTAGTCTGAGTTCATTAAATATGTATAGTTCAATCATATTTCCTTTTCAAGCCTTTGGTTATTACTAGAGATCCCTAAAACTTGATTAAAATACATCACATAATAGATCTTTATTTTAGTGCGATGTTTTGAAAGTCTTTAAGACTTTATTCTCTTTGCATTTATAGACTTGAGGGTGTTGGGAGTGGGGAAGGAACGATTCAGCATTTAAGAAAATACTTTGAAGAAAATTATTCAGATTTGAGAAAGAGAAAGAAAAAATAATTATGCCCTGATTTTGTTTGGTATAAGAGACGGCAAAGAGAGACCACCATTATTTCATTTAATCTCCCCATGTACATCTTGTCCTATCTATTGTTGACATATTGCAATTAAGCAAACCCTGACTCATTAGCAAAAATAGATGACCATCATGATTAACTGCAATAATTCATAATGTTATAGATTTATAACATCACCCTACATTTTAAAATTTTTAGAGAGGTCATTTCTCCGTGGTTGTTCAGTTGAAGCAAGGATGTGATATCCATTTTGGAATTAGAATGTATGTTCTTGTTATATTGCCAAGATTTAGATAAATAGGAAGGAAGGAAGGATGGAAAGAAGGAAGGAAAATCACATTCTTTGTCTAATTTTCCTGAGTTTTCTTACTGTATCTTTAATACAGCAGGAGAAGGAGAATCATGTAGATCAATGACTAAAGACAGCCATCGTTTATATAGAGCATAATTATTTTTCAGGTTTCCTTTGGTAAGTGTGCATCACGTGGCCAAAACTTTCAAAATGCTGCCAAGGTGCTCTATCACCTAGCTATACATTATACCTAGTGTATAGTTGTATGTCTGTTGATGACATGATGGAGAAGAACTACAAAAGTATATGCAAAATTCCTTCTTCCGGTACATAGTGGGACATTAGTTTTACTCATCATCAATGTTTGAGCAAAGTATATTTTCAGACAATTTTAAAATGCAGTAAAGATGGAGTTGGATATTTTATTGGTTTTAAGCAACTATAATAGCAAACTGGTTCAATTAGCTGGAAATGTTATGAAAAGTTAGGCCATACTTCTTGCAGAATAAAATGATCCTTTATATTTTATTACACCCTAGACACTCATCTCTTTCTTTCTTTTCTTTCATCTTTCCAATCCTGTGAAAAAAATATTTTAAAAAGAAGTTAAAACAAAAAAGCAGATACAAGTGAAATTGGGAATGGGAAAAAATTGTTCATTGAGATATGAAACTTTTGTGAGTGGAAATCTTGCTCAAATTATTTTCTGAAAGCAAATTAAAGAGTTGGGAGGTTTTAATAGAAGATTGGCCTATCTACTCTATGGATGTTCAATTGAAGATATTCTTTTATTTTATTGCTTCTTTGGTCAAAAAATATAAAAAGAAAAAAAACCTATAAAAACAAAAGAAAAGAGAAACAAAAGGAATAAAACAAAAAGTATTATTCATAAAATAAGTAAAACTAATATTTAAAAAGCCCTTCAATAAATCCTGAGCATGTAGAATAA
Source organism: Bungarus multicinctus (assembly GCA_023653725.1). NCBI lineage: Eukaryota > Metazoa > Chordata > Lepidosauria > Squamata > Elapidae > Bungarus > Bungarus multicinctus. The sequence continues at coordinate 38,308,538 of CM042849.1, forward strand.
TGTTTGTCAATACTACATCAATACAGAACCAGTCATTAGCCCAAAGCAATCACATATTGATATCTGTGATTATTTATTACTATTATTTTAATTTGTTTGCATGCAAACAAATAAATGTCCTATAAATGAACCAGTAATTACTCTTTAATGATAACAAACATGGAAGTTGTCTTTTTTTGTAGCAGCCATACACTAGAGAATATTTCAACTATCCACCATGATTCAATTAGCATCAAAAGATAGTTTGATAAGCAAAGTGAAATACTCGTTGTTGTCACTCAGAGCTATGGGAATTACAAGTAGACTTTTTACTTACCTGGATTTGTGATTTGTGTAGGCTGGGCAGTAGCCAGTCATCATCATCTTCAGCCAGAAGTTTATCACTTTATTTATATTAAATGTGGCGATAGTCTAATAAACCTAGATGTTTTCTGTCAGCATAATTCTGACCCAATGAGTCCACATGCTTCTTTTTAGTACAGACTTTCGTTAACAAGTCCAGCTGTTTATTTTTAGTCTGATGTCCAGTCCAATAACTCTAGCTCCTTATTTTTTAAAAGAATTGTCCTAGTAAGTGGGTCTTTTCAGAGTTACCATTTGCCAGTGTGCCTTGATTTAGATCTAATCTGTCTAAATTACATTCCCAAGGCTTGATTAGGCACCAGAAGAATATACTATATTACATTGCTAATACATTGCATATACATTTGGAAATTTAGGTTTGAATTGGCTGAAATTATCACATAATTACACAATAAAAGAGAGGATCCCTGTTCTCTGCTAAAAAGAATCCAAGGAATTGAAACTAATATGATGTCATATTTCTAACTTTTTTTTACCTTGTGGCCTTGTTCTTTTCTCCATAGAAACCTATAATTTTGTTTGTGGTACCTGCGGCTTTCTAAGTATGAAATGTATATTATATCTATACATCCTGGAGAAGCAATATAAATTCTCTTTTCACCAAAAAGCACCATTTATACAGTACACATGAATCAAAGGATTTTGATACTTTTTTCAGAAAAGGCTTTATATAAAATGCATTTGGCGTGATGAAAAGTGTATTGTTCAATTAGCAGTCATCTGGCCTTTGTCTGAGGTCTGTGATCTTCATCCTATAAAGATGTAGGTACTGTCTTTATACTGAATGCACACATTGTAATCATATATTTGCCAAGGTGTGAAGTGCGATCATGTCTAAGAAATTGAAGAGCTGCAGAAACAATATAGACAAGAAAACACACACTCAGAGTCCTGGAAGCTTTAACATAACTTCATAATGGTTCCAGACCATACCTGTTTAAACAGGAATAGAGTGTTTATCAAATTCTTTTTGGAAAGTTCTCTATCTATTTTGACATAAATCACATAACTTAATTGTGCTTAAATCAATGAAGCATAATGGCTGATCTATAATCATCAGCATAACCTATAACTGATTGATGGGAAAGTTGATAAACCCTGGAGAACTTCAGGAACTAAATTAAAATTAATACATTATCAATCTTTTAAATATTTATATACTGTCACATTAATTGTTCAGCTTTTGAGGTAGTCTGACAGCTGTACAAATATAGGAAAGCACAGATTATTTGCTTCGCATTAAATTAACACCTTATTTCATTATTAAATATAGAATTAAATAGGCTTTAGTATCCTAGACTGGTATCTTATTATGTTTGCGTTCCCTAAGGCTGGAATAAAAACCAGTTCTTATATCCAGATCAGGACAAGCATACATGTACTCAATTGAATTCAATATTTTTGAATAAATTTAGTTATCATTCAAAATATATCTTCAGATTTGTGATTCATCTCATCAGAAAAAGTATGTAATAAATAAAAATTGAGTAGAAATAAATTATTTATTTACTTATTTATTTAAATATATTGGCTGCACAACTTCAACATACAAAACCAAAATAATCCAGAAGAAAACCAGAAAATCTAAACCAGCAGGCAATCAACACTAACATATTTTGCTAACAAAACCCACAAAAAGGGCATTAAACCATGAGAAACCTCAACTCAGGCCTAAGACTAAAGCCAGTTTTTCAAGATTTTCTAGAACACCAGGTGAGAAGACACAATTCTTATCTCTGGGAAGATGCTAGGGAGGGTTTGCAACAGGGAAAGCATACCTCATAAATCCCATAAGGTGGCAATATTTAATGGAAGGGAGCTGGAATGCACCCACTTATGGAACACACTGAGCAGGCAGAAATGATAAGAGATAAACAATCATTCAGGTAACCCGCAAATAAAAAAGTTATTCTTATAAATAGGCATAAAAATAGAGATGAATCTTCCTACGAAGTTCCTTTTGTAAAATTATGTTAAACTGAAATTGATAATATGAATTAAAATTAGCACATTCTCCCAGGCATGTGCTCAGGGATGGAGGTTGTAAAAATATCAAGTTGTTAGCCACTCCCATGTGATTAAAGCCACAACCTTTTAATTGGGACCTCCATTGCATGATTTTCACATTTTGACTTCATTTCTATGGATACCCCTGAATTCTCCTATCACTGCTTGGAATTACACTAGGAAACACATTTCTCACCAGTAAAGAACACCTAATATGTCATAAGATGCTTGTTATAAAACTAATTTTTATTATTAGGCACAATTTAATTGTAAAATATCAGTATTTCACACTAGTTTTGGTGTTGCCAAATTGGACCAACTGAATATTAATAGCCTTAAACAAAATTACCTTGTTTGTAGATAATAAGTGAGCTATTTTTCTGTTGAATGTACATGATAAATTCTAATAATAATAATAGTACTGGATATTTATGATAGCAACAATGAGTTTCACCAAATAAATTTAGAATATTTATAATGATCAAGGCTTTAAGCTGTTTCACATACTGTTTTTTTTAATAAAGTGCCAAACTTGCTTTTAGGTGTCATATAAGGTTTTATGATGTGATTTCTGGATCAGTAATATCATGAATAGAATAGGTGAGTCAATTAATTAGAAAGTTGGACCATAAGAAAGGCTGAGTATCAAAGAATTGAGGCCTTTGAACTGGTGCTGGAGAAGATTCCTGCGAGTCCCTTGGACTGCAATGTGATCAAACCGGTCAGTCCTAGAGGAGATCAACCCTGACTGCTCTTTAGAAGGACAGACCCTGAAGATGAAACTTAAATACTTTGGCCACCTAATGAGAAGGAAGGACACACTGGAGAAGAGCCTTCTGCTGGGTAAGATTGAGGACAATAGAAGAATGGGATGAGAGAATGAGGTGGATGGATGGAATAACTGAAGAACTAGGCGTGAGCTTAAATGGAGTCTGGAGGATGGTAGAAGACAGGAAGGCCTGGAAGAACATTGTCCATGAGGTTGTGATGGGTCACACTTCACAACTAACAACAACAAATAATTAAGATATAAATTAATCCTATGCTATGCACAACAGTCTATGGATTAATGGGCACCATTTCTGCCTACCCTTTCATCATGAGTACAAAACCTTGTGTGAAGATAGCATGCCAGGTCAAAGAATCCTCTCAACATGCATGGTGAGTTTTCTGGCACATAACAAGTAAAATAATAAGTTGCAGCCTAGGTTTGGGCAGGAAAGATTTACATATACAAACATAGCTTTTGGTCACAGCTGTCAGCTTTGAAAGCCATATTCCATGCTGCCACATAGCCTGAGAAAGTGGGAGGGAGTGATTTCAATTAAGTAGTTCTAAGTAGACAAAATAAAATTCTTTTGGTAGTTCAAGGTTATTAAATGTGGCGCAGGATGGAAAAAGGATCTTACATTGAGACGGATCATGATTGGTCCATGTGATGTGATGATGGTAAAAAGGGAATGGATTGTAGTTTGGGACTTTGTGGGAAGTCCGAGAAACTTTTAGTTTCGAGATTCCACAGATGTGCCAAGTGCTATTCTAATAAAGGTACTTTTGAGATTATGCTTGTCTCGGAGTAACTGATTGGAATGGAGGTTTGCTTGGAATACAGACAACAGTATTGTACAGTTAAGGCTCTCAGGCAAGAAGGTTTTCCTCTTGTTAGAAATGTGCATAATGGCCGCTGCTAGCTAAGACAATATACAGTGGATACATAGAATTTCCTGTGAAGAATCAAGACCCTTGAGTCAAAGCCAATGTGCTTGCAAGTTCTGCTAAAGTGCTATAAACCTCCTATATGTTTATAACAGTTTGTTGCTCTGAGGATTTTCTTTTTGCCAGTAGCTTCCTTCAAACAAAATACGAGTAATCTCTTGAGACTGTTCATATACCACAACTATGTCTGCCAACACTAAATAGGTTTATTGTAGTGCTTGTCTTTTATATTTTGCTATGATGCTGTCTCTGATTGTTGTAATAGTTAAACAGTTAATGCAGCTCGAAACTCAGAACTATCCCAAACCATAACTTACAAACTTATGACAGAAAGCAATTTGGAAATTGTTTCAAAACCAAAACTTAAAGTATCCAGATGAATGTAATTGGAGAATGCAGCTTGAAGGCATTTCACGTGAAGACAAAATCAGGGCAGATAAGCACATTCAGGTTCCAACTGAGGCTCAAAGAAACAGGCCTGTGAGAAACATGTGTTTTGGCCTGGAAAGCAGGCAAGCAATTCAAAGAAGTAGGAGACCACTAAATAACAAATAAAGGTATGAGGTCTTCATAACTCAGTCAAAGGCAAATATTTGCCAGATACGTTCTTAGTGAAAAATGTTTCTTGCTGTGTGATTATATTCAATTGTGAGGTACAAAATGAGTCCTCTTTCCCCAATAGTAAACTATGATTAGGATGAAACAAACAGATGTTGTACAACTTATAAATGTATATTGTCTTTTTTTTTTCATTCTGGGCTATTGATGCAGTTTCTCTGGAGTTTACCAATACAACATATAGTAAATAAATATCTCCTGGTAGATAATTACTCTAGATTTGATGTTAATTGCTTAACATCAAATCAATCAGATATATCTTAATACTGATTAATTTAATCCAAAATTTCTGTTTCTTGCCTAAAGGTATTTCTCAAATTTCCTCTTAATGAACAAATCCATGCCTTTTCCTGTTTCATTCTTGTTTTAATTAGAATTTAAAGAATATAAAGGATAATATTGTTCTCTGAATATGAATGTTGGATTAGATGGAATAATGTATTGAGTTACAAGAACACAATTATGTTAGTAGTATAGTTCATCAATAGAAATGATTATCCAAAGAGATGATGAGTTTCCCTGCCAGGTATACTCAGGTAGGAAAATTATCAATATAAGATATTTTATTCTGGAGCAGAGCCAGGGTTTAATTTCATGGTCATTAGCTTTTCTATGATTTTGATTTGGTGAAAGAGAAATTTTTCAGATAGTGGTCAAATTTTCAATACTTGGCATTTTAATGGAATCCGACTTTAACTCCAAAGAACCACTAGATGGGAGAAAACATTTGTGTGTATCTCTCTTTTGCCATTATATGGATTTTTGCATTCAGTCTGGTTAACTCTAATATAGGTATAGCAGATTTCATGTAATTATTTATTTATTTATGTATATAACAAATCAAACTGATGTCAGAAGGAACTCCAATAATTTTTTAAGGTATAATATGCCCTTTGATATATTGGATTAACAGCTTAAACAATTCCTACTCCATCATGCAAATTAGTTTGGAAGTTGTGGGTCAACATCTGAAGAGTATAAAATGCTTTAAAATTAGACACAAAGATAGGAAATGTTCTCCTCATAAAGAAATGTAAAAAATGAAATTCTCTTTTATAAATGTTGATTTTTAAGATTGACTTTGTTAGATGTGCTATCCTAGTGGTTTGGAACAAATATAAAACAAGGATCTCTACAAGGTTGTCACCTCAAAGAAGTCTTTTTTTTTTTAAAGAAAAGCAATGATGTGAGGCTAGGCCAGTGGACTGATGGTCAAATAATATTTTTTTTAATCAAGGTGAACCTGTCTCCAAGTCCCCCCCCAAAAAAGGAGTCTTTGATAGACATAATAGAACATGCCTATCACTACATATTTACAATTGAAAGGAAGTTTTAAAATAGATAAGAAAAAATTATAGGATTGACTTTGTACAAAATGGATTTGAAACTGAATGCTTGGTAACGATGCCAAGGTTTATAAATTGTTATTGAAACTGACTTTGGTTAATGAAAAAAAAAAATTCAAAAAGGGAGACCCCAGCCTAGTTGAAAATTAGAGACCAATCTCCTTATGCTGCATCACCTGTAAAGTCATGGAATCAATTATTAACCAATCCATTATCTTCCACTTAGAGACAAACAACCTACTCTCTAATAAACAATTTAGTTTCAAAAACTATCCTGTAATCTGCAACTCTTACACTGCAAAAACATATGGACTACACAACTTGAGCAGGGCAAAGCAATAGACGCAATCTACATAGACTTCTGTAAAGCCTTTGATTCAGTGCTACACGACAAACTACTCTTAAAACTAAAATCTTATGGTATCTCTGGCAACTGCATAACTGGATAGAAGCATTCCTGTCAAACAGACAATAAATGGTCAAAATTGGGAGCATCCTATCAACCTGTCAACAGTGGTGTGCCCCAAGGCAGTGTTCTAGGACCAACCCTCTTCATACTCTACATAAATGACCTCTGTGATCATAGTATGAGCAACTGCGTTCTCTTTGCTGATGATGTAAAGCTGTTCAATACCACAGACAATACTGCTACCCTTCAAAAAGATCTTGACTATGTATCAGAATGGTCAAACAAATGGCAACTTCAAATCTCAACAAATAAATGCTCTGTCTTACATATTGGCAGAAAAAAATCAGAAAATAAAATACAAGCTGAATGGTCAAGATCTTGTTGATGATCCAAGCTCTGTGAAGGACCTTGGAATACTCTAATGATCTAAGTGCTAGAGCCCACTGTACTACATAGCCAAAAAGGCATTAAGAGTTGTTAACCTAACCTTACATAGCTTTTTCTCTGGTAATATCACACTACTAACTACAGCATACAAAACATTTGCTAGACCAATGCTCGAATACAGCTCATCAGTCTGGAACCCACATTACGTATCTGATATTAACACAGTTGAGAAAGTCCAGAAATATTTCACAAGAAGAGTTCTCCACTCCTCTACTCGTTATAGAATACCTTATGCCACTAGACTTGAAATTCTAGACCTAGAAAACCTTGAATTACGCCCTCTTCGGTCTGATCTAAGTATGGTATATAAAATCATACATTTCTTTTATTTTTCTTATATGTATCCATTTCATGTATTCATAACTATGTTTATACTTATAGCTATTATCTTGTAAGTGATTGACAAATTAAATAAATTAAATTAAATGAATATGTGAAACATTAAGTGATTCAATGGGCAAATAATTTTTGGTATAATATAATGCTTGAACAATGGGAAAACATGTGGATAAAAGGTTTAAAATTTGCATTAAATTATATTGTAAAAGAAAATTTGTACACAAAGGTATTTCAAATATATGTTGGAAAAAATGTAAATGTAAAGAAGGAATTTTAATCATCTTTGGTGGACTTGTGATAAAGCAAAAAGATAGAGGGTTAAAATTCATATTTTAATACAAAAGATTGTTAAAGTGAATATGAAAATTAAATCATATATCTTTCTTTTAAGCTTAAAGCAAAGAATGTTTTTAAAAAAATCTGGAATCTTACCTTTATATATGTTGACAGCAGCAAAAATGTTTTATGTACAAAAATGGAAAGATAGTTTAATTCCCACAATGGATGAATAACTGGAAAAACTGATGGAACTAGCATATATGGCTAGATTAACTGCTTTAATCAACTAAAAGAACACATCCTACTTCATTTTTATTTGGAACACACTTCTGGATTTTGTACTTCAGATGGAAAAAAACAATATGTTGGCTTTGGGTTTTGCTGATTAGATATGTTTGTTGTAAATAGAATTGGTTAATACATACTAAGTACAGATAACCCTTGCCTTACAATAGTTCATTTAGTGATCAATTGAAGTTAGAACAGCACTGAAAATAATGATTTATGATCATTTTTTCACTTAAGACCATTGCAGCATTCACATGGTCACATGGTCAAAATTTGGAGCTTGGAAACTGGTTCATATTTATGACGGTTGCAGTGTCCTAGGGTTATGTGATCATCTTTTATGACCATCTGACAAGCAAAATCAATGGATAAGCCAGATTCACTTAACAACTGTGTTATCAACTTAACAATTGCAATGGTTCACTTAACAACTGTGGCAAGAAAGATTGTAAAACTGTGGCAAGAAAGATTGTAAAATGTGGAAAAATTAACTTAACAACTGTCTAGCTTAACAAGAGTGGTGTGGTGGCCTAGGGGTGAAGCTCTTGCCTCACAATCAGGAGGCTGTGAGTTTGATCCTAGGTAGAGGCAGACATTTTTTTTCTGGGCACAATGAGAATATATCTGCTGTGAACTCCGCATTGGCAACAGGAAAGGCATCTGGCCAGTCAGCTCCATTCAGTTGTCCCAATTCCACTCCGATGCAAGGGATTATGGAGTCATTAAAAGACAAAAAAATGTCTTGCTTAGCAATAAATTTTGGACTCAATTGTGGTTGTAAATTGAAGACTACCTGTATGTCAAAGTGAAAAGTTGAGGCTGTAATGTTATCCTAGTGTAATGTTGTCCTACTGAAATAAAAATAATCAGAGGTCAATGTTTTTCTTTCTTTCTTTTGCTTTATTCTACTTTTTTCTTTTCCCCTTTCCCACTATTTTCATTTGTATTTTATACTTTATAAGTTTAATAAAATTATCAAATAAAAATGAGATTCTCTTAATGGTAACATGTGAAATTTTCCACCAATGTTTTTAATCTGGACAAACTGGAAAAGGAGAAAACTATTATCTGTGCTTATACCATACAGTATATAACAGTGCTCTTCGGTTCATAAAAAATGGAAAATAGAACATTTTTCCTTTTAAAAATGTGCTTCTGTGTAGCTTAAAAGGATTTCCCCCCCAAAGAGCTCTAAAAATATTTCTTTTGATGCCTTGATTTGAAACTAGTATTTTTCTCTATCACGAAACATGGAACATCTAAAGATCTGTTTCTAGAAAGGACTACTTTACTGGAGAACTGTGTGAATCAGCTCATGGCTATGTAGGATAAGCAGGCTACAAAACTAAACCAGTGAATGATGCAATGACTGACATTAAGTGTCTACAGAGTCACATGATTTAAAGCTAAGAATATGGTAATCCTTGAAGACTGACAAGTGCTGATAATTGATATTTATACTACCACCACCAGTTTCAAAGGTATTGCTAAGATCATTATTTTGGCATTTAAATTCTACATAAAAGATGCAGGAGACCATAGAAAAGATAAATATTAAGATTAAGATGTATATCTAATGCTTCATTCCAGTTTAAACCATGACCAAACCACAGTATGATTTGTGTGGTTTTTATTTAGCATACCTGGAAATATTCCAAACATGTCTGGTTTCCTTATAATTTGCAATTGTTGTACTTGTCTAGGCACCAGTATTTTACCCCCCAAACTTGCAGAACTAAACTGGCTCAATTACTCAAGAGTATACAATTACAGAGACAAAAAATAAATAGAAAATAAATAAATCCAGGAATGGCGAATACCATGCATGGGGTAACTATCTACTTATAAACCACCAATGAGCTACTGTGGGTTTGAACATAAAATACACTTAAAGTAGCAATAAAAGTCATGTCCCTATCAGTTTGAATATCAGTTTGTGCTCCTCTACATATTTAGATGAAAGCTTGTACAAATCCTTACAGTACATTTATTATGGAGATATGTTGATGGGAATTGCCCACAAACTTCACTATGTGCAGGTTATGCATTCCTGCTATAGCTTCTAAAGCTGCAATTACTGTGACAATTTTTCTCTATGAGGGCTTGGCGCTAAGCGCAATAGCTAGAGTGATTTGTAGTTACAGTTTGTTTATATACCTAGCTCCTCTGGCTCCCATAAGAGATAGGCTTCTAAATCCTACATTCACAGCATCTTACCTCCTCCCATTCTCATGGGAGCTTTTTTTTTTCCAGCTTTTAACAACCTGTCTTATTAACAGTTTAGACAAGCAAGGAGATTTGTGTGCTAAATTTAAAATTATTTCAGCATAACCATTTTTTTAAAGAATTTATTTGATTTGTCAATCGCTTACAAGATAATAGGTATAAGTATATACATAGTTATGAATACATGAAATGGGTAATATATAAGAAAAATAAAAGAAACAATAGGACAGGGATGGTAGGCACATTGGTGCGCTTATGCATGCCCCTGCAGACCTCTTAGGAAAGGGGTAGGCTCAATAGTAAACAGTCTAAGATTAAAGTTCTGGGGGTTTGGGGAAGAAACCACAGAGTCAGATAGAGTATTCCAGATATTGACCACCCTGGTGCTGAAGTTGTATTTCCTGCAATCAAGTTTGGTGCAGTTACCCTTGAGTTTGTATCAATTGTGTGCTCTTGTGTTGTTATGGTTGAAGCTGAAGTATTCATTGACAGGTAAGTCATTGCAATGTATGATTTTATACACCATACTTAAATAAACTGAAGATGGTGTAATTCAAGGTTTTCTAGGTCTAGAATTTCAAGTCTGGTGGCATAAGCTATTCTACAACGAGTGGAGAACTCTTGTGAAATATTTCTGGACTTTCTCAACTGTGCTAATATCAGATACATAATGTGGGTTCCAGACTAATGAGCTGCATTCGAGTATTGGTTTAGCAAATGTTTTGTATGTTCTAGTTAGTAGTGTGATATTATCAGAAAAAAAGCTACGTAGAATTAGGTTAACAACTCTTAATGTCTTTTTGGCTATGTAGTTACAGTGGGCTCTAGCACTTAGATCATTAGAGATGAATATTCCAAGGTCCTTCACAGAGCTTGGATCACCAACAAGGTCTTGACTATTCAGCTTGTATTTTATTTTCTGATTTTTTTGCCAATAAGTAAGACAGAGCATTTATTTGTTGAAATTTGAAGTTGCCATTTGTTTGACCATTCTGATACATAGTCAAGATCTTTTTGAAGGGTAGCAGTATTGTCTGTGGTATTGAACAGCTTTACATCATCAGCGAAGAGAACACAGTTGTTCTTAATATGATCACAGAGCTCATTTATGTAGATTATGAAGAGGGTTGGTCCTAGAACACTGCCTTGGGAGACACCACTATTTGGATTTGATAGGACACTCCCAATTTTGACCATTTGTTGTCTGTCATGCTTGTATCCAGTTATGCAGTTGTCCAGAGATACCATAAGATTTTAGTTTTAGGAGTAGTTTGTCGTGTATCATTGAATCAAAGGCTTTACAGAAGTCTGTGTAGATTGCGTCTATTGTTTTGCCCTGATCGAGGTGTGTAGTCCATATGTTTTTGCAGTGTAAGAGTTGCAGATTACAGGATAGTTTTTTTCTGAAACCAAATTGTTTATCAAAGTAACAGGATGCATTTGTGTCTTCCTGAAGTCCCTTGCATGTTTTTCTTTACGTATGTATGCACTGGGAAGCACAGGGTAGACTTCCACTTGGAGTTATGACCAGGAGCGGGGCTGAAAACAGAACAGCCAATAACATTCTGAAGCACTGTCAATTGCCTTGGGAAAGGTCAGTTCTTCTTCATTGGATGCATTTAAACAGAGGCTGGATGACTATCTGTATAGGATGCTGTGGCAGTGGATTTCTGCAGTGGACACGAGAGTGAATTAAATTATAAAGTTCCCTTCCAGCCCTTTCATTCTGGGTTCTGTGTAGTGGGCTTCAGTAGGCAAGAAGCAGACCAGCATAGCTACAACAGCATTTATTGACTCAAACTGAAACTAAGGAACAGCAGGCAAATGCCTGTAATTAATACTCTGGGCCCATAGAGCCTTAGCCATTCATAATCCTTTAAAAAACCTGCCCAAATATGAATTTTCCAAGTTTCCTTCCAAAACCAGTTGAAGTTAACAGTTAGGGTCATCTAAAGGTTAGTTTCACTTTAACAGGATTTAACACAACTATATATATTCAATAACAGTGGGATTTGATGAAAGTTCCTTATTTATGAGAATCTTCAGACAGCATAATGGCTTTTTAAGAATAATCTTAAATCTTACACCTCTTTGTTGCTAAATTTGTTTGGGAATATTGCATTGCTGTCTTTTTTATTTAGTATAAGTTTGAATTCTTTCCAGATGGGATAACTGTAATAAAAAAAGTGTTTTATTCAACTAATGAGGATTTAATTTGGTGTTTCTGCAGCTTTAACTTTTCTTTACAAACCCTAATTACATCTGATTTCTTTAATTATAATTACTTGCATAATTATATACCTTATGCTAATTTAAACTTCTTTCATCTTTTAGAAAATGAGACGAGAATTGTATTGGTTGATTCAACAGCCTGAAACTAAACTAAGCTTTAAAGTACTCCTATCACTTTTGCAGTTGCTATTATAACTGACTAATACTAATAAACAATATTTGGGTTGTATTATTTCTTTTTGTGCATCTTTGCATTTGCATTTATTGTCATATTATTCAAAAAATATAGTACAAACCTCTATAAGAATACACTTGTGTTAAATTAGATCTATTCCTAGCTAAGAAATTTAAAATTCTAGTTTTAAACATATATAAAAACTTTACTATAAATGGCACAGAGACTTTCTTTTTATTTATTTATTTAAAACAGTTAAATAGCTACCCATCTTTCAACTAATACTGAATGGCTCCCAAGATAATAAGATAATAAATTAATTGACTCCTGTTTTTGACTTGGTTACCATTAGCATATTCTGATTATAATCATTATATTATGCAAAATAAACTGACTCAAGGGCAAGGGTTAATGTGTATCAGAAGAATGAGAAAGTGCAGTGGTACCTTGAAACTCATTCTTAATTGGTTCCAGGAGGTGTGATGAGCACTAAAAAAGGATGCTTTGCAAACAAACCTGTTTTAAAGGACCTTTCTGTTATTTAGGGAAATAGCTTATATGGCCTTGGATACTAACTCCCTGTTCTAACCCTAATTGCATTATTTTCTAGGCAAGCAGAGAAATTCAAAGTGATAAAAAACATGTAGTACCATTGATTAATGAGATTTTAATCAACTAGTATTTTCTTGAAGTTTTCAGAATAAGGAATGGGTCATGGTACAATAAAATTAAGGTTAATGTAGATTTTAAGAATCATTATATTAGAAAGTTTGTATTGAGAATGTGGAACAGAACCCAGTCTGTGCCTCAAAAAGCCTTGCTGGGTTTCAGCACAGGAAGCATTTTAAAGGAAAGGAATATCAGGAAAAGAATGGTTTAATGTATTGAGACTTGTTAGAACAGGATTATAAAGAATATAAAATGAAATAGAAAGGGCAACCGACTACGGAGAGGTTTAGTTTTCAATTATTTTTCTTTGCACGGTTAAGAAAAATATTTAAGATAGATAATAAGACATTTGGAATAGAGCAGCAGAAACAGAATTTCAACTTGAACTTCTGACAAATGAGGAACATGTAATTGTTAAAATAGATAAATCTTTACTGAAATTTGAAATGGAAGAAGTTAAAGATTGTATGATGAAACTGGCTAAAACTTTGGACACAACATATAGATGAAGCAATGGGAAATGTGTGGTTAAGAAGAATGAAATTTATGTTATAACTTAAAAGAAACTTGTATAAAATGATGTACTGTCAGTATATGACTTCAACAATGCCTAGAATGTATATTTTTTAAATGTAGACAGCATGAGTTATTTTATCATGACTGGTGAATTAATTTCTGGTTCAAATACATACAAGGATGCGAAGAGTTTTAAAGCTCAAATGAAACCATAATTTTTCATATTGACTTAATGAACAGTAAATTAAAAAAGAATCACAGAAGATTATTTTTATATATGATTACTGCTCTGAGAAAATTAAATATTTTATAATATATCATGCTAAGACATTATACAATATTATATTATAATATATTAATTTACTCTTATATTATATACATGATAGGATGACAATTTTATGACTTTTTATTATGCAGTGGATTTTGTAAAATGTTGTAAGCCACCCAGAATCATCCATGTGTGAGTTTTGGTGGCTATAAAATTTGTTTAATAAATAAATCATATATGGAACCCCCTCTCATATAGATATGACTCTTGGACTATAAATCAAACTACTGGAAAAAATTTACATGTATGCTTTCTTTTCCATCCTTGGCATTGGCAGATCCATGTCTGCATCCTGAAGGTCCTGGATTGTCAAAGTCTACCTACATTGAGTCCCTGAGAATCAGAACCCTGATGTAGTGGGTGGGTCATGTGATCAGAAAGGATAACTATTATATGCCTTACCAATTGCCCCATGGTATACAGGAGATCATGTAGAGATCTCATGGTTGTCCATACAAGCTCTACAAAAATGCTGTGACGGAAACTCTATGCTACTGTGACATCTAATCAAGGAAACTAGAAGCTGTAGCTGCTGATGGAACCTGCTGGTGAGCCCTGTGCTATGATGGTTTCACCAGCTTTGCCAAAAATGATAGAAAACTGTGGCAGTGTCAGAGACTAAGACCCACAGTTGTCTATGAAGATTCTCAATCATATAGATCATGGTTGTCTCAAAGATATTTTTGAAAAAGTAATTGTGCTTTATTGGTTTTTTCCCCTTGAAAACTTCTGGACTTGCTTTTTGGAAAGCATCTTTGCAACACCCAGTTATTTATTTATTTATTTATTTATTTATTCATTCATTCATTCATTCATTCATTCATTCATTTATTTGATTTGTCAATCGCTTACAAGATAATAGGTATAAGTGTATACATAGTTATGAATACATGAAATGGGTACATATAAGAAAAATAAAAAGAAACAATAGGACAGGGACAGTAGGCACATTGGTGCACTTATGCATGCGCCATACAGATCTCTTAGGAAAGGGGCGAGGTCAATAGTAGACAGTCTAAGGTTAAAGTTTTGGGGGTTTGGGGAAGAAACCACAGAGTCAGGAAGAGTATTCCAGACATTGACCATTCTTGCTGAAGTCATATTTCCTGCAATCAAGTTTGGTGCAATTAACCTTGAGTTTGTATGTATTGTGTGCTCTTGTGTTGTTATGGTTGAAGCTGAAATATTCATTGACAGGTAAGTCATTGCAATGTATGATTTTATATACCATACTTAGATCAGACCGAAAACCTCATAATTCAAGGTTTTCTACATCTAGAATTTCAAGTCTGGTGGCATAAGGTATTCTATAACGAGTAGAGGAGTGGAGAACTCTTCTTGTGAAATATTTCTGGACTTTCTCAACCGTGCTAATATTAGATATGTAATATCTAATATCTGGGTTAATATTAGATATGTAATATCTAATATCTGGGTTAGTAATATTAGATATGTAATATCTAATATCTGGGTTCCAGACTGATGAGCTGTATTCGAGTATTGGTCTAGCAAATGTTTTGTATGCTCTAGTTAGTAATGTGATATTACCAGAGAAAAAGCTATGTAAGATAGGTTAACAACTCTTAATGCCTTTTTGGCTATGTAGTTACAGTGGGCTCTAGCACTTAGATCATTAGAAATGAGTATTCCAAGGTCCTTCACAGAGCTTGGATCATCAACAAGATCTTGACTATTCAGCTTGTATTTTATTTTCTGATTTTTTTTGCCAATATGTAAGACAGAGCATTTATTTGTTGAGATTTGAAGTTGCCATTTGTTTGACCATTCTGATACATAGTCAAGATCTTTTTGAAGGATAGCAGTATTGTCTGTGGTATTGAACAGTTTTACATCATCAGAAAAGAGAACGCAGTTGCTCTTAATATGATCATAGAGGTCATTTATGTAGAGTATGAAGAGGGTTGGTCCTAGAACACTCACTTGGAGGACACCACTGTTGACAGGTTGATAGGACACTCCCAATTTTGACCATTTGTTGCCTGTTTGACAAGAATGCTTCTATCCAGTTATGTAGGTATCCAGAGATACCATAAGGCCTTAGTTTTAGGAGTAGTTTGTCGTGTAGCACTGAATCAAAGGCTTTACAGAAGTCTGTAAATTGCTTTGCCCTGATCAAGTTGTGTAGTCCATATGTTTTTGCAGTGCAAGAGTTGCAGATTACAGGACAGTTTTCTTCTGAAACCAAACTGTTTGTTAGAGAGTAGATTGTTTGTCTCTAAGTGGAGGATAATGGATTGGTTATTAATTGATTCCATGATTTTACAGGTGACACAGCATAAGGAGATTGGTCTCTAATTTTCAACTAGGCTGGGGTCTCCCTTTTTGATTACATTACATTTTCATTACATTAAGATTTTTTATTACAAGAATGGACTTCCAATGTCTTCATTGTGGAATACTCTGTTTTTAGCCTAGGACTGCCATATATTTGGTTTGAATTCTAGTTGATCTGCATTAAGAGGATTTGGTGCTGAGTTAGTAAATGAACACAGAGCCCTTGAAAAAGAATTAAATACAAATTGAGTTGAATACAAATTGAACATAAATGATGATGGATTTATTTTACCTAGTTCCTGCAGTTTATTTGCTCTAATTATTCTTTCTTGTTGCCAGACCAGTATGAAAATACTAGGACACTAAACAGTTTATAGCCAAGAAAATATGATTTTCAAAAGGTCCTAACTGTATATAAAGTCAGTCAACCTTGGCTGACGTATCTCCATATTAATTTCTACTTTTAGACTTCGACAATCATTCAAAAGTCTAATATACATAAATCTGTGGGCTACGGTACCTCAGAACATTGAGTCACAGCTTAGTTTTCAAATGCATTCTTTTCTGTTTGCTGTTTTTGAGAACATTCTGATTTTTTCCCCATCAAATTTAAGACCAAGTTGGGAGCGGTGGGAAAATGGAAAGAGCATATTGTGTAGTCTGCATTTTCTCCAGGCTACTAACCAACAAAATCTTCCACAGATAAGGTAGAATAATTGTCCAGCAATATGATGTATCAGGTTAAATGAGGCAAATAATCCCTCCTTCCTTTCCAAATCACTGACCTTAAATGTGAGGAAAAACCACACTACTTAAAAAATTATTTCAAAAGGAATCTGTATCAAAGGAAGATTGTTAACCATTTTTTCATCTTTCCTTCCACTTCACAAAAAAGAATTGAAAGGGAAAAATATTGCAAGTATCTTTCTTTGGCTTACTCAAATGCAGAATTTATAGACTAAACTTAGAAACTGAAAAACATGGTAGAAGAAGGCAATGGCAAAACATCTCCATATGATAGCAAAAAGACAATATAGATGTGTCCATGTAGTTAGTACAAGTCAAGCTTGATTCAGAAGACTTACTTTTAAGATGAATATGTTTGTATATATTTCTTGTAAAAGTAGATTTTAATAAAGTCAAGAATAAAAAGAATTCCATGGAAGAAAAAATAATTGGGAAAAGGAATTTTAAATGAGTATTTTTTAAAACAAACAAATAAACAAACAAACAAGAAGCACAGTGGGAAGTAATATCATGTGGAAAGGGGAAGCAGAATTCAATGTGGTTGCCCAAAATGTTTTGTGAAGGTCTGAAAACATAACCAGTAATGCACACAGGGATAACCATAGAAGATTACTTACAGGTCACCAAATACAATTGCATGCAGCTAGTTTGAAACTGCAGAAATGTGGGAGAAGACTAATGATTAAAATAAGCTGAAATTAGTATTAGTCAAAATCCAGCTCCTGTATTTTCTACAAATTGTGGTCTGCCACAGCAGAACTTCTGAGGGGAACATTATGCTACTGTTCCTGAACAAGAATTCAACTATAACTAAGCACTATCCTAAAAATTTATTAACTAATGATATAAAAACAACTTATTAATAAGTATTTGACAATTTATGGCAAATGTAGCCCAAATAACAAGCAGTAATAGTCTGTGCTATTACTGTGCTGTGTGTTAGTAATAGTAATCAGATTTAATTCACTGGGAGAAAGGCACCGAGTCTGGCGAGTTGCACATTCATTCAGTGGAAGAAACACCTGGAAACCAGAGAATGGCATACTGATTCCCAACAGATATAAAAACATGGGAGAAGGGATAAGAGAGAAAATTGAAAGAAGCCATTTCACGTGTGTAGATTCCTAAAATATGTTTTCAATTGTTCTAGAGTAATATTAAAATTAAAGAATAATATATTATTATTATTCTGAAAGCTATATACATAGACTTCCAAAGAGCATGTGAATACCTAATACCTACAAGTATTCAGTCAGAATATGGAGAAATTTGTGATTATTGGCAGAGGCCTAAAATTATGCTGTTTTATATTCATTTCTTGAGGGTGATATCAACAATCTCACCAGTTCTGCATATTCCCATTTAAGGGAAATTATATATTAAATAGGAACAAAAAGAAATAAGTTCTCATAAGCCCACTGGAACCAATTAGCAGGAAATACATATATACTGGTAACATTGGAACCAGGTACTATAGGCAAAGTATAGTAAAAGTAAGTAAAAGAATAGATGGGCAAAAAGCAATCCCTGATAGTAATAGTGGATTAGTGGTGGAGATTCATCTCAGCTGAAGAACATATTAGAATGAATGGGAAGAATGTATCAGATTTATGATATTTATTTATTTGGTTACTTATATGAGTTATTGGAAATTAGAGGACAATTTTTTGTGTGTAGAGGGCAGCCTTTACTTAAGGAAGTCTTGAAATGAAGGCAGGGAATGTTCTTAAGTGGGAAATAATGACTAGGTTCATAATCTTTCCTTCTTTATCTCTAGAAACAGTTGAAGCTATTCAACACAAAAGTTATCAAGTGGCAGAAATGTGTCATCTTATTGCCTTTCAGGATCCCTATCATTAACTATTGTTCATCCTATTAGTGTTTGGTTTAGTGATAATCGGGGAGCAGTCAGTGAAAACAAGGCCGCAACATTGCATACCTGTCCACCAGCATAAATTCCCATTTATAAAGTGAAGTCCTTGTAGTCTCTGAGCTTGGTTGCTCCTTACTAGCACTGATGATGTTACCTAATCTGGGTAATGAAACTTCTACAACAAACTTGACAGCTTTAAGACTTGTGGACTTCAACTCCCAGAATTCCTCCTCCACTCATGTTAGCCCAGGAATTCTGGGAGTTGAAGTCCACAAGTCTTAAACTTGCCAAGTTTGAAGACCCTTGATCTATAAGCTCAGAGAGCACCAGGGATCTTTCATTTCAACCATGAGCTGCAAATATTGTTCCTTATTGCTTATAAAGTTTATTTCAAATTAAAACAATTGTGGCTAGTTAATAAGCTAGATTGAGGCCCCTCAGGATCCCCATTCTTAATTTTCTATGTTTTGACACTTTTTCTTTTTTCTCATTTTGTCCTTATGTACTACCCTACCCCTACCCCCCCCATACAAAAGAAAACACCCTCCACTTGTTTGCCTGCAGGCAATCAGACAGGCAGACAAATCTTACTGTATGTCTTACAATCTTTTTGAAAAAATGGTGGAAATCTATGTGTCTTTCACATGCAGGCTTATGAACCTTTATGGCAAAGCCAAGTTATTTGCTGACAACAGCAACTTTAACTTTCTCTTGGGCTCATATACGACAACAAAAATACCACACTTACTAAGAATAAGATTTTTACGGTTAAACTTTCACCTTATTGTTAGGAAAGTATGTGCTGCTTACAATGCAAAAAGATTTTCCTTTGACAAGTTTAAGAAAAAGTAATGAAACAGTTGCTTATGTGAAACTGATAATGTAGTTCACTAAATAAATCAAGGTTATTGCACATTCAATTTTTGTTTTTAAAAGTTTGTAAAATCTATATATATAATGTTTGTAAAAATGTCTGGGTGGGAGCACATGGATGTAGTTTGAGTATTTTGGTTTTGAACTAATTCTGGCATTGGCTTTATTATATGTAGCATCAAATAAGAAGTGATTCTTCCAACTCTGAATTCCACAGCAAGTGAAATTTGAAACCAATGGTGGGCTAATGCCAGAAGTCTGTACATCTGCACAGGTACATATCTTCTCATATATTTACTTAGGTATACCAAACTCTCTTGCTGTATTTCTTTCTTGCATATTATAAATCCAATTCTGTATGTTGCTCTGCTTTTTCCCAAGGCTCTAAAAATAGAATTCACACAGAAGATATGTGTTATCTCTACCCTACCATCTTATTGCTAAAATGATCACTGTTTATCTCAGCAACTGCATATTGAAAATTTATTTTCTCAGCTAGTTTGTATCATAGGAAAATTGATGAAATATCAGGAATCTCAGGAATGACATAGAACAATCTCAGGAATGACATAGAACAATCCAGACAGTTCAGTTCTTTATCTGCGTTCTCCAAAGAGATAGAATCTTGACAGACTAAACCTTTACTAGTCTCTCCTAATGGATAAACCCTGGGAGATTCTAAACCAGAGGTGGTATTCAGCAGGTTCTGACCAGTTCTGGAGAACCAGTAGCAGAAATTTTAAGTAGTTTGGAGAACCGACAAATATCACCTCTAACTGGAGATTTTACAATATCCTTCCCCTGCCATGCCCACCAAGCCACACCCACAGAACCAGTAGTAAAAATTTTTGAATCCCGCCACTGTTCTAAAATAAAGGTTTACCTGTCAGTTGTGTTTAATTCTAGGGCATGGTTCTTATCTCCATTTCTTGGCCAGAGAGCCAGTGTAGTCTGAACATGGCCAGCATGGCTTTACACCAAAGGTGCATAGAATGCTGTTACCTTCATACCAAAGTGGTACCTATTAATCTACTTGCATTTGTATGCTTTCAAACTGCTAGGTGGGAGAAGCTAGGGTAAGTAATGGGAGCTTAATCCATTGCATGGACCTTGGTTCTAGAATCCGGGCTGTACACTCTCCAGCTCAGCATCTTTAACTGTTGAGCCATTGAGTCCCAAAGGAGATTCTAGGGAATGGCTATTCTAACTCTGTTCTTTTATCTCTGATCCTTCTCCAGGCTGTGTTATCCCCCTTCCAGGCAACTGCCTCTTCACTATAGTACATCACACAACTTCTGTGTCTGTAGGCATAAAACATAATATTCCCTTATTTTTATATTTATGTACAAATGTGACAATCACATTTTCCTTTCTCTTGCTCATGTTGTCTATAACTATTTTGTACAGTGTAGGTCTAGAACAGAGCCTCTGTATTTTGTTTGGGTTGTTGGGTCTGCTATGTATATTGTGTTTGTTTCCTGAATCCATCCATAACAGGGAAATTATTTTTTTTTTATAAAAATGTTCAATTATACTTTTCAATAGAAGATATTTAAGAATACTGATAAAGTAGGCTAAATTTTGTGAGTAATATACTGATTTTTTTCTGCAAACATTTTGAAATTTATAAAATGCTATCAGGAAGCTTTTGCAATTCTATAGAAAACTGCACCAAGTTTTCAAATATCTAGATTTCAGTTATTTATTTGAAAAGATGAACTCAGATGGATTTGTATTACTAGATATACAATATGAAAATAGTTTCTTATATTATGAGCGATTATTTCATTTGGATAAGATCAAATTATACTGTCATACTTGTTAACTTTCTTGATAATACTTTGGTGCATACTATTTTAATGTTGTAGCTCAAGTACAGTTTCATTAATCACATAATCATGGTTGGAAACTGAAATTGCATACACAAAAGTAATATTCATAGAGAATTATATTCATAGAAACCTATGTGTAATAGAGATAATCAACATATTTATATAGTGAAGATAAACATGGTTTCTGATTTCCCATCTTAGTCTTCTCGTTATGAAGAAAAGATTTGGCAACTGTATCCTAAAAGTTTAAAAAGCAGACAGAAATTAAATACTATTCCTAAATCTAGAAAACAATCCGATAAAATAACTGCAGTGCAAATAAAGATTTTCCTAAAAAGGAAGTCTGAAGGCAGTCCATTTGGCAAGATATTTTTTATTTTATTTATTTATTTTATTTATTTATTTATTTATTTTATTTTGTCAAGCGATTATAAGATAACAGGTATAAGTATAAACATAGTTATGAATACATGTTAGTTAATATTGACAGAATCAGAAACATATTTAAAAGTGGGCATTTGCCACATGACAAGGGGATAAGATATTTTTAAATTTTTATTTTATTTTATTTTTAGGGAAGTACTTATCTATGTGTAGAGCACATGCTTTAAAGGCGTAAGACATGAAAAGACCCCTGTTTGAAACCTGGAAAGCTACTGCTAGTCAAGGCATATTAGGATTGGCATCATAAGGAAAATAATAATAAGGAAGATGGCAGCGTATAACTAGTAAGGTGGGGCTCTCACTCCAATGGTTATTTGATCGCAAGTGGGTCCCTACCATCTGCCTTCCTGATTAAAATAAATAGTTGATTGTGGGAAGATTTGCTGTTCATCCCTGATCAAAACAGACTCTGTTAGGTCACCCCCTGCATCAGTTATAGGCAAAAATCACCCAATCCTGTGACTGAGGACTGGTTTCGGGAGTGCTTGCCATCTTGTGGCCACCCTGAAGGACCGCTTGTGCCAGGGATCCCAGAGCCCTGGAGCTACTGTTTCCTTCAAAACGCTGTAGCCCATAGCCGTTGGAGCCTTTGCCACCTATAAAAACCTATAA
The DNA here is from genome assembly GCA_023653725.1 of Bungarus multicinctus. Lineage (NCBI taxonomy): Eukaryota > Metazoa > Chordata > Lepidosauria > Squamata > Elapidae > Bungarus > Bungarus multicinctus. The sequence continues at coordinate 38,331,172 of CM042849.1, forward strand.
AACCATCGCCTGCACTGGAGATCCTGAGGAGCCAAAGCTCCTAATCTCTAAGGGAGCGCTGTAGCCCTAAACCCATTGGAGCCTCGATCAACAGCAGAGCTCCAACCACCGAACTTCCAACAGATGAGGGCCTGATCCCGGAGCACTAACCTTCCAGTAAAACTGCTGCTCAAACTGCCGCCTACATCATCGATCATCTGCGATTATCAAATCCACATCAGAGGTCCTGATCTCAGAGAGCAGCCCTGCTAATTCATGCAGTAGTCTAATTTCTAGATTGCTGACCAAAGACAAGGGGATCCGTGAAAAGACAGACCTAATCCTATGATCGCTAGTTGATGATCTGAAGAAATGAGTGAAGATTAACCTTTTGTCAAAAGACTTTCATCTTTACCTTCAGTTTAATATATGCCCGAAGACAAGAAGATCCATGTGAAGACTGATCTGGTTCCCAAAAATCACTAACTGAAGATCTGAAGAAATGAGTAAGGAGTAACCTGCCAAAAGACTTTTATCTATACCTCCAACTTAATATATGCCCACTTCCTGTACCCCCAAGACCATCCAAACCAAATCTTCTCCTCTTCCTCCCATTATTCTCTTCCTGCCCTAATTTTTCCCAATATAACTGTTTAATTGATTAACTGATCTTATTAAATGATCAATTAATTTTTACAATTATTTATCATTAGTGAGTAATATATTATTATAGATTATCATAGACTAGTGGTTATTGATTAGTTGGTTAACTATTTTGAATATTAGTATGATTAGTATGTTTAGTGCAAATTAATGATTAGGACAATTAATTGACTAGTGTGTTTATTCATTAGTGTAATTAATTATTAGGGTGATTATTGATTAATTAAATTAATTGACTAGTGTGATTACTATAATAGACTATTTGGCAAGATATTACTTTATTTTTTTAAACAAACTTTATTGAATTTACAACTAAAATAAATGAATAAACACATATACAACAAGAAAAAGAAGGGGAAAACAACAACAACAAAAAGAATGAATAAAAGCAAACAATACCATTATCGACAGGTTGTGGTTCGTTATTTGTTGTCATTATTGGTGTCATGTTTATAAATAAGTCTTAATGTGAGTATGTAATTACTACCGCCTTTACGGTTAGTAATATTTACTATATATTATCTATCTTTGTTCTATCCAATCATACCTGTTGAGAGTGTGGTGGCATGACAGCTTCCCCAGCACCTGGATGAAGCTGTCTATTTACATCCACGCCAATCAGGCTTCAGGCCTGAGTACAGCACGGAGACGGCTTTGGTCGCATTGGTGGATGATCTCTGGAGGGCCCATGACAGAGGTTATTCCTCTGTCCTGGTCCTATTTGATCTTTCGGTGGCTTTTGATACTGTCAACCACAGTATCCTATTGCGGCGGTTGGGGGGGTTGGGGGTGGGAGGCACTGTTTTGCGGTGATTCTCCTTCCTCTCCGGCTGCTGCAATTTGTGTTGGCAGGCGGGCAGAGATCAACCCCGATGCACCTGATTTGTGGGGTTCCTCAGGGGCTGATGCTCTTGCCCCTTCTGTTCAACATTTACATGAAGCCGCTGGATGAGATCATCCATGGCTTTGGGGTGGAGTTTCATCAGTACGCTGTGTCAAAACGAAAACATTCAGTTTTATAAATTAGAGGAAATGGATCGTGTTTTTCTGTTGCCAGCATACTTTATTTACAAAATAACTAAGAAACCAAAGAAACAGCAATACCATTCTACTAAGCAAGCAAAGAAACTATAAAGAAAGATGAAGTGGAAGTAAAACTCCTCCCCTACATACATGCGCAGTAAAATAGAACTTCACAAGACACTCATATCTTGTTACTATGGAGACTTGATAAGCAGTCCAGCTCATTCTGTAAACATCTGTGGAAAGCTGCTCAGACAAATTCAAAACAAATGCAGTGACACCCCCTTCTTTGTCTGATGAGCTGACATCAGGTAAGCCACATCTTCTCATGCAGATATTCATGCTGAACAGCTGCAAGTGGTCTGTTGATGTAAAACTGCAATATAAAACTGCAATATAAAAACTGCAATATAAAACATTTCTGTTTTATATCTGTAAAGCTCAGCTGTACATTTCCACCCCAGGCCACCCCAATGAAGCCGTGGAAGTGATGACCCGGTGCTTGGAGGCTGTGCGGGGTTGGATAGGGTGAAGCAGTCTTCTGCTCAACCCGGCCAAAACCGAGTGGCTGTGCTTTCTGGCACCCCGATACAGCCATCGCTGGCTGTGTGTGTGTGTGGGGGGGGGGAAATTCTTGCCCCCACGGAGAGGGCACGCAATCTGGGTGTTCTGCTGGATGTACGGCTGTCGTTAGAAGATCATATAGTGGCCGTCACCATGGGGGCTTTTTGTCAGGTCCGCAGGATCTACCAGTTGTGACCCTTTCTGGATTGGGATGCCCTTCGCATGGTCACATCTGCCCTTGTTATCTCCTGCATAGACTATGCCAATGCTCTCTGCATGGGGCTTCCCTTGAAGATAACCTGGAGGCTCCAGTTGGTGCAAAATGCAGCCACATGGATGGTCTTGGGGGCTTCACGGAACTCTCATGTTACGCCACTCTTGCACGAGCTGCATTGGCTCCTGGTAGCCTTCCGGGTGTGATTCAAGGTATTGGTGACTATCTTTAAAGTGCTCCATGGCTTGGGACCTGAGTACTTATGGGACTGCCTACTGCCGTCATCGATCTCCCGTCGCCCAGTATGCTCCCATAGGGTGGGCCTCCTTGGGGTGCTGCCAGCTGGACAGCTGGCGACCCCGAGGGTACTGGCCTTCTCCTTGGGGGCACCCTCCCTCTAGAACGAACTGCCCCGGAGATGAGGACCATCCCTGAGCTTTTGGCTTTCCGGCACGCATTGAAAACATACTTATTTCATCAAGCCGGTCTGGCCTAGGATTTTATAGTGTTTAATTTGGTTTTAATGGGTTTTAATCTTTTATAATCTTGATTGAGTTTTATTTTGAGCCACTATATTTAATCTTTTAAATTGTTTTTTAAATATTGTATTTGTATTATTTTTTAACTTTGGCTGTACACCGCCCCGAATCCCGGTAGGGAGACGGGTGGTATAGAAAACTAATTAAATAAATAAATAAATAAATAAATAAATAAATAAATAAATAAATAAATAAATAAATAAATAAATAAATAAATAAATAAATAAATACCAACATTCCCAGCTTTTGTAATATTCTGTTGATTCTTTATTCCTAAGTGCTAGGATCAATTTATCCATGTCTGCACAGGTTGCTATTTTCTGAATAGTCATTTCCTCTGTTGGAATATCAGCTTGTTTCCAACACTGTGAAAAGGCTAATCTAGGTGCAGTAAGTATGTGCAATATTATATACTTGGCTTTTTTTGAGAATTGTCTATTAAATATCCCTAATAGGAAGAATTCTGGTTTTAATTCAATTTGATATTACTATATTGATTACCATAATACCTTGTTTGATTGAACAACCTAATCAACAAACCATCTCAACAAACTCACCATGCCAGGAAAACAATCCAATGTCAAACCTCAACCTAAAAAGAAAGAAACCCCTACTAAAGAACCACAAGACTCTTGCTCTTGCCTTATTTGTAAGGAATTTTTAAAGGAGAATGAAGATTACATCAAACAACTACACTCACCATAATTGCTTAGGATTACCCAAACAAATGGCTCTATTCCTAAAAACATCCGCCAATGCTTTTCCATATTTCTGTCCGCCATGCAGATCAAAACTAGAAAAATACATTATCCTGTTTGAAAGAGTTGATACCATTGAAACACGTATAACATCCACTGACACCACTGTAGCATCCCTGGACACTATACAAACTAGATTGGCAGATCTTGAAAAAAAAGAGACAGCATTAAAAAACGAACATCAAACATCTACAGACCATATCTCTACTCAACAACCACAACCAAAACCCAATCCACAAAAAACAACAAATCCTACAAATATTGATATCCCCATCCTCATCAAAGAAGCTGTTGAGTGTGAATGGAAGCGACCAAATGCCATCTTATTTGATCTAGAGGTCAATGACAATGATGACATCTCTAACGTTTGAAACATCATCAGAGAAAATCAAGCATCAACCATCTCCCCTAAAGAAATACTTGATATTTCCTGTGTCAGTCCTGAGCTTAAACACAAAGACGGCTTGATGATCCCATGCCTCTGCAGGGTTGTTTGCAAAAACGAAACAAGCAAACGCAAATTTATTTTCTCAATAAATTCACTCGCAAAGAGCAATAACAACCATAAGGACCTTCGTTCTCACCCTGATCTAACCTTACAGCAACATGTATGATCCCGGGAGCTAAGTTCTGAGCTCAAAAGATTACATGAATTAGATAATACAAATCTATACATTGATTACTGTGCTGACTGTATCAAAAGCAAGAGCCTCAACCCACATCACAATATCCATCACCCAAACATCCAATGTTAGGGATGCACGCCCTTTACTTCCTCCAGACCCACTACTTCATATCTTAAATGCAAACTACTTAATGCAAGAAGACTTGCAAATAAAATGCACGAATTCCTCATCCTTCTAAGATCAGCCACATTTGACATATTTGTCTGTGAGACGTGGTTAAATGCATCTTTCCCACACTCCATTACCATTACAAGAGAATATCAGATTTTTTGGTCAGATCGCGAAATCTGTAGAGGGGGTGGAGTTGCTATAATCTTTAAAAAATCTCTAACCCTAAAAAAGATGCAAATTATACAAGAGCTTGTTCTTCCAAGACCATCATCTGTGAACTGTTCTTAAACATCTCAATCTGCTTCTTACTTTGCTATCGTGCCCCTGACTATGATATAATTCATGCAAACAAGCTAACTTCATTACTGACACAGGCTGTTTCCTGCCCACACCCTTTAATTTTTCTTGGTGACCACAACTTACCTCTTATAAATTGGACGCTAAATGAATGTATATCTGAACCAATTCATACAACCCTGTACAATGCCGTTACCACACTAGGACTGGAGCAACTAGTAAACAACAATACTAGACTTAACAACTGCCTCAATCTCATCTTCTACAACAGTTTGAATTCAATTTACAGAATACAAATTAATGAACCGTTTTCCAACAGTGACCACAGCATGATTGACTTTTTTCTCAACATATGTCCTCACAAAAATCACCATAACAACAGGATCCCTAATTATAACTTCAAAAAAAGCAACTATGATCTTATAGACAACGATCTCTCATCTCTTGATTGGCAAATTCTATTCACTGGATGCAATACTGTTATAGGCCATTACAACATATTTTTACTTGAAGTCAAAAGAGTCATCAAACTATATGTACCAATAACAACTCCCAAAACCAGAAAAAACAAATTATCCATAACAATAAGGAAGCTTCAATCCAAAAACAAAGCCCCCCTCACCCATGATTTGATTTTGGAAGGGGGAGCGGACCTGGTGGGTGTTACCGAAACCTGGTTGGGCCAGGAGGGGGGTATTCCCCTGGTAGAGATTTGCCCACCGGGTTTCGGGTTTTTCATCGGCCGAGGGCCCAGGGGAGTGATGGGGGGGTTGCGGTGGTTATTAAGAAGAGCTGTGTCCTAGGGAATCCACTGTTCCTCAGATGACCGGATGTGAATCCCTCTTTGTGAAGTATGGTTCCGGAGTTCAGATGGACCTGTTGATCACATACCTGGCTCCCTGCTATGTGACATAGGCCCTGCCTGAGCTCCTAGAGGTTATAGCTGGCTTGGCGGTTGGGACCCCCAGGCTTATGGTCATGAGGGATTTCCACCTACCCTCAGCCGGCGGACCTCAGAGATTGCTCAGGAGTTCATGGCTTCCATGACAGCCTTGGGCCTGACCCAATTAATTCGGGACCCCACACACATTAGGGGTCACGTCTTGGATCTGGTTTTTGTCTCTGGCCAGTGGCAGGATGATCTAGGTATAGGGGATGTTGCTGTAGAGCCCCTGGCATGGTCTGATCATTCGCTCCTTAGGCTGGACTTCCATGCCACACCCCCTCACTGCGGGGAGGCAGGGCCCATAAAATGGTTCCGCCCAAGGCTCCTGATGGACCCGGATAGGTTCCTGGTGGAGCATGGGCCGTTTCCTGAGGCTTGCACACACAACTTGGTTGGGAACTTGTGGCCACCTGAGATAAGGTGACAGCTGAGGCCCTTGACTGGGTCGTGCCCTTGCGGCTTCTGACCCGGTGCCGATCTCAATTGGCTCCTGGTTTTCCGAGGAGCTGAGGGATATGAAGCACCAGAAAAGATGCCTAGAGAGTGGTTGGAGGACCAGCCACTCCGGATCTGACCGAATACTATTACGGTCCCATATTAGGGCCTATTTAGTGGTGATAAGGGCGACAAAACATTCTTACTTTTCCGCCCTTATTGCATCCGCAGAAAATTTCCTGGCCACCCTTTTTAGGGTGACCTGCTCCTTCTTGGATGCGGGAGTGCGGGAGGATCCTTTGCAAGGATGGGCCAAGGATTTTTCGAAGTTTCTTCAGGATAAAGTTGCTCAGATTCGGGATGGGTTGGACTCTGACTGAGCAACTCTGGACGGGAGGGTGCGGCAGATTTTGGGGAGGTCATTTGGGGTGAGTTTGATCCTGTGACCCTCGAGGACGTGGACAGGATACTGGGTGGGCTTAATGCCACCACATATTTACTGGATCAGTGTCCCTCCTGGTTGGTTTTGGCCATCCGGGAGGTGACACGAGGTTGGTTCCAGGGTATCATTAATGCTTCCTTGAGTGAGGGGCTTTTGCCTGCTGCCTTGAAAGAGGTGGTGGTGAGGCCCCTCCTCAAGAAACCGTCCCTGGACCCAACATTATTATCAAACTATCGTCCGGTCTCCAACCTTCGCTTTATGGCGAAGGCTGTTGAGAGTGTGGTGGCACGACAGCTCCCTCAGCACCTGGATGAAGCTATCTATTTAGATCCACGCCAATCAGGTTTTAGGCCCGGGCACAGCACGGAGACAGCATTGGTAGCGTTGGTGGATGATCTCTGGAGGGCCCGTGACAGGGGTTGTTGGCTGGGGGTGTTGGGAGTGGGAGGTACCGTATTACGTTGGTTCTCCTCCTTCCTCTCCAACCGTTCACAATTTTTGTTGGCAGGGGGGCAGAGGTCAGCCCGAGGCCCCTGATCTGTGGGGTACCTCAGGGGTCTGTGCTCTCACTCCTGCTGTTCAACATTTATGTGAAGCCTCTGGGTGAGATGATCCATGGCTTTGGGGTAGAGTTCCATCAGTATGCTGATGACACTCAGTTATACATTTCTACCCCAGGCCACCCCAACAAAGCCATTGAAGTGATGACCCAGTACCTGGAAGCCATGCGGAGCTGGATGGGGTGAAACAGGCTTTGACTCAACCCGGCCAAAACCGAGTGGCTGTGGTTTCCGGCACCCAGATACAGCCAACTAGTTCCATCGCTGGCTGTGGGAGAGCAATTTTAACCCCACAGAGAGGGCACGCAATCTTGATGTCCTCCTGGATGTACGGCTGTCGTTAGAAGATTATATAGCGGCCATTGCCAGGGGCTTTTTGTCAGGTCCATCGGATCTACCAGTTGCGGCCCTTTCTGGATCGGGATGCACTCCGCACAGTCACTTCTGCCCTCGACATCTTCCGCCTAGACCAGTGGTAGGGAACCTTGGTTCTTTTATCACTTATGGACTTCAACTCCCAGAATTCCTGAATGAGCTATAAAAAGTTCCCCATCCCTGGCCTACTGGTTTTTCAGTTGTGAGGGAAATCAATTTTTGATTTGAATGGGATTGTTCAATATACAAATGTCCTAATTTTTGACTTGAATGATCAATATTCTTTATATGTTCTACATTTGTATATTAAACAGTCCCATTCAAGTCAAAAATTGATTTCCCTCACAACTGAAAAACCACTAGGCCAGGGATGGGAAACTTTTATGGCTCACTCAGGAATTCTGGGAGTTGAAGTCCATCAGTGATAAAAGAGCCAAGGTTCCCTAACGCTGGCCTAGACTATTGCAATGCTCTCTACATGGGGCTCCCCTTGAAGAGTATTCGAAGGCTTCAGCTGGTGCAGAATGCAGCCACGCAGATGATTTTGGGGGCTTGTTGGAGCTCCCATGTTACACCACTCCTGCACGAGCTGCATTGGCTTCCGGTGGCTTCCGGATGTGATTCAAGGTGTTAGTGGTCACCTTTAAAGCGCTCCATGGCTTGGGACCTGGGTACTTATGGGACCGCCTGCTGCCACCATCGGCCTCCCATCGGCCAGTGCGTCCCACAGGGTGGGCCTCCTCGGGGTGCTGCCAGCTGGGCAATGCCAGCTGGTGGCCTCGAGGGTGCGGGCCTTTTCTGTGGGAGCACCCTCCTTCTGGAATGAATTACCCCCGGAGATGCGAGCTATCCCTGACCTAAAAACCTTCCGGCATGCACTGAAGACCCACCTTTTCCAACAAGCCGGTCTGGCCTAGTTTTACTGGTAGGGTTTTAAATTGGTTTTAGTGGTTTTAGCTTTTTAAATTTTTACCTTGTTAGTTTTATCATCACTGTACCTCAGCCACTAATTTAATCTACTTTTAATTCTATTTTAAATTTGTATTTGTAAGTGTGTGTTTTTATTTGGCTGTACACCGCCCTGAGTCCCGATGAGAAAGGGGGCAATATATAAAATCAAATAAATAAATAAATAAATAGAAATCCCTTTGGCGGAAAAATGAATCTGGTCACTTGCCAATTTCAAAAGCTGATACAAAAATTTATTCCACCATATAAAGACTGAATGTACCAATTATCACACTAAACAAGAGGAAAACCTTCTATGCGCCAATTCCATCTGCACTTTCTACAATTTTGTAAACCACAAACTAAAAGACTCAAGGTCCACCCCTAAAAGAACCAAATGGTAAAGACTGCAATGAAGACACCATTAAAGCCAACATCTTTAACACATTCTTTGGTTCAGTATTTGTAAACAGCAACAGATCATGCCCAATATTTCCTAGTTGAACTACAGAAAACTACAACAATTTAATACATATCGATTTTATAGAAGACAATGTTGAAAAAGCACTATGCAATCTAAAACCATCTTTATCTATTGGACCGGACAAAGTTTGTGCCTACTTCTTAAAAAAGCTATCCATTGCCATAGCTGAACCTGTAAGCATAATCTTTGAAAAATCTTTCAGGACCAGCTCATTGCCAAATCTATGGTCACTAGCCACAGTCATTCCCATCTTCAAAAAGGGAGACCCCAGCCTAGTTGAAAATTACAGACCAATCTCTTTATGCTGCATCAACTGTAAACTTATGGAATCAATTAATAACCAATCCATTATCCTCTACTTAGAGACAAACATCCTACTCTCTAACAAACAGTTTGGTTTCAGAAGGAAACTGTCCTGTAATCTGCAACTCTTGCACTGTAAAAACACATGGAGTACACAACTTAATCAGGGCAAAGCAATTGACGCAATTTACATAGATTTCTGTAAAGCCTTTGATTCAGTGGTACACGACAAACTACTCCTAAAACTAAAATCTTATGGTATCTCTGGACAACTGCATAACTGGATAGAAGCATGACAGACAACGAATGGTTGAAATTGGGAGTATCCTATCAAATCCAAATAGTGGTGTCTCCCAAGGCAGTGTTCTAGGACCAACCCTCTTCATACTCTACATAAATGACCACTGTGATCATATTATGAGCAAGTGCGTTCTCTTTGCTGATGATGTAAAGCTGTTCAATACCACAGACAATACTGCTACCCTTCAAAAAGATGTTGACTGTGTATCAGAATGGTCAAACAAATGGCAACTTCAAATCTCAAAAAATAAATGCTCTGACTTACATATTGGCAAAAAAAATCAAAAAATAAAATACAAGCTGAATAGTCAAGACTTTGTTGATGACACAAACTTTGTCAAGGACCTTGGAGTACTCATCTCAAACGATCTAAGCACTAGAGCCCACTGTAACTACATAGCCAAAAAGACATTGAGTTGTTAACCTAATTAGATTTTTCTCCGGTAATATCACTCTACTAACTAGAGCATGTAAAACATTTGCTAGACCAATACTTGAATACAGCTCATCAGTCTGGAACCCGCATTACATATTTGATATTAATACAATTGAGAAAGTCCAGAAATATTTTATGAGAAGAGTCATCCACTCCTCTGCTTGTAGCAGAGTACCTTATGCCACCAGACTTGAAATTTTAGACCTAGACTACCTAGAACTACGCCGCATTTAGTTCGATCCAATTATAGTACATAAAATTATATATTGCAATGTCCTACCTATCAATGAATACTTCAGCTTCAACCAAAACAATGCAAGAGCACAAAATAGATACAAACTAAAGATAAACCGCACCAAACTTGATTGCAGGAAATATGACTTCAGCAACAGAGTTGTCAATGTCTGGAATACTCTACCTTGACTATGTGGTTTCTTCCTCAAACCTCAAAATCTTTAACATTAGACTGTCTACTATTGACCTCACCCCTTTCCTAAGAGGTCTGTAGGGGGCGTGCATAAGTGCACCAAAATGTGCCTACCGTCCCTGTCCTATTGTTTCTTTTTTTCTTATTCGTATCCATTTCATGTATTTATAACCATGTTTATACTTATACCTGTTATCTAATAATCGTTTAACAAAATAAATAAATAAAACATTACAATGTTGCCAAGGCACAAATGTGACCAAAATTATTTCCCTTGGTATTCCCACTAAATCCCCAAAGATCGGTTGTTGTTATTTTTAAAGTTCTATTATTTTCATGGGAAAATAACCTTTTGAAAACCATATGCCATGATCTGTTTTCTTTTTTTAAAATGATGATATCAGATGAACTCTACAGGCAGTCAGTTGTAGAACTTAACCCTGGTCTGAAGCACATGTGGTTGTGATGCTATCCCAGGGCCTGGAAGTTGAAGGCTTTGAGAGGGAAAACGGACTCCAACTCAGTTCCAGCAAAATGCAGTGACTATGGATTTACAAATCAACTGAAATCAGTTATATTTAATTTTTGGTTTTGGCTGACGTCATATTCTCCTGGACTGAATGGATTTGTTACTTGGGAGGGCCTACTGTATTCATAGTTTTTATTCAAAGAGCTTATGGCAGCTGTCATAAGCACAACTTTTGCACAACTTCATCTTATGAAACGGTTATAACTATTCTGAACCAGGAGGTCCTATTAACAATCACTGATGCCTCAATCACCTGATCAGTTTAACTATTGAAACTCACTCTACATGAGATTGCTTATGAAGATTGCCTATAATGTATAGTTGCTCCAGAATGCAATGACTCAAGTCATTAAGTGTGCTTCTGGATTGCCTATGTAACATCACTATACAGAGAGATGTACTGGTTGCCAGTTTGCTTCTGAATGCTATTCAAGGTGCTGGTGATCACCTGAAAAGCTTTTCATGTTTCAGGAGTTGGATGTCTGTGGGACTGCTACTTCCAGCAGTTTTACCAATCTAATAAAATCTAGTATGGAGAGCACTCTTTGAATCTCTCCTCTAAGAAAATATTATCATAAATGGAAAGTTACAGATAAAAGAAGCTCAGGAAAAAAGACTTTTAAGCAATCTCTCCATCCTCCGAGGGAGCAAAAAAGGGGAAAAATGTGGTTCAGGCAGATGACTCTGTGCAAGAGAGCTTTATCTAAATGAGATGACAACCACTGATAATCTTTGCAGGCCCTTCCCTCCTTCTTTATGTCACATGTTTCTTTAATGGCCATTTCATTTCTGATTAAGAAATATATTGTATCCACTAAACAAAGAGAGGGTATATGGTTAAAGCACCTGAATGTTTTTCTTTCCAGGTTCAAGTGAAAGTCTGAAAGTCTGAAAGTCTGAGGACCCAAGATTGTTGGGGCAATAAGCTGACTTTGTAAAAATGCCGCTTGGGGGGGCCATAAGCCTTAGTAATAATAAGCAGGCATATACAATGGAATGAAGGCTATTGCCGAGCACTTAGCATGGTGCTCCATAGACTGTAAGCCGTTCTGAGTCTCTGGAGAAGGGCGGCATATAAATGTAAATAAATTTTAAAAAAGGAGTAGCTTTAATGAGTAATTAAAGGGGTATTTATTTATTTATTTTTGTCAATTGCTTACAAGATAATAGGTATAAGTAAAAACATAGTTATGAATACATGGATACATATAAGAAAAATTTCTTCTGAATTAATTTCTTCTGAATTATTTCCCAGCATACACATTTCTCTGATATAAGAGCAATATTCACTCTGTAGTTTCTTAATATGATTTGTTTGGTTTTAACTTAGTACAATGTATGAAGCATATTTATTAGTATAATGATTGGCAAGCTTCCAGAGTTTTTCATTAAACCAATTCCCAATTCTTTCAAAGCTATTTTTGTCTAGGATGGAATCCCATTTGAATGGTCTTTCCATTATTCTTTTGTTTACAAGAACTTTGAGTCCTAATCCTGTTTTTCAAACTTACCATTCATGTCTTCTTTGATGTTGCATTTCTAATAAACAAAAGAAGACTATCTTAGGTAGACATTTTGGGGTAGAACTTTGTGTTTTGATGGGTGGTAATCTAGTAATATACTTCAAATAAAGCCTAGGTTTCTATAGATTGAATACCAGATATGGACTTAATATATTTTAGTGTTTCTGAAGCAGCAGAAAAAAGAAAACATTTTCTTTCTTTTGAATTTGGTTAAGGTGAAGAAGATAATGCAGTAGCAGCAAATGCCATTTGAAGGTAATAATTGTTGTGCATTCCAGGCTGACTTAGTTAGGAAAGGCACGCTATGGGGTGTGAACAGAAAAAAGACAGACTTTTAGAGTTATAGCTGGCATTATGTGCAAAAAAAAAAAAAAAGTAATAGAATTTATTTAGTTAATAATGATTTCCTCCCCCAAAATTACAAGGAATTATGTGGGAATGCTGCCATAGTCACAATAACATATATTTCAATATGCATGTTTGGCAATATTGTAGTACTATTCACTGAATACTAATTCAATGTACTCATTAGGAGGATTATGATTGCCAATCAAAAGGAAATGCTTCTTAAAGTTTGAGAACAGTGAAATATGGATTCCGTCTTAAATAGTGGTTGATAAACTTGGCAGTGGAGTTCTCTTCATTTCTTCCTTTATATTTTTGTATCTCTAGTTTCTTTAGAGACTTCTGCATATAAAATATGTCATATGAAAAATGTATATCAAAGTATTCAAATTTGCTATGAATAGATTTCTAATTGCTTCAGTAAGATGCTTTTCATAAATGCATATTATTTCAAGCCAATATAATTCAAGCATTATATAATATAAAACTGTGATTTCATTATATATAAAGTCTATAGTAATTATGCTGGTTAAAAGCCTACAAAAATATATTCAGATTCTAAAAGATACATTTTTAAATTGCAAGGATGTGGGGAGTGAGCAATAAATCATGAAGTGTTAACTAGGCTATTTTATTGTCAACATCTCCATTAGACACTCATGTCACAAGTAAGACTGGTAAATTAGGAATTGTATAAACTGGAAAAATGTATGCAATCTAAGTCCAATTTGGCATGGGTAGCACATATCACCTCATGAAACATCAATTATCACATTTTTGCCTCTAATTTTTTTAGAGGCACTTAGAAATCTGTCAGCATTTAACAATTCATGTTTTAATATACGTTATTTTACAGACAATAATGCTGAAACACAACTGAATATGACAGATAACTATCTTTCTGTTACAGTAGTCTGCTGTTAAGTTCTACTTCTACAATCATGTAACAAAGCAGGTTAAAACTTTCCTCCTTTAGATCTAGATATCTATTTTCTGCTTTAGATCTATATATCTATTTTTTTAAAAAAAAAAGCCTGCTGGATCAAGACACTAAGAAGGCTCTTAAGGAGAAAAAACTTTGATTAACAGTGAACAAGATTTAAAAAAAATCTTGAACAAAGTATTCCAAAACTTTTCATACTTAAAGCTGCCAAATGTTGATGATTACCTTATATATAGTGATTTTCACAAAGCCCTACATAATTTTTCTTAATACAAAGAAAAAGATTTAAACACTGAAATGCTAGTCTTTGTAAAATTGTTTTTAAATGTCAGAGGAGGAAATACAATCTAAAACCTGTCTGTTAATAAAAAAATCTACATATAAATTATAGATTTGCCTATTTTATGTATAATCTCTAAATTTACAATATTAAAGGAATCTATTTACAATTTGTAAAATGTATGATCTATTAATGAAGAATACATCATCAGGTAACACATATACACAAACACATACCACACCACACAAGAGAGAGAGAAACATATAATGTGTATAATGATCCAATATGTAAATGATCCAAACTATGTAATTGGATTACTTTGTGCATGCAAATATGTAATGTATGTCTTTGTATGAAGACCTCATTGTGCAAACAATGTTACTTATTGCTTCATGGATGCTCATGTATACAAACATAAACACAACCATGTGTATGGAGCACTGGATGTTCTCCATATGTTTTTGAGTACTAGAGATTATCTTAGATTTGGAAGGTGGCAATTTTACCAAATGAGTTGTCAGATGAAACTATAATTAATAAATAAAATGTAAATGAAATGTAAGAAAACAGCATATAACATACACAATGGAAAGGGATATAAAACTCTATAATATTGAAAACTGATAGAATGATGAAAGAATGGAAAAGATAAATTGAGACATTGTAATTAATTTCAACCTTGGCAAAAGAAAAGTCTAATGCTAGGTTAATTTAATGTTCCTGGAATAGTTTCAGAATATTAACTTTATCTTCTGTAGACAGTTAATCTGTTTCTTCTTCACAACAGTGTGTTTAGCAAAGGAAGTTACACATGAACACATTATTTGGCTAAGATAGGGAGAATCGTATCTATATTTTCAAGGGGAAATTAAAAGAAATAGAAGAAGAAATAATGTTAAGGAAAAGAAATCTTTCTGTATTTTTTCCAAAAGAATGGAAATTAGAATAGTTGTCTGAAACTTTACCAAAACTTCTCACATGTCTGTTTATTTGAGATTGTCCAAATGTATGTGGTTTGAGTTGAGCAAAAAAGAATCCAGTTTATAAAAATTTAATTTGGCTATGGTTTACGTTGGCTGTCTGAAAGGGCAGCAAAGGGAGCTGTAAAAACAAAGCTTCTGGAACCCTTAAAAGTTTATCCAAAGTTTTGAGGTAGGTGCTTTCAATTTCAGGCCATAATATGTCATTTACATGCAGCAAATAAAGATTACTGACATAACACAGGGTTATTATTTGGTGTGGAATAACCAACGAATGGAAAAGTCCTCTTACTGCTTTTTGGGGGAGTGGGAGGGCTGTCTTCTTTTTCCATTCACATCACAATCCATCCATTCAGTAAATGGGTGTTATATTTTCAGGAGAGAGCTGGACATGCTACTGTGAGCAGGTAGAATAACCATCTATATCAGCTTAGTCATATGCAGCTAAATCTGGATCCAAACCAATGAGAGAACATGGTGGGGTATCTTATATAAATAAATTGAGTAAATAAATATAGGTCAGGGCACAGCCTACTTTGGTAGTTTTCATAATTACTTTGCAAATCTGTAAAATCCTGTAGAAGGTTTAAAAAGCACTTCAGGAAAATGACTTAGGTTTGTTAGAAAATGACATGCAAAACTTGGAGACTATTTTACCTTTTACAAAGTATCTGAAAGTAAACAAATAACACATTTAGATTAGAAACAGCTAAATGGTTACTGTATATCTTTCCTCTTCCTGTAAATATTACTTTCCTAACTGAAAGCTACAGAAGACAGGATAGTCTTTGGAGAAAGTGGGTCTGAATCTTATTGCATGGGGAAGGAATGAAGATTATTTTAAATATTCACAGGGGAATTAAGCCTGTCTGTCCAGTGGCAGTACCTAACTGATCTTGGCTGAATGAAAAAAAACTCAAGCAGAGTCAGATCAGGCTAGTTTGTGGATGGAGAAGACACTAATGCGAGGTAAGGTGCTTCATGGATGCTCATATATACAAACATAAACACAATCATGTGTATGCAGCACTGGATATTCTCCAGATGTTCCCTCTATACAGCATAAAGAACTTTTGGGACTAACCTGTGACCTTGTTAAAGTCTTAAATTATTTAGAATAGTTGATCACATGTTTCATATCTGTGCTTTTGATAACCAGTATTGTATTAGTACCACAATATATCACATTATGTTCTCTGTTTATTTTAGTGACCTTGTATGATTTTCTAAATCTATTAACAAACTAAAATATAGCAATGCAAACTGTTATGGAAGGCAAGAAATAACAACTGGTCAAAAATCATTCAGACAATTCCAACCTTAACTGGGGAAATTCATTCTTCTTGGGTAACACCCATTATGCTATCTATCTATCTATCTATCTATCTATCTATCTATCTATCTATCTATCTATCTATCTATCTATCTATCTATCTATCTATCATCTATCAAAGTGAAATAGCACTCACGCATCATCACAAAATCTCGAGAACCATAAGCTTGAAATTTGGCACATATGTTCCTCTTGGCTTCTAGGTGCTCACTAAGAAAGGATTTTTTGAAACGACCATCAGAGCATTAGTATTTCGTATATTATTATTAACACGCTCTAATGCTAAGGAATTCTACTCCCCCTTCCCACCTGAAAAGAAATCTGTTCCAAATGCAAAACACAAGCAGAGGAGAGGAGTTTCAGTTTTACTTTCATAGCAGTAACCAGCTTTAGTACAAAACAGTTGAGCTAATCCATGCCAGGCTCCTTGCTGTCTTCCTCTTGCTCACACAGCAAATACTGTTTCAGTTTCCAAACAGCCCTGAACTCTCTCACACACCAACAGGACACTAGCCAGATGAATACTGATGGTTGCTGATAGACAGAGGCAGAATCCTCCCCACCCCCTGCTTATTTTCCTCCCCAAAAACTAAACGCGATCACATAGTTTCGTAGTGAAGCACAGGTATCGAGCTAGTTATACTATATTGGCACTCTATCATCATATTGTATATCATAAAAGAAATAAATATGCACAGGGCAAAAGGAAATAATTTTAAATAAGAAGAGAGAGAGACAGAATCTCAAGCAATGCTCATCATACAATCATTTTATCATACTCCAGTTATAGACAAAAGGCTTATTTCTGAAAAACACCAGTCTGCCTGCCCTTGCAGTATTAGTTTAGGTAACTACATAGCCAAAAAGGCATTAAGAGTTGTTAACCTAATCTTACATAGCTTTTTCTCTGGTAATATTACACTAATAACTAGAGCATACAAAACATTTGCTAGACCAATACTCAAATACAGCTCATCAGTCTGCAACCAACATTACGTATCTGATATTAGCACAGTTGAGAAAGTCCAGAAATATTTCACAAGAAGAGTTCTCCACTCCTCTACTCGTTGTAGAATACCTTATGCCACCAGACTTGAAATTCTAGACCTAAAAAACCTTGAATTACGCCGTCTTCGGTCTGATCTAAGTATGGTATATAAAATCATACATTACAATGACTTACCTGTCAATAAATACTTCAGCTTCAACCATAACAACACAAGAGCACACAATAGATACAAACTCAAGGGTAACCGCACCAAACTTGATTGCAGGAAATACGACTTCAGCAACAGAGTGGTCAATGTCTGGAATACTCTACTTGACTCTGTGGTTTCTTCCCCAAACCCCAAAAACTTTAACCTTAGACTGTCTACTATTGACCTCACCCCTTTCCTAAGAGATCTGTAGGGAGCGTGCATAAGCGCACCAACATGCCTACCATCCCTATCCTATTGTTTCTTTTATATTTTATTTTTCTTATATGTATCCATGTATTCATAACTATGTTTTACTTATACCTATTATCTTGTAAGCAACTGACAAATAAATAAATAAATGTCTAATCAGAGGTTCTACACAATGTTTTCAATGGGTCCTCCTCTCAATTTCTTCATAGATGAAGATTTAAATAATGGATTGGTATCTAGTTGATAGTAGATAGTATCTAGTAGACAGTAGAGCATTACTATCTAGTAGATAGTAGAGCATTTTTTTTCACAATAGCACTTCCACTTCGGAATTGTCATCTGAAGAGATCCAAAAACATTTTTTGTTCTGAATTGTTTTAGAAGCATTAAAGTGATTTTGAATCTGGCTAGTTTTCTGTTCAGCTTTTCTATTTTTTAAAAAAAATGCTGCTGCCATTTGATTTGTCTTTTTAATTTCATTCAATTTTTGTAGTGATGCTGCCATGCTGAATTGCTGCAAATGTTTTTTGGTATTAGCAAAATTCCTAAAATAAATAAATTTAAAAAAGACATGAATTTCTAGGCACCACCATACTGCATCCTAATGCTCATTCAAATTGAGAGAATAGGTTTACGTTGTGAATACTAGCCAAAATACAGCCTTCTTTAATACTAATCCATAGGTTCCAGTTTAAATCATAACATTTTTATGAATTTAAATCCTTTCAAGGATGTTTTTTTACTGTTAATATTGTTGCATGATGTTGATCTGCTTCACCTCTTTAGGAGAAAGATGAAATAACACATAAACTTGAACATTTTAGTAGTAAATTAAAGACACTAGGTGGCACCAGAAAAGTGAGAATAAGAAAATAAATTCTAGGTTAAGGACTTCTGTGTATGCACCTTTAAGCTATTTGAGATTACAAATAAGCAAATTTAGAAGATTGTTATCTACCCTCTGGAGTGAATTTTTCTGATTAACTTGACCTTTTCCTTGACAATCTGCATCCTTCCAGAGCCAAGTGTAATACCTTTATATTTGCACAAGTAGAAAATGAAATGATTTCTTTTTTATACTATGCTTATATTATCTATATATACCCATGGTGCTATAAATACAATTGGCAATGTTTATGAATAAAGTAAAATTAACTGTTAATACAGTATCCAGCTGCCACAATAACCCTACTTGCAAAAATGTGGACATTTCGGATGTTATCAGGGTAGGATATATAAATGTTCCATTTTATACAGTTCTTGAATCTAATCTTTCTAAGATAATAAAGAAAAGCACTTCTCAGTTGAAGTTATGTATTTCAATACATGACATGCATATGGCAAAAATGCTATTCTATTGTTTTTCCAAATTGTGAACTATAAATTTCAACATAAAAACATGAAACATTACAAATTCCTTACTCCCCCAGATTTAAAATATGGTTCCTCTATATTTTTCAGTTGGAGACATCAACATTTTATGACAAGTACTTTTACATATTTGAGTGATAGATATTAAGATAAAACCAGATTTATCCAGCCATATAAGGAACTGTAGGCAATCTGCTATGTATATAGGCATATTCATAATGCCCACTGAACAAATGAAAAAGAATAAAAAAAGATTTAGCAAAGGTGCTTGTCATTTTTCTATTTTTGCTTTAAGACTAATACATATTTAAAAAGTATCTGTTTTCCATAAATTGATCTTGTGTTCCAACTGCTGCCTCCCACTAGGATTTTCATTTAAGCACGATGTTGTTGGCTAAGCAAAGTTGTATGGAAACAAAGTAAACAGGGTGGAGTTCTGTTATTTAGAAAAATGTAAACAGTATGGAAAACAATGAATTTAAATGAAGGATGAGGGGACTCCTTTTACTGAGCCAAGAAATAGATGTTGACTTGGTGCTGTAATTTAATTCCTTGCGTGGTATTAAACCTAAAGACATGAAATTCAGTGTGAGACTCAGAAAAACAACAAGCAAAAGAATTTTCTTAAGTTAATATTAGGAAAGGTAACCCTGAACAAAGGGCAACTCTACTGAGAGCTATTTTCCATAGCTGCCTCTTAAGTGAAACTTAAGACTGTTATACCTGAAGCTGTATTCTAATATTTCCTTGCTTTGAAAAATGATTTACAGTCAAAGCAATTAATTAAAAAAAACCAACTGCTGAAAACTGAAGTCAATTTTAACTAGTTTGGTTTGCAAACAATATGATCAATTAATCCTTTCACTCTATGTTTAATTCATATACTATAAGTAGAGCTGTAGCCAAGCAGTCTACATTTTTGGAGGTTGGTCTGAAAAAAAGGATCTTTGTTTTTGAAGAAATGATTTTTCTTTAAAAAATAAAACCTTAAGTTCAACAAATACAGAGAGTGAATCAAGGTTTTTTTTTAATTGTAACACATAAACATGGCTATCCTGTGGAATATTGCTTATGTGTACAGCAATTCCACTGCTCATTGATAGCATTAGTGTTTCCAAGGTTCAGCTTGTTGCATAATGGCAGAACCAAGGACAAAGACATTGGTGATCTTTCTTTCGTCTCCTGTTATTGCTCTTTAAAACAAATGTTTTTCTTCTGGTGCTAGCAATAAGATGGAATAAATTTAGTCCAACTCAAGCGCTGGTCTAATTTTTGGCAGTTATGAGGTGTGGCAGAAAAGAACACATAAAATCCTTTGGCTGTTTAGTCACTTTGAGTCTGGTCTCTGACTCCTTCAGTGTCCCCTGTTATTCTTTCCAGTGTCTGAAATTTCCAGTTCAACCAAAGAAGCTGAGAAATAAATAGAAAAAATAAAAACAGTGTTCAAATTTCCTACCAGATTGGATGGGGAGTAATGCAAGTGACCTCTAGATCATTTCATTCAATGATAAAGGGTTATGATAGCATTGCAGTGTCAGTGATAGAAGAAGCAGGGTTCCATTCTATTTCATACATTAGTATGCACCAAGAACTAACTGACCAGAATGTGAGTATAGTAGGGCAGTTTTCAAGACCTTGCCAAAAAACAAAAAAACAATACAGTTTGAATTATCTGATGATAATTGAGGAGATAAGATATGTGCAGGCATGCCAACCTTTTTAGTGCTTGTGGTTTATGGGAAATGGAATTTGGAGAGTAGATTTTTCTTCCATTTCTTTTTTTCATGATTTGAGACATTCAAGGCAATTATGTGTGAAATAGTTCTGTTTTTCATGGCTGTCTTTGGGCTATTTTTAGAAATGGCTAGACGTACTTCATTTCACTTAGTCCATATTCCAGGATAATGGACATTTTATAGAAATAGTAAATCAATGCTTTTTTCCCTGTTGCTAGGCTTATACTTGTAATTGAACTCATTTAAAGGGATGAAAAAGGTATATAATGAAGTCAACAGAAGCACTTATGTTTAACATCTTGTAAGGAAAGATTCCATTCTGTTTGTCTTTTGTTATTCTTTTAAAACTAGAATAGGTATGTTCACATCTCACATTAGCCCATATTCAACTTGGCCCTGCTTCTGTTTTAAAATACTTCCACCAGTTATATGGTGGAATGTTAGTTGATGTCTATGCATTTCTATTCAATGTATGTTCTTCTGAACCTGTTAACCTGTTCAAGGTAAATATACATGGAATGTCACTGAAATATATTTGTTATTTTTACCATTTTCCCTGACTACCAAACTAGACAGGAAAAATTGAACATTACTTAGGTTACATTATTATTAGATTAAGGATTAAATATACGACTGCAAAGTGGAGTATTGTAATAGTAAAAAATTGGAACTTTATCTGCATAGTAAATTATTGCATGATATGTGAGATTACTGGATGACACAATAGTTCCCAAATTACATTTAAATATTAAGAGGGATAAAACTATGAATGCTTGAAGATTACTAAAAATTGTAATAATTGGAGTTCAGTTGGAATACACTCCACAATATAAAGAAAGTCTGGAAAGAGGTCAGCATGGCTCTCTGATGGTGTCCTGGAAGTTTTAATAATTAAGAAGTCTTCTTTCATAAAATGGATAGACACATGCTAATCAAAACAAAAGGAATGCAAATTTTTAGTGTAATTTAAATTAAATCAATGGAGGAGAAGAAAGAGGAGGAGGAGGAAGAGGAAGAGTCTCCATGCCAGTCAACGACACAGAAGCATCTTATTTGAAAACTGCTGCCTTAGTCTGATCGGGAGCACAGTTCTTATATCCTACTATATAGTCTTACCTCCTGATATAAAGTTTATTATTAAAACTATGTAACTGTCAGGCTCATTAATGACTATGTAATGGTCAGGCTCATTAATGAGATTTTGCATGATCATTTATACAAGGGAGTCCTAGTATATCTAGATGATATCTTAATTTATTCTAAAGATATGGGTGCTCATATTCAACTCATGAGGCAGGTGCTGGAAAAACTGTTAAAAGCACAATTATATTGCAAATTGTCTAAATGTGAGTTTCATTGTAGTCGGTTAGATTATTTAGGGTATAGGATTTCTGGAGATGGTATAGAAATGGACCCCCAAAAAGTGGAGTTGGTAATAGAATGGCAAACTCATAAGCAATTACAGAATTTTTTGGGGTTTGCAAATTTTTATCGCCAATTTATTCCATCATTTGCAACAATCGCATTACCACTGATGGAGCTACTAAAAATGAAGCAATTACCACAAACCAAATGTAAACCAGGAAGTCCAAGTCAGCTTTTGAAAATTTGAAACAATTGTTTGCCCAGGACTGGTATTGAAGCTCCCTGATCCTGATCTTCCTTTCATGATTCAGGCAAATGCTAGTGGTGTGGCAGTGGGAGCTGTACTATTACAACACAATAATCAGGGGCTACTACAGCCATGTGCTTACCACGTCTAAAAAGTTCAGTTCTACTGAAAGAAACTGGGCTATCCCAAGTCCCTTTTGAGGTGTGGGCTACCACAGAAATCTTGAAGCACTTCAGTCGCTGTGGAAATTGTTCCCTAAACAGGTACATTGGGTGTTATATTTCCATCATTTTAATTTTATATTGTGATATGTACCTGCAGGAAAAAACTTTATGGCAGATACACTTTCAAGACTACCTCAATATAACAGTAGGAGGAAAGAGGTGGTACAACCTCTCCTTCCAGCACAAGGTTCCATATACTCCTTGAGGTCCCAACTGACAACAGATTTGTGCGAAGCGATACGGCATGATAGATGGTTGAAAGAGGATCCGACGTTGTGTGAAATTGAAGATGGCATGGCATGGAAGGGCACAAAACTATATATACTGAAAATACTACAGACCAGAGTCTTAAAACAGTGTCATGACACTAAACCAGCTGGACACTATGCGTTTTTAAAAATGTTACATCTAGTAAAACATCAATTTTGGTGGCCCTCTATGAGAGCAGAAATAGAGGACTATATTAAAGTGTGTCATGTTTGTGCAACAACGAAAACCAGGCCAGGAAAGCCATTAGGGTTATTACAACCAGTAACGGATCCTCATCGTCCATGGCAGGATATTGGCATGGATTTTATTGTAGACCTATCTAATAGCCGGGGTTATACTGTCATTTGGACCATTATAGACCTCTTCTCCAAGCAGGCACATTTTATCTCCTGTACTGGTCTTCCATTGGCATGTAAATTGGCTGGTATGTTTATTAAACATGTTTATAGGCTACATGGGGTACCACGATGGATAATATCTGACGGGGGGGGGTTCAGTTCACTGTCCGATTCTGGTGAGAATTCCTAAATATTACCAGTTCATCGCAAGGACTAAGTATGGCATACCATCCCAGTACTAACGGGTCTGCAGAGAGAGCTAATGTGGTGATAGTGCGATATTTAAGGTGTTATGTGTCGTATCGGCAAACAAGCTGGGCTATGTTAATCTCTTTTGCTGAAGTGGTGTACAATAATGCAGCACACAACAGCACATGATATACTCCTTTTAAAGTTGAATATGGCATGGACTTTGTACTGTACCTGAATTACCTGAGAAGACAAGCAATCCTGAGACTGCTACTACCTGGTCTACAAAGATTACAGAAACTTGGAAGAATGTACATGAGGCTATATATAAGGCATTTAAAGCTTATAAAGCCCAAGCTGATAGAAAATGAAGTGATCACCCACCATTTAACATAAGGAATAGGGTATACCTATCCACCAAATACCTGAAATTGGGTGTCCCATGTAAGAAATTGGGACCTAAAGATATAGGACCAATTACCATAACTCAGGTGATTAATCCTGTTACGGTACAGTCACAATTCAAGAGAGTTCATCTGGTATTCCATGTTAGTTGCATTAAACCAGAAGTAACCTTGATGAACGTTTCCAGTGACAGATGATCACTATGAGATAGAGGCTATCCTTGATTCATGACTACATAGAGGAATACTACAATATCTGGTTAAATAGAAAGGATATCTTTTGGGGGAGACATCATGGGTTAGCCACACAGATATAAATGCACCACATCTCCAACAAAGGTTTCATAAATGATACCCTAGGAAGCCAAGGGGGGGCTGTATAAAATGAGACTAAATGAATTATATCATTCTTTGCTTCACAGGTGGGTCTGTGGGAGAGGGGGCCACCTGTCGGGGTCCGAGTTTGCTACAGAGCCCGTCAGCTCTGAACACACCTTGCAGCAAGTCAGCTGGCAGTGGAGAATATTACCTTAGCTCTGCTGATGCTGGATCTGTATTGCTGCTTGTGTGCCAGCCGCTGGTGTTGAAGGTTGCTTTAAAATGACTCAGCAGAGCTGTGAGCTGCAGGATGGATTCTGAAATAACTGCAGGCTGAGGGATGGATCCTAAAACAACTACAAGGCTGGAAATGGCTTTTTTCAGGTATTGATGTAGTGCATATTGTTAGAGGGGGTTGGGCACATATAGGTGGTAATTAAGTATTGAGTTAAGACATGGTGGGGATCAGTTAGTGAGGGTCAGAATAGGTTAGAGATGTAGACATGTTATAGGGTTAATAGCATTTAGAGATAATAGGTTAGGCATGGCCAGAACTAGAACTACATATAGGCCTGGGTGTATTGGGGTGTGTGTCTCATGAAAATGATAATAAAAGGAAAGAGAGCAAACTTAAACCCAATGCTAACCTTGCCTGGCTTTTAGCTATTCTTGCCTGATTAGAGTATTTGTTGTTTGCTGAATAAACCATCATTGTCCTAAAAGGAGCTGGAGTTTGGATTCATTTAAAGACAAATCTTTAATACTCAAGGATTGGCTGAGAGAAACAATGAGTAGAATTGCTTGAATGTATCTTTCTTTGACTTCAGCTAATTTTAACAACTTTGCTTTTGCTATGCTACCTCTTGAAAAATCAGTTATGCTTGCCAGGTCTTATTTGAATTTCTAGCGCTCATATCTCCATGAAGATCTTATAAGAAAAAGAGAAAATAAAAAGGGTTTCTAGATTGCTAGCATGCAAGATTTATATGAGGATAATATAAAATAACAATAAAGCAATAGTGAAATACAGTTCAGATCTGGAAACAGCCAGGGTAAAAATGACAGAAGCTTGGATTCCTGCTCTAAGACTGAGTAATACTGGCCTGCCAAACTGAACATAGCGTGCCAACCATGTAGAACAGCCTGTCAGTGCTTCATAGTCTTTCCTAATTTTGAAGTCCTAGTAGAATAGCAAAAATAGCCTGTAGTTCATAACTAAAGAAGTATATCAGTCATGGTAGGAATATACAACATATTTGTTTGGAGGATGGGGCTCTAGAGGAAACAATCATTATGTTTCCTTTTCAAAAGGGCCTTGTAGCAAAATGGAACTTTTTGAGAAATTCCAGTGGTAATCCCAATTGTTTTACACTGCTGTCATGTAATCTTGAGGAAGTCTACCAATATAACAGGATTCATAAAATAATATATTGTTCATGTTTCTCAACCTGCAGTCAGTCCAGGACTGCATAATTATTGAAAATAAATATAGCCCAGTAGCACAGCTGCATTTAGATCGATGTTTCTCAACTGTGGCAACTTTGGCCAGAATTCTGGAGTTAAAATCCATACCTCTTAAAGTCACTAAGGTTGAGAAATTCTGATTTAGATTCTATAAAAGATATGTAGCACTGAATATCAGCAACAGGAATGATTATTGCTAATGCATCTATTCAATTTCTTGTAGACATTTTAAGAGCTGACTTCAGTGCACTCCTCAAGAAATTTAAAAGATATAATTGTGTGAACAAACGATACTGGTGACATATAGACTTACTTTTTCATGAATAAGTCTAAAGAGCTCACTGAACCTAACTACATATGTCCCCCAGTAGCATTATGGCAAAAGTAACTTAGTCGTGGATTAATGAAGTTATGCAAGTAACTTGCTGTTTTTTTAATTAGCCTCACACAATCAAAAGGGAAATGAAAAAGAACCTGACCCATTTTCTTCAACTGAAAAATACAATTTTACTCTTGGCAAGTATCACATTACAGACATTGCACACCAGGCGTTCCAAACAGATGGTAATACCTCCTTATGGCTGCATTATAAGGGATTGCCAAGTATTCTTACTAATTCATTAATTATGTTTCTCAAACTATGTTTTGGCATCTTAAATGCAGCTAATTATGTGCAGATTCTAATTTTATTTTTTCTCTTATAATTAATTATTTCTTCATTATCTCTAGCCTTCCCCACCAGGAGTCCTTTTAGAAAACAGATGATGTCACTTTCCTAAAAGACAGCACATCTGGTTCTGATTCACTGAATGATTATTTGTCTATCTATCTATCTATCTATCTATCTATCTATCTATCTATCTATCTATCTATCTATCTATCTATCTATCTATCTATCTATCTATCTGTTATATTAAACAAATGTCCAACATAAGAAATTCAACTATTCTGTAATTTTGATCATTACGATGGTGTATATTAGAATAAAGAACATGAAAATAGCTATCCCCACCCTTCCAATATAAATATTACCTTTCATATTATTCTTTCTTAGTGACATTGTCATTTAATGTGCTAGACCAGAGTTCCCCAACCTTGGGGGGCACTACACTTATTTCACCTGAAATGAATCAGTCAGTACCTGACAAGGAAGAAACAGTACAGTTCTGGGTGCAGATACGGGGATAGCCTAAATAAATACAACACAAATGCAATTTGGTTAAAGGAGAATAAAAGAAGGTGAAATGAAAGCATTTCTAATAACAGCAGAAAGGGTGTAGAAAATGGAAAGGAAGATTAAAAATTAGTCAGCATCAGTGAAGATGAATTGCATGTTTTTGGTTGAAACATTTGACTAATCTATACCCACTTGTTGCCAAGCAGTTTAACAACATACTGCAAGGATGTGAAATTGAAGAATGGATAACATCTAGTAAAAACCTACCTGATATTGAAAGATCAGCAAAAGGTGCAGTACCAGGCAACTATAGGCCAATTACCTGCTTACCAACAATTTTCAAATTACTAACTGGCATGATAGCTGTTGTAGTCCAACAGCATGTAGTTGAAAATAATTTCAAGCTAGGCAGAACAACAAAAGATAACTTCTGATTAACAAGATGATTCTGGAAAACTGCAAGAGAAGGAAGACCAACTTGAATGAAGCATTGATTGATTATAAGAAGGCATTCAATTCCCTGCCATATAAATGAATAGTCAAGTACCTAGAAATAACAGGAGTCAGTAAAAAATATCAGAAGCTTAGGGCAAAGATCAATGGCACAATGGAAGACATGGTTGCTGGTCAATGGTGATAGTAATGGTAACATAAGGGGAGGAATCTTCCAAGGAGAGTCACTATTACCATCACTATTCGTTATTAATAACTCAGGTCCTGGATATCAAACATCAAAATCATATGCCATGCTATCCCATCTCCTTTACATGAATGATTTGAAGCTACATAGAAAAACACCATCTGAAATTGCTGCTCAATACTGTCCATACAAGATATTGCAATGGTGTTTGGATTGAACAAATGTGTAATGTTTGCCATGAAATGGGAAAAAGAATGAAAACTGATGGAATCAAGATGCCCTATGGAAATAATATCAAGAGTCTGCTTGAAGACGATCACTATAAATACCTGGTCATCCTTCAAGCTGACAACATCAAATACAATGAAGTCAAGGAAAAGATTAGAAATGAATACATAAAGAGAATGAAGATTTTAAAATCCAAACTCAGTGGAGGAAATACAATCAATGCCATTAACAGCTGGGCAATTCTAGGCATTAGATACACTGCTGGAATAACGGATTGGGCTCAGGCAGAACTGGTTAGGAAGACCAAAAAATACTGGCGACAAATCATGCCCTTCATCCATGCATTAATGTTAACAGATTTTACCTACCAAGGAAATGGGTGGATGTGCAATGTTGCAGGTACATCAGAAGGTTGAAGAAGAAAA
This sequence comes from Bungarus multicinctus, assembly GCA_023653725.1. Classification (NCBI taxonomy): domain Eukaryota; kingdom Metazoa; phylum Chordata; class Lepidosauria; order Squamata; family Elapidae; genus Bungarus; species Bungarus multicinctus. The sequence goes on from CM042849.1 coordinate 38,359,400, forward strand.
AATAGTTTTGGAAGAATATTTGAAAGACAGTGAAAAGATGCATTGAAGCTAGTATACAGGTAGTCCTTGATTTACAACAGTTCATGATGATTCAAAGTTCCATATCATTGAAAAAGTGACTTATGACAATTTTTCACACTTATGACTGTTGCAGCATCCCTATGGTCATGTGATCAAAATTCAGACAGTTGGCAACTAGTTCACATTTATGATGATTGCAGCATTTTGGGATCATATGACCACCTTTTGTGACCTTCTGACCAGCAAAGTCAATGGGTAAACAAGTTTCATTTAACAATAATGTATCTAACTTAATAACTGCCACGATTCACTTAAATGAGGCAAGAAAAGTTGCAAGACTCACTTAATAGATGTGTTGCTTAGCAATATAAATTGTGGTTTTAAGTCAAGGACTACCTGTACCAGGAAGACATACTGAATACTGGAGAGACCAAACTGGCCTACAAGAAAGATCAAATGAAGAAAAAGGAGGCATGGGATGACAAAGCATTATATGGCAAGTACATTAAAAACATAGCAGAGTAAGCAGATAATAACAGGACCCAGCAATGCTTAAGAGAGGAAAGTTGAAGAAAGAGGGGCTAATTGTGGCTGCACAAAACCAAGCATACAAATCCAGAATTGAGAAAACAGCAAGAGATAGCAAGTTCTGCCTATGCAAAGAAGCTGAAGAAACAGTAGACCATCTGGTTAGCTACTGCCAGAAGACCTCCCAGACTGTCTACAAGCAATGGCATGACAAAGTAGCAACATAGTGCACTAGAAGATCTACAAGAAATATCAATTGCGTGCAAGCAAGAACTGTTTGGACTATAAAGTAGACAAAGTCATAGATAATGAAGAAGCTAACTTGCTCTGGGACTTTAAAATTCAGACAGACAGGCATCTGTTGTGTAACACCTCAGATTTAACAATTATCAAGAAAGACAAAAAAGTCTGGCTAGTGGACAGGGCACTATCTGGAAAAGCAGAATAGAGGGGAAGGAACTGGAGAAGATAAAAAATACCAAGACCTACAAATAGAAATAAAATGACTCTGTCAAAAGCTCTGAGAACTACATTATGCTACAGTATTGTGGACAGATTAAAATTGCATGATTTCTGTCCACCAGTATGAATCTCATAGTAAGGAAATATACATAGGTGTCAGCAAGTAACATTTTATGAGGATAATTCTGAAGTTGATTCTGTGCCTAGTGCTGATATTATTATTAAGGGCTTATTATGATTACTGCAAAATTCCTAGTATAATTTGATTGCTTATTGTACCCTATGACTATTATTAAGTGTTGTACCTTATGATTCTTGACTCTTGACGAATGTATCTTTTCTTTTATGTATACTGAGAGCATTTGCCCAAGACAAATTCCTTGTGTGCCCAATCACACTTGGCCAATAAAGAATTCTATTCTATTCTAAAAAAATAATAATAGATACTACAGTGTTTGTATTTACTATAGCTCAGGAAGGCCTCAGCAGTCCTTTTTAAGGGATATGTCCTCTTAAAGTCTTTCTGCTTCATCCTCAGCTCTCTTCAGATGTAAACCAAAGACATATTCAGTTATTCTGTTGTAGAAAGTGGTTTCATTATTTCCATACAAAATTTGCAGTCCAGCTCACCTTCATGATGACCTTGGAAATGACATGGTCAGGGGCAGCAATCCATCCAACTCAGATTGGCTGCCTAAGTGAATTTCCTTTCCTTCATATGCTTTCTGGGCACTTTAATTCTACTGCCATTTTATCAGCTTGGTGGCTAAAGAGGCAACACAATTTAAAGGAGGTTTGGTCCTACTAATTGTAGCACTGCATGGCCTCCTCTCATCCTTTGTTTTCCCATCAGTCATTTAGTGTGATTCCCTATTTGAAATGGCAGATGACAAGCCAGCAAGTTCTGCCCAGACCTTTATGAGAAGCCTGACATGCACGCTTAGAATGAAAAAGATGTTGCTTCCAAGCGCCAGGATTTCTTTTGAAAATCAGAAAATAATGTAAGTGAGATTGCTCCTGGCTGACCAAAGTGTTCAGCGATCTAATTTGGAATGGGGAAGAAGGATTGCTTTGTTGCTATAGTTGAAGTATTGTCAGTCAGAAACCTTGCTAATTACTATGGTAGTAAGACACATGGAGAAAGATGGTGAGAGAAAAGTGAAAAAGTAGGACACATAATTTTTCTCTCTCCAAAACCTGCCTGTCTCTCCCCTCAGCACTATCAATCTCAAAGGAAATAGATAGTTCTTTCAAATGTGGTACAGTGGCATGCACAGTGATGGATCAATAAACAAATTAATTGGCTTGGTAAAGGATGTCACTGGCTGTACCCAGATAACGAGAACTGTTTATGGTAAAGAAAGAAGAGAAATGGAATGGAGAAAAAAAAATCCCAAGCTCTTATCCTCACTAATTAACTCAATTCCTGCAGGACCTAACTTTTCTTTTTCTTTTTCCTTTTCCTTTTTTTTTTTTGGGGGGGGGTATGTTTACTGTTCTCCCAGTGGAGATTTGGTTAAAAAAAATAAGGGAGGGGGGCAACTTCCTTGGAGGTAAAAATAAATGCCTTGAATAAAACCAGGGGAAGCAACAAATCTTTTGAAACTCTCTCAGAGTAAACAGAAAGAAAATGTAGTGGTGGAGATAATAGAAAAGGAGGTCAGAGAAATTATTCCAAAGAAATTAAGACTTTGCACATTTTTCCACTATTGTTTCTTTATCCTATGCTTTTCTTTAAGGTTGTAGTTGTATTTTTGCTTCCACCTGCCTATGCTCTGTCAAGGAATCTTAATATCAAAAAGGCTAATTCCAATGCAATTACATACATACCCACACATACACACCAGTTTGACTGACTTCTCTGTGAGCTCCCTAAACTCCAATCTGCCACACATTCTGGCAGCAATTAGGAATTATTTTCCTCACTGACAGGTCACACTGAGTATAAGGAAAAAGAGTGGCAGGGAATCCACCAACTGCTGCTCTGAAACTGTCTCACATTTCAGTGAGACACAACATCCAGTTTCACTGCTGAAGCACAGTAAAGCTCAGGCACAGGCAGAATAATTTATATCAGCATATTTTTCTGCCAACACAAGCATAGGAAGAAAGCACCTTGAAGTGACTATCTGGATGAACCCTTAGCCTCTTTACTTCAAGCACATATCCAGTGCTTGAAGTAAATCCACTTGAGCTCACAGTAGGTCTTACTGCCAAGAGGTTTTGCATAAAACTGCAGCTTAAACTGAATCATTCTTATTCATTTGAACTTTTAACACTAAGTAGCTGTATTTCTTTATTAGTACTTTTGCTGCTTTTCTTACAAAAATATTCTCTTTTTGATATGTACTATTGTAGCAAATGTTTTAATGTTAAGTGTTGTTGAATTGTTTTGCTTATTTTTTAAAAAAAAATCTGGCTTCTTTACTGTCTTGTTAAGGGTTAATAGTGTTTATATTAATCAATAAACTGATTGTTAATACCAGGCAGATCTGTAGAAAAGATGGAGATAAACTCTGCTAGAACAGAGTAGAGAAGGATAATGTCATAGAGTTATGATGCTTTATTTTGCTTCATGAAGCATTTATGGCTGTGGACAAATTTGTAAGAGAATCCCACTAAGATTGCTGGAGTTATTCCTTTATAGAAAGTGGTTTGCTGGAGGAGAGCTGACAGCTGGAAGGTAACAATGAAAATTTGGAGCTATGAATCTTAACATTCATGGTTGAGTATTTTTGTGGAAAAGAACAAAAGCCAGGTTACACCATGTGTTCCCCAAAAAGCATGAGAGCCAACTTCTGCAATTGAAAAGATGATTTCTCCAAAGGAATGTACAAATACAGATGTTTGGCTCTGCTGCTTCATTTGGCCTTGTATTAAAATATGGTGTTCATCAAGAGTGTCTTATAAATGGAGATGAGTGCTGCAGTTGCCTCTTGAGCCTGCCAAATGGTGGCCAGACATTAAAGAGGTCTTAACCAATTAGCAGAGTTCCCTGTCTGGAGGGTGTGGCTGGACTTTAACCCCACACCTCTTCAGCCAAGATTCAAGAGGAAACGCTCATGGTTCAAAAGCATAACTTTTACCAAGAAAGCCAGGAAAGATTCTCCCTCTGGCTGAACCTGTCGGAAATGTGCTAAGTTTGCCACAGCTGCATCTCTTTCCTGCATTTCTGTGGTGGTTGTTAGTGTTCTCTATAAGGAATGGAAGAGAAAATGTGCACGTAAATATGTGTCGTATTTGGCAACAGGTTTAGCAGAGCAGTAGTCTGTAGAGAATGTCTGTTTGTTTCTACTAAATAATTTGCCAGAGTGTTTAAGGAATATTTCTCCAAAGTTTCAGTTTAAAAGACATATAAATTAGGGTGCATTAAAAAACAATATGGTGTTGCTTTTATTAGTTATCCATTGATGGAAAGAAAAAAATTATTGGGAATGAGAGTTCCCATACATAGTTCCCATTCAACTATTTTCTCATAACAAGTTATTATCAGTTCTGATCAAACAAATAGATTTTCCAGGAAGTTTTAGAATAGTGACTTTCAATATATTCTTAAACTTTTTCTTCACTGTTTTACTTATCAGACATTTGCCAATGGATGTCTGATGAGAGAGCTGGACAATGAGCCCTAGTCTTCAATAAGAATTTTCTTAGATTGAATAATCCAATTTAAATGTTGTACAACACTGTAAATTACATTGCAGCTTACTGAAAATTTAATCAGACTCTTTGTCAGTAAAAATACGAGTTGTTGTGATGTCATAGAATGTTTCCTTCACTAATTGCTGACTCACAAATGGCCACCTGAAAGAGGAATTTAGAGGTGCTTATATTTAAGAATGAAGCAAACTTAGGAAAGAAAAGCAACAAAGAAGATTGAAACAAAAAGAAGAATGATTGCTGCATGCTATACAAAGCCCTATTTTTATGGCCTTCAGAATCTTCTTCTTCCTAGTGTATTCCTGCAGATTCAGGGTCCATTTTTCAGATCCTTGAACACCACTTTGTGTGGCCAGCTGCATCTCCGGGGCACAGCCCATGGCTTGCATTTCTTTGTTGATGATGTCTTGCAGTGGTGGTGTTTAGGCGGTGGGAAAAACGAGGCACACACTCAAGTGATTTCAGCTCTTCTTGTTTATTTCAGATCGGAATGGAATAAGGAGCCGCGGCAGCCTCTCTTTTAAAGGCTGCCCGCGCCTCGCCAGCCAATGGCAGGGGATGGATCTCCCGCCGGAACGGTAACCAATGGGAGGTGAGTATTTTAAATACAAAACACCCCTCCCCTCTTGGTTCAGTCCGACCAATCAGGGGCTCCGCCTATGTTACGTAATCACGTAAATAGGTGGGCCCCTGTGGGTCCGACTGGATCTGCACAGCTTACTCACTTCATCGCTGACAGCCGGTGCAGATGGACCTGTTGGTCCTCTTGTCCTGGCCGGGGAAACTTCTGGAAGGTCGAGCCGGCCGGGCCACTCCTAACGGGCTTAGCTCGATTTGTTGAGATGGCGAGACCGCTCCCTTCCTGGACTGGATTATCATCAGCCGCGTTTGGTGTCTCGTCGGGGAGTTCCTCTGGCTCATGTGCGTAGCTGCGAAACTCAACCGGAGCTAGTGTTGAGGGTGTGTGTATGGAGGTTAGGTCGTCGTTATTTGTTTGTGGGTCTGTTGTTCCTTGATTGTTTGGTCGGTGTGGGTATGCTGTTTCTTGGTTGTTTGGTGGGTGTGGGTATGCTGTTTCTTGGGTTCTTGGTTGATTCCCTTCCCCCCCAGGGTGTTCGTATGGTCTGGTAAGGGTGCGGGAACGTAGTTGGTCGATGTGCTGCTTCCAACTTCTGTTGTCAGAAGTGGTAAGTCGGTACGATCGTGGGCCTGTGAGTTGGGTGATGGTGGCTGGCACCCATAGAGGATGTCCCACCAAATTTTTTGCGTAAACTAAGTCTCCTACTTGAAATGTGCGGAGTACTGCTAGAAGAGTCTAGTGGTTTGTCTGTGGAGTATGTGGGGTGTAGACGGTCCAAAGGGGAGCGTAATTTTCTCCCCATGAGTAATTCGGCCGGGATTTTGTTTGAGGTGGTGCTGGGTGTGGTGTGTTGTATAGATAATAGTTTATCGATGCGTGCTTGTATAGGGCCCTGGCCTAACTTGTGGAGTGTTTCTTTGGTGAACCGAACCATGCGTTCGGCTCGTCCGTTTGCTGCCGGGTGGGCCAGCGTGGTTAGGGCATGCCGTATGCCCAGGCTGGCTAAATAACCCTCAAATTCCGTAGCTGTGAATTGAGGGCCGTTGTCCGAGACTAGTACATCTGGTAAGCCGTGTGTGGCAAACCATCTCCTGAGCTGTCGAATGACAGCTTCGGAGGAGGTAGACTGCATGAGACTGACTTCTAGCCAGTTCGAGTAAGCGTCTACCAGGATTAGAAACGTATAACCCCTCATCGGACCCGCGAAGTCTATGTGGACTCTCGACCATGGGCGCCTGGGCAGTTCCCACTCAGCGATTGGTGCTTGCGGGGGTGAGGGTCGGGATTCTTGGCATGGCTGGCAACCTGCAACCCAATTTACAATGTCCCTGTCAAGCCCAGGCCACCAGACATAGCTTCTGGCTAAACTTTTCATTTTAACTACCCCGGGGTGTCCTTCATGCAATAGTCCCAAAATCGGTTCCCTCAGTCTTGGTGGAATAACCACCCGATCCCCCCAAAGTATGCAACCTTTAAGTATGGAAAGTTCCGTTTGTCTCTGTTTAAAGGGTTTGTACAAGTCTTGTAAGTCAGAAACTGGCCACCCCTTGGCAATCCAAGCAACCACTTTGTGCAGTAGGTGGTCATTGGCAGTTTCATGAGCGATGTCTGCTGCTGTCATTGGAAGGTTGGGTAGAGCTTCAATCAGCAGAGTGGATATGCTGTGGTTCAGGTCAGGGTCAATGTCCGGCAATGGGCAACGGCTTAATGCATCAGCGTGCGTGATAGACGGACCGGGTCGGTAAGACAAAGTATAGTTATAAGCAGCAAGAAATTCTGACCATCTAGTCATTCTGGGGGACAATATGTTAGGAGTCGCTTTGTTTCCAGCCAGGATTCCCAATAAGGGTTTATGATCGGTGATAAAAGAAAACAGATGACCATAGAGGTACTCGTGGAAGCGTTTAATGCCTGATATGATGGCCATTGCTTCCTTGTCCAGTTGACTATAATTTCGTTGGCTTTTGGACAATGTTTTCGAATAGAATGCAATTGGAGCCTCTCTGCCATCTGGTAAGAGGTGGCTCAGAACAGCTCCGACCCCAAAAGGCGATGCATCGCAAGTCAATATTAATGGTAAAATCTCGTTATATTGTATTAGTACCTTTGTTGAAGTAATGAGGTCCTTTATTTTTTTAAAAGCTGTTTCCTCCCGACTGCCCCACTTCCAAACATTGTCTTTGTCCAGGAGTCTATGTAAAGGTTCCGCAACCGTGGCTTTCTGCGGTAGAAAAACATGATAAAAGTTTATTAACCCTAAGAAGGCTTGTAGTTCTCCCTTGTTAGTCGGAGTGGGGGCATCTTTGATTGCGCGGATTTTTCCTTCTGTAGGGTGAATGCCGTCGCCATCAATTAGATATCCTAGGAATTCGATTCTATCTGTGATCAATGTGCATTTGTCTTTTTTAACTTTGAGGCCGGTTTCAGTGAATTTGGTGAGAACTTGTCTTAGACGGTCTCGCAGTTGCACTTTATTTTTAGCCGCGATCAGGACATCATCAAAGTATGAAATGACTCCCGGTATTCCGTGGAGGAGACGTTCCATTAAGCATTGAAAAATGCCTGGTGCCACGCTAACGCCAAATTGGAGGCGGTTACATTTAAAAGCGCCCCGGTGTGTGACGAGTGTTTGGGCTTCTGCTGTTTTCGATTTTTGGTTTTAAGGCGAAGGGCACACGCCTTGCTTTCAGTCTAATTGGGGCTACTTTAGGGTCTAGGTTAAAAGAAATAGGGTTACCCCGGTACTTGCCTAATTCGCCGCTGAACAGGTCCTGGAATTCCTTGATGAGATCTGCCTCCCAGTCTGTGTCTGAGATGTGGTTGATGCCGGTCATCCCAATTCCAAGCGGTTCGAACCATTCCAACCCCAGAAGGCTGGGTCTGTTCCGGTCAACTATTGTTAGTGGTAGGATTTCGGTGTGGTTTTTGAAAGTGATCTGGAAATGTCCGACGCCAACGACAGGGATTCTGTTACCTTGGTAGTCTTTTAGTGTTAAATTTTGCGTTTCCAGTTCGCTTCGTTGGATATCTGGGATCAAATTTTTTATAGTGGCCCATGAGACCATAGAGAGGAATGATCCCGAGTCCACCTCCATTTCACAGTCTTGTTCCTCAATTCTTACTTGAATGTGGACTTTCCTCACATTTTTTGTATTTGAATGTCCAATTATTACCGTTTGGTGTGTTTCCTCTTTTCTGTAATTTGATTCTTTGTATCGCCTTTGTCTTCCCTCCAGGCTCCAACGGCTGCTCGTCTTTCTCTCTTTCTCTCTTTCTCTTTCTCTTTCTCTTGGGGGAGGGCTTCCTTTTCGCCTCGGGCTATAGTTCGACCTGGATCTGCATACTCTTGCGATGTGCCCTTTCTTCTCGCATTTCCGGCATATTGTGTCGATGAAACGGCATTCTGACCGGGGGTGATTTCCTCCGCAGCGGTTGCATTCAAATTCGAACCTTCTGTTTGCCCGCTCTTTTTTGTCTCTCCCTGCCTTCAGGTGGCACACATCGTCCTCCCCACTACTGGTCTCTGTTTCAAGGTCTTCGTGATGTGTTGTGGTCTTCTCTTGGTCCCCCTCTGGTTTGGGTGATTCTCTGGTGTTATAGTTCGCAGATTTGTTAATCTTTTTCATTTTTGCCGCTGATTTTTGGGTGGCTTCGGCTGCGGTGGCTTCTTCCATGGCTTCCTTCACTGTTATTTTGGGCCGGTTTAACAATCGGCTCTGCAGTATTGGATCTTTTAACCCTAGAACTATGCGGTCCCTTAGGGCTTCGTCGAAGTTCAGGAACTCGCACTCACCGCCGATGTCTCTTAAGGCTGCCACGAAATCGGCGATAGTTTCATCTTCTTTCTGATTCCGGAGATGGAATTCGTGGCGCTTAATCAGACAAGAGACCGTTGGTGCATAGTGTGCTCGCAGGATTTTTTCCAGTTCGGGCCTGGTTAAAGTCTTGACATCGGTTGGAGACGCTAGTGCTTTCGCCATGCGGAATACAGTCGGGCCGCAATGGGTCAGGAAAACCGCTCTCTTCCGTTGTTCCGATACGCCGCTCAGGTCGCTACTCTCCAGGAACATGAGGAATCGGTCCACGTATGACTGCCATTCCTCTTTTCCCCGGTTGAATTTTTCTGGCGGTGTATTGTTCTCGGACATCGTGCAGCTTGATCTCCGCCGCTATCGCACTCGCTTAATTAGTGCTGTCTCGATCCCACCTTCGTCGCCAGTGTTTAGGCGGCGGGAAAAACGAGACACACACTCAAGTGATTTCAGCTCTTCTTGTTTATTTCAGATCGGAATGGAATAAGGAGCCGCGGCAGCCTCTCTTTTAAAGGCTGCCCGTGCCTCGCCAGCCAATGGCAGGGGATGGATCTCCCGCCGGAACGGTAACCAATGGGAGGTGAGTATTTTAAATACAAAACAGGTGGGATTAATTTTTTTTTAGTACTGGTTCTGTGGGTGTGGTTTGGTGGGCGTGGCAGGAAAAGGATATTGTAAAATCTCCAGTCAGAGGTGGTATTTGCTGATTTTCTGTACTACTCAAAATTTCCGGTTCTCCAGGATTAGTCAGAACCTGCTGAATACCATCTCTGGTGTCTTGCCATCTCTGTCTTGGGTGCCCACAAGATAGCTGGCCATTGACTTCTGTCTTGGCAATGGTGGAAGGTGCTGCTGTCTAGATTTTGGCTACTTGAGTTTTGGCTATTTGTGGCTGCGTCCAGTCAGTGTTCCTATGTTGAGAGTCGCAATGAACAGTGATTTTGGCTTTTATTGAGCTAGCTTCTTTAACCGGTCCTGCTCCTAGACCGGTAGTCCTTGTCATGTTGGTTGGTTGGGATGCCCTCTGGCTTCAATCTATTTGTTGCAACAAAATTTCCAACCGGCTGTTGCCTGGGCCTGGCATTGGGGTATATGATCGGAAATGATTGGCTGTATCCAGTGGCACCATGAGGAGGAATGGACTGTCACCGCTATGTCCTTCAGAATCCTTTTCCAAATTTCATCATTAAAATTCAACACTGAATGTCACAGTTTAATTATTTAATACCTGCAAATAGGATGCACAAGATAATGGAAAAACATTATGTGATTAAGTATGTAAAAGCATGATGTCTCGATCAGAGGGATCCACAGGAAGAATCAATTGGTTCTAATTCTCTGATTATGCTTGTCACTTTGATGTTGTTGACTACTCACCACTCATGGAAGCCTTAGCTGGACGGCCATATATTGGCCACCCATGCTCAACTACTTATCCCTCAGATAAATATTTGGCTGGATGTTTGTATAAACATGTATAAATGTGTGGCTGGGTATGTGTATAAATGCTCTGAATGTGAGCACTGAAAACCCCAGTACTGATAGTATAGAACTTACACAGTATTACTGATACATTTAGTTCTAACAGTGACTTGAGCAGCTGTGCCTCCCATTAATTGAAATATCTCATTATTCAATAAAGAAACAGTCTGGATGTCATCATTGCATATACAGGATACACTTTCCTTGGATGAAGTCACATGCAATATTTTTATTCTTTTTTTAAAAAAATCGTGTAAATGAACATTTAAAAAAATGTTATTTTCTTTCAAGTTTTTGATTTTACTTGTTAAACTTATAGAAGATACTCTTGAATATGTTGGAAATGGTTTATGATTTTATGAAATTATACTGATATTGACATAAATTTCATACAGTAAGCCACCTTGAAAAGGCTTAGATTTGAAAGAAATAAACTAGATGAATTAAACACTGTTTTGATGATTGTATTCATAAACAGTGATAACAAGCCACTGATCTGGCAAGATCTTATTAATTAGGCTGTCTGTGTACTGCATGCATGGATGTGTGCACATATGTGTACAATTAAAAACTAAACTACAAATGTCAAATGATCCATATGATTTCCCATTACAATCCTTGATGTTTCCAAAATAGTATAACAAATGTTTTTTTGTATTGTTGCTTTCCAGGAACATCAGCACAGAGCCAATAGGATTAATTTTGTTTATCCAACTCCCATCAGCTGCAAATATTCTTGCTACAGTGTCATACATTCTGGCTGAGATATTAATTTAAACAAATAGACTCCACATGCTAAGGAAACAGACTTCCACTATCATGACATAGGAATCTTGTGTTCAGAAATATCTGCTCTGCTGTGTAGCTTCCATCTGCATAATGCAATGTAGCAAAGGACTCTCAAGAGCCCCTTTCCTCTTTGAGATTAATAAAAATACATTATGCAGCTTGTTCAGAAAAGACCTGTTAGTTTATTCAGTTCTGCAAAGGGAAGGTTGTTTCCTTAAGAGTATACTTAACGTCACATCCAAGTGAGGATGGGCCAAAGGAACTATGTATACAGTATGTGAGAGATACATTCATTGACTTTTAAAACTGGATTAATTATTTCAGCTTACCATCATAAAAACTGGATATAAGCAACCTGTTTATATTATCTCCTGTTAATATTTTCTCTTCTGTTTTTCTTCCCAACATTACAAATGGAATATTTAGCTAGCAAAGACATGGTGAATATCTGTAAGTTTTGGAGAGCCAAAATCAAAAATAAACATTTTACAGGTTTTCAGAATCTGCATCTCTCAAACTATATTACAAAACTACCCTGAAAAAAATCCACTCTGAAAAAATACAGTCTATTGCTATATTTATTTATTTTATTTTATGCTGCTCATCTCCCTATCCAAAGTGACTCTGCCTTGGATAGTGTTTACTATCCTTACAATGCAATAAAATCATAAATATAAAAGCATTAAAATTAACCATGATTAAACAAAGATTAAAAACAAAGAACATGCAACTCCAACATAGTGTGTCCCCATTGGAGCCCCTATCCAACCAACAGAGTCAGGTTTTAAAGCCCTTCTGAAGGCTATATATATTCTATTTGTTTTTGTAGATTTTCATGGATACAGGTATGCAGGTCTTGGTGTGTTCCGCCAAGACCTGCATTATATATATGCAGGTCTTGGTGTGCTCAGGTCTTTTCCCATGTAAGAGTAAGACTATCAGGCAACGTTTCGACAAGATCTCACTTGCCATCTTCAGGCTGGTGCTTTTGGCTTCGTGCTTGTGCGGGCATGAAATTAATTTTGAGGGAACCAAATTAATCTCCAATACTGAACACTTCAACAAGAGAATAATCAGGGAAGCCATTGAAATAGAGAAATACCCCATAACATGAATAAATGGGACGATGCCTCCCGCCTACCAGACATTTGGAAACTAGCGCTTATCAACAAACAAGTCCCAGCCATGAAAACCAACACTGGATTCAAAACAACACATGATGCCACCACCAATCTCCCTCACCAGACTCAAACCCAAACCCACCCCATAGACGAAAGGCAACCACCATCTAGAAACCAGACCACAGCTGCATCACCAGCTGCCACATACCCCGACCCCCAAACCAAGCAAACTGACACATGCCATGAACACAGAGCCAGGCCTCAAACTCGGAGCCAAACCAAAACCCGGAACATCACATCACAGCCACCCGCTCAGGATATCACATCACAGAACCCAGGAGGGTACACCACAAAACCTCAGGATGTTGCAGCACAGCCAACGACCCAAGAGATTACAATACAAGACCCAGGATGTCACAAGATTAGAACTCAGAAGGTCATCACACAGCCCATTACCCAGGTCATTACAACACAGGAGGCTGATAGACACACAGCCAATACCTTAGTCACACATGTTCTTAAGAAAAAGCCAGCCAATCTGCAAACATCAACTCCATCAACCAATCAAGAAATGACAACACAGCCAATCTCCCCACCAGTATATATAGGGGGACAGCAGCTCAGATCACGCTTTGCTCACACAAGCACAAAGCCAAAAGCACCAGCCTGAAGATGGCAAGTGAGATCTCATCGACATGTTGCCAAGATACTCTCAATCTTACACAGGAAAAGACCCGAACACGCCAACATCTGCATATATACATGTATACATATACATATTAACATACATATACAGTCACTGGTGATTCCTGGTGATTGCCTGGGAAAATCCCTGCAGTTTTCTTGGCAAGCTTTCAGAACTGATTTGCCATTATCTCCTTTCCAGGGCTGGGAGAATGATTGGCCCAAAGTCACCCAGCAGGATTTATGGCTAAGGTGGAACTAGAACTCACTGAGGTAGTAAAATGTTACCTGGATTGCCACATTCCAGGAGCAGCTGCATTCCAGAGAATGAAGAGACAGCGAAGTTTAGATAGTTTAAACACAGCTCCTATGTAGAAGTTCTCAGAGTATATCATTTATAACACAAGTAGTTTGTTTGGAAAGATTTCTAAATATAGGCAAGAATCAATAAAAGAATCTATATAGAAATAATTCTACACATCTTTCTAGGTATTTGGAGCCTGACACCTGGTGTCTTGACCACAACATCAAACTGGTTCTTCATCAATAAGCTTATTTAGTGTTTATTCACACATAGTTAATAAAGCCAGTTGAGACACTTTCTATGATTAGGGGGAAAATTTAAAACTAAGATTCCATGCTGACTGAATACACTAGCCCATCTTATCAACATATGAACTCCTTGATCAGTCCTTGTTATTGGTCATTATTCTCATTCATTTTTATCCTGGGTTTAGGATACTTTAATTATTTAAAACAATATAAGTAACTTTTAAGTTCCTATACTTTCTACAAATATTTTAAAGTGTAAGAGTAAAAGAGGGAAAATTAGTGTGTTTATGAGAGTGTACTGGAAAGTGGTACCTAACACGAAGCTGTGCAAAGGCCATGACTGTCATCTACTCTTTGACAGCATGTGTGAGTCCAGTAGGATCTCCAAACTACAGGTAGGGTAACCCATCCAGCACCAAATATGGCTTAATCTTATAACTAGTAGGCCACCACACCCAGAGCAAGTGTCCAGTTTATCATTTTTTTCCAACTCTGTAGTTTCTGGAACAATGGAATGAATGTTGCTTAACAATTCTTTTTAGAGATGATTCCCAAATGCTTTGTTGGATCAACAAAACCAAGGATTATCTAACCATAAGTCTGAACTATTAGAAAAATATATTTATGAAAGTTTCATTAAATAGAGTGTCATTTTTCAATGGAATGCTTTATTACTGTATCTTATTACATTTAGTTATTTACTTATTGAAACCGTGAGAAAAAAGACAGTGTTATAGTTTACAAGGAATCTGACAGAAAATATTAAGGAGTGATATCAACTCACATGATCAAGTTAAATTAAATCAAATCATTATTGTGGTCATATACCAGCATAAGATATAATCAAGTACAGTGATTTCAATAATAAGACTAAGCTTATAAATGATTAAAATATAAAAAGTTAAAAAGCTAAACATCCCTAAAACTGAACACACTATTATTATATAAAAACAATAAACTATATAAAATTATTAATATTAGCTATTATTTAAAAAAGGGGATATATAGTTCAGATATATGTATCTGTAAAAAAACTCCACCTCAACTTCTAAAAGCACGTATGAGATCTATAATTTTTTCTCCATGTGTCTCACATACTACATATGGACAGATATAATTCTTTGAAGTTGGGAGGGTAAAATTGGGATGGTTTCAAAATGTATTTATATTTCACAGCTAGGTCTCAACAATGAACCAATGAACTCTGCTTGTTAGAAATTCTTTTTCTTAACATTTCAGAAAAATTTTTTTCCAGCTCATACCATATTTAGTAAATCTGTTGCAGCAACAATGACTCTTTGGAGTGAAAGCAACTATATAATTATTCCTGAAATTACCCTGGAATACATTTATCAAGCGTTTCTAACTTTACTTTGTTCCCCAAGTTTTGTGTTAACACCATCCAGTATGTTAATTTTGGATTGATTTTAATGAACTAGATTTCATTTCATAGATTTGATAATCATTAAACACAAATAATTTTTTCTTGTCTTTTTTGCTACTTTCAAGAAAAAGAATACATGTATTATTCCTAATGATTCTAATTATATTTAATGAGCTAATAGATAATTATTAATGGAACTATTTTTATTATTACATGTTTGCTATTTGCCTGGAAGGTCAAAAATTCCCCATCCCAAATGGTAGATTAAAATAACAATAAACAAAAGTAAATAGAAAATAAAGAATACCAAAGGATTAGTATTTAATTATTAATAAAGTACATTCCATTTGCTCAATATCAATAAAACATTGTTTTTTAGCATTGTTCCCACACGGTTACAAAGTCTGATTGTTTTTGCATTTCACTTGCATAGTTATTTTAGTGAAGTTACCAATGTATACTATAGCAAGACCAATAAAAGAAAAGGTGATTGGCTCCAGGTTACCCATCCTGCTTTTGTGCCTGAAGGAGAATGAGAATCTAAATCTCCCTGTTCCTACCCCATCCCAGAATCTAAATCATTCTACTATGCTCCATTGGCTTCCATGAATGAAATGTGTCTCTATGTCTCTATGTCACATTAATGAATGTGACATGAATGAAATGTGTCTCTATGTCTCTATGTCACATTAAAAAAACCTATGTAGACTGAAATAAAAGTTTGTAATATAAAAATGGAAAATGTTTTGACCTAAGAATATTTTACAATGGTGAGTTTCTTTTCCTTCATGGATTGGCTTCTGAATTTGCTACCTTATATGCAGAGCACATCATGAGAAAGGTGGGGTTAGATGAGATGAATTACAAATTGGAATTAAGATTGCTGGGAGAAATACCAACAACCTCAGATATGCAGAAGATATCACTCTAATGGCAGAAAGTGAAGAGGAACTACAGAGCATCTTCATGCAGGTGAAGGAAGAGAGTGCAAAAGTTGGCTTGAAACTCAATATTAAGAAAACTAAGTTCATGGCATCTCAATTCCTGCAAATAGATGGGGAAGAAATGGAGGTAATGACAGATTTCATTTTCCTGGGCTCCAAGATCATCACAGATGGAGTCTACAGCCAAGAAATAAAAAAACGCTTGCTCCTGGGGAGGAAAGCTATGGCAAATCTAGACAACATACTAAAAAGCAGAGACCTGCCAACAAAAGTGCATATAGTAGGACTTCCAGTGGTGAGGTTATGGCGGAGCGGAGCAGGAGAGTGATCTCTGCAATCCTGTATCTGAATTTTCGTGCTTGGAAGCTCTCAGAGTCATCATGAAGCTTGGAGAGACACACAAATTAGAAGGGGAAACCTAGGAGCAGAGTGGAGGAAAGCAACTTCCTGCTGCAATGAGGGGGAGCCCTTTGAATCTGGCACAAAAGAAACCTGGTATCTACAGTGGGTCCGAAGCTGTGACAGCCAGCTATGATCGAGAAGCAGGAAAGTGGATCAATGCAAGACATCAGAAGAAGAATGGCAAACTGGACAATTTTTGAGATGTGAGAGAAGAGAGCCCTGTGAAAGATTTTGACAGAGGGAATCTCTGGAGAGAGTGAATACAGTGGCTAATTGGCGGGAGATAGCAGAGCAAAAGGGAAAGGAGGAAACAGAACAGTTTGACCAGCTGAGAGAAAGTGCCGCAGAAGAAAATATTGAGACTTTGTGAATAAAAATTAAAATTTCTACGATTTGGATTGATTACTAGCAGAGCAGAAAAGAGACATTAGAGAGAAAAATTAGAACTTTAATGGAGAACTGTAGTTGAATGGAGAGTGGAACTATTTTGATAGAAAGCTGTGACTGTACAATTTGAGAATGAAAGTGACTAAGTAGTTAAAGACGGCTGATGAAACAGGAAATGAGGAAAGTAATTTGACAGTGTGCAGAAAAAAGGGAAAAGAAGAAGGAAGAAGAAACAATTTCTATGTATTAAATTCAAATTTGTATACTGAAAAAAAAACTAATACCATATATATATATATATATATATATATATATATATATATATATATATATATATATATATATATATATATATATATATATATATATGTATATATATATATATATATATATATATATATATATATGTTTTCGGAGATTTTCGCGGGTATTTGTATGTGGATCTTTGGTTCTTCGGGTTTTCTCCCGCGTAGAGTTGGAAATATCTAGGCGACGTTTCGATGAAGTCTCATTCATCATCTTCAGGCTTGTGTCTTCGGCCTTGTGCTTCTCAGAGTGATGACTCTGATCACTCTGAGAAGCACAAGGCCGAAGACACAAGCCTGAAGATGATGAATGAGACTTCATCGAAACGTCGCCTAGATATTTCCAACTCTACGCGGGAGAAAACCCGAAGAACCAAAGATCCACATATATATATATTTGGTAATTTGGGTTTTCTTCCACGTAAAACGTTTCAATGAAGTCTCATTCATCATCTTCAGGCTTGTGTCTTTGGCTTTGAGAAGCACAAAGCCGAAGACACAAGCCTGAAGATGATGAATGAGACTTCATCGAAACGTCGCCTAGATACTTCCAATTTTATGCGGGAGAAAACCCAAATTACCAAAGATCCACATACAAATACCTGCGAAAACTTCAGAAAACACACACATATATATACATGGTATTTAGGTTTCTTCGGATATTTTCCCATGTAATATTTGTGTTTTTATTATAGTGACATTTCGGCAGAATCTCATCTGCCATCTTCAGGCTTGAATTTGGTGCTGGCTTTCTGCTATATTTGAATGGTTTTTTTCCTCATCCTGATTGGCTGGGAGTCTAGGTCTGTTTTTATTGGTCTTGGAGTTGCTGTGTTTTTGATTGGTTGGCAACATTGTGTTTTGTGCATTGGGGTTTTTGAGTGCAGCTTGGTTTCTTGTGAATGGCTGATAAGTATTTATTAGGAAGCTAGGTTTTATTTGGGTAGCTGTCTGGGGTGTGTTTGGGCTGGAGGTATTGAGGGGGGTCTGTTTGTGTCCAGTTGTTTGCCTGGATTGTGGTATAGAGATGGACACCTGGACACAATACAAGAAACAATGGTGAGAAATCATGCAGACTTTAAAACTGAAATGCGGGAAATGAAAGGTAAAATATGCAAATTAGACGAGAAGATAAGTACAACCAACAAACAGTAGCAAAGACAGAACATAAGATGAAAGCAGTGGAGGCAAACAGACAAGAAAGTAGAATCAATAGAACAGAAATTAATGGGAGAGAACAAGAAATTAGAAGAGGCAATTGCCTATTTGGAGATGGAAAAGGCTGATTTCTTCCTCAGATTTCAGAATATAACAGAAGAAAGGGGAAAGGACTTGCCCAAATTAATGGCAGATCTCATAGCAGAAGTGTTATAAAAAGAGGGCCAAGAGGTTCGAAGGGATGAGAATATATACCAACTATACAAGATGTTTTAAACTTCCAAGAGAGGTTCATATACAATTCTCAAAGAAACAACTGAGAGATGAGATATACAAAGCGATGAGAGATGAACTGCTGACATTTAAAGGAACAGAAATTGTAAGGTTGAAACAAATTCCAAGAAGAATAAGGGAACACAGAACGAAATATAGATTCCTGACCACCCAACTGAATAAGAATAACATCCTGTTCAGATGGCTCATCCCAGAGGGAATGTTAATATCATGGCAGGATAAAAAATTTAAAAAGTGAGGGAATTTTTTGAACTGTATGTGGTATCAGGAGAAGACCAGAACAGTAATGAGGAAGTAGAAACCAGGAGCCAAGCTGGTTGGGTGGAGGAAAGAGAAATAGAACATGAGGAAAGAGAACAAGAAGAAGTGGAAAGAGAAGGCGTAAGAACGAGACACCAAACAAGAGCAAACAAGCTCAACAAGTAACAACTACAGAGTAAGATGACGGAAAAAATCAAATTGATTTCCATTAACATCAACGGTTTAAATTCACAAATCAAGAGGAAAAAAAACAATAACTAAACTACAGAAATTGAACTTAGACATTATATGCTTTCAAGAAACACATATCCAGAAACTTCTAAACTGTTAGAAGCAATAAAATTAGGAGATTTATATGTATCTCTAGCCCAACAAAAAAAGGGGGATAGCAATATATATTAAGAAACATTTACAAGCAAAACAGGTATATCTAGATGAGGAGGGTAGGATCTTGATGTTAGAAGTTTATATAAACTATAAGAAAATGTTATTGACAGTGATATATGCACCGAACGAGAAACAAGAAAAATTTTATACTAAATTATACAGAAAATTAGTAGAACAGGAATATGAGAACATATGCCTGCTAGGTGATTTCAATGCAATAGCAAGTTAAGTTAAAGATTATAATAATGAAAATCAAGGGGAAAAAGGAAAAGGAAAACATTACCAAAAGCATTTTATCAAATGGCGGACATATGGAGAGAAAGACATACGGAGAGAAAGAAATCCAGACAAAAAACAGTATACCTATTATTCAGCACCACACATATCATGGTCAAGATTGGATATGTTATGGACAAATTTGGAAATTGAGCATAATATAAAAGAAATAGAAATTGAAACTAACACATGGGCCGACCAGAATCCTATTAAAATAACTTGGAAAGGATTGAAAAAGAACAGAAGATGGATGCCAAATAAGGAGATCCTAAAAGAAAAAGAATATATCAAGATGATGGAAAAAGAATTGGAGTTCTTTCTGAAAGAAAATAAAAAACAATGAACATCAATTCCAAACCTATGGAACACGACTAAAGCATACATCAGGGTCTTAGCAATTTCATATAATACACATAGACACAAGGAAATAGAAGAACAATCTAAACTACTAGATACCCTTAAGGAGTTAGAAAAAACATTAGAAAAAACACCAGATAATAAGACAGCAAATACGAAAAGGATAATGATTAGACACAAATTGAATATGTTAGCACAAGATAAATGGTTACAGGACATAAAAATGATAAAACAGGATTATTTTGAGCACACGAACAAGCCGGGAAGGTGGCTAGCCTACAGACTTAAAAAAGAAAAGGCAAAAAGATCAATCCAACAATTGAAGGATGCTGATGGTACGTTACAACATCAAATTGAAAAGAAAAAACATATTGTTAAAAGTTTTTTTGAGGAAATATATAGTAGGGAAGACGTACCAGAGGAAAATATCCAACATTATTTAGAAGGGAAAGGGCTACCCCCGATCCCGGAAGAGAATAAAGAAGAGATAAACAGGGAAATAACACTAAAAGAACTGAAACAGAAAAACAATAAGACACCGGGATCGGATGGTCTCCCAGGGGAACTGTATAAAACGGTCCAAGAAAAATTAGAAATGCAATTGTTAGAACTCTACAATGAGGTACTGACAATAGCGAAGTTACCCAAGTCATGGGGGGAGACCTACATAACATTGATCCCAAAAGAAGATTTGGACCATCAATTAATTCAAAATTATAGGCCCATATCCCTTTTAAATGTTGACTATAAAATATTTATGTCCATAATGGCAGAAAGATTGAAAAAAAGTCTGAACCAGATTATTCATAGCGACCAAAATGGATTCTTACCAAATAGACAAATAAAAAATAATACTAGTACTAGTAACATAGTAATAATACTATGAATATAATAGAATACTATGAAGCAAACCCAGGAAAGCAATTGGCAATGGTCTTTCTCGATATGCAAAAGGCATTTGACAATGTTAATTGACAGTTTATAATACAGCAATTAAAAAGCATGCAATTTGGCAATAAATTTATCAAACTGATTTTGACAATTTATATGACACAGATGGCCAGTATAATACTGAACGGTGATAGAACGGAAATGTTTAAGATCAACAAGGGAGTAAGACAGGGATGCCCACTGTCACCCCTCCTCTTCATCCTTACCTTAGAAAACTTATTGGAAAACATTAGGAAAAATGAAGAAATCAAAGGGGCTTTAATCAAAAAGGAGCATTATAAGGTACAGGCATTTGCGATGATATAGTATTTTTTCTGGAAGATCCAGAGGATATGGGAGTAAAATCAATAAAGGAAATAGAGGAATTGAGCAAGGTTGCAGGCCTTAAAATAAATAAAAACAAAACAAAATTATTGACTAAAAATTTAAAAGATAAACCAAAAAAAAAAAAAGAATTAGAAGGAAAATTGGGAATGCAAAGTGTGAAAAAGGTAAAATGTTAAGGCATTTGGTTAACAGCAAGATGCTCTTCAATCAAAAAAGATAATTATGACAAATTAATAATGCAATTTAAAAAACAATTAGAAATGTGGGGAAAATTACAGCTATCATTACTGGGAAAAATAGCAGCAATTAAAATGTCTACTTTACCAAAAATACTATGTCTTTTTCAACCTGTACCAATAAGATTGGATAAAACCTTTTTTAAAGAATTAGATCAAATAATAAGTAAATTTGTTTGGGATGGGAAAAAAGCCAGAATAAAAATGAAACTATTACAGGACAAAAAAAAAGGGGTGGCTTTGGACTCCCTGACTAGGAAATGTATTACCAGGCTGCGGCTATGATATGGATTAAAGATTGGATCAACCTGGAAAATAGAAAAGTATTGTTGATAGAGGGTTACGATTTGCAGAGAGGATGGCATAGTTTTCTATGGGATGGGAAATGTAAACAGCATGCATATTTTCAGAGACACATGATTAGAGATTAATTCAGACATAGAACAAGGTTAAAAAGAACCATTATACTAAAATACCGAACTGGTTGTCAACTATGGAAGCACAAATCTATCCAAACACAATGGATCTGGGAAAAAAGAGGACTTATAAAGACTTATTAGACATACAAGGAAGATTAAAAATGAGACAAGAATTACAGCAACAAAATATAAAGATAGATTGGTGGCCACACATGCAAATTTAGGTGAGATACAAAAAGGACAAAAAACAATTTGGTTTCTGCATGGAAAAGCATCAATTAGATAAAATTCTACAAGAAATGGAAAAGAAAATGATCTCAAGAATATATAACTTTCTACTAGATTTTAAAATGGAAGAGGAGCTGGTCAAAGATACGATGGTGGTATGGGCGAAAAACGTTGGCCATAATATAGACCTGGAAAATTGGGAGAGAATGTGGGGATTAAATTATAAATTAATTACATCTACAGCATACAGGGAAAATCAATATAAAATTTTCTACTCCTGCTAGACTGGCAAAAATGTTTAACTCAGACCCAAACTGTTGGAAATGTGGAAAAGAAAAAGGCACTTATTTCCATACCTGGTGTACATGCTGGAAGGTGAAAAAATGTTGGAATATAATTAGACAATGGTTAGAAGAAATCACGGATCAGAAAATTGAATTTAATCCAGAAACTTTTTATTAGGTATAATAACACAAAAATGCAATAAAACAGATAGATATAATCATGTTACACATATTAACAGCTGCAAGGATTTCATACGCACAACTCTGGAAAGAAAAAGGGGTTCCACCAGAAGGCATAGTTATAAAAAAATAATAGATTGTATAGAGATGGACAGGCTAATGATGAAAATAAAAGACAGAGAAGATTCAATTTACTATAGGGGCTGGTATGCCTGGTACGAGTGGTTTAGAAATAAAAATAAAATAAAATGGCAATTAAGAAAAGAATGAGGGAATATATAAATATGTAAATGTACCATAAGGAAGATTGATGTGTAAGGATAAAAGATATTGATTTATAGCAAGAGTAAGATGTAATGGTAAAGGAATAAGTAAATACATATACTGAAAAATGTAAGGAGATACAAAAGATGTCTTGATGTTGATAACAATGTATACATTTTTATTTTATGTTTTTTAAAATTTGAAAAATTAATAAAATTTATTTCTTTTTAAAGTGCATATAGTCAAGGCTATGGTTTTCCCAGTTGCAATGTATGGCTGTGAAAGTTGGACCATAAGCAAGATTGAGAGTCAAAGAATTGAGGCCTTTGAACTATGGTGCTGGAGAAGAGTCCGGAGAGTCCCTTGGAATGCAAGGGGATCAAAATGGTCAGTCGTGGGGGTGATCAACCTTGACTGCTCTTTAGAAGCCCAGATCCTGAAGATTAAACTCAAATACTTTGGCCACCTAATGAGTAAGGACTCTTTGAAGAAGAGTCTAATGCTGGGAATGATTGAGAGCAAAAGAAGAAGGGAAGGCAGAGAATGAGGTGGCTGGATGAAGTCACTGAAGCAGTCAGTGTGAGCTTAATGGATTCTGAGGGATGATAGAGGGCAGGAAGGCCTGGAGGAATGTTGTCCATGGGGTTGCGATGGGTCGGACGTGACTTTGTGACTAACAATAACAACAACTATTTTTTTTGTCTTTCCAATCCAGAAGATGCTTTGCTTCTGAAAACTGTGCAAAATGCCATTGGAATCTATAGGCAATAGGCTTGCATGTTCTTTGAAAATATTTTTGCATAAGAGCTTTGGATCCTATGTGAGGATGGCATCTCTCTGTTACTCATCTAAATAGCTACTTGTTTTTGAGAGGCTTTCACAAAAGTCTAAATAATGCTGCTGTCATTAAAATGAATGTAATCTCTCACATGGATACTTTACTGAATGTACAACAGTGTTGCATTTATATTTGTGTGAGTTATGAAGCATTTCTTTTGAATAAGTTTTTAAACTGTGTGGCCGTCATCTGCAATTTTTCTCCCTTGGGCTTCTTGTGTGGCACCCTTTGCCAGTCAGATGAGGTGTCTGTAGACTGTAGTTGATGATCAGAATAGAATAGGAAGAGTATGATCTTTTCATTCTGAAAATTCTGTTTCCATTGAGTACTAGGGGAGAACTATACTATATTTTTATCATACCATTAGGAGAGACATAATGTGTCATCGTTCCTATCAATGAACTCTGACACTTAGGTTAGATTCAGAAAGTCCTTTATTGAGTACATTGTGTAGAAAGGTGAAGCTAGTTCTAAATAGTTCCCATGCTTAAGGATAGTTAAAAGAATAGGATTCTCCCCTTCCCTGTGTCTTTTAGGTCACATGGGCCAATCAGATCAGCCACAGGTTCCTGCTCTGCTCTGACAGGTGTCCGTTGACATGGCCTTGGTTAACACGTCAGTTGTTAGATGTTTTGACTAGCAGCTGAGGCATCACATTCCTAAGCTGTCCCAATCCTCCCTCCCCCCCCCCCCCCCCCCCGTGAATGGCAACCAAGAAACGAAAAAGAAGTAAGCATAAGAAAGAATGGCTTCAGCTAAAGTCATTTTGCTGGTAACATAATGAGTATTTACAAATCTAACTTCCCAAGGTAGCTAATGTCTGCTTGCACTTAAGTATTGATCTTTTTGTTAACATCTGCAACATGTATTTAGCTCTCCAAATGCAAAATGTTTATAAATCACAAAGGCTGGGTTCAGCCAACATGATAAACTGCAAATAGGCAAAACTCTTTTTTTTCCTCCTTTTTTTTTAAGCATCCAAGAAGATAAAATTTGGCTCATCCTAATACACTATAAAGGTTACTTAAAAATTCTGGATTTATGGAACAGCTGATAGAATTGTGCAGGGAAGGCGGGATTCATAATGCAGGCAAGATGGTTTTTCAGCCTTGATTTATGTTCAGTTTTTAATAAAAGGGAAGATTGTGTTTATCAAATATTTTCAAGGACTCTACCAGTTTTTTTTTTTCAAAAATAGATAACAGACATTCTTAGTGAAGATATGAATGTAAATCACCATTGATTTTAAAATCTAAAGCAGTCAGAGCAGTTATTGCTTCACTGACTGGAGTTTCCATATAATTCTCAGCATTACATAACATCTGCATTTTTGTATCAAATATCAACTGATGATTAGCATAATTTCAATCTTTAAAAGATATAGAGATACATAAACTTCAAGTTCTTTCACTATGAACTAGATTCAGGGTGTATCATTTTCAATGAATCCAATTAACTTATAAATGAACCATTTCTTTCTCTCTAACAGTATATCTGTTTTTCAATTTTTTTTTGGTTTGCTGCTATATCATGGTGATATTTTCCCTAGTCTTTTGACATCATTCTTTCCTTTGTATAATTTATTTTTCTTTCATTTTTTCCACACATTTTTCCTCTTTCCACACTATTAGACTTCAAAAAAGGGATAGATTCTCTTTCCAAGGTCCTAAAATAAATCTTCTAAGCTTTGTTGAAATAAGGTTCAGCTTATATGATCCTAGTCAGGAGTTGCTAGCCTTTTCTGTTTCCTTGACTCCATTTACTTTTCCAAATATTCAACTGTACATCAATCCCATACAACTCTTTCCTTTTCCAAACTCTGCTTACCATATCTTCAACTAATCCCAGATCCTTTAATTCTTCAGTTCAATATTGATTGATTGATTGATGCCCATATCACAGTAGCAACTCTGGGAGGCTTGCAATATTTAAAGACAATGATAACATAATACAAACCATAAAAGAACTGCAAAGGGGCCAAATCAATCTAGTAACTAATAGTCACATTGTGGTAATTAACAATATCATGCCACCTGCTTTATAGTCTTTTATACTTTTCCAACAGCACCCATTTTTTCCTATGGGACTTTGAAGAAGGCACTTATAATTTTGGGCTTTGCCCCACACTGTAATATATTATTGCACTGTTTCGTTACTGCTGACTAAAATTTTAATAAGTTAAAGAGACTTTAGAGCTTCAAAGGTATATGCTTCAAATGAAGGTAATATCAAATTCAGCACTTTTAAAATTAATGAAATAAGCAACCCATAGGTGATATGAAAGATATCTGCTTTGATAGGCACAACTAATCAGAGGAGAATAGGAAGCACTTGGCTAGGTGGACAAAAACAAAATTGGAATTACATCACTTATTACATTGGAGATAACTGGGAAAAAAATACTAAATAAATAGAACACGGCAAAACCAGAATGGAGTACATACAATATTTTAAAAAGAGGGTTTTAAAAAATCTGATCACATATAGAAGATAACTGAGTTTAAATTTATATTTAGAATATAAAATATCTCTTTGCATTTTCCAAAGGAAGTGCTAGAAATGTTGAAGCTTATCTCTATAATCATGGAAATTTGTTTCTAGTACTGCCCCAAATAAAAGCACAATATTCCATTTATGCCATTTATCTAGAAAATTTACAGCTATTTCAGGGACATATCCAAATAATGAGAAAATGAAAGAAATTGTATCATTTTAACCATGTATTCTGAGTTACAATTATTATGTTTAAATTGTATTAAACTATATGATTTAGTTTTATTGTTTTACTATAGTATAGTTTCTATTCTGATTATATAAATTAGAGATCATATAATGATCAAGATATATTATGGTTGATACAATGAAGATGAGTTCTGTTTCATTAAAGAAATGAATAAACAATCTATATACAGCAAATTACATTCACCATTCCAAGATTCTTTTTGTATGGTAAAGAAATTAAGAATAAGAATTTTAGATTTAAATAATTGTTTTTGATAATCACAGGTTTTGTTTCTTTAATCTTTGGCTTTATAGCTATAAATAGGTCAAATTTATAATATAAGCAGGTCAAAGTTATAGTATTAGGAGGTCAAATTTTTATGTATATAACATCAGATAAACTGAGATTTTAAAAAGTTCCTTGGATTACTTATGAGTCAAGATAACATCTGGGTTTTAGATGTAGCAATAATTGTGGTTTGGTAATGAGCATTTCACTTTTTTGTGTATATGTATGTTTCTTATTCAGAGCTACAGTGGGAAATGCCTTAGTAATCCTGTACTTGTAAAGGTCATTTTATTGCTTCAATTTGACATTGGTAGAGAATCTCAGCTGGAAGCCAGGATGCCAATTATTTTTCAACCACATGCATACAGCATATATCATTAGGTAGGCAAAGAAGAGGGCCACAGTTTTAGATCCTCATTCAGGATCATTGTAGTAATTTGAAAATAGCAATTTACTCAACCAATACAGTAGTCAACCCATTTATTTTCAAGTCTAATTGCTTTGATTCTAAGGAACATTATGCTTTTCCAATAAAGATAAAAACAGAGGAATTACATTGGTAAGCACTTTATGTTACCATTTCTAGTTATGCTGGAAATATATATATAGAAGTGAAACTAACTATATTCATCTTCAAGGGACTGGACTGGCATTGTGACAAGGCAGCAGACAGCCATATTTTAGTGCAATAGACTCATCTTTCCTCACAAAGACTCGAATGGGAATTGGGTAAAGAGCAACTAATCCAAATAAGCTTTCTTAATACCATGTTTTACTTTGCTGGAAATAGACAAGAATTTAGCTTCTCATTGGGATATAGTGTTTATAAAAAAGGAGAAAAGATACAAAATTAGGATCAACTATGGATAAATCTTGACATATTAAAATCTAAAATGATTCTGGGGAGAAGAAATAAGTTTTAGAGCAGCTGGCTGGAGCTACAGGTCCTAAAAAGGCTAACATGGCCTCAAAATTTTTAATAAATAGAGTAAGCATTGATATTGATTAAAATAAAATGAATGCAATTGTTTACAAGGATTTATAGAATGGTGGGTAAAACTGAGAGAGAAAAAGCACAAAAGGATTGGTGAGCACAATTCTGGAAGAAGAATACTGAAGGAGGAAAGCATCATGAAATCACACAGCCAGAACTTTAAGGTTGAACATGATGAATACAAGATCCAATGATTACATACCAAACATTACACAAGCAGTTTCCAGAATTTCATGAGAGTAGACAATGTAATGGAAATTAATTAATTAAGTTATTTCCTTGACCTTAAAATAATTAGTAGAACTATGATACAAATTAGGGAGCAGGCCTGGGCACACACAGTTAATTAGAAACATGCATTTGCTTCCTTCGAATATTTTAGAAAACAAAGGGGTCAATAGGCAAAACTTTCTCAATTCAAATATTTTATTAGAAAAATAAAATAAAATACAAAACTGTACCACTATCTGTATGTTCCCAGTGATAGCCTACTAAAACCTATTTCACCTGGGACGTGAACTGAACACCATTTACTTATTACAAAGGCTCATGCATGTCTTTTTTTTTTTTTTTACCTTAGAATTCTGCTTGTTCATGTCCTTTTCCCTAGCTGTCTATTTAGACACCCACAAAATGATTTTTCATTGACATTCACAACACGGGTTTTATTGTTGATTTAATTAATTAGATGGCCTCAAGTCAAAATTGACTTTTAGTGACCATGTAGATAGATTCTGCAGAATGATCTTTGTACTTCAGATATTCTGACAATATATCCATCATCACTGAAATTAAAGACCATTTCCCTCCTGCTAGTTGTCTTATTTTTCCTTACAAATTTCCAGCAATATAGAATTCTCTAGAGAGTTTGATCTTTGCATAATGCATCTTAAATATGATAATTTGATCCTCATCATTTGTGTCTCAAACAAAAACTCTTAATTGATTTCTTTGGGTGAGTTAAGCACAAAGGAAAAAGGGGTCTAAAGAAATATCATAGTATAACAATGGAAACTCCCTGTACTGTCTTGTACAGACAATAGAATAGACTGGATTTCTATGGATTTCTCTCTCTCTTCCTTTCTTCCTCTTTAAACCCCTCCACTCCACAAGTCCACATTATCTTCCTTGATATAGGAAATGATTGTAATTCAAATACTAATTCAGAATTCTGTCTTGTATTACAATGAAATTTAAAGGAATGAAACAGTTAAAGTGACTGTGGGTTTTGGGTCAGGTTTGTTGCCTGTTCTAGAATCTCTTGGAGAGATACCTTTATGTACACAACTTAGTATATTAGCTACTTAACATTTTACACAATGCAGCAAATTCACTTATATTATTTGTTGTGGACTAATATTCCAACTTTCTAATACATTTCAGAAAATAGCTACAGTAGAAAAGAAAGAATGGAATAATTCAAGTTCTAAAATAGGAAATATATTGAAGCATAATTTATTCAATGAATACAAAGCTGCACTTTCATTGTTGTAGTCTTTGTTAATGAACACTGTCTCCTTCCTTCTCTTAACACCTCCAAGTGATTTTTTTTAAACATCTGGTTTGATATTTCACAGTCTGAATCAACAAAAGATGTTCCATGAAATACTATGTCAGGAAAATTTCCAAGAGAAATTCCAGACACTATATGATACTAAGTAAGGTTATATTTATTTATGCATTACTAAAATGTCCAATGAAATTGTACCTAAGGCAGTTGTACAAGTTCTTGCACTGTTAACTGTGACCAGAATTAAGCCACAATACTATAATCCATTCCTCTTTGAAACATTGTTTCTGATATTCACTTTATTGATTACATTTGTTTAAATTATCCAAGCTTGCACATTCATATAACTAAGTTTCACTACTACTAGTCAAAGAACACAAAGAAAGTTGGAAAAGACAGGCTTTCTATATGGTGATGTACATGGGTGGTGTCTTCTGATAAGTTTTTAGTATGAACTTTCATTTTATGCCAGCAGCTGTTCATTAAATGTTACCTCATCCTCCATTTCCTTCCATGATCATTGACTCAGTTAATGATGTTGGGTAGTTACTTTAGTTACTTTCATTCATGTTGGCTGTCATTTTGTATTATCTGCTTTCAGCTGGTATCAATTTGTTTGCTCCTGTGCACTCTCTCTGGGTTTATTCAACTTTCTCTGGGTTTATTCTCAGTCACTTTCTCTTCTCAGTTTTTCTCACTATGTTGTCATTTTAGTTCTAATAGCAACATACATCATTGCTGATAATGCATATATATGGATACATCTGTCAAGTATTATGCATGGGCCTTGCCCTATTATTATTTTTTTCATCAAAGGCAAAAAACAGGTGGCGAATGTGTTTTCTTACAAGCTGGAGGGGAAGGACGAAAGGAAGGAGTACTCTTTTTCCTTCCTGGTTTTTATTTTTATCTGCCACTTGAGAATAACCCTATTGATGATGGCTGGAGTGAAGGAAAGAAACAAGAATACTTCCTCCCCATTTCTTTCCCTATACTAAGCTCTGTCTTTGGCTTCCTGTTTTTATTTTCTTCATAGAGCCCATTTGCTTAACACAGAAAAAAAAGGATCTTGCTGCCTTACAGATCCTTTATACTTTGAATACCATCAGCCAAAACCAGCTTGGCATATATTAGTCAAAGGATAGAGGAATCTTTTGCTCAAGAGTCCCTCTTTAATTTATGATTCTTATTTCTATTTCAGAGTTTGATAAAGATAAAAGCATCTTTTAGCTGCAGATAGCATCTATACAATTTTCATAGTTCCATTATGGAAGTGCTTTTCCATTTCCTTTGACTTTTTTTTCAGACAGTATAAATATGAAAGGGCTCCCACCTCCTTTCTTAAATATTTTTAACTTCCCAGACCAGGCAACAGTCCTCTGGTATTCTCCTATCCAAATAATAACAAGGCCGATCCTTCTGGGATTAAAGCATGATACGTTCATTCATTTTTCAGAATTAACTAAAGGAGACTTGTCTAGATCAGCAGTCGCCAACCGGAGAAAATTTTGGTGGGCCGCAGACAAATGTCAACTCCAGAGCACCCCCCCCAAAACAATTAATCCATGGCCCACGGGAACTCTCCTCACCCTCTCACTCCTTACCCGGCAAACTTACTGCTAAATTGCTATTTTTCCTTTTTTTCCCGACCATCAGCTGGTGTGTTGTGCTAGATTAGCTAAAATGTAGGAAATGGTTGGATTTCTTGCTTTCTAGCTAGTCTTTAGATCTTTGGCTCTGCTTTTAAGCACAGCCGAACCTCCCTTAGGACTAAAGGTTCTATTATTCAGTGCAGACTCAGGGCAAGCAAATTTTATGTGACAGACTGAGCTAGCCTATGGCAGATAGATAGATCTCTGAATGAATCTGTGATTCTGTGAGCAACTCAATCTGTCTGCCTGCTTTGCCTGATTTTGGGTAAAAGTTGCTTTTTTAAAATAAAAAATTAAATATTTATATAAATATATAATATTTACATACAAGCCATGCCTAGCCAGTTACATGATCACCAAGCCACACCCACAAATTAGACCATGCTCACAGAATTGGTTAGTGGTGCCTGGGATTTAAAATTATGAGTTCAGTGGTTCTGAGGTCCAAAAGGTTGATGACCCTGGTCTAGATGGCTACATAGTTGGGGGGGGGGGGTTATTTTATTCTCCCTTCACTTAGGATTTGTTATCTAGGTTTGTAGGATATATATTATGCTTTTTATATTTGTAGTTTGTAATGGATAGACAATAGCTAAAATGATGATTATATATCCACTGCAGTATAAAGGTCTCTTTCACATGTTTCCAGCCATGCATACATATACAGTACATATACACATAGTCTCAGATTACCCAAGACCAAACTGTGATTGAATAAAATATTGGTTCTGCATGAATTATTTAAACTTAGACTACGTTATAGTTTCAAATTTGCATCATGCATATTGATGAATAATATAGTAACCATAGTAATATGATAAATGAATCAATGGTCTTAATATTCCCCAGGGTTTAATTACATTGATCATCTTAAATATGCTTCATATGGTACAGTATTTCATATGCAAAGCAAAGTCATTATAAACTGCTTTTTTTTAATGAAAAAGTACCACAATTTTGCAGTCATGGTAGGATGAACCAGAGTACTTATGATTTTATTTTTTTCAGTTTTCTTGGCCAAAATTAGTGCTTTTCCTGGCTATATACAAATAAGGTTGATGCCAACCTAATTTTGCATAATTTATATTTGACATTACAAATGTTATATATTAAAATGGAAATTATAAAAGATTTGTATTAATGGTGCTTTGTTGGAGGCATTTTAAAATACATGTCTCTTTCCAATATGTCAAATTTTCTGGGAATAATCAAGGTGTAAACTAGTTGACTATTGCCTTACTAGAGTAGAATTAAGAACATTCCTTTTTGTGCACACATAAACAAGGTTTTTATTTTTTATTTTAAATGGATGGCCTAAATGTCTTCTTGCTAATCGTTATTACATAGTAGATTTTAGTCTCAATTTGTGTTATTACTCTTTTGCAGTATATGAAATATAGGTATTACTAAAACAGATTTCTAGAATGTATTTATTAAATTTATATGCCACCCCTCTCACCTTTAAGGCAATAAGAATGAATTTTATTTTCTGTTACAAATTTGTAGTTTGACTTTAGTAGTTATAGGTATAATTTTTTTCTATATGAACTTTGTTGGATAGTTTAAGAAATTATTGTCCCTTTTTCTTTTTCAGTCTGTATTAGAATGCATGCTATCATTTGTATCACTCTGGATAAATGTGAATATCTAAGAGTCACAGCTATTGATAAGAGCTACTGAATAATCTGAAAG
Organism: Bungarus multicinctus; assembly: GCA_023653725.1. Classification (NCBI taxonomy): domain Eukaryota; kingdom Metazoa; phylum Chordata; class Lepidosauria; order Squamata; family Elapidae; genus Bungarus; species Bungarus multicinctus. The sequence goes on from CM042849.1 coordinate 38,391,831, forward strand.
CTATTTTTAAAGTGATTTAAAAACTTGGCTGGAATTGGGAGGATGAAGGTTGAAAAGAAAGAAGACCATTTATAGCAGGATTACTAGTTTTAAGGGCTCCATGGAAGATGAGTCATGGCAACTTCCTTCCTTCCTTTTTTGTTTTAAATGCTAGAGTATTACACATTGTTTTCTGGGATGTTGAGATGTTGTAGCTAGCCTCAAATTGATTGATTGGATATCATCAAGCCATCTTTGACTCTAGCAATAGATAGAAAAAACTGCTTTGTGCTTTCCAGTGCATATAATGCATTTCATTTCATATACATGGAACACAACAGGACAAACAGAAACATTCAGGCAGACAGACACAATACTTCGTTACAGAGAAGAAAATGCAGGTGCCTACTATGGCCATTGCTTAGCTTTCCAGGCAAAGAGCAATGACACAAGTTAATTTAATTTCTGTAGTTTTGAAAACTCAGGAATAAAGGAGCTATTGATGACTAGAAAACAATCTAAATCTGAACAAATGCTGACTGGGAAAAAATTCAATCATCTCAACCTATGAATTCCTCTATAATCTACTTTTGAACGTATTACACGGCAATTGCAAATTTAGAATCCTTGCCTAAATGAGATCCATTAGTCATTCATACTCCATTACATCCCAGGTTGCCTTTTGGTTGTTTATGAATGAGACTAGTGTTTCTACCTGAACAATTTTGCTTTCTTGACTATTCAAAACAGCTATGTTTCTTTGCATTAAAATGGGGTTTCCTAACATCTGTTTCCAATCAGATTTTCTTTAATTTTTATGTATACCCTCTTGTTCCATCATCTTTGTTAAACTGAAAATAGCTCTTGAACAGACATTATCCATATCATGTAGGGTTTTATGCACTTTTTATAAACTCCATCTGGTCTTGATCCTACTGCAGAGCCAGGCTGTCTAGGGTGCATCCATTTTTTGACAAAACAACTTACTGCATAAACCCATCTAAAGAGGTTAATTGCTGTTATCCTTTTATTTAATGCTTTACAATGCCCTTGATGCCTGTCCTTCAAAGTTCTAAACAACTTGGGTTGGTTTCTATAGCTTATTTGTTAAATCCTTTTTAAAAAACTGTCCCAACAGTAAGGCATTCTATTTTCATTTCACATAGAAAAGACTTTTAAGAAATAATGATGCACTTAAAAAAAAAAAAGCTATGAGGCATCTTGCCAGAATTACAAATTAACATCACTTAGTTTGTCCAAAATGTTAATTAGGCTTATTTTAAAGCTTCCAAGCGGTTTAAACATATTCTTTTCCCTCCTTGTCTAAACATGTTTTTGCTCATGACGTAAGTATTCCTAAATAGCCCCAACTTTTATAATGTCATTTTAACAAGCTGTCCAAAAAGGGAATGCCATTTGTTTTTTTTTTTAGCTTCACAGGGGTGGGGGCTTCACATTTTGGTTTCAATCAGTCTGGTTCTATTTTGCTGGATTTGATTTGGGCAATACATGTCCAACTAAAATAAATTTTGGAAATGGCCTTATGTTTGTGTTATATACTTGGTTGTGTCTGAGAATGCTTGGGCCAAATACACACACACACAAACTATGTTATTTCTTTCTGGAGTAAGCAATATTCTGCAAAGTCAAAAAATGGTTATAAGACCAACACAAAACTAAGTACTAGTACAAAACTAAAAGTAGTTTCTCTCCAAACCATTTGCCATTCTTCTCAAATACATTTCTAGCCTTGAAAATTATCTTTGCTTCCACCAGGTCCTTAGTGTTGTAGAGCGGCGGTAATTACTCAGGCAGACACCAAGGCAAAGGTTCAGCTCTCACTTTATTTTTAAAATAAAGGGTTACCGCTACTGCCGCTCTAACACGGTAGCCAGCTGGAGCGGCAACGGCTGATGCCGTTTGACAGCTGCCTTTTATAGCTGGCTGTCAAACGGCATCAACCAATGGGAGAGGTCCGTGCTTTCCCACTCAAAGCACGGACCTGAGTGGAAACTTAAGTCAATACACAACACTCCTCCCTCCCAGTGAGGAGCATGCGTAATCCTGTGAATATGTTGGGCGCCTGCGTACTCGTCCAGATCTTCTTGGTTCGGTTGGAAATGGCGTCGGGTTGTTGTCTTCTGCTTGCTGCCTGGCTTCTATCGGAGGTGAGGCTGCTGGGACGTCTGGAACTTGGTCAGGACCCTGGTAAGCTTCTTCTTCAGGTAGGCTGTCATCCCCGGTGGGCTGGAGGCTGGTTTCTCCGGGTGGTGGTGGTGCTTCTGTATTGGGACCGTCTAGATGACCTCTGGGTGCAGTGCTCCATCGTCTCCTTAAGTGGTCCACGTGGCGTCGCCAGACACACCCATCAGGTAGCTGGATTCTATAAGACTTACAACCAGTTACTGCTACCACACGACCTGGTAACCACAGTGGTTGCCCAGCAAAGTTCCTGATATATACTTTGTCATTTACTAGGAACCCTCTGTCTTGGCTGTTAGACCCAAGGGGAAGCATTGGGGGATAATTTGGGTGCAGCCTGTCAAGAGTAGTCCTCAGCCAGCGTCCCATTAACACTTCGGTTGGTGACCTATTTGTGGAGGCACAAGGTGTTGTATGTTGGTTCAACAGGTATTGGGCCAGTCTAGAATGCCAGTTAATGGGTCCCAATTTCTGTAGTACCTTCTTGGCAGATCTGACTGCCCTCTCAGCCAGCCCATTACTAGCAGGATGAAAAGGGGCTACTAATATGTGTCTAATGCCCAGGTTTGCTAGGAAAATCTCAAATTCACAAGAGGTAAATTGGGGGCCATTGTCAGATACAATGGAATCAGGAAGGCCATGTGTGGCAAACATCCTGGTCAGTGCCTTGCTAACTGCTTCAGTAGTGGTGGAGTGCATTAAGGTCAATTCCACCCACTTTGAAAATGAATCCACTATCACCAGGAATGTGCGCTCGTGGAAAGGGCCAGCCAAGTCTATATGGATTCTGGACCATGGGCTGCCTGCCTCCTCCCAGGTCCTAGGGGTGGTTGCTGGTGGGGATACCCTGGTGGCTTGGCATGCCTGACAAGAATTGACCCAGCTAGAGATTTGGGCATCCATGCCCGGCCACCATACGTAGCTGCGGGCGAGGGCCTTCATCCGCACTATTCCCGGGTGACCCTCGTGCAGCACCTTCAAGATTGAGGTTTGCAACTTGGGGGGAATCACTACTCTGGTTCCCACAGTAAACAGCCTTGCAATGAGGAAAGTTCCTGTTGGCATAGCTTGTAGGGTAGGAATTCTGATGGATAAGGGATTGTAGGCCACCCCCTCCCTACCCAGTCAAGGACTTGGGACATTACCTGGTCCTTGGCCGAATGGGCAGCGATGTCAGAAGCGGTGACTGGCAGCCTGAGTTCTTCAATGAGGAAAACAGCAGTCACTGGTGCTGGGTCCTCGACTGGAACAGGCAGGGGGCAACGGCTGAAGGCATCAGCATGGCAAAGGTTTTTTCCAGAGCGGTGGACTAGAGTGTATGAATATGCAGCCAGAAAAACAGTCCATCTGGTCATCCTTGGGGATAAAATCTGGGGAGTCTGTTTAGTGCCAGATAAAATACCTAACAGTGGCTTGTGGTCAGTTATGAGTTCGAAGTGATGACCGTAGAGAAACTCATGGAATTTCTTTACTGAAGCAACTGCAGCCAAGGCCTCCTTATCAATCTGGCTATAGTTGTGTTGTGGAGGACAGCGTCCTGGAAAAGAAGGCTATAGGTGCTTCTGCACCGTTAGGCAGTCTGTGACTCAGAACGGCCCCAATTCCGAAGCGGGAAGCATCAGCTGCTAGAAGCAGTGGTAAGTCTTTATTGAATTGGATTAATACAGCTTTGGACGTTAGTAGTGACTTGACTTCCTTGAAAGCAAGATTCTCCCTTGGTCCTCAGTGCCATGGTGATTTCTTGTCTAAGAGCCTGTGAAGAGGCTCGACAATTGAAGCTTTATGGGGTAGGAATGAAGCATAGAAATTCAGGAGGCCCGGGAAAGCTTGAAGCTCTGTTTTATTAGTAGGAGTGGGCGCGTCATGAATGGCCTTGACCTTTGACTCCGTTGGGTGAATACCTTTGGCGTCAATTTTGTAACCTAAGAATTCCACTTGTGGAGTGGCTATGGTGCATTTCTCCCTTTTTAATTTAAGACCTGACTGTCTAAAATGCTCAAGTACACTTCTGACCCTTTGTAGTAATTGCAGTTGATTGGTGGCAGATACAAGGATGTCATCGAAGTATGGCACAACGGCTGGCAACCCTTGTAAAATTCATTCCATGAGGGACTGGAAAATTCCAGGGGCAACACTAACTCCGAATTGTAGGCGTGTACATTTGAAAGCCCCTCTGTGTGTCACTATTGTTTGCAGTTCAGCAGTTTCGTCATCAACAGGGAACTGTTGATATGCCTGGGACATATCTAATTTTGCAAAAATGGAGCCAGGCTCAAGGGAATGGAGTAGGTATTGTACCACGGGGGCTGGATACGCACTTACTTGTAAATATTTATTTATCGAAGATTTATAATCAGAGCAGATTCTCAAATTTCCGTCCTTTAGAGGCGTCACTATAGGGGTCTCCCATTTTGAAAAGTCTGTAGGTTGCAGTATGCCCTGTTTAATTAATTTGTCTAGTTCCTTGTCAAGTTTAGGATGAATTGCAAAAGGAACTCTGTGGGATTTTAAACAGATTGGTACTGCTTGGGAGTCCACCTTGAAGGATATTGGGGTTCCCACATAGCAGCCTAGGCCCTCGCTGAATACATCAGCATATTCCCTGAACAGGGAATCAACTTCTGAACTTGGAATGGCGTGGATTCCACCTATGTGGAGGCCCAGGGCAGGGAACCAGTCTAGTCCCAATAGGCTTGGGAGGGCGCCATCCACTATCACTAGAAGCAAGTGAGCCTTAAAATCTTGAAAATGAATTAGAAACTTGCCTTTTCCGATGACAGCAATGTTTCTGCCTTGGTAGTCCCGTAGTGTTAGATTGCAGCCTGGAATCTTCTTTCTTGTTACCCTGGGAAATAGTTTCTTCAAGGTGCCCCACAAGATGATGGATAGCGCAGAGCCGGTGTCTACTTCCATTCTGCATGGTCTACCTTCTATAGAAACAGTGACACTAATTTTGTTAGAATTATTTTTAGGTATCTTACATTGGTAGCATGTGAAGCAGTCCTTGATTTGTCTTGGATATTGTATGGATTTCTGAGGCCTTTGTGGCTGGTTAAAGGTCTTTCCTGCCTGATATATTTTTGCCAATGGCCCTTCTTTTGACATCTTAAGCATATGGCATTCTTGAATCTGCAGGATGCCCTGAGATGGTTGCCCCCACAGCTTAAACAGGTAGTCTGTATTCGTGGGGGTTGGCTTGTACCCTGCCTGTACTCCCTTTGATTTGCGTTGGGCTGTCTGAGGCGGTTTATCTCAGTAGCCTCTTCTAAACCTTCCTCTGTGGAGGCTTCATCAAAATGCACTGTTGGCTTATCTAGTCTGATTGGGTTTCCCTGTATTTCAGCTGCTGAGAGTGCTGATAGGTCAGCAGCCTGGGATTCTTCTATGGCTTGCTTTAAGGTTAGATCTGCTTTAGCTAGTAATCGTCTTTGCAATTTGGGATCTCTAACTCCACATACCAGCTGATCTAACAGCATATCTTCGAGGTAGTCCCTGAATCACAATGTAAGGCAGCTGTTCTCAGTGCTGCCATATAGTTACTAATGGTTTCTCCCTCTGACTGAATGCGCCTTCTGAAGGCATGGCGTCTGGCAATTCTGGAAGGCTTAGGGAAGTAATGATTTGAGAGAATTTCTTGTAATTCCTCCCAGGGAATAGTCTTAATAGATCGTGGGGCCAGTAATGCTGTTGTGGTGTCAAATACCATGGCTCCACAAAAGCTTAGGAAGTAAGACTTTTTTCTATGGTCAGAGATATCTGAAAGGTCTATAGCATTTAAAAAGCAGTCAAACCTATTCCTGTATGATTCCCATGTCTCTACCGTTGGTCTGAAGGGCGGGAATGCAGGATTCGAAGTCATCTTTCTGTCAGCTGCGCTGCTTCTCCTGAGGCGAGTTAGAGACCGCGCTCCGCAAACAGTGACAGCAACTCTGTAGCGATTTCAGCTCTCGGCTAGTGATTTCGCTCTTTTCCTTTTTGCCTGGCTTGCCTATATTTAGGATCCCGCCCTCGTCGCCAGTGTTGTAGAGCAGCGGTAATCACTCAGGCAGACATCAGACAAAGGTTCAGCTCTCACTTTATTTTTAAAATAAAGGATTACCGCTACTGCCTAACACGGCAGCCAGCTGGAGCGGCAACGGCTGATGCCGTTTGACAGTTGCCTTTTATAGCCGGCTGTCAAACGGCATCAACCAATGGGAGTGGTTCGTGCTTTCCCGCTCAAAGCACGGATCTGAGTGGAAACTTAAGTCAATACACAACACTTAGACCATTATATTATCCATTGCTTCTGTTCTTTAAACTTCTCACTGCTCTCTTTTAAATGCTTTTATCAACCCCAAGCAACCATAGCTTCACATTGTCTGCTTCCTCTGACCCCTTTCATTTTCCTATTTGTTTAATTCCAGTTGTTCAGTTTGAATATATAACTTGCAATCGTTCATTCCAGTGTCCTTCTGAAACATAAGCTTGCTGTTTGATATGTTGATTTCCAGAGCTATACCAATTGATCACTTTAATCGTTCATGTTCTCACCCCAAAACATGACTTTGTCTGCTAACAAAAGTACGTACAATCCATAAATATCTCTAACATTTCCACATTTTTACGCTTTTATTCCTATAAATAATCATGCATTCTTAAATATTCCATATCGTCAACTACATTTTTTTAGAAATATCATTTTCTTTTTACACATATTGCAATACATCTTTGCTTTCATATTTCTGTGGATTTCTATAACATGATTCTTCTCACTCTGTTCCAGGAAAGTTCACATCCTGTTTGCTTTCATGTACTTTCAATTCAGAGGTGGTATTCAGCAGGTTCTGACCAGTTCTGGAGAACTGGTAGCGGAAATTTTGAGTAGTTCAGAGAACCGGCAGTAACCTTCCCCCAGGAGTGGGGTGGGAATGGGGATTTTGCAGTATCCTTCCCCTGTCACACCCATCAAAAATTGAATCTCACCACTGTTTCAATTCCTTACTTTGGAAGACTCACTTGTATTCTAAATTTTTATATTGGTTTTTTCTTTTTATGCAGTTTTTTTATTTTACCTTTTGCTTTTTTCACTCTTTTTTCTTTTCTTTTATGTGCATTTTCCTCCAAGACCCTCTTGACATTGCCAACACACACTTTACTAATGGTCTCATGTCTTCTCATAAACAATTGAACCATTCATGCTTTCAGATTTATTTTATTCCTTTGTTGTTTTTTTCTTGTGTTCCAGTTTGTTTTTTATTATTTCTAATTGTTTTTATGTTTCTTAGTATACTATAAGCATACTAGAATGTTAGTGACACCAAATAAAGTACAGTACATAAAAGGAAACTAAGGTAGTGAAATTTTAAAAAGAAAATTGTGATTTTATCATATATGACTCTGGCCTTGCCTATCACTTTCTTCAGTTCTAACCACCATTTACAAAGAGTATGGCAGGAGTTCAAAGCCTTCTGAATAATTTTTGAAATACAAATAGCCCTAATAAATTTGCCCAACCAACAATTTGATCATCTCTAATCATTGAAATGCCCAATTCAGTCTAAAGAGTATCCATTGTTATAATTTTGAATGTGATATATATTCTTGCTAATTTAAATAACCTAATTACTAACACAAGAAACAGCACCTTTTTCAAGCAACACGATTTGCTTTATTTTACATCTTGTTTTAATAACAGAACAAGAAAGCCTTGTAAAATCTAGCTTGCTATCGGATGCCAGGCTTAAACTGTTCCACCATCTGTTTCAGTCATTTGAGCTGCAGTCGAGTTACTTCACTATGGGATACACATACTTTCTTCTGCTTTGTTTTTCCCCATAACAAATATATTTTAAATAAAAAATACAAAAGATAGTGAATTTGGAATCACTATTATTTTTCCTTCCAATGAATACTTTACTTCTGGAACTAAGAACTAATATACTTTTCACCAGACACATATTTAATAAAATGAACATCAATAATTAGCTGACTATTGGCTGATTTGCCTGAAAATAACTGAACTGTATAATCAAGAGACAGATGCTTATGAAATGAGGATAATTTTGAAACAGTACCTTTAAAAAAAAGTACATTAAAATTATCTGTAAACTAATACTGTTCTCAATTTTGTTGTTTTTTTCTCACTGAGTTTTATTAAAGCTATTTCTTGGTTTTTGTGGCTTTGTCAGATAAATTAATGTTATGCACTTTGCCTGATGGACACATTTTCCTCAAGAATGAACCACTCTAATTTGAAATCACTACAGGAAAACAAGAATGCACACCTCATTCTTTGGCACATTGAATGTGTCCAAGACACCTGCAGAAAATTGAAGCATTTGTTTCTCTCATATGCAAAAATTCTCATAGGGTAATTACTTGCAGTGTCAAACATAATAAGGTTCCCATTAGGCAGAATACATTGGATAAAGACTAAATAGACATTCTGTCAGGAGTCCTTCTCTAGGTTAATAAACTGTCTCAAGCAGTAATTGGAGATAGATTTTATTGTTGTTCTTTCTTTCACAGGCATCCCATATTGGGAAGGTCTTTTTAGAGTTATGGTTATCCTGTCACTGTTCTTCCTGGCAGATGGGCACAAGTTTCTTCCTTTTTACCCTCTCTTGCCAGCTGCTTTGTCTCTGCAGAGTTGGCTGCAGTCTTTTACCACTTGTCTCAAGGCTAACCGACTGCTGTCCTTTCAGGCCAGTGATTGACACAGATGTCAGATTTCCACTGCAGGCTCACAGAGATGAAAGTGAGAAAAGAAGAACTGATGATCAGTTAAGCAACCCACTTTGTGAAAGTCTTTTATTCTTCAAGAGATTTCTCAATGGTAACTGACCTGAAAATTAAATCTTTTTTCACAATTTTAGTTCTGACATCTGAACCATAATTATCTAGTTTCCATTTTTATCATTTGGAAAGTTGTCCCTGTTACTTAAATAGAACAAAATGTCCTTGTGTTCACTTTTCCTACTTGCCTTCAACTCTTGAATGATTATAGTATTCTTTAGTAAATATGGACTTACTGTAGATATCCGTTATTTGGGCTGATAAAAATGTTCCCAGACTTTTCTTTATATGATTAACTTTCTTCTAATTTACATATAAATTATGTTGACAATTGAGTTAATAGTTAAGGCATTTGACATAAAAGCAAATTTCATTCATTTTTCAGCATTGTTTTTGTGAGTATGCTCTGATTACCTTCCAAAACTTTTATTGGATCCAAAGAATTGTGCAACTAGGTTGATGAGCCTAAGAACATGTGGTTTTCTTGAAATTACAGCCCCTTATGAACATGACCAGCTAGTTTAAAAATTAAATAACAATTTCCAAAGCATTGGCTCATTGTATGGTATTGATACAATTTTAGGTTTTATTTTCAAAAGAAAAGCATTGGAATATTTAAATTAATCTCAACTAGTTTTTTGGATAGTGGGCATTGGATAGCACAAAATCATGATAGAATTAATGGAATTTTAAAACATGGATCCTCAGGTGGCTACAGAAAGAACAGTTTGGCAAAGGGAAAATGAGAGTTTTAGAAGCATACAAACTATATATTTTTGGCATCAGGATTTATAATAAATTGGCATTTAAAAGAATTGTGCTTTTGGATTTTAATTATTATTTATTAGATAATTGAAAGTTCAGTCTCCAAAGAGAATTTGAATTATTACTAGCTTTTAAGTTAGTTTTTAATGATTTGAATGAGCAGAGACATTTAGAAAAGATAATGATTATAAATCATATTTGTGTTTCTTTGCTAATCATATTTCTATATCTTCTTTGGTCATTTTTTACTATATTCACTATGTGATTTCTTTCATTCTTTATTAAAAATATATGTTTTTAAAAAATCTTGATAAACATTATATCAACTAATTCCTATCCCATATATTCTATACATGAGTATTTTGCCTTTCATATAACAATCAATATAAATATTGATGTACAGTTCATCTTTTCATTCCTGGTGTCAACAGAAAATCCATAAAATGCAAACAGAAGTAAGAATGTATCTTATTTTAACTTTAATCAAATAAATCAATTTTATTTTGTTTCCTTTTACCTCTAACAGCCTCAATGTTTAGTTCATTCAAATAATGTGATAGAATTTGAGTTCTTTTCATTTCTTCTTTGTCTAGAGTTCTTCAAGACTTTTATAGGAAAAAATCTAGATCACTCTCTTGATTTGTCACTTGTATTTCCTTTTAAATTTTAAAACTTCAGCTAAAACTTTCATAACTCCAGTGAAACATCCTTTTAAAAATCATTTCTTGGATTGTCAGTTGTAAATCTACTTTTGATACTATTGCATGCTTCAAAAGTTTCCTTCAGTATTCAGCTGTATGTTTTGTATCATCTTGCAGACCTGTCTATCTTTCTTTTAGCTAAAATCTTGAGTCTAGTCCAGTGTTCAGTTTTGAAATCATAAAATTCTTTATTTATGTTACATCTTGTAAAAATAAAAACATAATCTATTAATATACTTTATAATTAATTTCAAAATCTCACTGTAAATATTTCCGTATTCCAATTTTATCTGGATCCTTAGCCCATTTATAACTTTCCAGCATCAAATCTTATTCAGCCTTTTACTTAGTGTCCTTGAAAAGATGGCTGTCCCTGTTGCCTCCTGACATGTAAACCTTTAAAAAAACCTTTGTCTTGCAGTCTCTTCATGGACAGTAGCTCTCCAGAGCACATATGTGTAATCTGTCTTCTCTTTATTCAGAGAGGTTCCAAACAATGGGTCTATCACCAATTTCTTTATCTTTGCCTTAATCAATGGTCAATGTCTTGTCTTGATCAATGTCTTCAATTCATTATACCTATTAAATTTCCAAGGAACATTTCAGTATCTCAGAACAAGCAATGACCATCTTGCTATACTGTTTTATTACTTTGTCTTTAATCCCACGAACTTTCATTGCCATCACAAGCTGTATTACATGTCTCAAACAGATTACTCCAAACAGTCTTCCTTAAAACAGTTTTAGATAAGATAATTTAATATCTATAGCATATGGAAAATGTAAAGTTTTTTCCTGTAATATATCTTTTACAGTTTTTATTATTTTGTTAATAGCAAAGGAATTATTCTGTTTAGTATGATTATGTCATTGTTGATAATCCTCTAAATCATGAAATCAAGGAGATTGAAGTTATGAGAAAGTGCTTCTTCCCCATCCCATGAATAATTTTCCATTGGAGGTTAGATTTTCCCTGATCCTGCTGGCCTCCCAGGAGCAGATTAAAAAAGAGTTACTGTGGAAGACTTTTAAAATATATCTAGGATAGATCTTATTTATGTATTATTTTGATTTTAAATTAATAATGACTGTTACTTTTATTATTGTGTTTATTTCTCTTATTTGTACTATGGACAATTTGTTCATAATATAACGTTATGTAACATAACATAACTTCTTGCCACAGTCCATTAACATATAAATTACTTTCCAAAGGAAAGGAGGATATTATTCTCTCTGGGTGTGTGTGTGTGTGTGTGTGTGTTGTATAGCTATTTCTGTATGTTTATGTTTAATAAACATAATATTCTGATATCAAACTGATTAAAGTTCTCAATTATGCACAGCTTATTACCATAATCAAGATAAAATTATTCTCATTTACAGAAAATTAGAAAACTCTTTGTTGGTGGCATTAGGGTAATTTTTCAGTAATTAAATATAGATGTGTAATAGTGATTAAGGTGCTGGTTTAGAAAAAGGAAACAAATGTTCAAGTCCATTTGTAGGCCTGGAAGCTAATTGAATGACTTTGATTTGGTCATTTTTTCTCAACCCAACTCAACTCATGGCATGAGATAGAAAAATACTATGTGAAAAGTTGGAGAAGGGAGGTCAAAGTGCACATTCATTTGTTTGTGGAAGAATAAATAATAGAAATAAATAACAATAAACAAGACAAGCAAAAATATTTAGAATATACTCTAGACTGATACTGTGTGTTTATACTGAGGTTTTGGGAGAAAAGGTACACAATGTTATAAGGAATTACTATGTGTACATTAAGTAGATTTTGAATATACATACAGCTTCCGAGCAGCATTCTTTACAACCTTCATCATATTTGGAGTCAGAAATACAGAGATATATACTCACAGAAAAGAGTTTCTGTAACCTTCTGTGCCTTTTTTCATATAAAAACCAGTGATTGCATCCTTCTTCCAGTATGGTGTTTTCTTTCCCCAGAACTCTGGCCTGGATGTAGAATGGATTGAGAAGAAGTAAATGTTACAATAAAACATTAAAAACAGAGTTTATATTATGAGGAATTTCATTTAGAAGAAGATGGATTTATAGAGAATAAGTGCTTGTATAAGTGATGAATCATGATGGCTTTACTGAAGGTACTGTTTATAATCACTCTTCAACTGGACAGGTTTTCAGAACAGATTACATACCTCCCTTTACTTAGGGTTCTAGTTTAAAAAATCGACAATACAAACAAAACAAAAATATACGAAAACAGGAACATTTAGTTATAAATGCATTTTATTTTTACTTATTTATTTAGAGAATTGATAAGGCCACCCACTCACTTTCAGTGACTCTAGCTGGCTTACAAAAAATATAACCCAATATACAATAACCACATTTCCCTGCCAACAACAAGCAATAAAAGAAATATTTATACTACTCAGCACAATATAGATGTAAAGTGATAATATAAGTTTTTAAAGCTTTCCATCTTAAGTATAACTTTCAATTTCAGTGCAAGAATAACACTAATGATTAGTGACTGAAAACAGCAGTGGTCTAAGAGGACTATTATTGTAACATCTTGCTTACCGAAGTAACTGATTGGGACAGAGGTTGCTGTGTATCAAATAAACTATGGTTCAGATGTAACAAAATGTTCTAATAATTTTATGAACTTGATGGAACTCTTAACATTTGAAACATTCAATTGGTAGATAAGAATAGAAGCATATGGCTTAATGAAGTATTATTTGCAAGCTTTAATTCTAAACATTAAACTTCATACAAGACAAGCAGTCAGAAATCGGAGTGAATTAATAATGTAAAACAGTCTCATGATCACTTATTTCCTTAGTCTAATTAAATTAAAACAAAGGAAGTCACTTACTATACTGACTGCAATTGAGTAGAGTTCATTTCTCCATATATTTATTTTTAACTGCAGCTATCAGACAGAAGCAATTCCTGATTTGGTAGACACAATACTCTTTGAGATTCCCACAGGACTCTGTCTACATTCTAAGGACTGCAGGTGTCTGTTCTGATTGACAGAAAGTGGAACTACAAAGTTCTTGATGATAGTTGAACCCGACTGAAACTAGTTAAGACATAAATGGCATTTAATATAGAGTTAAATTTGATTTGTTACATTATAATTTATAATTATCTTTTCTTACATTTGTCTATAAATATTTGTTTTAAAAACATAGAAACTACTCTAGGGATGGGAATCTATATTATTTTAATGGTATATGAGACAGATGAACAGTTCATGAATTTCACTTTTTAAGGAATTTTGTAAGGGTAATTATGGTGAATTTAAAAAGAAACACATCACATCATATAATAGCTGAAGTATCGACAAAAATAAAAACAATGTATCTCAATGGAACTCAAATTTAGAAATCCATGAGGAAAAAAATAGATTTTTTTTTAAAGCTGGCTGGTTAGGAAAACATTATTGTCAGCTATCATGGAATAAACAATTTAATCCTTATATCTTCATTAGAGCTTCATAGATTGCATTTATTCTCAGCTATGGCACCTTTCAGAATAAAGAATCCTGTGACATGAGCAGTTTAAGAAAAGTTTTTCAACATTTATCTTAATATAACTTCCAAGGAGAGAGCCAAATCTATTTGTAATGGTATATAGTAATTAAGTCAATTAATTAATTAAAATTTATTAATTTTAGAAAATTTTCAGACAATGATTTATTTTTCTTGACTATACAGGTGTGGTGACTCTCTTGACAACTATACTTCTGAATTTGCTGTAGACTGACCATCAAAATAGCCTTTTGTTGATGTTTTAGAATACAATTTCAAAAACAAAGTATAATTATCATATTTTTCACTATAGATAGAATGCTATTATTTCTATTTCCTTTTTAGAGTCAAATACAGGTGTGAAGCTATTGAATATTACCTGACAAGAAAAAATATTTAAAAAAAATTCATTAAAGAAATTGGTAGCAAGATTCAATGGGTGTCCCCCAAGTGAATCCTTGTTATTAGTTCAGAGACATCCAAGGTCATTTGTAGCTTGTGAACATTTTGAGTCAAATTTTTCATTTCTATACTAATAATTGTTGATCCTTAAATTGATATGCAGCAATCAGGACCAATATGAGGCTAGCATATTGACTGACTTGGACTGTACAATTGGTCTTACTAACCTATTATACCTGGAAGTGAATGGTAATATTCTATGTTGTGTTTATTATTGAATAAGTCCTTTAGTTCCTCTGGCATGTCACTTGTAAATGTCAAAGGGGCTGGAGGCTAAGGATTCAACTGGAAAATATCTACAAAACTTTTTTTTTTTTGCATTTAGTACCTAAAGTTTTGACATAAAGACATACCTCACTAAAAGGGGATTTTTTAGCATGCAAACTCTGAACCCTCATCTCATCCCTTATGAATATAGATTTGCTTCAAGTTTCATCATGTTTTCTTTTTATTGTTTACCATCTGTTATACCAGACTTTAAAACAGATTCTATTTTGCTTTGCCAGGGACTTGCTAAGCTGTTGGTTTTCTTCCTCTATTCAGAGGAGGAGCTATTGTTGAGGGGTTTTATCTCTCCAGTGGCCAATTAAAAATATATATAAACTCACACTGAATTTTGAAAAACTGTGATTCTTCCTTCTGCTAAGAAGGTATGTACTGAATTACATCTGTCTTGTGGTAAAGAAATATGTTTATTTTTGAGTGCATATTTTGCATTCTTTAGTCAGTACAATCCTGTCTATTTTTATTCCTGTACATGCATAATTCTTCATCTTTGTTTCTTTTCAAGAATTATCACAGCGTTTGATATCACAGCATTCTTTATTTGTCTTTATCTATATAACCTTATATTACAAAAATTAAACTCCTGATTCCTGAATTTGGGAAAGAATAAATACAGAACAGACCATTTGAAAAGAGAAATGATCGCTTTGCAAATAAATAAAAGCATGACATAGTCAGTGTGAGAAAACCTGTTTTCAAAATTCTCTAAGAAACTGGGATATTTTTGGACCATTTGTAGAAGGCAGAGAATTTCTTCTACTTCTGTAACAAGTTACCAACAATTTTGTGTCCTTTATATTAACTTACATATAGATTGAAGAAAATCGTGCCAAAATCATAGAATTATTAATACATACTCAAAAATCTTCTGTGTTCTTAATTTTTATGTTGATTAAAAAATAAAAGAAAATAGCAGGAAACTATCTTCTGAAAAATATAACTTTGCCTCTGATAAGTGTTGAAACATTAGAAATTATGATTTCTAGGTCCCCATTAGACTTGAAAGTTGACTGGATGATTTAATAGTAAAAGATGCTAAATAAATATGATAACAGAATTGTCAAAATGAAAACATTCAGTTTTATAAATTAGAGGAAATGGATCGTGTATTTTCTGTTGCCAGCATACTTTATTTACAAAATAACTAAGAAACCAAAGAAACAGCAGTACCATTCTACTAAGCAGGCTAAAGAAACTATAATGAAAGATGAAGTAGAAGTAAAACCCCTGCACACATGCGCAGTAAAACAGAACTTCACAAGACACTCATATCTTGTTACTAGGGAGACTTGATAACCAGTCCAGCTCATTTTGTAAACTATCTGTGGCAAGGTGCTCAGACAAACAAAACAAACACAGTGACACCCACTTCTTTGTCTGATGAGCTGACATCAGATAAGGCACATCTTCTCACTCAGGTATTCATGCTGAACAGCTGCAAGTGGTCTGTTGATGTATCCTAAAAACTGCAATATAAAACATTTCTGCAGAGTGTTAGCAAAACTCTCATTCATTTGCTCATTTGGACCAATATAAACAATATCATCAACATAAAATAAAATTATCTCATATGCATTCCCAGATCTTTTTGTGAACACGCATTCATCAGTTTCGGATTTAATAAAACCCATTAAATTTAGTTTGTCAGTAAGACATTAATACTACATTAAACCAGACTGTTTCAGACCATAAAGACTTTTGTTTAAGAGCCAGGTATCCCCTTTTTGCTTCCGGAACCCTGGAAAACCTTTTCTTCATCCATTAGGAATTGCAGGCGTACACACCTTGAGTTGCTTTAGACTGTCCAATTCAGCCTTCACTTCCTTATGCCAAGGTAAGATTGCTTTTGTCAATTGTCATGAAAATGGCTGCGGAGGGATCCCCTTCTTGACCTCTCAGAACGCGTCAGAACAACAGTCCATTTTTCTTCCATTTCGTCCTTGTCTTCTTCCTCATAGCTAGCTTCAGCATCGACGGCATGTGAAGACGGAACCTCTGATTGAGAAGAACTAGTTGATGGAACATCCGCCTGATAATCTCGATCATCAGATTGCATAACATCATCTCTAGGAAAATAAACTCCGGGATCATTGGAGTGAATCCTGGACCAGTCAGCATCTTCTTCAAAAGTAAAGGATTGAGAAACCACAATTACATTTCTAGAGTTAATGAACTTGCTGCATCTGGAATTGTCATCAATACCTATAAATCTCAGTCTTTTTGCTGCTGGATCTCCTTTCTTTCTTTGAGCTAATGGAATATTCACCATAGCGTAGGAACCAAAAATATGGATATTTCTCAAATCAGGTTTATATCCATATAACATGAAGAAAGGTATCTGATTAATTACACTGCTCCAGATACAGTTAACAATGTAGTTTGCATATTTAATTGCTTCACCCCAGTATGAGAAACTCAGATTAGTGTCTTCCAGGAGACAATGCATCATGGTTTGCAGTACTCCATTTCTGCATTCCACCACTCCATTTTTCGCAGGAACGTAAGGAGCTGAGGTCTGGTGCAGAATTCCGTTCTTACGCATCCAGTCCTGAAAACGCTGGGACATGAATTCAGCATCATGATCACTTTGAATTCTAGCGATGTGAACACCATGTTGAATGTTGATATAAGTTGCAAAATCTTTAAAGATCTGAAAGGTCTCTGATTTTTCCTTCATAGGAAACACAAATCCATATCTAGAATAATTGTCAACAATTGTTAAGAAATATTTTCTCCCACCAAGTGTTGGTGCAAATGGACCTACTATGTCAGTATATACCAAATCAAAAATGCGTGTTGACAGGTGTGTAGCGTGTCTTGGAATGGCTGCTGCCTTGGATTTGGCCTTCTTGCAGACAGCACAATCCAAAAACACCTTACACCCCTTCAGATCCAAACCTTTTACGAATTCTGGCATCTTGCTAAGAACACGAAAACTGGTGTGCCCCAATCTTCTATGCCACTTATGGATACACCTGGAATGCAAAAGTTTACCTGTTAACTGAATTCTCAACATTCTTGTTAGAAACCTTAGGCTTGCTTTGAGCAACCTGTTTCTGACTTTTGTTGGTTCTAGGAACCTTTGGAATAGCAACAGGATCTCTCCTGGAACATCTCTCTCTGGGCCTGTGCTTCCTCTTATTGGAACAGGTATACTTGCCTGTGCTTGTGAAATAGACTTCGGCTTTAGGTAATAAACACCACCAATTAATATGGTTTCAGCAACAATATTACCTTCTTTCATCACATAACTTGCTTTTTCAAAATGGTGAACCTGGTACTTGGAAACTCTCAACAAATGACTCTGACTAAGCAAACTGCTGGTTGCTGTTGGAATAAAATAAACATCAGGAATAAAAGCATCTAACTCTTCAATATAAACAGTTCCTTTTCCCTTGACCTGAACAGTATTATTTGAAAAAGTGTACAGTTCACACATGTCAGGTTCAGGCTCGTGCATCTCTGTGAAAAGATCCCTTCTGTAGGTAATATGCACAGCTGCTCCACTGTCCAAAGTCCAGAGATGTCTTCTATCATAATCTGGACTTCCTTCGTTGATTAACACCAATGTGATGTGTGGAGTTTGTAGATCACACCTGGAACCACGATGACCTTGTCTTTCACCTCTGCCCTTGCTTCTGGAATCTGTTCCTCTGGGCTGGTATGTGACAGGTGCTGAGATCGCTGGGGACAATCATGGACGATATGTCCCAGATGACCACAGACGTAGCATCTTGGCATCCTTGGAATGAAGGCTTTTCCTCGGAAATTACGCCTTGCTGGAGCCTTCAATGCAGTTGGTGCTCTCAAATGTGGCGTGGCGTGCATGAATGCTTCTTCTTCTATTAAAATTCTGCATACATGATCAACTGTGCGCTGAGCAATAGGCACTGGCTGGCTTGATGGAAACATCTGTACAGAAGACTGACTTCTTGACAATTTTATAAATGCACTGTGCAAATTTTGTAAATGTTCCTGTATTTCATGTAAGTCACCAGCAGATGGTGCTGCAACATTAGAAATGGCAGAAGCTCTTTCAACTGAGTCAGCATCACAAGACATATAATGAGGTATCTGTGATGTAGGCATAGCTCTCTGCTCTGATTGGTCTGACACCACTCCATGTGACCAATTTGTGGGTGGTTGCAATGAAGAAGGCAAGATGGAGGACTCAGGAACTCTAATCACATCCTTATCTCGCTTAATAAACAGTGCATAGGCCTTACCTTGCTGTAGGCTTTGTTCAAAAACTGCAATCTGTTGCATATAATCTTGCATAGCTCTCTGACTCATTGTTGGCTCAGGATTTAATGAAGAATAATGAATTTCACCTTTCTCTTTTGGTGAAAAACTATCAGCTGTCTGGATAACTTTAGGTTTAGCTCCAAGCTTTTCATATTCTGGCTTCTCAGGCTGAGTTGATAGCATGCATCATAAATAAAACTTGGTACAGACCCGCTATCTTGTCCTCCTACGGCAGCTTCCTCCTCCAGATGAGTAGCAGTAGCCAGCGGACTTCTTATCTCCTCAGGAATTTCAGAAAATGACAATAAATCCTCCACCAACCGAGCTCTCCGCTTTGCTTTGCTTTTCTTTCTTGGCATTTTAGAGTTTATCAAAATTAATTACAAAATCCTCAGACTTTGTAATCTAATTAATCAAAACAAACCATCCTCTGCTACCATGTCAAAACGAAAACATTCAGTTTTATAAATTAGAGGAAATTGATCGTGTTTTTTCTGTTGCCAGCATACTTTATTTACAAAATAACTAAGAAACCAAAGAAACAGCAGTACCATTCTACTAAGCAGGCTAAAGAAACTATAATGAAAGATGAAGTAGAAGTAAAACCCCTGCACACATGCGCAGTAAAACAGAACTTCACAAGACACTCATATCTTGTTACTAGGGAGACTTGATAACCAGTCCAGCTCATTTTGTAAACTATCTGTGGCAAGGTCCTCAGACAAACAAAACAAATGCAGTGACAAGAATAACAGAGTTTGAAGGGATCTTGGAGATCTTCTAGTCCAACCCCTTGCTCAAAAAGGACACCCTATACCAGTGTTGGTGAACCTTTTTGGCACCAAGTGGTAAAATGGGAGCGCATGCATGTGACGGAGCACTGAAAATTGGAAGCGCATGCGGGAGTGCCAGAAACCAGAAGAGCTGGTCTTTGCATGCATGGGAGCAATGGAAACTGAAAGAGCTGCTCTCCAGCATACATGCGTGCACTGGGAAGCTGAGCTTCTGGTTTCTCATGAGTGCATGTGTGCTGGCCACCTGGTCTTTCTGTTTCTGGCACACATTCATGTGCAAAGACCAGCTGGCCAGCATGCATGCATGTGTCTTCCAGTTCCCAGTGCTCCTGTGTGTGTGAAGACCACCTGGCATGTGCTTGCTGGAACCCAGACGAGCAACAGGTGACAGCTGGCATGCCCAGAGAGATGGCTCTGTGTGCCACTTCCAGCACGTGTGCCATAGGTTCACCATCACGGCCCTATATCATTTTTACAAATGGCTGTCCAAACTCTTCTTAAAAACCTGCAGTGTTTTTACTTTTACTTGCTCCAAAACGTCTGGAGAAAGTCATTCCACTGATTAATTGTTCCGACAGGAAATTTCTTCTTAGTTTCCAATTGGTTCTCTCCTTGATTAGTTTCCATTCATTTGTTCTTGTTCTGCCTTCAGGTACTGCCAATAGGTTGACTCCCTCTTTGTAGCACTCTCTTAAATACTGGAATACAAATCACACTTAGTACTTCTTTTCTTAAAATATCCAATTCCCAATTCCTGCAACTGTTCTTTTGCAGAAATATTTTAGCCTCCAGTCCCCTAATTTGTTGCTCTTCTCTGCATTCTTTCTAGAGTCTCAACATTATGGTAACCCAGTGGTGGGATTCAAATAATTTAACAACCGGTTCTCTGCCCTAATGACTGGGTGGGCATGGCTGGATGGTCACATGACTGGGTGGGCACGGACAACTTGATTAGTCCAACTCACAATAAAATAGCACTGTTCCAATATCTAGAATAGATTAGAATAACAGAGTTGGAAAGGACCTTGGAAGTTTTCTGGTCCAACCCCCTGCTTAGGCATGAAACCCTACATTACTTCAGACAAATGGTTATCCAATCTCTTCTTAAAAATTTCCAGTGTTGGACCATGGAGGCAAATTGTTCCATTGATTAATTGTTCTGTCAGGAAATTTGAGGGGCTCCTACAAAATGAGGGAATCAATCTAATTTTCAAAGCACCCAAAGGCACAAGAAACAATGGATGGAAACTAACAAAAAGAGAAGCAACCTAGGACAAAGGAGAAATTTCCTAAGATTGAGACCAATCAACCAATCAAATAGCTTGTCTTCAGAAGTTGTGGGTTCTCCATTACTAGAGGCTTTCAAAAAGATTGAGGGAAGTACACACCAAAAGGACAGGACCAAGAACCACTAAAACCATGCAGAAAACTTAAAAAAGCCATTCCTCTTTAAAAATACACACACACAACAACTCAGAAAGTAAGAGCAGCCGCTCAAGCTAATTGAAAGCCTGGGAATACTGCCAAAAGCCATTAACCCTTCCAATTCTATTATTCTATGTTCTCTATGTTCTAAATTGGGTGCTTCACAGCAAAAGAATTACATCTGGCTGAACCACACATGCATTAAATTCATAGCCTGTATGATCAAGCTGCATCATTGTCCCCTCCTGTATCTTTTCCTCTAGGAAGAAACAAGAAGTAGCCAACACTGCAGCAGCTATAAAAGGTCTTGGGGAATTCCAGGGATTATCAGCTGATCACAGAAATGTTACTTAATACTATTTATATTGAAAATGTTTGTAATCTTGTTTTTCTTCCTGAAAGGAACAGGTTAATCCCATCTCTAGATGGATGATTGATGGGTTTCCCTGCCCTAATCCAGGGGTGGGATTCTACAGGTTCACACCTATTCTTAGAACCAGTTGTTAACACCCTAAGCAGTTCAGAGAACCGGTTGTTAGAAGAAATTACTGGCCTAATCCTGTAAGGAAGGCAGGAAGGAAACATTCTGGTGTTGCTTACAGAAACTGCCTCTCTGTTAACCCTTATTACATTCTTGGCAGGACTAGACTTCCTGTCTCTGGAACTTCTCTGGAGTTTTTTCCCCTTCCTTTACTGGTACTTTGCTTGTGTGGAGTGACCATTCAAAGTTACAATGGCACTGAAAAAAGTGACTTATGGCTGTTTTTCACACTTACGATTGTTGCAGCACCCCCACAGTCACGAGAGGCCAGGCGATGAAATGTGTGCCTCGATGTGAGTGATGTTGAGTTGGCCACACCCTGCCAGTCACATGACCACCAAGCCATGCCCACCAACTAAACCACACCCACAGAACCAGTTGTTAAAAAATTTGAATCCCACCCCTGCCCTAATCCTGTCAGTTTCTGTTGCTT
Source organism: Bungarus multicinctus (assembly GCA_023653725.1). Lineage (NCBI taxonomy): Eukaryota > Metazoa > Chordata > Lepidosauria > Squamata > Elapidae > Bungarus > Bungarus multicinctus. The sequence goes on from CM042849.1 coordinate 38,413,964, forward strand.
ATTGACTTGATTCAGTGTGTATTGGCTGCATTCCAGCTGCAACTGTTAAGTGGTTTTTGGCTATCTGCCCAGAAGTATTAACCGAAGGGAGAGAGAGAAAAAAAACCCTCTCTTGCACTTTATTTTTAGCCGATTTTCTGAACTACATAAGCAATATCCCACCTGTGTGGGGACTGTGTGGATGCAATATCCTAGCTGTGGTCTTACCAGGCCAATATAAAGTGGTAGTAACATTTTACATGAGTTTGATTCTATCCCTCTCTTAAGGCAGCCTAGGATTTTTTTGGCAGCTGCAGCACACTTCTGGCTCATATTTAAGTGATTAGGACTAGGACTCCAAGATGCTTTTCACAGTTACTACTATTGAGCCATGCACCATCTATTCTACCTGTGCATTTGATTTTTCTTGCCTAAATGTTGAACCTCCTTACTTTGTTAGACAAATCCTTGAATCCACTAGATTCATGAGCTCAGTATTTTTTATAAGCTAATAAGAGAAACAAATCTTACCTTATTCCAACCCTTAGGAATCCCAGAGTTTGGAATGCTGCAATAACCGGAGAAGATGACCAACACTGAGTTTTGCTAAGACCAAGTCACAAATGGATACAATCTAAGTATATGAATGTAGGTTTTTGATACTGAGGCTTTTTTTTCAACAAGTATATGAAAGCAATTGAGCTGAACTTGTCTAAAAGTAGATTTTGAGTAGTTTGTGAGTAGTTTTTGAGATCACAGAAATTCAGCCAGTCACATAGAGAATGATTTTTAGATCATTATTCTAACTTCAGAAGAAATCTTATTTTTTAAGATTCCTAACAAAATGTGTATATGATTTTTTCTTCCATCATTACAATCATTCTGTAGAGAAGATCAAATGAGAAATGAAGTAATAGCACTTACACATGAGATGGAGACCGTAGATCAAGAGGAATTAGCTAAAAAATTGATATACATAAAACAAAACTATTTTGAACACGCGAACAAACCTGGAAGATGGTTAGCATATAAACTAAGAAAAGAAAACCAGAAAAGAAAATATACCAATTACGAGACAAAAATGGAACAATAGAGACAGATCAGGGAAAAAAAAGGAAATTGCAAGAGATTATTTCGAAAAACTTTACGAACAAGAAATAGCTGAGGAAAATAAGATAGAGGATTATTTGAAAGAAAAAATCCTCTTTTCAATATCTGAAGATGAAAAAGAGATATTTAATAAAAAAATAACTTTGGGGGAGTTAACAGTTGTGATACAAAAACAAAAAAGAAATAAAATACCAGGTCCAGATGGATTACCCAATGAACTATATAAAGAAATAGGTGAAATTTTAGAAATGAGATTATTAGAAGTCTGCAATGAGATAATATCTGAAGCTCAACTCCCAGAATCATGGAAAGAAGCCTATATAACTTTAATACCAAAAGAGGATACAGATAAATAAAGAATTCAAATAAAGAATTACAGACCAATTTCCTTTTTAAATTCGGACTATAAAATTTTTATGGCAATAATGGCGGAAAGATTGAAAATAATACTCAACAATAAAATACATTCAGGCCAAAATGGTTTTCTCCCTACAAGACAGATTAGACATAATATAAGAACAATAATAGACACATTAGAATACTATGAAAAACACTAGAATACTATGAAAAACAGCCAAGTAATCAGGTAGCCTTGGTTTTTTTGGATGTACAAAAGGCCTTTGACAATTTAAATTGGAATTTTATGAAAAAACAGATTAATTTGATGAACCTTGGAGACAAGGTTCAATACAATTTTCAATACAATTTTCAATACAATATATACTACACAAAAGGCAAATGTAATAGTAAATGGAGAAATCACTCAACCTTTCAAGATAAAGAAGGGAGTCAGACAGGGATGTCCGCTTTCACCTATGCTTTTTACCTATGCAGTTTTGGAAACTTTACTAGATAGAATAAGAAATTAAGGGAACTAAAATTAAAAATCAAGAACACAAACTACAAGCCTTTGCAGATGACATGGTTTTTGTTATAGAGGACCCATTAAATTCAGGACCAATATTACTGAACAAAATAGATAAATTTGGCAGACTAGCAGGACTAAAAATTAACAAAGAAAAAACCAAAATGTTAGTTAAAAATTTAATAATTAGTAAACAAAAATAATTAGAAGATAAACTTGGTTTACAAATAGTAAATAAAATTAAATATTTAGGAATCTGGTTCAGAGCAAGAACACTAAGTCTGTGAGAGGATAATTATATAAAATTATTGAAACAAATTGAAAAAGAATTAGAAAATTGGAATAAGATGCAAATTTCACTATTAGGAAGGATAGCAACAATTAAAATGAATGTGTTACCAAAAATATTATACTTATTTCAAACAATTCCGATACTATTGGAGAAATTTTTTTTCAGAGTTAAACAAAATTGTATTGAAATTCATTTGGGCAAAGAAAAAAATCAAGGATAAAAAATATATATATCTACAAGATAACAAAAGCAGATCCACAAAAGTGGATTCGGGCTACCTGTCTGGGAGATATATTATAGTGCAGCAGCATTATTATGGATTAAAGATTGGATTGAGTTACGAAACTATAGAATTTTACAATTAGAGGGACACGATTTTTTACTTGGCTGGCATGGAACCCAGATACTAAATCAAATATATATTTTACCAGGCACATTTTCCGAAAATTCTTAATTAAAATCTGGAATGACATAAGGAAGAACCATTATACAAAGATGCCGGTATGGTTTTCAACAATGGAGGCAATGTTCCATCCCAATACGATAGACATTAGCAAAAAATTAAAATACCATCAGTTATTAAATAACGAGGGAAAAATCAAATCAAAACAGGAATTAGAAACACAAGATATATGTATTGATAATTGGACATATTTTCAAATTAAAATGAGATACAACAAAGACATGAATGAGCAAGGAATTGAAATTAAAAATACACAACTCGACAAAATATTATTGAATCCAGAGAAATGCTCCATCTCCCAACTATATAATTATTTATTGGAATACAATCATTCTGTCATTTAATACTATACTGGATGTTTAAAAAAATGTTAAAGCATTTTGTTAAGAACATACCTAATAAAATGTACTGCCACGTTTGCCTTTTTCAAATTATTTTTTAAAAAAGTTTGCTGAGTTATATTATACTTTGACAAGTGCCTGATGAAGAAACTGAAACAGAACAGTATACGTTTTGGCTTCCTCAATTTAAATTGTTTCAGCGTTAGATTACATTATTGTAAACGAACTTTTTTTCTTTTTTGTGTTGGTTTTGTGGTCTAATATTGATAGATTTTCAAAATGGAAACCTGATGGATTAGATTATTTTCCCTCAGTTACAAACCTAAGGGATATCCAACTAATGTTATTTCTTTTAATTAAATTATCACATTTTCCATATGATTAAATGCCAAAACAATTAATTTGTTGACAAATTTTAATTCCACCTACCTGAATATAAGCAAATTTAAAAAAGACAAGTAATATTTACATTATTTGAATGCATTTCATTTCTCTCTCTCTTTTCATAGCAGAAACAACTTACATAACGGTTAAGTTTGAAACTAAATATTAGCAGTGATTCTTGAACAGTAACAAGTATTTTGAAATAAAACATTTAAATCAATGGTAAAGATATAGAAAATGAATTATAGTTTATAGATGGTTTTATTCATTTACAAATTAAAGTTAGGGCTTGTTAATTTGGTTGTTTTAGAAGACAGTGACTTTTTGCTTTTATATAACCAAACCTGTATTAGAGCCATTATATCAGTTAATTCCTTTGTAACTGCATGGACCTTATACCTGTATATTATTTATGGTAAAATATATGGTAAATAACATCAAACCTGAGCAAACTGACAAAAATCTACATTTCTACCTGGCATTTTATTCTATTACTTTACAAAATTAGTAATGATTTGCAAAATGCAGGAAAGGAGAAAATAATAATGAGCCAAAGGTTTGAAGTAAGAAAAAATATAATTAAATTTTGCTTACAGCAGAATCATTCACTATACTAGTTCATTTTTCTATTCTTGAAAGCCATTTGCATCCATCATGTCAATATTCACTTCATATATGCAGTTTGTTCTTCAAATCTCTCATCAAGTTCAAAGAGCCACTTCATTCTCATCTTCTAATTGCTTACAATCCATTTATTCATATATTTGCTTTGCAATTTGACCTTCATTCAAACCAAACCATCTTAATGTCTTTTGTACTAGTCTTTCATTGTTGTATTCAATCCATACAATTCAACACCTGCTCATTTTTTAATCTTTGTTTTCTTTTGCCATGTTCACTTCCTTATACCATGCCTATTATTTTATTTTTATATACCCAATTTACTTTGATATAATATACTGATAGACTACAAATAGCTATTAGGAAAGTTGCCTGTCCACAAACTAATTGTTATTATGGCTACATAATATTGTAGCCATAATATTGTTTATCATAGTGCAAATGGATAAGGTTGATTTCTGTCTATTTCTTATCTAAGCGCTTATCTTAATTCTGATCTTGATTCTGATCAGCTAGCCATACTTCCAAATACAGACAGTTTGACACCTCCTGCTCAACTCGCTCCATCTAATTTTACGCAAGAGAGCTTGCAACAGCCTTCTGAAGCACTGGATGGCATGAAAAATGACAATGGATAGAAACTAATCAAGGAGAAAAGCAACCTAGAATTAAGGAGAAATTTAATGACAGTGAGAACAAAACCAGTGGAACAGGTTGGACAGCCATTTGTCCAAAATTGTATAGGTGCCCTGCTTTTGTGAGGGATTGGACTATAAGACATCCACGGTCCCTTTCAACTCTGTTATCTGTTATAAGCCATTAGTTTGAGATCTGTATCTATAGAGGTCATAAATAGTCTGTGCTTCTTAAAAGGTAGCCCATTTGATGACTTTGCAAAATGGTTATAGTTTATTATTACTATTACTAAAATTTGTATACCACCCAATTCCCAGTGGTTCTGGGGAACTTTTAAACATTTCTTATATATTTCTCTCTCCCTATCTTCTAATAGGGATATTAGATGATTCTAATAAAATATTTATAGAAATGATGCACAACTTTTTTCAAAAGTCATGGCCTGTGATTGCATGGCATATCAAGCTACTAATACTGTAGGGCATTTTAGGTTATTATATTATATGATTATTGTAGGAATCTCATTCCTACTTCATGATATAGTGTGCTATGTGAATCCAGAAAATTATATTACTTAAATAAGTTAAATTTTCTTTAACTGTAGTACAATACCAGATCAGGTGGTATGGGGACTCTTAATGTATCTAGATCAACATTTCTAGTTTAGATGCTCTTTAGATGTGTGGATTTAAACCCAAAAAATTTCCAGGCTGTATGATAATTAGTAAGTATTGGGTTGAATTTCCCTCTGTGAAGGGTCATCAAAGTGGGAATATTTAGCTAGATTTACTGGATTTGGACAGTGCATTTTCTAGTTGAGAATTAGGTTCCGTTATCTAAGCAAATAATATAGAGTAGTATTCTAATATTTATATGCATCAAAAAGTATTCTATTATCAAATATTTAGTAACAACATACCAAAATTCAAAAATATTTCAGAATTCCAGATTAGATTCCCCAGCCTCAGCCAATCAGGCTCACAGTTCATGGTGAATATTAGGAATAAAAATAAGATGTAATAAATTGTACAAATGCAAAGCTACCAAATGATAGCAGTCCTTTAGAGTGTCTACCAACTTTTCTTTGCTCACTTAACTGATTGTGAGAGACTCCGGTAGTGCCATGAGCACATTTCCACTTTGTTTTGTACAACAGAAATCAGAACTATTCAATTATTTTCCTACTTGGACTACTGTTGAAGATAAACCAAAACATTGTTTTCCTTCCCATTTTCTTCACTCAAAAAATTCAATATAAAAAGTTGACCAACATACAGCTGCTGATAGAAAAGAAAAGCACAGAAAAAGACTAGTTGCTCTGAACTGTTTCTACTGAAATAAGGCCTCCCTTGAACCTTTAACTATATGTTGTTTCTCAAATCAATAGTGTTGGCAGAAATCAAAGTCATGAAAGTATAATAATGTTAACATTCCCAGTTTCTGGGCTAAAAAGATCCAAATGCCTCTAGGTATGCTGTCATCAGAAGGAAATGGCAATATCTAAGCAACTGGGAAAATCTTCATTCATAAGTCACATACAGAAATAATTGTTTTAAATAACTTCTCTATCATATTAAATGGAAAATAATATTATTTTAACTTGGAAAATAAAAGGTTCTTGGCTAGACTTGAAAAATATAGATGATAACTACAAGAGACTGGAAAAATACCAATTCTGCTCCTCAACACTTAGCAGCTTTGCTTATGGGAGTCAAATGAAATAATGGTATTCTGTTTAATCATACAAGAGAATGCTTTGTGTAGTGGAGGCCAAAACAGAGGATCCTAAACTTTTAATATAGGAGGCAAATGTCAGCTGGTGCTCCATTCAATATCCAAGAAAGAAACACTTAAACTCCATTTTGTTAGAGTAAAGATATCTTTTACTGGAAATCAAAGTGGTAGCAACAAAAGAATTCTGAATCTGAAGAAATGAGCGCGAAAAACACATATACAAAGTGATGGCAACGTTCCCACCCCCAACATTCCATATTGCTCCTCCAATGAGGAAATATGCATAGCATCATGTGGGCATCTTCAGGTGGTGATGAGGCCTCTGTCCGTTGACCTTGGCATAGTTTTGATAAGGAGCCGCAGTTGCGCATAGCAAGGAATAGAAAAGCAAGGAATAGAAACTTAAGTAAAACTCCCCCTCCCCCTAGATATACAGTTTCGTTTCCTACACACTCCAGCACGCTTCCCAAATATACCATAGCCCATAGCCCCCCTCCCGTTACTTATGGCAGCCGAAAGATGCAAAGCTGAGAAAAAGAAATAAAGGAAGAAATCTTGAAGGCTGACATTCGGCCCTCCTGCAAAAAGACGTTAGTCCTAAAAAATATAAGAGTAAAATACAAGATATTACAAACAAATAACAACAGCATATATGTTCAGGGTTTATCAGGATACATGGTGCGGAACGCCTGCACCAGTCGGGGGGCTCTAACATCTCTCTCGTCTACCCATTCACTCTGGGAAGAAGGAAAATGCTTCCACGCCACCAAATATTGGATTCGACCCCGCTTCTTCCTAGAATCCAAAATTTCCTTAACTTCGAAATGTTGTTCACCTTCAATGAGCAATGGCACAGGGGGGGCTACCTGAGTAGGCCTCAGATCAGATGTACGTTCAGGTTTTAACAAACTAACATGGAAAACAGGATGGATCCGACGGAGAGTTTTTGGCAATGTCAATTGGACCGCCACAGGATTCACAACTCGTTCAACCGGAAAAGGTCCTACATACTTAGGGCCAAGCTTTTTCGATTTCTGTGTGGTCTGCAAAAATTTGGTAGATAAAAACACTTTATCACCAACTTGGTATGGTTCCTGTGGACGTCTCTTTTTATCTGCAAACTTTTTGTGAGCTTGATGAGCATCATCCAATGCCTTGCGGGCAACTGGCCAAGTCATCTGGAGATGCCTTATCCACTCATCCAGCGAGGGAATATTAGTTTCCTCTTGCGGAAGCTCGGGTATGGGTACAAAGTCTTGTCCCGAGGCCACTTTAAACGGAGTGAATCCGGTGCTGCTATGTACCGAATTATTGTATGCCACCTCAGCAAAAGGCAGTAAATCAGTCCAATCATCCTGTTGATAATTAATGTAACACCGCAGATACTGTTCCAGTACCGAGTTAGTTCTCTCGCAGGCCCCATTGGTTTGTGGATGATGGGCGGAGCTTAACCCCTGGGCGGAGCCTAGTAACTTCAGGAACTCTTTCCAGAAATTTGAGGTAAATTGGACACCCCTGTCAGAGATTATGCATTCAGGGACTCCATGTAGCCTGTAAATATGCAGAATAAACAACTTAGCTAACGTCTTCGCTGACGGGATCTTCGCGCAGGGTATAAAATGTACCTGTTTGGAAAACAGATCTGTCACAACCCAAATGACTGTATTTCCTCCACTGTCAGGTAATTCTACAATAAAATCCATGGAGATTTCCTTCCATGGGGCCGTTGGTCTAGCCACGTTCTGCAACAAGCCTACTGGATTACCAGGCGGCCTCTTAGCCGAAGCACAAATAGGGCAACTAGCGACATAGGTCTCAATGTCCTTTTTCAACGTGGGCCACCAAAATTGCCTTTTGACCAAGTGTAGGGTTTTCACGAACCCAAAATGTCCAGCAGGTTTAGAATCATGAGCTTGATGTAAAATTTCGTGCCTTAGCTTTCCCGGTACATATAATTTGGCCCCCACCCAGGCCAACCCATCTCTGATAGTACAGTCATTCGAGTGGGTCAGGAACCAATCATCCAGTTTTAGAGCTTCTTTCAATTGTGCCGATAAATCGTTTGACACATCAACCTCTTTTTTCTTCTGGGCTCTGGTAACCATTGGAGCTGCCAACTGTTCAGTTGGGATGATAGGTCTTATCACTTCCTGGCGGGCACTATTATACTGAGGTAATCTGGACAAAGCATCTGCCATGAAGTTTCTCCCCCCGGGAATGTACTTCAAAGAAAAATTGAACCGCTTAAAATATTGCGCCCAGCGAACTTGCTTGGGAGACAGTTTTCGAGGTGTTTTCAGAGCTTCCAGATTTTTGTGATCTGTCCAAACCTCAAAAGGGTGTTTAGCTCCTTCTAGGAAATGCCTCCACGTTAACAAAGCCCATCGAACTGCAAAAGCTTCTTTTTCCCAGATGGCCCATCTTCTCTCGGTTTCAGTTAGTTTACGGGAGGTATAGGCGCATGGTTGCATGTATCCCTTTTCATTTACCTGAAGTAGCACCGCCCCAACGGCTACGTCACTAGCATCAGCTTGGATTACAAACGGAACGTCCATGTCTGGGTGCTTAAGTACGGGTTCAGCAGCAAACAGACGTTTCAGTTTCTCAAAAGCAGCTTGACATTCCATGGACCACTTCAATGGCGTACTGGGCTTCGGTTTCACCTCCCCTTTGGTTTTAAGGAGATTCGTGATAGGCATCGCGATCTTCGCAAACGCAGGAATAAATTGACGGTAAAAATTTGCAAATCCCAAGAAGCTTTGCAGTTGTTTCCTGGTACGGGGAGGGGCCCATTCCAAAACCGCCTGCACCTTCCCCGGGTCCATTTCTATGCCGTCGTGCGATATGCGATAGCCCAAATAGTCAATTTTCTCCTGGTGAAATTCACACTTTGACAGCTTGGCATACAACTGGGCCGCTCGAAGTTTCTCCAGGACTGACCGCACTAGTTTCACATGCTCATCACGAGTCTCTGTGTAGATAAGAATGTCATCAAGATAAACTAACACTCCTTTGTACAAATGCTCTTGCAACACTTGGTTTATCATTTGCATGAATACCGCAGGCGCCCCCTGTAGGCCAAACGGCAGGACGTTGAATTGAAAACACCCCATCGGACAGTTGAAAGCAGTCTTCCATTCATCCCCTTCCTTGATTCGGATTCGGTAGTATGCCTCTCTCAGGTCGAGTTTTGAAAAAATCTTTCCTTTAGCGAGGTGGGCCAGCATGTCCTTCATCAGGGGAAGGGGGTACACGTTCTCCACCGAGATAGCGTTCAGATTTCTATAGTCTACCACCAAGCGTAAGGAACCATCTTTCTTTTCCCGGAACAACACTGGAGCCGCCACCCGGGGCCTAGCAGGTTGGATGAAACCACGTTCTAAATTTTTTTCAATGAACAACCGCAATTCCCCTAATTCCCGTGGGGTCATTGAATACAGTTTGGGTTTTGGGAGTTTCACTCCTGGCAAAAATTCGATACTGCAATCCGTCGAGCGGTGAGGGGGGAGCTCATCCGAGGCCTTCTCACTGAACACCTCCTTTAAGTCCCAGTATTCCTCTGGAATTTTCTCCTCCCCTTTCAGAGTCTCGGTGCCAGTAGAAGCCAACTCTATGGGAGCTTTGGGTCTCCGCTTGGATTTCCCTTCCTTTTCTGGGGGTTGGTCTGTGCGTATGCGTAGTAATCCCCTCCTCCAATTAACATGGGGGTTCCATTTCCGGAGCCAAGGCAAACCCAGTATTAAAGGGCGCTCCATCCCAGGGGCCACAATAAAACACAGAGTCTCTTTATGGTTCCCCATTGTCATCTCCACTGGCTCCGTTATAAAATGAGCAGGTCCACCCCCGGCTACCGATCCATCCAATTGGCAAAAAGCTATGGGCGTTTTCAGAGTCTTTAGCCTTAATCCCAGCTTCTCTACCATCTTTGCACTGATTACGCACCTTGTGCATCCAGAGTCTAACAAAGCCAACATGTCCCCTTCAGCCCCCGACGTGGATACCCTTAATCTCACTGGAATGGTCATAGGGCCCTGGTTCGGACTTACCAGTGCATCGTCTTCCAGTTCGGATTCACTCCCTTCAGAAGAGGTTGGAGTTCCCAACCCCCCTCTTTTTAGAGGGGTGACCTCTACAACCTCCTCCGCTTTTAGCGCCGATCCACGAGGCGTGGCTGGAGGCCTCTCAGACCTTCTCCCTCCTCCTGGCGCCCCTTTTGGTTCCAGCTTGGCATGGCAGTCTGCAGCCCAGTGGCCCTCCTTCCCACATCGGAAACACGCTCTGGTTCTGGGTTTTGCCGCTGGTCTTCCCTTCAGGGGTTTTAAGGTTTCTTGAGGCCTGGTAGGGGGGGGATTCCTCAAGACAAAGCCCCCCCGGCGTCTGTTTCGGGTTAGGTCAATCTCCACCTCTGCTGCCAGCACGTACCACTGCTGCAGCTCCCCAGGGTCTCTTCTGGCCACGCAGCATTGATAAACATCTTCATTTAGCCCATCCTTAAAAGCCTCTATCAGGGCTCCCTGGGACCAGCCGCGGATATGACACGCCAGCTCTCTAAACTCCTGGGTGTAATCAGCTACTGACCTTCGCCCCTGATTTATGGTTTTCATCCTGATTCTAGCCTTGCGTTCAGCTAGGGGATCTTCAAATCTAGTGCGCAATGCTGTCATGAACTGGTTATAGTTCAGCAGTTGAGGGGCATTATCATTATGCAAAGTTACCATCCACTTTGCAGCCGTTCCCTCCAAAGCCCTGGTCACACACCTGACTTTGGCCGCTTCTGAGGAAAAATCCTGCCCATACTCCTCCATGTGGCTCCAAACTTGTGCTAGGAAAAATCCCAATTCCTGGGGGTCCCCTCCATATTTTACTTCCAACGGAGGCACTCTTGCAGCTCTACGCCTTCTGGCAATTATCCCCCCAGCCGGGGGGCCCTGTGCTGCTGCTGCTGCCTGTTGCGCTGGCCCGGGTTGATTTATGGGGGGGGCTGCTCTGATTCTTCTGCCTGGGGCTACCCCCCCCTTCTTCCCCCTCGTACCTTTGATCAGCTGAAGCCTCTCTGGCAGCTTCATGTGAAAATTGCTCGGCTTGCATTAGTGAGAAGCCTCTCCGTTCCTTCTCCTGCCATGGCTCATCTTTCCCTCGGCGACGGGTTGTGGTCACTCCTGGAGGGGGCTTTTCCTCAGGATCCTTCCAACCGACTCCCAGGGACCATTTAGGCTTCACAGCTGGGGTTTCGCCAAGACTTAACTCTGCTAAGAAGTCAGTCTCTTCTGCTCCCTCCATCAGCAGGGATTCAGGTCCTCCAGTCGCTCCCTGGTCTTCTCGGTCGCTGGCTGGGCTAGACATTGTTTGTTAGCAAACCCCCTCGGAAGAAAATTTGGGTTTTCTCCGGGTGGGCTGGTAAAAATGAGATTCAGAATAATGTCAGCTGGTGCTCCATTCAATATCCAAGAAAGAAACACTTAAACTCCATTTTGTTAGAGTAAAGATATCTTTTACTGGAAATCAAAGTGGTAGCAACAAAAGAATTCTGAATCTGAAGAAATGAGCGCGAAAAACACATATACAAAGTGATGGCAACGTTCCCACCCCCAACATTCCATATTGCTCCTCCAATGAGGAAATATGCATAGCATCATGTGGGCATCTTCAGGTGGTGATGAGGCCTCTGTCCGTTGACCTTGACATAGTTTTGATAAGGAGCCGCAGTTGCGCATAGCAAGGAATAGAAAAGCAAGGAATAGAAACTTAAGTAAAACTCCCCCTCCCCCTAGATATACAGTTTCGTTTCCTACACACTCCAGCACGCTTCCCAAATATACCATAGCCCATATCCCCCCTCCCGTTACTTATGGCAGCCGAAAGATGCAAAGCTGAGAAAAAGAAATAAAGGAAGAAATCTTGAAGGCTGACAGCAAGTTTGTATGCAAGATCCTTCAGGACAGTTTTCTTACCTACACCTTAACTAATAATTGTGTGAATACACACACACACACACACACACACACACACACACACACACACATCCTTTATGTTGTTTCCTTTTGAGTTAAGAAACAATAAGCAAAACACAGAAAATAAATGATAAATAATTAGTATATATTTCTATTCCATTTCACACATATGAATCTCTCTGTGATGACCCAGGGTGGGATACAAAACAAACACAGTCACAAAAAACCAGGTGAAGCCCCTTTTATTCCTTCAGTTTGCTTCCAAGCTCCGAATATCTTTGACGGAAGACAAAAAACTCCCACACAGTTACACGAAGAAGGAAAAACGCAACACAAACCAGGCAAGATAAGGGCTGGAGGATGTCCACAGATAACACACACTGGGAAGGATGCCAAACTCAGAGACGAACTATAAACTAGAGATATTTACACACTTTGTTTCCAGCATTTGCCAGTATGCAGGTCCAAACTCTTATTCAGTTGTCACACCTGCAGCCCATGAAGAGGATCTCCCTTATCCTCTCCTCCCTGCATGCCCTAGGATGGATGGAGGATGGCCTGGGTCCTCCTCTGACTGGTCAGCTTGCCTCTGCTTCCCCAGCCTCGTCCACAACCTCCGGAGCCACAATTTCACTCCCTGTCAGCAGTTCCTCCTCTCCCTCAGAATCAGTCTCCACCGGGAGCATGGCACTCCCCTTTTAGGTAGCTATGAGGTATTTGGAACAAAGGTAATGATGTGATTTTATTTAACATAAATGAATATATTTAATTTTACAAGTGCATAGTTTTTCTATGCATCAGTGGTCCATCCAGAGATTAGTTTATCATAAATTGAATAATTTCATCATAGGATGTTTTTGAATGTAAAAAAAAAACTTATATTATCATTGTCAGACAGCAATTTGTCAATATCTCAGTCAGAGCTATTTCCTGGACCTTTCAGTCAAGATTTTTGCAAATTTTTGTAGGACTTCAAGCAAAGTAAATGTTTTGTTACTGACCTTCCATGTCCTTCCACAGGAACAATGTAGCACCTCTTAGCAAATGATATTCTTTCTGGTCCATACACTTTATGATTAGAAAGTACTCATAGAAAAATTGATGTTTTAGAGCTTGTCTTAAAGAGAATAAAAAGGATTGTGCACATTTAAAGATGTCTGTTTATAAAAATATTTTAGCTTGAAAAATATTTGATTCCCTTGAAGCAAGTATGCAGTAAAAAGAATTGCCTGGTTTCACTTGATTCACATGTTGCTGTCCTGTTTATTTAAACATGTTCTAATTACCATTCCATAAAACAAAAAGAATAATTCTGTATTTTCTATTATTTTCAAATTCTTTAACATGGAATGCAAACTGTAATGAAAAAATGATAATACTTTATCTCCTGTATATATGGTCACATAGAGTTTGTACAAAATTTCTGTGAATACAGAAAAAAGTTTATGGTTAAATATTATGGGTATTATTGGAATAAGAAATATATGTCTACCAGGACATACAATTGTGGTAAGTTTAATGTGTATAAATCAGAATATCTGTATTGGAGCAATAATGGATATGCTATCCAGAGACAGTTGCTTATGTCAGTTTTTTAAAGATCCTGTTATAGTATCATTTTAAAAAAACTTTTTATTGTGTTTTTCCCTAACAACATTAAGATGACCATTAAATTATTTTTTAATTTAAACATAATGCAATTAATTACATTTCCAAGAAATATTTTTAGCTGCTTGGTTAAGTAAATTGGCTGTGACTCATTAAAATTTTTCCTAGTTGAAATTTAAACTAGAAGAATATTATTATGACCAGTATGGTTTATGGAAAAGGAGTGTCCAGAAAATTAATGTTAAATTTATTATTTTACTTTGAAGTCATTTGTACAGTTTTGACAAAACAAAAGCCTACTAAAAAGTTAAATCTACTTAAAACCACCACATTACTTTTTAATGTGTTTATGACATATGCATTTTGTGACCTTAGCATATAATTTAGGTTATTATGTTTCCAAACTTTAAATAAATTCTGACAAAGCACAGATATAATCTCAAGAAACTGGGAAAGGTAATCAGTCCCATAACAAGGGAACCGATATAACATTAGAATAGATATTATATTAAACTAAACTTGTTTTTGTGAAGGATTAAGCAACGCAAAAATCTGAAAATGTAATATAAATGACTGACATATCCTGCATGAACTTTCAACTATTGGCAGTCCTTGACTCACAATAGTTCATTTAGTGACCATTCAAAATTACAAGGGCATTGAAAAAGTGACTTAGGACTGTTTTTATATCCTGTGCATTTTTCTTTTATCCTTAACTTCTTTTCTTCTTTAACACAAAATTCAACTTAGACTATAAAACAATTAAAAATAATCTTGCATATGTACATGATCAATATATTTCAGAAGTTTACATGCAGAAAAAAGTCCATTTTTCTATCTATCGTAGTATTCTATAAATATATTTCATTGAGTTTTTTCTTTTCAAACATTAAACAAAGTAGTATATTCACATCTCCTAAAATACAAAATTCTTTAATGCATTCATTCTATTTTAAATTACACTGCTTTAACATAGGTTATCTGAGAACATTTTTTGAAAATTAAAAATAACCTTACTTTTTTTCAACATTTATTGATTTATTTATGAATCAAATTTATATAAAGTGACTTTAGGTGGTGTCCTTTGTATGGACTAATCCATATAAAGGCAACTATATAAAAATCACATTAGAACGTAAATATTATATTTTATAAGTGAAAGTTCTTTTAAAAGAATTTGCTTCCTTTATGATATGCAATTATTATATGCATTGTTTTGGTAAATTTTGACTGTGAAGCAATAAATCCTGTAAATAAAGTACTGTATTGCTATGAAATCTATTGGGAGTTTAATGCACAATCTCTGCCTGATACAATCTGGCAAATACTTATATATCAACATCCTTGTCATTAAAAGGTTTGACACATTCTCAAAGGTTTTCCCATGAAATGAACCAGTGCTAGAGTGAAACTAATAATATTAATAGAGGAAGAAAATAAGTCATATTCTTTAAACATGATTCTTGAGTTATCTCAGGATTCTACTCATTCTGTGAGAAACTTGTTTACTGAAAATGAAGTCTGAATTAGCCCTAAGGTTGACCTGCCTATGTTATTTTCTTCTCCCTAACCTAAAGAGCATTCATGTGCATTGTTTATTATAAATTCTTCTACTGACAAATAAGAAATTACATCAAAAACTTGGTATTTGGCAGAAGTAAGTCATATTCACCTTTTCTCACAGGGATATGGTACTTTGTATTGTTCTTGGATCAGTTGTTTGTTCACAGACCTTCACTTATCACTGTGGTAGAGAAGAAATTCCTAGAAAAGCAGTTTCATAGTAGGAATGTTGAATCTCTATAGGGTTTGTGAGTGAACCTTTCCCTCCACAGGTAGGAATTCTTGCCTTATCCTTTCTCCCAACTCCAGGGTGCTGTTCCTATCCACAGAAAATCAACTGCCAAGCTACAGCTTCACCAGTCATTTCAAGCTGCCAAAAGGAAAAGTGCCATGTGGTTTTGCAGCTCCATTTACAGTGGCCACTCCAATTTATTATAAATCACCATGAACATAGCATACAAGAATGTGAAATGAGATTGCAAGCCAGTTTTTGTGGTCTTTGTCAGCTGGAGAGAGCTCTCAGCATTTCAAGATTGGCAATGAAAATGATGTGGGTTATCTTTGAAAGGTTTCTGAGGGTTGAGTAAATGTTCCTATTTTTTGTGGATACTTTGTACAACATTCAGACCCTTATGCTCTCTGGATCAAATAAGTATTTTTTCATTGCTCTGCTTCTTTACTATTGGACAGTTATCATAAAATAACAAGATCCCCAGAAGACCTTTATCAAAAGGAATTGCTAGTTATAAGTAAAATGAAGAACTTGGAAAATTTCAATAGAGTCAATCAGTAACATCATTCTCAGACTTCCTTCTCTTCTGTTTTGAGCTTCTACAACTGCTAAATGAGAGAACATTTAGGAGGTTTTTTGCTGAAACTAAGGAACATTGTGCCATTTACTTGTTTGAGGTTTCTTTTTCCTGGAATTGTCTCTGGCTAATGCCAATGTGCACAGAATAGTTGGAAGCACTTGCCATGACCAGAAAGGAATCCAGATTCTAAAAGCCTAACTAGGAAGGCCAAGTCTTGCTTAGTAAAGGAAAAAGCCATTCCCATTCAATAATAATTTACATTTGTTCATTGGCAATTAATCCCATCTGTACTGACTGTGCAGAGCATGACTGTGGTTGCATGCTGACATGCATGATTTAAAGGTCTAACTCCAATAGCCTTTTTTTGAAAAACCTAGAATGAAAATGCATATTTATTTGTTCATCAGACTGCTTCTGAATTCAGTGGGACTTATAGACATATACTTCATTGCCACATGTTCTTCTTAAAGAAGTACATAATATCCAGACAGTTATATTATCAGACGTCTGGTAGTACCTTATGAAAAAAAGTTTTGTGAGTTGCAGTTCACTTCACTAGATCAGATAGCTATTTAATTAAGCTGAAGATGACTATGATGTCATATTATATAAGATACCCTCCCTTCGCTCCATATTCAGATGACAGATTTCAACTCTTCAATTGTAGAAACAGATTGTCCATCAGGCCCAGTGATTTGTGTTCATCAAGATCAGACAGGTGTTTTCTTACTATTTTCTTTGCTTATTTAATTTTTATTTCTGGTCTGTCTTTTACAGTTACCCACCAAAAACATAACTGTAAAAGACAGACCATAAATAAAAGTTAAAATAAGCAGAAAAATTGTAAAAGAACACCTGTCTGATCTTGATGAACACAAATCACTGGGGCCTGATGGATTATATCCCAGAGTTTTAAAGGAAC
The DNA here is from genome assembly GCA_023653725.1 of Bungarus multicinctus. Classification (NCBI taxonomy): domain Eukaryota; kingdom Metazoa; phylum Chordata; class Lepidosauria; order Squamata; family Elapidae; genus Bungarus; species Bungarus multicinctus. The sequence continues at coordinate 38,431,245 of CM042849.1, forward strand.
TGGCAGAGGTCATCTCAGAACCAGTGCACCATATCTTTCAAAAATCCTGGAGCACCGGGGAACTACCAGATGACTGGAAAAGAACTGATGTGGTTCCCATCTTCAAAAAAGGAAAAAAAACAAAAAACCAGACCCAGGAAACTATAGACCAATCAGCCTAACATCAATACCCGGGAAGATACTGGAAAAGATAATAAAAAAACAGATCTGCCATTATCTAGAAACAAGTAAAGTAATAACTAGCAGTCAGCACAGGTTTGTTAAAAACAGATCATGCCAAACCAATCTTATTTCGTTCTTCAACATAGTGACTAAATTAGTAAACCAGCGAAATACTGTGGACATAACATATTTAGATTTCAGCAAGGCATTTGACAAAGTAGACCACAACCTACTTCTTAGTAAGCTAGAAAAAAATGGAATAGATAGCACCATCACTAGATGGACTTGCAACTGGCTGACAAACAGGGGTGGGATTCAAATTTTTTAACAACCAGTTCTGTGGGCATGGCTTAGTTGGTGGGTGGGGCTTGGTGGTCATGTGAGTGGGTGGATGTGGCTTGGTAGTCATGTGACTGGCCAACTCAACGTCACTCACATCAAGGGCACTTCTCCTTGCCTGGCTTCTTGTGACTATGGGGATGCTGCAATGGTTGTAAATGTAAAACATGGTGATAAGTCACTTTTTTCAGTACTATTGTAACTTTGAATGGTCATTAAATGAACTGTTGTAAGTCAAGGATTTAGCAGAGAGGTCATTTAAGCTCTCCAAAAAGAGGACACCAAGGAGAAGCAATCCTTAGATCCCTGGCAGTTCACTTTGAATTCAATAGTAGAAGTAAAAAATATCCTCTATAACAGGCACACAATAAGTATAGTATTTTCATCTTAATTGTATTTTCTCTAGGTCTTTTGATTCATTCTTAATGTCTAGCAAATATTTTCTTTTGTTCCATTGCTCTAAAACTCTGTATAGTTTACATAATTAAGAGGAATCTAGCTGCCAGCAAGCAATAAATAGATAATATTTTTTCCTGAGCTCTATATAGAGAAAATGTTAAAATATGGATATGTTTATCAAGCATTTGTCTCTTTTAATCTGATTTGTGTTCATTATGTTCAAACCCCAAACTTCATATCCACCAGTGATCGCTTATTCTTTATCTATCCATTACTGAGTCTCATCCTCTGTTACTTCTTTATTACTTCTTCCTCATGCCTGATTTGAAAATCTTTCCACATAGGACAACAGCAGCTGGACAGCATTTGAGAATAGGGAGAGGAAAAACACATGCATTTTATGAACATAATAGGAAAAGCTAGAACATACAAATATTTGAATTTCTGATAAAAGGTGTAACTGATATTCAGTGTTATCCTAATGATTTAAGACTAGTGAAAATTTGGATTATCACTCTATTGTTGTATGCTCTTAAGAGTCTTTATATTTTGTTGTATGCATTGTAGCTATTTGTCTACCTTGTAATTTTTTATTTCCTGTATCAATATTATCAAGTCTTTGGCTGACTCAGAAAACTTTACGTCCTATCATAAATCTATTTAATTAACCTTTACTGTTATTAAACAATTGAACAAAGCTGCCTTTTCATGACTCCTTAATATGTTCTCCTCTGGACTTACTTTATTTTTACATTAGATTTTAAACTAAGTTGCCCCCATTACAACAATATACCAAAATATTGGAATTATAAAATAAATATGAAATATATTAAAATTAGACAATTGAAATATTGCCCAAATACCAAGAACCTATAAACTTTGGATTGTAGCTTGGCAAATTCTTCAAAAAAGGGAATATGAAAATACCTTCAAAATACATAATTCTTCCTGTATTTATTACTCCTACTTGATGGAAAAAGATGCTTCACCCAAAAATGCTGATAGAGCTATTGGAAACAATTCTATTTTTAAAATTTATATGGCATTTATATCGTGAAGGAAATTAGGAACTCTTGTTGCCATTCTAAACGTTATCCATTATTCAAATGGTGAAAACAAGACCCATACTTCACATTACATTCATGTTTAGGAGATGTACTTTACATTTCATGTTTTATCTAAACTCTGGCAAAACATAAAATGTCTGGATGTGATTGTGAAATATGTGTTCATAGATTGATATGTTTTGTTGATTGCTTCTTTTTCCATTTAAAGTAAACAGAAGTATTTCACAAAACTCATATTTATCTAGTTTTATGTTTCTAATAAGAAAGATGAGCCAAAAATTCAAAACCACATGAACAGAAAATGAACGCCCTACAAAACCAATCAGTGTCAGAAGACACTAAAAATGGTGCAGTGTATTTCTCTTACCAGTAATGTTTAGACATTGATTTGGGTACACATGGTGTGCATTTCAGTAAGTTACACAACTGTCTAAATGGAAAATACTGACATTTACATCTAATATATAACAATAAACTAGTTGTTGTTGTCACACTAAATTAAACTGGCCATTTATCAAAATGTGTTTTATTCATACTTATTAGCCCATTGTTAAAGACCCACAGGTACCAGTTGTTGTTTGGAATAGAAATGTGAAATTTATTCATTACATTTACTGCCAGCTGTTTGATGAATCATTTAAATTTAGTTTCCTAGTTGTGGATTTTGCTATTTGATGCATTTCACATAAATGAGAAAACAATTCTAGGGAAGGGAAACTTGTACAATGAAATAATGGAATCAGGGATATGTAGAAATGTATATACTTCTAGGAAAATTTTAAAGGAATTGAATCTCTTGGTAAAAAAAGTTTTATGAAAAAAAAATCTCTTGGTAAAAAAAGTTTTATGCCAATGGTAGGTTTTGTTACTGAATGACTAATGGTTAAAAAAATCACCATCATTTAGTTCAGGCATATTTATTCATAATAAAGTATATATATAAGGCCGAAGACACAAGCCTGAAGATGATGAATGAGACTTCATCGAAACGTCGCCTAGATACTTCCAATTCTACGCGGGAGAAAACCCGAAGAACCAAAGATCCACATACAAATACCCGTGAAAACCTCCGAAAACAAATATATATATATATATATATATATATATATATATATATATATATATATATATATATATATATATATATATAATACATACATATATATGTATGATAATAGTTTTGTTATTAGATATTTTCTCCTAATGGAAATATCTTGTGTAGAATTTTACAAATGATAGTAGAGATTAGAAGACAACTTCTGAGATGTTGGAAGTATGTGACAAAGTCATTGGGAAATCTTAAAATTAAATTATTAATATCAGACCAAATTTTGCCAGAATTTTGATTTCATAGTAAGTTTACTTTTGTATATATTCCTGCCTTTCCAGACAAAAAAGGGAACTATTTGGAAAAAATTCATGGAATGAAATTTTTTAAAGAAGGAAAAGCCTTGAAAACATTGGTACCTTAGAGATTTCTATAATAAATGGAAGTTATATTCTATATAATATACTGGTGTATACCAGTGAATAATGTATTTGGTCGGTACCTTCCCACCAAAGTGGTACCTATTTATCTACTCATATTCACACACTTTTGAACTGCTATGTGGGCAGGAGCTGAGTCAAGTAGTGGGAGCCATCAATTGCACAGCACCCAAATCTTGAATCTTGGCTGCTGACTTTCTAGCTGACAAGTCCAGCGACTTTCACCATGAGCCATGACATCCCTAGATATGCTCATCATTCCCAGTAATTGTTGTTATCAAACATGGTCAAAATTATTGTGGCAGACAAGATTCTTGGCTGTCTTTTGGAAGCAAACTTTTATCACAGTTTAATATATAAAAACAAATTACATAGAACTATCAAATTTACCTTATGGATTGTTAGAATTTCTATCAATGAAACCAGAAAGGAGAATGGTCCATTTTCCTGCTCCTACAGTATTATGTGTTCATTTAAATTTTATTGCACAGATTTGGGACTGTCTAGAATGTGGGAGATCCAGTTTGTGGGATAGATAATAGAAAAAGGAGAAGAGCTGAATGATGGAATTACATACGACTTGGTTTCTACCTATTGCGTTATGTAGTTATACATTTTAAGAATATCTCTACAAATAGATATAGCATCTGACAGGAAGAAAACACAATTCAAAGGAATAAAAATATCAATTTGTTAGTTTATGATATGACAAACCAATTGGTCATGTAAGGAGTTAATGCAGCTTCTGGTGGCCCTAGATATCAGGTTATTACTTGCTAATTTGAGATTAGCCTTTATAGAAGTTATTTAATTCTGTTCTTACTCCCATTTACATGGAATTCTTCTTTGATCACTATAATGTCACAAAATTAATCATTTAACAAATTATAACCTCATACAAGAGTTTCAAATTATTGTTATCAAATTATTATTGCTATTAATATATTTATAACTTGTTCTTATGGAATTTAAATTCCTTTCTCTATCAGGTTTTTCCATCCCTTTGATTATTCACCTACATTTTCACAACTTTCATTTATTTGACAGAACTTATATTTCAATTTCTATTTTTTTGCACCACTTTATATCTGGTTTGCTTGAGGTTTTATTTATCAGATTTATATACCTGCCCATCTCATGAATATTTTAAAATAATAGATAAATAAAATTGGTAGGTATATTTAGGTAATCAATGCTCACTGTTGTCCAATTCATATCCAATCATCCCAATAATAATTATATCTGTTTGATGTCAGTTGCCTGACATCTTTCCAAATAATTGATGCTATTGTTGAACTATCTTACTATTAGTAGGTTTTCCACCACCCCCTTATCAACATTCAGTTTAAATATTCTTTTATATAGTTCCATAAATGCACTTACAGTGTCTCTTGTCAAGGGTTATATTTCCAGATTTTTATTTTTCAAAAGATAGGCAGATTAATGGATGGAGTTATATTAAAAGATGACCTTAAAGTTAATGTAGAAATAATATTAGAATTTTTGCCTCAAGTTTTATAATTTTAATGAAGGATTATTGGATTGTTCAACAGCTATGAGCTAGAATAAAAAAACTTCCTTATGTATGATAGTCCTTCTCAAAATTATATTCTGAACAATGTCTTATTTTCTTGTGCCAATATTCTATTTCAAATATTAGAACTTGGCAGTCATCTGAACTCAGATTTCAACCACATGTATTTCAAAAAAGTAAAAATCCTTATATGGCGCTTCAGTCACATATCTTTAAAAACAGAGTTTGTGCGTCATTTTTAGAGTTAATTGAAACCAGGGAGTGCAAAAAAACCTGAATTTTTCTTCCAAGATCTTTCAACTTCATTTGATCCCAAAAACACTGAAGGCAACAGAATGGAAACCTCATGTATAAAACGACATTGGCAATACACAGACTTTGCTTATTACAATTTATACAAATACAATAGCAGATCCATAGAATCATACTTCTTCTTGCCACAACATACTAAAGGGTTTAAAAAGAACGTTGTTTCTAACATAAACAACTTGACTTTTTCAAAAATATGTTGTAACTAAATTTGCCTTTTGAAAATATGAAAATGTACTTTGGTCCTCTAAAGAAATATGTGGAAGTGAGAAATCTTCAAAAAAGTTTAAGAAGATTGTAATTATAGTGAGAATTAAGCAAGAATTTATAACTACAAGACCCTTTATTGAAATCACATATAGAAAGAACAAAATGAGTCAATGCTAAATTAATAAAATATGTAAAACCCCAGAAGACTACTTACTATGTCATAAAAACTGAAGAGAGATGCCTGAATTTTAAGGAAAAATTGCTGAAAAGAAAAATACAATGAAACTTTTTTTTTATGAGCTACAATAGTGGTGAAACTGAACTATATTCAGCTAAAAGACAGAATTACAAATAATTTAACAGCTCAGAAGTATTCTTCTTATAACTGATCTAATTTGAAAAAAAATAAGGACCCTTGATTTTACATTGGTACTTGCAACATAGGATTTTTTTTTAAACAATATTGCAAGTCATTCTTAGAGATAATTCCTAACCTGGCAGGAAAATAAAAACTAGAAAATTCTTGAAAAATGTGTGGAGAGACAGAGTTAAAGTCAAATGAAAGCACCAAATGTCTGAACAATCTTCAGACTTCCCAAACAGTAATAAGATTATTAAACTAAACAAAACAATAAACAAAATTACAATATAATCACTCAAACACTGAAGATCAGCCATGTACTCTCCCGGAGAGACAAAACAAACTCTTGGTCTCCAAAAGCCTATTGAAACAGACAGATCTTAATACATTTATGAAATTTTAAATGACTGGACCCTTATGGTATCATGGGATTCATTATTCCAGAATAGGGAGCCTGAGACACTTGCATATGACATTTCTTAAAAATCATAGGCCATAATAATAAGATTTAAGAACAGTTAGTTCTTGAGGTACAAAAGGTCATTTAACAAACATTCAAAATTACAGTAGACACCCAAAAGATATATACAACCCTATTTCAAAGTTATGAATTCTCAGAGCTCACCTGGTCATTCACTCTTATGATTGACCACAGAGATGCTGCAGCACACTCATATATTTATCCCCACCCCCAATCCTGCCTTGCCGAGTCCCCAAAAACACTGGGCCTGCTTGTCTCCTACTGGATTCAACATAGTCCTTCTTACCCCCCACAATCTCTCACTTACCTTGTGAAAATCTGCAGAGGACAGGAAGTGGGGGAAGGGAAGGAGAGTAGGACTCTATTGTTGGTCCACGTGAGAAAATTTCACAAATGGCATCTTTTTTGTTGCAGCCACTCATGCAGCCTAGGAATGAAATGATTGACTAGCACGATAAGGGGAGGACCTGTCTTTGCAAAGAAACGTTTGATTCAGCTAACAAATAGCCCTTTTCCCCTCTGTGGAGGGAAATCTCTGCTCTTTAAAATCTGAGCTAAGTCTGGGCAAAACAGCCACTTTGCCTCACTGTTGGTATACTTCTGCAGCTGAGTTAAGTAGGTTCATTGTTAGGCATCACAGGTGTTTGGATTGAAAAAAAATGCCGCTTGTGGAATTACCCCACATGGCCCAGCAAGTGAGGCCTGATCTACTTCCTTTCCCCCATCTTTTGAATCATTGGAGATTTTCACAAGGTAAGTGAGCAATTGTGAGGAGTGGAGGACACTCAAGTGGCTGTAGGTACTCCAAAGGGTAGGACTGGGAAGCGGAACATGGGGTATCTCAGGGGATGGGGGAAAGCCATGGGAAGCTCATAATGGGATCTCCAGGGCCATCCCCACCCCATGCACACTTAACAACCTGCACATTTGTTTAACAAGCAGGGATGGGAAAGTTGTAATGAAGTTATTCATTTAATGCTTATCCTGACTTACCATAGTAATTGGTAGGCTCCATTACTGTCATAACTTGAGAATTACCTGTATTATGCTAAATACTTCCCCTTGATTTACAGGAATCTCTTTGATCCATTGAACACTTATGAAAATGAAAGGACAGCATTTGTTGTAATTCAGAACAATGCAAGTGTAAAATTTCATCCTTCCTCTTTTTGTTAAGTATATAATAGGTTCAAAATCAAGGAAATCCCATTATTTTTTATCAAAAAATAGGGAAAATATAATTGTTTTGCACATTCAAAAAAGTATTTGATTACAAAAATCATAATAGAAGGGATTCCCTGGTTCTAAGGTTTAAATGTTATGCATCCCTAGGTTTCTAAGGATGGTACTCTAAGTAATCATAGAAGTATAACTTTTATATCTTGAACATCATTCATAGTTTGGAGAAAAGTCAAAAACTATCTAGGCTGACTTTAATTAAGTTGCCAAATCTATTTTCATAATGTATCACAAAAACACACCATGTGTCAAGAGAAGAAAAAGAAATAAAACTTTATTTAGGCATGATTCATAAAGCAATTTTGACTGGAATTGTTAGAGAAAGAAGAAAACTGTTTTTCTCCTACCTTGTTTTTTTTAATGGTTGGAGAAGACAGGTATCAATCGTTTGGTTTGATCAGGCTCATATGTCTATTTCTTAAAAATTGCAATAAAGATTCATTGATACTTTGATCATGGAGTTGGATATTTAGTTAGAAAGTTCAGTATGAAATCTTACTGTTTCAATGTGGAGTTTTGGTTAATGATGTTACATTGTGTGAAATGACCTGATATGTCTAATCAAGTCTCTCAAAATCAAACCCAACCAGAAATTCCCAGAGCTGCAGTCTTAACACATCAGTATGCCAATTTGGACAAGGCTGACTTACATTGTAAGTGTTCAGCATAACAATAAGCGCCACAAATATATTTGGGAGCAAGTATATCAAAATGAAGGGTGTGAAATGGTGCTTAAACTGCAAAGTCTATAGTGTGTGCTACAGCAGTTTCTAGTATACCCTGAGCTAGACACTAAAAGTGAAAACAGCTATGGTGTCTTCCAAGCTAAATCTGCGTAAACAGCTTCCTCTTGCCAAATGCAATAATCTAGCTGTTTTATCATCAAAGTAAAATTTCTCTCAAAAAGCACTGAGGCCTGAAAGAAAAATACAAAATGCATACAACAAGTATATTGTGGTAAACTTTGTTGGATGCATATTGATAAAAGCAACTTAATACTCACTGTTAAACCTCAATCCTAGATTGCTTTTGGAACTTGATCTGTCCTGCTTTCTGTTCCAGCCCTGACTTATTACAATTTGTGGATGGAAATACTATGCTCATAACCTGGAAAATAACTTCAGCCAGGAACATGAAAATATATTTCAGAAACTGAGGTTCTATCAGAATAACATTTATTCACATTCCTTCTCTTGTGAGACATATTACAAACTAGAGGGCCACATCCTATATTCCAGGGGGTGCATGGAGCTCACCAAAGGATTAGATCTATCATATGTTTGTCCAAAATGATTTTATTATTCAGCAATAAATCTTCACACTGATGTTATCTTCTCTATATTATCCGTTACACTGTATATGATAAATTGTTTATATGTGTACAGGAAAAGAAAGCATTCTGTATGAAATAATAGTCTTGAGTAACCCTTTAATCTTTGATTTAATTTAAAGCTGTTAATTAAGTTAGAGATGTAGGTATATAAACCATTTTATATATGTTCATGTGTTTAAATTTAAAGAAATTTAACTATTAATATTAACTTGACCTAAATTCATTTTCATCCACCATCTATTTTCTAAACTTTTAGAAGAGCTTTTAATTCTGGCTTCTTTGTATATTTATGTTTTAATTTTAATTATGTTCTTATGTTCTGTAACTTTTCCATTTTGTTTTTATATGGAATTATTCTCTTTCATCCATGTAATTTCTATTCCATTTCATACAAAAATTTATAGAAAACTTTTTAAACTGTTAATAAAAAATTACTTCATCTTCTAAAGTATAATTAAATTATGGAATTCATTATCACAAGATGTATCGATAAATATGGTCTTTAGTTACAATAAAGGGAGTTAAAGTTATGTATTAAGGATATGTTTTTTCACAACTGTTAAGCATGATAGAATTGCATTACTTTTTGTCAGATGTTATGTCCAGATGGACTGTGATAACAACTTCCAGAATTCTAATATAAAGATTTTAAATTTTTCCATAAAGAGTTACAGAGTGTGGTAGGCAACTAGAATCCACAGCTGGCTATGAGCATTTCGGAAAATGCAGCTGACCCCTGATAGAAATAGACTATTAGGCTTAACTGACTCTTGGATTAATTCAGCACTCTTCTTCTGATCTTATTCTAAACCATGTCCAAGTTACATGATTTCACATAGATAACTTGTGTCTTCCATTTGTAGAATATTTCAATGTGAGACGTATTATTGCATATTAATATTCTCACATACTTTAGTTGCTTTAGAATCAGATAATAACGCCAAAACATTGCAATTTAATTTTTTAGAAGACGGATAAAAATTGAATGCCTATTTACTGTGGTTTAGTAGGTAGCTTTTAGAGAACTTCTGACACCAAACTACTTGGTTGATTTCGTTCCTGTTCCATTTTAGTTTAGCTAACACTTATTTTCACCAAGATGAATCTTTTATTGCAACAAGAAAAATATATCCTTATCTGTAGATTAATTAAATCAAACTATGATTAATAAATAAAGATGTCTGAACATATTGTCATATAGGCTACTTTTTGGATGAGGGTTTAGATGAAAAACTGCAACTCCAGCTGGTAAATGAACTGACTGCAAAAACTTTCATTCCTTCAGATAACTTAAAAGAAGCAGCTATCAGAAGTACAAGTGGACTATATCATGATTTCTCCTTTATCTGGAAAGATTACATCATCCAGCATTTTCCCTCTGGCAGTCATACCTAGCTGTAATGTTGTTCCCAATTCTTTCAGACATGTGTAGTCTACCATAATCCAAATATACCCAATTTTAAAAAATAACAAATTGGCATGTAGTATTTTAGGATTTGATTGTCTGCCAGCAACTGGCCTGAAAAATTCCTTCAAGCATACATTTGTTTGAATTGAAATTGTTACATGTATGAAAAAAAAATGAAAGCAATTGCAATTAATTTAAAGCAGGAAAAGGAAAAAGAAAAACTTAAGTAAATAAAATTATTTACTTTGCCAAGAGCTGTTATGTTAGAATATGAAGAACAATTTTATTGTTTTCTAACAATTCTATTTGTAGACAATCTTATTTGTCGATCAAAGTCTAGTATAGATGACATCAGTAAAATACTTTATATAATTTCTGAAGAAGATTTTTCATTATGAACAATGCCATTATGATTTCTAGGAAGAATTCCCATGTTAGTCTGATAAATAATAGTGTCTACAACAGAATCAAATGTCAAGAATTGCAAGAGTGGACACTCTATTTCTCAAAAAAAGTATTAAAGTTTTGTGGGAATGAATTATAAAGCACAATTTATATATCCAGAACATGAGTTCTGCTGATGTAGTAGTTAATTGCTAAATAAACAAGTAAAATATAAAAATAAAAAAGTAAAATGGCATCGGACCAGGATATTTACAAGACAGCATTCTGCCATTTTCTTCTCACTGTCCGGTGCGCTCCCACAGGGAGGGTCTCTTGCGGGTCCCGTCGGCATCTATGTGCCGGCTGGTGACCCCGAGGAATAGGGCCTTCTCTGTGGGGGCGTCTGCCTCTGGAATGGGTTGCCTCCGGAGTTACGTACAACCACAGACCTGGGGACTTTGACCAGGCTGGCTTGGGCTGATTTTAGATTTGGGTATTTTAATTTTTATATCAAATTTTAGGGTTTAAGGGAGAGGTTTTAATTGTTTTCAGCCAGGGCCTTTAATTTAATTTAGTTTTAACTTTTATATATTTAATGTTTTAATTGTATGGCTGTGCACCGCTCCGAGTCCTTCGGGAGAGGAGCGGTATATAATAATAATAATAATAATAATAATAATAATAATAATAATAATAATAATAATAATAATAATAATATTTTTATTGTTATTATTAAGAATAAGAATTGAAAGAAAAAAAATAAGAAATGCTCTTTCTTAATTGTCACATTGATACAGAGGCGGTATTCAGGAGGTTCTGACCAGTTCTGGAGAACCGGTAGAGAATATTTTGAGTAGTTTGGAGAACTGGCAAATTCCACCTCTGACTGGAGATTTTACAGTGCCCTTCCCCTGCCATGCCCACAAGCCATGCCCTCAGAACTGATAGTAAAAAAATTTGAATCCCACCACTGCGTTGATAGCAGGTATCTTCACACTAGTTAATAATATTATTGATATTATTGGTCAAAAATACTGTGCAGGTATAGTTTTATTATGACTTTATTGAGAGCTGTGGAAGAAAAGATAAACTTACCTGTCATTTTTCCAGATCTAAATTTTGGCATTGAAAATGTGGCCTGAAAGAAATTCTAGAGATTTAGTTTTTGGTTATCCATTTGTACATGTTTTGCAACATTTGCCAAATATTTCAGTTATCTTCTAGATGAAGAAGTATGTCTTAAAATCAAATTTAATTTATTAATATAATTTGAAAATGAAAATGAAAGGAAATTGTGGAATATTGGGTAAAAGTTATGCTGTCATGAAATTCCCAGGGTCACCTGAATTGAAAGTAACAATCTGACTTTTTATCTTGATAAGTTAAGAAGTGATGCTAAGTCCATGATATATAAGTATGTAGGCATTTCTTATAATATGCTGCTATAAAAACTGACATGAATGGTGTACAATTTCACATCATCATAAATTTGAATGAATAAAATTAAGCATAACAATATTGTTATGTTTAATTTTAGCCAAATCATTGATCAGATCAATAACAGAAAGAAAGAAAAGGAAAAACTGGGAATACTTCAGCCAATGGATTACAATTAAAATCCTTGCATCATAACATTCTTGGTCGTATGGCATGATGAAATAGCCATGTTTTAATATAATTATGAAGACCGGCAAGTAGGGACTATTCTCATGTCTAAAGATATTGAACACAGAGAGAGCTACATCTAAATGGGAATATCACTGAGGGTTGCATTATCAAAGAGAAGGCACTATTGGGAGGGTTAATATCTATGGTAGAAGGCAGTCCTGCAGGTTTCGAGGTCCTGTACCATGAAGAGCATTAAAGGTGATGATCTTGAATTATTAAAGATAAGTATCTTGAATTGTACCCAGAAATCAATTGAGCCTTTCTTTCAGCTGTACACATTACTACTTGGCCTGCCACATTCTGCACATATATTGCATTGAAATATCACTTACAATTTTAAAATATATTTCTTCTCACAGAAAATTCCTTTAACTCAAGTTTAGGATACTATAGAATTCCTTTGGTAATGTTTCTGGTTTTCCTTATCGTACAACAATGGAGAGTGAAGAAGTTGATTTTTCCTGTTATTTATTAATTCATCATTCTGCAGCTTTTAACAACATACCAAACTGTATCTAATGAGTCAGGTATGAACATCAAATTTTTGATTAGGAATATACTTTAGATCCTCCTCTGATTCATCACAGGAATAACAGATTCTTCCTAGAGATCTTCTAGATTAAGTTACAAGATAAGATATGAATTAAGTAGATCAGCATTTATTTGGTTGCTTTTATTTCTGTAAGTTTATTAATTATTGTCAGGTGAGAATTATTTTAGATGAAATGAAAAATAATATTCAGTTTTCTTTCTGATTGAACAAGCTGTGCACTGTTGAGATAATTAAATCCTAATAGTGAAATGTTTTAATATAATTCTGACAGGCATACCGTATTTTCCAGCGTATAAGACGACCGGGCGTATAAGACGACCGGGCGTATAAGACGACCCCCGATTTTCAGTTGACTTTTTTTCAAAAGTCGTCTTATACGCCGGAAAATACGGGTATTCAAAATTTATTTATTTATTTATTTATTTATTTATTTATTAAATTTATATACCGCCCTTCTCCCAAGGACTCAGGGCGGTGTACAGCCCATCTAAAACCCACAAATATACAAAAATTAAAAAACTATTAAATTAATTGGCTGATAAATGAGACTAAAAAGACCCCCCCCCGCTTAAAACCCCAATTTAAAATTAAATACTATGGAGACCAAATTAAAACCATTATCTCAGCCCAGGCCGGCCTGCTCAAAGAGCCAGGTCTTCAACGCGCGCCTGAAGGCCCTCAGGTCCATGCCGGTACGGAGCTCCGGTGGCAGAGTATTCCAGAGGGCGGGGGCACCCACAGAGAAGGCTCTACCCCTCGGCGCCGCCAGATGACGCATAGCGGCCGACGGCACCCGGAGCAGACCCTCTCTGTGGGAATGCACCGGCCTGTTGGAGATCACTGGCAGAATGCGGTCCTGGAGGTAACCTGGTCCCATGCCATGGGTCGCCCTAAAGGTCAAAACTAGAACCTTAAAGCGAACCCGGAGAGCCACCGGCAACCAATGCAGCTTGCGCAGGAGAGGCGTCACATGGGCGCTACGCGACGCCCCCATAATCACCCGCGCGGCTGCATTTTGCACCAGCTGGAGTCTCCGGATGCTCCCCGTGGGGAGCCCCATGTAGAGGGCATTACAATAGTCCAGGCGAGAGGTGACAAGGGCCTGAGTGACCGTGCGCAAGGCGTCCCGATCCAGGAAGGGCCGCAACCGGTAGATCCGACGGATCTGGTGAAACGCCCCCCTGGAGACGGCCACGATGTGATGTTCAAGTGACAGCCGTACATCCAGGAGGACACCCAGGTTGCAAGCCCTCTCTGCAGGGGGCAAAACTTCCCCCCCGATAGCCAGCGAAGGTGTCAGCTGGCTATATCGGGGCGCCGGAAACCACAGCCACTCGGTCTTGGATGGGTTGAGCCAAAGCCTGTTCCCGCCCATCCAATCCCGCACGGCCTCCAAGCATTTGGACATAGCCCCCACAGCATCGTTGGGGTGGTCTGGAGTAGAGATGTACAACTGGGTGTCATCCGCATATAGATGACACCCTACTCCAAGACCACGGATGATCTCGCCCAGCGGCTTCATATAAATGTTGAACAAGAGGGGAGAGAGGACCGACCCCTGGGGCACCCCACAAAGCAGGGGCCTAGAGGTGGACCTCTCCCCCCCCGCCAACACAAATTGCGAACGGTCGGAGAGGAAGGAGGAGAACCATCGAAAGACGGTTCCACCAATCCCCAACCCCCCCAACCGTCACAACAAGATACTATGGTCGATAGTATCGAAAGCCGCCGAGAGGTCTAATAGGACCAGGACAGAGGAGAACCCTCTGTCACGAGCCCTCCAGAGATCATCAACCAACGCGACCAATGCCGTCTCAGTGCTATGTCCAGGCCTGAAGCCCGATTGGGACGGATCGAGGTAAGTAGCTGCAAGGATTTGTAAACTAAGATGCTTCTCCTTAAGTGTGTAGGCAAATACATTTTTATTCAATTCAATACAGTCAGCATTATAAATGAACTCTACAACTTTCTATTAATGATATATTTTTTTAAATTCCGGCCGCTACTCCGCGAAAGGAAACAGCCCGATCCGCCGCCACTAGAGCTCCGAAGGAGAGAATAGTAGCTAGAGAGGCAGAAGCCGGGCGACCTTCCGAAGGTGTCAAACAAGAGCGAAGCGTCTCTTTCACAGGGCGGGTGAGCGGCTTAGAGCTGCCCTCCGTTATCCCTCGCTTCTCGCAGGAGGCAAACAAGACAGAGCCACGCCGGGAGCTCCCGGCTTTCCGTGGCGCCTCCTCCCTTGACGTCCCTTCCGTGCCGGCAGCTCCAGAGAAGCTCAAGGCGAGTGGGAGTGAGGGGGGATCCTTGTCCTTGTGAACCGCTGCATTACTCCGGATCGAGCTGACTGGTTGCGCTTCGCATCTCTCCCTTGCCTTAGAGGAAGCACCCGCAAACTTATTTCTCGGCTCCCTCGAAGAGGAAGCGTAAAAGCGCTCAAGCTTCACTCCTGATGTACCGTATTTTCCGGCGTATAAGACGACCGGGCGTATAAGACGACCCCCGATTTTTGGTTGACTTTTTTTCATTTCAAAAGTCATCTTATACGCCGGAAAATACGGTAATTTTTACTCAGTTGAACTCTTAGTGAATTTCTTCTAAATAAAGTTCATTTTTGAACATAATGTAACATTTTATGTTACTGTTTATAACATTAACACACAAGAATGGATTTTTTTGTATTTAATTTTCCTTAGCCTTGAATTTGTATATATCTTACAAATATAATTCTTTTTCAGTTGAAAGTAAATGTGGAATCAGTAACACATGTATGTATAACAATAAAATTATCACTAGATATTTAAGATACATTCCATCTTACTGGGTTCATTAAGATACTTTATAGGAAAAAAACTGTTTAACATGTCAGACAAAGAAAGTTAAGTAAAAAATAAAAGCAAAATTAAATATGCTAAAATAATTTTTCTGGGTGTATATAAAGACAAGTAATAAATATATATTAAGCAAGTTAAATAACGAGATTAATTCATGTTGGTATTTTAGGGAGCAGAACAAATTTGAAATGATTTAATGTTTGTTTTTAATTGCATTATATTTTTTAAAATGTACATTTAAGATTATCAATGTTTAAAAGTAAAATTGGTGTTCTGAAACTGGATGTATATTACACACAGAGAACAACAATACACAGAGAAAGAAGCGGGGAGGGAGAGAGAGAGAGAATTAAATCTGAAAACTGTTACTGCTGGACTATATGTGGGACAATCATATTTTCCAGTTATATTTTTAAATTATCAATAGCTTTTAAATTGGTAGAAGATAATCTACTGCAGCAAAATTCTGCAGGTGCTAATGATGTTTGAGTAGTGTGTTTTGGAATGAGAATTAAGGTCACATTAATAAGACATTTCTATTTTAGTAAAATATTGAACTTAGTATATCTTTTGTACATCCTTACAAATTAAAAATATCTGTGAATGATAGTACTTTGATCTGTTAACTAGCTGTTCTTATAAGTTGTACTGGTTCTCTTCCACTATTTTTCAGACTGAAACACCCCCCTCCCCATTCTTACAGGCCTATCTGTTCCAATAGAAATAGTCTGGCATATTAGGTTATCTAGGGGAATCTTCTCTTAATACTCCACTTTTAGGAAGTAAAAAAACAAAATCAGGAGGCTTTGTTTTTCAGTTACAACTCTGGAGCAGTCTCCAAATGACATCAACTTGAACAATATCTGACTGTATTCAGAAAGAAAATAAAGTTGAACTATTCCATTTTAATGATATTGAGCCATTAAAATATATATTTGATTTATTGTATCATTATTGAAATTTTATTTATGTTTTTTATACCTACCTTGGATTTTTTCAATTGTTTTTTTATCATTTAAACTATCAAAAGTGAATACATAAAAATAAAAACAAAAACCTTAATAATTTATAAATTATTTCTTTGCAAGTGGCCCCACTTATCAATACAGACTTAGAATAACTTTATTGTCACTTTGAATGTACACTAATCTGCTTACATTAAAATGAAATTTCATTGCATACAGTTCTAAAAGGGTCTCCACCTCTAATATACACTACATAAATATGACTAAATAAATAAATACAAAATTATGCGTATGCCCACATATATTATATGACATGGAGAAACAACACAGTCTAATCTATATCTATACCTAGTCTACATCTAAAACTAATCCTCATTTATATCTAATCTACATTTATCTTTGTCTGTCTATCTTCTATTATCTATGTGTTTACATATATATTTTTGTGTATTTACAGTATGTATACTTGTGTATATGTGTGTATTATATATACTTAACTAAAAGCAATTCCTAGGACTTAGTGGAAAAACCTTGGAAGTTAAAGTTTTCTAAAAAAATATGGTTATCTATGGATTATAAATTTATAGGACAATTTTAAGTAATATGTAGATAGTATTCTATAATAATAGGTTAAATCTATTCCACTGTTTAGGTTTTCATAGTTATAATACTTCTTTAAAAATAGGGATATTTTTTGTAATAAACCAAGAGGCTGAACAAATTGTTTCAGGAACTGTTGTGGATTATTTTCATCATGCGATAGTTACATGTCAATTTTAATATATATGACTATACAGATTGTCTGAATAGAAAATAGAAAAGGATTGTTGTTATTTCCTGAAAGGATGTGATATTTGAAACTAAAAATTATGGGAAGGGAATAATTGAATTTTCCTTTTGACCCCTAAGTCAACATTACTTTGTCATCTTGCTGATTAGCAGCTGACCATATATTGACTTTGTAGACAAGTGTTTATAAAAATAGTAGAACATTTAAATATGAATTTGAAAATAATATATTTTTGCCAGAAAGCTAACCACAAATATTCCAGAAATCATAGTGCTGCAGTCTATCATTGGATATTTTTCCTCCATTACATATTGTCAAGTATACACCTATGCTGTTGCCAATATTTCTTTAAATCTTTTCTCTTTCCAGAGTGTTTATCAACCTATCCACTGCAGATCAACCAAAGTCAAAGCAATAAACTTAAGGAGTGTGTAACTATATTCAACATAGATGACCGATTCTTGACTTCATGTTTTAAGACCAGAAAGCTAAATCCAGGCAATATGTCAGAGGATGTTCCTAGGAGACAGCTATTAAAATGTCTCCTTGCAGACTCCAGGAAGCTTCAGTAATCTCCTTAGAACTATAACTGCAAGTCCACCACGGTGCAGAATTCTCCCTTGTTCACTTTATCATCATACTCACCAGGCTCAAGTCCACTCTATTAAGGAGATTTCAGATGACTATAAAATTCTCTGGAACAAAAATCAGGTGGCCAACTTCTACAGATTTCCATTGAATGATTTCACCTAGAGATAGAGCTCAAAATGAGTAACATATTTTACTTTTTTGACTATCTGAAAATCAGGGTTTTTAATATCATATTTTCTTGATGTATGTTATTTAGTTTGCATTACTTTCCTCTTACTCAGCAGAAAATCCATAAAAGGCTTCCCAGATGAAATTATATTACAAATCTGCAATATTTTTGTTGTCTTTTACATTCAAAGAGATCAGCACTGGTGAGATGTGTAGTCCAATTATTCTTTCAGCAGTATATCTATCTATTTCTTCCATCTTCCCATGAAAGAAGTCCAACCCTCTTGTAAGAAGTAATGGCAAAATCCCTGAGAAAAAAGTCAAATCTGTATGTTTGGAGACAACCAAGAGAAGGACAAAAAATTCATAAGCACAGTCTTCTGATAATCCTGAACTCCAAAATACAAAAGAGGTAAAGTTATGTTGTGAGATTACAGTGTTGTTTTGTTATTTTGACAAGAATCTCAATTTACTCGATATGGCCCTGCTTTCAAATGACGAAAGTTTTTTTTTTCCCTTTCCTTTATAAGGCTGATGTTAATTTCTGGATTAGAGTCTTTGAAACCAGATGGAGATTTCTGATCAATGTTTGGGCTTCATTAAATAACACAGAAATAGATTGATCTCCACTAAATCATGTCACATTTAATCCAGTTTACTTTTCCCATAGAAATTGATGGTTTATACCCATACCTCTAAAAAATGTCTTTGTATATGAATATGGTAAAAACTGCAAAAAGTGTTGTTGCTGAATGGTGGCTCATAATAGTAGAACCTAGGCCTAAATTAAAATTCTTAGTTTGCAACAGCTTTGTCAATTTGTCTATTTTCAGTATAAATTCTTTGTCACAATCCATATCCTTTTCTTTATGATAACAAGCATAGTAAGCCAGTTATAAAAAGAACCAGTTTATTGCTAGAAGTTTAATAACTGCATGTGATCAATAAAGAATGACCATCCCTTTATAATACAGATTAAAATTGTGCCCACCTGAAGAACACTGTGGCTTCTGAGTACGTGATCACATGGCTACACGATTACAGTGAAACATAATGAGTGTGTGTATGTGTGTGTATATATACACACACACACATATAAATAATATGTTTTCTTAAGTTTTTGCGGGTATTTATATGTATGGTATTCTGCTTTACATCAGACAGACCAATAGAAGAATAAGTAAGAATAAGTTAAAAAGCTGGAACACACTTCCTTACTAGTCCAACACATGAAAGCCACAGGTCATAGCATTGACTTCAATGGCACCAAAATCCTAGCCACTATAGAAAAAGCCCAGCTACAGAATCATCAGAGAAACCATAGAGATTGAAAAACAACCTGAAAGCATGAAAAGAAGAGATGACTCCACCCACTGTCAATTATCTTGAAGCCTGCACTCACAAACAAAAAAATCTCCACACCACAAGCCAAGCAAACACTGGGCACAAATAGACCCCCCCACCAGATACCTCCATCCCAAACACAGCCCAGCCAGCCACCCAGATGAAACCTAGCTTCCTAATAAATGATAGCTGGCCATTCATCTGAAGCCAAGCCACAATAAAAGCCCCCAATACACGAAACACAATGTTGCCAGCCAATCAAGACAAAAAAAACAAACGGTATAAAACAGATAGAAGATATTAGAAACACCAATCAAACCCTAACCCTAGCCGTAACCCAAACAGAACACAGCAAATTCCAAGACCAATAATCACAGTCCAAGATTCCCAACCAATCAGGATGAAGAAAAAAACATTCCAACAAAGCACAAGGCTAGCACCAAATTTAAAACAGAAACAGCTGCAAAAGCCTGATACACAGACGAACCCAATACACAAGCCTGATGATGGCAGATGAGATTCTGCCAAAACATAGCTACAACTTTAAAAGCACAACTATAATGACATGGGAAAATACCTTCTCTCCTTTTTTTATTTCGTTCATGTGCATTTATCTGAACTAAAACTATGTTCTATGAGTTGTCCCTGCATTGTTTCAATGCATCATTCATTATATGTCAAAGACGGCCTCTGCACTTTAAAGCTTTTGGTTAAGTGCTTCCCAAAGTCTCTAGGTCACACATGACATTTCAGAAGAAACATCAGCAGGCTGGAAAGAAACAGCTCCACTCTGTTTAGGTTAACTCCCTTTTAATTTCATGCAAATGTCTGGAAGATGTTATCTAGGTTAACCATACTGGGGAGATGATGTTCCTTGATCCTCTTTCATTTCACATCATTTGGCAAAACAATGATACTTGGCATGTTATGTTTGTCTCATTTCCACAGACATTTATCAGGAGCAGGAGTATAATTTTGAAGTAAAATGTTGGCTTGTCAGAAAATACTAGTTTTGTTTTAATACTAAAGCATCTTATACAGCTTATTGCACATGGTAGCTTTTAAATACATCTTCAGATTCCACTTACATTATAAAAGAATATTTATGGTAGGGATTTTTGTACAAAGCGTTTGGTTTTCTTAAAAAGCAAGAGGATATCCATGGCCACTATGCATTTCATGGTTAAGATAATTATTCAGGGTACATTAATTCTTCAAGTGATTTCTCTTATGACCCAAGTACTTTCTTTCATTCTTCATATAGGACTTTATCGTTATACATTATATATGTGTGTAATATATTATTGAAAATATAGAAAATGATAATGAATTAAATGTGGGTATAACAGATTATTGAAAATATAGAAAATGATACTGAATTAAATGTTGGTATATATGCAGTATTTAAATAGTTTTGCTAGTTTTAGATAAACCAAGATGATGCAAATAAACAGTAGTGTAACTTTGCTAAATAAAGATTCAGCAAGACAAATTATTTTTAAGATGATGGCCTTCAACTGAATTGAAATTGATGGCGGTATAACTGCATATAGGAAGCACTGAACATCAGCATTTATATGGTCCAGAAGCCATAAAAACACAAAAATATATATTCAGTAACATTAATATAAAAAGCACATGATTAAAATGATAAGAAAAACAATGTATTATATAGAACACTAGTTCAAAATTATCTTGGAACTTATTCTACTAAACTATTTTAGTGAATTAAATCAAGATCCACAAAGAAGAGGGAGTCAAGCTATTCGCCAAAGCACCAAGAGAAGAACAAGAAGCAATGGTGGAAACTAACCAAGGGAAGAAGCAAGCAACCTAAGGAGAAATTTCCTGACAGTTAGAACAATTAATCAGTGGAAGTTGTAAATTCCAGAAGTTGTAAATTATCCAACACTGGAAGTTTTAAAGAAGAGATTAGACAACTATTTCTCTGAAGTGGTGTAGAGTTTCCTGCCTAAGCAGAGGCTGGACTAGAAGATCTCCAAGGTCCCTTCCAATTCTTCTATTCTATTCTATTCTATTCTATTCTATTCTATTCTATTCTATTCTATTCTATTCCATTCCATTCCATTCCACTCCACTCCACTCCACTCCACTCCACTCCACTCTACTCTACTCTACTCTACTCTACTCTACTCTACTCTACTCTACTCTATTGACTTCCAGTGAAGAAATGGTGAGCAGAAGATGGCTCCACTAAAAACAAAGTTGATGACCATGGCAGAGTGAATAGGCAGTTAGTACACTGGCTCTTTGTAATTTATCTCTGGGCAAAGAAAAGACTCGAGATCACTCACAACTTAACATCAGATCAACAATCTAGAAAAAACAATGTCCTACTCAAGAAACTCCCCAAAAAGCTAATAGTAAACAGGTTGGATCAGGGGTGGGATTCTACCGGTTCTGACCAGTTCTATAGAACCGGTTGTTATGATTCTGCACAATTTGGAGAACCGGAAAATTGCACCACTGGCTGGCTCCACCCCTTTCCATCCACCCCTCTCCATCCACCCCTCCCATCCCTACCCAGTCAGTCCTTAGTGCATGCGCAATATGGCTGCCTGCAGCCTGCTTTTGCCCACCCATCATGCCAGCCATTGCTCCCTGCCTTCGCGATCAGTGAGTGAGACTCTGCAAGCAAGCCCCAGTTGCCTACCTGTCGTCGCTAGTCACCTTTCCCCCCCACTTGCCTTCGTTGGAGAACACATGGAGCAGCTTTGTGCTGGCTCCAACAGGTCAGTGGCTACTTCTCTCCCCTGGTGGTCTAGCTGGGGGAGCAAGAATCTCTTTCCCGGCACAGTGAAATTTAGCTTTGACTCTGCAAGTCCCCATCAGGAAACAGCTCCAGGTGGCAGAGAAGCAGCCAGGTTGAATCCTGTTCCTCTCTGCCACCAGAAGCCATTTGCCAAAGGGAGAGGAACTTGCAGAACTCAAAGCAGCAACTCTCGGTTGCTAAAGTAAATTTTGCTATGCTGAACAAGATGGTTTCCCAGGACCCCAAGGGCTGTCCTCCCATAGTGCCACCACTGCTGTCATTCTGAAGTTTCCCTTTGGGATGGATCAGTAAGTTCTTGTATTGTTTACCAGGAAGGGCTCCGTCATGCAGCCTATGTCTTTGCACCAGGTGCTTTCTGTAGGGTCTCTTGCCTCATGTGGGGCGGCGGGAGGAGGAAGTGTGTGGTGGGGAAGACTGTCTGGAGTTCTTGCAGCCAAAGCTTGGAATCCTGGGATGTCTTCAAACTTGCATTTGTATGAGATTGGAGCCCCATGGCTGTGCTGACTGGGAGGACACTTGCCCCATATGACACTGCTCATCTGCCTGGCCAGTGTGTCAGAAGAGAGACAGGAAGAAAAAATTGTCAAGTCTTCTTTTTCTCAGGCATTCACACAGAGCATGGATACATGAGGCTGGGACTTTCTTGTCTGGGCAAGTCCCTCTGGTGCACGCTCTGTGTGTGTGCCCGGGAAGGAGAAGAATTGCTGGACTTTTCTTCCTTCCTTCACAGCACGAAGGCAGCTGCTGCATCATGTCCCTTTAAGGCACTTCAATGTGGGGGGGGGGTGAGAGGGTGAGGAGGGACCATAAAGGGGCAACCAAGCCACAGGAGCTTCCTTACGAGCAGCTCTGCTGCAAAGGGAAGGGAGGAAGAAAAGTTTGGCAACTCTTCTCCTCCTCCTTGGGTACAGCATGCACACCTGGTGCCAGGAGGATCTTCTGCAAGGAGTTGGCACTTCCCACCAGCACTGTGAGATGTGTGGGTGTTTGCTCTATATGTATGAGGCCAAGAAGGAGAAGGGAAGGAGCCAGGTTGAATGTTGTTAGCGTGGCTGCCAATGAAGTCCTCATGTGAAGACGTTGGGAGCAGGGAGGCTCAACCCTTCAAGAGCCATGAAGCGCTCTGACACCCACCAAGTCTCCTCCCAATGCACTTCTCTTCCTCCTCACCAGAAGTGTTATTTTTGGGGAGACTGTGAGATTGCTCCACTTCCTGCCAGCCATCTGGTCTTCAGTCCTGGTTTGTCAGATTCCCATCACCCAGCACCAGTTCATATGTTCCTTCTCCCCCAGGGACATGGAGAGGAGAGGGAGGGAGGGAAAGAGAGAGAGATAAGAGACAGAGAGAGAGAGAGAGGGAGGGAGGGAGAGAGAGAGAAAGAGAGAGAGAGAAAGAGATGACAAACAGAGACATGAGAAAGAGGGAGACGGAGAAAGAAAAAGAGAGATGAGAAAGAGAGAAAGAAAAAGAGAGTGATGAGAGAGAAGAAATTAGAGAGAAAGATGAGAAAGAGGGAAAAAGAGAGATGAGAGAGAAAGATGAGGGGGGAGAAAGAGAGAGAGAGAGAGAGATCTGTGTAAAAGAAAATAGAAAAATAGCTCTTTGAGTGTTTGAGGTTGCAGACCTGGGTTAGGGAAACACCATGGTCATTAAGTGAACACTGGTTGTTTAAAAAGTCCCTTTTCCCCAATGGGCATTTTTAACCAGAAACCAGAAGGAAACTGGCAAATAACATACAAAACCTCAGTCACATGACTGTGTGGTACGTTGTAACTGTTCATAAATGTATGTGTGTATGTGTGCATGCATGCATGGCTGTCAAAACTCCAAAAACAAGGTCAAGTAGCTCTGGGGAGGTCAGTCATAAATTAGAACACTTACTAAGCAACTGGCCATTAAGTGAGAACCAGTTATATTTGATCTTCCATCACATGGCCACCTAGCCACGCTCACCCCAGTCATATGACCATGTAAATATATCCACTCTGGTTACATGACCACCTAGCCACGCCCACCCCAGTCACATGACCACCAAAGCACACCCACAAATTAGGCCATGCAGAACTAAATTTGAATCCCACCCCTGGTGGGATGCTACCAGTTCGGCCCGGTTCTATAGAACTGGTAGCTGCGAAAAAAAAGCAGCTGACTCCAAACCTGTTGGGTGTTTGGCTCACCCACCTGCCCGGGCTCTAGGCTCTCCTTTATTCCCTGATTTTCCCTCCTCATCTGCTTTGCGTGGCACAGCTGAGGTTGAAAAAGGAGGAAACAAGAAGTTTTTCCAATGCTGCGCACCCGCGCACAACGGTTGTCAGCTATCCAGGCGGCACAGCTGATGATTTCTTACAAACGCTGCACACACGCTTGTTATGATTGTCCACAGTTCAGAGAACTGGAAAATTGCTCCACTGGCTGGCCCCACCCCTCCCCATCCATTCTCTCCTTACCTGGCATGTGAGCCATCCAATTTGCCTGGTTTGGTAAGTTGCTATTTTTCCTTTTTTCCCCCCGACCATCAGCTGTTCTGCTCTGCTGGGAGATTTAGATTAGCTAGAAAGCAGGAAATCTTTGATTTCTTGCTTTCAACTAATCTATAAGTAGAGCCGAACCTTCCTTATGACTGAAACTTCTACTTTTCAGTGCAGACTCAGGTAGCAGATTGCAGATAGATAGATCTCTAAGTGAATCTGTAATTCTGTGAGCAGCTCAATCTGCCTGCCTACTTTGCCTGCTTTTGGATAAAAGTTGCTCTTTTTAATAAAAAAATCAATACTTACATAAATATTTGTAATATTTACATACAAGCCATGCCCACCCAGTCACTTGCCCACCAAGCCACACCCAAAATTAGGCCATACCCACAGAACTGGTTGTTAAGAAATTTGAATCCCACCCCTGAGTCCAACCACAGAACCTGTAAGACCCCTCCCATCAAGACTGGCAGGGCAAGTCATTAGAATACTGATGGTGTTACCTACTTTTGGAAATGAAATGTCTGCAAGAAAACAACCAAGCTCAAAAAACACCAAGATCCCGTCATAAAAGGATTGAACCTCGAAGATTGGAGCCTAAATGGAAATAAAAATAAATTTAAAAAAAACAATTAAAAGAGAAGAACTCTTGAATTTGACTTACTGTGACATAATGGAGCAAAGGACATGATTAGTTGATAAGTCTGAGACTGATCTGAAAGTGAATTTAAAAATGACCAACAATAAGAATGGATAAAGATGCTATATCCATACAAAAGAAATGGATGAATTATGTTGATGTCTTCATCATAAAAAGGATAAACAAATAACAAAACAAGAGACTGACCTTTATAAATTTCCTATGATGAATTACAAAAGAGATTTGTTAAAGCTTTGAAGAATTTTCTGAGAAGCTACAAAGAAACATGAAAAGAAATCAAGTTCTACAACATTATTTGAAAAGACTAAAGATCAAGATAGTTATGCTCTACATCACATTGTATGTAGATCATAACTATCCATGCATTCAGAAACTTCAATTGATATCAACTGGAGTGGTGTGAGCTGTTATGTATATATTGGGCAGGCACATGTTATACCTCCACTGCACTAGATGCAATGGTTATCAGTTTGTTTCTTGGTCCAATTACAAGTCCTGGTGTTGACCTTTAAAGTCTTACATAGCACAGGACCAGGTTATTTGAGGGATTGGCTCTTCCCAGTTATATTTATAACCCAGGGCATGTTATCGGTTACATTATCTAGGGAGATTCATTTGGTGGGATCCAGGTGGCAAGCCTTTTCTGCATGGCACCTACATTATGGAACCTTAACGCTCCTCATAGATGAGGTTTGAAACATCATTCTAGAGCTTTTCTTTAAGACCTCATTGTGCCAGCACAGTTGGAGATACCAGAGTGAACTAGTCAGGTGGCTTCCTTATTATTAATATTTCTCCACCTATTATTTTATGTTCTCTTTCAGTTTTGCTTTTATTGCTTTTTAATATTTATTATACAATGGTTTTAGATAATGTGTGCTTTATGTTTTTCTTGTTTTTCTGGATTATGTTATGTTGCCCAGAGTCACTAAGAGATGGATGACTATATAAATTAAATGAATGAATGAATAAATAAATAAGTAATAAATGTAAAGTGTTAGGGTTAGGAATATAAAGTTGGTTTACTGATCAAGGTTAAAATAAATATTTTGTTAGCTCTAGTAACTCTTAATAAACTTTTATCAGTGCTTATCAGAACTGTGTGATGACCCGTAGTCTCTCAAAAATAACAAAAA
The DNA here is from genome assembly GCA_023653725.1 of Bungarus multicinctus. Classification (NCBI taxonomy): domain Eukaryota; kingdom Metazoa; phylum Chordata; class Lepidosauria; order Squamata; family Elapidae; genus Bungarus; species Bungarus multicinctus. The sequence goes on from CM042849.1 coordinate 38,457,932, forward strand.
CATAAAACATGAATCAAGGCTTGCAATGCCTTCAAATTAACTTATCTGTTTTATTAGTTACAGTTTAAATTCAAACAGTCAATAAGGAAGCAAAAAGGAAACAAAAATAAACCGCATTGGCGAGAGTTCCAAGGCAAACCAAGATAACCAGTCACACATTCCAGGAGATAATTGAGTAGAGTCCATGGGAAGAAAGCCAACAAAGAGAACCCTCCTCCAAACAAAAAACACTAATTTGACTTCAGCGCCTGTGACATGCATTTGCAGATTCTTATACAGAGCTCACAGCTGCAACCCATGAGGAGAATCATGGCCCTCTCCTCCTGAGTAGACCAAGCTTTTCCCTGATCCTCTCCTCCCTGCATGCCCTAGGATGGATAAAGATGGGCTTGGATCCTCCTCTGCTTGCTCAGCCAGCCACTGCCCTTCCCCAGCTTCCTCCACCACCTCTGGAGTCACACTGTCACTCTCTGTTGGCTGTTCCTCCTCTTCCTCAGAGTCAGTCTCCACCACTGAAATTTGGGTTTTAAGGATTTGTTTATAGATAAGAGAAGGGATACAGGAGAAAGAGCTTGTTGTATTTTACTAGAAGAGAAGGTGATAAGTTAATAATATTGTTCATATTTGCGATAAAGAGGAAGTTACTTACTGTATTTATAATATATTAAAATATATATTAAATATATTTCTTTATAATATTTTTATTTTCTCTTTTATTTTTTCTATACCTATTTTAAAATATTTATTATTTTATTTTTTTTGTATTAGTTTTTTTATTACTGTAAGTGTAAGTTTTAATAAAATTACTATTAATATAAATTATTTTAATAAAAAAGGGACAATGATAGTCTAATAGAAATATTAACAATGTATAAATACAAATCAATTATATAGAAAAGGATCTTAAGAATACCTTAATATATTTGGAAATCAATGAAAAAATAAAGAACAATAAAAAGAAGAAAAGATTGAAAAAAGATAGGAAAATTAGAAATACAGACTCAAAATCAATACTTTCATTTCAACTTTGCTTTAATGCAAAGTTTTTTTTAATGTATGTACAGTACATGTAAGTTGTTTGTTTTACTTAATTTAAAATTAATTTACCTAATTAAAAAAACTCAGAAAAAAAAAAGAAATGTTGGGAAAGACAGGTGCAATTATTGTGGCAACTCAAAATGAACATATTTCATACATGATCTAACCTATGTAAAATTCTGTGATTTGTAAAATTGGAAAAAATCATGATTTTACTAATTTATAAAACTAGCAAAACAAACTCAAAGTATTGTTCTTTAGAAAGTCATAATATTCATAAGTATGAACATCTTCTGTTTTAAAACATAACTTGTTCTTGAATATTGGAAAAGGAGAATCAAGGTGACCTTAAAATAGTTTGAAATGAAGGCCCAGAATTTCTGCCAATAAAACAAAATCATATGATTTATTTTACTATTTCTTATAAATTTTAATTTCAATATTTATTAATTAAAAACAATACTAGATACACGCAAATAAAATGTTCAAAAATTATGCAGGTTTATCTTTTGAATCAGAACCCATTTGGTGTAGTTAAGGCATCTGACTAGAAAACTGGGACACTCTATTCTAGTCTCTTTTTGGACAGAAAGCCAACTGGATGACCATGGGCCAATCACTTTCCCTCAGCTCTAGGAAGGAGGCAATGGCAAACTACTTTTAAAAAACCTTGCCAAAAAAACTACAAGACTTGTCTAGGCAATCTCCAAGAACCAGACATGATTGAATAGAATTTTCTAAAAATTTTTGAATGGGGATTATACAAGAACCCAAGACTATGCTATTAAATAAGAATAGTTAACAAACTAAATATTTAACTACTTTATGTCTTTTTACAATCCACATTAGAATTAATGTGTAAATTATGAGAATTAACTCTTTGTAAAGACATTTTTGTACTACATTCTGTCACTCAGATAATCAGTCATATTTCCTGATAATTTTTGTATTACATAGAATGGTACCACAGTGGCATGCATCTGATTTCATATCCTGCTATAACTATTAGTATTGGCAATGCATTGGACACACACACACAAACACTTTTATATTATACTGTCATGCCATAGCATATAACTTTATATACCAGTGGTCGCCAACTGGTGGGCCACATCCCACTGGTGATCCATGAGAAAATTTTGGTGGTTCGCAGAGAAATGTCACCACCAGAGCACCCCCAAAGCAATTAATCTAGGCTACATGGGAACACAAGGCTGTGACACACACATGGCCTGCAGGTACCCTCCCCACCCACTCACTCCTTACCTGGCAAACTTGCCTGCTAAGTTTCTATTTTTCCTTTTTTTTCCCTGACCATCAGCTGTTCTGCTGTGGCCGGAGATTTAGATTAGCTAGAAAGCAGGAAACCGTTGGATTTCTTGCTTTCTAGTTAATCGTTAGATCTTCGGCTCTGCTTAAAAGCAGAGCCGAACCTTCCTTAGGACTGAAATTCTATTATTCAGTACAGGTAGCAGATGGCAGAAAGATAGATCTCTAAGTGATTCTGTGATTCTGTGAGCAACTCAATCTGCCCGCCTGCTTTGCCTGATTTTGGGTAAAAGTTGTTCTTTTTTAATAATAAATTCAATATTTACATAAATATTTATAATATTTACATACAAGCCATGCCCACCCAGTCACATGACCACCAAGCTACATTTACAAATTAGGCCATGTCCATAGAACTTGTTGTTAAGAAATTTGAATCCCACCCCTGCCTCTGTGTGTGTGTGTGAGAGAGAGAGAGAGAGAGAGAGGGAGAGGGAGAGGGGGTGAGAGGGAGTTAGAGAAGTTAGATCAGATATATCTCTCTCTCCCTCTCCCTCCCTATCTCTCTCTCTCTCCCCTTCCCATCAACGTCAGCAAGCCACCCTCAGTCAAAATTCATATTAGTGGTCCCCAGGATTTAAAATTATGAATTTGGTGGTCCCTGAGGTCCAAAAGGTTGGCAACCCCTGTTATATACTGTTGTTGCTCTCTAGCCCCATATAGTGGTGAGAGAGCTAAATATGCCCCAACTCTATTGTTTGAAGCTGACTCCATCTATTTACCCATCAGCCCGCATTCTCAAACCAAGTGCAACCTGGAAAGCCAGATTCCATTTCCTTTAGCATTTGGAGAAGGCAGAAACAAAAGACACAGCCATTTTAATCTGTGGCACATTGTCATCCAAGAACAAACCCACACCTCACACAGAGCATCGCTGATGAGATTCAAACTGCTTGTATTTATTAACTGTTATGTTCAGCAGTAACTTAATATCGTGTTTTCCCAAAATACGACTCCCTCAAAGTACGCCCTATCACCTTATTATCACCTGTGCTAAATATAAGCCCTACCCTCAAAATAAGACCTATTTAGGAGCCTGCAACTGGTGCCCGCCATTTAATTACCTGTAGTAACCCAACACGAGGTGAGGAGGCAAGGGAGGGCAGAAAGAACTGCCTAAATTGCCACTGCCAAACATCTGATCTGCTGCTTTGAGAGCTGGCATGTCTTTGCTAAACAGAACTGCTTCTGCTTTTGGAGCCTTTAATTGCTTCCCTGAAACAGCTGATTTGCCAGAGTCTTTGCTAAACAGAACTGCTTCTTGCTTTCGGAGCCTTAATTCCTTAGGGTGGTGCCTGGGATTTGAAATTGTGAGTTTTGCTTTATTTTACAACCTTTCTATTCAGTTTCAAGTGAACCAGCTGGTAACTCTCCATTGGTAAGTTTCCCATTGACTTTATTTTTCAGGAAAAAGATATGGATCAGTTGCTAAGCTTTTCATGTTGGGCCATATAACACCCTATCAATGTATGGCTTGGGATCTGCTTTTAGCAAAGACATTCTGGCTCAGGCAGATCAGATGTTTTGTGGAGGCCATGGGGGTGCTAGGTGGGATTGGTGCCTGCCCCATTCCCGGCATTGTAAAAAAATGGGGGTAAATATAAGACCTCCCTGAAAATAAGTCCTGGTGCCTTTTGGTAGCCCAAAAAATATAAGACCCAATCTTATTTTCAGGGAAGCACAGTACTGTCTATCTATATTTGATTCTCACTGTATATATCTCCTATTTTCCTTAGTTTCACCACACCCTGTTCTCCCATATCTATGCCCACAGTCTGTTTCTATGGAAGATAGGTGGGTTTAGCTGCATGTCAAGCTGCACACAGTCCAATGTGCAGTGAGGACAGAACAGATACTAATTAAATAATACCAAATATTCTTTCTTATAAGAGAATATTCATTTTCATAAATGTGAGCCCTTTCTTAATAATACAAGTTTTCTAATTTTTTTTAAAAAAGAATTAATATCAATTTGAATCAGCAAAACAGCATCTTGATTGGGTTTACACATTGCTAATTAAAGCAATCCCTTGTCTTCTCCAAATAATTGCATAGTGCAATGTATGAAACCAGTTACACTATGAGGTTCATTTTACTAAGCAAGGAAATATATTATTTATTGACAGTAACATACTCATCATGCACCACAGGGCAGTTTAGCTGAAGACACATAATACAATCTGCCAAGTTTTTCTAGACATATCTTGAACCGAAAATTTTCTTGCAGGAAAAGGTTCTTTTTTAAAAACCTTTTCTTCACTACTTTTTGTACAATTATTTTATCATTTTAAATTTTATGCATACATCTCAGGATGTATTCTTTTCAGACAAAAACTAGTTTATATATCAAGGATTATACACAAATAAAATGTCTACTGATTTGTAACTGGTTGGTGTGAGTGTGTGTGTTTGTGCGTGAGAGAGAGAGAGGGAGGGATAAAGAGAGCATTACTACACATGGATATTACGCTTCTTGACTTAATGTATAAGTGAATGAGGAAGAGTGACTCAGGCTATTCTACCTCACGTAGTCTCTGTGTCCTGGTTTGGTTCTATCAGAAATATTTCTATTCAGTGACCAACACGGGGATTAATATAATTTATTTCCTCATGATTTATAAATTATTTCCACATAAGTTATATGTGATTCAGTAATTGAAACTAAAACCTATTTAGAAGCGAATTTATTCCTAGTAGGTTTTATGAACACCTTGTTTGAAAATACAGACCCCTCACATCCCGGACATAAACTGTTTCAACTCCTTCCCTCAAAATGACGCTATAGAGCACTGCATACCAGAACAACTAGACACAAGAACAGTTTTTTCCCGAAAGCCATCACTCTGCTAAACAAATAATTCCCTCAACACTGTTCAACCATTACAAAGTCTGCACTACTGTTACTGTTAATCTTGTCATCACTCCTTATCACCCATTCCCTCCTACTTGTGATTGTAGGACTGTAACTTTGTCGCTTGTATCCTTACGATTTATATTGACTGTTTCCTAGTATGATTTGATTGCTGATTGTATCTTATGACTATCATTAAGTGTTGTATGTTATGATTCTTGATTCTTAACAAATGTATCTTTTCTTTTAGTATACTGAGAGTATTTACACTGAGACACACTTGGCCAATAAAGCATTCTATTCTATTCTATTCTATTCTATTCTATTCTATTCTATTCTATTCTATTCTATTCTATTCTATTCTATTCTATTCTATTCTATTCTATTCTGAATAATGTGTTATAGGTATTTGTTTAATTTTGAAGGTAAGGAAAATTGCATGGCCTTGTAGGTTTGTTTTTTGAAATGCATGAATTAGGAATATATTTCTGGTTATTTTGAAATCAAACAATTGATCAAGTCAGCATTTTCTTTAATAAATGTACATGCAATTTTTTTACTGATTATTGAATTTATGATGATTTATTATTATTGAATTTACAATGCAGCATTCTAAAAATTAATTAATAGCAATAATGTTTAAATATTTTTAAAAGTTAGATGACATCTTGATATTTAAGAAACAATTTTAATATTTTACTATGGTGCACTGAATAATGCATTTAGCAAGGGGAATAGGTCTCATCCTTTACTTCGAAGAAAATTAAACCAGTTTCTCCAGTTTCAGTTCCAGAGCAAAACATTGAGTGAAATCCTGTTGAAAATAACCTATGTGGCTACCCACTTGGTCATGCAGAGTAGCAAAATGTGAAAATATCTAGTTTCTGAAAATCTATAGGTTTCATTTAGCCTATCACACATGGCATCAATAACATGAAAACACTGCCATCTATTCTTTCCTAGCCAGTCAGTATACTAAATAAAATAAAGTATTTGTTTCTTGTTCATGTTTCAAGAATAAGTGGCAGAAAAAAAAAGCATTCAAAGCTATTTGTAAACAAGCACCAAGAGAGATACATGATGCTTTGTGATCTGCAAAGAAGGTATCCCAGCCATTTGGAGGTTTTCGTGGAAATAACTTCAGAGAAAGTTGATGTTTATTTGTGCTATAAGCTAGCCATTTCCAAAGCACTGCAGGGAGGAGGCAAAGTTTAAAAGGGCACATGAAAAGCAGAAAAGTTTAGGCCATTTTTATTAAAACAATGTCTGGAATTTAAAATTGATGTTTGTCTTCTAATCCCAGATACTGATCATTTTTGGAAGTGATCCATTGTCGTTTTGTTTCTCAATTTCCTTGCATGTAACTATATTAAATTTGGTCTCTGTCTACTTGGCTCCTATAGAAGGTTCAGGGTTGATTGCTTGCTGATACATTGCTGCAGACTAAAATAGAAATGTTGTTCTCCTTTATAACTTTTCATGATGTAAAATGGATTGCTACTCACTAGGGCTACAATTTTTATTTTCAGTATGTGTTATCAATCCTTCACGCAATGCGAACTTTCTAAATAATAATTTAATCTAGTAAATATTAAGTACAATTGTTTTGTTTGCTCATTTCTGTCTCTTTTTGTCCCTTTTTTATAATTTTGCTTTTATTTGCAATGTAACTTGAAACCTCAACCTCAGATCTTCATAATATGATGTTATAAAAACTTTGTGGAGCTGAGTATACACACACACACACTCTCGCGCGCACACACATACGTACATATATACAGTAATACATGAATACATATGTACTGGTGAATGTATTGGTAAATATCTGTAGGTCGGGTGTAGGATGAAGGTTCATCCTCTGAGCTTGTAGATTGTTTTCCAAATGTTTTATTACCAAGCTAGGTTACATTTTCAGTGGAGTTTTCTTGTCTCCTGGTAACAAAACATTTGGAAAACAACCCACAAGCTTGGAGAATGACTTGTATATTGTTGAAAGATGAAGGTCTGTAATTTCAATGTGACTACATTAATTGAATAGTTTATTATAGGCTTCTCCAAGATAGTTGTTGATTTTCCAATCTAGCCAATAATCTTTATATTTCCAGGTTGTGTCTCATCCAACTACAGTTAACTTTGCTTAATTTCTGAGATTAAGCAAGGTTATAATTTATTTTGGAATGTCTGTTAGAAGGTAGATACTGGTAAATAAGACTCCCTCATCTTTGTGGTATCCTCTCAAATAATGGAATACTGCTATCATGTCACCCCTAGTCCTTCTTTTCTCTAGACTAGCCAAATCCAAATCCTGCAACCATTCTTCATATATTTTAGTATCCAGGCCTTTAATCATCTTAGTTGCTCTTCTCTGCCTTCCCCCGCCCCCAAAGTCTCAACTCTTTTTTGTAATGTGGGGACTAAACTAGATCTGCAACTTTTTGTATTCCTATAAAGTCTTATTCAATGACTCTGAAACATATTTTATTATAGGGATTCAGGCAACACAAGAAAACAGCAGAAATCTACTTCTGCCTAGACACATAATATTATCTATCTAGTTGTCTTTCATAACAACTACCCTGTGAGATAATTGGGTTGGCCAAACTGAAGGTGGACTTGAATCAGAGCTTTCCCAGTTCTGTCTTTTATAATTGAATTTATTACGGCCTAAAACTTTAAGTTTACTTCCTACACAAGGTATATGGCATTTTCTAATTCCATGATCTGGATGATAGTAATGTTTTTAAATCAAATTGTTATAATTTTAAAGTCTATGACTGTGATCAATTATTGATTATAGCCGAACTCCCAGACAAATGATCAGAGCCATTTTCTTAGATAGAAAATGTAATGCCTAAATTGCCGATTTTACAAACAAATGAAATATAATACAAATTGCACCATCAAAGTTTATAATACGGCATGTATACAATACACGCACACATAAGAAAAATAATTTTTATTGAATGTTCCATATCTACATGTTTTTGCTTCTGCCAATTACTTGCATCCAAGTGTTTAAGAATTTAAATAAATGATATGCAGAACAAATCTAATAAGTTACACATGACCCAGTCATACTCCAGAGCTACAGCACATTAAATCTTTAATCGTTGAGTCCTGATTTGTTCCACAAAAATCATATGTCCATAATTAGAAAAATAGAACAAGAAGATGGGACATATTTGATTAAATAAAGAATTAAAGGCATAATATTTTAACAAAAATTTGCCATATTGTTTAAAATACATTCTGACATTTGAGATAACTTCTACTCTTTTTAGACAGATATAGTTTACATGTATACCTGCGAGGCATAGTGATTAGATTAAAATTGGAAAGATAATACATCCTCTAACATGTACAACTTTGGCAAGCTATTGTCTCAGCTCAACCTATCCTTCAGGATTGTTTGTGTAAACATAGAAGAAAGGAAAATACAATTGAAGTTTGCTTCTGCAGGAAAGGTGATAACCAAACAATCGTAACGTAAGAATAAGATAGATCATTTCTTTGGGCAGAATGGACCAGTTGTTTTGGGCAGATGAGGGGTAATAAAATAATTAAAGAATTGTTTTATTTTTTTATTTTTGTCAATTGCTTTCAAGATAATAGGTATAAGTAAAAACATAGCTATGAATACATGGATACATATAAGAAAAATAAAAAAATAAAACAAACAATAGGACAGGGACGGTAGGCACGTGGTGCGCTTATGCACGCCCCTACAGACCTCTTAGGAAAGGGGTGAGGTCAATAGTAGACAGTCTAAGGTTAAAGTTTTTGGGGTTTGGAGAAAAAAAACCACAGAGTCAGATAGAGTATTCCAGACATTGACCACTCTGTTGCTGAAGTCGTATTTCCTGCAATCAAGTTTGGTGCGATTAACCTTGAGTTTGTATCTATTGTTTGCTCTTGTGCTGTTATGGTTGAAGCTAAAGTATTCATTGACAGGTAGGACATTGCAATGTATGATTTTATATACTATACTTAGATTGGACCGAAGGCATCATAGTTCTAGGTTTTCTAGGTCTAGAATTTCAAGTCTGGTGGCATAAGGTATTCTGTAACGAGTAGAGGAGTGGAGAACTCTTCTTGTGAAATATTTCTGGACTTTCTCAACTGTGTCAATATCAGATATGTACTATGGGTTCCAGACTGATGAGCTGTATTTGAGTATTGGTCTAGCAAATATTTTGTATGCTCTAGTTATTAGTGTAATATTACCAGAGAAAAAGCTATGTAAGATTAGGTTAACAATTCTTAATGCCTTTTTGGCTATGTAGCTACAGTGGGCTCTAGCACTTAGATCATTAGAGATGAGTACTCCAAGATCCTTGACAGAGTTTGGATCATCAACAAGATCTTGACTATTCAGCCTGTATTTTATTTTCTGATTTTTTTTGCCAATATGTAGGACAGAGCATTTATTTGTTGAGGTTTGAAGTTGCCATTTGTTTGACCATTCTGATACATAGTCAAGGTCTTTTTGAAGGGTAGCAGTATTACATCATCAGCGAAGAGAATGCAGTTGTTCTTGATATGATCACAGAGGTCATTAATATAGAGTATGAAGAGAGTTGGTCCTAGAACACTGCCTTGGGGGACACCACTGTTGACAGGTACAGAATTTGCTAGGATGCTCCCAATTTTGACAATTTGTTGTCTGTTTGACAGGAATGCTTCTATCCAGTTTTGCAGGGGTCCAGAGATACCATAAGATTTTAGGTTTAGGAGTAGTTTGTCGTGTATCACTGAATCAAAGGCTTTACAGAAGTCTATGTAGATTGCATCTATTGCTTTGCCCCGATCGAGTTGTGTAGTCTATATGTTTTTGCAGTGTAAGAGTTGCAGAATAGTTTTTTTCCTGAAACCAAATTGTTTATTAGAAAGTAGGTTGTTTGTTTCTAAGTGGAGGACGATGGATTGGTTAATAATTGATTCCATGACTTTACAGGTGACGCAGCATAAAGAGATTGTTCTGTAATTTTCAACCAGGATGGGGTGTTTTTGTGTGTTGATGCATGAGACACATGGCTAACACTGAATTAAAGTAAAACTCTTATTCTCACCAGTTGACCTGTACAGTATCTGTAATTGTGAAGCATTAGTCAGGACAATTATACAATCAACTATTAGACAACAAGCTATGCTGGGATTTGTTTTACATCCATAAAGGATAAAATATTAGGATGTTTAAAGCATAGTCCTGATTCTTTATGAGAATTAATTTTTGTTTTTGCTTTTGCTTTTATTGCTTGCAGGCTACTTGATTTCATGAGAACTGAAAGCAGAGATAGTATTCAGCAGGTTCTGACCAGTTCTGGACAACCGGTAGCAGAAATTTTGAGTAGTTCAGAGAACCAGCAAATACCACCTCTGACTGGCCCCACCCATCTATCTGCCTCCTGAGTCCCAGCTGATCGGCTGGGTATTCTTTTGTTGCACTGCACAGGAGAACAGAGCTAGAAAGCAGGTTAGTGGGCCTGGGAGGGAATGGGATTTTGCAGTAACCTTTCTCCAGGAGTGGGGAGGGAATGGGATTTTGAACTAATCTTCCCGCAGGAGTGGGAAGGGAATGGGGATTTTGCAGTAACTATCCCGCTGGAGTGGGGAAGGAATGGAGGTTTTACAGTATCATTCCCCTGGATTGGGAAGGAATAGAGATTTTACAGTATCCTTCCCCTGGAGTGGGTGGGAATGGAGATTTTACAGTATCCTTCTCCTGCCATGCCCACCAAGCCATGTCACACCCACCAAGCCATGCCCACAGAACCAGTAGTATTTTTTTTAATCCTACCACTTTCTGAAAGGTTATTTAAGATGATAAATGCCACCATAACATGATACTTAATTTTATTCCTACTTGTTGACTTTCTAAGTTAATTGATTGGTGTACTATAGGAATGATTTTTTGAACAGGTTCCAGTAGTAATCTCCTTGTGTTTAATCATGTAAAAGTATCATTCTCTTAAATTGAATACTTTATATATTTTTCAATATACTCCACCACAGCCAAAGGATTTAAAAAACAGAAGCAAATATATGTCTTCACCTAAAAAAAACCAGAAAAATAATGATAATAAATAGCTAACATTCTGTGAAATGGTTTCGATGGCTTTCATATCATGTGTCAGAAGCAATCAGTATGTTGGATACAGCTTTGGAATTTTAAAGATGTTGATACCACACTTATTTGAAATAGTTCCTGTGGTGGTTAAATTTCACATCTGGATATTGGTGTCACATGCTGTTTTGCAGTAGACATTTAAAACTAGAATAGTATGCAACTGAATAAGCAATGTGGTTACTGTGACATTTTTTCCATAAAACATTAATTGAAAACAGTGTCTCCATGATCTACAAATCCCCCTAAATTGTAGGTTATGGGGATGATTTGTGATTTTCCTTTCTCTGCTTTTGATAAACTCCTCAAACTAAGGTAAATATACCTGAACATCCTTTAATGTAAACAATAGAGGATACATGGCATATGAAAACACTAAAAAACTACTTGTTGAAAGAAATAAGAATCAAGGAAGAACTAGGTTGGTGAAAAAACAAGTGCTTTTCTTCAAACCACTCAAACCTCAAAGTGAATTGACCTGGGAATTATAACCTACAGAATAAATAGTTGGTAACTGTGTTATCTTGTAATATCCAGGACCAAGGAAAAACAATCAGCTATACAACAGGAAGCAGTTAGGTTATGAAATTGCAAAGTAAGTTAGTGATGAAAAATTCCACTCTGGATTTCAAGATTGTTATATTTATTATTAATAGAAAGAGGAGGTGATATAGAATATTCAAGATACAAAAAGTCAAAAAGAATATATAATTCAGAGATAGGTCTTCTTAAGAGGAAAAGGCATAATAGATAATACGCTAAGAAGCAGGGAATATAAAGAGAAGATATATGCCTGAAGGCTGCAATAGATATAAGGTTGAAGGCTGCATAGATTTAAAATATTTGGTGATAATATTTAGTATCTCCCAACAATCATGGCACTGAAAATTTTAAATGTTTGCCATATGTGCACTGTTCCCTAAACAAGTGTTTCTCAACCTTGGCAAGTCTAGTGCTGTTTTCCCTTTGCAAAGTGGGAGCTAAGTTCAGCTATAAGACTGTACTTCATTGTTATTGTGAAAGGTTGGGTAGTTCAGAATCTTTGACCTAAAATTTGGACTTTGTTAGTATTATTTTTATTTTCTTACTGGCACATTCCTTTCAAGCATAAGGACTAAAGAAGTTGGGTAATCAGACTTTTCCCTCTCCATCAAAACATAGTTTTAATACAATTCTAAATCCAGCCAAAAATTAGTCACACATGGACTCTTACATCACAAACAAACTAGTGTCCTCAAAGTGCTCCAGTTGAGATCCTATTGAAAGGAAGCTGTAAGAATGCTTTTAAAGATCAGAGCCATATGGTTTTTGAAAAGTGTACCAAATGGGACTAGGCATTTGATTAAAGTTGATTATGTCCTTAAGTGCTTTCCTGGAACAAGATCATAGTTTCCAGCATTGGGCAGAACCCCTTATTCTATATGATATAATATTCAGGGGAATTGTCCCTTTCTTGCATGCTTCCTCTGAATGTTTTTTCTAAAGGTTGCTTTTGGTGCCTTCATTTACATTGGCTTTCCAGATGCCCTTTAGACACTTCCTGACAGAAATGGCAAAGCATGTGTTCAGATAATTCAGAGCATGCATAAACTCCTGCAAGATTTTCTCAAGCTGCAAGAGGAGCAAAAAGTAAACTTAGCAAGTCAACCTAAATTGAAGTTTGTTTTTTACCCTGGATATTCAACTAAACAATTCGTTATGAGCAAATAATTATAGAAATACCCTTGGGGTTTTCAGTCACATACTTCCCCCCCTCTTCACCGCCCCCCAGTATATATATATATATATATAAACATACTGCTTTTCTACAATATGGATGGAGTTTTTGGTGATCAGTGCTAAGATTCTGGCATTTATTTTTGCAGGGATTTACAACAAGGATTCAAAAACAGATAAACATGATGATAGATTTCCATTTGCTTAGCCAGCCTGTCAAAAACTGGAATACGAAACCATTGCAGCATGTTTTTGTAATAAAATATCCTGGACAATTGGACTTCCAGCTCTGCTTGGTCTGCAATTAATTTCAAACAGGGAAGGCCCAGGAATTTTGCTTTCTTCAGATGGAATGCTGGGATCAATTATTATTCAACAATGGAGATTTCTTACAGAAAGCAAAGCACTAGGGGAAAAAGCTCTTATGCTCATGCTATTTTAAAGAGCAAACGATTTATCTGGAAGGCTCTGCAAAGCAGCTTTTGCTCATCCTTGTCCAGTTTTATGCTATCGGGAAATCTTTCTTGCTGTGCTTGCCATAACTCCATTGTCTCATCATCTGGAAAGGTGCGGTTGTAAAATATGATTTTATACTTTTATCTTTCCACAATAAATTTAAGCTCTTGCATGTTGGAAAACAATACATTTCATTTTCTTTTTTAGAAATGCAACCTAAAAGTAGGCTGTAAGTAAAGTAAAGCATATGAGGCATGATCATTTACAAGCATTATTATTGAATTGGGCAATACAATATAGTTTACAGCTTTCTTCAAATAGATTAAGGGACTAAGATACCCATGTGATTGATTCAACAAATCAGGTACAAGGGAATATCACAATAGTACAAGGGAACTGTGATAGCTAAAGAATTGTAGGCAGTATTTAAGCCAACGCTATCACATTTTTCAAAGTCATAATGGCTATATTTCTCTGACATCAATTGGTGATCTCAGAATCACTCTAAAATGCTTTGCAGGTAGGGGCTTACAATGAGATAAAAAAAGAGTGTTGCCAGATGTTTAAGAACAGAATATGAACCATCAAAGAAATATCAATGTTACAAATTTATAGATAATAATCACTGTAATTTCACTGTAAAGTGTAACTATTGATTTTAAACTCTTGTGCCATCACATATTTGTACATTATTCTCATGAATATGCATATCATTATGGCTTACAAAATATGCTGTAATAGAAACAACATGAACAGTATAATGGAGTGATGATGGAGGTGGAATAAGACAGATAACAGATAATCAGAGTCCAACCCCCCACCCAAGCAGGAGACCTTACACCATTTCTGACAAATGGCAGTCCAATCTCTTCTTGAAAGTCTCAAGTGATGGTGCTCCCACAACTTCCAAGGTTAAGCTGTTCCATTGGTTGATTGTTCTCACTGTCAGAAAGTTTCTCCTTATTACCAGATTAAATTGTTCAGTTTCCATCCGTTATTCCTTATCTGGCCTACAGGCACTTTAGAAAATAGCTTGATCCCTTCCCCTCTATGGCAGCCACTCAAATATTGGAAGACTGCTATCATATCTCCCCTGGTCCTTCTTTTTACTAGACTAGCCAAGCCCAGTTTCTGTAACCATTCAGACACTCCAGTCAACTGATTTTAAAATCTATTTACAATGTGGGTTTTTTTTTTACTCACAGGGATGCCAAGAGAAAGTACCATCTTATAATTCATAACATAATTCTAATTCAATTAATTAGAGAGTTCCAAGAGCTCACAGGTAGGACAGTCTCTTTTGTCTGAAAAAATAGAATAATAGAGACTACTGGCGAAATGAGATACAACAAATAAACTGGAACAATGCTATTTATTTGACTAGAGTAATTTAATATGAAATATATTTTTAGATGGAAATCTCCTTTATCATTGCCACAGTACTAGATAATTTGTATCTACCAGATTAGAGATGCAAAAGTTCATATACACAAAAGTTCATATACACGTGTCTTTTCCCATGTAAGATTGAGAGTATCTTGGCAATGTTTCGATGACGTCCCACTCGCCATCTTCAGCTTTCGGCTTTGTGCTTGTGCGAGCAAAGCATGATTGGAGCTGCCATTTCCCTATAAATACTGGTGGGGAGGTTGGCTGTGTTGTCATTTCTTGATTGGTTGATGGAGTTGATGTTTGCAGATTGGCTGGCTTTTTCGTAAGAACATGTGTGGCTGAGATATTGGCTGTGTGTCTATTAGCGTCTTGTGTTATAATGACCTGGGTAATGGGTTGTGAGATGACCTTCTGAGTTCTATTGTTTTGACATCCTGGGTCTTGTACTGTAATCTCCTGGGTTGTAATGATCTGGGAAATGGGTTGCGTGATGATCTTCTGAGTTCTATTATGACATCCTGGGTCTTGTGCTGTAATTTCCTGGGATGTTGGCTGTGTTGTAATCTCCTGAGATTTTGTGGGGTAATCTCCTGAGTTCTGTGACGTGATATCCTGAGCAGGAGGATGTGATGTGACGTTCCGGGTTTTGGTTTGGCTCCAAGTTTGAGGACGAGTTTGGCTATGTGTTCATGGTGTGTGTCAGTTTGCTTGGTTTGCGGGTCAGGGTGTGTGGCAGCTGGTAATGCAGCTGTGGTCTGGTTTCTGGATAGTGGTTGCCTTTCATCTATGGGGTGGGTTTGGGTTTGAGTCTGGTGAGGGATATTGGCGGTAGTGTCGTGTTGTTTTGGATCCGGTGTTGGTTTTCATGGCTTGGACTGGTTTGTTGATAAGGGCTAGTTTTCAAATGTCTGGTAGGTGGGAGGTATCATCCTGTTTATTCATGTTATGGGGGTGTTTCTCTATTTCGATGGCTTCCCTGATTATTCTCTTGTTTTAGTGTTCAGTATTGGAGATTAATTTGGTACCCTCAAAATGAATTTCATGTCTTGTGGCTTGAAGGTGCTGGAAAAGGGAGGAAGTATTTTCTTCTTTTCTGTGTTCTTGAGTTCTGCGATGCATGCATTTATTCTTCTGTTGGTTTGTCCAATGTATATGGCTGGAGGCAATTATTGCATGGTATTTCATAAACTCCTTGGTTTTCTAGCTGGATCTTGTCTTTGTGGTTTCTTAGGATATTGACTATTTTTTGGTCAGTGCTGAAGGCTGTCCTGATATTGTCCCTTTGAAGAATTTTGCTGATTTTATCTGTTTTATCTATTTTAATCAGGAAAGCCATCGAAATAGAGAAACACCTCCATAACATGAATAAATGGAATGATACCTTCTGCCTACCAGACATCTGCAAACTAGCCCTTATCAACAAATGAGTCCGAGCCATGAAAATCAACACTGGACCCAAAACAACACATGATGCCACCACCAATCTCCCTCACCAGACTCAAACCCAAACCCACCCCATAAATGAAAGGCAACCACCATCCAGAAACCAGACCACAGCTGCATCACCAGCTGCCACACACCCTGACACCCAAACCAAGCAAACTGACACATGCCATGAACACATAGTCAGGCCTCAAACTTGGAGCCAAACCAAAACCAGGAACATCACATCACAGCCACTTGCTCAGGATATCACATCACGGAACTCAGGAGATTACACCACAAAAACTCAGGAGATTACAACACAGCCAACGACCCAGGAATTACAGGACAAGACCCAGGATGTCACAACAATAGAACTCAGAAGGTCATAACACAGCCCATTACCCAGGTTGTTACAACACAGAAGACTGATAGACACACAGCCAATACACGGGAAAAGACCCAACATACCAAGACCTGCATATATATATATATATATATATATATATATATATATATATATATATATATATATATATATATATATATATGCTTTGTGTTACAACACCCTGTTAAGCCCCAATTAAGGGAGAAAGCATACTGCTTTCTTTTCTGTCTTTCGGCTCATCACCAGAGACCATACGGACAGAAAGCTATTTGTTTCGTTGTCTTTTCTTTACATGTGTGTAAGGTTTTTAAGCTGATAATTTTAAATAATAAATAAGGGAGACTAGGATAGATCTATTTCGAGCTAGTTAGCTCTCTTCAGCTAGCCATACCCTTACTGGGATTCGAACCAGGGAAGTATTAGCTTTCTGTCGGTATGGTCTCTGGTGATGAGCCGAAAGACAGAAAAGAAAGCAGTATGCTTTCTCCCTTAATTGGGGCTTAACAGGGTGTTGTAACACAAAGTATATACTTATTCCCCTGCCTCTGCTGATAAGAATAGAGCCAGGTGGTGTAGTGGCAATTACAACTGCCTCACATGTAATACTTCCCTGGTTCGAATCCCAGTAAGGGTATGGCTAGCTGAAGAGAGCTAACTAGTTCGAAATAGATCTATCCTAGTCTCCCTTATTTATTATTTAAAATTATCAGCTTAAAAACCTTACACACACACACACACACACACACACACACACACACACACATATATATATATATATTTGTTTTCGTAGATTTTCACGGGTACAGGTATGCAGGTCTTGGCGTGTTCGGGTCTTTTCCTGTGTAAGATTGAGACTATCTTGGCAACGTTTCGACAAGATCTCACTCACCATCTTCAGGCTGATGCTTTTGGCTTTGTACTTATGCGAGCAATATATACTATAATATATATGGATCTTTGGTCCTTCGGGTTTTCTCCCGCGTAGAGTTGGAAATATTTAGGCGACGTTTCAATGAAGTCTCATTCATCATCTTCAGGCTTCTGTCTTCGGCCTTGTGCCTCTCAGAGTGATGTGAGCTTGCAGCTGCTTCTTCCTTTTAACTACTAGTGGGGGTGTGACTTGATTGGGTGGGGGCTTGGCTGTGTTCTGATTGGGTGGGGGTGTGTTCTCATTGGTTGGGGGTTTGGCTGTGTTCTGATTGGTTGGGGGTGTGTTCTGTTCTGGTGGGGGTTTGGTTGTACTCCGGTTAGTCTCAGTTGCTGGGGGATTTGAGCTGGTGAGCTGTGATCCTATTGTTTGGCTTCGCGTTCATGGTCGTGTCACATCTTCATGGTGGGCATCAGTTCCCTTCATGTATGGGTTGGGGGGGTTTGAAGCAGGTAGTGATGCAGCTGTGGTACGGCTTCTGGTCCGTGGTCGTGTTTCATCTTCTGTGTGGGTGTGAGTCTGCTTTCTGCGTGGAAGTGTGGTGGTAGTTTCTTGTGTGGCCTTCGTGGGTGTGGGTCTGGTGTCCTTTATGTTAGGTACTCTTTTGTTAATGAGGGCGGGTTTCCAAATGGCTGGTAGGCGGGAGGTGTCATCTCGTTTATTCATGCTGTGTGGGCGTTTTTTATAATATATATATATATATATACAGTATATATACTGGTGGGGAGATTGGCTGTGTTGTCATTTCTTGATTGGTTGATGGAGTTGATGTTTGCAGATTGGCTGGCTTTTTCTTAAGAACACGTGTGGCTGAGGTATTGGCTATGTGTCTATCAGCCTCCTGTGTTGTAACGACCTGGGTAATGGGCTGTGTGATGACCTTCTGAATTTTATTGTTTGACATCCTGGGTCTTGTGCTGTAATCTCCTGAGTTGTAATGACCTGTGTGATGAACTTCTGAGTTCTAATCTTGTGACCTCCTAGGTCTTGTGCTATAATCTCCCGGGTCATAATGACCTGGGTGATGGGCTATGTGATGATGTTCTGAGTTCTAATCTTGTGACACCTTGGGTCTTGTATTGTCATCTCCTGAGCCAGTGGCTGTGATGTGACATTCCGGGTTTTGATTTGGCTCCGAGTTTGAGGCCTGGCTATGTGTTCATGGCGTGTGTCAGTTTGCTTGGTTTGGGTGTCGGGGTGTGTGGCAGCTGGTAATGATGCAGCCGTGATCTGGTTTCTGGATGGTGGTTGCCTTTCATCTATGGGGTGGGTTTGGGTTTGAGTCTGGTGAGGGATATTGGTGGAGGCTGATAGACACACAGCCAATACCTCAGCCACACATGTTCTTATGAAAAAACCAGCCAATCTGCAAATATCAACTCCATCAACCAATCAAGAAATGACAACACAGCCAACCTCCCCACCAGTATATATAGGGAGACAGCAGCTCAGTTCACGCTTTGCTCGCACAAGCACAAAGCCAAAAGCACCAGCCTGAAGATGGTGAGTGAGAGCTCGTCGAAATGTTGCCAAGAAAGTCACTTTTATCTTTACTATCTTCTTGCTTTATTTCTGATTTGTCTGTTCTATCTTTTCCTCCATTCTTTCTGTTATCTCCGCACTTTCCTGGACATAATGACTTTTATTCATTGTCCTGTGTTGAATGTTTTCTATTTTCCCATCTGTGCCATGCACAGATCTCTCTAGAGTTCTTTGTCATAATATCCTTAATGTTTTGAAATATCAATGCCATTTCTTCCAAAAATCCACTCATTTCCCCATGATGGAGCATCTAGTCTTGTTTTAGTAAGTCCCACTCTTGCTCAATAGTCCAAAAACCATATATTCAGGCCTAATGTTGCTCCTCAGAAAGTACAGTAGTCATCATTCTTTATATCCCACAGTTAATCAATCAGTTAAATTTAAGTAGTCCAGAAAGCTTTCAAAGTGTCTGCTCAAATCCACTTTATAAATTTAGTCATATGTCTTAACATTCAAAGGTCACTTTAATTAGATGTCTTCCTTGGTGTCACAGTTGAGCCTCCAATGGTCATAGAGTAGATAAATATAAAACAATAATTATCAGGTTTCCAGATAGATGTTGTTTATTTCTCTTAGAAATCTTCCCAGGCTTGTAGGGATATGTTATATTTTCCATTCAACAGTAGGAGCATTCTCAGCTTAGGTTTCAATGTTATGTCAATTCTAACTGGTATTTAATCCAATTTTAATTCAATTAATAGAAACAAAGTCAGTTATTTAAGTAAAAAGTTCCAGCATTTTAAAATGCCTTTGCAAAACAGCACCTACTCAGCTTTAATTTTCTATTTATTTAATTTAAATTTTTGTTGTTTTCTTTCTTTTGGGTGTGAAATTTTTCTCTGAATAATTGTTTGCTGGTTTAACAAATAGTTCTAAGAGTCTCTTTCCTGGATATTTTTTCCTTTTAGGGTTAAATTTTAGGTAGCAAAAGAATCATCTCACCCAGTTCCAATCACTGTTCATTTACACTGCTCCTGTACTTTCTCTATTAGTTTGGCTGTCCCAGCTCCATGGCAGCCATGATGGCTACCTCTTCTCCTTGTTGAGAGTGATAGAGAAGAGCCCTGGACCAGGCAGGAGAGTTGTGACTCCCTTGCAACCTGCAGGGTCCTCCTCTTTCCTTCACCACCCCTACGGGGTGGCTTTAGCTCCTTTTGTAGCCCTCCAATGGGGAAAACTCAGCACAAAAAATGGTAATTTTTGAAATCCTTTAATCAAATCTGCTAACTTTTATATAACTTTATTTTGCCTTTTTAATCCTAACTTTGTGTAAAGGAAAGAGATATAAAAAGATGGACAAGTAAAAAGTTTCCAAACTATTATAAATGCCACTTTTATTCATTCATTAATTTGTTCATTAAATTTCAAGGCTGCCCAAATCCTGAAAACCTGAGACTTTCAAGAAGAGATTGGACTGCCATTTGTCAGAAATGGTGTAGGGTCTCCCGTTTGGGCAGGGGGTTGGACTAGATGACCTACAATGGCCTTTCCAACTCTGATTATCTGTTATCTGTTATCTGCTTTAGGTAGATTCAGAATGAAAAACACGCAAAATGAATAATATATGTGTGTGTGTGTAAGACCTTTTACAGAGGTCATCTGGTATTCTGTAAAATTCCATAAATAAGGAAGAGCAATTGTGCAATGCTATCCTTTCAAAGTCTTAGTTGGAAGCGTTCCAAGTTACCAGACAAGGCTGCATGTGTCTAGGTGGTAGGAGATGGCAACGTTTAATATACTTGTCTCCTTAGGAATTGTTTGGCTTCCTGGCTGAATTATGCTACAGTTCTTGCCATATATCCTTGATTCTGCAGGGGAAAAATTCAGTGGTTTCAACATTTGGTAGCTAAGCTAATTTTCTTTATGAGATCCAGATTTATGAAACTTTCTATGTAGTTATAAACGGAAAATCCACAGATCTGACAGTTGCTTGAACAGAGTTTTCTTTTCTTAAAGAAGCATATATTCCTATTTCAGGCTTAAAAATAAAACCTTTAGGTACCCAGGGCAAGGAGCCAATCAAATATTTATATGAAGGAGGGTAAAGACAAAGATTCTTTTTTTAAAAAAAAATCTCTTTCCTTACAGGTTGTTCTCATTACAAAATCTATTCATTTCCTTCTCATGCTAAGCCTTTTGCTATTGCTTGATCTTGATTGTTGCTTGCAGAGCTGCCTTACATTGGACAAACAAACAAAAACTCTGAAGAAAACTTCTGGGAATCTCCTGGAGCCCTGTAATTATTTTAGCCCCGCTGAATGTAGCTGTTGTAAAAAAGCATAGAGAGTCTGGTTTAAGAGGTTTAGCTTTAACATTTGTGGTAGATTAAAACATTTTTTTTGAGTAAGGAACCCAGTTTAAAAATTAGAATACACCTGTATGCTCAGTTTGTAAAATTTATGCTAATTTTTGTTTTTCCAAAAATTTTAAAATGTTATTTTTAAAACTGCAATACATGGATCAAGATAAAGCTTCAATTTCATTTATGGTCAATATGTTCAAAATCAAGTTATAAATCTTATCTAATATGACATTAGTTTAACAAATAAGATATTTAATAAATATTACATAATAGACTTAAAAGCTCAACTCATTGATTTGTTTCTAAAAATCTTGTTTTTATAGCCATAGTTAAAAATCTGCCCATTGCCAGTTTTCATCTGAAAATAAATTTTTTATTCTGAAAATAAAATTAACATACTCAGAAGCCAGATACGCACCTTCTGATTTCAAAGATTTCTAAGGCAATGTTTCTAAATTTTGCTAAGTTTTGCGGCCTTCAACTTCCAAATTTCCCCAATCAGCATTCTGAATTGCATTCTGATTTGAAATTCACACTCTTAAAGATTCCATGGTTGAGAAATACTGTTCTAAGGGACCATTTATTCAATCCTGAAGAAATGACTGCCTAATATTTACTATAACATGCACAGTAAAGGAAACTCCAGCACTTTTCTGAATAATTAGTTCCTCTGCTTTTGCTGCATTGTACATTTTCTCTCATGTACTATATATATCTGGCTTCCTGCAGTTTAAACCCAGTTTTCTCTTTCCAGAAGTCTGTACTAACAAAAAACAGATCTCAGTATTCTGTTCTGCAATATCCTTTCAAGTTTTTGAAGAGTATTAAATCCTACTCCTTTTTCTTGTCAAGACTAAGATGTCGTATATTTAAATCTTTCTTCATAGGATATATTTGTTTCTTAGTTATTCCCATTGCTCTTTTCTGAATAGGACACATTATATAAAGTGGAATTTGACAAGTGTCACATGAAGTGGAAGTGCTGATTTTTTGGATTTGGAATTTATACTTCAGTTGATACAGTCTAAAATTTCATTCATTCATTCATTCATTCATTCATTCATTCATTCATTCATTCATTCATTCATTCATTCGTTTGCTCGTTCGCTCGTTTGTTCATTAGAATGAATGACTACTGCCCACTTTTGCTAACTGCTAGTAGTTCAGTAGGGGTGGGATTCAAAATTCTTAACAACCATTTCTGTGGGCTGGCTTAATTTGTGGGTGTAGCTTGGTAGCCATATGACTGGCTGGGCGTGGCTAGGTGGTCATGTGACTGGCAAACCAAATATAACTGATCCTCACTTAATGGCCAGTTGCTTAGCAAGTATTTTAATTTATGACTGACTTCCCCAGAAATACTTGACCTGTTTTTGGAGTTTTGACAGCCACACACACACACACACACACACACACACACACACACACACACACACACACACACACACACACACACACAGAGTCTTATGACCAATTACAATGTTCCACACAGTCATGTGACTGAGGTTTTCTATGTTTTTTGCCAGTTTCCAACAATTCCTTGTGGTTTCTGGTTAAAAATGCCCATTGAGGAAAAGGGGCGTTTTTAACAAACAGTGTTCACTTAATGACCACAAGGTTCACTTAATGGCCACGGTGTTTGCCTAACCCAGGGTCTGCAACCATAACCACTAAAAGAGCCATTTTTCTATATTCTTTTAAACAGATCTCTCTATATATATCTCCATGTCTTACTTTCTCCCTCCCTCTCATCTTTCTCTTTCATCTCTCTTTTACTCTCTCTCCCTCTTTCTCATCTCTCTGTTTCTCATCTCTTTCTCTCTCTCATCTCTCCCTAACCCCCTCTTTTTCTCTCTTTCTCTGTCTCTCCTCTCTCTCTCTTTCCCTCCCTCCCTCCGTCCCTCTCCCTCTCCCTGCGGGGAAAGGAACATCTGAACTGGTGCTGGGTGACAAACCAGTACTGAAGACCAGATGGCTGGCAGGGAGTGGGGCAATCCCGCAGTCTCCCCCAAAATAATGCTTCTGGTGAGGAGAAAGAGAAGTGCATTGGGAGGAGACTTGGTGGGTGTCAGAGCGCTTCATGGCTCCTGAGGGTGTCCAGCCTCCCTGCTCCCAGCATCTTCACATGAGGCCATCACTGGCAGCTGCTTCCTACTTCTCTGCACCCATGCTAACAGCATTCAACCTGATTGCTTCCTTCCTCCTTCTCGGCCTCATACATACAGAGCAAACACTCACACATCTCACAGTGCTGGTGAGACATGTCCACACACCAACTCCTTGCAGAAGATTATCCCGGTGTCAAGTGTGCACGCTGTATCTGAGGAGGAGGAGAAGAGTTGCCAAACTTTTCTTCCTCTCTTCCCTTCACAGCAGAGCTGCTTGAAAGGCAACTCCTGTGGCCTGGCTGCCCCTTTATAGTCCCCCCTCATGCACCCACCTGCATCGAAGTACCTTAAAGGGACAGGCTGCAGCGGCTGCCTTCGTGCTGCAAACGGAGGAAGAAAGGTTTGGCAACTCTTCTCCTTCTTGGACATACACACACACACACAGAAGATGCACATTTGGCACTGGAGGGACTCACCCATATGCTGACTCCTTGCAGAAGATCTGGTGCCATGTGTGCACACTCTACCCAAGGAGGAGGAGAGATGCCAAACTTTTCTTCTTTCCTTCCCTTCACAGCAGAGCTGCATGGAAGGTAGCTCCTGTGGCCTGGCTGTTCCTTTATCGTCCCCCCTCACCTCCCCCCCCCACATCTAAGTACTTAAAGGGAAGAAGGGGAAGGAGGAGAAGACGTGGCAAGTTTTTCTTCCTCCCTCTGTTCTAACACACCCTGGCCAGGCAGTTGAACAGTGTCACGTGGGGCAAGTGTCTTCCCAGCCAGTACAGCCATGTGACTCTGACCTCATACAAATGCATGTTTGCAGACACCCAGGGTTCCAGACTTTGGCTGCAAGAACTCCAGACAGCCTTCCCCACCACACACTTCCTCCTCCTGCCACCCAATGCATCAGAAAGCTCCTGGCCCAAAGACACAGCCCTCTACTCCCTCCATGATGGAGCCCTTCCTGGGAACTAAGCAAGAACTTACTGATCCATCCCAAAGGGGAGCTTCAGAGTGGTGACAGCAGTGGTGCTCTGGGAGGACAGCCCTCAGGGCCTTGGGAAACCATCTTGTGCAGCACAGCAAAATTTACTTTAGCAACTGGGAGTTGCTGCTTTTTCTTTAGAACCAGTCTGAACCGGTAGAATCCCACCAATGAGTTCAACAATTCGAGTCTCACAGCTCAAGGTTGATTCAGCCTTCTATCTTTCTGAGATCAGTAAAATGAGAACCCAGATTGCTGGGGGCAATGTGCTGATGCTGTAAACAGCTTAGAAAGGCTGTAAAGCACTATAAAGCAGTATATAAGTCTAAGTGCTATTGCTATTCATTCAATTTCTGTAACCACTCATCTCAATCAGTAATTCTGGATGACTTTCAGTTCTAAAAATATATTTAAAAATGTATACATTTAAAAATATTTAAAAAATTAAAAATCCAAAATAAATATATACAGCAGCCAAGATAATCAATTAACAGTAAAACCATAATATAGTCCCCAACACATTTATAGACCTGGGTACACAGACAAGTATTGAAAGCCTTATGAAAGGCCAGCGGGATTGAAGCCATTCTAATCCCTGAGGAGACTCTATTATACAGACCAGAGACCACTGTAGAAAAGGTCCATCTTCTGGTCTTTGCTGGCTGACACTCTTTGGCTGATGAGATATGTAGCATGCACAATCTACTAGATCAAATTAGATGGTAAAGACTATCCTAGATAATTCCTTTCATATAAAGTAAATAGCAGCCCTCTTATCAAGTTTCTATTAGTACAAGTGTAAATGCTACTGTTCACAAGGGTTGAGAGAACACATATGTTCTCAGGTAAATTTAGCCAAAATAAGTAATTTTATCTTTTACTTGTAACAAAAATACTTCAATCATTATCTATCTATCTATCTATCTATCTATCTATCTATCTATCTATCTATCTATCTATCTATCTATCTATCTATCTATCTATGTTCACATTTATCTCTATATGGGTTATTTTGTTTGTTTTCAGCTCATCACAAAAAAGTAATTTCTGTTCACTAGAACCACCAAAGTTAGCTATCCATTGCACATTCTTCCATCATTAAAAAATGCTGAACAAAAACATGATTAAGAATTTGTTTTCCACAACTATGATAAGAGTTCATTATTGCTATTAATCTATGCCTTTTGCTTTTAGGAAAATGGTCCATGTCTTCTTGGATGAACAAAGAACAGTACATTCAAACAACTTTCTCTTTTTATGTCTACAGCATGAAAAGTTTATTCACTCAAAATTCTGAACAGAATATATTCTTTTAACATACATTACAATTCCACTTCTCTATTCACTGATTGTTTTCAAACTTATTGTATTTTCCAAATTCATTACTCAGAAGTATCAATAAAGATTATGCAGCTGCCTGTGTTTTCAAACTTCCCACTTTAAGTGAACATTGATGTTGTTAGACCAAAATTTGCTAAATTATGATTATGGAATAAAAAATACTTGGTTTAGTTCATACCACACGTTGAACTATAAACCATAGTTTAAAAATTATACTGACTTGTTTGTATAACATACAAAACCACAGACTGCATTTTGACTTCATTTGAAGTCAACCACAAGCTAGTATTGTAGGTCACTGTGGCAAAATCAGGATAGAGAAAAGATCCAGAACTTCTTCTGGTTTCACTGTAACACCGCAGTGAAGAATTCTGACAAGTAGAAAGCAGAAAACATAACAAAGTCTCTATGCTAGGTTCCTTGAAATTTGCCAAATACCAAGGAATGCTTAGTATCCTAATGCCAAGAGCTACATCTGTCCTGGCACTCATGGTAATAGTAAATTGGAATGGTAGGGACTATTTTCTGGATTTAGAGAGCTGGTAAACTATAGTTTCATCAGTTTGCAGTCTGATAAATAGTTATTTTATAAATGCCACACATATTATAGCATCTATGTTTGAATAGACAATCTCCTCCAGCAAGGCATCTGTTTCTGGAAACTGCCTGAAGCCTGCTTTCAAAGCAGGCTTCAGGCAGTTTTTTTATATTATAAATAGCAAAAATGTCCATCCTCACTGCAACAAACAAACATCATTATTAGCCTTTAAAAGAAGTAATATATCAAACAATATAAAATATTTATTTTAAAGAAAGAAATGAAAAATGGAATAAGAAAAAAAAACTATATTTAGCTCCAGTGATGCTGAGATTCAAATTTAGAGTTGTTCATCTCAACTTCTGAATCCATCTGGTGTATATGTACTTGTCTGTGTGTCATCCCTTTTAAAGTATTTCTGTATCATCTTCATATTGCTAATTAGTCTGAAATAACTTTTTTGTAATTGTTTTATAAATTGGTGCATTCTAAATTAAATATTCAGAAGTTTTTCTCTCTATAGCCAACCATTTATGTAGATCTCGATGTGCACATGTATCACCTCTCCTGCAGGAGATGCATTGGTTGCCGATTTGCTTCTGGGTGCAATTCAAGATTCTGGTTGTCACCTTTAAAGCCCTTCATGGCTTTGGACCAGGTTATCTAAGGGACTATCTCTTGCTGATCACATCTGCCTGATCCATCAGAGTGGGGAGGCAGGGAATGTTGTGGGTCTCATTCCAGAGGGAAATATATCCGTGGTGGCTCCCACTCTTTGGAACATCATTCCTCCACAGATTAGAATGGCCCCCAATCTAATACTCTTCCAGAAGGCACTGAAGACCTGGTTCCGCCAATGGGCCTGGGGAACCCAGAGTGGGATGAAGCCAGGGGGGATTCAACCGGTGTTACTACCAGTTCGGTGATTACATTTTGTGATTACTCAGTTCTGTGTCTGCTGCTCTTCAGAGTTATCGGTTCTATAGAGCCAGGCAGAACTGATAGCATCCCACCCCTGGATGAAACCCATTAAATGGCTTGTATGATTGGTTGTCCCCAGGGCGGGGTGAGGGGGTGAGAGTTGGGAGGTGATTTTGTTATATTGGTACTATATTAATTTATTTTTTGTTAGTTTTTATTGTTTTAAAAGTGGTTTTATATTCTATAAGCAGCCTTGAGTTGCCATGAGCGAATAGGCAGCAATATAAATCCAATAAGTAAATAAATAAATAATGTTATTGTGGAATTTGAATACAATGAAAAAAGATGCTTGCTTTTTATATCACATTTTATAGACCAGTGGTGGCTAACTGTTTTGGGCTCCTATGCCAAAAATCGTGTGCTCGTGTGCCAACACCCAGAAGGCAATTTGTGTACCCCCATCTCATGTGCATGCACATGCAATCCCCCAGCACCCTTACCTCCATTGTGCCTCACAGCTGTTTTTCAGCCGGTTTGAGGCCTTTTTCAGGCTCCCAGAGTATTGAAAAAAGCCTCTGCAGGCTTTGCAGGATGAATAATAGGCTCATTTCATCATTTCCGGTATTATAGGAAGTGATGAAACGGGCCTATTATTCAGCCCGCAAAACCTGCAGAGGCTTTTTTTTAAGCCTCTGAGAAGCCGAAAAAGGCTTCAAACCAGAAAAAAAATCAGCAGTAAGGCATTATTGTGAGTTAAGTTTGCCTGCGGCTTGTGTGCTGGAACAAATGGCTCTGCGTGCCACCTGTGACATGCATGCCATAGGTTTGCCATCACGGTTATAGACTATTATCATAATAAGAACTTACTTAAATTTAAAATTAATCTGAGGACATAGGGAGGATGGTGTTTTAATTTCATTTATATTTTTCAGTAATATTTAATACAGATAAGGGGCAGTTAGATTCTTAAGTTGACTAGTAAGGAACTATATGATTTGTGATTAGTACTTTTAAAACTTGGGTTGCTAAGAATCTTAATATAACACCAAGATTAGTTAATTTCAGTGTGTATATTTTTGTAAAGTATGAATTACTTGATATTCAATTGAGACAACTACATGATCATGCAAGAAAGAAGATTTTTTTTAATGAAGACAGTGTTTTAATGGCTATCAATGTCAGCAACAGCTTTAGGAAATGTGAAAGAACTTTTTTTTCTCCATTGTTCTACTATCAAGAAAACATTAATTTGAGTTAGAGTCTGGTTAGGATGGGTGTTGGCAACCCACGGCTCCGGATCTGCATATAGCTCTTTGACCCCTCTCCTCTGGCTCCCTGGTGACCCAGTCGCATGACCTGCTCTCTGACCTGAGACACTGGCCCAACCTGGCCATGGCTGATGTCAACCTTGGTAACATGAGGACTATCAGGGCAGGATTTTGATCCAGGAGGAGAGTATAATGGAAAGGGAGACAGGCTGTCAGCTGAGTGAGCATGAATTGCAGTGGTGGCTTCCCGAAGACAACCCTCCTCCTTCTCATGCGATCCCCCTGGCTGGCAGTTGCAGGGCTGGCAGGGCATGCAGGAGTGGAGATACCTTCGTCAAGCAAGTTGCTGGGCTTGGTCAAAGCCTTCTTGGAGTAAAGAAGCTCAGGGCAATGAGCTTCTCAGGGCAATGACCTTCGCTGCACTTTGGCCAAGCCCAACTGCTCACTTGTGGACGGTATCCCCACTTGTGCATGGGAGAGGTTATCCTTGCTTGTGCGCATAAGAAAAGGAGAGAGAGAGATAAATGAGAGAGAAAAGGAGAGAAAGAGAGAGAGAGAAATGAGAAAATGATGGAGAGAGAGAATAAGAAAGAGGAAAAAGAAATGGAAACAAATGAGAGAGAGAAGACGGAGAGAAATACAGAAAGAGGGAGAGAGAGAGGAAAAAGAAAAAAACAGAAATGAGAAAGAGAAAGAGAGAGAAAAAGAGATAGTGAGAGCAAGAAATGAGAGAAGAAAAGGGAACAAAAAAGAAACTAAAATGAAAAATTATGGAGGGAGAATGGGAGAGAGGAAAAAGAGAGAAACAAATGAGAAAAAGAGAGAGAGAGAAGGGGAGAGAGAGAGGGAGAAAGAAAGAGAAATGAGAGCTGGAGGGAAAGAATGAAAGAGAGGGAAAAGAGGGAAACAAATGAGAAAGAAGGATGAGAGAAAGAAAGAAAAAGAGAGGGGCAGAGGAAAAAGAGACAAAAATAGAAATGAGAGGGAGGGAGGGATGGAGAGAGGGAGAGAGAGGAGGAAAGAGAAGTTTTATTTCCCACATAAAACACTGAGAGCCACACTGAGAAGCTGTAGCCCGGGGGGGGGGATGTGACTGGGTAAGAGTGATGTTGAGTTGGCCATGCCCACCCAGGTTTTGTGGCTTCCGGTATTTCCTTTTTCTGTAGGCAATGGGTCCAAATGGCTCTTTGAGTGTTTAAGGTTAGAGACCCCTGGGATAGGAGAAAGAAGTTGCCGATGGTTCTAGTGTTTTAGTGCATATTCTATCATTCTGTCCTTACACTGGCCATGCTATTGATTCTCTCACCATCTTCCTTTCTGTATCAGCTGTGCCTCAAAACATTATTCGATCCAGTTTTTTAGCAGTAAATGGTCAAAATGAATAATTGGAGAATATACAGTATAATAGGCATAAAAACGATTTCAAATCCAGATAAAACTATGAGTGCTGAACTCATTAATTTGAGGTGGATGGCCAAATAAATTTAAATAATAAATAAATATTGGTAGTCTTCACCAACTACAACTGGAAAAGGCAACCTACTTGCAAAACAATAAAGCAAAATGTCACATCACTATTCCTATCTATGATAACAATTCTGACTCTGGTTGTGATTTACTGCTGTTTTCCCATTGATTTCACTTGTTAGAAACCAGCTGTGAAAGTTGCAAATGATGATCGTGTGACCATTGAATGCTGCAACCATTGGAATATTTGTACTGGTTGTCAAGTGCTTGATTTGCAATTGTGTAACCATGAGGATAATGTGACAGCTATAATCTCAAGGACTAGTTTTAAGATTCCTTTTTTAGCACCTTCATAATTCTAAACAGTTAAAATGAATCAATAAAACAATAAAATATAAACTCTAAACAATAAAATGAATCAATTCAAACATATATAAGTCTTGGTGTGTTCGGGTTTCATGGGTACAGGGGTCTTTTCCTGTCTAAGATTGAGAGTATCTTGGTGATGTTTCTACGATGTCCCACTCGCCATCTTCAGGCTGGTGCTTTCGGCTTTGTGCTTGTGCAAGCAAAGCGTGATCGGAGCTACCGTCTCTATAAATAGTGGTGGGAAGGTTGGCTGTTTTGTCATTTCTTGATTGGTTGATGGAGCTGATGTTTGCAGATTGGCTGGCTTTTTCGTAAGAACATGTGTGGCTGAGGTATTGACTGTGTGTCTATCAGCCTCCTGTATTGTAATGACCTGGGTAATGGGCTGTGTGATGACCTTCTGAGTTCTATTGTTTTGACATCCAGGGTCTTGTGCTGTAATCTCCTTATAATGACATTGGTTGTGTGATGACCTCCTGAGTTCCGTGATGTGATATTCTAAGAGGAATCTGCTCAGGATATCTCATCATGGAACTCAGGAGGTTACACCACAAAACCTCAGGATGTTACAACACAGCCAAAGACCCAGGAGATTACAGCACAAGACCCAGGATGTCACAACAATAGAACTCAGAAGTTTCATTAATGAATATATATATTCATAGATCTTTCTTTTAGTTGCAAACATGATAAACATTGCCTTAGATGCTATTTATCTTGTTATATAATGCAAAAGGGGTACTGAAACTCCATTAAGGATAGATAGTAATATGTGTTGGGCATGCTCCAATTTTGACTTGGCTGAAACTCTTGGTCACCACAGGCCTAAATTAATTAGATTATTATGAATATTATGACATTACAGCCTCCCTTTTATCAAATTATTCTTTCTAAATACAAACAGTATGTTGGTAAAACCAGGCATACAATATTTCTAGAAATCTCCTTAAAGACTCCTACTGCAAAATATGAATCCTTCCTATGTGAAGTCATCACCTATTTAACTAGAGAAGTTTCTTACAAAGAGGCAATTACTGAAGAAATACAAAACTGCAATTACATAATAGTTTGGCATGCAAAGCCTTAGTTTAGAGCCCAACAAGTGAGTGATCTTAGAATTAATCTCACTAACTAAATAAATACATGCAGAAGAAGATGCCATTTACAGGAGTTTTATGATCTCAAGTTCTTAACACTTAAATCTTGCAAATGCTATGCTAGGATGGCAACATAGCTTTTATGTTCACAAAGTGATCATTTCCTATAATAACAAACGGGTAATCTACTGTTAATGAAAATCATATAAACCAAAGTGACTTCTAAGTGTCAGTGAGACTGAGTAGAGTTGATTGGATTATGACGGAGATAAGGAATGAAGTTTAAGATAACATTAAAAACATAATTTGCAATTAAATAACCTAATTTCACCTCACAATTTAAGATGTTTCAATCATGAGTAAAGTGAAATTAGTAGCTACCAAAATTTCAGAGATCCATCTCTAAACACAGTAGAGTAGAATCTAATTCCACAAATAGTGTCAGATAACAGATAACAGATAATCAGAGTTAGAAGGGACTTTATAGGTCATTTAGTCCAACCCCCTGCCCAAGCGGGAGACCCTTCACCATTTCTGACAAATGGCAGTCCAACCTCTTCTTGAAAGTCTCAAGTGATGGCGCTACCACAACTTCCGAGGGCAAGCTGTTCCATTGGTTGATTGTTCTCACTGTCAAAAAGTTTATACTTATTTCCTGGTTAAATCTTTCCATCCATTGTTCCTTGTCTGGATTACAGGTGCTCTAGAAAATAGCTTGCCCCCTTCTTCTCTGTGGCAGCCCATCAAAGATTGGAAGACTGCTATCATGTCTCCCCTGGTTCTTCTCTTCTCTAGACTAGCCATGCCCAGTTCCTGTAACCATTCTTCTCCCCCAGAACATTGCATTTTGTCATAACTAAAATAAATAATAAAAAATGTGGAGTTAATTGCAATTAACATACATTATAGACAATTAGATAATATAAATTAGAAAATACAATAATATATACAACTTTTGGAACAGGGTTGCCAGACTAGAATATATAAGCACAAAAAATTCCTGGGGACTAGGGCTAGGTGGGAGATATGGTGCTAAAAAATCCATTTGAACTGATGGATCAAACATAGATCCTACGAGCTTCTCTTTCTACATACATAAAGTTCCATAAACCTTTGACCTATTTATAGAAAACTTTGAAAACATGCTTTGATTTGATGTCTTAATTAAAATGTCTTTCACAAATTTATAAACAGAATCAGTTGGCTTTTCTGTTGCCCAAATAGTTGGATAAGTATGCAATATTCTAAG
The DNA here is from genome assembly GCA_023653725.1 of Bungarus multicinctus. Taxonomy (NCBI): domain Eukaryota; kingdom Metazoa; phylum Chordata; class Lepidosauria; order Squamata; family Elapidae; genus Bungarus; species Bungarus multicinctus. The sequence continues at coordinate 38,490,762 of CM042849.1, forward strand.
TTCACTTTCCGATATGACAGATGCTAGCACAGATTGACTGTAATGGGTTGCTGGGTTAGAAAGGCTTTGGACAGGAATATGCTTGAGCAACCTTTTCCAGTTTGCTAATCCAGGGATACTCCTGATAATGAACAGCTCTGGAAGATGAAACAAACTAAGAAATAACTAAACTCTGTTGGAGGAAATCGAAGAGTTAATCAAACCAAATCAAGTTAAGAGCTAATATTTGGGACCAGCCATGATAATTAGAATGGTAAAATAGTTGTTTCACTATTTTTCTTACATTTGCATATTTTGGTTATAACAGTAGTTCTTTTCAAGAGTCATTAGAGTGATTAGGCCAGATTATCTGCTTGGCTGCTGCAAGAAATTTGAAGGAGAAAGAAGAAGGAAGGAAGAAAGGAAGGAAGGAAGGAAGGGAAGGACTGAGGGAGGAAGGAAGGACTTGTTATAGTTCCCCCATTACAAAAGATTTTGAGTGGTTTACAGTATACAATATGAATTTAAGATTATTAAAAACAACCATATGGATTGACAGCATGGACAAGAACAGCCATCATACTCAATACACACACGCACACATAAAAACACACCAGAGACTCCACTCACATAATGACCCCCCCCCCCAAGCCATAACTTCAACTCTCTATCTCTTCCCCACCATCAATTCCCTTTCCTCATTATCAGGGTCAGAATCTCTGGCAACTACAGAGACATTGATTTGTCCTCTTGGAATTTGGGTTTGTGAAGTTATTTTAAATGGCAATGGCAAAATTGCAGGCCATGTACAGTTCACTTTTAGTTGTGTCCTTCCACAGTTTGGTATTAGAGTAGCCCTTCAAATGAATCAAATACTTATGATGGCTCCTACTGCACTTAGGATACAAATTACTCTATTTACCAAGAAATAAAAAGCATTACACTGACTTCTGCTGCTATGCGTAATCGTTCAATAAACTTGTCTTCAGCTTGTTAGATGGTTACCTGGATGGTACTTGATAGAATGCTAAATGTAATATCTGGCAAACATTTAGTATAATGTCCTAGTGATAACAGCAATAGGAGCACCACAGTTTAGCTGTTTCCTGTAGAAGAAAAGAAACAAGCAAACAGTGGGGTGGGAATGAGGGAGGGATAGAGCGAGGGAGGGAGGAAGATGGAGGGATGGAAGAAAGGAGAAGGGAAGGAGGGAAGGAAGAGAAGCAAGAAATAAAGGGATGGAGAAGAAAGAGGAGGAAAAAGAAGGGAATGAATGCAGGAATAAACATGGAGGAAGAAAGTCCAGAGAAAAGAGAGAGGAAAATAACAGGTGAGAATTGTGATGGTTCTCACCAGCTTCCCACAAGGAAACTCAATGGGAGAAAGCTAATAGAAAATCAGAAATTGCTCCCATTCCCACTGCTTTTTTGCTCACCCATAGTCTATTTCTCTTTTTAGATAAGAAATACATATGAACTGATGACACAGAGGGCACCAGTTGTCTAGTAATTATTCTATATTTGTTTGGTTTGTTCTCCACTTACAATTTTGAGCATTCTGGTTCTGGAAAATTAAAAATGTATCTATGCCTTATATCTTATATCTGAATAAATGATGCAATGTATTCAGTGTAATGATACCGTATAAATGTTGTTGGAAGCCTTAGATATTGAAATGGATCTAAGCAACTGTGCAAACTTGCTTATTTAATTATGCATCATTTATTATAAATAAGCAAAATAATGTTTACTTGACAAGATAGAAAAGCAAACAATCTTTGAGTTGGGGATGGTTGATGTATTCCAAAGACATCAAATATTCTTGCTAATGTTTTAAATTAGGAGGAGGGTGGTTAAAAATTTTCAGTTGTTTGTTGAAGTTTATTTATTTATTGAATTTCTATACCGCCCCCTCTCCCAAAAAGGGACTCGGGGTGGTGCACAGCCTATTAAAAACAGACAATATATACAATTAAAAACAGATTAAACAATTAAATCAAGGCCAAAATACAATTTAAATATAAAAAATATAACTAATAGATTTAAAATTTAAATTTTTTTTAAAATTTAAAAACCTAGTTAATTAAAACCCCAAAAAACTGTTTACTGGGCCAGGCCAGCCTGTTGAAAGAACAGGATCTTTACTGCGCGCCGGAAGGTCTGAATGTCGGTAATGGCCTGTATCTCCAGGGGCAAATCATTCCACAGGGAGGGGGCCCCCACAGAGAAAGCCCGCACCCTCGGGGTTGCCAACCGGCAACCATCAGGCAGCGGAACCCCAAGGAGGGCAACCCTGTGGGAGCGCACTGGGCGGCGGGAGGCTGTTGATGGCAGCAGGCGGTCCCGTAAGTACCCAGGTCCCAAGCCATGGAGAGCTTTGAAAACGATCAATACCACCTTGAATCGGATCCAGAAGGCCACAGGAAGCCAATGCAGCCTGCGGAGAAGCGGTGTTACATGGGAGCTCCGAGGGGCTCCCAAGATCACCCGCGCGGCTGCATTCTGGACCAACTGCAGCCTCCGGACACTCTTCAAGGAGAGCCCCATGTAGAGAGCGTTGCAATAGTCCAAGCGGGAGATGACGAGGGCGGAGGTGACTGTGCAAAGTGCGTCCAGATCCAGAAAGGGCCGCAACTGGTAAATCAGACGAATCTGACGAAAGGTCCCGCTGGGGATGACCGTAATGTGTCTAAAGACAGCCGTACGTCCAGGAGGATTGTGGACCCTTTCCATGAGGGTCAAAATTTCTCCCCCCACGGCCAGCGACGGGACAAGCTGGGTGTATCTGGGGGGCAGGAAACCACAGCCACTCGGTTTTGGTCGGGTTGAGACGAAGCCTGTTAAGACCCATCCAACTCCGCACGGCCTCCAGGCACCGGGTCATCACTTCGAGGGCTTTGTTGGGGTGGCCCGGGGTAGAGATGTACAGCTGAGTGTCATCAGCGTACTGATGGAACTCTACCCCGAAACCACGGATGATCTCACCCAGCGGCTTCACATAAATGTTGAACAGCAGGGGCAAGAGCACAGAGCCCTGAGGCACCCCACATAATAGGGGCCTCGGGATCGACCTCTGCCCCCCGTCAACACAAATTGCGAGCGGTCAGAGAGGAAGGAGGAGAACCACTGTAAAATGGTGCCTCCCACTCCCAACCCACTCCCAACCGTCGCAATAAGATACTGTGGTCGACAGTATCAAAAGCCGCTGAGAGATCTAACAGGACCAGGACAGAGGAACAACCCCTGTCCCGGGCCCTCCAGAGATCATCCACCAATGCGACCAGTGCCGTCTCCGTGCTGTGCCCAGGCCTGAAACCCGATTGGAGGGGGTCTAGGTATACCACTTCATCCAGGTACTGAGGGAGCTGACGTGCCACCACACTCTCAACAACCTTCGCAACAAAGCAGAGGTTGGAGATCGGACTATAATTCGACAATAATGCTGGATCCAGGGACAGTTTCTTGAGGAGGGGCCGCACCACCGCCTCTTTCAAGGCAGCTGGTAAAAGCCCCTCTCTCAAGGAAGCGTTAATAATCCCTTGGAACCAGCCTCGTGTCACCTCCCGAGTGGCCAAGACCAGCCAGGAGGGGCACGGGTCCAATAAACAAATGGTGGCATTAAGCCCCCCCAGTATCCTGTCCACGTCCTCCAGAGTAACAGGATCAAACTCATCCCAAATGACCTCCCTGAAATCCACCTCCGTCCCCCCGCCCGGAGATGCCCAGTCAGAGTCCAACTCATCCCGGATCTGAGTGATTTTGTCCTGCAGAAACCTAGAGAAATCCTCAGCCCGTCCCTGTAAGGGATCCTCCCGCGCCCCCACCTCCAAAAGGGAGCAGGTCACCCTAAACAGGGTGGCCGGGTGATTTTCCGCGGACGCAATAAGGGCGGAGAGGTAAGACCACCTCACCGTCCTTATCGCCACTAAGTATGCCTTAATATAGGATCGTAATAGTGTTCGGTCAGATCCAGAGCGGCTGGCCCTCCAACTACTCTCTAGGCGTCTTTTCCGACGCTTCATCTCCCTTAGCTCCTCGGAAAACCAAGGAGCCACTTGGAATCGGCACCGGGTCAGAGGCCACAAGGGCACGACCTGGTCAAGGGCCCCAGCGGCCACCCTATCCCAGGTGGCTACCAAGCCCTCAACCGAGTCGTGTGTGTGAGCCTTGGGAAATGGCCCAAGCTCCATCAGGAGCCTATCTGGGTCCATCAGGAGCCTGGGGCAGTACCATTTTATCGGCCCCGCCTCCCTGCGGCAGGGGGGTGCGGCATGGAAGTCAAGTCTAAGGAGCGAATGATCAGTCCATGACAGGGGTTCCACAACTACATCCCCTATACCAAGATCATTCTGCCACTGATCAGAGACAAAAACCAAATCCAGGGTGTGACCCACCAAGTGAGTAGGATCCCGAATTAGTTGGGTCAGGCCCATGGCTGTCATGGAAGCCATGAACTCCTGAGCAATCCCCGAGGCCCCACCGGAGACGGCAGGTTGAAATCCCCCATGACCATAAGCCTGGGGGTCTCAACCACCAAGCCGGCTATGACCTCAAGGAGCTCAGGCAGGGCCGATGTCACATAGCAGGGAGCCAGGTATGTGATCCACAGGCCCACCTGAACTCTGGGACCAAACTTCACAAAAAGAGACTCACATCCAGTCGTCTGAGAAACAGTGGATTCCCTAGGACACAGATCTTCCTTAATAACCACTGCAACCCCCCCACCCCTCCCCTGAGCCCTCGGTCGATGAAAGACCCAAAACCCGGTTGGGCACATCTCCACCAGAGGAACTCCTCCCTCTTGGCCCAACCAGGTTTCGGTAATACCCGCCAGGTCCGCTCCCCCCTCACAGATCAAATCATAAATGAGAGGGGCCTTGTTAATGACGGACCAGCATAACCTATTAATAAGTTTCAGTATACTGCAATGACAGTGTTTATATTTGGTACACTTTCTTATCCATATACAGTTCCTCCTTACAAAATTCCTTACCATTCCGTCTGGGTTTTCTTTTCCCCTTCCTTCCTTCCTTCCTTCCTTCCTTCCTTCCTTCCTTCCTTCCTTCCTTCCTTCCTTCCTTCCTTCCTTCCTTCCTTCCTTCCTTCCTATTTTTTGTGTTTCTGCTCACCTTTGAAGCAAATTGCCTTTTCTCTCTCTTTTATTTATTTTATTTTGTCAAGCGATTATAAGATAATAGTATAAACGTAGCTATGAATACATGAAATGGATACATATAAAAAAAATAAAAAGAAACAATAGGACAGGATAGTAGGCATGTTGGTGCGCTTATGCACGCGCCCTATAGACCTCTTAGGAAAGGGGTGAGGTATGCTAAGGTATCTGTTATATTCTCTAAAATCAGAGCTGAACATTCATTTTGCCAGATGCTTTAAATTGTGTCCTTGCTGTATGATCTATACGTTTCAATAAGCCAAATCTTAAGTAACACTACTCTCTCTGTAAATTTCAACCGTCCTTACAGTCAAATAAAGAAAATGCTTTTTGTCCTCTGCTCTTAACTCCTACTTTTTCTGAACTAATAGCTACATTATTATGGGGGTGGATAAAACTTTTGCAGAGAATGAAATTCTTTTTCGTTCTGCCTCTATTCTTACTTGTGTATCTATGGAAATGTATGACAGAAGGGTTAAATGTAGATGACACAGGACTATAAAAAGTTTGTAAGACAACTGAGGTTCGACTTTAATTGGGAAAATGTTATTCCTAACATTCTGTGTCTGTATCACTAGTATGATTTCATAGCAGATTCTTTGTTATTCCTAACATTCTGTGTCTGTATAATTAGTATGATTTCATAGGAGATTATTTTGGCTCCAAGCCATTGAATCCAGCAATAAATATTTTTTCCTCAAGGCAAACAGAGAGCTTTCCCAATGGAAGCCTCTGTGATATTTCATTAGTTATGTTGCTCAGAAAAACACTTGTAATGAATCAGTGTTCAAACTTCTGTATGACTAAATGTTCATACAATAATTCTGTGCAAAACAGACCTTGTTCCCAGACATACTTCTTGTGATTACATTTGTATTTTTCCTTTTTCAATATAAACAATTTATGTGTGAAGCCAGCTCTATTGCCCTTGTACCAGGGATTTGAATATTTTAAGTATTTATAAGTAAACATGCTTATATGAAATACATTATGAAGAAGCTGTAATTTTGAGAAGGGGAAAATTCCTTCTCAGGATCTTTGTTCCCGATGGACCTAATCAGCATGTGATTGTGAAGATAACAGAAAAATTGCATAGATTTGTTGAATCAAAGGTTGAATGTAGTTGTCTCTTTAATACATATCTTTATTTATTATTAAATTAAATTAAATAATACATCTAATTAATTAAATTAATTAATTAATAATAAATAAATTAAATCCCTACACATCAACACATTTTTTTCAAATAATATCAGCAAACAATATATCTCAATTTGTAAGATAATATAAACCCCACGAGACTATCAAACAGGTAACAACACCTGCATTTTTGGAATAGCTATTACTGCTAGTAGATAATTTAATATGATTTTAGAAGCCTGCAATTCTCCACATAGATTTATACTTAGGGTTAATCTAGGTCTCTCTCATGTTTTTCATGTCCCCTGCACTAATGTTCCTACTCCCTTCTCTGTTAAGAGTCTGTTAAACATTTCACCACATATGATTACCCCTGCTTACAAGCTGTTGCATTTCAATGCATCTGTATGTAGAGATGGACATATTTTTCATTAGATTTAATATGCATCCTATAGATCCTTAAGCTTTTATCATGATTATTAGAAGGTTTATTTTCTTGCTACATCTACAAAAAGATGATTCAAGTATGGATCATTTTTGGTTTAGCTAGCCATTTGATTTGTCCATCCAAAGTATCCTTACAATATTTAAAATGAGTATGAGAATAACAAGTTTGACAAACAACATACTTTATTAAATGAATATTAATGAATATTAAATGTAGGCTTGAAATTTCCAAGACTTTATGATGGTAGAATGGGTAAATGTAAAGGTTTCTCCTGTCCAGTTGTTTCTGATTGTAAGGGATGGTGCTATCTCCATTTCTTAGCCAAGGGATTCAATGTTGTCTGAAGACATTTCCATGGTCATATGGCTAGCATGACTATACGCCATGGCACACAAAATGCTTTTACTTTCCCATTGTACCTATTTATCTACTTGCATTTGTCTGCTTTCAGACTGCTAGGTGGACAGGAGCTGGAACAAGAATAGGCGCTCCCTCTGTCATGCAGCATGACAAACTGAGTCATTGTGCCCCCAGCGGTAAAAGGAGTCATTGTGCCCCCAGCGGTAAAAGGAGATAGTAAAATTTCCACATAATTAAAATGAAAAAAGAGTTTCTGAAATCACAGTATTAATAGTAATTTATTTAGAAAGTATTATATAAATAAATATTGTTATAAGAAAGTTTTCTAATATATACCAAATTCAAAATTTCCCTATTATAAGTTAACAAGTGATGTTCATTTATCCATTGTAATTATATTATTTCCAATGTAGAATAGTAATAAAATAATACATTTTTTCCAATTGCATCTTTCACATTTTTGCAAGATGGATTTTTTATTTATTTTTCAAATTTATATAGCCACCCATGTTACAAAATAAGTGACTTTGCTCCTTTTTATAAATTCTTTGGAATAATTCTGTGCTTTGTCTTCAAGAAATGTTTTTGTTGCTATGAACCAACATTTTAAACTATGTTGTTAAGTGCTGGGAAATCAGAAAATCTAGGAAGTTCAAGTGGGTATAGAGATTTATTGCAAGCTTAGCTGTCAACAAAAATCTGACTATTAATGGCCAGAGCAAACTGGCAACAGATAAGAGCTAAAGAAATTAAAGGTGGCACGGACTTGGATTTCTTATAGGCACAAAGGGACTCATGACTGATGACACATTTGATCCCTGGTCACCTTCTACACATATTTTATAAAGAAAGCAATATTGCTGCATATAAAGTTGCCCAAAGAAACTAGCTTAATCCTATGTTCATTTATTATAGATACCAAAGGAAACATTTTAATTTACTCGGATATTTAAAACATTCATTTAAACAACATACTCTTTTTGTGATTGTGCTCATGATGCAGGACTGCATACCATTTTAAGAATATTGATTTAATAATATTTTAAATATTGATTTAAAAAGACTCATATTAAATCATTGTTCTGATATAACCTTTCTATGATTGAGTTCCATATAGCTCATCTTATTTTCTGACACATTCCTTACACTGCATGTATGATTAGGCCCATAACCATGTTCTTATATGAATAAATTTATGAATTATAAATTTATTTTATAATTCATATTTTATTATTAAATCATATTTTTGAAAACATTGAAAACATGATCACATTTAATAACAATTATATTTCTGAAAATATATTGTCATAAAATTAGAATTTCTAAACCTATTTTTTCCACAAAATATGCATTTATAAACCTATTATATCTGAAAATATGCACTTTCCTGACATTTTGATATATTAAATTCAGCAGACATGTACTGCAAAATTTGTAAAAGTTCAAACCTAAAAAAACATCATCTGCTATATTTTTATTTTCATATTAATTCAGGTAAAGTGTTGCATGTTCGCATAAAAATTTACAAGATCAAATCTGAGCATTTTATTTGGATGCTAGAAAGGGTCTATATAATTTTATTTGGGAGGGAGACATTATTATTGAATGGTTCTGTAATTTCATATTCCTTACAAAATCAATCTCTGGTGTGATTTTAGTAATAAATTGTTAATAAAATGTAACTTTGAGAAACAAACTGAAATATCTGCAAGAATGAATGTCATCTGGTTTCGATAATAAAACTTCTCCATCTGACAAACATTACATATACATATACTCACACATAGAAATCTCAAAGTTACCTGCCAATGTTTCCTTCTGAAATTACTCCCTTTAATAAAAAGTATGTGGCTGGGTATGCAAAGAATAACATGATTAGGTAGCAGTTTGGTATAAAAAACATATGGCAAGTAGGTGGAGAATATTTGAGATCAATATCATTTGGAAGAGGAGAATGCCATCAATTTTGCTGAAGGATAGGAGTCTTAGAAATCCAAGAAAAGGAAGATTAATTATTGTGAAAATAAACCAGCTTGAGGGAAAAAATCATAAAAGTGTCATGAGTTAGATCTGATTAAAAACACACTGAGAGAATATTGGCAAAGAAAATGTACAGCAAGAATAGTAGTGTCTAAACAACCTTTCCATGAAGGCAACCTTTAGACTTCTATAAGGTTTTGGGGAACTATAATAAATTACTGATATCACCTACACAAAGAAGAAAAACATCATGTGCTGTTTAAAAAGGGCTGCCCCAAATTATGCACTTTGAAGTACTTTTAATTTATTAGTAGGACAATGTGTTTTGACAACTGAAGCCAATTGCAACAATCAGCCATAGGTAATAGTGATAGTAGGAAGGTTCTGCCATTAAAGACTACTCAATCTGTCAGTAATGTCATAACAAGTTGTTTTCTATGGGTATGTTAGGCATGTACTTCAATACAGATACCACCATATATTTTGAGAAATTTTGGTATTGTTCTTAAGTTGACTCTTTCTCAGTACCAAGTAGTTTGTCTTTATTGTCATAAGAAAACATTTGGAAATAGGGAGATTGGAAACTTTATATATGTCACTATTCTGTAATGATCGGTTCACACTTAGAATATTACATTAAGTTCACACAGATAGTTCTTATTTAGTGACTGCCCTG